>CM060943.1:907115880-909615880 GCA_030765085.1 Allium cepa | reverse complement strand
ACTCTGGAATCCTATATTTTAAATATTTATGGGAATGATAAATTAGTTGATAACTTATACAATTTGAGTTTTAATAGAATAAATTTAACTTAAAGGATGGAGTTAAATTAAAGGAAGTATAAGTAAATCAATAAAATCCAAGTTGAAATAAATTTGAGTTGTCATCAAAGATATGTGATTTGAAATTTAACAAAAGAAAAGTTAAATAAATTGATTTGGATTTGATAAGATGTTTGAAATGGAATATAACTTAAGTGATGTTGAATAAAGTTGATTCTGGTATCAAAGTAAATTAATAAGTGAATTAATGAAATGAAGTCATTAAGAATTTGAACCTGAGTTATATAAATGAAATTCAACATTATATTGTTAAAGGAATTAGCAATTGAATTGATAAATGGATTGCATGTTAATCAATCGAATGTAAAAGAATTGATATGGGATAATGGATGAAAATGTTAATTCATTAAAAGCTAATGTTATTGGAAGTTGAATAAATTGAATGGAAATCAATTTAATGTTAAACCAATTGGAATTAAAAGTGTTGAACCAAATTGAATGTAAAGAAATGTAAAAGGAATAATTTGGTTATGTTGAAAATACATTGGTTGTTATATGGATGTTAATTAATTGTATGTAAATTCATTAAGTGTTAGTGAAATTGAAAGCTATGTAATTAAATTCAAATTGAAAGTAAATAAATTTGAATAGAATTGAATGTGAATTGGATTTAAATTAGTGAATGTAAACTAATTGGAAATGAAGGTTGATAAAATCCAATGTTAATGAATCAATTGGAAAACCAATTCATTAAATATTAATGAGAAGTAAATTTATATTGATTTGGTAGTTGCATTTATTCCTATTGAATGCATTGCTATGTTGGCACATGTATTTGTTATGTTGCTATATGATGTATATTGATATTATTTTCATATATACATGTTCTCATGTTGTTTGTTGAGTGTTTAGTAGGTGCGGATCGTGTTTGCTTCGCATTTGGAGCTCGGTTGCGCGCTATATTAGCCGTATACGCTCGCTAATAATAAATAAGGTACATATCTCGGATTACATACCGTACTTTCACACCTTTTTCCCTGCAGATGCTTCTGCTTGACTCCTTATCGGACCTCCATCTGATCCTTTGGCTAACTACTTTAGTTTTAGTAGTTTTTGTTGTATACTATTGAGATACTGACTCTATGATGTATACTTATTCTTTTATCTAGCACTTGTATCTATTCTTTTTGATATTTTGGATCTTGTTTGACCACTACTCTGATGTACACTTTCATGTGTTATATTCATATCTATTTCCGCCTTTGTGATATGAATTATCTGCGACTGATTTGTGTTATGTTTATTTCTATATTTGTTTCCGAAGACCTTTATAGCCACTGTGTAGTAGCTTTGAGTTTGTGTCGGAATGTCGGATTTCCTCTTGAGATGAAAAGTTATATTTTTATCCGGCATATCGATGCTCGCACAAAGCAATTACATGAATGGTCGCTCCTCAACAGCCTTATTCTCCGCGCTAGTTGACAGCATTACATCGTAATGTCCTTGGCTAGCGTGGGTATAGAGGTGGGGCGTCACAGCTTGGTATTAGAGCCAAACTTCGGAACAATGTAAAATAATTTAACAAGGATCATCGTCCTAAGTCCATCTTAGGAGTCGTGCTTTAGGATTTAATTCGAGTCTTCGTACCAATTCATCCTATTTTCTTTATGATTCCTTGTTTTATCAATCAAGTTTGATTGAAATTTATTTTGAGAATAACTTTTTCCTCTTCTTTATTTCTTTCTTAAAGAAGAGAAATGGTTAGACCTGGCCGTCCCAGCGCCGGTCAATCTAGTTCTACTCCACCGGATGGAGTATTTATGTCTGCCCAACAGCTTCTTGATCTAGTAAAGAATGCTCAAGCTACCGGTCCCATTCCAGAGCCTACTCATCCTAGATCCGGTTTCGCATGCTTGTGCAGAGACTACACTGATTTGGGTGGAAGGCCATTCAAGGGAAGGTGTTATAGAAATTCAAGCTTGGCTCAAATCATGCGATCATATCTTTTCTCGCATGAACCTTATTGATCTACATCGAGTCGAGGTGGCTTCTAGTGTAACAACCCGCATATTTATCGAGTTTGTATTTAAATATTTTATTTAAATATTAACTCGTTAATCGGATTTTGGTCCGAAATGCTACTTTTTACAAACGGTCAAATTAGGACTCGAGACCACTTCCATTGAGTTCGAAATGTCGTTTACAACTTTTTTTTTAAGTATAAACATCGATAGGTTTGGAGTTAGTGAAATTTCACTAACTTTTCCCGCTTTGGACTTTGGGTTAGTTTAGCCTATTAAGCCCAAGTTCCAACCCTCTTCTCCTCACTCTTCATAAATTTCCTAACTAATCAAGCTTTGGCATTAATGGTGGAGGGAATGGGAAATTAAAATTCCAAAACTCAAATTCAATTGCAATCCATCTTTCTACTCCAAATTCAAGAAGAAGACATTGGATTCAAGCTTCTTGTGCTTAGATAGAAGAAGGATTGATTCTTGCTTGCTTAAAACTTCATTTTCATTGATATTTGGTGCAAAGATGAGATTCGTAACTCACATTCTTGTCTATAACTATCTTGGGTTGTTGGGAATGATTCCCTATCACTTTAGCATGAATATTTGCTTTTGGTTTGGATTGGATTGGCGAAAAACTCCGATCTTTGGCGTTTTGGCGAAATTTCTGCATTTAGGTCATTCTGGCCATTTTTAGGTCGTTCGGAGTTAGGTCGTGTGGGTCTTAGTTCGTAGGTCGCGTACGAGATAGCTCCTAGATCGTTCTGACCACTTTTCGTGTTTTCGGAGTTAGGTCGTTCACGACCTAGTACTTAGGTCGCTCGTGAGTTGGTGGCGTAGGTCGTAGGTCGTTTAACTCTTAGGTCGTTAGGCCTTGTGTGTGGAGTTAGGTCGCCTTCTTTCCTTAGGTCGTAAGTCGCGTGTGCTTTAGGTCGCGCACTTTCTTAGGACGCGAACCCTTTTAGGTCGTTGACCACGCTAGGTCGCTTGGCCTCTTCACTGCTTAGGTCGTTAAACCCTTCCTCTTTTGGGTCGCTCCCCTTTATTTCTTAGGTCGTTGTGTCCTTAGGTCGTGATATTTATAGGTCGAGGCAAAGTTAGGTCGCTCGACCCATGTTGCCGTTAGGTCGCTCGATCCTTGTTGCCGATAGGTTGCGTGCTTTCTTAGGTCGCGTACCTTTAGGTCGCGTGTCCCCTCTACCTCGTTAGGTCGCAAAGAACTTTAGGTCGCTCGACCTCCTTACCCACCAGGTCGCGCACTTAGTTAGGTCGCTCAGCCATTGTGTTAGGTCGCGTGAACCCTTAGATCGTTAGACCTCATTTTGCTTTAGGTTGTAGGCCTCTTGCCTTCACTTAGGTCGTACCGTTTTGTCGGGGCGCTGCCCCCTGGACACCCGCGACCTGACCGGGCAAGTCGAACCGCGTAAGCGGTGGCGTTGCCCCCGCACCCCCACCTTGGGGGGTTGCCACCCCCCCTGGACCCCCCCTTCCGTAGGGGATCGTATCTGAAAAACATTGAGCTGATTTCCTTGGATTTTATTCACATCTCCGTATGCGATCTTTGTGACTGATTGTTTCTACAATTGCTTCTGTGTTTTGTCACTTTATAATATAAAGGTTTCAATACTAGTAGTAAATATCAAAACTCTTTTAACAAACAATTTCAACTCTATTTTTAATAACTAAGCTCTTTTCTTAAACCGTTTTCCAATCTATTAGTATATACAAACCTTTACCGCACTCGGATGAGAAATCTAATTAAATGACTTAGTAAAACAAGTGGTATGAAACGCTTGCGTTCACTTCGTCGGTTAATTCTTGGACTTGTTCGATTGAACCTCTTGTGACAATTTTTTTAGTGAAGATTTACAGTTTGTTCGTAAATATTTAAGTTAAGCAAGTGGTTATGGGACATGAAGCTAAACTTCTATATTTACTAGCTTAGTGTAATTGACACTTCTCGTTGATCATGACGATCATTCTGATGATTTAGACTAGCAACTGTGCGATGTCTCTTGTTGCGAGGTTAGACTAGACACCACTTGTGTGATTCCACTCACACATACCTTTTTGCTTTTTGGTTAGTCTGGACCTTAATCTGTGTGATTCCATTCACACATGTGGGGTAGCTCCCCTTGGTCTTCGGACCGTCATGTGATAGGCCTCTTTCTCTTTTCTATGATTTCTGGACTTCTTGCATTGATTTCTAGAATTTATGTCATTGACTTGTTATGAGTACAAGTTTGGGGTATGATGCCCTTTCCGAATCTTTGAGAAGATTCTTGTGATATTGATTATCTCTTATTGATTGATCTTCTGTTGATCATTATTTACATACTTACAGTGGTATGTCATTATGGATGTTTATGTTTATGCCATATCTTTTATGTTATATCATGTCATCTGATATTTATAGCTAGACTGACCCATTTATTATTTTCTTAAATAATACTCGGGTCAGACCGAGATGTTACAGGTGCTTCTGCTTGACTTCTTCCCAGGGATTCATCACTCTGACTTTTGGCTAACTGTTTAGATTAGCAGTTTTTGTTGTATACACTTGAGATATAGACTCATAGTTGTATTCTTTTGTATAGCACGTGTTGCTATTCTTTTGTATTATCGTGGATCTTACTGACCACTACTCTGATGTACACTTTCATGTGTTAGTTATATATTCATATCTTCTTCCGCCTTTGTGATATGGATATCTGTGACTGATTTGTGATATGATTATTTCTATGTTTGTTTTCGAAGATTATTTATAGCCACCGTGTGATAATCAATTACATGGATAGTCGCTCCTCAACAGCCTTATTCTCCGTGCTAGTTGACAGCACTACTCCGGAGTGTTCTTGGCAAGCGTGGGTATAGAGGTGGGGCGTCACATCTAGCATGCTCCAAGAAAGAGCATTAGATTGGTATGAGATTTTAATTTCTGAAATCGTTGAAGCGGATCTCACTTGGGAGCAATTCCGAGAAAGATTCGAATTGAAATTTGTGTCGGAGGCTGAAAAAGTAACTTTGGCCCGGCGTTTTATTGACCTTGTTCAAGGTGAATCTTCTGTGACAGACTATGTCGCATCTTTCGAATCTCTTTCTAAGTACGGGGTCGAGTATATAAATACACCATTGAAGAAAAATCAGAGATTTGTCTATGGCTTGAATAAGAATCTTAAGAAGCCATTACTCCTGAAACTTGAGGTTTCATTTGATCGGCTTATTGATATCGCTCTTCGTCTTCAAGAGGCCGATAGAGAAAGTGATGTCGAGGTTGGGAGTGCCAAACCGAGCACCAACAACAACAAGAAGAGGCATCCCTTTATTAGGTTCGAAAGTCCTAATCCTAACAAGAGGGCGAAGCAAGAGACTTCTATAGCAAATACTCCCATCCCTAATCGTGGAGAATGCTACAATTGTGGCTCTAGGGACCACTATATAAATAGGTGTCCAAGGCCTATTTCTTGCCGCTATTGCAAAAGTGCGGATCATTATATATCTTCGTGTCCCAAGCGTCAAAGCAGGAGAGAAGGAAAGCTGCAAGACCCTAGCAACTCTTCTCTCAGTCAAGGTATTTTACATTCAATCCTTGATGGCATTATTTATTTCTTGACCTTCTTATTCGAGTTCTTTTTGATATGGGTTTCATCTCATTATTTTTATATCAAAAGAACTTGTCGATTCTTTTTCTTTGAACATTTTGGGCTTGATGACTTCTTTGAGGATTGTGAATCCGGATGGTAGATCCGCAACACTCAATTTGCTTTTATTTGATGTCGAAAATTATTTTATGTGATTTTTCTTTTCGAGCCAATATTTTTACTTAGGCTCTGGAATTGATTTGTGCGATAGGATTGGATTAATCATTAATGAAGCCTATATCCTATTTTCTCGAGTGGACTATTCATCTTTGACGTTTTCAATCTGTTAAGCAGATTTCTATTTTTCCTTTATGATTTTGATTTAAAAATTGATGGCATCATTTTATTCTTTAAGCTCACATGTTGAGTAGAGCGTTATTTCTCTCATTTGGGTAGTTGTGAATTTTCCAGAATCTTTGAGCTTGTCTTATGATTATCACCTAAGCAATCTTTTGAGTGGTGTTAAGGTCTTTCCAGTTTGACCTTGCCACCGATTTTCATTAGCTACGAGTTGCGAAAGTTAGCATTCAACTTACCGCATTCCGCACTCGTTATGATTCTTATGAATGACTTATTATGTCATTCAGTTTGCCCATCTTGTTTCATCCATTTCATAAATCGAGTATTCTATGAATATCTCGATAAGTCCATTCTTGTATTTATTGATTTTGGATGAAAATAGAAATTTAAAATTTTGAAACCTTTTTCATAAGATTTATTTATAAGTACAATTTGATTTTTTGTTCTTAAAATGAACAAAGAATATTCTTAAAAGTTTTTAGAAACATGTTTATCATATAAAAGAGGGTTTTGTGATTGTATTGCCCATTGAGTGCTTTAAGAATTCTAGACGATGCGCTTGATCAACGTTATCGATAAGAATCTCCTAAACGCTTTGATGAGACAGTCAGACACGATATATATTGACTTGGAAAAATGTAAATTTTTGTAGAAAGATTATTACATAAAAATAAAAATGTAGTTTTGAAAGTTTTAACTTTTCGGGAAAGAGGATTATTTAAAAGAACTCTTCCTTTCGATACTCTTATTCTTGTGATTCCTGAAGGGGAACCAAGACTTTGCTATTTGTACCTATACTAGTCGTATTGGTTTGGATGTCGTTCTCTTGCAAAAGAGAACGTGCTATCTCTTATGCTTCTAAATCATTATAGCCTATCGAGACTAGATATACCACTCATGATCTAGTGCTCGTGGTTATTGTTTCTACTTTTAGAGTTTTGCATCATCATTTTTAGGGGAGGAATTTGTTCTCCATCTCGATCATAAACCCTTGGAATATTTATTTTCTCATAAGGAACTTCATGTCGACTCGAGTTCCTGGCATCTTATGATCTTGATATTCTAGAAATCGTGTTGCCAACGCGCTTTGTCGTAGGCAACAAGTTGTTGATTCTTTGATGTTGTCTGAATGGAATTATCTTTTTATCAAGTTCATCGAACGTTTTGATATACTTCATTTTATTGAGCTTTATCTCATTTTTTTTATGGACTAGCGTCCGATGTTCTTTTATGGTGTTCGGTTCATCGGATGTACTGTTATTATACTACATCGATGTTCCATCTTATCTGGATCAATGGATGTACCATTATTATACTACATCGTTGTTCCGGTTTATCGGTTCATTGGACGTACCGTTTTTGTACTACGTCGGTGTTCCGAAATTATTCGGGCTTTGGTTCATTGGGCGTACTGTTATTATACTACGTCGTTGCACCAGCTCAATTTTATGCTATTCTTGACGTTCCCCACGTCTTTTATCTACGAAAATACCTTAGGGATTCCGGTTTTTATTCTTATGCCCGGTGATATTGTGGAAATTGAAGTTTCACCAGATTTGATTTATGAACAACATTCCATTCGCATCATTGCTTCGGAGGTGAGCGCCTTCGGAATAAAGATATCCTTCTTGTGAGAGTTCAATGGTTCTCAAATCCTAGGGATTACTCTTGGGAATCTAGAGAATTCATCGAGCGATCCCGTTCTTGCTAACTCTTTCGTGCTCTTTATGGTGAACTTCTTATTTCAATTTTCTTTTGTGTTGATATGCTTTTATGGTTGTTACTCTTTATTTTCTTCTTAAGTATTGTGAGGACGCAATTTCTTTAAGGAGGGGAGTCTGTAACAACCCGCATATTTATCGATTTTATATTTAAATATTTTATTTAAATATTTTATCGTTCGTCGGATTTTGGTCCGAAAAACAACTTTTTGCAAACAGTCGAATTGGGACTCGAGACCACCCCCATTGAGTTGACGTTTGCGACCTTTTTGAGTATAAACTTCGATATGTTTGGAGATAGTGAAATTTTGCCACTTTTTCACTTAGGGCTTTGGTTTGGGCTGAACCCATTAATCACTTACTAACCCAGTCCCAGCCCACTCCAACTCTTCATTGCCTCATTTCATATTCCTAACACTCAAGCTTAAGCAAAAATGGTAGAAGAGAATGGGAATTAGAATCTCCAAAACCCTAGTCTTCATTAGCAAACCCATCTTCTAGCTCCAAACTCAAGTGAACCCATTGGTAAGCCTTCTCTTCTTCTTCTCCAACTCATTCTCTCTTTGATTTCAAAAATTCCTAAACCTAACTTAGGGAATGTTCTTCTTTTGAGCTTAGATTCAAGCTTCTAGTGTTGAGATTGAAGTGTGGTTGATCTTCCCTTGTCTTAAAGCTTCTTCTTCGTTGATTTGGGTTCAAAGGTGAGATTTTTATCTCACATCTATGTCTATAACTATCTTTGATTGTTGGGTATGAATTCCTAACACTTATTTATGTTCATTTGCTTCTGATTTGGATTGAATTGGTGAATATTCCAATTTTTGGTGTTTTGTTGTCAAATCTTTAAAAATCCAATCTTTGGTGTTTGAACATGTTTTTGGTGATGCATCGAAGAGCCTTTAGTGCTGGGTTGTCGATTGGCATAAATCCTTAGCATCCATCGCTCGTTCGATCGCATTTCGGTTTGGATTTGTCATTTTTGGTCTAGGCTGTTTTTTTGCCTAGCAAAAGATTTCAGACGTCTGAAACCAAATCCAGACGTCTGGTTGAAAAATCCAGACGTTTGGAAAGGGGTCTGGAAAAGGCAGAGACTAAATCCAGACGTCTGAAACAAAATCCAAACGTCTGAAATCAAATTCTGATGCAGCAAGGCATATAGGAATTCAGAAGTTAAACCATATTAAATCGTGCACGAGTCAAGGAGCTTTGGATTTAACTCGTGAGTCGTACACAAGCTTAAAACGTGCATGCTTGATAAGTCGGTCACGAGATGGAGGACGCATGAGTCGGTTCCGGTTTAACAAAGCCTGGAGGAGTTCGAGTTGGATGAGTCGTTACCGACTTAAGAGATTACAAGGGGGAGATAGCATAGGTCGAATGGAGGCAACTTTAGAAGTAAGTCGTCCACGACTTAACTTGAGTCGTCTACGACTCAACATGAGTCGTCCGCGACTTAACAATCCAAGAGGAAAAAGACTGCGACCTAATGAGGCTGAAGGAAAAATGACCGACCTAAGGAAGCCGGAGTGGGAAAGGTGCGAGCTGGTGAAGAGGGCTGAGTCGGAACCGAGCTAATGGGCTACGACCTAAGATGAGTCGGCAAGGAGATAAGCTGTGGATCTTGAGTCGGTCGTGTTGAGTTGAGTCATGTATATATGAGTCGGTATTGTATGAGTCGTGAGTCGTCTTGTTCTTGAGTCGGAGGAGTTGTATTGGCAGGGTTGTTAAGTCGCTGGATTTGATGAGTCGGTTACCTTTGAGTCGGACCTGTATGTAATGTGTTGAGTCGTATTAACTGCTGTGTCTATAAGTCGTGCCTTGTTGAGTCGGCAGCGACTTATGTTGAGTCGGCCGAGATGAGTCGTGTTTGTTGAGTCGGTGCCGACCTAGGAGTTGAGTGTTGTATGTTGTGTTGAGTTGTAATGCCTATAAATAGCGGGTGTGTTGTAAATTTTTGGGTTGTTGATTTTGGAATAAAATTCTCTTTTGTTAGCTTTGTGCTTTCATACCAATTGGTAGTTGAGTGTAATCTCCTATCTCCACTTACGTCATTCGAGTGCGCTCGAATCCACGTTTGTTGAAGCCGATTCACGGAATCTAGTGCGCTAGATCAACGTGCGAAGAATCGTAGATCTTTGAACACGGTATAGTGCGCTATCAACGTGTTTGAGATAGCTAGAGTTCGGTATCTTTGGATCAACGAACTTGGGCATTTTGGTATCTTCAACTCACCGATTGCTACATTTCATCGATTGAAGTTTTGTTTGATTAATCCGCTGCGTCATTATTGGTATCAGAGCCATACTTAGCCAATCATAGCTAAGTTTGATTCTTGGAGCCAAGTTTTTGAAGTTTTTGAAGTTTATGAAGTTTGAAGTTGTTCATTGTGTTCATATTGAAGTTGCATCAAGTTTGGAGAGTTTGATCCATTTCATTTTGGATCGAGGAGTTGGATTTTGTTTGGATTTTGAATTGGTGATTTGCGCGCCAAAGTTTTGAAGGTTTTGGAGTGAGCCGAGGCAAGTCTTGACCGAGCCAAGCAAAGTTGTGAAGAGTCAAGGCAGAGACAAGCATTGCCGAGACAGTTGAGCCTAGATTGCCTTATCGTGTGAAATTTTGAAGTATTGTGTTCAATTTGTTGAAGTTTGTGAAAATTTTAACCATGCCACCAAGGAGAGCTAATCGTCATCAAAACGTTGAAGCTTTGTATCGTAGAGAAGAAGCCGAGCTTATGGAACAACGTATTAATGAGAAATTTGATGAAGGCATTGGTAAATTGGAGAGATTGATGAATGATTTGAATCAAAGGAGGAGATCACCAAACTCGAACCATGGAGGAAACCGAGTTTCTCCATTGGTTACGGAAGCGAGGAGGGTATCGCCACATTCTTGTAGAGATAGAAGAGAAACATCAATTTCATCACGAAGAGATCATCATGACTATGCACATGAAGAGAGAAGAAGTCAACGTGAATTTGACCATGAAGCATATAGAGATGAGGAGAGACATAGTCAAAGAAGCATGCATGAACAAAGGGATGACATTGGTCGAGATCGATGTAGGCGTACTTTTGATTTTGTTGAAGAGGGTGATAGAGCAAGTATTCATTATCGAGATCGAGACCAAGTTCGAAATTCTTACCGTGATGTGGAGGATGACCGTCGTTGGGAGTCGGGTATGAAAATGGAGATTCCGGAGTTTAAAGGCGGGATGGTTGCTGAGGAATTCTTAGATTGGTTGTCTAATGTGGAGGAAATCTTTGATTTCAAGGAGGTGCCGGAGAATCGAAGGGTGAAGTTAGTTGCTACAAGGCTGAGGGGGAGAGCATTGGCATGGTGGCAGCAAACTAAACTTACTCGAGAACGAATGGGGAAGTCAAAGATAGAATCTTGGGAGAAGATGAAAAAGTTGATGAGATCTACTTTCTTACCTTACAACTACCAGTCACTTATGTACCAAAGGTTGCAGAATCTGAGGCAGGGGACGAAGTCTGTTAGTGATTATGCTGATGAATTTTACCAACTCATTGCTAGAAACGATATTATGGAGACAGAAGAACAGCTGACAGCTAGATTCGTTGGGGGTTTGAGAATGCAGATCCAGGATATGGTTAATATGTTTGATCCTAGATCCGTTGTAGAGGCACATCAGAAAGCGTTAGCTTGGGAGAAACAAGGAAGGCGTGGAGGTGGTGTGTTTACTAACTCTAATAATCAAGCAAGGGGTGCTGGTGGAAGTTCTAATGTTCCTAAACCAGTTACAAAACCAGTGGTGAAGGAGGTTGAGAAGGCGAAGGCTAGTAGTATTTTCAAATGTTATAATTGTCAGGAGTTGGGTCACAGAAGCAACGAATGTCCGAAGCCGAAGAAGAGAACCATGGTTGCAGAGGTTGAAGCAGATGATGGTGAGGAGGCAGAGTATTCAAATGTACCTTATGTTGAGGAGGAAGAAAAAGTGTCGGGTGATGAAGGTTGTAATCTTATGATGAGGAGAAGTTGTTTGACACCTAAGCAAGAGGAGGATTGTAGTTGGCTGAGAAGCAATATTTTTCAATCGACATGTACTATTCTGGGGAAAGTTTGCAAGTTCGTTATTGATGCGGGGAGTTGCGATAATATTATTTCTACAGAGGCAGTTAGGAAGTTGAATTTGAAGACCGAGAAGCATCCTAAACCATACAAGCTAGCATGGTTAAGGAAAGGAGGTGAAGTGAAAGTGTGTCGAAGAGCTTGTGTGAATTTTTCAATCGGAAAGAAGTACAAAGATGAAATCTGGTGTGATGTCGTAGATATGGATGTTTGTCACTTATTGTTGGGCAGACCATGGCAGTTTGATAGAACAGTTCAGCATGACGGTCGTGCCAACAGTTACAGTTTCATGTTCGAGGGTACTAAAATCACTTTAGTTCCTAAGAGACAGCAGCAGAAGGAGAGCAAGCTAGAAGAGATTGAAGAATTGAAAACTCTGTTGACTTTGAAGGAGTTTGTTAAAGAAGTGGAGGAAGAACCGGAAGTGTTTTTGTTGATTGGGAGAGAGAGTAGCGAAGAAGTTGAGATTCCTGAAGAAGTGAAGCCTGTTTTGAAAGAGTTTGAAGATGTCTTTCCAGAGGAGTTACCGAAGGAGTTACCACCACTTAGAGACATTCAACATCAGATTGATCTTGTTCCCGGAGCAGTGTTACCACACCGACCACATTACAGAATGAGTCCGAAGGAACATGAGGAGTTACGAAGGCAGGTGGAAGAATTACTTGAACAGGGTCGTATTCAGGAAAGTTTGAGTCCGTGTGCTGTACCTGCATTGTTAGTACCAAAGAAGGACGGAACTTGGAGAATGTGCACTGATAGTAGAGCTTTGAATAAGATCACTGTTCGTTACAGATTTCCTATGCCGAGGTTGGATGATTTGTTGGATCAGTTGAGTGGGGCAACTATATTCTCGAAAATTGATTTGAAGAGTGGTTATCATCAAATTCGTATCAGACCTGGAGACGAATGGAAGACAGCTTTCAAAACTAGAGAGGGGTTGTACGAATGGTTGGTTATGCCATTTGGTTTGTCTAATGCACCTAGTACATTCATGCGGATGATGAATCAAATTTTTAGACCATTCATTGGAAAGTTCGTCGTGGTGTATTTCGATGATATTTTGATTTATAGCAGGAGTACGGAGGAGCATGTTCTACATCTGAGGGAAGTGTTGCTTATTCTTCGTGAAGAACAATTTTATGCTGCTACAAAGAAATGTGTGTTTATGACACCTACTGTTTTATTCCTGGGTTATGTTGTTTCAGGGAAAGGTATTCAAGTTGACCAGAGCAAAGTTGAAGCAGTCAAGAATTGGCCACAGCCAAAGACAATTACAGAAGTGAGAAGTTTTCATGGGCTAGCGTCATTCTACCGAAGGTTCATACCACACTTCAGTAGCGTGATGGCTCCAGTGACTGATTGCATGAAGGGTAAACAGTTTGTGTGGCCAGAGGAAGCGGCGGTTGCCTTTGAGAAGATTAAGGAATTGTTAACGTCTGCACCAATTCTTGTTCTACCTAATTTTCAGTTATTGTTTGAATTGCATACTGATGCTTCGAAGGTTGGTATTGGAGGAGTTCTGAGCCAGAATGGAAAGCCAGTTGCTTATTTTAGTGAGAAACTGTCAGGGGCAAAGATGAGATACAGTACATATGATGTTGAGTTTTATGCTGTTGTACAGGCTGTTAAGCATTGGAGACATTACTTATTTCAGAAGGAATTTGTTCTGAACACTGATCACGAAGCTTTGAAACATTTACAGGGGCAAGATAAGATTTCTGCGAGACATGCGTCATGGATTGCTTATTTGCAGCAGTTTACTTTTGTCGTTAAGCACAAATCAGGGGTGACGAATCGAGTAGCAGATGCTTTGAGTAGGAGGAGTCATTTACTAACGACAATGAAGGTGGAAGTGACGGGGTTTGAAATGTTGCCAGAGATGATTGAAGAAGATCCTTACTTTGTGAAATATGTTGAAAAAGTGAAGGATGGGAGTACCGATGAATTCATGTTGGTTGATGGTTTTCTGTTTAAAGGAAATCGTTTATGTATTCCGGACTGTAGTTTGAGGATGAAGATTGTGAAGGAATTGCACGAGGAAGGACATGTGGGCCGTGATCGTACTTTGCAGTTGATTTCACAATCTTATTTTTGGCCATCGATGAGGAAAGAGGTTGAAAGATTCGTGGAGCGATGTCATATTTGCCAAGTTTCAAAAGGAACAGCGACGAATGCAGGATTGTATATGCCATTACCAGTACCATCTAAGCCATGGGTTGATATCAGCATGGATTTCGTTTTGGGTTTGCCGAGAACTCAAAGGGGAAATGATTCGATATTTGTTGTGGTGGACAGGTTTTCGAAGATGGCACATTTTGTTGCTTGCAAGAAGACAGCAGATGCAGTTCGAGTCGCACAGCTATTTTTCAAGGAGATTTATCGACTTCATGGTTTACCAGAATCTATTGTTTCTGACCGAGATACTCGTTTTCTGAGTCACTTTTGGTTGAGTTTGTGGAAGATGGTGGGAACGAAACTGAAGTTTAGCAGTGCTTATCATCCACAAACCGATGGGCAGACAGAAGTTGTTAACAGGTCATTGGGAAATTTGTTGCGATGTCTTGTACAGGATAATTTGAGAAGTTGGGACATGAAACTATGCCAGGCAGAATTTGCTCATAATCATGCAGTAAATCGAAGCACAGGATTCAGTCCGTTTCAGATTGTTTATTCAAATTTACCCAGGGGGCCATTGGATTTAGCAGTTGTACCACAGTCAAAGAGAACAGTTAAACGAGCTACTGATTTTGTTGATGAGCTGACTGAATGTCATAGAACCGTTCAGGAACGATTGGAGAAATCGAATGAGAAATATAAGAAGTTTGCAGATTTGAAACGTCGAAATGTTGAATTTAAGGAAGGTGATTTGGTTTATGCCGTATTGACAAAGGATCGTTTTCCGGTGGGTGCTTATAACAAGTTGAAGGCGCGAAAAATTGGTCCAGTTGAAGTGTTGAAGAAAATCAATGAGAATGCTTATCGATTAAAGTTACCAGATGATGTTTATACTTCTGATGTTTTTAACGTCAAACATTTAATTCCATATCATGGGGGTGAGATTGTTGAGGAAGAATTTACAAATTCGAGGTCGAATTTTTCTCAACCAGGGGAGGATGATGCAGCAAGGCATATAGGAATTCAGAAGTTAAACCATATTAAATCGTGCACGAGTCAAGGAGCTTTGGATTTAACTCGTGAGTCGTACACAAGCTTAAAACGTGCATGCTTGATAAGTCGGTCACGAGATGGAGGACGCATGAGTCGGTTCCGGTTTAACAAAGCCTGGAGGAGTTCGAGTTGGATGAGTCGTTACCGACTTAAGAGATTACAAGGGGGAGATAGCATAGGTCGAATAGAGGCAACTTTAGAAGTAAGTCGTCCACGACTTAACTTGAGTCGTCTACGACTCAACATGAGTCGTCCGCGACTTAACAATCCAAGAGGAAAAAGACTGCGACCTAATGAGGCTGAAGGAAAAATGACCGACCTAAGGAAGCCGGAGTGGGAAAGGTGCGAGCTGGTGAAGAGGGCTGAGTCGGAACCGAGCTAATGGGCTACGACCTAAGATGAGTCGGCAAGGAGATAAGCTGTGGATCTTGAGTCGGTCGTGTTGAGTTGAGTCATGTATATATGAGTCGGTATTGTATGAGTCGTGAGTCGTCTTGTTCTTGAGTCGGAGGAGTTGTATTGGCAGGGTTGTTAAGTCGCTGGATTTGATGAGTCGGTTACCTTTGAGTCGGACCTGTATGTAATGTGTTGAGTCGTATTAACTGCTGTGTCTATAAGTCGTGCCTTGTTGAGTCGGCAGCGACTTATGTTGAGTCGGCCGAGATGAGTCGTGTTTGTTGAGTCGGTGCCGACCTAGGAGTTGAGTGTTGTATGTTGTGTTGAGTTGTAATGCCTATAAATAGCGGGTGTGTTGTAAATTTTTGGGTTGTTGATTTTGGAATAAAATTCTCTTTTGTTAGCTTTGTGCTTTCATACCAATTGGTAGTTGAGTGTAATCTCCTATCTCCACTTACGTCATTCGAGTGCGCTCGAATCCACGTTTGTTGAAGCCGATTCACGGAATCTAGTGCGCTAGATCAACGTGCGAAGAATCGTAGATCTTTGAACACGGTATAGTGCGCTATCAACGTGTTTGAGATAGCTAGAGTTCGGTATCTTTGGATCAACGAACTTGGGCATTTTGGTATCTTCAACTCACCGATTGCTACATTTCATCGATTGAAGTTTTGTTTGATTAATCAAACAAAACTTCAATCGATGAAATGTAGCAATCGGTGAGTTGAAGATACCAAAATGCCCAAGTTCGTTGATCCAAAGATACCGAACTCTAGCTATCTCAAACACGTTGATAGCGCACTATACCGTGTTCAAAGATCTACGATTCTTCGCACGTTGATCTAGCGCACTAGATTCCGTGAATCGGCTTCAACAAACGTGGATTCGAGCGCACTCGAATGACGTAAGTGGAGATAGGAGATTACACTCAACTACCAATTGGTATGAAAGCACAAAGCTAACAAAAGAGAATTTTATTCCAAAATCAACAACCCAAAAATTTACAACACACCCGCTATTTATAGGCATTACAACTCAACACAACATACAACACTCAACTCCTAGGTCGGCACCGACTCAACAAACACGACTCATCTCGGCCGACTCAACATAAGTCGCTGCCGACTCAACAAGGCACGACTTATAGACACAGCAGTTAATACGACTCAACACATTACATACAGGTCCGACTCAAAGGTAACCGACTCATCAAATCCAGCGACTTAACAACCCTGCCAATACAACTCCTCCGACTCAAGAACAAGACGACTCACGACTCATACAATACCGACTCATATATACATGACTCAACTCAACACGACCGACTCAAGATCCACAGCTTATCTCCTTGCCGACTCATCTTAGGTCGTAGCCCATTAGCTCGGTTCCGACTCAGCCCTCTTCACCAGCTCGCACCTTTCCCACTCCGGCTTCCTTAGGTCGGTCATTTTTCCTTCAGCCTCATTAGGTCGCAGTCTTTTTCCTCTTGGATTGTTAAGTCGCGGACGACTCATGTTGAGTCGTAGACGACTCAAGTTAAGTCGTGGACGACTTACTTCTAAAGTTGCCTCCATTCGACCTATGCTATCTCCCCCTTGTAATCTCTTAAGTCGGTAACGACTCATCCAACTCGAACTCCTCCAGGCTTTGTTAAACCGGAACCGACTCATGCGTCCTCCATCTCGTGACCGACTTATCAAGCATGCACGTTTTAAGCTTGTGTACGACTCACGAGTTAAATCCAAAGCTCCTTGACTCGTGCACGATTTAATATGGTTTAACTTCTGAATTCCTATATGCCTTGCTGCATCAAATTCATACGTCTGGTTGAAAATTTCAAACGTTTGAAATGGCCCAGGAATTAAAAATAGAAGGGAGAAAACACATATACTTCCATATACTAGGGCCAGACGTCTGGAAACACCTACTAGACGTCTGCAACTGTTTAATTTGCCTATTTTGGCTATTTTTGAGTATATTTCCAACTTTAATCGATTCGTGTTGATTCCCTTTTTGTTGTTATCATTTATTATGGACTTTGATGACATTTTCATCGTGATTTTTGGGAATATCCATTTTGATGGATTCGGTATCGATTTCTTTGGATTTTATTCACGTCTTCGAATGTGAATTTTTATGATCGATTGTTTCTACAATCACTTCTATGATTTGCCACTTTAAAATATAAAGGTTTTCTATACTAGTAGTAAATATCAAAACTCTTTCTTCAAATGATTTCAACACTATTTTATTACAAAGCTCGTTTCCTCAAACCGTTTTCCAATCTACTAGTATATACAAACCTTTACCTCACTCGTATGAGAAATCTAATTAAAGGACTTAGTAAAACAAGTGGTATGAAACGCTTGCGTTTACTTCGTTGGTTAATTCTTGGACTTGTTCGATTGAATCTCTTGTGACAATTTTCTAGTGGAGATCTACAATTTGTTCGCAAATATCTAAGTTAAGCTAGTGGTTATGGGACATGATGCTAAACTCATATATTTACTAGCTTATTGTAATTGACACTTCTTGATGATCAATGATGATCATTTTATGGTTTAGACTAGCAATGTGCGATGTCTCTTTGTCCATGAGGAGGACTATACCTCAATTTTATTAAGCTCTGGCTCACCAGAAGGAGCTTCGACTCAATGTCCGCAATGGGGGACTATACCCTGTCAGGAGGAGTTTCGACTCACTAGGAGGAGCTTCAGCTCAATGTCCGCAATGGGGGACTATACCCTGTCAGGAGGAGTTTCGACTCACCAGGAGGAGCTTCGGCTCAATGTCCGCAATGGGGGACTATACCCTGTCAGGAGGAGCTCCGGCTCAATTTTTATGGGATTGGCCATCCTTTTATTGTGATTTCTGGATTTCTGTTTGATGATTTCTGGAATTTATGTTTCACCACCTTTCTCCGTTGGCATTGATATGTATGTCATTTATCGTGGCTTGGTGAATTAAATGAAGAATATGACATTCTTTTTGATGCTATGAGATTCTTTGAGATATTGTATGATTTTTGTGGATTTTCTAATGTATACTTGTCGTAGTATGACAATTTTGGTTATCATACGTCTTTTTATTATATCTCTTCTTATATCTTATTTTAACTGATAATTATAGTTAGACTGATCCGTTTATTATTTTCTTCTTAAATAATACTCGGGTCAGACTGAGATTTTGTAGGTGCTTCTGCTTGACTCCTTATCGGACCTCCATCTGATCCTTTGGCTAACTACTTTAGTTTTAGTAGTTTTTGTTGTATACTATTGAGATATTGACTCTATGATGTATACTTATTCTTTTGTCTAGCACTTGTATCTATTCTTTTTGATATTGTGGATCTTGTTTGACCACTACTCTGATGTACACTTTCATGTGTTATATTCATATCTATTTCTCCTTTGTGGTATGAATTATCTGTGACTGATTTGTGTTATGTTTATTTCTATATTTGTTTCCGAAGACCTTTATAGCCACTGTGTAGTAGCTTTGAGTTTGTGTCGGAATGTTGGATTTCCTCTTGAGATGAAAAGTTATATTTTTATCCAGCATATCGATGCTCGCACAATGCAATTACACGGATGGTCGCTCCTCAACAGCCTTATTCTTCGCGCTAGTTGACAGCATTACACCGTAATGTCCTTGGCTAGCGTGGGTATAGAGGTGGGGCGTCACACAGAGAGTCGGATAGGTTCTCGGGGCGTCCCGCCAGAGGCGTTTCCATGTGGCAGTAGGAAGTTCCTTAGCTTGACCATCTGTTGGAATCCAAAGAAACAATACGCGCCCTGTACGGTTTTAGTTGTAGGACCTGCCATTTAAAATGGTAGCTATAGCTGGCGTAATATAATGGTACCTATGTTGGCTAAGATTAATATTATACTTTCGAAATGTTTTCCACTATGCACTAATAATAATATAAAAGGAAGAATTTTGCGTAGTAAGCATGTTTGACTATCATAAGGAGAAATCTCCTCCAATTCTGCGTTTGCATGGTGTGTGTGGCGGGAGGCCTTATGGTAGTTCCATTTTCGAAAATCATTGCGGTTATCAAATTGAAATCTTTTGATTATTTTTTTAAAGACAAACTGTTCTCGTTTGCTCACACCAGTCCCATGACTGACCTGGAGTTTATTGTTTCTTTCCCAAACTCTGAGTGCCCACAATTTCCCACATGGGCAGTCTAGAGTTTGGTTTTTTTCCAGATAGTTAGGTCTAGTAGATTATCTTGAGCTAGTTCAGTCTTTAGATGCGGACAAGAATTTCTTATCTTGGTGCAATCTTGATGGGGGATCGAGCTAGGAGTTTTGGAGCTTTGTCTTTGGAGCTTTTGGATCAGAGTTGCGGTATTGATATCTCTGAAGACTTATCTCAGATTGTATCATGTTCCGCTGTATTCTGTGTTGTATATTCTCTGATGCTGATGATTATCATTGTATCGAATTGATGTATCGGATATACTATTCGTGTTATATTACTGATATCATCTTTTTATTTCTGCTGTGTTATTTATCATCTAATGGGTGTTGCAAGCTCCTGCGATCGGAATTTGATGTTGTTTGTCGAACATTGAATTCGGAGCATGACAAATATCATATGTGACATATTTAACATACATATGTGACAGTTAATCAAATCAATATAACATACTATTTGTGACATATAAAAACATGTGCATATGAATGTTATAACACAAATTCAAGGGAACATAACAACATATATCACATATCCCTATCTAAAGCAAACATTTCTCATAACATTTTAATCAATGTTTATTTACCTAATAAGAAAAATGTTAATCATGAGTGATTGCTCATCTTTTGAGGTTAGAGAGTTTTTGACAAGACAAATAAATATATCCTAGTTGAAATCCAAACACGACAAGCCAACCAATCCTATCCATAACAACAATCTGATAGCAAAGCAAAGCATGACAACACAAATCAAACAAACTGAGTTTTTTTAGAGAGATGAAGCAAGAGAGTAGGGATGGAGTTTGGAGTTTGTGAATTTGTGGATTTGTGGATTTAATAATTTTGGAGTTTCTATAGTTTTGAGGAAGAATGAGAAAGTGTGAGCAGAAAGGTTTAGATAGAGTAATGAGAAACAATCTATACATACTTTGGTTTTGTTCTATAGTGGAAAATTGAAAAGTCAACAGGTGGGAAAGTGAGAAGGTATCAAAAGAATACAAATATACAATAAGCTTTTCAAAGAAATGACTTGGTTATGTTTTTAACAAATATGAATACGAACAGGCTAGCATGAATGATGCATGTGTATTAAATATGAATTGTTAACGGATGAATTAGTGCAAGCAGAAGTTATGAAAAAGAATGAATACTAAAAGTTGTAACATGTAAAAATAAATGGTTAGATGCAAATACAAGAGGTATATAAGAATTAGGTCAAATAAAAGTAGGTGAGAGAATGTATAGCTAATAATGAGAATGGAAAATGAGTATATAGAGAATAAATGAAAGTTTTATGAAATAAAGAGAGGTTTTGTTTTTTTGGATAGTTGAAATGTGAAAGTGAACAAGGCAGAAAAATATGAATTAGATAGTAGTTGGAAAAAAACAATAGAATAGGAAACGTGCATGAATATGAATTCGTGATGAACATCACCTTTCATACTTCAAAATGAATATAATGCCACATAATCCAATATGGAAATATATTTCAATTCAATTAATTTCGTCAACCCCAAATCAATTCAAATTTACGCCTATTTAAAAGTTTAATAACATACAGTAAATAAATTTTGAACATACCAACCAAGGTAACGGGGACCACCGCTACATAAAATAAAAGGTGAACCATGATTCCAAATTCAAATCAAAGTCGATGTTTTTCTCATCGCACAATCATGAACACAAAATATTTAATTTATTCTAAATTTTACGATTAGCATTAAAATTACCTCTATACTGCCAAAGACTACTATTTAACGACCGTAAAATGTTGCTTCAATATTCAATTTTTCTCTTTTTATAAAATTACACTTATTTTAGAAACAATAACATTCATTCTGTTTTCATTAAATGATCTTTTTTATTTTAACAATAACGTACGCTTCTTTCGTTAAATCTATTAATCAAAATTAATATATTTTCAATATTAAAATATTCTAAATCGACATAATTGTAATTAATTTCAAAATTACACTTTAAAGTTGTAACGACCCGGATTTTTCATTGTTTTATTTTGAATATTTAAATGGTTTTAAATATTGAATTTGAATTATAGATTAATTCTGAATATGAAAATTTGGTTTATATTTATAAATTAAATTCAGAATGTGTGATATAACAATTTATTGGATAACTTAATTATTGAGTTTATAATGGAATATTGGTTAAATTAATATATCTTTAATTTAAGCTTGATAAAAATAATTTAAAGGCTTGTAAAATTTGTATTAATAATAATGGAGATAATGATAGTTTTGAAATTGAATTTAAGTGTGATATGTTTGATTTTAAAAACGGCCTGTTCAAATTAACATTTAAAAATAGCCTTCTGGGGCACAGTCTTGGAATTCATCAAAACCTGTTCCATTGGATCTATAATAGTGTATTAATATCGGATTTCAAATTTCATAGCATTTGGAGTTGTCGTTTGGTCGTGCTGGATAGAAACGCGTTGAAATTGATATCGAAATTCAGTATAATAATTGGATCCAAAAAGCTATCTTCTCCATACGATCGAACTAGGACTCGAAACCTTCTCCATTGCGTTCGAAATAGGCGTATAACATTATAAACGCTTAGCGGCATGCCTCGATAGGAGTTAGAGATTTTAAGTTACATTTATCGAGACGGTTTAAATTTAAATATATATATATATATATATATATATTGATTGACACTTATATTCAAATCAATCTTTTCCCCTTCTTTTTAGTCAACGTTCACTAATTCAAATAAGTTAACCAAGATTTCACGCAATCTTTTTTTAAAAAGGCTAGCCTCGTTTGAAAAAAAATCAAATAAATATATACAAACGAAAAAGAAATCAAAACCGATCGGGATTCTCGAGCTCAAACTCGAGCGCAATGGCAAGCACCGTAGTTCTCTAGGATATTTGGTGTCGCGACGACAAACGCGACGTCAGGGGTCGCGATTTTCCTGGGAAAGGAGCGACAGCGAGGAGGGGATGTTTGCGAATTAAAAGGGAGGCGACTGGGGCACTCACGCACGCGTTTTAGGATGGTGCAGCGCGACGTTCGGGGAGGAGTTGGTGGTGATTTGGGGGCATGGCCGTTCAAGGGAAGCCACGAGGTAGGGTTTACGATGGTCGCGAGCGAGGCCAGAAGCTTGCCTGAGGTTGTTGTATGTGATAAAGGAAGCGAGGTATAACAGTTTTATCTTTAATAAAATTTAATATATATATGTATATAGGTAAACAGAAAAAAAAATGTAGAAAAGATTTTGAAAATAGGAATTTTAAATGTTTGAAGAGTTTATATAGAATTATATTTTGGAATCTATATAGATTATTTTTATAAGTATACGTGGTTTAAAAAAAATTAATTAGTTATAATAATTAAAGTTTTAAGTCAACTAAATTCAAAACAAAATTTAAATTATCTCGATGATTAATTAAATCCACAATTTGCTTGGACGAGGTCGAATTTGCAAGAAACAGAGCATTCAGATCCATAATGACTTAGGCTATGCAACGGGATAAAAATTCGAATGGATGGCAAATAAAAATCAAGGTGAGAATTATCTCACTCATTTGGATTTCCATAACTAAATTTAAATGTTTAAATTTAATTTATTGGATGTGCTTGGTTGAATTAAATAATTATTATCCATTGAATGTTATATATACAGTAGTATATATATTAGTAGTTAATACGATATTCTCGCCGGTTGGAGTGGGCGGGACCCCATACGCCCCGCATAATAGCGGATGACCCTATATACCACGATATCCTGCCTCGAAGCGAGATTGGTATTTTATTTGTTGACTAACATCAATGGATGCAGGGAAAAACAGGTTGGAGGGATCCAATTGGATTCCTCAAAAATATTTGTTGTTCATACACACACACACACACACACACACACATATTGATATATTATGTGATGTGTTAAATGCTATGGATTGTGTGTGAATTAAATTATTAGATGTTAATAGCATGGGAATTAAATATGGTATTTTTAAATACCATAAATAGTTAATCAGAAGAAAATAAAAAGAAGATTTTGAATTAAAATCATGTAAACTGAAGATTGGATTATTTTCTAAAGGAAATTAGGAGAAAAGAGAAATATATGAAATTAACTTGGTACTACTTAACTATTTGTAAATTGATTTAAGTAGAGATTTGAAATTTAATTATATATTAAGGACTTGAAGAGATATTTTGAAAATTATGGAAAAGAATTGGAAACGATAATTCAAATAGATTTGAAATTAAATGGAATGATAAATTGAATTTGTTTTTATAAATAAGTGAAACCCAAACGGGATTTGTAAATTTATAAATGGGGTTTATAAATAAGTTAAAATGATATTAGTGGATATGTTACAATATAAGTTATGGTGTGAAATTATATCGAGTTATGGGAATCGTTTTGAAAAGAAATAGTGGAATATATTTCGAATGTGAGAAATGGTGATAAATTTAGATATGGTTGATGTGATACGAATCAAGAGGGATTTAAAAATTAAATTAGTGAATATTGGATTTTTTAAAAATAGATATTTGTCGAGCAAATTAAAATTTGTTTTATAATGGGATTTTAAATTACTAAACTGTAACAGCCCGCAAATCTGTACCCCTTGAGTCAACACTATTCTATCTAAATCAACTCAAGTTGTACAGAAATACGAACCATTTGGGTTAAAGAAGAAGAGGTAGAAGAAGAAAATAGAACAGAATCTAACCATCGCAGTGGAATAAAATATAATAGATAATAAATAATTTTACTCAAAAATCAAATATCTCTGTTTATATATTACATCATCAGAGTACATCAATCACAGCTCAACATCAATATCATACAATGGATACACAACAACTCAAGATACACAACAACTCAAACAGCGGAATATATAAATATAAAACAAGTACGAATGTACGTATCGTCATCCAGCTCGTCTCCTGAGCTCCACAGCATCATATCCTGTATTCTATAATACTTGGTCCGACCCGAGCATTACAGTTAAATAACACCCGAGTCAGTCTGGAATACCAGCATGAGAAAATCACACCCAATTGATTATTAAAGTTCCAAAAATCCTTTGAAAACAAAAGCATCTCGTAAGACCACGCTACAAATAAACATGTCGGGTTTTTACCTTACGATAGCTAAAACAATTTTTATAGAAATCCTCTGATATTATAATAGGGTTTATGTACAAATACTTATAAAATAGCCGAAATTGTTACATTCATTAAATTCCAGCTACTAGCCACAGAGTGGGTAATACAAACAAAACTCGTACAAGGCTCGTAGGGAGAATGGATTTCCAACTAATAACTAGGCACTGGGGTACCACCTGTCACAGTACGGGGCCTAGATCACCGTACCGAGGAGTACTCCCTCTCCCCTGCAACACAAGACCGGGACTACCCCTTGCTGGATAATCCCGAGTGAGATCACCCCGCGGTTGGGATCAGCAACCGCCCACTAAGCCAAAATAAAAAGGGACACCTAGACAGGAATGACCTCACCCTGCTTGGGTGCTACCCACCTAGCCTTGCTGCATAACCCCTGATTTTCAGTCATTCCCATTTGATGAGGCTTGAGGCTAAGCGATACCTTTAAAGAACATATCCCTTAGAATTCCCATCGTCCACCTGACGATGTTTCGCAAGCATTCATCCATACAAGTCCATTCCGGGTTCGAACGGAACCGAAGGCACTATTCCTACTACATCCATTTTGGAAATATCCTCAGGATTAGTAGCGACTAGCCCTTGCACTTCACTGCTCCATCTTCGAATCCAAAATTGTTTTCACGAAACGTACAAACCGGATCGAAGTGGTTTTCGAGAAATAAATCTCGATCCCGGTCTCTTCGAAACGATCAACGCATTGTCCAATATTGATAGTCGGTTATTTAACTATCAATTGATATTCACAACATCCATCACACAATAAATAATTTCCCAAATTATTTATTAACTTCAAAATATCTTCACAAGATATATTTTCACTTTTCAAACTCGTTGAAAACAGTTTTCAAAATTATCTGCCTTCTCAGAATAAATTTCAAGTATTTTTATTTCTTCTGGAATCACCAAGCAAAAAACTAGATTTTTCTAAATTAATTTAAAACACTTTACTTTTAAAAATATATTTTAAAATATTCAAGTTAAAACTACTTTAATAATTTGTTAAAAATACATACTATATGAATATTTGAAAATAAGTTTACTTAATAAAATATAAAACCAGATTTCTGCTTTTAAAAACAAAATACTAAGTTACTTCTTAATAATTATTGCTAGAATAGATTAAAGAAAATACTTACTTTAGACTTTAAATAATAGAAATAATAAATTTTACCAAAATTTGCTTTCTTTAAAAAAAACAACTATAAAACATTTAATTTATATTTAAAAGTTTATTTTAAAAACGTACTTGGTTATCCAAAGAAAAATTCCAAACTTCAATCACTTAAATCTATTTTCCAAATTTATTTCCAATTCATTCCATTTAAAATAAATTTCTTTACTTACTCAGTTCATTTCAAAATTCATTAATTAAGGATTTTACTATTATTGTTATTGTCTTCCGTTTGATTTTAAATCCTTTAATGGAATATACCAATTTCAATTTTTTTTCCCATTTCTTCTCTATTCTTCTTAAATAATTTAAACCTTGAATTTTTAAATAAATGTTTTAATTATACTAAAGTTTAAAAATTCATTAATCTTTTGTTTATTCAAAATTTCCCTTCCATATACGGAATTTATTTATTAGAATTCAAAACTATTATTATAATTATCCAATTCATTCCTAATTTATTTAAATTCTCTATAATTATTTCACTTACAAATTCTCTTCAGTTTATTTCCCAAATCCAATTCTATATATCTTGATAAATTAGTGTACCGGAACATATCCAAGTAAACCAAATAACATCCAATATTCCAATTGTCAGTAATATTCATCACAGAATATAAAATAGTCACAACGGAGAGTATTAAATTATTTAAATAAATGTTGAGGGATCCAGTTGGATCCCTCCAACCTGTTTTTCCCTGCATCCACAGACGTTAGCACAATATAATACACCAATTCCAACATATCATACTATATCACATCAATCAATTCAATCATTCAAACAATTATTTAAATTTAATCATTTAAATTTAAGTTTAACTGAGTGAGATTAACTCACCATTGCTTTTGTTTGCAATCCAACCAAACCAGCTTGTTTCCTTTCAGATTTTGACCTTGAATAATAATTTATATGATTTTATTAATATTTGAAATAATTGAACAATTAGATTTCCATATATAAATTTAATTACCCAAAGCTCTTATTTCGGACTAATAATTTACTTTTTAGGCTGATTTTCTTTTATAATTTTTTTTCAAATAGAATTCTAATCTTACATGAACTTTAAACATTTTAACATTCCAATAAACGTCCCAAAACGTCATATAAGTATTAAATGTTGAACAGATATGTTTATAATTTACTGTGATATATATTTTTCTTTACTGTAAAATTCTTCTATAACATATGTTTATTATTTTCTTCCTTAAAACACACTCTTATATTTAAAAGCTTATATGTATATATATAAATTTTAAATCAAGGGAAATATCCTTACTGTAAAATATATATACATATTGTATACTTATTTTGATTTTTTTGATTATTATTCAAACAGATATAGAAGTTAAATTAATTTTAACAGAGATAAATTCGAAAAACGAATACCTTACTGTATACTGACGAAACTCTAGCCTCGAGCATCGTCAGTGAACATCGCGAGCCACCAAAGCCTCAATCTCCACCGCGTCACCTCGAATCCCGGCACACCGCTACTTGCTCCCAAATTCACGCACTGTCCTTACTGCCTTTCAATCCCTCGGCTACGAACGCGACCCTCAAATCGCACGGCCTCGAAACCGTGATTTTTCGTATCGCGACTCTTCCTCCACCGCGAAAAATAGCCACCCTCCCCAAATCGACAGACATCACAACACAAGGGGCCTCGCCGAACCCTAGCTATCGAACGCGAGAAAACTTGAGGGAGAGAGAGAGAGAGCGCGGTCTCGAGCAGAGAAAACAAACTCGATTTGATTTTGATTTTTTTTTATAGCTTCGAACGAGATTTTCATCTTTGAGAGGAACGTGATTTTTGAAAAGGTAAAGAAGAACACGGAAAATATAAAAGGAAGGTGAACGAATAATTCATTAAGAAGGAAAAAGGGTTTCAGGCATCCGCCATTTTCTTTTCTTTCGACTATTGATTTGAACAATAGAAAAGAAAGGAGAAGTTTGCATGGTATAAACGGAGAGAAATAGGTCGGCTTGGTTAGGATTATAGGGTGGCTGATGGAAAAGACTTTGATAGGTGAAAAGATGTAAGATATTTAAATTAAACGGTTAATTATTTCTAGACATTTTTATCTCGTATGCTCACACGATGATCCCGAATGGTACAGAATTCGAAACCCGATAATAGTTCAATATTACGGACTCAATGGAACTGGTTTCGTCGAATTCCGAGACTGTTCCACTGAAGGTTATTTTTAAATTCAATTTAAACGATATTAAATTTCAAAACTTAACCAACTATCCTTAAATTTGATTTCAACACTTCTATTCTCTTCAGTATTATCAATATAACTTTTATAAGCCTTCAAATTATTTTTAATAGGCTTAAAATTACAGATTCAACAATTTACCCAACTTCACTTATTTAATTTTAAAAAAAAATCAATTATCAAATAAATTTTGATATTCGTAATTCAAGTTAAAATTGCTCTATTGATTATTTAAAATCAATTAAATATTCCGATTTTAAATGCTCGAAAATTCTGGGTCGTCACATTCCTCCCCCATTAAAAGAATTTCGTCCCCAAAATTACTAATTAGGAAGAAATGATACAATACCCGTTTCCTTTTCTCAAAACCAAACAATCCAACATTTAACCAACTATCTTTTTATGAAAGACCCATTATCATTCTTATTAACTTCACAACACTCCCATAGTTTCAAACTATACTGTTTGTTTAACCATTCAAGTTCCAATTTAAAAACAAATCATGAATTATCAAAATTTTCTCAAAATTTTGATAACTCCCTAAATTTCCGAAAATTTTTGCCAGCGTCACCTTTGCGCGGCTAGCTCGGTACAACTACAAAATGGCTCTATGGCCTCCCAAATCCAAAAAGAAAACAAAACGCCAAGTGGCTCGATCCAAATCCCAATCAAATTTCACACCAAATTTAAATACGTACCTTTTTGTCGAGCATTTCTGTAACGACCCGATATTTTCAACCATTCGCATCCATTATCAGTGCATAGGCAGACACTCATGCCGGAATTGAATTGCTCAAAATACCGTGTTGTAAATAAAATTTTGGCAAACATCAGAATATAGAGTAAATAAAAATCACAGATCACAGACACAGAGTATATAAAAATGCAGCGGAAGAAAACGAGATAGTAGTTCATGAAGCTACTATATAAAATATAAGATACATCAGAGTTAAATATGATACAACAGAAGAGTAACAGGATACATCAGGTACAAATCAGATACATCACTGAACCACTGGATACTGAAACAAAATAGATGGTTGGATCTTCAAGGAAAGCTCCAACGCCGAAGGTGAATCTTGAATGCTAACTCAATCAATCTGACTCGAGCGTAAAGCAAAACACAAAACCCTCGAGTCAGGACATAAATACTTATAAACTGTAAATCAACTCAAGTGAACAGTAACAAAATGCATCAGTAACTTAAAGGATGCTTGGGACCGCCCATCCTCTAAGGATCCATTAAACTATTTACTATGTAGTAATATATGCTATATACGGTAGTGTCTAATCAGTAAAGTATAATCATATAGAAAATAGCGTTAAGGGGATGGTGAACCTTAACACGGTCGGATCTTTAAAACCAAAATCGTAGTGGGCTCGATATAAGGATATGACACGGCACGCGAGGCAATGCCAGGGTGGATACACCGTTTGCACTCCCGGACCGGTGGTGACGGCAAGCCATCATCTTTCGCCCACCTCGAACAATACCCCCGAATCAAAAGTGCCGTCGCCGAATCGAATCACAACAGTAATAGAATGGTTTCCGATGGAGCATGCTCGATGAAAGGGTGCGACCCTTTGTGTAGCCCAGTATAGCTCCTGTTTTAGTCATATATGCCAACTCACGGGAGTTGGGTCCACGTAATATACCTCGAGAACGTCGCCACCATCCTACTTCATTCTGGAATCTCCACCGCGTACACATTTGTTAAAGTGGTTTTCGGTATTGGTCGGCTATAAGACAATATCCGATCCCGGTCTCTTTAACAACCAATCGTTATTCTAACCCGCAGTTATAACTTTAAAACAATATTTTATACTTCAAAATAAAATATCCTTTTCAATCCAAATCTTTATCAAAATAAAGGTTAAATCATTTCCAAAACCATTTCAATATATCATCGTAAAATATCTTTCAATTCAAATATTTATCAAAATAAATATCAAGTCATTTCTAACCATTTCAATATATTAAATTTTCATACCCTTTCAACACTACCTTTCGAATCATTTTAATATATCAAAATATCATAACCTTTCAAAGTTTCAGTTTCAAAATATCATATCTTTCAGAACTTCTTTTTAAATCATGTTAATATCAAAATGTCCTATCTTTCAAACTCCGTTTTCAAATCATTTAATATCAAAAATATCACATCTTTCAAAACTTCGTTTCAAATCATTTTAATATATCAAAATATCATATCCTTTCAAAACTTCGTTTCAAATCATTTTAATATATCAAAATATCGTATCTTTTCAAACTTCATTCATTTCAAATCATTATTCATTTTATTCAAACTAAAATACCATTTCAATTCATATTTCAAAACAATTTATATTCCAAAAATTCTTTTTTATCATTTCAATGAAGTTATTATGTTTAATAATTAAATTATTAAATTTCCAAAAATTTCAACTTCCAAAGTTTATTTATTCACTTAAGTTTATCAAAACAGTGAAAATTCACTTTTCGCATCATTTAGAAAACTCTACGGAAAGTTCATTCAAAACTGTTCAATTTAACAAAAGACAACGTTTAAAAATGTTGTAATAGAGTTTTCTTAAATTTCAAATAAACTTAGTTAAATTCAAAAATCATAGTACTTACAACAATTTCTATAATAGTTTTTTTTTTCAATAGCTTTTTTTTTAGTTCATTATCATCAATTACAGTATTTACAATTGCTGTAATATCATTTACATTGTAATTAATATCATTTCAAAAATGCAGTCAATTAACTTCAAATATTCAATAAATTTTCTCAACCAGTTATATTTTTATTAAAACATTTTTAACTTATAAAATCATACATTTTCACATTTATAAACATCATTTAATTTTCCTCAAGTTCATGATTTTATAAAGTTAAATTTCCATTCAAAAATCAAGATTTAATAATAATTCACTTATTAAAATGCAATGTTGAATTTTTAAAATCCATTACATTAAATTTCAACTTAAAACTTAAGTTCAAATTCTCAAATATAACTAAATTTATTTTTATTTACTTAATTAAAAGTTCACTTTTAAGTCAATTTCATAAATTTCCAATTTTAGTTATATTCAAAATTTCAACTTAAAATATTCATTCATTTCATATTTCAACTTTGTTAAAAAATCATTGATATGATATAAAATCACTTTTAATTCATTTAAATTCAAATTATCATAAATTTATCATAATTTCATATTCAATTTAATTTCCAATTATAATTAAATCAAATTTTCCAAAATAACTTACGTTCAAAATTTTCATTAATTCATTTCACTTACAATTGTTCAGAAAATCAATAATATTTTTCAAAAATCATTTTTTATTAAATCTCAAATCAAAATATTATATTAATTAAATTTCTAAAATATTTTAAAAATTTTAGAAAAACATATTTTAACTACGGGCCTGTATAAAATTTTCTACGCTAGGTAAAGTGATACGGGTAATATATCATTTCAACCCGTAATTTACAAAGAAAAATCCGGGTTTTATCATTTCAAACCTGCAATCCCAAGTCAAAATGAAAATTTTAAAACCATTCAGGCCTATCATTTTAACCCATAACATTTTTTTTCTAACAGGGAACTTGCAGTGTGATCATATGCAGAAATAATATAAACAAGGTCAATATCACAATATACAGTCATATGTCAGATGTCAGGTGAAAATTAACAGTTTTAACATGGTAATAATATGGTAATAACATGGCATAACATATCATATGATCATAATTAATTTGCATAAACATTTTATATTACTAAACACTTGTCATCAATTCACTTTTCATAAGTATAAATGTCAGAGTGAGAAAGACTCACTTTTTTTTCAAGTTGAAGACCAAAACAACTAACACAAGTGCGATTCCAAAAGCACGACAAGCACGATGACAAGACTACGGACATGAGTGGAGAACGAATCCAATCTACAACTCTTGTGCACAACCCAAAACAAACAATCAAAACAACAAAATTCAATACGACTTTAAAATGCAATAACATTGAAATAAAAGGAGATACGACTACGCAGTCTTTTACTTTGCCTTCTCTATTGTTTGGTATGGCTTTAGGGTCTGATGTGGTTCAGATGTGGTCAAGTTTTGGGTCAGGTTTGGCCTAACATAGCTCGGGTTCAAGGCAAGACAAGGTGGAGTTTGTACATGAGGAGGTGATGTGGTTTTGAAGGCAATTAGGTGGTTTTTGGTCAAAACAAGGGCTCAGCCTTGGGGATTGGGCTCGGCCTGTGATGTGTCATGACTGGACAGAGGTGAGGAGGGGTATGTTGTGGTCAGGTCTGGGGAGTGGTGGCGGCTATGGTGGTGGTTTGGGTGGTGATTGTAACAACCCGCATATTTATCGATTTTATATTTAAATATTTTATTTAAATATTTTATCGTTAGTCGGATTTTAGTCCGAAAAGCTACTTTTGCATACAGTCGAATTAGGACTCGGGACTACTCCCATTGAGTTTAAAATGCCGTTTGCGACCTTTTTGAGTATAAGCTTCGATATGTTTGGAGAAAGTTGATTTTTGCTACTTTTTACTTTGGGTTTGGTTTTTGGGCTCAGCCCTATGTTAACTTATACTCCAAAACTGAACCACTCTCCCATTCTCCCTCACTTCTTTCTCTTTTCAGTTTTCTTAGCTTTAATGGTGGGAGAGATTGGAAACTAAAACTCCAAAACCCTAGTTTCTCTTGCAAATCAAATTCCAAGCTCCAAACTCAAGAAGAACCCATTGGTAAGCTTCTCTTCTTCTTCTCCAACTTATTCTCTTACCAATTTCAGAAATTCCTAAACCTAATTTTGGGAATGTTCTTGTTTTTGAGCTTAGATTCAAGCTCAATTGGGTTGTGTTGAAGAGAGGGTAATTCTCCATTTGCTTTCAAGCTTCTTCTTGTTTGATTTTGTGAAAAGGTGAGATTTTTATCCTCACATCTAAGTCTATGAATTATCTTTGAATGTTAGATATGAATTCCTAACACTTATTCGTGTGCATTTTCTTTTGGTTTGGATTGAATTGATGTATATTCCAATTTTTGGTGTTTTGAGTTCAATTCGTTAAAAATCCTAACTTCTATGTTTGAACATGTTTTTGGTGATGCATCGAGGAGCATATAGGGCCGGGTAGTCGATTGGCATAAACCCTTAGCGCCGTTGCTCGAGAGAACGAAATTTGGACGAGGTTGGAGCTCATTACTATGGGCTGGGAAGAGGCTGGCAACAGGTGCAGTCGACCGAGCTCCCTGAGTCGGCCGACCGACCTGCTGCCGAGTGCATAAGCACTCCGCTGTTTAAGGCTCGGTCGACCGACTCAGGGAGTCCGGTCGACCGACCTGCTGTTAATTGACAGATTAGCCTATTTTGCTAATCCGTTTGAATATCCAACTTTAATCGATTCGTGTTGTCACCCTTTTGTTGTTGTCATTTATTATCGACTTTGATGACTTTTTCTTTGGGAATTTTAGATATATCCACTTTGATGGATTTTATATCGATTTCTTTGGATTTTATTCACGTTTTCGAATGTGAATCTTAGTGATTGATTGTTTCTACAATCTTCTTTGTGTTTTGTCACTTTAAAAATATAAAGTTTTTCTATACTAGTAGTAAATATCAAAACTCTTTCCTCAAACGATTTCAATACTATTTTAATACCAAATTCGTTTATAAAACCGTTTTCCAATCTATTAGTATATATAAACCTTTACCTCACTCGTATGAGAAATCCAATTAAACGACTTAGTAAAACAAGTGGTATGAAACGCTTGCGTTCACTTTGTTGGTTAATTCTTGGACTTGTTCGATTGAATCTCTTGTGACAATTTTATAGTGGAGATCTACAGTTTGTTCGTAAATATTTAAGTTAAGCAAGTGGTTATGGGACATGAAGCTAAACTCATATATTTACTAGCTTAGTGTAATTGACACTTCTCGTTGATCATGACGATCATCTTTGTGATTTAGACTAGCAATGTGCGATGTCTCTTTGTCTGCGAGGGAGACTAAACCCCGTTTTGTGGAGTTTCGACTCAATTTGTGATGGGGTAGCAAACCATGGTCTTCGGGCCGTTTGTGGAGCTTCGGCTCAATTTGTGATGGTTAGCGACCATGGAATTAGCGTTCCGTTTGTGATACACGTGTTGGTGGGCTTTATGCTCCCGTTTGTGATAGGCCTCCCCCCTTTTGTGATTTCTAGATTTCTTGTGTAGATTCCTAGAATTTGTGTTTCACCAATTTTCGTGATTTCCATTGATAAGTTTTATCAATATTTATGCATTGGTGAATTTGTGTGTCATTGACTTTGGTGATTTCTGGATTTCTTGTGTAGTCTTCTGGAATTTGTGTCATTGACTTTGGTGATTTCTGGATTTCTGGTGTAGTCTTCTGGAATTTGTGTGTCATTGACTTTTGTGATTGACATGGATATTATCGTCAATATTTATGGTTTGGTGAACGAAATAGGAGTATGACGTTTCTTTGATTCTTGTGTAGATTTGGTGACATTGATTAATCTCTTGATGATTATCAACTAAGTATATATATATATATATCACAGCTTGGCATTGTGATTATTATGTGTTTAGTCATATCTCTTATTCAATATCGTTTCATCTGATATTTATAGTTAGACTGATCCGTTTATTATTTTCTTATTAAATAATACTCAGGTCAGACCGAGATGTTACAGGTGCTTCTGCCTGACTTCTCATCCAGGATCATTACTCTGACTTTTGGCTAACTACTTAGATTAGTAGTTTATTTTGTAGTATACATTTGAGATATAGACTCCATAATGTATACTTATTATTTTGTGTAGTTCGTGAAACTATTCTTTTGTGATATTGTGGATCTTTTTAGACCACTACTCTGATGTACACTTTTATGTGTAATATTCATATCTTATTCCGCCTTGTGATATGAATTGTCTGTGACTGATTTATGTTATGTTTATTTCTATATTTGTTTCCGAAGGATTTATATAGCCACCGTGTAGTAGCTTTGAGTTTGTGTCGGTATGTCGGATTTCCTCTGGAAATAGAATGCTTGTTATATTATCTGACATATCGATGCTCGCGCAAAGAAATTACACGGATGGTCGCTCCTCAACAGCCTTATCCTCCGTGCTAGTTGACAGCATTACACCGTAGTGCTCTTGTCTAGCGTGGGTATAGAGGTGGGGCGTCACAGCTTGGTATCAGAGCCAAACTTCAGAACAACATGGAATATTATAACAAGGATCGTCGTCCTAAGTCCATCTTAGGAGTCGTGCTTTAGGATTTAATTCGAGTCTTCGTACCGATTCATCCTATTTTTCTTATGATTCCTTGTTTATCTATCAATATTGCTTGATATTCAATTTGGTGAATAACCTTTTTCTTCTTCTTCTTTCTTTCTAAAGGAAGAGAAATGTCTAGACCAGGCCGCCCCAGAGCCGTGCCATCTAGCACTCCACCCCAGGATGGAGTTTTTATGACTGCTCAATAGCTTCTTGATTTAGTGGCAAATGCTCAAGCAGCTGGAGCTAACCCGGAACCTACTCACCCAAAGTCGGGATTTGCACGCTTGTGTAGCGATTACACTAATTTGGCTGGGGAGTCATTCAAAGGTTCCGAAACTGTTATTGAAGTACAGGCTTGGCTAAGGTCATGCGATCGAATCTTTTCTCGCATGAATCTTATTGACCTTCACCGAGTTCAGGTGGCCTCAAGTATGCTCTGAGAAAGAGCATTGGACTGGTACGAGCTTCTTATTTCTGAAACTAATGAAGCGGATCTCACCTGGGAGAAATTCCGAGAACGCTTCGAGTTGAAATTTGTACCAGAAGCTGAGAAAGTGACATTGGCTCGACGATTTATAGACCTTGTTCAAGGTGAGTCCTCCGTGACTGATTACGTCGCCTCCTTCGAGTCGCTTTCTAAATACGGGGTTGAATACATCAACGCCCCTTTAAAGAAGAACCAGAGATTCGTCTATGGCTTAAACAAAAGTCTCAAGAAGCCATTACTTCTAAAATTAGAAGTTTCTTTCGACCAACTCGTTGATATCGCTCTTCGTCTTTAAGAGGCGGATAGGGAGAATGATGTTGAAGTGGTGGGTTCCAAACAAAACTTCAACAACAAGAAGAGGCCAAGCAAATTCAAAGGTCCTTATCCCAATAAGAAAGGGAAGCAAGCAACCTCCGTGGCAAAGACTTCTTCCTTTGGCCGTGGGGAATGCTATAATTGTGGTTCGAAGGACTATTATGCGAACAAGTGCCCAAATTCTCTCTCTTGTCGCTACTGCAAAGTTCCCGGTCATGTTATATCTTCGTGCCCCAAACTTCAAGGCAAGAAAGAGGGAAAGCTTAATGTTGCTCAAGCCCCTGGCAACACATCTCATGGCCAAGGTATTTCTCATTCTATTCTGGATGGAATTATCTTATTTCGTGATCATCCTATTCGAGTTCTTTTTGATACGGGTGCGTCCCATTCTTTTATATCAAAAGAACTTGTTGATACTTTTTCCTTGGATGTTTTGTGTTCAATGACTTCTTTGAGAATTGCGAATCCGGTTGGTGGATCCGCAACGATCAGTTTATTGTGTAAAGATGTCGAGATTATTTTGTGTGATTTTTCTTTCCGAGCCGATTGGCATGTCATGCGTTATTTAGGCTTTGGAATGATTTTGGGAATGGATTGGCTTAACCGTTATGAAGCCCATATCCTATGTCCTGAGCGGACTATTCATCTTCGACATCCTCAATCTGTTAAGCAGATTTCTATTAATCTTCAAGATTCAGTTTCCAGCTTGGTCGCATCTTTATATTCTTTAAATCCTCGTGATGACGATGATGATGATGAGGGTGATATTATTTCTCTTATTCACGTCGTTCGTGAATTTTCCGACATATTCGAGCCCGTTTTAGGATTACCACCTAAGCGAGCAAATGAGTTCAGAATTAATCTTATTCCTGGAGCTCAACCTATCACTCGTCCTCCTTATCGTATGTCCAATAAAGAAAACGAGGAGATGCATAAACAATTATCTGAATTGGAAACGAAGCAATTTATTTGCTCTAGTTCCTCGCCTTGGGGAGCTTCAGCTATTTTTGTGAAGAAATCCGATGGTACACTTAGGCTTTGCGTTGACTACCGCAAGCTTAATGATCTTACTATCAAAAATAAATATCCTTTACCTCGGATTGATGATCGATTCGATCAACTTAGTGGTGCTAGAGTCTTTTCACAATTGGACTTGGCTACCGGTTTTCATCAGCTTCGTATTGCAGAGGATAGCATTCCTTTGACATCGTTTCGTACTCGGTATGGATCTTATGAATGGCTTGTTATGCCATTTGGTTTGACGAATGCTCCGGCATATTTCGTTGACCTTATGAATAGAGTTTTCAAAGACTTCCTCGACCGGTTTGTTCTCATCTTTATCGATGATATTCTTGTGTATTCTAAAACCGAGGAGGAGCATGAAAAACATCTTCGGATTGTGTTGAAAACTCTTAGGAGTAATCAATTAAAGGCAAAATTTTCTAAGTGCCACTTTTGGCAATCTCGTGTGAAGTTTCTCGGTCATATTATTTCCGAATCCGGAATTTCCGTGGATCCTTCAAAGATTGAAGCGATTCAAGATTGGAAGAGACCGGAGAGTGTGACGGAGATTCGTGGTTTTCTCGGCTTCGCGGGCTATTACCGTCGTTTTATCAACGACTTTTCTAAGATTGTCATGCCTCTCACAAGCTTAACGAAGAAAGGTGTTAAATACATTTGGTCGGACAAATGTGAAGCTTCTTTTCAGAAATTAAAAGAACTTCTTTCTGATGCTCCTATTCTTGTTATTCCCGATGGGAATCAAGATTTCGTTGTTTATACCGATGCTAGTCGCATTGGTTTTGGTGCCGTTCTTATGCAAAGAGAACGTGTTATTGCTTATGCTTCTAGGCAATTGAAGCCTGCCGAGTCTAGATATGCCACTCATGATTTAGAGCTCGCAGCTATTGTTTTCGCCCTTCGTATTTGGCGTCATTATCTTTTAGGAGAGAAATTTGTTCTTTATACCGATCATAAATCCTTGAAGTATTTATTTTCTCAAAAGGAACTTAATTTGCGTCAACAGCGTTGGCTCGAATTTCTTGCACCTTATGATCTTGATATTCTTTATACTCCCGGTAAGGGTAATCGTGTCGCCGATGCTCTTAGCCGTAAACAACAAGCTGTTGTTTCTATGATGATATCCGAATGGAATGATCTCGAAATCTTATCCACTTGTGAGATTCGAGACCGCGTATCCGATTTATGCTCATCATTTGTTTTATGTAGCCTTGAGGCTCATCCTTCTCTTTTAGACCGCATTCTTGAAGCTCAAAGGCTAGATCCTGAAATGGCTCTTCTTGGCAAAAATATTAAGGATAAGATTGATATTGAAGGTTTGAAGGACTTTGATATCGATTCTCGTGGCGGCATTCGAAAATTTGGTAGACTTTTCGTGCCAAATATTGGTGATCTTCGTAAAGATATTTTAGAAGATTCACATCGTTCTAAATTTACCATTCATCTCGGAAGTAGTAAAATGTACGCGGATATGAAGTGACTTTATTATTGGGAGGGAATGAAACTTGACATCGCTAACTTCGTTAAGTGTTGCATGACTTGCCAACTCATTAAGGCCGAACATCAAAGGCCCGGTGGGTTATTGCAACCTTTAGAAATTCCAATTTGGAAGTGGGACCAAATTTCCATGGATTTTATAGATGGCCTTCCCCGTTCTCGTTCGGGTCATAATAGTTTATGGGTGATTGTTGATAGGCTTACTAAATCTGCCCATTTTATTCCCGTTCGGTCTAACTGAACCGTTCCTCTTTTGGCCAAGCTCTTTATCAAAGAGATTGTTAAATTGCATGGGGTTCCTACTTCTATTGTTAGCGATCGTGATCCACTGTTTACTAGTGGATTTTGGAAGAGCCTTCAAAAAGCTTTGGGAACGAAGCTTAATTTTAGCACCGCTTATCATCCCCAGTCCGATGGACAAACTAAGCGTGTGAATCAAACTCTTGAAGATCTTCTTCGTTCTTGTGTGCTTGATTTTGGTGGAAGTTGGGAAGATCATATTTCACTTGTTGAATTTTCCTATAATAATAGCTTCCAATCTAGTATTGGTATGGCACCTTTCGAGGCACTCTATGGAAGGCCATGTCGATCTCTATCTTGTTGGCTTGAGGCCGGTGAGAAGCTGGTTTTAGGTCCAGATTTTATTCGGGATTCCACAGAGAAAGTTGACCTTATTCGACTTAGAATGAAAGAAGCCCAGAGTAGACAAAAATCCTATGCCGATAACCGAAGAAGGAAGTTAGAATTTTCTGTGGGAGATCTTGTGTTCATTCGTGTTTCACCTATGAAAGGTGTTGTACGTTTCAGTCGATCGGGAAAGTTAGCGCCTCGATATATTGGGCCATTTCCTATCACAACGTATTGGTTCCATGGCTTATCGCCTTTTGTTGCCGGCTCAATTTTCTGCTATCCATGACGTGTTTCACGTTTCTCAACTTCGGAAATGTCTTCGAGATTCCGATTCTATTCTTGAGCCCGGTGTTGTGGAAGAGATTGAAATTTCGCCTAATTTAACTTATGAGCAACATCCTATTCGTATCATTGCTTCGGAAGTCAAACGACTTCGAAATAAAGATGTTCCGCTTGTTAAAGTTCAATGGTCTTCAAATCCTAAGGATTGTTCTTGGGAATCTAGAGAGTACATCGAGCGTACACATCCGGACTTACTTTCTCGTGCTCTTTGAGGTGAACTTCTTATTTCAAACTTCTTTTGTGTTGAATATGCTTATATGGTTGTTACTTTATATATATCTTCTTCTTAAATATTGCGTGGACGCAATTTCTTTAAGGAGGGGAGTCTGTAACAACCCGCATATTTATCGATTTTATATTTAAATATTTTATTTAAATATTTTATCGTTAGTCGGATTTTAGTCCGAAAAGCTACTTTTTGCATACGGTCGAATTAGGACTCGGGACCACTACCATTGAGTTTAAAATGCCGTTTGCGACCTTTTTGAGTATAAGCTTCGATATGTTTGGAGAAAGTTGATTTTTGCTACTTTTTACTTTGGGTTTGGTTTTTGGGCTCAGCCCTATGTTAACTTATACTCCAAAACTGAACCACTCTCCCATTCCCCTTCACTTCTTTCTCTTTTCAGTTTTCTTAGCTTTAATGGTGGGAGAGATTGGAAATTAAACTCCAAAACCCTAGTTTCTCTTGCAAATCAAATTCCAAGCTCCAAACTCAAGAAGAACCCATTGGTAAGCTTCTCTTCTTCTTCTCCAACTTATTCTCTTACCAATTTCAGAAATTCCTAAACCTAATTTTGGGAACGTTCTTGTTTTTGAGCTTAAATTCAAGCTCAATTGGGTTGTGTTGAAGAGAGGGTAATTCTCCATTTGCTTTCAAGCTTCTTCTTGTTTGATTTTGTGAAAAGGTGAGATTTTTAATCTCACATCTAAGTCTATGAATTATCTTCGAATGTTAGATATGAATTCCTAACACTTATTCGTGTGCATTTGCTTTTGGTTTGGATTGAATTGGTGTATATTCCAATTTTTGGTGTTTTGAGTTCAATTCGTTAAAAATCCTAACTTCTATGTTTGAACATGTTTTTGGTGATGCATCGAGGAGCATATAGGGCCGAGTAGTCGATTGGCATAAACCCTTAGCGCCGTTGCTCGAGAGAACGAAATTTGGACGAGGTTGGAGCTCATTACTATGGGCTGGGAAGAGGCTGGCAACAGATGCGGTCGACCGAGCTCCCTGAGTCGGCCGAGCTCCCTGAGTCGGCCGACCGACCTGCTGCCGAGTGCATAAGCACTCCTCTGTTTAAGGCTCGGTCGACCGACTCAGGGAGTCCGGTCGACCGACCTGCTGTTAATTGCCAGATTAGCCTATTTTGCTAATCCGTTTGAATATCCAACTTTAATCGATTCGTGTTGTCTCCCTTTTGTTGTTGTCATTTATTATCGACTTTGATGGCTTTTTCTTTGGGAATTTTAGATATATCCACTTTGATGGATTTTATATCGATTTCTTTGGATTTTATTCACGTTTTCGAATGTGAATCTTAGTGATTGATTGTTTCTACAATCTTCTTTGTGTTTTGTCACTTTAAAAATATAAAGGTTTTCTATACTGGTAGTAAATATCAAACTCTTTCCTCAAACGATTTCAATACTATTTTAATACCAAATTCGTTTATAAAACCGTTTTCCAATCTATTAGTATATATAAACCTTTACCTCACTCGTATGAGAAATCCAATTTTACGACTTAGTAAAACAAGTGGTATGAAACGCTTGCGTTCACTTTATTGGTTAATTCTTGGACTTGTTCGATTGAATCGCTTGTGACAATTTTATAGTGGAGATCTACAGTTTGTTCGTAAGTATTTAAGTTAAGCAAGTGGTTATGGGACATGAAGCTAAACTCATATATTTACTAGCTTAGTGTAATTGACACTTCTCGTTGATCATGACAATCATCTTTGTGATTTAGACTAGCAATGTGCGATGTCTCTTTGTCTGCGAGGGAGACTAAACCCCGTTTTGTGGAGTTTCAACTCAATTTGTGATGGGGTAGCAACCCATGATCTTCGAGCCGTTTGTGGAGCTTCGGCTCAATTTGTGATGGTTAGCAACCATGGAATTAGCGTTCCGTTTGTGATACACGTGTTGGTGGGCTTTATGCTCCCGTTTGTGATAGGCCTCCCCCCCTTTTGTGATTTCTAGATTTCTTGTGTAGATTCCTAGAATTTGTGTTTCACCAATTTTCGTGATTTCCATTGATAAGTTTTATCAATATTTATGCATTGGTGAATTTGTGTGTCATTGACTTTGGTGATTTCTGGATTTCTTGTGTAGTCTTCTGGAATTTGTGTGTCATTGACTTTGGTGATTTCTGGATTTCTTGTGTAGTCTTCTCGAATTTGTGTGTCATTGACTTTTGTGATTGACATGGATATTATCGTCAATATTTATGGTTTGGTGAACGAAATAGGAGTATGACGTTTCTTTGATTCTTGTGTAGATTTGGTGACATTGATTAATCTCTTGATGATTATCAACTAAGTATATATATCACAGCTTGGCATTGTGATTATTATGTGTTTAGTCATATCTCTTATTCAATATCGTTTCATCTGATATTTATAGTTAGACTGATCCGTTTATTATTTTCTTATTAAATAATACTCGGGTCAGACCGAGATGTTACAGGTGCTTCTGCTTGACTTCTCATCCAGGATCATTACTCTGACTTTTGGCTAACTACTTAGATTAGTAGTTTATTTTGTAGTATACATTTGAGATATAGACTCCATAATGTATACTTATCCTTTTGTGTAGTTCGTGAAACTATTCTTTTGTGATATTGTGGATCTTTTTAGACCACTACTCTGATGTACACTTTTATGTCTAATATTCATATCTTATTCCGCCTTGTGATATGAATTGTCTGTGACTGATTTATGTTATGTTTATTTCTATATTTGTTTCCGAAGGATTTATATAGCCACCGTGTAGTAGCTTTGAGTTTGTGTCGGTATGTCGGATTTCCTCTGGAAATAGAATGCTTGTTATATTATCTGACATATCGGTGCTCGCGCAAAGAAATTACATGGATGGTCGCTCCTCAATAGCCTTATCCTTCGTGCTAGTTGACAGCATTACACCGTAGTGTTCTTGTCTAGCGTGGGTATAGAGGTGGGGCGTCATAGTGGTTGAAGTGGATGAGCATGTAGAGGTCAAATAAGCATGGATCTAGGCATCTAGGTTGTAGTTTGAGGGGTTTGACCATCAAAAGGGGTTCGGCCATGGTCAGATTTGATGGGGTAGATGGTGGTGATGGTTGGGAAGAGATGTAGGAGGTGGTGGCCGTGGCTATGGAGGAGAGGCCAAGCAATATACATGAGAAAACAAGGCAAAATATAAGAAAACAATGGAAAAAGAAGAGCAAAACGAAGAGCAAAAAGAAGAGGAAAAGAGGAGCCATTACCAAACCTTTCTAGCCGTGAAAAATGAAGTGGAGAGGAATGTTTTCACGTGAAAATGAGGTAAGAAATGCACAGCTACAATAAAGAAAGGAACAGTCAAAGGAAATTAAATCTATTAATTGGAAAAGAAACGGAAGAAGAAACGTTAAAACGGTTTTACGTTTCTTTGCTTTCAAACCTTTTAAACTTCCTATATATATTCATATACATCTTAAATAAATGAAAACACTTATAAATTTCAGTTAGAATTCGAAAATATAACAGATAAGCAAAATATTAATAATTAATTATTAATTAGATATGATTAAAATAAGAAAAATGGCACAGAAAATGAAAACTAGACTTAGGAATTAGAAATAACTTCAATACACTTTGGAAAAAATTTATTAAATTTAAATACATGTAAAATGAATAAAATAAAGTAAAACACAGCAATAAAAGTGAATGTATTAAATAAATCAATAAATTTTAATTATATATAATTAAATTAAGAAAATGGCTTAAAATTGCAGACTGGGCTTTAAAAATTAGAAATAATTTCAAATGAACTTTAGAAAATCTTCATGGACTTGTAAAAATATTTATAACAAATAAAATAAAATGCATTCACAAAATAAATAAAAAATTAATTAAGTAAAATTTATAAGAAGAAAATAGCAGAAAATAATAAAACAGCCTTTAAAAATAGGAAATAAATAGAGTAAATTTTGGAAAAATTCTATTATCATTTAAAAATATTTAAAAGTCAAAATACACATAATAAAACATATTATTACATATTAAAATAAAATATAACAAAGAAGAAGTAATTTATTCAATTTAAAATAGTCATTGTTAAATAACCCTATATATGCACAATATTGTAAAGGGTATAACTTTCACAATTTACATCCAATTTCAACGAAACGAAAAGTGGTGTTCTTAGAATTTTATGTACTTTCATAATAAAAGAAAAAAATTTAAATTTTAAACTTTTAAAATTTTAAGTTAAAAGTCACAATTTGACTGCTTTGACCAGAGTCAACATTTCAAGTAAATATTTAACTTACACAGTTTTGAATTATAACTCATATAAAATCAAGATTTTATATTTAAATAATAAATTTAATCATTCCAAATAAGTAAAATAAGTTTTTAAATCAAAATCTTACATTAAAAATAATTAAAATATACAATAAAATAATTACAAAACACAGGGTTGTTACACTCTCCCCCACTCAAAACTTTTCGTCCACGAAAACGAATGAGGTATGGAAGGGCACAGAAAAGATAGAGTGAAATAGGATTAAGATAAGATGACAAGAAGATTGAAGTTATACCTGATAACTGAGGTAAGTTTAACAAGGTGGAGGTGAACTTTCCAAGATCCTCCAGAATCAAGAACACAAGCACGAAAAAGGTGGATTCAAAATGATTACCAAAGGTCTATCAAAGATTATAGAAAGATTTCTAAACAGAAAGATTATAGAAAGATGCCTATACCGGTCTATAGCAAGATAAGGATGATAAGGACAACCAAAAGATAGTTTGAAAAACAAAATAAGGAAATGAATTTGAAAGCATGGAGATTTCAACTTAAACAGAGAATAAATCTTTACACAAGTTAAATAAATCTTAACTATCTCAAATTTCATTATCTTATTATCCAATCGTCTAAAATTAACCATTTTTAAAACCATGGGTTTGAAAAATAATCATTTATTACACTCACAATGTACTTAATAAATTTTATTCTTCTTTATTCCTAATCAAAATTAAATTTATTCCTCTCAATATATTTATCACTCATGTTAAATATATCTACACTTTTTTTTTATAACTACTCAAATTTTATTCATAAAATCTTTTTATATCGTATATTATCCAATTACATTTTTAACTTCTGAAATTTTGGTAAGTTACATTTGAATGCAATTGTATTATACAAATAAAATTTCCAATTCAATCATTTCAAGCTTAAATCATTTATTCAAATTTTTTTTATTTTCTTTTTATAATTGAAATTATTCTTTAAAAATAGAATTTAAGAATTAAATTTCCGATTTCTTCAGACCATTTAGAGATAAAAAATAATATATATACATAATATGTCAAATCAAATTTCAATCATATATATATATATATATATATATATATATATATATATATTATAAATCAAGTCATATTTTAGAAATTCAAATCAATTTAATTTCCCAAAACAAAGCTGTAGCAAGACCACAGAACAGTCCCTTTACTTCGAAACTCGAAAATGAACGTCGATGATGTCGCGATCATCACCGAAGTTATTTTCCAGCGACAAAGAGAAGAGCACTAATTTTAAACCTTTAAAATTCTTTGAAAACAAATTCTATTCAAAATACTTTAAATAATATAACCTTTTAAAACTTTAAACCAAAGTTCGAAATAATCGGAATTTAAATCCTCAAATTCTTGTTTTAAATTCATTTCAATTCCCAAATAAATTTATAAACAAATATTTATAGATCTATTTGTAGAACAATAAATGATAAATCAAGTGTTATCATTTCAAATTATCAATTTAAATCATTTCATTAAGTTCCATAAATTAACTTATATATCAAAATTTATTACATTAACCAATTTTTTTTTTTAAATATATTGTGTCCGTTTGTTCTGTCAAAGTGTTTTGGAAGTCTTATCGATAACGCTGATCAGATGTATCGATCAGAAACCCAACTCAACATCAACAACTCAAACAACACAATATATAAAACATTTTAATTTTAAATACTAGTTTACAAATACACTACATGAATAGATTTTCAAAGAAGGATAGAGATTCAAATTTTTTTGATTAACACAAATCAAAGGAGATTATGATTTAAAAATAAGTTGGAAACACGAATGACATGATTAAATAGCAGAATAGGAAGATGGATAAGCTTATATAAATCACGGGCAACCTTAACCGGGTCAACCGTGACTTAAAGAATAAGATCAATGTTGATTTTTCTAGGGTAAATCTACATTCGATCTCAAGAATTAGAGTTTGAAATAACAAAAGATATTAGCATCTAAACCAAGGATATATAAGAATCTCTGGTGAATCGATGCTAACTGCAAAGGAGTTTTCCCACATTTTCAATTAAATTTGAAATTGGCGTGACCGCCGACTCACTAGAAAGATCATTCGAAGCGGACTTATGGTTACTCCAGAATCAAACGAAGATGAATAGTGAGGGATACGAATGGATTTTGGAACCATAGGGAATGTTCCAAAATTCAAAAGAATCGAGTCAAAAGGGAGAGATTCAAACTCGAATGAAAGTGATTCTATAAATACATTCACTCCATATGCTGAGTTTTGCCTAGAGCTACCAAAGCTCTGATACCAACTGTAACGACCCGATATTTTCAACCATTCGCATCCATTATAAGTGCATAGGAAGACACTCATGCCGGAATTGAATTGCTCAAAATACCGTGTTGTAAATAAAATTTTGGCAAACCTCAGAATATACAGTAAATAAAAATCACAGATCACAGACACAGAGTATATAAAAATGCAGCGGAAGAAAAAGAGGTAGTAGTTCATTAAGCTACTATATAAAATATAAGATACATCAGAGTTAAATAAGATACAACAGAAGAGTAACATGATACATCAGGTACAAATCAGATACATCACTGAACCACTGGATACTGAAGCAAAATAGATGGCTGGATCTTCAAGGAAAGCTCCAACGCCGAAGGTGAATCTTGAATGCTAACTCAATCAATCTGACTCGAGCGTAAAGCAAAACACAAAACCCTCGAGTCAGGACATAAATACTTATAAACTGTAAATCAACTCAAGTGAACAGTAACAAAATGCATCAGTAACATAAAGGATGCTTGGGACCGCCCATCCTCTAAGGATCCGTTAAACTATTTACTATGTAGTAATATACGCTATATACTGTAGTGTCTAATCAGTAAAATATAATCATATAGAAAATAGCCTTAAGGGGATGGTGAACCTTAACGCGGTCGGATCTTTAAAACCAAAATTGTAGTGGGCTCGATATAAGGATATGACATGGCACGCGAGGCAATGCCAGGGTGGATACACCGTTTGCACTCCCGGACCGGTGGTGACGGCAAGCCAGCAGCTTCCGCCCACCTCGAACAATACCCCCGAATCAAAAGTGGCGCCACCGAATCGAATCACAACAGTAATAGAATGGTTTCCGATGGCACATGCTCGATGAAAGGGTGCGACCCTTTGTGTAGCCCGGTATAGCTCCTGTTATAGTCATATATGCCAACTCATGGGAGTTGGGTCCACGTAATATACCTCGAGAACGTCGCCACCATCCGACTTCATTCTGGAATCTCCACCGCGTACACAGTTGTAAAAGTGGTTTTCGATATTGGCCGGCTATAAGACAATATCCGTTCCCGGTCTCTTTAACAACCAATCGTTATTATAACCCGTAGTTATAACTTTAAAACAATATTTTATACTTCAAAATAAAATATCCTTTTCAATCCAAATCTTTATCAAAATAAAGATTAAATCATTTCCAAAACCATTTCAATATATCATCGTAAAATATCTTTCAATTCAAATATTTATCAAAATAAATATCAAGTCATTTCTAACCATTTCAATATATTAAATTTTCATACCCTTCCAACACTACCTTTCAAATCATTTTAATATATCAAAATATCATAACCTTTCAAAGTTTCAGTTTCAAAATATCATATCTTTCAGAACTTCTTTTTAAATCATGTTAATATCAAAATGTCCTATCTTTCAAACTCCGTTTTCAAATCATTTAATATCAAAAATATCATATCTTTCAAAACTTCGTTTCAAATCATTTTAATATATCAAAATATCATATCCTTTCAAAACTTCGTTTCAAATCATTTTAATATATCAAAATATCGTATCATTTCAAACTTCATTCATTTCAAATCATTATTCATTTTATTCAATCTAAAATACCATTTCAATTCATATTTCAAAACAGTTTATATTCCAAAAATTCTTTTTTATCATTTCAATGAAGTTATTATGTTTAATAATTAAATTATTAAATTTCCAAAAATTTCAACTTCCAAAGTTTATTCATTCACTTAAGTTTATCAAAACAGTGAAAATTCACTTTTCGCATCATTTAGAAAACTCTACGGAAAGTTCATTCAAAACTGTTCAATTTAACAAAAGACAACGTTTAAAATTGTTGCAATAGAGTTTTCTTAAATTTCAAATAAACTTAGTTAAATTCAAAAATCATAGTACTTACAACAATTTCTATAATAGTTTTTTTTTTCAATAGCTTTTTTTTTTTAGTTCATTATCATCAACTACAGTATTTACAATTGCCGTAATATCATTTACATTGTAATTAATATCATTTCAAAAATCAGTCAATTAACTTCAAATATTCAATAAAATTTCTCAACCAGTTATATTTTTATTAGAACATTTTTAACTTATAAAATCATACATTTTCACATTTATAAACATCATTTAATTTTCCTCAAGTTCATGATTTTATAAAGTTAAATTTCCATTCAAAAATCAAGATTTAATAATAATTCACTTATTAAAACGCAATGTTGAATTTTTAAAATCCATTACATTAAATTTCAACTTAACACTTAAGTTCAAATTCTCAAATATAACTTAATTTATTTTTATTTACTTAACTAAAAGTTCACTTTTAAGTCAATTTCATAAATTTCCAATTTTAGTTATATTCAAAATTTCAACTTAAAATATTCATTCATTTCACATTTCAACTTTGTTAAAAAATCATTAATATGATATAAAATCACTTTTAATTTAAATTCAAATTATCATAAATTTATCATAACTTCATATTCAATTTAATTTCCAATTATAATTAAATCAAAATTTTCAAATTTTTCATTAATTCATTTCACTTACAATTGTTCAGAAAATCAATAATATTTTTCAAAAATCATTTTTTATTAAATCTCAAATTAAAATATTATATTAATTAAATTTCTAAAATATTTTAAAAATTTTAGAAAAACATATTTTAACTACGGGCCTGTATAAAATTTTCTACGCTAGGTAAAGTGATACGGGTAATATATCATTTCAACCCGTAATTTACAAAGAAAATTCCGGGTTTTATCATTTCAAACCCGCAATCCCAAGTCAAAATGTAAATTTTAAAACCATTCAGGCCTATCATTTCATCCCATAACATTTTTTTTCTAACAAGGAACTTGCAGTGTATCATATGCAGAAATAATATAAACAAGGTCAATATCACAATATACAGTCATATATCAGATGTCAGGTGAAAATTAACAGTTTTAACATGGTAATAATATGGTAATAACATGGCACAGCATATCATATGATTATCATTAATTTGCATAAACATTTTATATTACTAAACACTTGTCATCAATTCACTTTTCATAAGTATAAATGTCAGAGTGAGAAAGACTCACTTTTTTTCAAGTTGAAGACCAAAACAACTAACACAAGTGCAATTCCAAAAGCACGACAAGCACGATGACAAGACTACGGACATGAGTGGAGAACGAATCCAATCTACAACTCTTGTGTACAACCCAAAACAAACAATCAAAACAACAAAATTCAATACGACTTTAAAATGCAATAACATTGAAATAAAAGGAGAAACGACTACGCAGTCTTTTGCTTTGCCTTCTCTATTGTTTGGTATGGCTTTGGGGTCTGAAGCGGTTCAGATGTGGTCAATTTTTGGGTCAGGTTTGGGCTAACATAGCTCGGGTTCAAGGCAAGACAAGGTGGAGTTTGTACATGAGGAGGTGATGTGGTTTTGAAGGCAATTAGGTGGTTTTTGGTCAAAACAAGGGCTCATCCTTGGGGATTGGGCTCGGCCTGTGATGTGTCATGACTGGACAGAGGTGAGGAGGGGTGTGTTGTGGTCAGGTCTGGGGAGTGGTGGCGGCTATGGTGGTGGTTTGGGTGGTGGTTGAAGTGGATGAGCATGTAGAGGTCAAATAAGCATGGATCTAGGCATCTAGGTTGTAGTTTGAGGGGTTTGACCATCAAAAGGGGTTCGGCCATGGTCAGATTTGATGGTGTAGATGGTGGTGATGGTGGGGAAGAGATGTAGGAGGTGGTGGCCATGGCTATGGAGGAGAGGCCAAGCAATACACATGAGAAAACAAGGCAAAATATAAGAAAACAATGGAAAAAGAAGAGCAAAAAGAAGAGGAAAAGAGGAGCCATTACCAAACCTTTCTAGCCGTGAAAAATGAAGTGGAGAGGAATGTTTTCACGTGAAAATGAGGTAAGAAATGCACAGCTACAATAAAGAAAGGAACAGTCAAAGGAAATTAAATCTATTAATTGGAAAAGAAACGGAAGAAGAAACATTAAAACGGTTTTACGTTTCTTTGCTTTCAAACCTTTTAAACTTCCTATATATATTCATATACATCTTAAATAATTGAAAACACTTATAAATTAACTAAAAACACTTATAAATTTCAGTTAGAATTCGAAAATATAACATATAAACAAAATATTAATTATTAATTATTCATTAGATATGATTAAAATAAGAAAAATGGCACAGAAAATGAAAACTAGACTTAGGAATTAGAAATAACTTCAATACACTTTGGAAAAATTTTATTAAATTTAAATACATGTAAAATGAATAAAATAAAGTAAAACACAACAATAAAAGTAAATGTATAAAATAAATCAATAAATTTTAATTATATATAATTAAATTAAGAAAATGGCTTAAAATTGCAGACTAGGCTTTAAAAATTAGAAATAATTTCAAATGAACTTTAGAAAATCTTCATGGACTTGTAAAAATATTTATAAAAAATAAAATAAAATGTATTCACAAAATAAAAAAAATTAATTAAGTAAAATTTATATGAAGAAAATAGCAGAAAATTATAAAACAGCCTTTAAAAATAGGAAATAAATAGAGTAAATTTTTGAAAAATTCTATTATCATTTAAAAATATTTAAAAATCAAAATATACATAATAAAACATATTATTACATATTAAAATAAAATATAAAAAAGAAGAAGTAATTTATTCAATTTAAATAGTCATTGTTAAATAACCCTATTTATGCACAATATTGTAAATTTCACAATTTACATCCAATTTCAACGAAACGAAAAGTGGTGTTCTTAGAATTTTATGTACTTTCATAATAATAGAAAAAAAATTAAATTTTAAACTTTTAAAATTTTAAGTTAAAAGTCACAGTTTGACTGTTTTGACCTGAATCAACATTTCAAGCAAATATTTAACTTACACAGTTTGAAATTATGACTCATATAAAATCAAGATTTTATATTTAAATAATAAATTTAATAATTCCAAATAAGTAAAATAAGTTTTTAAATCAAAATCATACATTAAAAATAATTAAAATATATAATAAAATAATTACAAAACACAGGGTTGTTACACTCTCACCCACTCAAAACTTTTCGTCCCCGAAAAGGAATGAGGTATGGAAGGGCACAGAAAAGATAGAGTGAAATAGGATTAAGATAAGATGACAAGAAGATTGAAGTTATACCTGATAACTGAGGTAAGTTTAACAAGGTGGAGGTGATCTTTCCAAGATCCTCCAGAATCAAGAACACAAGCACGAAAAAGGTGGATTCAAAATGATTACCAAAGGTCTATCAAAGATTATAGAAAGATTTCTAAACAGAAAGATTATAGAAAGATGCTTATACCGGTCTATAGCAAGATAAGGATGATAAGGACAACCAAAAGATAATTTGAAAAACAAAATAAGGAAATGAATTTGAAAGCATGGAGAATTCAACTTAAACAGAGAATAAATCTTTACACAAGTTAAATAAATCTTAACTATCTCAAATTTCATTATCTTATTATCCAATCGTCTAAAATTAACCATTTTTAAAACCATGGGTTTGAAAAATAATCATTTATTACACTCACAATGTACTTAATAAATTTTATTCTTCTTTATTCCTAATCAAAATTAAATTTATTCCTCTCAATATATTTATCACTCATGTTAAATATATTTACACTTTTTTTTATAACTACTCAAATTTTATTTATAAAATCTTTTTATATCGTATATTATCCAATTACATTTTTAACTTCTGAAATTTTGGTAAGTTATATTTGAATGCAATTGTATTATACAAATAAAATTTCCAATTCAATCATTTCAAGCTTAAATCATTTATTCATTTTTTTTTTATTTTTTTTTTTATAATTGAAATTATTCTTTAAAAATAGAATTTAAGAATTAAATTTCCGATTTCTTCAGACCATTTAGAGATAAGAAATAATATATATACATATATAATATGTCAAATCAAATTTCAATCATATATATATATATATATATATATTATAAATCAAGTCATATTTTAGAAATTCAAATCAATTTAATTTCCCAAAACAAAGATGTAGCAAAACCACAGAACAGTCTCTTAACTTCGAAACTCGAAAATGAGCATGATGTCGCGATCATCACCGAAGTTATTTTCCAACGACAAAGAGAAGAGCACTAATTTAAACCTTTAAAAATTTTTGAAAACAAATTCTATTCAAAATACTTTAGATAATATAACCTTTTAAAACTTTAAACCAAATTTCGAAATAATCGGAATTTAAATCCTCAAATTCTTGTTTTAAATTCATTTCAATTCCCAAATAAATTTATAAACAAATATTTACAGATCTATTTGTAGAACAATAAATGATAAATCAAGTATTATCATTTCAAATTATCAATTTAAATCATTTCATTAAGTTCCATAAATTTACTTATATATCAAAATTTATTTCATTAACCAATTTTATTTTTTTTAAATATATTGTGTCCGTTTGTTCTGTCAAAGTGTTTTGGAAATCTTATCGATAACGCTGATGAGACGTATCGATCAGAAACCCAACTCAACATCAACAACTCAAACAACACAATATATAAAACATTTTAATTTTAAATACTAGTTTACAAATACACTATACATGAATAGTTTTCAAAGAAGGATAGAGATTCAAATTTTTTTGATTAACACAAATCAAAGGAGATTATGATTTAAAAATAAGTTGGAAACAAGGATGACATGATTAAATAACAGAATAGGAAGATGGATAAGCTTATATAAATCACGGGCAACCGGGTCAACCGTGACTTAAAGAATAAGATCAATGTTGATTTTTCTAGGGTAAATCTACATTCGATCTCAAGAGTTAGAGTTTGAAATAACAAAAGATATTAGCATCTAAACCAAGGATAGATAAGAATCTCTGGTGAATCGATGCTAACTGCAAAGGAGTTTTCCCCCTTTTTAAATTAAATTTGAAATTAGCGTGACCGCCGACTCACTAGAAAGATCATTCGAAGCGGAGTTATGGGTTACTCTAGAATCAAAAGAAGATGAATAGTGAGGGATACGAATGGATTTTGGAACCGTAGGGAATGTTCCAAAATTCAAAGGAATCGAGTCAAAAGGGAGAGATTCAAACTCGAATGAAAGTGATTATGTAAATACATTCACTCCATATGCTGAGTTTTGCCTAGAGCTACCAAAGCTCTGATACCAACTGTAATGACCCGATATTTTCAACCATTCGCATCCATTATAAGTGCATAGGCAGACACTCATGCCGGAATTGAATTGCTCAAAATACCGTGTTGTAAATAAAATTTTGGCAAACCTCAGAATATACAGTAAATAAAAATCACAGATCACAGACACAGATTATATAAAAATGCAGCGGAAGAAAAAGAGATAGTAGTTCATTAAGCTACTATATAAAATATAATATACATCAGAGTTAAATAAGAAACAACAGAAGAGTAACAGGATACATCAGGTACAAATAAGATACATCACTGAACCACTGGATACTGAAACAAAATAGATGGCTGGATCTTCAAGGAAAGCTCCAACGCCGAAGGTGAATCTTGAATGCTAACTCAATCAATCTGACTCGAGCGTAAAGCAAAACACAAAACCCTCGAGTCAGGACATAAATACTTATAAACTGTAAATCAACTCAAGTGAACAGTAACAAAATGCATCAATAACTTAAAGGATGCTTGGGACCGCCCATCCTCTAAGGATCCGTTAAACTATTTACTATGTAGTAATATACGCTATATACGGTAGTGTCTAATCAGTAAAGTATAATCATATAGAAAATAGCGTTAAGGGGATGGTGAACCTTAACGCGGTCGGATCTTTAAAACCAAAATCGTAGTGGGCTCGATATAAGGATATGACACGGCACGCGAGGCAATGCCAGGGTGGATACACCGTTTGCACTCCCGGACCGGTGGTGACGGCAAGCCAGCAGCTTCCGCCCACCTCGAACAATACCCCCGAATCAAAAGTGGCGCCACCGAATCGAATCACAACAGTAATAGAATGGTTTCTGATGGAGCATGCTCGATGAAAGGGTGCGTGTAACGTACGCGGATTTTCGTTGCCGAAAAACCGAATAGTTATGGGTTTTTAAAAAGAATTTAAGAAAAGAGAAGAGGAAAAGATAAGAAGAAAACAGAAAATAGGAAGAAGAGAAAATGGAGAAAAGAGAACAGAAAATTTTACATTTTAAAATAGAAGAAAAAGAGAAAAGAAAATAGAATATCTAGAAAAATAGAAACGGACAGAAAGGGAAAAGGAAACAACAGAACAACAACAGAATCTCTCAATTCGCAGCGGAACAACATATAATAGATAAATGAATAATCTTTAAACAAAGAACTATATCAGTTATTATATTTTATACTTTACATCATATCATCATCAGAGTGTACAACAACAAACAAACAGTGCAGCGGAAAAAGAAATACTATATAAACTAGTAATACGCCATGCCATCCAGCTTGCCTCCAGCAATTCCAGAATATCCAGAATATCCTGATAAACCTTACTCTTAACTGCCCGTGTGGAAATTGGTGGGCACCCAGAGTTTAGGAAGGAAAACAATAAACTCTGAGTCAGTCATGTGACTGGTGTGAGAACTCAAAACAGTTTATTTATCTTTAAAAATCAAAATAGAGGAATATTTTTATTTCAATTCGCAATGCTTTTAAAAATGAGACTACCATAAGGCCTCCCGCACACACACACATGCAAACGCAGAATCGGAGGAGATTTCTCCTTATGATAGTCAAAGATGCTTGATACACATTTAAAAGACATTTGATATTATTATTAGTGTATAGTGTAGGAAAAATTTATTTCAAAAGTAGAATATAAATCTTAGCCAACATACGACCATTATCGTATGCCTACTATAGCTAACTATGTTCAATAGCAGGTTACCGCCACATTCCATAGCAGGTTATACAACTAAAACCGTACAAGTCACGTATTGTTTCTTTGGATTTCCAACGAATGATCAGGCCAAGGAACTTCCCATTGCCACATGGAAATGCCTCTGGATGGACATCCCCGAGAACCAAACCGGATCTCTACCAACACAAGGCCGGGTTACCCCTAACTGAGTAACAACTGACCGAATATGCCATCCCCCGGTCCTTTGGGACCTTTATCACCGAGCGCTCGTAATCAATTCACACAATCATAACAAAGTGTTTTCAACATGAGTAAGTATCTGGGCTCCATACCATGATACCACCCTTTTCCAGAAGGAAATGGACACATCCTAAAGGGTGCTACCCCTCATAACCTTGCCGCATCTTTCCTGTTTTGACCATTCACGGGGTGTGAGGCTCGACGAAGTCACGTCCATAAAACATACTTTATACAAAAGCCATGCTTTGGGTCAACAAATGATCAACACAATGATCACAAGGATAGACGATCAAATAAACGATCCTATCACAAATAATCAACACAATGATCATTTCCGCATCACTCAGCATATCACATTACCAAACTGGGAATATATCGCTGATAACTTTCAACTACATAACCTCTAAGCTCGTACGTCTCAGAGAAGTGTGTTAAGCTAAAAGAATAAATTCTCCGCCACCAACAGAAATATATTTGAAAGAAATCGGCTTTATATCTCAACTTGTAATGTCGGACATACAATCCATACAAGTCTGTTCCGGGCTCGAACAAAACCGAAGGCACTTCTTACGAAGCCCTTGCAATCCGGGTATTCACAATCCCGATTGAATTTCTCATCACTTAGGAAATCTCTATACCAGGAGCTACCCAGTGCAGAGACAATCGATAGGTCATCCTATCGCTTTCACAAATACTCGGTCTTCAACACCGATCTTCAAATGCAATTCACAACGACGTATCACATATTCGGAATGGGTTATATGACCCCATGGTCCTTTCCCGGTTAACCCGAATAGTGAGCGATTATTCAAAAATAAGTGTGGTATTCAAATTCAAACAAATCACATCATATACCCATTCAAAGGGAAATATTGATAGTCGACTATTGAACTATCAATTGATATGCATACATCACCAGATTCCAAATAATTTTCCAAATTATTTATTTTCCAAAATATCTTTACAAGATATATAATTTTCACACTTCAAAAATAAATCAATATTTATTTTCAAACAAATTCTACTTTTCATTTATAAATTCCATAATGAATTTATATTCCAAAATATTCATGCATATACGATTTCAATTATCCATTTTTAATTTATCTTCAAAAAGATAAATTCTAAATATTCATTTCATATTGGAAAACATTTCCATACTTATTTATTCATAAGTAATTCACAAATCTTTTTATTTTCAACCTTGGAAAATATTCAATATACTTAAATCGAATTAAGTATATTTTTCATTCTTTAAGGAAATCATTCTCTTAAACATATTTATTTGGGCCAAAACGAATGTTACGTAAAACATCGTTAAGACAACCCAAAATCACTAGTATAGGGATTCGAAATTAAAATAGATATATAAATCCCAATACTATTCAAAACATTTCCTTTCGGAAATCATTTACTATAACAATAGTGTTGTAGTCCACCATTCCCTTTTATTTCTCGAAAACGTCTATTTCAACAATAAATGTTGAAATCTATGGTTTCGAATCTCAACATATTTTAAAACATCGTTAGATCGTTTTAATTCTATTTAAAACATTCACATTCTAAACATTTCTTTAACGTATTATTCACTATTCAAAAACGTGAATATACTACGTTAACAAATTTCATCAATTCTATGCATTTTATTTCAAAGGATTATTCACGGTCTAAAAACGTGAATATAACTCCATACATAAGTTATAATAATTTACTTATCAAAATAAGTCATTCCGAATTTATAAAACAACGTTTATAAATTCCATTTCTATTTATTTATAAAAACTTCCTTTTTATAAATTCTTTTATTAACCTATTCCAGTTTATAACTCAATTATAAACTAAAAGTTCATATTATAAGTTAAATACTTATAAAACGATTATTTTACAAAATCGTTCCTTAGAATTTCATAATTATAAGTCTTATAACTTATGAGATTCAATTATTTACCCAAGTTTATTCTTTTAATAACTTTACAAATTTTATAAACCTACTGTTTATAAAATTCCATTTATAACTTCACCGTTTATAATTCTATTAATTTCATTCTTTAATGAAGTTCATTTTCACTTCATTCAAACACTTATAAAAACTCGTTTTATAATGTCTATATCTCAATTTATAAATATCCATTTATAAATCTCTTAATATAAATCAATTTATATTATTCTTTTAAAACGTCTTTAAATTCCTTTATAATTTCACCATTCTATTGATTTATAAAATAATTAAATTTTATAAATCCTATTTTTTAATCTTTTCATAATAGATTCAAAAATCCAATTTAAACTATTTTTATAAAATCATAAATCCCATATTTCTCAAACATCAACTTTTAACTATATTTCACAAAATCATAATTTTTATAACTTTAAAAAATTATAACGTTTATTTATTTAACATGTATCAATTCCAAAAATATTTTATAACTTATACTTTCAAAAATCACTTTGAAATCATTTTAAAATCCCAAAATCTGGGTCCAATGATGTTACACACCAAATAGTCAATCACGACAACAACGATATCATATATCAACATGATAATCCATCAAATATCAAAATATCTGAAATCAAATAAAAACTGTTGAGGAATCCAGTTGGATCCCTCCAACCTGTTTTCCTGCATCCAAAAACATTAGCACAATACCAATTTCGCTCCAGTACGAAATTATCGCGGTATATGTTCTTATTAAATATTATCCGCTTAATAACGGCGTAATAGGGTCTCATCCGTTAAAAATACGGGAAATCAATCAACTGCAATATATACATATGCCAATATATATATATTGATATTATTTATAATACCAATTTCACTGTTTATGAAACATTCGCGGTATATGTTTTTATTAAATAACATCCGCTTACTAACGGCGTATAATGTCTATTTTAACAATCAATAGATATTAATCAACATTCAAACATGCATTCAAATATTTTAAATCTAACTATTTAAAATAAAATCGAAACTGATTCGATTGAGTGAGAAGTTCTCACCTTGATTTTGATTTCCGTTTCAGCTTTTATTTCGAAAAAAATTAAACGGACGTTTAATTTTACCCAAAATTCTCACTAACTCCAAACGACTCCAAACCAGCTCCATCGCGTAGTGCTCGTCCATACGATTCCAACGCAACTGGTTTTGCGCGTTTTCGACCTCGTATGAAAAAGATACGAATTTTTAAAGATTCACGAATTTTTATATATAAAATTACAACATAATTTATATTTATAACTCTACACCACCTCTGGGCCGTTGGATCTTGATAGATTTCATCAGGGCCGCACCTCATTTCTTCTCTCCCACGTTCCTACCTGTAACCGCATGCAACTAAAGAACCCACCAAATCCTAATTAGGGTTGAACTTTGCTCCCCCCACGAACGGTTTGAAGACGATCAGAGACCTCCATCACGAAGCCCACCTCGAGAGCTTCCTTCGGCCACCAAGATGTTGAACTCGGCTATCATCTCCTCTCGAAAATCATGCATAAACCACCGGCCTTTGAACGAAAATTGCCGTTGATCCATCGCTCAAAACGCGATCGTGACCGTTGAACTTGTAGAGCTCGCAGAGCTCTACAACATTGCTGTTGAGGTCGAGGCGTAATAACTTGTGGATTGGATGAAAAATGAGGAAGATGGAAATGAATTTCTGGCCGTGGGTTATGTGGGTGGCGGCTAGGGTTAGGTTTTTATATTTTTTTTTTTTTTTTTATAAATGAAGGGTGTGGGTGCTATTTATAGAAGAAAATCGAACACTATTCATCCGGAAATTCCGAACTCCGATTTACGCGCCGTAACCAGCGTTTCTAGGGTTTACCCCGCGTTCCGGGCACAATGGAACAGGTTTCGGAAGCTAATTCGGACATCTGTGCGAGTTATGGCTGTAAACGCTCAATTTGAATTAAACCGATTTAAGTCGATTTCTAGGCGTTTTAATTTGTACCGGACAAACGGTAAATCCAATTGACTTGAAATTTGAAACCATACAATAATATCACATTAAGGATCCGATGAAACTGGTTTCGTCGAAATCCGAGACTTTTTGAAAAATGGCTATTTTAACTCGCCAAATTAAAATTAAAAATAATTCGATGCGTTTCGAGCTGCCACGATCAAACGATAACTCCGATTGACACGAAAATTGAAATCCGGTAATAACTAACTATTACGGATCCAATGAAACTAGTTTCGTTCAATTCTGAGACTGTTCAAAAATTGACTATTTTCACTAGTCGATTTAAATATTAAAATATTCAATTTTCACAAATTTACTTTTAATTCGATTTTAAAAGTTCTAAAATATCATTCTAACTCCAATATGATAAAATAAAATTTTACAAATCATTTTCAATCATATTTAACTCAATTTTCAATTATTTCCATAATTTCACATATTAAATTTCGATTTAATTATCCAATTAAATTCAATAATTCAAATAAAAATTTATTTGACTTATAAATTTCACTTATTAATATTTAAAATTAATTAAATATTCATATTTTAATTAATAAAAATTCTGGGTCGTTACAATCTTCCCCACTTAAAAGAATTTCGTCCTCGAAATTACAAGTAAGAAAGTTACAGAATCTATTAATTTTCCAAAAATTCATAGTTAAACTTCTTATAATATCTTTACTAAGTTTTTAAATCATACTTAGTTATCTTTTCAAAAACAACTACTATTGTTTAACTTTCAATTTCAAATCAAAGTTAAAGTTTTCAAAATTTTCCAATTTTCTCAAATTTTTCTAACGCCTTAAATTTTCGGAAAAATTCGCCATAGTCTCCTTTGCGCGGCTCGATCCGAAAAAAAAAAGACAGTATATATATCACAAATATACATCTCATCAAGTAATGAGGCATCCCGAAGGGAAAAAAGTATAAAAGTACGGTATGTAATCCGAGATATGTACCTTATATTTTATTAGCAAGCATATATGGCTAATCTAGCGCTAAAGCGAGCTCCAAATGCGAAGCAAACGCAATCCGCACCTACTAAACACTCAACAAACAACATGAGAACATGCACATATGTAAATAATCTCAATATACAACATATAGCAACATAATAACTATATATGCTAACATAGAAATGCATTCAATAGCAATATATATTCAACCATCAACCAACTAACATCCATAACCAATAAATATTCATTCATATTCTCATTAATATTCAATGAAAGGGTTTTCAATTCAAATCACATTTGATTTATTTACATTGGATTTTATCAACATTCATTCTCAATTTTAATTAGTTTGCATTCACTAATTAAATCCAATTCACATTCAATTCTATTCAAATTTATTTACTTCTAATTTGAATTTCAATTTCATAGCTTCCAATTTCATTAACTCTTAATGAATTATATACAATCAATCAATCAATCAAATAACAACCAATGTTTATTAATTACAACCAAATTCATTTGCTTATATTAATTCAATTTGGCTTAACACGATCACTTTCAATTGGTTTAATCAAATTGATTTTCATTCAATTATTCAACTTTCAATAACATTAGATCTTAACGAATTAACACTTATATTCATTATTTCATTTCAACTTAATTCACATTTAATTGATTAATAGTCAATCCATTAATTTAATTCAATTTCCAAAGTTGTATTTTATTTATATAACTTAAGTTCATATTCATTTAATCCACTTGATTATTTACTTCGATACCAATATCAACTCCATTTAACATCTTCTTAAGTTATATTTCCATTTAACTTTAAAATCACTTTTATTTACAACTCATATTTATAAATATATTCATATAGTTTCACTTCTTACATATATAAGTTTATTTCACAATTGTAAATCACTTTAATTATAATTTAATTCTTATAATTCATTTGCTTATACAATTATTCTTTTATTTAGATTATTCAAACAACCAAACAATCAACTTATATACACTTTAATAATTCTGAAAAATTATTCCTTTATATATAAAATATACTCAAGGTAAAATTATTTCATTTACCCAATTTAAAACAATATTGTGTCGAATTGTTCTATTCAAGTGTTTAGAAACCCCTTCGGCATAGTCTTGCGGACCACGCTGACGAAAGTTCATATGCCACTCAACAAACCAATCATCACAATATAAAACAATTTTATATTCACTAACAAATACGCTCTCATAGCTATTATTACACTCAAACTCATTCTAGAGTACTACTGACTCTATCTCTAATGAGAAATACCCAACAGAACCATGGTTGTCGCTTAACCATAAGCTCTGATACCAAATGTAACGTACGCGGATTTTCGTTGCCGAAAAACCGAATAGTTATGGGTTTTTAAAAAGAATTTAAGAAAAGAGAAGAGGAAAAGATAAGAAGAAAACAGAAAATAGGAAGAAGAGAAAATGGAGAAAAGAGAACAGAAAATTTTACATTTTAAAATAGAAGAAAAAGAGAAAAGAAAATAGAATATCTAGAAAAATAGAAACGGACAGAAAGGGAAAAGGAAACAACAGAACAACAACAGAATCTCACAATTCGCAGCGGAACAACATATAATAGATAAATGAATAATCTTTAAACAAAGAACTATATCAGTTATTATATTTTATACTTTACATCATATCATCATCAGAGTGTACAACAACAAACAAACAGTGCAGCGGAAAAAGAAATACTATATAAACTAGTAATACGCCATGCCATCCAGCTTGCCTCCAGCAATTCCAGAATATCCAGAATATCCTGATAAACCTAACTCTTAACTGCCCGTGTGGAAATTGGTGGGCACCCAGAGTTTAGGAAGGAAAACAATAAACTCCGAGTCAGTCATGTGACTGGTGTGAGAACTCAAAACAGTTTATTTATCTTTAAAAATCAAAATAGGGGAATATTTTTATTTCAATTCGCAATGCTTTTAAAAATGAGACTACCATAAGGCCTCCCGCACACACACACACATGCAAACGCAGAATCGGAGGAGATTTCTCCTTATGATAGTCAAAGATGCTTGATACGCATTTAAAAGACATTTGATATTATTATTAGTGTATAGTGTAGGAAAAATTTATTTCAAAAGTAGAATATAAATCTTAGCCAACATACGACCATTATCGTATGCCTACTATAGCTAACTATGTTCAATAGCAGGTTACCGCCACATTCCATAGCATGTTATACAACTAAAACCGTACAAGTCACGTATTGTTTCTTTGGATTTCCAACGAATGATCAGGCCAAGGAACTTCCCATTGCCACATGGAAATGCCTCTGGATGGACATCCCCGAGAACCAAACCGGATCTCTACCAACACAAGGCCGGGTTACCCCTAACTGAGTAACAACTGACCGAATATGCCATCCCCCGGTCCTTTGGGACCTTTATCACCGAGCGCTCGTAATCAATTCACACAATCATAACAAAGTGTTTTCAACATGAGTAAGTATCTGGGCTCCATACCATGATACCACCCTTTTCCAGAAGGAAATGGACACATCCTAAAGGGTGCTACCCCTCATAACCTTGCCGCATCTTTCCTGTTTTGACCATTCACGGGGTGTGAGGCTCGACGAAGTCACGTCCACAAAACATACTTTATACAAAAGCCATGCTTTGGGTCAACAAATGATCAACATAATGATCACAAGGATAGACGATCAAATAAACGATCCTATCACAAATAATCAACACAATGATCATTTCCGCATCACTCAGCATATCACATTACCAAACTGGGAATATATCGCTGATAACTTTCAACTACATAACCTCTAAGCTCGTACGTCTCAGAGAAGGGTGTTAAGCTAAAAGAATAAATTCTCCGCCACCAACAGAAATATATTTGAAAGAAATCGGCTTTATATCTCAACTTGTAATGTCAGACATACAATCCATACAAGTCTGTTCCAGGCTCGAACAAAACCGAAGGCACTTCTTACGAAGCCCTTGCAATCCGGGTATTCACAATCCCGATCGAATTTCCCATCACTTAGGAAATCTCGATACCAGGAGCTACCCAGTGCAGAGACAATCGATAGGTCATCCTATCGCTTTCACAAATACTCGGTCTTCAACACCGATCTTCAAATGCAATTCACAACGACGTATCACATATTCGGAATGGGTTATACGACCCCATGGTCCTTTCCCGGTTAACCCGAATAGTGAGCGATTATTCAAAAATATGTGTGGCATTCAAATTCAAACAAATCACATCATATACCCATTCAAAGGGAAATATTGATAGTCGACTATTGAACTATCAATTGATATGCATACATCACCAGATTCCAAATAATTTTCCAAATTATTTATTTTCCAAAATATCTTTACAAGATATATAATTTTCACACTTCAAAAATAAATCAATATTTATTTTCAAACAAATTCTACTTTTCATTTATAAATTCCATAATGAATTTATATTCCAAAATATTCATGCATATACGATTTCAATTATCCATTTTTAATTTATCTTCAAAAAGATAAATTCTAAATATTCATTTCATATTGGAAAACATTTCCATACTTATTTATTCATAAGTAATTCACAAATCTTTTTATTTTCAACCTTGGAAAATATTCAATATACTTAAATCGAATTAAGTATATTTTTCATTCTTTAAGGAAATCATTCTCTTAAACATATTTATTTGGGCCAAAACGAATGTTACGTAAAACATCGTTACGACAACCCAAAATCACTAGTATAGGGATTCGAAATTAAAATAGATATATAAATCCCAATACTATTCAAAACATTTCCTTTCGGAAATCATTTACTATAACAATAGTGTTATAGTCCACCATTCCCTTTTATTTCTCGAAAACGTCTATTTCAACAATAAATGTTGAAATCTATGGTTTCGAATCTCAACATATTTTAAAACATCGTTAGATCGTTTTAATTCTATTTAAAACATTCACATTCTAAACATTTCTTTAACGTATTATTCACTATTCAAAAAACGTGAATATACTACGTTAACAAATTTCATCAATTCTATGCATTTTATTTCAAAGGATTATTCACGGTCTAAAAACGTGAATATAACTCCATACATAAGTTATAATAATTTACTTATCAAAATAAGTCATTCCGAATTTATAAAACAACGTTTATAAATTCCATTTCTATTTATTTATAAAAACTTCCTTTTTATAAATTCTTTTATTAACCTATTCCAGTTTATAACTCAATTATAAACTAAAAGTTCATATTATAAGTTAAATACTTATAAAACGATTATTTTACAAAATCGTTCCTTAGAATTTCATAATTATAAGTCTTATAACTTATGAGATTCAATTATTTACCCAAGTTTATTCTTTTAATAACTTTACAAATTTTATAAACCTACTGTTTATAAAATTCCATTTATAACTTCACCGTTTATAATTCTATTAATTTCATTCTTTAATGAAGTTCATTTTCACTTCATTCAAACACTTATAAAAACTCGTTTTATAATGTCTATATCTCAATTTATAAATATCCATTTATAAATCTCATAATATAAATCAATTTATATTATTCTTTTAAAACGTCTTTAAATTCCTTTATAATTTCACCATTCTATTGATTTATAAAATAATTAAATTTTATAAATCCTATTTTTTAATCTTTTCATAATAGATTCAAAAATCCAATTTAAACTATTTTTATAAAATCATAAATCCCATATTTCTCAAACATCAACTTTTAACTATATTTCACAAAATCATAATTTTTATAACTTTAAAAAATTATAACGTTTATTTATTTAACATGTATCAATTCCAAAAATATTTTATAACTTATACTTTCAAAAATCACTTTGAAATCATTTTAAAATCCCAAAATCTGGGTCCAATGATGTTACACACCAAATAGTCAATCACGACAACAACGATATCATATATCAACATGATAATCCATCAAATATCAAAATATCTGAAATCAAATAAAAACTGTTGAGGAATCCAGTTGGATCCCTCCAACCTGTTTTCCTGCATCCAAAAACATTAGCACAATACCAATTTCGCTCCAGTACGAAATTATCGCGGTATATGTTCTTATTAAATATTATCCGCTTAATAACGGCGTAATAGGGTCTCATCCGTTAAAAATACGGGAAATCAATCAACTGCAATATATACATATGCCAATATATATATATTGATATTATTTATAATACCAATTTCACTGTTTATGAAACATTCGCGGTATATGTTTTTATTAAATAACATCCGCTTACTAACGGCGTATAATGTCTATTTTAACAATCAATAGATATTAATCAACATTCAAACATGCATTCAAATATTTTAAATCTAACTATTTAAAATAAAATCGAAACTGATTCGATTGAGTGAGAAGTTCTCACCTTGATTTTAATTTCCGTTTCAGCTTTTATTTCGAAAAAAATTAAACGGACGTTTAATTTTACCCAAAATTCTCACTAACTCCAAACGACTCCAAACCAACTCCGCCGCGTAGTGCTCGTCCATACGATTCCAACGCAACTGGTTTCGCGCGTTTTCGACCTCGTATGAAAAAGATACGAATTTTTAAAGATTCACGAATTTTTATATATAAAATTACAACATAATTTATATTTATAACTCTACACCACCTTTGGGCCGTTGGATCTTGATAGATTTCATCAGGGCCGCACCTCACTTCTTCTCTCCCACGTTCCTACCTGTAACCGCACGCAACTAAAGAACCCACCAAATCCTAATTAGGGTTGAACTTTGCTCCCCCTACGAACGCTTTGAAGACGATCAGAGACCTCCATCACGAAGCCCACCTCGAGAGCTTCCTTCGGCCACCAAGATGTTGAACTCGGCTATCATCTCCTCTCGAAAATCGTGCATAAACCACCGGCCTTTGAACGAAAATTGCCGTTGATCCATCGCTCAAAACGCGATCGTGACCGTTGAACTTGTAGAGCTCGCAGAGCTCTACAACATTGCTGTTGAGGTCGAGGCGTAATAACTTGTGGATTGGATGAAAAATGAGGAAGATGGAAACGAATTTCTGGCCGTGGGTTATGTGGGTGGCGGCTAGGGTTAGGTTTTTATATATTTTTTTTTTTTTTTTATAAATGAAGGGTGTGGGTGCTATTTATAGAAGAAAATCGAACACTATTCATCCGGAAATTCCGAACTCCGATTTACGCGCCGTAACCAGCGTTTCTAGGGTTTACCCCGCGTTCCGGACACAATGGAACAGGTTTCGGAAGCTAATTCGGACATCTGTGCGAGTTATGGCTGTAAACGCTCAATTTGAATTAAACCGATTTAAGTCGATTTCTAGGCGTTTTAATTTGTACCGGACAAACGGTAAATCCAATTGACTTGAAATTTGAAACCTTACAATAATATCACATTACGGATCCGATGAAACTGGTTTCGTCGAAATCCGAGACTTTTTGAAAAATGGCTATTTTAACTCGCCAAATTAAAATTAAAAATAATTCAATGCGTTTCGAGCTGCCACGATCAAACGATAACTCCGATTGACACGAAAATTGAAATCCGGTAATAACTAACTATTACGGATCCAATGAAACTAGTTTCGTTCAATTCTGAGACTGTTCAAAAATTGACTATTTTCACTAGTCGATTTAAATATTAAAATATTCAATTTTCACAAATTTACTTTTAATTCGATTTTAAAAGTTCTAAAATATCATTCTAACTCCAATATGATAAAATAAAATTTTACAAATCATTTTCAATCATATTTAACTCAATTTTCAATTATTTCCATAATTTCACATATTAAATTATCGATTTAATTATCCAATTAAATTCAATAATTCAAATAAAAATTTATTTGACTTATAAATTTCACTTATTAATATTTAAAATTAATTAAATATTCATATTTTAATTAATAAAAATTCTGGGTCGTTACAGTGCGACCCTCTGTGTAGCCCGGTATAGCTCTTGTTTTAGTCATATATGCCAACTCACGGGAGTTGGGTCCACGTAATATACCTCGAGAATGTCGCCATCATTCTACTTCATTCTGGAATCTCCACCGCGTACGCAGTTGTTAAAGTGGTTTTCGGTATTGGCCGGCTATAAGACAATATCTGATCCCGGTCTCTTAACAACCAATCGTTATTATAACCCGTAGTTATAACTTTAAAACAATATTTTATACTTCAAAATAAAATATCCTTTTCAATCCAAATCTTTATCAAAATAAAGATTAAATCATTTCCAAAACCATTTCAATATATCATCGTAAAATATCTTTCAATTCAAATATTTATCAAAATAAATATCAAGTCATTTCTAACCATTTCAATATATTAAATTTTCATACCCTTTCAACACTACCTTTCAAATCATTTTAATATATCAAAATATCATAACCTTTCAAAGTTTCAGTTTCAAAATATCATATCTTTCAGAACTTCTTTTTAAATCATGTTAATATCAAAATGTCCTATCTTTCAAACTCCGTTTTCAAATCATTTAATATCAAAAATATCATATCTTTCAAAACTTCATTTCAAATCATTTTAATATATCAAAATATCATATCCTTTCAAAACTTCGTTTCAAATCATTTTAATATATCAAAATATCGTATCTTTTCAAACTTCATTCATTTCAAATCATTATTCATTTTATTCAATCTAAAATACCATTTCAATTCATATTTCAAAACAGTTTATATTCCAAAAATTCTATTTTATCATTTCAATGAAGTTATTATGTTTAATAATTAAATTATTAAATTTCCAAAAATTTCAACTTCCAAAGTTTATTTATTCACTTAAGTTTATCAAAACAGTGAAAATTCACTTTTCGCATCATTTAGAAAACTCTACGGAAAGTTCATTCAAAACTGTTCAATTTAACAAAAGACAACGTTTAAAAATGTTGTAATAGAGTTTTCTTAAATCTCAAATAAACTTAGTTAAATTCAAAAATCATAGTACTTACAACAATTTCTATAATAGTTTTTTTTTCAATAGCTTTTTTTTTAGTTCATTATCATCAACTACAGTATTTACAATTGCTGTAATATCATTTACATTGTAATTAATATCATTTCAAAAATGCAGTCAATTAACTTCAAATATTCAATAAAATTTCTCAACCAGTTATATTTTTATTAAAACATTTTTAACTTATAAAATCATACATTTTCACATTTATAAACATCATTTAATTTTTCCCAAGTTCATGATTTTGTAAAGTTAAATTTCCATTCAAAAATCAAGATTTAATAATAATTCACTTATTAAAATGCAATGTTGAATTTTTAAAATCCATTACATTAAATTTCAACTTAACACTTAAGTTCAAATTCTCAAATATAACTTAATTTATTTTTATTTACTTAATTAAAAGTTCACTTTTAAGTCAATTTCATAAATTTCCAATTTTAGTTATATTCAAAAATTCAACTTAAAATATTCATTCATTTCACATTTCAACTTTGTTAAAAAATCATTAATATGATATAAAATCACTTTTAATTCATTTAAATTCAAATTATCATAAATTTATCATAATTTCATATTCATTTTAATTTCCAATTATAATTAAATCAAATTTTCCAAAATAACTTACGTTCAAAATTTTCATTAATTCATTTCACTTACAATTGTTCAGAAAATCAATAATATTTTTCAAAAATCATTTTTTATTAAATCTCAAATCAAAATATTATATTAATTAAATTTCTAAAATATTTTAAAAATTTTAGAAAAACATATTTTAACTACGGGCCTGTATAAAATTTTCTACGCTAGGTAAAGTGATACGGGTAATATATCATTTCAACCCGTAATTTACAAAGAAAAATCCGGGTTTTATCATTTCAAACCCGCAATCCCAAGTCAAAATGAAAATTTTAAAACCATTCAGGCCTATCATTTCAGCCCATAACATTTTTTTTCTAATAGGGAACTTGCAGTGTGATCATATGCAGAAATATATAAACAAGGTCAATATCACAATATACAGTCATATATCAGATGTCAGGTGAAAATTAACAGTTTTAACATGGTAATAATATGGTAATAACATGGAATAGCATATCATATGATCATCATTAATTTGCATAAACATTTTATATTACTAAACACTTGTCATCAATTCACTTTTCATAAGTATAAATGTCAGAGTGAGAAAGACTCACTTTTTTTTCAAGTTGAAGACCAAAACAACTAACACAAGTGCGATTTCAAAAGCATGACAAGCATGATGACAAGACTACGGACATGAGTGAAGAACGAATCCAATCTACAACTCTTGTGTACAACCCAAAACAAACAATCAAAACAACAAAATTCAATACGACTTTAAAATGCAATAACATTGAAATAAAAGGAGATACGACTACGCAGTCTTTTGCTTTGCCTTCTCTATAGTTTGGTATGGCTTTGGGGTCTGACGTGGTTCAGATATGGTCAAGTTTTGGGTCAGGTTTGGGCTAACATAGCTCGGGTTCAAGGCAAGATAAGGTGGAGTTGTACATGAGGAGGTTATGTGGTTTTGAAGGCAATTAGGTGGTTTTTGGTCAAAACAAGGGCTCAGCCTTGGGGATTGGGCTCGGCCTGTGATGTGTCATGACTAGACATAGGTGAGGAGGGGTGTGTTGTGGTCAGGTCTGGGGAGTGGTGGCGGCTATGGTGGTGGTTTGGGTGGTGGTTGAAGTGGATGAGCATGTAGAGGTCAAATAAGCATGAATCTAGGCATCTAGGTTGTAGTTTGATGGATTTGACCATCAAAAGGGGTTCGGCCATGGTCAGATCTGATGGGGTAGATGGTGGTGATGGTTGGGAAGAGATGTAGGAGGTGGTGGCCGTGGCTATGGAGGAGAGGCCAAGCAGTACACATGAGAAAACAAGGCAAAATATAAGAAAACAATGGAAAAAGAAGAGCAAAAAGAAGAGGAAAAGAGGAGCCATTATCAAACCTTTCTAGCCGTGAAAAATGAAGTGGAGAGGAATGTTTTCACATGAAAATGAGATAAGAAATGCACAACTACAATAAAAAAAAGAACAGTCAAAGGAAATTAAATCTATTAATTGGAAAAGAAACGGAAGAAGAAACGTTAAAACGGTTTTACGTTTCTTTGCTTTCAAACCTTTTAAACTTCCTATATATATTCATATACATCTTAAATAACTGAAAACACTTATAAATTTCAGTTAGAATTCGAAAATATAACAGATAAACAAAATATTAATAATTAATTATTAATTAGATATGATTAAAATAAGAAAAATGGCATAGAAAATGAAAACTGTACTTAGGAATTAGAAATAACTTCAATACACTTTGGAAAAATTTTCTTAAATTTAAATACATGTAAAATGAATAAAATAAAGTAAAACACAGCAATAAAAGTGAATGTATAAAATAAATCAATAAATTTTAATTATATATAATTAAATTAAGAAAATGGCTTAAAATTGCAGACTAGGCTTTAAAAATTAGAAATAATTTCAAATGAACTTTAGAAAATCTTCATGGACTTGTAAAAATATTTATAACAAATAAAATAAAATTCATTCACAAAATAAAAGAAAAATTAATTAAGTAAAATTTATATGAAGAAAATAGCAGAAAATTATAAAACAGCCTTTAAAAATAGGAAATAAATACAGTAAATTTTGGAAAAATTCTATTATCATTTAAAAATATTTAAAAGTCAAAATATACATAATAAAACATATTATTACATATTAAAATAAAATATAACAAAGAAGAAGTAATTTATTCAATTTAAAATAGTCATTGTTAAATAACCATATATATGCACAATATTGTAAAGGGTATAACTTTCACAATTTACATCCAATTTCAACGAACGAAAAGTGGTGTTCTTAGAATTTTATGTACTTTCATAATAAAAGAAAAAAATTTAAATTTTAAACTTTTAAAATTTTAAGTTAAAAGTCACAGTTTGACTGTTTTGACCAGAATCAACATTTCAAGCAAATATTTAACTTACACAGTTTGGAATTATAACTCATATAAAATCAAGATTTTATATTTAAATAATAAATTTAATCATTCCAAATAAGTAAAATAAGTTTTTAAATCAAAATCTTACATTAAAAATAATTAAAATATACAATAAAATAATTACAAAATACAGGGTTGTTACAATTTCAAATTTATCTTTTGAAATCAAATCCAAATTTCTTTTCCCTTTATAATACCTGCATATCCTGCTTAGCACTAATATCCAATCACAATATTCCAAAAACATTTTATTGACTTCCTTACCAAATGTCAATATTCATCCAAATATCAACTTAGAATATATTTGCATTATTCAATTTCCAATTAAGAATTGACCATTCCTTACTTAAGTTAACATAAGCATTTTATATGTTTCTTATATTTATTTTCACTTTACCACTTTAATTTATACCCATTTCTATTCAAATCGATTCTTTCATTTCCATATGAATTCAATTTATCTTTAACTCTGAATATTTAATTTTTATTTGTCATTTATAACTAATTTATGTCATTATTTTAAATTGGTTTCATTTACTAACTTATTTTAGTTTCCAATTTGAATTTGTTTGTCGTTAACAAAATTTTCCAAAATTTTCAAAAAATTTCTAACTCCCAAAATTTCTGAATTTTTTTGGCAGAGTCTCCTTTGTACAGAGGAGCTTTTGCAATTTGACAAAAGATATAAATATACATACATCGACCCACACGGTCGGAAAAACCAAAAACAGTTCATATTTCCTATTTTTATTGCCTAGGCGTACCTTATTTAGCATTTTAAGCAAGCGGCTTATTATTTTTAGCAAATAGCACAACCAAATCCAGCCACACGGCTCCCAGGTACCTAACTTACTCAATTTAAACATGTAAGTGCGATATAAATGGAGTTTAGCAACATTTCACTTATTTGCAATAGTTAAACACATGAATTCTAAAAGAAATTCACACCAAACATTTCTCCGTAAGCAACTTATACAATTTTCATACTAATTCCACTGTTCCAATTAATTTACAAACCATTTTCATTTAATTTGAATGGTTTAAAACTCAATCGCTTACATTTAATTTATTTTTAAGCAAACTGAACTCATATTTAATTCAATTGCTTTCAAAATCAATTTATTTTACTCCTATCAATTCATAGAATTTTAATCACTTCCATTTACATAAAATGACAATTTATTCTATGCAATTCAACGAGATTTATGTGAATAAATAAGTACTTATGTTTTATGACCAATTTAAATTGATTCCAACTCAGTTTACACTTAATTCTATTCCATTTTTAAATTTATTCACAATCCATATTTTCTCATTTCCATTGCATTTCATTTTATTAACCAAACTAGTTCACTATTCAAACAGGCTCCATTCAAAACCATTAACAACTTAGGTTCATTTTTATTACTAATTAAATTTCCTTTTTATTTTAATTCATCCACGACCATTTGTTTAGCTCGACACATTCCATTTAAATTTTATTCATCATCCATTCATTACATTTTATTCCATATTTGTTTATTCCAAACTATTTTATTTAGCTCAAGGACAATCCAGGCTATTTCATTCAATAACCATTTCAATTTTATTCACGATCTATTCATTTGCGATTCATTTCTTATCCGCATTCACTTAAAGCCACTCTATTTTTCTTATAGACTCCAAGTTATCTTAATCCTTTAAGAATTTTAAAGGTTTACAATTATTTAATTAAGAATTTCATTCCATTAAATATTATCTGTAAATCACCGAATTTTAATTCGATTCAAATTTATTTTCACTTGGTTTTAAATCCAATCCAATATCATTAAACTTAGTTTAAGTTGAATTCAATTCAACTCCCCTATCTATTTAGCTTAAGTCAATTTACTTCAAATTTTTATACTTAAGCTCGTTCTCATTTCACAAGTAAATTTTCTTTTCTATTCAACTTAATTCTCTCTCAATTAAATCTCATTTTAAATCTGCAATTTCATTTGATTAGTTATTATAAAATTTAACTTTCCAGATTCACTCATTCAATTTATTACAAGACCATTTCCAATTTATTTCCTTTTATTTGGATTTTATTTGCAATTCTAACCATTACTATTTTAATCTATTTCATTTTCCCTTATTCGACACATTTCCAATTATATTTAATTTGTTAACTCTTCAAGTTAAATTTTTAATTTATAACTCAAGTTCTGAATCCACAATCCATTTCACTAACAATTCAAGTCGAATTGGATTTATAACTTAAGTTTTATTTCCAATCTTCATTATTAATTCACAATTCAGCTTTATTTAACAACTCATTAACCAATTTATTAACAAATTAGTCTCTCTTATTTGTTGTTCAATACTTGATTTTTAATTCCAAATATCACTTCATTTAATTTTCTTAGTTCAATTTATATTATAATTCAAGTTTGGATTTTCTTTCGTTTTATTATCAAAAACATCAAACAATATTTATTTTGCATTTTGCATTCCATTTTCAATTTTATAAGTCATCACTTATAATTTACACAATTCCATTCATCATAGGCTTGGATATATTCTTCTTTTATTTTAATTCAAGCCTTATGCTTATTTATAACCCAAGCATATTTTATTCCATGCATTTTAATTCTTTTATAAGTTATTCTGGTTTATTTATTTCAATCTAATTCTTATCCAATTTATTTCTTATCCAACTTATTTTCTAGTTATCCAGGTAAGAATTTAATTCCAATTCAATTTTATTTTAACTCAGATTTATTTAACTCAATTCGACATCAACTTAATTCGAATATAACTGGATATTATTTTCAGCTTATTCAATTTATTTTAATCCAGTTAAATTTTTATTTCCCATCCAAGTTAATTTCACTTTTTTTTACTTTTCTCTTTTAATTTAAATTCCAACATTCAAAGCTTATATTCCCTTCCTGATTTAAAAATCATCTTAATTTATAAGTTTACAACTATCTCATCAGGATTTTTAAAAACCCGACTTTTGGGTTCAAATCATTTTGAAATCTCCAACATCTCAGATCATACTTCTCAAAATTTAAACCAACCCTGGTTTTATTCCCAACAAATTTCTTTAGAAATTTTCAAAAACAACTAGCTTTTCTGAACAAATTAGTTTTTTGGCAGCAATCCGTCACTTAGAAATTCGAAAATGAATACTAATGATGTGGCCGTCATCATCAGAATTATTTTCCAATGATCCAAGTGATTTCAATGCTATATCACTTCCCAAAATTCATTTAAAACGGATTTCCATTTAGAAATATCTCTAAAACAATAATACTATTATTTATCATTAAAACATTTCGATAAATACTTCCAAAATCTCCGGGATTTTTAAATTTCCAAAGCTTTCTTAAATAAAATTTTAACTATGATTGATTTGTACACTTTATGCTTATACAAATTCTCGTTTGATTGTATTTCAATTCATAAATTACATTTATAATTCATATTTATAAATTTCATTTTATAATGAATTTATTCCCTTAAACTTTGGTTATATTTTCAATTTCTAGTTAAATTTTCACTTAACAATGATAATACTTTAATATTATCGTTTCTAACATCCAAGCAACCATATATTAGCTAAGTAGTTTACACAAACTTTCGTTATATCAAAATATATTTTTGGGTAAAATTATTTCATTTACCCACATTTAAAACAATACCGTGTCGATTTTTCTATTCAAGTGTTTAGAAAACTCTTCGATACAGTTGCGCAGACTGTGTAACAACCCGCATATTTATCGATTTTATATTTAAATATTTTATTTAAATATTTTATCGTTAGTCGGATTTTAGTCCGAAAAGCTACTTTTTGCATACGGTCGAATTAGGACTCGGGACCACTCCCATTGAGTTTAAAATGTCGTTTGCGACCTTTTTGAGTATAAGCTTCGATATGTTTGGAGAAAGTCGATTTTTGCTACTTTTCACTTTGGGTTTGGTTTTTGGGCTCAGCCCTATGTTTTACTTATGCTCAAATCTGAGCCACTCTTCCCCATTCACCCTCATTCTCTTCTCTTTTCAGTTTTCTTAGCATTAATGGTGGGAGAGAATGGAAATTAAAACTCGAAAACCCTAGTTTCTCTTGCAAATCAAATTCCTAGCTCCAAACTCAAGAAGAACCCATTGGTAAGCTTCTCTTCTTCTTCTCCAATTTATCCTTTTGCCAATTTCAGAAATTCCTAAACCTAATTTTGGGAATGTTCTTGTTTTGAGCATAGATTCAAGCTCATTTGGGTTGTGTTGAAGAGAGGTTGATTCTCCATTTGCTTTCAAGCTTCTTCTCGTTTGATTTTGTGAAAAGGTGAGATTTTTAATCTCACATCTAAGTCTATGAATTATCTTCGAATGTTAGGTATGAATTCCTAACACTTATTCGTGTGCATTTGCTTTTGGTTTGGATTGAATTGGTGTATATTCCAATTTTTGGTGTTTTGAGTTCAATTCGTTAAAAATCCTAACTTCTATGTTTGAACATGTTTTTGGTGATGCATCGAGGAGCATATAGGGCCGGGTAGTCGATTGGCATAAACCCTTAGCGCCGTTGCTCGAGAGAATGAAATTTGGATGAGGTTGGAGCTCATTCCTATGGGCTGGGAAGAGGCTGGCAACAGGTCCGATCGACCGAGCTCCCTGAGTCGGCCGACCGACCTGCTGCCGAGTGCATAAGCATTCCTCTGTTTAAGGCTCGGTCGACCGACTCAGGGAGTCCGGTCGACCGACCTGCTGTTAATTGCCAGATTAGCCTATTTTGCTAATCCGTTTGAATATCCAACTTTAATCGATTCGTGTAGTCTCCCTTTTGTTGTTGTCATTTATTATCGACTTAGATGACCTTTTCTTTGGGAATTTTAGATATATCCACTTTGATGGATTTTATATCGATTTCTTTGGATTTTATTCACGTTTTCGAATGTGAATCTTAGTGATTGATTGTTCCTACAATCACCTTTGTGATTTGTCACTTTAAAAATATAAAGGTTTTCTATACTAGTAGTAAATATCAAAACTCTTTCCTCAAACGATTTCAACACTATTTTAATACCAAATTCGTTTATAAAACCGTTTTCCAATCTATTAGTATATATAAACCTTTACCTCACTCGTATGAGAAATCCAATTAAACGACTTAGTAAAACAAGTGGTATGAAACGCTTGCGTTCACTTTGTTGGTTAATTCTTGGACTTGTTCGATTGAATCTCTTGTGACAATTTTATAGTGGATATCTACAATTTGTTCGTAAATATTTAAGTTAAGCAAGTGGTTATGGGACATGAAGCTAAACGCATATATTTACTAGCTTAGTGTAATTGACACTTCTCGTTGATCATGACGATCATCTTTGTGATTTAGACTAGCAATGTGCGATGTCTCTTTGTCTGTGAGGGAGACTAAACCCCATTTTGTGGAGTTTCGACTCAATTTGTGATGGGGTAGCAACCAATGGTCTTCGGGCCGTTTGTGGAACTTCGGCTCAATTTGTGATGGTTAGCGACCATGGAATTAGCGTTCCGTTTGTGATACACGTGTTGGTGAGCTTTATGCTCCCGTTTGTGATAGGCCTCCCCCCTTGTGATTTCTGGATTTCTTGAGATGATTTCTAGAATTTGTGTTTCACCAATTTTTCATGATTTCCATTGATAAGCCTTATCGATATTTGTGCATTGGTGAATTTGTGTGTCATTGACTTTAGTGATTTTTGGATTTCTTGTGGTCTTCTGGAATTTGTGCGTCATTGACTTTTGTGATTGACATTGATATTATCGTCAATATTTGTGGTTTGATGAACGAAATAAAGAGTATGACACTTCTTTGATTCTTGTGTAGATTTTGTGATATCGATTAATCTCTTGTTGATTATCAACTACTTATATATCACAGCTTGGCCATGTGATTATTATGTGTTTAGTCATAACTCTGTTCTATATCGTTTCATCTGATATTTATAGTTAGACTGATCCGTTTATTATTTTCTTATTAAATAATACTCGGGTCAGACCGAGATGTTACAGGTGCTTCAGCTTGACTTCTCTCTTGGGATTGATTTCTCTGACTTTTGGTTGACTACTTAGATTAGTAGTTTTTGTTGTATACATTAGAGATATAGACTCCATAATGTATACTTATTCTTTTGTGCAGTTCGTGTAACTATTCTTTTGTGATATTGTGGATCTTTCTGACCACTACTATGATGTACACTTTTATGTGTAGTATTCATATCTTATTCCGCCTTTGTGATATGAATTTTCTGTGACTGATTTATGTTATGTTTATTCCTATATTTGTTTTTCCGAAGATATTTATAGCCACTGTGTAGCAGCTTTGAGTTTGTGTCGGTATGTCGGATTTCCTCTGGATAAAGCATTGCATGTTATACTATCTGACATATCGGTGCTCGCGCAAAGAATTACACGGATGGTCGCTCCTCAACAGCCTTATTCTCCATGCTAGTTGACAGCATTCACCGTAATGTTCTTGGCTAGCGTGGGTATAGAGGTGGGGCGTCACAGCTTGGTATCAAAGCCAAACTTCGGAACAATATGGAATATTATAACAAGGATCATCGTCCTAAGTCCATCTTAGGAGTCGTGCTTTAGGATTTAATTAGAGTCTTCGTACCGATTCATCCTATTTTCCTTATGATTCCTTGTTTATCTATCAAGATTGCTTGATATTCAATTTGGTGAATAACCTTTTTCTCCTTCTTCTTTCTTTCTAAAGGAAGAGAAATGTCTAGACCAGGCCGCCCCAGAGCCGTGCCATCTAGCACTCCGCCCCAGGATGGAGTTTTTATGACTGCTCAACAGCTTCTTGATTTAGTGACGAATGCTCAAGCAGCTGGAGCTAACCCGGAACCTACTCACCGAAAGTCGGGATTTGCACGCTTGTGCAACGATTACACTAATTTGGGTGGGGAGCCATTCAAAGGTTCCGAAACTGTTATTGAAGTGCAGGCTTGGCTAAGGTCATGCGATCGAATCTTTTCTCGGATGAATCTTATTGACCTTCACCGAGTTCAGGTGGCCTCTAGTATGCTCCGAGAAAGAGCATTGGACTGGTACGAGCTTCTTATTTTTGAGATTAATGAAGCGGATCTCACCTGGGAGAAATTCCGGGAACGCTTCGAATTAAAATTTGTTCTAGAAGCTGAGAAAGTGACATTGGCTCGACGATTTATAGACCTTGTTCAAGGTGAGTCCTCCGTGACTGATTACGTCGCCTCCTTCGAGTCGCTTTCCGAATATGGTGTTGAATACACCAACACCCCTTTAAAGAAGAACCAGAGATTCGTCTATGGCTTAAACAAAAATCTCAAGAAGCCATTACTTCTAAAATTAGAAGTTTCTTTCAACAAACTCGTTGATATTGCTCTTCGTCTTGAAGAGGCGGATAGGGAGAACGATGTTGAAGTGGTGGGTTCCAAACCAGACTTCAACAACAAGAAGAGTCCAAACAAATTCAAAGGCCCCTATCCCAATAATAAAGGGAAGCAAGCAACCTCCGTGGCAAAGATTTCTTCCTTTGGCCGTGGGGAATGCTATAATTGTGGTTTGAAGGACCATTATGCGAACAAGTGCCCAAAGTCTCTCTCTTGTCGCTACTGCAAAGTTCCCGGTCATGTTATATCTTCATGCCCCAAACTTCAAGGCAAGAAGGAGGGAAAGTTAAATGTTTCTCAAGCCCCTGGCAACACATCACGTGGCCAAGGTATTTCTCATTCTATTCTGGATGGAATTATTTTATTTCGTGATCATCATATTCGAGTTCTTTTTGATACGGGTGCGTCCCATTCTTTTATATCAAAAGAACTTGTTGATACTTTTTCTTTGGATGTTTTGTGTTTAATGACTTCTTTGAGAATTGCGAATCCGGTTGGTGGATCCGCAACAATCGGTTTATTGTGTAAAGATGTCGAGATTATTTTGTGTGATTTTTCTTTACGAGCCGATTTGCATGTCATGCGTTATTTAGGCTTTGGAATGATTTTGGGAATGGATTGGCTTAACCGTTATGAAGCCCATATCCTATGTCCTGAGCGGACTATTCATCTTCGACACCCTTAATCTGTTAAGCAGATTTCTATTAATCTTCAAGATTCAGATTCCAGCTTGGTTGCATCTTTATATTCTTTAAACCCTCGTGATGACGACGATGATGATGAGGGTGATATTATTTCTCTTATTCACGTCGTTCGTGAATTTTCCGACTTATTCGAGCCCGTTTTAGGATTACCACCTAAGCGAGCAATTGAGTTCAGAATTAATCTTATTCCTGGAGCTCAACCTATCACTCGTCCTCCGTATCGTATGTCCAATAAAGAAAATGAGGAGATGCATAAACAATTATCTGAATTGGAGACGAAGCAATTTATTCGCTCTAGTTCCTCGCCTTGGGGAGCTTCGGCTATTTTTGTGAAGAAATCGGATGGTACACTTAGGCTTTGCGTTGACTACCGCAAGCTTAATGATCTTACTGTCAAAAATAAATATCCTCTACCTCGGATTGATGATCTATTCGACCAACTTAGTGGTGCTAGAGTCTTTTCGCAATTAGACTTAGCTACTGGATTTCATCAGCTTCGTATTGCAAAGGATAGTATTCCTTTGACATCGTTCCGTACTCGTTATGGATCTTATGAATGGCTTGTCATGCCATTTGGTTTGACGAATGCTCCGGCGTGTTTCGTTGACCTTATGAATAGAGTTTTCAAAGACTTCCTCGACCGGTTTGTTCTCATCTTTATCGATGATATTCTTGTGTATTCTAAAACCGAGGAGGAGCATGAAAAACATCTTCAGATTGTGTTGGAAACTCTTAGGAGTAATCAATTAAAGGCAAAATTTTCTAAATGCCACTTTCGGCAATCTCGTGCGAAGTTTCTCGGTCATATTATTTCCGAATCCGGAATTTCCATGGATCCTTCAAAGATTGACGCGGTTCAAGATTGGAAGAGACCGGAGAGTGTGACGGAGATTCGTAGTTTTCTTGGATTGGCAGGTTATTACCGCCGTTTTATCAAAGACTTTTCTAAGATTGTCGTGCCTCTCACTAGCTTGACTAAGAAAGGTGTTAAATACATTTGGTCGGACAAATGTGAAGCTTCTTTTCAGAAATTGAAAGAACTCCTTTCTGATGCTCCTATTCTTGTTATTCCCGAGGGGAATCAAGATTTCGTTGTTTATACCGATGCTAGTCGCGTTGGTTTGGGTGCCGTTCTTATGCAAAGAGAACGTGTTATTGCTTATGCTTCTAGGCAATTGAAGCCTGCCGAGTCTAGATATGCCACTCATGATTTAAAACTCGCGGCTATTGCTTTCGCCCTTCGTATTTGGAGTCATTATCTATTAGGAGAGAAATTTGTTCTTTATACCGATCATAAGTCTTTGAAATATTTATTTTCTCAAAAGGAACTTAATTTGCGTCAACAACGTTGGCTCGAGTTCCCTGCCCCTTATGATCTTGATATTCTTTATACTCCCGGAAAGGGTAATCGTGTCGCCGATGCTCTTAGCCGAAAACAACAAGCTGTTGTTTCTATGATGATATCCGAATGGAACGATCTCGAGATTTTATCCACTTGCGAAATTCGAGACCATGTTTTCGATTTATGCTCATCATTTGTTTTATGTAGCCTTGAGGCTCATCCATCTCTTTTAGACCGCATTCTTGAAGCTCAATGGCTAGATCCTGAATTGGCTCTTCTTGGCCAAAATATTAAGGATAAAATTGATATCGAAGGTTTGAAAGACTTTGATATCGATTCTCATGGCGGCATTCGGAGATTTGGTAGACTTGTCGTGCCAAATATTAGTGATCTTCGTAAAGACATTTTAGAACATTCTCATCGTTCTAAATTTACCATTCATTCTGGTAGTAGTAAAATGTACGCGGACATGAAGCGACTTTATTATTGGAAGGGAATGAAATCTGATATTGCTAACTTTGTTAAGTGTTGCATGACTTGCCAACTTGTCAAGGCCGAACATCAAAGGCCCGGTGGGTTATTGCAACCTTTAGAAATTCCAATTTGGAAGTGGGACCAAATTTCCATGGATTTTATAGATGGCCTTCCCCGTTCTCGTTCGGGTCATGATAGCTTATGGGTGATCGTTGATAGACTTACTAAATCCGCCCATTTTATTCCCGTTCGGTCTAACCGAACCGTTCCTCTTTTGGCCAAACTCTTTATCAAAGAGATTGTTAAATTGCATGGAGTCCCTACTTCTATTGTTAGTGATCGTGATCCATTGTTTACTAGTGGATTTTGGAAGAGTCTCCAAAAAGCTTTAGGAACGAAGCTTAATTTTAGCACCGCTTATCATCCCCAGTCCGACGGGCAAACCGAGCGTGTGAATCAAACTCTTGAAGATCTTCTTCGTGCTTGTGTTCTTGATTTTGGTGGAGTTGGGAAGATCACATTTCACTTGTTGAATTTTCCTACAATAATAGCTTCCAATCTAGTATTGGTATGGCACCTTTTGAGGCACTCTGCGGAAGGCCATGCCGATCTCCTTCTTGTTGGCTTGAGACCGGTGAGAAGCTGGTTTTAGGTCCAGATTTTATTCGTGATTCCACAGAGAAAATTGAACTTATTCGACATAGAATGAAAGAAGCCCAGAGTAGGCAAAAATCCTATGCTGATAACCGAAGAAGGAAGTTAGAATTTTCTGTGGAAGATCTTGTGTTCATTCGTGTTTCACCTATGAAAGGTGTTGTACGTTTCAGTCGATCGGGAAAATTGGCGCCTCGATATATTGGGCCATTTCCTTTCATTGAACGTATTGGTTCCATGGCTTATCGCCTTTTATTGCCGGCTCAATTTTCTGCTATTCATGACGTGTTTCACGTTTCTCAATTACGGAAGTGCCTTCGAGATTCCGATTCTGTTCTTGAGCCCGGTGTTGTGGAAGAGATTGAAGTTTCGCCTAATTTAACTTATGAGCAACATCCTATTCGTATTATTGCTTCGGAGGTCAAGCGACTTCGAAATAAAGATGTTCCGCTTGTTAAAGTTCAATGGTCTTCAAATCCTAAGGATTGTTCTTGGGAATCTAGGGAGTACATCAAGCGAACACATCCGGACTTGCTTTCTCGTGCTCTTTGAGGTGAACTTCTTATTTCAAATTTCTTTTGTGTTGAATATGCTTTTATGGTTGTTACTTTATGTTCTCTTCTTAAAATATTGCGAGGACGCAATTTCTTTAAGGGGGGAGTCTGTAACAACCCGCATATTTATCGATTTTATATTTAAATATTTTATTTAAATATTTTATCGTTAGTCGGATTTTAGTCTGAAAAGCTACTTTTTGCATACGGTCGAATTAGGACTCGGGACCACTCCCATTGAGTTTAAAATGCCGTTTGCGACCTTTTTGAGTATAAGCTTCGATATGTTTGCAGAAAGTCGATTTTTGCTACTTTTCACTTTGGGTTTTGTAACGATCCTAAATTTTTGAACAATTTAATTTGTAAATATTCAATTTATTTTAAATATTTAAATGATAATTTGACTTAAATTTCAAATTATCAGAATGAATTGGTGATTAAAATTTAGAATTTAATCTATTTAAAAGTTGAATAGAAATTTGAATTTTGACTTTGAAGTTGAAATTTAATATTTAACTTATATTTTAAATTTGAATTTGATAATTTAGAAAAATAATTTGGATTTAAAATAAGAATGAAAATATAATATGAAAATAAATAAAAATAAAAATATATATATATAATAAAATAAAAAAAATATACTAGTTGAAAATTTAACAACATAATTTTAACAAGATAATTTTTACAAACAAAAGCTAATTGAATTTAAATTAAATAAGAAAAAAAAATAGGAGAGAAAAAAAAATAAATAAATAAATAAAAAGAAGTAAACATTACCTTACCTTGAGCATTCCTCCATACCTTCAACATACCATGATACATGCCGTGACCATGCTTTAAACACGATCTCTTCTGTTTTATAACCCTACCCCTCTCCACTTTCTTCATTCAGACGAAAGAAAAATAAAAAGAAAAAAAAATGGCGGCCTCCCCAATCCATCTTCGTTCGACTTCAGATTAGGGTTTCGGCTTCGATTCATTTCTTCGCCGACCTTCAGCAAGTTGGGGCTTTCCAAAAATCGAAAGCGACGGCTTCGACTCGATCGCGTACTCTTCGATCTGAGAAATTAGGGCTTCGGCTCCATTTCATTTCAGTGAAAGGTGAGTCTTTTGGCTCACGATTATCTTAATGCAAGTATTTAGATTTGGTTGCATTGAATTTTGGGTGGCATGCTACTGTTTTGGGGGGTTGTTGGTTATCAAATTACTCGGTTAATTTGCATGCTTTGTTTTGATGATTTGTGGGTTTCAGTTGCTCGGTTACTTGAATCTGAACCCTTTGGGGGTAATTGCGATCTCTTGCTCGATTTGCTTGAATTTTTTTTACTGATAAAAGCAGATACTTTTTGCTCGATGTCTTGAACTATCAACTGATAAAAACTGATGCTACTCAAATCTTGATTTAAATTGATAATGACAGATGTTATATCTGATACTTATTTTTTCTGATATGAACAGATACTAGCTACGGTCTCTTGCTCGATTGTTTTAATTTAAACTAATAAGAACAGATACTATTTGATTTTTGTTTAAAAATTGGTAAAACAGATTTTACCCAATGTTGTTTTAAATTGATAAGAACAGATGCATGTGTTGTATATATATGTGCCTATAAACCCCCCCCCCCCTATGGTTTGATGTTTTGCTGTGTATCAAGCTTGCATGTATATATATGAATGACCTTAGTTATAAAGGTCTGAACATCTTATAATCTGAAAATAACAAAATTTACAAGTTTAAACAAATTGTTTGATGAAAATGATTCATGCTAAAGTGCTTGGAACCATTATGTGATTATGTATTTATGCATATGCATGTCACTGTGAGTAAACTTCTTTTTAAAAACAGTTCTTCACTTTTAAAAATCAATGCTTGAGCAAGCATTAGAACTTAAGTTAAAAGTAAACTGTCATTTGAAAAAAAAAAATCAAAACTGCTATGATTTGAAACTGCATTGCCTGCATTTGAAGAATAACTTCACAATTTTTAAGGGTTGCTTTAAATTAGTGGTGCAGGTGTACTGATAGAAGTAAACATGTTATTTGATCTTGTTTGTGATGATGTTTGTGTATACATATATAAATATGTATGTATGAATAGTTGATGCCAGAAACCCATTTGCAAACTTATCTCTGCCTTAAAACCCAGATTCTTAATGGAAATTTATTTCCACTTGGTTTGTTTCTCTGTTTGGTTTGACAAGTTAACAAAAATTGTTTGTTCAGTGTAAAATCTTGGCTATAAATCAAAATCTAGCTTTATTTAAGAACTGTTGTCTCTGTAAACAACAGGACCAGTTATGTTCCAAATATGAAAAATCAAAACCATCTTAAATCATTGAAATAAGTTCAGAACTTGAATGCATTTTAGAAATTATGATTTTTAAAAACAAATATCACAATTTTTAGTGAACTGTTGTGTGAGCATTTCTGTTTTGAACAAAATGAGGAGTATTGGGATTTATACATTCCTCTGGGTAATATGAACATGCCTGTATTTTAGTTCCCTGTTATCAACTAGCCCTGATTATGTTTGCTTCAAAACTTCTGTTGACCTGTTGCAGTCCTGTAGTTGCATTCATTGGACATTTAGCCTTGTCCTGTAGTTGTACTGCATTGTGTAAATTCATAATACATGAATTGCTGTTGACTTCGGGTAACTTCGACACTTTCATCTCGAGCTTGTGTAATTTGAACCTGTTTTGGTGTGCAGTGTGCCCTGTACTGCAGTTTAGAAACAACATAAATTTTAAAACTATTGTCCCTGTTGTAACCCTGTTTGGTTGAAGTTCCTAGCATGCACGAAGTAATTTTATGTTTCTACAGGCAAATCATTATTGCCTCATTTTATAGACTTAACAAATAACTGAAAGATGTAACACAATTTTAGTCAGAGCGGCGGTCCGTTACAGGTTTGGTTTTTGGGCTCAGCCCTATGTTTTACTTATGCTCAAATCTGAGCCACTCTTCCCCATTCACCCTCATTCTCTTCTCTTTTCAGTTTTCTTAGCATTAATGGTGGGAGAGATTGGAAATTAAAACTCCAAAACCCTAGTTTCTCTTGCAAATCAAATTCCTAGCTCCAAACTCAAGAAGAACCCATTGGTAAGCTTTTCTTCTTCTTCTCGAACTTATCCTTTTACCAATTTCAGAAATTCCTAAACCTAATTTTGGGAATGTTCTTGTTTTGAGCATAGATTCAAGCTCATTTGGGTTGTGTTGAAGAGAGGTTGATTCTCCATTTTCTTTCAAGCTTCTTCTCGTTTGATTTTGTGAAAAGGTGAGATTTTTAATCTCACATCTAAGTCTATGAATTATCTTCGAATGTTAGGTATGAATTCCTAACACTTATTCGTGTGCATTTGCTTTTGGTTTGGATTGAATTGGTGTACATTCCAATTTTTGGTGTTTTGAGTTCAATTCGTTAAAAATCCTAACTTCTATGTTTGAACATGTTTTTGGTGATGCATCGAGGAGCATATAGGGCCGGGTAGTCGATTGGCATAAACCCTTAGCGCCGTTGCTCGAGAGAACGAAATTTGGACGAGGTTGGAGCTCATTACTATGGGCTGGGAAGAGGCTGGCAACAGGTCCGGTCGACCGAGCTCCCTGAGTCGGCCGACCGACCTGCTGCCGAGTGCATAAGCACTCCTCTGTTTAAGGCTCGGTCGACCGACTCAGGGAGTCCGGTCGACCGACCTGCTATTAATTGCCAGATTAGCCTATTTTGCTAATCCGTTTGAATATCCAACTTTAATCGATTCGTGTAGTCTCCCTTTTGTTGTTGTCATTTATTATCGACTTAGATGACCTTTTCTTTGGGAATTTTAGATATATCCACTTTAATGGATTTTATATCGATTTCTTTGGATTTTATTCACGTTTTCGAATGTGAATCTTAGTGATTGATTGTTCCTACAACCTTCTTTGTGATTTGTCACTTTAAAAATATAAAGGCTTTCTGTACTAGTAGTAAATATCAAAACTCTTTCCTCAAACGATTTCAACACTATTTTAATACCAAATTCGTTTATAAAACCGTTTTCCAATCTATTAGTATATATAAACCTTTACCTCACTCGTATGAGAAATCCAATTAAACGACTTAGTAAAACAAGTGGTATGAAACGCTTGCGTTCACTTTGTTGGTTAATTCTTGGACTTGTTCGATTGAATCTCTTGTGACAATTTTATAGTGGAGATCTACAGTTTGTTCGTAAATATTTAAGTTAAGCAAGTGGTTATGGGACATGATGCTAAACTCATATATTTACTAGCTTAGTGTAATTGACACTTCTCGTTGATCATGACGATCATCTTTGTGATTTAGACTAGCAATGTGCGATATCTCTTTGTCTGCGAGGGAGACTAAACCCCGTTTTGTGGAGTTTCGACTCAATTTGTGATGGGGTAGCAACCCATGGTCTTCGGGCCGTTTGTGGAGCTTCGGCTCAATTTGTGATGGTTAGCGACCATGGAATTAGCGTTCCGTTTGTGATACACGTGTTGGTGGGCTTTATGCTCCCGTTTGTGATAGGCCTCCCCCCCCCCTTCGTGATTTCTGGATTTCTTGAGATGATTTCTAGAATTTGTGTTTCACCAATTTTTCATGATTTCCATTGATAAGCCTTATCGATATTTGTGCATTGGTGAATTTGTGTGTCATTGACTTTAGTGATTTCTGGATTTCTTGTGTAGTCTTCTGGAATTTGTGCGTCATTGCTTTTGTGATTGACATTGATATTATCGTCAATATTTGTGGTTTGATGAACGAAATAAAGAGTATGACACTTCTTTGATTCTTGTGTAGATTTTGTGATATTGATTAATCTCTTGTTGATTATCAACTACTTATATATCACAGCTTGGCCTTGTGATTATTATGTGTTTAGTCATAACTCTGATTCTATATCATTTCATCTGATATTTATAGTTAGACTGATCCGTTTATTATTTTCTTATTAAATAATACTCGGATCAGATCGAGATGTTACAGGTGCTTCAGCTTGACTTCTCCCTTGGGATTGATTTCTCTGACTTTTGGTTGACTACTTAGATTAGTAGTTTTTGTTGTATACATTAGAGATATAGACTCCATAATGTACACTTATTCTTTTGTGTAGTTCGTGTAACTATTCTTTTGTGATATTGTGGATCTTTCTGACCACTACTCTGATGTACACTTTTATGTGTAGTATTCATATCTTATTCCGCCTTTGTGATATGAATTTTCTGTGACTGATTTATGTTATGTTTATTCCTATATTTTTTTTCCAAAGATATTTATAGCCACTGTGTAGTAGCTTTGATTTTGTATCGGTATGTCGGATTTCCTCTGGATAAAGCATTGCATGTTATACTATCTGACATATCGGTGCTCGCGCAAAGAAATTACACGGATGGTCGCTCCTCAACAGCCTTATTCTTCATGCTAGTTGACAGCATTCACCGTAATGTTCTTGGCTAGCGTGGGTATAGAGGTGGGGCGTAACAGACTACGTCGACGAAGGTTCATATGCCACTCAATAAATCAATCAACACAATATTAAAACAATTTATATTCACTAACAAATACGCGCTCATATTTATTAATACACTCAAACTCATTATAGAGTACTCTATTTTAAATGAGTAATTTCCACCAGAGCCAAGGTTATCACCAACCTAAGCTCTGATACAACTGTAACAGCCCGCAAATCTTTACCCCTTGAGTCAACACTATTCTATCTAAATCAACTCAAGTTGTACAGAAATACGAACCATTTGGGTTAAATAAGAAGAGGTAGAAGAAGAAAATAGAAAACAACAGCAGAATCTAACCATCGCAGCGGAATAAAATATAATAGGTAATAAATAATTTTACTCAACAATCAAATATCTCTGTTTATATATTACATCATCAAAGTACATCAATCACAGCTCAACATCAATATCATACAATGGATACACAACAACTCAAGATACACAACAACTCAAACAGTGGAATATATAAATATAAAACAAGTATGAATGTACGTATCGTCATCCAGCTCGCCTCCTGAGCTCCACAGCATCATATCCTGTATTCTATAATACTCGGTCTGACCCGAGCATTACGGTTAAACAACACCCGAGTCATTCTGGAATACCAGCGTGAGAAAATCACACCCAATTGATTATTAAAGTTCCAAAAATCCTTTGAAAACAAAAGCATCTCGTAAGACCACGCCACAAATAAACATGTTGGGTTTTTACCTTACGATAGCTAAAACAATTTTTATAGAAATCCTCTGATATTATAATAGGGTCTATATACAAATACTTATAAAATAGCCGAAATTGTTACATTCATTAAATTCCAGCTACTAGCCACAGAGTGGGTAATACAAACAAAACTCATACAAGGCTCGTAGGGAGAATGGATTTCCAACTAATAACTAGGCACTGGGGTACCACCTGTCACAGTACGGGGCCTAGATCACCGTACCGAGGAGTACTCCCTCTCCTCTGCAACACAAGACCGGGACTACCCCATACTGGATAATCCCGAGTGAGATCACCCCGCGGTTGGGATCAGCAACCGCCTACTAAGCCGAAATAAAAAGGGACATCTAGACAGGAATGACCTCAACCTGCTTGGGTGCTAGCCACCTAGCCTTGCTGCATAACCCCTAATTTTCAGTCGTTCCCATTTGCTGAGACTTGAGGCTAAGCGATGCCTTTAAAGAACATATCACTTAGAATGCCCATCGTCCACCTGACGATGTTTCGCAAGCATTCATCCATACAAGTCCGTTCCGGGTTCGAACGGAACCGAAGGCACTATTCCTACTACATCCATTTTGGTAATATCCTCAGGATTGGTAGCGACTAGCCCTTGCACTTCATTGCTCCATCTTCAAATCCAAAAACATTTTCACGAAACGTACAAACCGGATCGAAGTGGTTTTCGAGAAATAAATCTCGATCCCGGTCTCTTCGAAACGATCAACGCATTGTCCAATATTGATAGTCGGTTATTTAACTATCAATTAATATTCACAACATCCATCACACAATAAATAATTTCCCAAATTATTTATTAACTTCAAAAATATCTTCACAAGATATATTTTCACTTTTCAAACTCCTTGAAAACAGTTTTCAAAATTATCTGCCTTCTCAGAATAAATTTCAAGTATTTTTATTTCTTCTGGAATCACCAAGCACAAAACTAGATTTTTCTAAATTAATTTAAAACACTTTACTTTTAAAAATATATTTTAAAATATTCAAGTTAAAATTACTTTAATAATTTGTTAAAAATACATACTATATGAATATTTGAAAATAAGGTTACTTAATACAATATAAAACCAGATTTCTACTTTTAAAAACAAAATACTAAGTTACTTCTTAATAATTATTGCTAGAATAGATTAAAGAAAATACTTACTTTAGACTTTAAATAATAGAAATAATAAATTTTACCAAAATTTGCTTTCTTTACAAAAAACAACTATAAAACATTTAATTTATATTTAAAAAATTGTTTTAAAAACGTACTTGGTTATCCAGAGAAAAATTCCAAACTTCAATCACTTAAATCTATTTTCCAAATTGATTTCCAATTCATTCCATTTGAAATAAATTTCTTTACTTACTCGGTTCATTTCAAAATTCATTAATTAAGGATTTTACTATTGTTGTTATTATCTTCCGTTTGATTTTAAATCCTTTAATGGAATATACAAATTTCAGATTTTTTTTTTCCCATTTCTTCTTTATTCTTCTTAAATAATTTAAACCTTGAATTTTTAAATAAATGTTTTAACTATACTAAAGTTTAAAAATTCATTAATCTTCTATTTATTCAAAATTTCCCTTCCATATACGGAATTTATTTATTAGAATTCAAAACTATTATTATTCTTATCCAATTCATTCCTAATTTATTTAAATTCTCTATAATTATTTCACTTACAAATTCTCTTCAGTTTGTTTCCCAAATCCAATTCTATATCTTGATAAATTAGTGTACCAGAACATATCCAGATAAACCATAACATCCAATATTCCAATTGTCAATAATATTCATCACAGAATATAAAATAGTCACAACGGAGAGTATTAAATTATTTAAATAAATGTTGAGGGATCCAGTTGGATCCCTCCAACCCGTTTTTCCCTGCATCCACAGACGTTAGCACAATATAATACACCAATTCCAACATATCATACTATATCACATCAATCAATTCAATCATTCAAACAATTATTTAAATTTAATCATTTAAATTTAAGTTTAATTGAGTGAGATTAACTCACCATTGCTTTTGTTTGCAATCCAACCAAACCAGCTTGTTTCCTTTCAGATTTTGACCTTGAATAACAATTTATATGATTTTATTAATATTTGAAATAATCGAACAATTAGATTTCCATATATAAATTTAATTACCCAAAGCTCTTATTTCGGACTAATAATTTACTTTTTAGGCTGATTTTCTTTTATAATTTTTTTTTCAAATAGAATTCTAATCTTACATGAACTTTAAACATTTTAACATTCCAATAAACGTCCCAAAACGTCATATACGTATTAAATGTTGAACAGATATGTTTATAATTTACTGTGTATATATTTTTCTTTACTGTAAAATTCTTCTATAACATATGTTTATTATTTTCTTCCTTAAAACACGCTCTTATATTTAAAAGCTTATATGTATATATATAAATTTTAAATCAAGGGAAAATATCCTTACTGTAAAATATATATACATACTGTATACTTATTTTGATTTTTTGATTATTATCCAAACTGATATAGAAGTTAAATTAATTTTAACAGAGATAAATTCGAAAAACGAATACCTTACTGTATACCGACGAAACTCTAGCCTCGAGCATCGTCAGTGAACATCGTGAGCCACCGAAGCCTCAATCGCCACCGCGTCACCTCGAATCCCAGCACACCACTACTTGCTCCCAAATTCACGCACCGTCCTTACTGCCTTTCAATCCCTCGGCTACGAACGCGGCCCTCGAATCGCACGGCCTCGAAACCGTGATTCTTCGTATCGCGACTCTTCCTCCACCGCGAAAAATAGCCACCCTCCCCAAATCGACAGACATCATAACACAAGGGGCCTCGCCGAACCCTAGCTATTGAACGCGAGAAAACTTGAGGGAGAGAGAGAGAGAGCGCGGTCTCGAGCAGAGAAAACAAACTCGATTTGATTTTGATTCTTTTTTTATAGCTTCGAACAAGATTTTCATCTTTGAGAGGAACGTGATTTTTGAAAAGGTAAGGAAGAACACGGGAAATATAAAAGTAAGGTGAACGAATAATTCATTCAGAAGGAAAAAGGGTTTCAGGCATCCGCCAATTTCTTTTCTTTCGGCTATTGATTTGGACGATGGAAAAGAAAGGAGAAGTTCGCATGGTATAAACGGAGAGAAATAGGTCGGCTTGGTCAGGATTATAGGGTGGCTGATGGAAAAGACTTTGATAGGTGAAAAGATGTAAGATATTTAAATTAAACGATTAATTATTTCTAGACATTTTTATCTCGTACGCTCACACGATGATCCCGAATGCTACAGAATTCGAAACCCGATAATAGTTCAATATTACGGACTCAATGGAACTGGTTTCGTCGAATTCCGAGACTGTGCCACTGAAGGTTATTTTTAAATTCAATTTAAACGATACTAAATTTCAAAACTTAACCAACTATCCTTAAATTTGATTTCAACACTTCTATTCTCTTCAGTATTATCAATATAACTTTTATAAGCCTTCAAATTATTTTTAACAGGCTTAAAATTACAGATTCAACAATTTACCCAACTTCACTTATTTAATTTTAAAAAAATCAATTATCAAATAAATTGTGATATTCGTAATTCAAGTTAAAATTGCTCTACTGAATATTTAAAATCAATTAAATATTCCGATTTTAAATGCTCGAAAATTCTGGGTCGTCACATAAATTATATAATTTAAAACTATTTTTTGGATTTAGAATATTCCAAAGTTAGTTATTATGATACTTAATATTTATTGAAATAAACTCTAATTTTCTAAGTCAACTTTTTAAATTTATTAGTAATTGGATATGAATTATAAATGCTATTTAAGATGTTGGTATTCTAGATTTACCTAAAAAATATTTAAAAAATAAACCATTATTCTTATTTCACATATATAATTTTTAAATGTTTTAAATTCATTTATAAATCCTCCCGAGATGGGAAGCGAAGTTTATTCAAACGGATAAGATTTTATAAGAAAGATCTTATAGTGGTACTATAGGAACATAAACAAATTTCCTAAGTATATGGTAGGTGAACTTCGGAAGATGAAATAAAATTCATAAAAGAAGTAGAAGTGAAAACTGGAATTATAAGTAAGCATAAATGGCTTTGGGAATGTAAAAGGAAATTAATTAAGGAATTCCCGAATTTATAGAATTCGTGCGAAACGATTTGGGAAATTTGCAAATAAGGTTGTAAATGATTTTTTTGAGAAAAAGAAATAGGAAATAAAAGGAGTATTTTCTAAGTGTTGAATATGAAATGAAGTGAAGAAGATACTTTAAGTATTGGAAAGGGTTGGAAATGTTCCGTGAAAAAAAAAGGTTTGGAAAACTGTTTTCATTGTTGAGGAATTGAAGGTAAATCTTATAAGGATATTTTGAGATAAATTTTTGGAAAAAAATTATAATGAGGCCTGGTGATTGTTATGGATGTGTATTGATTGTTAAATAACTGACCATTGAATTTTGGCCAATTTCGTTAATCATTTCGAAGAGACCAGGATCGGATTTGCTTCCAACATGATAGGGGGTTCTCGCTTCGTGTTTGGTGGCGAGCAGGAGACTCTTGCCCCTACATGTCTCGGAGTAGTTGGTTGCAGTCGAGAGACTAGCAGTAAAAGCAAATTTGAGGTACCAGTGTATGCCGTGGCAGAAAGTGGCCGCTGTCGATTGTTGAAAAACCTAAACCACTACACTTAGTATCAAAGCTGGAGGTTAAGCAAGAACCTTAGCTCTGGTTGGGATTACTCATTAATGATGGAGTCAGTAGGACTCTAGAATGAGTTTGAGTTTATTAATAGATATGAGCGCTTATTTGTTAGTGAATATAAATTATTTATATTGTGTTGACTTACCGGGTGAGTCTTTATGAATTCTGGTCGGTCAGTCAGGACAACTATGTCGATAGGGATTTCTAAACTCTTAAACTAGGCAAACCAACACGGTATTGTTTTAAAAAGTGGGTAAATGAAATAATTTTACCCAAAACAATATTATGATATAAAAGAATTAATTCTACGAAATTATTATATATATTTGGAGTGTTTGGATGATAATATTGAGATCAAATAGGATTTCAAAATTGAAAATAGTTTACATAATCAAATGGAAATTTGTATAAGCGTAAACTATACAAATGGATTATAATTAAAACTGGATTTAAATCGGAATCTGGAAGTTCAAATCCTGAAAAGTTCGAAATTTTTGTTTTAAAATATAATGGGAAAAATAATAATAAGAGTATTATTTTTGAATATTTTCGAAAAAGAATTGTTTTTAAAATGGATTTTGAAAGAGATATAGCACTGAACTCACTTCAGTCGCTAGAAAATAATTCTGATGATGATTGCGACATCATCGGTGTTCATTTTCAAGTTTCTAAGTGATGGGTTGCTGCCTAGGTCGTTAATTTCATTGTTTTGAGAAAATAAGTGTTTTGAAATTTTGAAGGGAAATTGTTTTGGAATGGAACCAAGTGAAATTTTAAAATTTCCAATGGATGGTTTGTTTGAAACAAAGAGTTTTACATATATGTGTTGATTTCAAAATGATTTGAAATAAATACTGGATGTTCAGAAATTCTGAAATCCTTATTTATATAATTTAGAGGTCATCAGGAGATAAGTTATAAAACTTATAAATGGTAAATGATTTTGAAGAAAAATAAGGAGGTCGAATTTTGGGATTAAAATTAAAAGTGGAAAAGTTAAATGAAATTTAACTTAGATTAAGTTGAAGAAATTTAATTTTCGAAATTTAATTGACGATGATTTGAATGAAATAAATTGGTAAAATAGACTAGTTAAATAAATTAAATTGGGACGTGAGTGAATTGAATTGGAAAATAAAATAAAATTGAATTAAGAAATAAAATTGAATTGAATTGAATTTAACTTAAACTAAATGAAATTGAGTTGAATCTAGATTCGATTGAAATGAAATTAAATTGAGTTATAGATGATATTAAATGAAATTGAATTCTTATACTTAAATAATAAAAGGAAATGGTACGAAGTCTAGATTTAACGCAAGTTAAGCTAGATGAAAATAAATTTGGAAACATGTTGAATAAAATGAAATTGAATGTAAATAGAAATAGGTTGAGTTGCAAGAAAAATCCAATTTGTGTGTAAAATAAAGTGAATTTGGACTTGATGTGGTTTAAATGAATTCGAGGATATGAATATGAATATGGGATTAATTGGATAAGAACCAAATTAATTTGAAATTTGTTGCAAATAGAAATGAACTTAAGTGGTTGGTTAAAATGGTCGAGATAAATGACTTAAGTTAACGAATAGCGTGGGATGGTTCCGAGTTTAAATAAAAATAGATTCGAATGTGATGAATGTGAATATAAATAGAATGAAAAATGAATTGATTGAGAATCAATTAGAAATGGCATAGAATTAGATATAAATTGAGGTGGAATCAATTTAAGAATAGTTATAAACTAAACGGATATCCTATTAAATAAATATCATCAAATTGTTTGGAAATAATTGTCATTGGCGTAAACAGAAGTTAATAAAATTCTATGAATTACTAGAAGTGAATAAAATTATTTTTTATTCAATTTGGAAAGGATATGGCTTGTTTAATATAAAAATGAAATTGAATGCAAGAAAAGTGAGTTGTAAACCATTTAAATTGAACGAAATGGTACATAGATTAATTGGAAGTAATTAAATTGGTGTTGGAACTTCATGATTGCCTGTAAATATATGATTGACATGCACTGTTTGTGAAAATTATGTGTTTAATAAGTAAATTGTTTAAATTTTCATGTTTTGAGTACTTATGTATTTGAATTAAGTAAGTACAGGTACCCAGAGGGATTGTTTGGCTAGATTGGGGTTATGTATTTGCAAATGAAGTTAGTGCTTGCTTAATAATGCTTAAAATAATAAAAATAAGGTATGTTATCGGATTAAATACAGCATATATATAAATATTTATATATACTTTTGTTTTTCGACCGTGTGGGTCGATGTGTGTGTGTGTATATATCTTGTCTGCAAAAGGCTCTCCGTAAAAGGGAGACTCTGCCAAAAAAAATTGGAAATTTAGGGTGTTAGAAAAATTTTGAAAATTTTTAAACTCTTTTCTAACAAAAATTTGATTTTGGATTTGTAATCGAAATAAAGGATTATGGTTCAAAATGGAAAACTAATTGTTTAAATGAAGGTAAAGGATTGGAAGGGTGAGGTATCGAATTTTCACTAAGTAGGCTTTGGATAAGTAAATGGGTTTGGGCATTTTTCCTACCTTAGCAAATTCGTGGAAGAAATTCTTTTAAGGGGGAAGGAATGTAACGACCTGGATTTTTCGTTGTTCTATTTTGAATATTTATGTGACGCCCCACCTCTATACCCGCTCTAGCCAAGGACACTACGGTGTAATGCCATCAACTAGTGCGGAGAATAAGGTTGTTGAGGAGCGACCATCCGTGTAATTTCTTTGTGCGAGCACCAATATGTCAGATAGTACAACATGCATTTGGTTTCAAGAGGAAATCCGACATACCGATACAAACTCAAAGCTACTACACAGTGGTTATATATATTCTTCAGAAACAAATATAGAAATAAACATAACACAAATCAGTCACAAACATCCATATCACAAAGGCGGAAATAGATATGAATATATAACACATGAAAGTGTACATCAGAATAGTGGTCAGACAAGATCCACAATGTCACAAAAGAATAGCTATAAGTGCTAGACAAAAGAATATGGATACATCAATGAGTCTATATCTCAAATGTATACAACAAAAGCTACTAATCTAAGTAGTTAGCCAAAAGTCAGGGTGAATATCCCAGATGTGTAGTCAAGAAGAACACCTGTAACATCTCGGTCTGTCCCGAGTATTATTTAATAAGAAAATAATAAACGGATCAGTCTAGCTATAAATATTAGATAAAATGATGTAGAATAAGAGATATGCCATAAACATATGATACCATAAACCATACTATCATAAGTATGTAATTGAAAATCAACAAGAGATTAATCAATATCACAAGAATCTTCTCAAAGATCAAAAAGAATGTCATACTCTTTATTTCCCAAATTACCAAACTATAAATATTGATAATAATACCAATGCCAATCACGCAAGTTAATGACACACAAATTCACCAATGCACAAATATTGATAAAACTTATCAATGTAAATCACGAAAATTGGTGAAACACAAAATTCTAGAAATCATCAATGGAAATCCAGAGATCACAAAAAGGAGGAGGCCTATTGTAACGACCTGCTATTTTCAACCATTCGCATCCGCAGATGTCGGACTTGAATTGCTCAAAATATCAGATTGTTAATTAAAATTTGGCAAAACCCAACATATACAGTGAATAAATCAAACACAGAATCACAAATACAGAGTAGTACAAAAATACGCAGCGGAATAAATAGATAGTAGTTCATGAAGCTACTATAAAAAAAATCAGAGTTAGAGATAAAGTACAATAGAATATCTCAGATACAGTGAAGTCTCCAGTACGTGCGGAAGACTTCTCTGGACCAATCAACTGGATGACTGAAAGGATAGATAGCTGGATCTTCAAGAAAACTCCAACTTCGAAGGTGAGTCTCAAATGCTGTATCACTCAGTCTGACCCGAGCGTAAAGCAAAACACAAAACACTCGAGTCAGGATTAACGTTCTTATCTAAATAAATCCAACTCAAGTGAAATATCAACTGAAATACAATTAACTTAAAGGATGTTTGGGATAACCATCTTCTAAGGGTCCATAGAACTATCTACAAGGTAGAAATATACACTATAACACCGTAGTCCTTTCAACTTAATTTATACTTCAAAACCAAATATCATTTTCACTTCAAATATCTCTATATTTCCCAAAATAGTATTTATATATATATATATATATATATTAAATAATTTATAGAGTATTTCAATTTCCTCAACTTAACCAATTGTTTCAACATCAACCCGACCTTCCTATTCAAATTAAATCTAATCTTAATTTATCAGTTTAAATTCAATTTAGTTTCTAAATAACAAATTCAACTATATTTATTTCAAATACAGATCCGAATCTCAAAATAAACCATTTAAATTCCAATATAGTTTAAGGCTTTAATATTTAAAAGTTCAATATAACAGTTTCATATAGATCTCGATTTAACCTCATTATTATTTAGTCTTGAAATACTCCCTTATTAGATTCAATATCATTTAAGTAACCTTAATTACATTTTACTCAATATTTTCTTTAATATATTTAAACGTGAAATATTCATTAAATCACTTACATCAAAAATACAGTTACAAAATCATACCCTTAAATTTCCCATTCAAAATTTCAAATTGATTTAATTAAATAAATCCTTATTGAAATACCATTTTTAATAAACTCAAATTTATCCCAATTATTGCAAAAATCTATTTGAACTATAATTTACCTCAATAATTAACATTATTTATGTATTAAATCAATCTTAATTGAAATAAATATTATTAAATCATATATATCATTACCCCTTATATATAATAATTTAAGAATTAATATTTATTAAGACCATATATTTCTTTCCAAAACAATGAATTTATTTCAAAATATTTTTATATATATGGACCAACGGTGTTTGTATATATTTCCTATCATATGGTCAAGTGCTACGGATATTTATCATTTCAAACCGTACACTAAATATATACGGGTGGATATCATTTCAACCCTTAATCCTAAATTCAATTAAATGAAAATCGCTTGGGTCTATCATTTCAACTCATAACGAAATTCTCATATTCTAAAGTCCGTTCGGGTATGTATCATTTCAACCCATAGTGAATTCTAAACTACAGGGAACTTGTAGAGTGATAACATATAATAATAATATAACAGGCATATATCATCAATAACAGTATAATATAAACAACAGGATATGGTGTCATATCCCACAGGTGAACAGTTACAAATAATAGCATATAAACAATTTAAATAACTAATAACAACATATTTCAATTGTCGTTTCAATTGAAATCAAATTTAATAAATATAAGAATGTTAAATCGTGAGTGATTGCTCACCTTTCGAGGCTAGATAGGTTGGACAAAGAATTGAGCTACGCTGGGTCACGATCTAGACATCGAACAAATCCAAACAAAATTTTCAAAGCGAAGCAAGATTGGCACGAATACGATGGACAACTGATAAATAGGGATCGATGAAAATAGATCAGAAACTGCTTTATGTAGACCGAAATGAAATACAAATATTATTCTATTATATTACTCTCTTAACCAATATTAGTTTTGAAACGCATTAAAATTACATATACATACATACGTTTTCAAATAAATGCAAATAATAGAAAACTGCAAAACTATGTTTAAAACCAATATTAACATAATTTTTTTTTTATAATCATATTTAAATCAACATTTAAGTCAACATTCCACATTATTATTGTTAAGACCAATATCGACTTTCCTTGATTTGCTGAAACACTACACACCTTATACTTGATATAAATTTACCTTTTGCAAAATATTTATAAGAAAGAGAAGGGCGAGAGCACAGCTCCAACTTAATTTAACAATTTAAATTCCAGTATTTTCTTTAATATTAAAACAGGCTTCAGGCATTTCTTACATGTTAACACTTACATTAAACTTTCTTTATCATCTTAAAAATATCAATGTCAAATTTTAACCCATATAATCACTAGTATAAACTTACATTTTAAAACAACAGATCTTAGATCTTATAAAACTGTATTTGTATAGTAATTCATCTCTGGACAGACACACAAACTAACTTAAAATATATTATACTATATATTCTCCCCAAAATTTTATAACTCTACAACTATATTTTAAACAACAGAAGGAAAATTTAAACCCATGCAAACTCTACCTATATATCAAACTTATGTTTTATAACTTACTGTATATTAATATGTTTATAAGTGTATACTATCCCACAATATATATATTATAAAATTAACACCTTTTTATAAACAATACAATACAAAATTAACACCTTTCTTTTTTTTATATAAAAATCTTACATACTGTAACATATATGCAGACTGCTAAACATCTTATATTATATATAAACCATATGAAATAACCCAATGTATATTCAAAAGTCAGACTATACAAATTTCAATAAATACTTATATAAAACTAACCATAGAACAAATGAAAATGTTTATAACTTTAAATTTAATGTATACTTGCGCTGCACTATATAAACATACTTATAATGTAAAATATATACTTGAAGCATGTTATGCTTAAAATAAAGGAAAGGCAAAAGCAATATAAACAATAATAAAAAAACGAAAATGATGAAAAAGAAGAAGAAAAAGAAAAGAAATAAGAAGAAAAAAAAATTAGTGCAGCCATTTACCTACAGAAGAAGCTTCACACGCAAGAGAGGAGATGAAGGTCTATTGATATGGAGTAGGGTATGTACGAGTGATTTGTATTTATAAGAGAAGCCTCACATTGATAAAGTGGAAAGAAATTTTATTTAAAGTGGCAAGAAATAAAGATAGTAATGGCTAGAGGAAATTTAAGAATTTATTCCTATAAATTAAGGAGAAGTAAAAAAAAGAAAGAGGAAATAAATTAAAACAAATATATAAAGATTAAATGCTGGTGAACAGAGGAAATAAAATGAAACAAATATGTATATAAACATTGAATGCTGGTGAAAAGAGAAAATAAATTAAAGCAAATATGTATAAAGATTGAATGCCCATGTATAGAGAAAATGAATTAAAACAAATATGTATAAAGATTAAGTGTTGGTGAAAAGAGAAAATAAATTAAAACAAATAAGAAGAGAATGGATTGATTTAAAGGAAAGGCAATGAATGGTTTAGAAATAAATAAATGTAAAACGTATACGTTTTAATTTCAAAAAGGAAAGAAATAAATACGGGATGGCAATAGTCAAAATGCACGTTTAGGCAAATAATAGAATATAAAAGTAAGAAACTCAAAAGGATAGGCATAGAGACGTGAAATTAGGGAGACAAGGGAAGCAAGTGATCTTTCAAATTTATAACGTTAGCAATAAATATAAAAAAAATGAAAATTAATAGATGGATGCTTGATTGACGCAGTGATTAAAGTAAGGTTGCGTGTCAGTCACGATGAAATTTGAAACAGAAAAAAATATAAATGAATAAAAGGGGTAAGCTAGATTTTCCGCTTAGATTTAGAGAAGACACATCAAATGCTGAAAAAGGGAATTATGAAACGGCTAGATTCTAGCAAATAATAAATATGGTAAGAAAAGTAAATAGGCAGGTTATAAATCAGATTGGAAAGAAAAGTGGAGAGGTTAATTGATAAAAGAATTAAGATAATGAAAATGCATAATAATATTGTTGGCATCTAATGTCATTTAACGCAAAAACGCATATAGGAGCATGCATTTTCTTCTGACTTGCAACATCATTCATCATTTTGGCATTCGTGGCATTCATCAAATTAAGGTGGTGGTCAAAGTCGTGAAATGGTAGCAAATTAACGATGAGTAGGATCCAATAATTCTTAGTGCAATGCACAAAATCGGAAAATATCAGCATGTGCCTTCTACGCACATGTTAAGATTGCATAATTTCACTAATGACCTTTATGATTTTGCATTTTTGCATGATAAATATAGATAGTTTGAGTTTTTAACAATTAACACTGTGTATTAGTGATTATCTCTTGTTTGAGCGGTTGTTAGCATATGCCTACTGAATACATATTAACATAATCCCATAAAAATTTATGTGTACTTAAAATGTTCTTCTGATAAAGTTTTTTTTTCAAGATTATTATTAACATTTAGAATATCATTTGACTTATCCGAATGTTGATGATTTTCAAATCCTATTAAGATTAAGGTCGCTAATTGATTATTGTTGAAAGCTAAGGATATTAAGAAAATACTATTATGAAATCCATATCTTGAACACGGAATTTATTATTAAAATCGTATCATTAGAGTTACATGTATGATTATAAACAATAACATTCATAATTTACAACTACGATGTTGCAGATCCTTTTATTAAAATTTAGATTACATATCATTAGCAAGTCAGCATGAATTTAATAGAATTTCACAAAATAAATAAACTTTCATAAAATTAATTGAAAATTTACCATTTGCTATATTTAATTATACGTAAACCAAATATTAAAACTTTATTTCAAAATATTATTATTAAAATTTCTCAAAATCCAAATTAAATACGTTATAAAACCAATTAAAACTATTAAAATCTACGGATCGTTACACCTATCACAAAACGGGAGCATGAAAACTCACCAACACGTGTATCACAAAATGGAATGCTATTCCATGGTTGCTAACCATTAATTTTGAGCCGAAGCTCCACAAAACGGGCCGAAGACCATGGGTCTCTACCCCACCAAATTGAGCCAAAGCTCCACAGAAATGAGGTTTAGTCTCCCTCGTAGACAAAGAGACATCGCACATTTGCTAGTCTAAATCACAAAAATGATCATCAAGAAGTGTCAATTACAGTAAGCTAGAAATATATAAGCTTAGCTTCATGTCCCATAACCACTAGCTTAACTTAAATATTTACGAACAAATTGTAGATCTCCACTCGAAAATTGTCACAAGAGATTCAATCGAACAAGTCCAAGAATTAACAGGCGAAGTAAATGCAAGCGTTTTATATCATATGTTTTACTAAGCCATTTAATTAGATTTCTCGTACGAGTGAGATGAAGTGACAAATCACAAAAATGATTGTAGAAACAATAAATCACAGAAATTCACATTCAAAGATGTGAATAAAATCCAAAGAATTAAATTCTAAATTCATCAAAGTGGAATCACCCTTGCGACTTAACAGCCATGACTCACGACTTAACATAAGTCAACACAAGAAATCAGTGGCTCAATAAATAGCATACGGCTTAAAGCAGGTGGGACTTTTCATGACCGAGCGACCTAAGGTTGGAACGACCTAATGGCCGAGCGTGCGACCTAACATGGAGCGACCTATGTTGTTTGTAACCTAAGGAGCTAGCGGCATAACAGACCGAGCGACCTAAGTGATGCAATGACCTAAGTGAAGAGCAGGCCGACCTAAGTGGTAGGACCAGGCGACCTATGTGCTGCGACCAAAGAGGTTGCGACCTATGTGCACGCACAACTTAATGGGCCGAGTGACCTAACACAAGCGACCCAACGACCTAAGGCGTGTGAGAAGGTCGAGCAACGACCTAACACGAGCGACCTAACGACCTAAGGTGTGTGAGACGGCCGAGCGACCTAAGTTGCGAAGATGGCTGAGCAACCTAACGACCTAAAGGGTAAACAAGGCCGAGCAACGACCTAAAGGATACAAGGCCGAGCAACGACCTGATGACCTAAGGCGTGTGAGAAGGTCGAGCAACGACCTAACGACCTAAAGGGTACAAGGCCGAGCCACAACCTAAGCATGGCGCAACCTATAGGGGAGCGACCTAAATGCAGGCCGAACTAATCTGCAGGCCGAGAATCCTATGTGCAGGCCGAACGACCTAAGCAACAAAAATGCCAAAATCTCTCTCAATTTGCAACCGATCTAGCACGAACGCTAGGGGATTACGCCTATTGACTACCCAGTCCTATTGAATCCTCGATGCATCACCAAAAACGTGTTCCAACATCAAAGATTGGATCTTTAAAGATTTGAACCCAAAACACTAAAAATTGGAATTTTCATCAACTCAATCCAAACCAAAAGCAAATGCACATGAATAAGTGTTAGGAATTCATACCTAATAATCAAAGATAGTTATAGACAAAGATGTGAGATAAAAATCTCACCTTTACGCAAAATCAATGAAGAAGAAGCTTGAAAGCAAAGGAAGAATCAATAGCTTCTCTTTGAATATGTTGGATTTGCAATGAACTAGGGCTTAGAGTTTTAATTTCCCATTCCTTCCTCATTTTTTGATGAAGCTTGAGTGTTAGGAAATGAAAGTAAAGTTATGAAGGGAAGGGGGTTGAGCTAGAGTTAATAGTTTAGGCTAATGGGCTAAACCAAACCCAAAGCCCAAAGTGAAAAAGTGACGAAATTCCACTAGCTCCAAACATATCAAAGTCTATACTCAAAAAGATCACAAACGGTGTTTTGGACCCAATGGAAGTGGTTCTGAGTCCTAATTCGACCGTATGCAAAAAGTAACTTTTCGGACTAAAATTCGACTAACGATAAAATATTTAAATAAAATATTTAAATATTCAATCGTAAAATATGCGGGTTGCTACAATTTATATGGTTTTAAATATTGGGTTTGAATTATATATTGATTCTGAATATTAAAATTTGGTTAATATTTGTAAATTAAATTCAGAATGTGAGATATATCAATTTATTGGATAACTTAATTATTGAGTTTATAATTGAATATTGGTTAAATTAATGTATATTAAATTTAAGCTTGATAAAAATAATTTAAAGGCTTGTAAAATTTATATTAATAATAATGGAGGTAATGAAAGTTTTGAAACTGAATTTAAGGGTGATTTGTTCAATTTTAAAAATGGTTTGTTCAAATTGACATTTAAAAACAGCTTTTCAGGGGACAATCTTGGAATTTGACGAAACCTATTCCATTGGATTCGTAATAGTGTATTATTATTGGATTTCAAATTTCATGGCATTTGGAATTATCGTTTGGTAGTGCGGGATAGAAACACGTTGAAATTGATATCGAAATTCACTATAATAATTGGGTCCAAAAAGCTATTTTCTCCATACGATCGAATAAAGGCTCGGAACCTTCTCCATTGCGTTCGAAATAGGGGTATAACATTATAAACGCTTTACGGTATGCCTCGATAGGAGTTTGAGATTTTAAGTTGCATTTATCGAGACGATTTTGATTTAGATAATTAAATATATAAATATATATATATTGACATTTATATTCACAACAATCTTTTCCCTTTCTTTTTAGCCACTGTTCACTAATTCAAATACGTTACCCACGATTTCACGCAATCATTTTTTTAAAAAGGCCAGCCTCAATCGAAAAAAATCAAATAAATATATATAAACACAAACGAAATCAAAACGCTAAAAAAAGGGTAAGCGATCAAAATCAAAACCGATCAGGATTCTCGAGCTCAAACTCGAGTGCGATGGCAAGCACAGCAGTTCTTTGGGATAATTGGTGTCGCGACGTCGAGGGTCGTGATTTCCGATCGAGGGTGCACGTGAATGAGAGGCTGGGCAAGGAGCGGCAGCGAGGAGGGGATGTTCGCGAATTAGAAGGGAAGGGGGTTGAGCTAGAGTTAATAGTTTAGGCTAATGGGCTAAACCAAACCCAAAGCCTAAAGTGAAAAAGTGTCAAAATTCCACTAACTCCAAACATATCAAAAGTTTATACTCAAAAAGATTGCAAACGGTGTTTTGGACCCAATGGAAGTGGTTCCGAGTCCAAATTCGACCGTATGCAAAAAGTAACTTTTCGGACTGAAATCCAACTAACGATAAAATATTAAAATAAAATATTTAAATATTCAATCGTAAAATATGCGGGTTGTTATAGACTCCCCTCCTTAAAGATATTGCATCCTCGTAGTATTTAAGAAGAAAATATAAGGTAACAACCATGAAAGCATATCAACACAAAAGAAATTTGAAATAAGAAATTCACCTCAAAGAGCACGGCAAAGTAAGTCCGAATGTGTTCGCTCGATGAACTCTCTAGATTCCCAAGAGCAATCCTTAGGATTTGAGGACCATTGAACTTTAACAAGCGGAACATCTTTATTTCGAAGGCGTTTGACCTCCGAAGCAATAATACGAATAGGATGTTGCTCATAAGTTAAATTAGGCGAAACTTCAATTTCTTCCACAACACCGGGCTCAAGAATAGAATCGGAATCTTGGAGGCACTTTCATAATTGTGAAACGTGAAACACGTCATTAATAGCAGAAAACTGAGCCGGTAATAAAAGGCGATAAGCCACGGAACCAATACGTTCGGTGATAGGAAATGGCCCAATATATCGAGGCGCTAATTTTCCTGATTGACTGAAACGTACAACACCCTTCATAGGTGAAACACGAATAAACACAAGATCTCCCACAGAAAATTCTAATTTCCTTCTCTGGTTATCGGCATAGGATTTTTGTCTACTCTGGGCTTCTTTCATCCTATGACGAATAAGGTCAATCTTCTCTGTGGAATCCCGAATAAAATCTGGACCTAAAACCAGCTTCTCACCGGCCTCAAGCCAACAAGAAGGAGATCAGCATGGCCTTCCATAGAGTGCCTCAAAAGATGCCATACCAATACTAGATTGGAAGTTATTATTATAGGAAAACTCAACAAGAGAAATATGATCTTCCCAACTTCCACCAAAATCAAGAACACATGCACGAAGAAGATCTTCAAGAGTTTGATTCACACGCTCAGTTTGTCCATCGGACTGGGGATGATAAGCGGTGCTAAAATTAAGCTTCGTTCCCAAAGCTTTTTGAAGACTCTTCCAAAATCCACTAGTAAACAATGGATCACGATCACTAACAATAGAAGTAGAAACTCCATGCAATTTTACAATTTCTTTGATAAAGAGTTTGTCCAAAAGGGGCATGGTTCGATTGGACCGAACGGGAATAAAATGGACGGATTTAGTAATTCTATCGACTATCACCCATAAGCTATCATGACCCGAATGAGAACGGGGAAGGCCGTCTATAAAATCCATGGAAATTTGGTCCCACTTCCAAATTGGAATTTCTAAAGGTTGCAATAACCCACCGGGCCTTTGATGCTCGGCCTTGACAAGTTGGCAAGTCATGCAACACTTAACAAAGTTAGCAATATCAGATTTCATCCCCTTCCAATAATAAAGTCGCTTCATGTCTGCGTACATTTTACTACTACCAGAATGAATGGTAAATTTAAAACGATGAGAATCTTCAAAAATGTCTTTACGAAGATTTTGACATGATAAGTCTACCAAATTTTTGAATACCGCCACTAGAATCAATATCAAAGTATTTCAAACCCTCAATATCAATTTTATCCCTAAAATTTTGGCTAAGAAGAGCCAATTCGGGATCTAGCTTTTGAGCTTCAAGAATGCGGTCTAAAAGAGAAGGATGAGCCTCAAGACTACATAAAACAAGAGATGAACACAAATCGGAAACACGATCTCGAATCTCACAAGTGGATAGAATTTCGAGATCATTCCATTCGGATATCATCATAGAAACGACCGCTTGTTGCTTACGACTAAGTGCGTCCGCAACATGATTTTACTTTCCGGGAGTATAAAGAATATCAAGATCATAAGCTGCAAGAAATTCGAGCCAACGTTGTTGACGCAAATTAAGTTCCTTTTGAGAAAATAGATACTTCAAAGATTTATGATCGGTGTAAAGAATAATTTTTCTCCCAAAAGATAATGACGCCAAATAGGAAGGGCGAAAACAATAGCCACGAGCTCTAAATCATGAGTGGCATATCTAGTCTCGACGGGCTTTAATTGCCTAGAAGCATAAGCAATAACACGTTCTCTTTGCATAAGAACGGCACCCAAACCAACGTGACTAGCATCGATATAAACAATAAAATCTAGGTTTCCCTCGGGAATAACAAGAATAGGAGCATTGGAAAGGAGTTCTTTTAATTTCTGAAAAGAAGCTTCACATTCGTCCGACCAAATGTATTTAACTCCCTTCTTTGTTAAACTAGTAAGAGGCACAGAAATTTTGGAAAAGTCCTTTATGAAACGGCGGTAATATCCTGCCAATCCAAGGAAGCTACGGATCTCCGTCACACTCTCTGGTCTCTTCTAGTTTTGAATCGTTTCAATCTTTGAAGGATCCATGGAAATTCCGGATTCGGAAATAATGTGACCGAGAAACTTCACACGAGATTGCCAAAAGTGGAATTTAGAAAATTTTTCTTTCAATTGATTGTTCCTAAGAGTTTCCAACACAATCCAAAGATGCTTTTCATGCTCCTCCTCGGCTTTTGAATACACAAGAATATCATCAATAAAGATGAGAACAAACCGATCGAGGAAGTCTTTGAAAACTCTATTCATAAGGTCAACGAAATAAGCCAAAGCATTCGTTAAACCAAATGGCATAACAAGCCATTCATAAGATCCATAACGAGTACGAAACGATGTCAAAGGAATGCTATCCTCTGCAATATGAAGCTGATGAAAACGGTAGCTAAGTCTAATTGTGAAAAGACTCTAGCACCACTAAGTTGATCGAATAGATCATCATTCCGAGGTAAAGGATATTTATTCTTAATAGTAAGATTATTAAGCTTGCGATAGTCAACGCAAAGCGTAAGTGTACCATCGGATTTCTTCACAAGAATAGCCGAAGCTCCCCAAGGCGAGGAACTAGAGCGAATAAACTGCTTCATCTCCAATTCGGATAATTGTTTGTGCATCTTATTATTTTCTTTATTGGACATACGATAAGGAGGACGAGTAATAGGTTGAGCTCCAGGGATGAGATTAATTTTGAACTCAATTGCTCGCTTAGGTGGTAATCCTAAAACGGGCTCAAAGATGTCAGAAAATTCACGAACAACGTGAATAAGAGAAATACTATCCTCCTCATCATCATTATCGTCATCATGAGGATTTAATGAATATAAAGATGCAACCAAGCAGGAATCCGAATCTTTAAGATCAATAGAAATCTGTTTAACAAATTGAGGATGTCGAAGATAAATAGTCCGCTCAGGACATAGGATTTGGGCTTTATAGCGGTTAAACCAATCCATTCCCAAAATCATTCCAAAGCCTAAGTTGCGCATAACATGCAAATCGGCTCGGAAAGAAAAATCACACAAAATAATCTCGACATCTTTACACAATAAACTGATTGTTGCGGATCCACCAACCGGATTCGCAATTCTCAAAGAAGTCATTAAACACAAAACATCCAAAGAAAAAGTATCAACGGGTTCTTTTGAAATAAAAGAGTGGGATGCACACGTATCAAAAAGAAATCGAATAGGATGATCACGAAATAAAATAATGCCATCAAGGATAGAATGAGAAATACCTTTACCACAAGATGTGTTGCCAGGGCCTTGAGCAACATTAAGCTTTCCCTCCCTCTTGCCTTAAAGTTTGGAACAAGAAGATAAATAATGATTCGGGCTTTTGCAATAGCGACAAGCTCGGGACTTTGAACACTTGTTTGCATAATGGTCCTTAGAACCATCGTTGTAGCATTGCCCACTACTAGAGGTAGAAGTCTTAGCTGCCGGAGAGGCTTGCTTCCCTTTCTTATTGTTGGGATACGGACCCTTGAACTTATTAGGCCTTTTCTTGTTGTTGAAGTTTGGCTTAGCACCCATAACTTCAACATCACTCTCCCTATCAGCCTCTTCAAGACGAAGAGCGATATCAACAAGTTGATCAAAATGAACTCCTAACTTTAGAAGTAATGGCTTCTTAAGATTTTTATTCAAGCCATAGACAAATCTTTGGTTTTTCTTCAACGGGGTGTTTATGTACTCGACCCCATATTTAGAAAGTGACTTGAATGATGCGACATAGTCTATCACGGAAGATTCACCTTGAATAAGGTCTATAAAACGGCGAGCAAAAGTCACCTTCTCAGCTTCTGACACAAATTTTAATTCGAAGCGTTCCCAGAATTTCTCCCAAGTAAGATCCGCTTCATTTATTTCAGAAATCAGAAGCTCATACCAATCTAATGCTCTTTCTTGGAGTATACTAGAGGCCACCTGAACACGGTGAAGATCAATAAGATTCATGCGAGAAAAGATTCGATCGCACGTTCTCAGCCAAGCATGGACTTCAATAAAGTTTTCAGAACCTTTGAATGGCTTTCCACCCAAATTGGTATAATCGCTGCACAAACGTGCAAATCCAGATCTAGGGTGAGTAGACTCCGGATTAGATCCAGCTGCTTGAGCATTCCTTACTAGATCAAGAAGCTTCTGGGCAGACATAAATACTCCATCTTGGGGAGTAGCACGAGATTGACCGGCGCTGGGACGGCCAGGTCTAACCATTTCGCTTCCTTATGAAAGAAAGAAAGAAGAAGGATAAGGTTATTCACCAAATGAATATCAAGCAATCTTAATAAGGAATCATAAAGAAAATAGGATGAATCGGTATGAAGACTCGAATTAAATCCTAAAGCACGACTCCTAAGATGGACTTAGGATGATGATCCTTGCTAGATTATTCTACATTGTTTCGAAGTTTGGCTCTGATACCAAGCTGTGACTCCCTACCTCTATACCCACTCTAGCCAAGGACACTACGGTGTAATGCTGTCAACTAGCGTGGAGAATAAGGCTGTTGAGGAGCGACCATCCGTGTAATTGCTTTGTGCGAGCACCAATATGTCAGATAGTACAACATGCATTTGATTTCAGAAGGAAATCCGACATACCGATACAAACTCAAACTACTACACAGTGGCTATATATACTCTTTGGAAACAAATATAGAAATAACATAACACAAATCAGTCACAGACATCTATATCACAAAGGCGGAAATAGATATGAATATATAACACATGAAAGTGTACATCAGAATAGTGGTCAGACAAGATCCACAATGTCACAAAAGAATAGCTGCAAGTGCTAGACAAAAGAATATGGATACATCAATGAGTCTATATCTCAAATGTATACAACAAAAACTACTAATCTAAGTAGTTAGCCAAAAGTCAAGGTGATAATCCCATATTTGTAGTCAAGAAGAAGCACCTGTAACATCTCGGTCTGACCCGAGTATTATTTAATAAGAAAATAATAAACGGATCATTTTAGCTATAAATATCAGATAAAATGATATAGGATAAGAGATATGACATAAACATATGATAACCATAAACCATACTGTGATAAGTATGTAATTGAAAATCAACAAGAGATTAATCAATATCACAAGAATCTTCTCAAAGATCAAAAAGAATGTCATACTCTTTATTTCCCAAATTACCAAACTATAAATATTGACAATAATACTAATGCCAATCACACAAGTTAATGACACACAAATTCACCAATGCACAAATATTGATCAAACTTATCAATGTAAATCACGAAAATTGGTGAAACACAAAATTCTAGAAATCATCAATGGAAATCCAGAAATCACAAAAAGAGGGAGGCCTATCACAAAACGGGAGCATGAAAACTCACCAACACGTGTATCACAAAATGGAACGCTATTCCATGGTTTCTAACCATTAATTTTGAGCCGAAGCTCCACAAAACGGCCCGAAGACTATGGGTCGCTACCCCACCAAATTGAACTAAAGCTCCACAGAAACAGGGTTTAGTCTCCCTCGTAGACAAAGTGACATCGCACATTTACTAGTCTAAATCACAAAAATGATCATCAATGATCATCAAGAAGTGTCAATTACAGTAAGCTAGTAAATATACAAGCTTAGCTTCATGTCCCATAACCACTAGCTTAACTTAAATATTTACGAACAAATTGTAGATCTCCACTCGAAAATTGTCATAAGAGATTTAGTCGTACAAGTCCAAGAACTAACCGGCGAAGTAAATGCAAGCGTTTCATATCATTTGTTTTACTAAGCCGTTTAATTAGATTTCTCGTACTAGTGAGATAAAGTGACAAATCACAAAAATGATTGTAGAAACAATAAATCACAAAAATTCACATTCGAAGGCGTGAATAAAATCCAAAGAATTCAATTCCAAATTCATTAAAGTGGAATTACCCTTGCGACTTAATAGCCATGACTTACGACTTAACATAAGTCAACATAAGAAATCAGTGGCTCAAGAAATAGCATACGGTTTAAAGCATGTGCGACTTATCATGACCGAGCGACCTAAGGTTGGAACGACCTAATGGCCAAGCGCGCGACCTAACATGGAGCGACCTATGTTGGTTGCGACCTAAGGAGCTAGCGGCATAACAAGCTGAGCGACCTAAGTGATGCAATGACCTAAGTGAAGAGCAGGCCGACCTAAGTGGTAGGACCGAGCGACCTATGTGCTGCGACCAAAGAGGTTGCGACCTATGTGCACGCGCGACTTAATGGGCCGAGCGACCTAACATGAGCGACCTAATGACCTAAGGAGTGTGAGAAGGCCGAGCAAAGACCTAACACGAGTGACCTAATGACCTAAGGCGTGTGAGTAGGCCGAGCGACCTAAGTTGCGAAGATGGCCGAGCGACCTAACGACCTAAAGGGTAAACAAGGCCGAGCAACGACCTAACGACCTAAAGGATACAAGGCCGAGCAGTGACCTAAGGCGTGTGAGAAGGCCGAGCAATGACCTAACGACCTAAAGGGGTACAAGGCCGAGCAACGACCTAAGCATGGCGCGACCTATAGGGGAGCGGCCTAAATGCAGGCCGACCTAATCTGTAGGCCGAGAATCCTATGTGCAGGCCGAACGACCTAAGCAACAAAAATGCCAAAATCTCTCTCAATTTGCAACCGATCGAGAACGAACGCTAAGGGATTATGCCTATCGACTACCCGGTCCCATTGGCTCCTCGATGCATCACCAAACATGTTCCAACATCAATGATTGGATCTTTAAAGATTTGAACCCAAACACTAAAAATTGGAATTTTCATCAACTCAATCCAAACCAAAAGCAAATGCACATGAATAAGTGTTAGGAATTCATACCTAACAATCAAAGATAGTTATAGACAAAGATGTGAGATAAAAATCTCACCTTTACAAAAACTCAATGAAGAAGAAGCTTGAAAGCAAAGGAAGAATCAATAGCTTCTCTTTGAATTTGGAGTTAGATGTTGGATTTGCAATGAACTAGGGCTTAGAGTTTTAATTTCCCATTCCTTCCTCATTTTTTGATGAAGCTTGAGTGTTAGGAAATGAAAGTAAAGTTATGAAGGGAAGGGGGTTGAGCTAGAGTTAATAGTTTAGGCTAATGGGCTAAACCAAACCCAAAGCCCAAAGTGAAAAAGTGACAAAATTCCACTAGCTCCAAACATATCAAAGTTTATACTCAAAAAGAACAAAAACGGTGTTTTGGACCCAATGGAAGTGGTTCCGAGTCCTAATTCGACCGTATGCAAAAAGTAACTTTTCGGACTAAAATTCGACTAACGATAAAATATTAAAATAAAATATTTAAATATTCAATCGTAAAATATGCGGGTTGCTACAATTTATATGGTTTTAAATATTGGATTTGAATTATAGATTGATTCTGAATATTAAAATTTGGTTAATATTTATAAATTAAATTCAGAATGTGAGATATATCAATTTATTGGATAACTTAATTATTGAGTTTATAATTGCATATTGGTTAAATTAATGTATATTAAATTTAAGCTTGATAAAAATAATTTAAAGGCTTGTAAAATTTATATTAATAATAATGGAGGTAATGAAAGTTTTGAAACTGAATTTAAGGGTGATTTGTTCAATTTTAAAAATGATTTGCTCAAATTGACACTTAAAAACAGCTTTTCGGGGGACAATCTTGGAATTTGACAAAACCTATTCCATTGGATTCGTAATAGCGTATTATTATTGGATTTCAAATTTCATAGCATTTGGAATTATCATTTGGTAGTGCGGGATAGAAACACGTTGAAATTGATATCGAAATTCACTATAATAATTGGGTCCAAAAAGCTATTTTCACCATACGATCGAATAAAGGCTCGTAACTTTCTCCATTGCGTTCGAAATAGGGGTATAACATTATAAACGCTTTACGGTATGCCTCGATAGGAGTTTGAGATTTTAAGTTGCATTTATCGAGACGATTTCGATTTAGATAATTAAATATATATATATATATATTGACATTTATATTCACATCAATCTTTTCCCTTTCTTTTTAGCCACTGTTCACTAATTCAAATACGTTACCCACGATTTCACGCAATCATTTTTTTAAAAAGGCCAGCCTCAATCGAAAAAAAATCAAATAAATATATACAAACAAAAACGAAATCAAAACGCTAAAAAAAAGGGTAAGCGATCGAAATCGAAACCGATCAGGATTCTCGAGCTCAAACTCGAGTGCGATGGCAAGCACAGCAGTTCTTTGGAATAATTGGTGTCGCGACGAAGAACGCGATGTCGAGGGTCGTGATTTCCGATCGAGGGTGCACGTGAATGAGAGGGCTAGGCAAGAAGCGGCAGCGAGGAGGGGATGTTCGCGAATTAGAAGGGAGGCGACAACGACACTCGGCGTGCATTTTGGGATGGTGCAGCGCGAGGTTCGCGGAGGAGTCGGTGGTGATTTGGGGGCATGGCTGTGTAACATCCTGCCTTTTCGCACGCTTTAAGTCGACACACATGCCGATTCTAACCATATGGAAGGGCGGGTTGTTATGGGGTAAATAAGAAAAGCCGGGAAAGAAAAAACAAAGTTGAATCTTGCAGTGGAACGATAAAATATAATAATCAAATATACAGTTCATGAAGCTGTTTACAAAATATTCGATTATATTTATACAATACATATCAGAGTTGCACATACCATAGATTAATAATCAATTCAGCAGAATCAAATGGTGTAGTGGAATAACATAGTAGATAATAGTAATATAAATCTTCGTCGTCGTCCTCCAGAGCTAAAGTCTTCAAATCCTGAAATGCTCAGGCTGACCCGAGCGAATTGAAAAGACAAAACACTCAGAACTAAAAGATCTTATGTGAGTTAAATTAACAAAAATAAATATGAGTGTAGTAACTTAAGAGATGCTCGGGATTCATATCTCCTAAGGATCCATTAAACTATTTACTATGTAGTATATTTCGCTATTATAATAGTGTCTAATTGTAAAATAAACTTACTTTTAAATAGCGTTAAGGAGTGACCCAATATTCCCCTTAACACATAATATATTCCCTAGTCTATGCAGTACCGTAATCTCCCCCGTACTGGGGGTCTTCAGAGAGCACTCCTTAGGTATGGTACAAAACAAAATCGTATAAGGCGCGCTAGGGTAGATGACACGCCACAACTAGGCAATGCCGGATAGATATACCAATTACGCTTCCGGGTCGATGGTAGCGCATAGCCGCAGCTACCGTCCACCTCGAGCAGCACCCTCAAATCAAAGAAATCAAAAGTGGCCACCGCTCAGAGTATAATATCGAAGGGATGTGTCCGATAAAAGGTGCTACCTTCTTAACCCTTCAATCGCTCCTGTTTTAGCCACCTTATGCCAACTCACGAGAGTCGGGTCCACGTATTTACCTCAAAGGAAACGCTGTCGCCATCCTACTTCATTCTGGAATCTCCACCGCGTACATGATTGTTAAAGTGGTTTTCGGAGTTGGCAGAGAGTATGACAACTTCTGATCCCAGTCTCTTCAACAACCAAACGTTATTATAACATCGCGGTCTTATCAAAATAGTTTATACTTTTAAAACCAGAATATAATATCCATTTCAAATCCATATAAATACGATATCATTTCCTCTTTGAAACCAAAATCAATTTTTGATATCATTTTCAAATATATCATTTTCTAAAACTATAATATTTCAAAGTTATAATATTTCGGAACCAACTTGAAATATCGCCATTCAAAACATAAAACTTTAAATTTCATAACTTTGAAACATATACATCACTTAAATGGTTTAACTATTAAATTACTTTATAAAATAAAATACTTCTTTAATTTCACAAATAAATTCCAAATATCAATTTGAACCTCCAAATAAACCATTTCTAATTAAATATTTCCAAAGCTTAAAATTCAAAATTTCAAAACTAAATTTTATAATTCATATATATATACATATACCAATTTCACTTTTTCTATTATTTAGTTTGAAATATGTACTTAATAATCTAGTATCCCTTTAATAAAACTCCAAATTTCAAAAACTGAATATTCCTCAATTCATTTAGACAAGATATTTTTACTTAAACCATCTTAACCCCGAATTTTAGTATTACAACCATATTATTTTAAAAATCTAAATTTCAATAAGTTCCAATGGTTTTTTATTAATAAAATTCTTAATCAAATAAAATCTCAAGACAATTTCAAAACTATTTTCTCATACATGATTTATAAATCAATATAAACTCTATATAAAAATAATATTTAAGTAAATACTTCCTATAATAGATCTAATAAAATCAACTTTATTATTAAAATTATTTATAGTTTAAACAATTTTATACCTAGCTTAAAACCAAGAATTTTACTATATATCAAATAACCTTTATCAAATATCTGAATTGATATCTCATAAAACAATATATATTTCTTTACGATACCATAGAAAACATTTCAAAATATTTTTATATATAGACCGCGGTGTTTGTATATAATTTTCTACCCTATGGTCAAGTGATACGGATATTTATCATTTCAATCCATAATTTAAAAATGAAAATTTGCAGTTATATATCATTTCAAACCGCAATCCCGAATGAAATGAAAATGGATAATAACTTGCAGTTTATAATCATATAAAACACAGCATCCATTCATCCAATATCAACCATCAACCATTCATCACACACATCATCAAATTCAAACAATAGCATCAATATAGAACGGATAATAACCAACAGGTATTAAATAGCAGTTTATATTCAATAATAATTTAAATAACTGTTTAACTGGCAGTTTATATGCAATGAATAATTAATTAACAATTCAACTGGCAGTTTAAATGCAATGAATAAATTAAATAGAAATTTAATTTAAATAAATGAAATTAACTGAGATGATGATTAAAAATATGCCAAACGACCATAAATAAATTTTAAATCACATCATATACCAATTTAACAAACATAAGAAATTTTAGAAGTTGTGAGTGGGTTAAAACACTCACCTTTTGAATTTAAACTGAAATTTAAATCCAATTTAAATCCAAAGTTAAAACAGTCTCGGAATCTGTCCAAACCGACGTCAAAACGTCAGAAATTTTATTACGATTCCAACGGATCCAACTGCGCGTAAATCTGAGTCTGAATGCAAAAGTTATTTTCATTAGAAGTTCAACAAATCTAAACTACGAAATAAAATAAAAAATAAAATGAAAAGAAGAAGCCGAACCGCAAGATTGAGCCACTTCAACAGCAAAGGCTACAGCAACCCTAACCTACTTTTCTGCTCTTGCACGCGATACATTGGCCGCCGATTACCGAGCAACTAACGTCAACGATCTGCACGTCAACGCCAACATCAGGAACCACCACCGTCCTTGCCAACTCCAGTTGCCCAATTGCCCTACGTGCGGGACTCTCCGGTTGCGCCTAGCGTCGTTGCCGTCGTCACTGTCTTGGTCGAAATTTGGCGAATTCGAGGCACTAACGGACAAGCGAATGGCATGGATGACTACTGCTCGACGAGCTCTACGAGATGGTGCACCCTGATCGTCGCCAGGACGAAGATCCACCGTCGAATAGCACCGCCCACAATGAACGGCCGTGAAGACGAAGCCAATTGCGGTCAAACTATGATCCAAATTGACAAATGAACCACAACAAAAGATTACGCACTTCAAGAGTTTCAACATATATTTTTTCTGCATTTTTCTGAGGAGTTTGAATTTTCATTAGATTTTTGAATTTGCAATTGGATCTAGGGTTTGCAGCCATTGAGGAAGAGGAGCACAGAAGTTTCTGTACATATAGAGTTGAGGAATAGAGGCTGCTAGGGTTTACAATGGGGTTTATATAGGTAGGTCAGAAATTAGAATGGATGGATAAGGTCGGATGTGTGCGCTAACTCCAAAGTGGCCCAAAAAGCCCGTTCTGACCCGGAATGAAATTGGGTAAACCCATATATCAAAATAGGTGTTTAAAAATATTTTAAACGCGATGGAAAAAGTTTCACGTCCAAATTCCATCGTATGAAGAAGTTATGATAAAATCAATATTTTTCAAATTGATTTCAATTTATCGATTTCAAGGCGTTTCGAGTCTGTACGATCAAACGACTAGTCTGATCGCTACGAAACTTGAAACCCTACAATAATTCACCATTACAGATGCGATGAAACTGGTTTCGTCGAAATCCGAGTCAGTGGCCAAAATGGCTATTTTTTCATTTGTTAAATAAATTAATAATTAATTAATTAAATCAAATTTTCAATTTCAATTCGAAAATTTACAAATTTCATCACTTATGATTCCCCAATCATTTACAACTATTTAAACAAATTTAAAATGTCAATTTAGAGATGATTTATTTATAAATTTCAATATTAATTCTCAATTTCATTAAATTCAACATTATAAATTTATTTCCAAATAAATCTATTAAATTCACTTCAATACTATTATTCAATTTATTGACATCAATTGGATGAAATTAACATTGGCTCAAAATCTATAACATTAATAATCTCTAATTTAAACTAAATTTTCAATTAACATAATAATTAATGTTTAATTCTACTTAATTGCAATAAATTCAATTATTTACTTTTAATTTCAAATAAATAAATCATGATTCCCATTTTTTTAATTTCCCTATTTATCATATTATCAATCTTAGGTACCATTTATTTTGGTATATATTCAGATACATTAACTTTTCTTCCAAATTTATCTTTACTTCAATTGCATAACATTTAATTTCACTTGCCTCAATAGTTACGCTTATTATAAATTGGATTTCAATGGATTTGATTTGTTTTAATCCAAATATTTTTGCTACATTCATTATTACTCTATAAACTTAGTTACCTTGTTTTCCCATTCATTTCCTTAATATATACAGTTTAACAACTCCTAAACATGGTATTACATTTCACATAAATGTAACATTTATTTATATTTATTAAAATTAAATTTTCAATTCTATCAAAACGGGAAACTTATAATAATTTGATGTCATCGGCTATCAATCACATTCTCACAAGTTCAAATCATTTCCAAACCAATGTTGTAATTTCTTACTAACATTGATTATATCCAATTACCATTCAATATATATTTTGGTCAATTTCACACGTTATTTGAAATTAAAGTCTCAATTAAACTTATCTATTTTGATTTCATTACTATATTACATCACTTATTGTTTTACAAATAAATTACATTTCACTTCATCGTATTTCCTTCATATCTTATGACTATTGCCTTATTCTCATTAATATACATTAAGGTTCATTAAATTCAATTGACTCCCATTTTAATCATTACAATAATTATTATCCTTGTTTTTACTTAATCACTATTTATTATTATGCATTCATTAATTATTTCACTAATTGCCTTCGTTTTCTTATATTCAATTTATTACTAAATATTTCTATTTACACTCCAATTCCAATTAACCATCTAAATAAATAGGTAACCTACAACAAACATTATCTATTACTTACAAATCAATGTTGGCATTTATTTCCTTATTACTAATTTCATTCACTTATGTTCTATCCAAACATAACATTTAGATTTTATTTTCATTAATTAAGTCAATATGTACATCCACTTCCGTATATAAATTTTGTAACCAGGTTATAACCTTTACATTGTTTCACTTATTGTAATTACATCCAAGTTATTAACAATTAACTTCCATTTATATAGTTGCAATTCATCTTAGTTATTATCTCATTAATACTATTTCCAAATTTTATTTCTTTCAATATTAATTACACAATCATATTTAATTAACAAATTACAATGTTTTCCACTATTTCTTTATTTGTATTTCATTCCAATTGTCAAGAATTGATTTTATTTACCATTGCACATTTAATTTCTAACACTCGCTCCAATATAAATTATAAGATTTTCATTTCTTTCTACATTTAATTACAAAATCTTATAAATTTAACCAATTTTAATTATCAAAATTTTACAAAACTTTTCGTCCCTGAAAAGGAAAAGAAGGGAAAAAGTAGCTTATAAATCAATATATCTTACTTAGGACATTAAATTTATACACAAATAAATTTACAAAATTTAATAATTTAAATAAAATATCTACTTATAACTATTAAATCCCTTTATACTCAAATTAGTTAAGTTTAGAAAACATTTTCAAAAATATTTTCTAAGTCCAAAAATTGACGAAATTTTTTTTGGCAGAATCTCCTTTGTACGGAGAGGCTCGGAAGAAAATATAATATCAATATAACAATATACAACATATATTTTCCAAAATAATATACATCTCAACACGGGAAAATAATATAATAATGCTATAAACCGAAATCCGAAACGAACCTATTTGTCGGGCAATTAAAGGTTAATTATGAAACCAAAAGCAGTAGCAATTGCTTCCATAACCTGTATTTCACTTATATAATCCAAAAAAGTTAACAATTATATAAAATGAAATAATTAAGGTTGTTTCAACCACAAGCAAACAAATCAATACAACAACAATCCATTGCAACAAACAGCATACACATCAACCAAAATCAAACACCAATCAATCATTCATTCATATCAACAAAACAAATAGTTGTTCGGGTTAAAAACTTCAAATTGTACAGAATGAAAAATAAACTACTAAGTGCACCCTTCACTCAACAGTCTTAGGTGAAACTAAATAGATTATTCATACATCCAAACAATATTAAAGTATTCTTACCCAGACAACTATAACCCAAAACAACAACAATTCCAAACAACAAATCAAACTTATTTATAATCTATTTCATTTCATACATTTGTTGTTTGATTTATCTTTAAATTTACATTTATTTCTTAAAAAATTTCATTTTTATATACTCATATCAAATAGTTTTCTTTTATTTGCATTACATTCATATATTTTCTTAATTTTATTTATTTACACTGCTTACCTTTCATTTATTAATAGGATTCATATTCTATTCAATGGCTTAGCATTTGTATTCATTTACTTAAGTTTCTAATTGCTTACTTACAGTACTTGCTTTCTACCATATTTTATTTTACTAAATTTCAATTATGACTTAAGTTCATAACCCTTATAACATCAAATTCTTATTTACTAAAGAAATTCATTGAACATTTCCATTACTTCAAATTTTTTTACTTGTATAATATTCTATTACAATTTCTTATAACATTTTAACTTTTTATAATTAGTAAGTTATATATATGTGTTTTTAAGGATGTAATAGAAAGTTACACAAGTTTATTTCTATTTCTTTTATGTTACTAAATGTTTAATAATATTATTCTTTGCTTCATAGGCTACAGTTTCAAATTTAATTTCATTTATAACCTAGCATTAAATTTATTATTTCATTTAGAGGTTTTAATTATTAGTTAAATTCCGTTTCGCCACACTAATTGAGATATTAATTAACAAAACTTAAGAACAAAATAACAGGTTAAATTCCAAATCATTTTAAAATAATAGATAAATGTTTCTACTTAAAACTTATATATCCCATTATATTTAAAACAATTTAAAATTTATATTTATTTATCAAAATAAATCTGCAGCAAAACTACTACAGTGGCCTTCCCACTTCGAAACTCGAAAATCAATGTCGATGATGCGTGCACTCATCACCAAAATTATTTTCCAGTGACAGAGAAGAGAGTACAAATTTATCTTTCCAAAATTTCTTTTGAAAAAACCATTTCTTTCAAATTATATTGAAATATTTATATCAGAAAATACTTCTAATAATAATATTATTATATTCCAAAATCAATTGAAAGAAATTTTTCAAAATCCCGGACTTAAGTTCTAAAATTTCCAAATTTCATTGATTTTATTTTTCTATCTCATTTTACCTATTATTCATAAATTTTATTACCCAACAACCAATATATTTCAACTAAATATATATATATATATATATCATTTATAAAAAATTATTCTTATATATATAAAAAATATAATAGGCTAAATTATTTCATTCACCTATATTAAAAACAAATATTATGTCGGTCATTCCTATTAAGTGTTTAGAAATCCCTATTGATGTCATAGCATCCCGTGCACCAACTAGAATTTATAAAAATAAACCGGAACAGATTAACACAATATTAAAACCTTTTATAACACTAACAAATACGCTCTCTCATATATATACTCTCAGTGACTCACCATAGGGTATTACCACCCTATTACTAAAGAGTTAGACCCCACAAAGCTAAGGTTTATCGCGAAACCAAAGCTCTGATAGCAGATGTAACATCCCGCCTTTTCGCACGCTTTAAGTCGACACACATGCCAATTCAAACCATACGGAAGGGTGGATTGTTATGGGGTAAATAAAAAAAGCAGGGAAAGAAAAGAAACAAAATAGAATCTTACAACAGAACGATAAAATATAATAATCAAATATACAGTTCATGAAGCTGTTTACAAAATATTCGATTATATTTACACAATATATATCAGAGTTGCACATACCATAGAATAATAATTAATTCATCGGAATCAAATGGTGTAGTGGAATAACATAGTAGATAATAGTAATATAAATCTTCGTCCTCATCCTCCAGAGCTAAAGTCTTCGAATACTGAAATTCTAAGGCTGACCCGAGCGAATTGAAAAGACAAAACACTCAAGTCGGAACTAAAAGATATTATGTGAGTTAAATTAACAGAAATAAATATGAGTGCAGTAACTTAAGAGATGCTCAGGATTCATATCTCCTAAGGATCCGTTAAACTATTTACTATGTGGTATATTTCTCTATTATAATAGTGTCTAATTGTAAAATAAACTTACTTTTAAATAGCGTTAAGGAGTGACCCAATGTAACAACCCGCATATTTATCGATTTTTATATTCAAATATTTTATTGATACTCGGAATTTGGTCCGAAAAGCTACTTTTTGCATACGGTCGAATTAGGACTCGGGACCACTCCCATTGAGTTTAAAATGACGTTTGCGATCTTTTTAAGTGTAAACTTTGATATGTTTGGAGTTAGTCAAGTTTTTCTACTTTTTCACTTTGGGTTTGGGTTCAGCCCTATGTTTAACTTATACTCAAATCTGAACCACTCCTCCCCATTCACTTTCACTTCCTCCTCTATTCAGTTCTAAAGCATCAATGGTGGGAGAGATAGGAAATTAAAACTCCAAACCCTAGTTTTCTTTTGCAAATCAAACTCTAGCTCCAAACTAATAGAAGAACCCATTGGTAAGCTTCTCTTCTTCTTCTCCAACTCATTCTCTTATCAATTTCAGAAATTCCTAAACCTAACTTTGGGAATGTTCTTCTTTTAAAGCTTATAATCAAGCTTCTTGAGTTAGATTTGAAGAGTGGTTGATTCTTCTTTGCTTTCAAGTTCTTCTTCAATCGTTTGGGTTCAAAGGTGAGATTTTTATCTCACATCTTTTTCTATATCTATCTTTGTGTTTAGGTATGAGTTCCTAACATTTGTGCATATTCATTTGCTTTTGATTTGAATTGATTTAGTGAATTTTCCTAATTTGGGTGTTTCGGTCCAAGTTTATGAAAATCCTATTATGAATATTTGGACAATGATATTCGGGGTGTATTGAGGAGCCGTTAAGGCTGGGTTGTCGCTAGGCATAAATCCTTAGTCGTCGTTGCTCGTCCGATCGCTCCCGATACGTTTTGGCCACTTTGGCCTAGGCAAATTGTTGCCCAAACCAGGTGACCAGACGTTTGGTGACCAAGTCCAGACGTCTGGTTTGGACCTGGAGAGAAAAAAATATAGCCACGCAGAATATAAAAAAAAGCAGAGACTAATTCCAGACGTCTGAAATTTAGGATCAGACGTCTGGATAGGTCTCAGACGTCTGACTTGAAGTTTCAGACGTCTGGGTGTTCTCTGGATTATTCCCAGAGAACAAATCCAGACATCTGGATTCTAAACCAGGCGTCTGATTAGTTTTCAGACGTCTGGATTGGACCTCCAGACGCCTAGAATTGTGCATAGTGCCTATTTGCTTATATTTTCGAGTATATTTCCAACTTTAATCGATTCGGGTTGATTCCCTTTTTGTTGTTATCATTTATTATGGACTTTGATGACATTTTCATCGTGATTTTTGGGAATATCCATTTTGACGGATTCGGTATCGATTTCTTTGGATTTTATTCACGTCTTCGAATGTGAATTTTGGTGATTGATTGTTCTACAATCATTTTTGTGATTTGTCACTTTAAAAATATAAAGGTTTCAATACTAGTAGTAAATATCAAAACTCTTTCATCAAAACGATTTCAACATTTATTTTATTACAAAGCTCATTTCTTAAACCGTTTTTCAATCTATTAGTATATACAAGCCTTTATCTTACTCGCATGAGAAATCTAATTAAACGACCTAGTAAAACGAGTGGTATGAAACGCTTGCGTTTACTTCGTCGGTTAGTTCTTGGACTTGTTCGATTGAATCTCTTGTGACAATTTTCTAGTGGAGATCTACAGTTTGTTCGTAAATATTTAAGTTAAGCAAGTGGTTATGGGACATGAAGCTAAACTCGTATATTTACTAGCTTATTGTAATTGACACTTCTCGTTGATCATGACGATCATCTTTGTGATTTAGACTAGCGATGTGTGATGTCTCTTTGTCTGCGAGGGAGACTAAACCCCGTTTTGTGGAGTTTCGACTCAAATTGGTGGGGTAGCAACCCATGGTCTTCGGGCCGTTTGTGGAGCTTCGGCTCAATTTGTGATGGTTAGCAACCATGGAATTAGCATTCCGTTTGTGATACACGTGTTGGTGAGCTTTATGCTCCCGTTTGTGATAGGCCTTCCCCCTTTTTGTGATTTCTGGATTTCTGTTGGTGATTTCTAGAATTTGTGTTTCACCAATTTTCGTGATTTCCATTGATAAGTTTTATCAATATTTGTGCATTGGTGAATTTGTGTGTCATTGATTTTTTTGATTTCTGGATTTCTTGAGATGATTTCTAGAATTTGTGTTTCACCAATTTTTCGTGATTTCCATTGATAAGTTTTATCAATATTTGTGCATTGGTGAATTTGTGTGTCATTGACTTTTGTGATTGACATTGATATAATCGTCAATATTTATGGTTTGGTGAACGAAAAAAGGAGTATGACATTTCTTTGATTCTTGTGTAGACTTTGTGATATTGATTAATCTCTTGTTGATTTTCAATTACTTATATATATATATATATATATATATCACAGCTTGGCATTGTGATTATTATGTGTTTAGTCATATCTCTTATTCTATATCGTTTCATCTGATATTTATAGTTAGACTGATCCGTTTATTATTTTCTTACTAAATAATACTCGGGTCAGACCGAGATGTTACAGGTGCTTCAGCTTGACTTCTCACCGGGGATTGATTTCTCTGACTTTTGGTTTACTTAGATTAGTAGTTTATTTTGTTGTATACACTTGAGATATGGACTCATAGTTGTATTCTTTTGTATAGAACATGTTGCTATTCTTTTGTATTATTGTGGATCTTTTTGACCATGATATACACTTTCATGTGTTAGTTATATATTCATATCTTCTTCCGCCTTTGTGATATGAATTATCTGTGACTGATTTATGTTATGTTTATTTCTATATTTGTTTCTGAAGATATTATAGCCACTGTGTAGTAGCTTTGAGTTTGTGTCGGTATGTCGGATTTCCCTCTTGATAAAGAAATGCATGTTATATTATCTGACATATCGATGCTCGCGCAAAGCAATTACACAGATGGTCGCTCCTCAACAGCCTTATTCTCCGTGCTAGTTGACAGCATTCACCGTAATGTTCTTGGCCAGCGTGGGTATAGAGTTGGGGCATCACAGCTTGGTATCAGAGCCAAACTTCGGAACAATGTAGGATAATTTAACAAGGATTATCGTCCTAAGTCTTTCTTAGGGGTCGTGCCTTAGGATTTAATTCGAGTCTTCGTACCGATTCATCCTATTTTCTTTATGATTCCTTGTTTCGTCTATCAAGATTGCTTGATATTCCTTTTGTGAATAACCTTTTTCTTCATCTTTATTTCTTTCTAAAGGAAGAGAAATGGTTAGACCTGGTCGTCCTAGAGCTGGACCATCTAGTGCTCCACCCCAAGATGGAGTTTTTATGACTACCCAGCAACTTCTTGACCTTGTCACGAATGCTCAAGCAGCTGGTTCTAATCCGAAACCTACTCACCCTAAATCTGGGTTTGCACGTTTGTGCAATGATTACACCAACCTGGGCGGGAAGCCATTTAAAGGTTCTGAGACTATTATTGAAGTCCAGGCTTGGCTAAGGTCATGCGATCGAATCTTTTCTCGCATGAATCTTATTGACCTTCACCAAGTTTAGGTGGCTTCTAGTATGCTCCAAGAAAGAGCATTAGACTAGTACGAGCTTCTGATTTCTGAAATAAATGAAGCGGATCTCACTTGGGAGAAATTCCGAGAGCGCTTTGAGTTAAAATTCGTACCAGAAGCTGAGAAGGTGACTTTGGCTCGGCGTTTCATAGACCTTGTTCAAGGTGAATCTTCCGTGGCAGATTATGTCGCGTCATTTGAATCTCTCTCCAAATATGGGGTTGAACACATCAACACCCCATTGAAGAAAAATCAGAGATTCGTCTATGGCTTGAATAAAAATCTCAAGAAGCCATTACTTCTAAAATTAGAAGTTTCTTTCGACCAACTCATTGATATCGCTCTTCGTCTTGAAGAGGCGGATAGGGAAAATGATGTTGAAGTGGTGGGTTCCAAACCAGGCTTCAACAACAACAAGAAAAGGCCCAGTAAATTCAAAGGCCCTTATCCCAATAAGAAAGGGAAGCAAGCAACCCCAGTGGCAAAAACTTCTTCCTTTGGTCGTGGGGAATGTTATAATTGTGGTTCGAAGGACCATTATGCGAACAAGTGCCCAAGGTCTCTCTCTTGTCGTTACTGCAAAGTTCCCGGTCATGTTATATCTTCATGCCTCAAGCTTCAGGGCAGGAAGGAGGAAAAGTTAAATGTTGCTCAAGCCCCTAGCAACACATCTCGTGGCCAAGGTATTTCTCATTCCATTCTTGATGGTATTATTTTATTTCGTGATCATCCTATTCGAGTTCTTTTTGATACGGGTACGTCTCATTCTTTTATATCAAAAGAACTTGTTGATACTTTTTAAATGTTGCTCAAGCCCCTAACAACACATCTCGTGGCCAAGGTATTTCTCATTCCATTCTTGATGGTATTATTTTATTTCACGATCATCCTATTCGAGTTCTTTTTGATACGGGTGCGTCCCATTCTTTTATATCAAAAGAACTTGTTGATACTTTTTCTTTGGATGTTTTGTGTTTAATGACTTCTTTGAGAATTGCGAATCCGGTTGGTGGATCCGCAACAATCAGTTTATTGTGTAAAGATGTCGAGATTATTTTGTGTAATTTTTCTTTCCTAGCCGATTTGCATGTCATGCGTTATTTAGGCTTTGGAATGATTTTGGGAATGGATTAGCTTAACCGTTATGAAACTCATATCCTATGTCCTGAGCGGACTATTCATCTTCGACATCCTCAATCTGTTAAGCAGATTTCTATTAATCTTAAAGATTCGGATTCCACCTTGGTTGCATCTTTATATTCTTTAAATCCCCGTGATGACGATAATGATGATGAGGAAGATATTATTTCTCTTATTCACGTTGTTCGTGAATTTTCTGACATATTTGAGCTCGTTTTAGGATTACCACCTAAGCGAGCAATTGAGTTCATAATTAATCTTATCCCTGGAGCTCAACCTATCACTCGTCCTCCTTATCGTATGTCCAGTAAAGAAAACGAGGAGATGCGTAAACAATTATCCGAATTGGAGATGAAGCAATTTCTTCGCTCTAGTTCCTCGCCTTGGGGAGCTTCGGCTATTTTTGTGAAGAAATCCGATGGTACGCTTAGGCTTTGCGTTGACTACCGCAAGCTTAATGATCTTACTATCAAAAATAAATATCCTTTACCTCGGATTGATGATCTATTCGATCAGCTTAGTGGTGCTAGAGTCTTTCCACAATTAGACTTAGCTACTGGTTTTCATCAGCTTCGTATTGTAGAGGATAGCATTCCTTTGACATCGTTCCGTACTCGGTATGGATCTTATGAATGGCTCGTTATGCCATTTGGGTTGACGAATGCCCCAGCTTATTTCGTTGACCTTATGAATCGAGTTTTCAAAGATTTTCTCGATCGATTTGTTCTCATCTTTATTGATGATATTCTTGTGTTTCAAAAACCGAGGAGGAGCATGAAAAGCATCTTCGGATTGTGTTGGAAACTCTTAGGAGTAATCAATTAAAAGAAAAGTTTTATAAATGCCACTTTTGGCAATCTCGTGTGAAGTTTCTCGGTCATATTATTTATGAATCTGGAATTTCCGTAGATCCTTCAAAGATTGAAGCGATTCAAGATTGGAAGAGACCGAAGAGTGTGACGGAGATTCGTAGTTTTCTTGGATTGGCGGGTTATTACCGCCGTTTTATCAAAGACTTTTCTAAGATTGTCGTGCCTCTCACTAGCTTAACAAAGAAAGGTGTTAAATACATTTGGTCAGACAAATGTGAAACTTCTTTTCAGAAATTAAAAGAACTCCTTTTTGATGCTCCTATTCTTGTTATTCCCGAGGGGAATCAAGATTTCGTCGTTTATACAGATGCCAGTCGCGTTGGTTTAGGTGTCGTTCTTATGCAAAAAGAACGTGTTATTGCTTATGCTTCAAGGCAATTAAAGCCTGCCGAGACTAGATATGCCACACATGCTTTAGAACTCGCGGCTATTGTTTTCGCCCTTCGAATTTGGCATCATTATATTTTGGTAGAGAAATTTGTTCTTTATACCGATCATAAGTCTTTGAAGTATTTATTCTCTCAGAAGGAACTTAATTTGCATCAACAACGTTGGCTTGAGTTCCTTGCTCCTTATGATCTTGATATTCTTTATACCCCCGGTAAGGGTAATCATGTCGACGTTGCTCTTAGCCGTAAACAACAAGCTGTTGTTTCTATGATGATATCCGAATGGAACGATCTCGAGATCTTATCCACTTGTGAGATTCGAGACCGCGTACCGATTTATGCTCATCATTTATTTTATGTAGCCTTGAGGCTCATCCTTCTCTTTTAGACCGCATTCTTTAAGCTCAAGGGCTAGATCCTGAATTGGCTCTTCTTGGCCAAAATATTAAGGATAAGATTGATATTTAAAGTTTGAAAGACTTTGATATTGATTCTCGTGGCGGCATTCGAAAATTTGGTAGACTTATCGTGCCAAATATTGGTGATCTTCACAAAGATATTTTAGAAGATTCCCATCATTCTAAATTCACCATTCATCCCGGTAGTAGCAAAATGTACGCGGATATGAAGCGACTTTATTATTGGGAGGGAATGAAACTTGATATCGCTAACTTCGTTAAGCATTGCATGACTTGCCAACTCGTTAAGGTCGAGCATCAAAGGCCCCGTCGGTTATTGCAACCTTTAGAAATTCCAATTTGGAAGTGGGATCAGATTTCCATGGATTTTATTGACGGCCTTCCCCGTTCTCGTTCGGGTCATGATAGCTTATGGGTGATCGTTGATAGGCTTACTAAATCCGCACATTTTATTCCCGTTCGATCTAATCGAACTGTTCCTCTTTTGGCCAAACTCTTTATTATAGAGATTGTTAAATTACATGGAGTTCCTACTTCTATTGTTAGCGACCGTGATCCATTGTTTACTAGTGGATTTTGGAAGAGTCTTCAAAAAGCTTTAGGAACGAAGCTTAATTTTAGCACCGCTTATCACCCCCAGTCCGATGGACAAACTGAGCGTGTGAATCAAACTCTTGAAGATCTTCTTCGTTCTTGTGTGCTTGATTTCGGTGGAAGTTGGGAAGATCATATTTCCCTTGTTGAATTTTCCTATAATAATAGCTTCCAATCTAGTATTGGTATGGCACCTTTTGAGGCACTCTACGGAAGGCCATGCCGGTCTCCTTCTTGTTGGCTTGAGGCCGGTGAGAAGCTGGTTTTAGGTCCAGATTTTATTCGTGATTCCACAGAAAAGATTGATCTTATTCGCCATAGGATGAAAGAATCCCAGAGTAGACAAAAATCCTATGTCGATAACCGGAGAAGGAAGTTAGAATTTTCTGTGGGAGATCTTGTGTTCATTCGAATTTCACCTATGAAAGGTGTTGTACGTTTCAGCCGATCGGGAAAATTGGCGCCTCGATATATGGGCCATTTCCTATCACTGAACGTATTGGTTCCATGGCATATCGCCTTTTATTACCGGCTCAATTTTCTGCTATCCATGACGTGTTTCACGTTTCTCAATTACGGAAATGTCTTCGAGATTCTGATTCTATTCTTGAGCCCGGTGTTGTGGAATAGATTGAAGTTTCGCCTAATTTAACTTATGAGCAACATCCTATTCGTATCATTGCTTCGGAAGTCAAACGACTTCGAAATAAAGATGTTCCGCTTGTTAAAGTTCAATGATCTTCAAATCCTAAGGATTGTTCTTGGGAATCTAGAGAGTTCATCGAGCGAACACATCCGAACTAACTTTCTCGGGCTCTTTGGGGTGAACTTCTTATTTCAAACTTCTTTTGTGTTGAATATGCTTTTATGGTTGTTACTTTATATTTTCTTCTTAAATATTGCGAGGACGCAATTTCTTTAAGGAGGGGAGTCTGTAACAACCCGCATATTTATTGATTTTTATATTTAAATATTTTATAGATACTCGGAATTTGGCCCGAAAATCTACTTTTTGCATACGGTCGAATTAGGACTCGGGACCACTCCCATTGAGTTTAAAATGACGTTTGCGATCTTTTTAAGTGTAAACTTTGATATGTTTGGAGTTAGTCAAGTTTTGCTACTTTTTCACTTTGGGTTTGGGTTTGGGTTCAGCCCTATGTTTAACTCATACTCAAATCTGAACCACTCCTCCCCATTCACTCTCACTTCCTCCTCTATTCAGTTCTAAAGCATCAATGGTGGGAGAGATGGGAAATTAAAATTCCAAACCCTAGTTTTCTTTTGCAAATCAAACTCTAGCTCCAAACTAATAGAAGAACCCATTGGTAAGCTTCTCTTCTTCTTCTCCAACTCATTCTCTTATCAATTTCAGAAATTCCTAAACCTACCTTTGGGAATGTTCTTCTTTTAAAGCTTATAATCAAGCTTCTTGAGTTGGATTTGAAGAGTGGTTGATTCTTCTTTGCTTTCAAGCTTCTTCTTCAATCGTTTGGGTTCAAAGGTGAGATTTTTATCTCACATCTTTTTCTTTATCTATCTTTGTGGTTAGGTATGAGTTCCTAACATTTGTGCATATTCATTTGCTTTTGATTTGTAATGATTTGGTGAATTTTCCTAATTTGGGTGTTTTGGTCCAAGTTTATGAAAATCCTATTATGAATATTTGGACAATGATATTCGGGGTGTATTGAGGAGCCGTTATGGCTGGGTTGTCGCTAGGCATAAATCCTTAGTCGTCGTTGCTCGTCCGATCGCTCCCGATATGTTTTGGCCACTTTGGCCTAGGCAAATTGTTGCCCAGACCAGGTGACCAGACGTTTGGTGACCAAGTCCAGACGTCTGAAATTTAGGATCAGACGTCTGGATAGGTCTCAGACGTCTGACTTGAAGTTTAAGACGTCTGGGTGTTCTCTGGATTATTCCCAGAGAACAAATCCAGACGTCTGGATTCTAAACCAGACGTCTGATTAGCTTTCAGACGTCAGGATTGGACCTCCAGATGCCTAGAATTGTGCATAGTGCCTATTTGCTTATATTTTCGAGTATATTTCCAACTTTAATCGATTCGTGTTGATTCCCTTTTTGTTGTTATCATTTATTATGGACTTTGATGACATTTTCATCGTGATTTTTGGGCTTTATGCTCCCGTTTGAGCTAGGCCTTCCCCCTTTTTATGATTTCTGGATTTCTATTGATGATTTCTACAATTTGTGTTTCACCAATTTTCGTGATTTCCATTGATAAGTTTTATCAATATTTGTGCATTGGTGAATTTGTGTGTCATTGATTTTTGTGATTTCTGGATTTCTTGAGATGATTTCTAGAATTTGTGTTTCACCAATTTTTCGTGATTTCCATTGATAAGTTTTATCAATATTTGTGCATTGGTGAATTTATGTGTCATTGACTTTTGTGATTGACATTGATATAATCGTCAATATTTATGGTTTGGTGAACGAAAAAAGGAGTATGACATTTCTTTGATTCTTGTGTAGATTTTGTGATATTGATTAATCTCTTGTTGATTTTCAATTACTTATATATATCACAGCTTGGCATTGTGATTATTATGTGTCTAGTCATATCTCTTATTCTATTTCGTTTCATCTGATATTTATAGTTAGACTGATCCGTTTATTATTTTCTTATTAAATAATACTCGGGTCAGACTGAGATGTTACAGGTGCTTCAGCTTGACTTCTCACTGGGGATTGATTTCTCCGACTTTTGGTTAACTACTTAGATTAGTAGTTTATTTTGTTGTATACACTTGAGATATGGACTTATAGTTGTATTCTTTTGTGTAGCACATGTTGCTATTCTTTTGTATTATTGTGGATCTTTTTGACCACTACTCTGATATACACTTTCATGTGTTAGTTATATATTCATATCTTCTTCCGCCTTTGTGATATGAATTATCTGTGACTGATTTATGTTATGTTTATTACTATATTTGTTTCTGAAGATATTATAGCCACTGTGTAGTAGCTTTGAGTTTGTGTCGGTATGTCGGATTTGCCTCTTGATAATGAAATGCATGTTATACTATCTGACATATCGATGCTCGCACGGATGGTCGCTCCTCAGCAGCCTTATTCTCCGTGCTAGTTGACAGCATTCACCGTAATGTTCTTGGCTAGCGTGGGTATAGAGGTGGGGCGTCACACCCAATATTCCCCTTAACACATAATATATTCCCATAGTCTATACAGTACCGTAATCACCCCCTTACTGGGCGTCATCAGAGGGCACTCCATAGGTACGGTACAAAACAAAATCGTACAAGGCAAGCTAGAGTAGGTGACACGGCACAACTAGGCAATGCCAGGGTAGATATACCAATTGCGCTTCCGGGTCGGTGGTCACGCATAGCCTTAGCTACTGCCCACCTCGAGCCATACCCCTAAATCAAAGAAATCAAAAGTGGCCACTGAATAAATCCAAAAGTCAGAGTATAATATCGAAGGGATGTGTCCGATAAAAGGTGCTACCTTCTTAACCCGTCAATCGCACCTGTTTTAGCCACCTTATGCCAACTCACGGGAGTCAGGTCCACGTATTTACCTCAAAGTAAACGCTGTCACCATCCTACTTCATTCTGGAATCTCCACCGCGTATACAGTTGCTAAAGGGGTTTTCATAGTTGGTAGAGAGTATGATAACATTCGATCCCGGTCTCTTCAACAACCAAACTTTATTACAACTCCGCGGTCTTATCAAATTTGTTTATACTTTTAAAACCAGAATATAATATCCATTTCAAATCCATATAAATACATATCATTTCCTCTTTGAAACCCAAATCAATTTTTGATATCATTTTCAAATATATCATTTTCTAAAACTATAACATTTCAAAGTTATAATATTTCGGAACCAACTTGAAATATCGCCTTTCAAAACGTAAAATTTTAAATTTCGTAACTTTGAAACATACTACACCACTTAAATGGTTTAACTATTAAATTACTTTATAAAATAAAATACTTCTTTAATTTCACAAATAAATTCCAAATATCGATTTAAACCTCCAAATAAACCATTTCTAATTTAATATTTTCAAAGCTTAAAATTCGATATTTCAGAACTAAATTTTATAATTCGTATATATATATATACATATACCAATTTTACTTTTTCTGTTATTTAGTTTGAAATATGTACTTAATAATCTAGTATCCCTTTAATAAAACTCCAAATTTCAAAAATTGAATATTCCTCAATTCATTTAGACTATATATTTTTACTTAAACCATCTTAACCCTGAATTTTAGTTTTAAAACCATATTATTTTAAAAATCTAAATTTCAATAAGTTCCAATGGATTTTTATTAAATAATATTCTTAATCAAATAAAACCTCAAGTCAATTTCAAAACTATTTTCTCATACTTGATTTATAATATCAATATAAACTCTATATAAAAATAATATTTAAGTAAATACTTCCCATAATGTAATTTAATAAAATCAACTTTATTATTAAAATTATTTACACTTTAAACAATTTTATACCTAGCTTAAAACCAAGAATTTTACTATATATCAAATAACCTTTATCAAATATCGGAATCGATATCTCATAAAACCATATATATTTCTTTACGAAACCATAGAAAACATTTCAAAATATTTTTATATATAGACCGCGGTGTCTATATATAATTTTCTACCCTATGGTCAAGTGATACGGATATTTATCATTTCAATCCACAATTTAAAAATGAAAATTTACAGTTATATATCATTTCAAACCGCGATCCCGAATGAAATGAAAATGGATAATAACTTACAGTTTATAACCATATAAAATACAGCATCCATTCATCCAATATCAACCATCAACCATTTATCACAAACATCATCAAATTCAAACAATAGCATCAATATAGAACGGATAATAACCAACAGGTATTAAATAGTAGTTTATATTCAATAATAATTTAAATAACTATTTAACTGGCAGTTTATATGCAATGAATAATTAATTAACAATTCAACTGGTAGTTTAAATGCAATGAATAAATTAAATAGCAATTTAATTTAAATAAATGTAATTAACTGAGATGATGATTAAAAATATGCTAAACCATAAATAAATTTTAAATTACATCATATATCAATTTAACAAACATAAGAAATTTTAGAAGTTGTGAGTGGGTTAAAACACTTACCTTTTGAATTTAAATTGAATTTTAAATCCAATTTAAATCCAAAATTCAAACAGTCTCGGAATCCGTCCAAACCGACGTCAAACGTCATAAATTTTATTACGATTCCAGGATCCAACCGTGCGTAAATCTGAGTCCGAATGCACAAGTTATTATCATTAGAAGTTCAACAAATCTAAACTATGAAATAAAATAAAAAATAAAATGAAAAGAAGAAGCCGAACCACAAGATTGAGCCACGTCAACAACAAAAGCTACAGCAACCCTAACCTACTTTTCTGCTACTCGCACATGATACTCTGGCCGCCGATTATCGAGCAACTAACGCCAACGATCTGCACATCAACGCCTGCATCTGGAACCACCACCGTCCGTGCCAACTCCAGCCGCCCAATAGCGCCACGTGCAGGACCCTCCGGTTGCGCCTAGCGTCATTGCCGCCGCTGTCTTGGTCGAAATTTGGCGAATTTGAGGCACTAGCAGACAAGCGAATGGCATGGATTACTACTGCTCGACGAGCTCTACGAGATGGTGCACCCCGATCGTCGCCAGGACCAAGATCCGCCGTCGAATAGCACCGCCCACAATGAACGGCCGTGAAGACGAAGCCAATTCCGGTCAAGCTATGATGCAAATTGAAAAACGAACCATACCAGAAGATTACACACTTCGAGAGCTTCAACATATATTTTTTCCGATTTTTTTTAGGAGTTTGAATTTTCATTAGATTTTTGAATTTGCAATTGGATCTAGGGTTTGCACCCATTGAGGAAGAGGAGCACAGAATTTCCTATACGTACAGAGATGAGGAATAGAGGCTGCTAGGGTTTATAACGGGGTTTATATAGGTAGGTCAGAAATTAGACTGGATGGATAAGGTCGGATATACACGCTGTAACGTCCCGAAAATTTCCGACTTTCGAAAATTCGACATCGACACTCACTTTATCGACTGTCGAGAAATCGAAGGCCAAAAACCGGAATGTTATGGGTTTTAGAAAAGAATTTAGGAAAAGAAAAAGAAGAAAGAAGAGAGAAAATAGAGGGAAAAGATAGAGAAGAAAACAGAAAATAGGAAGAAGAGAAAAAAATAGAATATAGAGGAAAAAGAAAAACAGAAGAAAATAGGACGGAACAGAAAACAACAGAACAACATCAGAATCTCACAATTCGCAGCGGAACAACATATAATAATAAATGAATAATCTTTAAACAAAGAACTATATCAGTTATTACATTTTATACATTTCATTTCATTACATCATATCATCAGAGTATACAACTAAAACATTACAAGTCTCGTATTGTTTCTTTGGATTTCCAACGAATGATCAGGCCAAGGAACTTCCCATTGCCACATGAGAATGCCTCTGGATGGACATCCCCGAGAACCAAACCGGATCTCTACCAACACAAGGCCGGGTTACCCCTAACTGAGTAACAACTGACCGAATATGCCATCCCCCGGTCCTTTGGGACCTTTATCACCGAGCGCTCGTAATCAATTCACACAATCATAACAAAGTGTTTTCAACATGAGTAAGTATTTGGGCTCCATACCATGATACCACCCTTTTCCAGAAGGAAATGGACACATCCTAAAGGGTGGTACCCCTCATAACCTTGCTGCTTCTTTCCTGTTTTGACCATTCACGGGGTGTGAGGCTCGACGAAGTCACGTCCACAAAAACATACTTTATACAAAAGCCATGCTTTGGGTCAACAAATGATCAACACAATGATCACAAGGATAGACGATCAAATAAACGATCCTATCACAAATAATCAACACAATGATCATTTCAGCATCACTCAGCATATCACATTACCAAACTGGGAATATATCGCTGATAACATTCAACTATATAACCTCTGAGCACGTACGTCTCAGAGAAGGGTGTTAAGCTAAAAGAATAAATTCTCCGCCACCAACAGAAATATATTTGAAAGAAATCGGCTTTATATCTCAACTTGTAATGTCAGACATACAATCCATACAAGTCCGTTCCGGGCTCGAACAAAACCGAAGGCACTTCTCACGAAGCCCTTGCAATACGGGTATTCACAATCCCGATCGAATTTCCCATCACTTAGGAGATCTCTATACCAGGAGCTACCCAGTGCAGAGACAATCGATAGGTCATCCTATCACTTTCACAAATACTCGGTCTTCAACACCGATCTTCAAATGCAATTCATAACGACGTATCACATATTCGGAATGGGTTATACGACCCCATGGTCCTTTCCCGATTAACCCGAATAGTGAGCGCTTATTCAAAAATAAGTGTAGCATTCACATTCAAACAAATCACATCAATTACCCATTCAAAGGGAAATATTGATAGTCGGTTATTGAACTATCAATGGATATGCACACATCACCAGATTCCAAATAATTTTCCAAATTATTTATTTTTCGAAATATCTTTATAAGATATATAATTTTCACACTTCAAAAATAAATCAATATTTATTTTCAAACAAATTTTACTTTCTTTTATAAATTCCTTAATGAAATTATATTCCAAAATATTCATGCATATACGATTTCAATTATTCATTTCAATTTATCTTTAAAAAGATAAGTTCTAATTATTCACTTCATATTGGAAAACATTTCCATACTTATTTATTCATAAGTAATTCACAAATCTTTTTATTTTCAACCTTGGAAAATATTCAATATACTTAAATCGAATTAAGTATATATTTCATTCTTTAAGGAAATCATTCACTTAAACATATTTATTTGGGCCAAAACGAATGTTACGTAAAACATCGTTACGACAACCCAAAATCACTAGTATAGGGATTCGAATTTAAAATAGATATATAAATCCCAATACTATTCAAAACATTTCCTTTCGGAAATCATTTACTATAACAACAGTGTTATAGTCCACCATTTCCTTTTATTTCTCGAAAACGTCTATTTCAACAATAAATGTTGAAATCTATGGTTTCGAATCTCAACACATTTTAAAACATCGTTAGATCGTTTTAATTCTATTTAAACATCCAAATCCAAAACATTTTCTTTAACGTGTTATTCACTATTCAAAAATGTGAATAACTTCGTTAACAAATCTCATCCTTTTATTCATTTTAATTCAAAGGATTATTCACTATTCAAAAATGTGAATATAACTCCATTAAATAAGTTATGACAATTAACATATCAAAATAAGTTGTTTGCGGATTTATAAAACAACGTTTATAAATTCCATTTCTATTTATTTATAAAAACTTCCTTTTTATAAATTCCTTTATTCACCTATTCCAGTTTATAACTAAGTTATAAACTAAACGTTCATATTATAAGTTAATTACTTATAAAACGATTATTTTACAAAATCGTTCCTTTAGAGACTTTCCAATTTATAAATCTTATAACTTATAAGATCCATTTATCTAACCAATCTATTCTTCAAATAATTTCACCAAATTTATAAATCTTACTATTTATAAATTTTCTTTTATAACTTCACAGTTTATAATTCTATAAATTCCATTCATTTATGAATTTCATTTTCACTTCATTCAAACACTTATAAAAACTCGTTTTATAAGTCAATATTTCAATTTATAAATATCCGTTTATAAATCTCTTAATATAAATCAATTTATATTAATCTTTTAAACGTCTTTAATTTCCTTTATAGTTTCACCATTTTGATTTATAAAATAATCAAATTTTATAAATCCTATTTTTAAACTTTTATAATATATTCAAAAATCCAATTTAAACTATTTTATAAAATCATAAATCCCCTATTTCTCAAAAATCAACTTTTAACTATATTTCACAAAATCATAATTTTTTATAACTTTAAAAATTATAACGTTTATTTATTTAAAATGGATCAATTCCAAAAATTATTTTGTAAAACGTATACTTTCTAAAATCACTTTTAAAAATCATTTTAAAATCCCAAAATTTGGGTCCAATGATGCTACACATCAAATAGTCAATCACGACAACAACGATATCATATATCAATATGATAATCAATCAAATATCAAAATATCTGAAATTAAATAAATACTGTTGAGGAATCCAGTTGGATCCCTCCAACCTGTTTCCTGCATCCAAAAACATTAGCACAATACCAATTTCGCTCCAGTACGAAATTATCGCGGTATATGTTCTTATTAAATATTATCCGCTTAATAACGGCGTAATAGGGTCTCATCCGCTAAAAAATACGGGAAATCAACAAATGCAATACATACATATGCCAATATATATATATTGATATTATATATAATACCAATTTCACTGTTTATGAAATATTCACGGTATATGTTTTTAATAAATAACATCCGCTTACTAACGGCGTATAATGTCTATTTTAACAATAAATGGATATTAATCAACATTCAAACATGCATTCAAATATTTTAAATCTAACTATTTAAAATAAAATCGAAACTGATTCGATTGAGTGAGAAGTTCTCACCTTGATTTTATTTCCGTTTTAGCGATTTATTTCGAATAAAATTAAACGCGCGTTTAATTTTACCCAAAATTCTCACTAACTCCAAACGACTCCAAACCAACTCCATCGCGTAGTGCTCGTCCATACGACACGCAACTGGTTTCGCGCGTTTTCGACCTCGTATGAAAAAGTTATGCATTTTTGAAATTTGTACACGATTTTTATATAACAATTACAACATAACTTATAATTATTTTAAACCTAACCATCCACAGCCCTTAGATCCAACTCCTCCTCATCTGGACCGTCCCCCCTTTCTTCTACATCACGCACGCAACCTACAGGAAGGCCGAACCCATCCATCACCAATTAGGTTTTGACTTTTCTCCTCCTACACTCGACTATACTCGATCACACAACCATCATCGCGAAGCTCTCGACCACCACTCCACTCGGCTGAAGCACCATAGGGCTCGGCCCCCTAGATTGCACGCAACACGAGGATGAATGGCCTACTGTCGGCCCCACATAGCTCCTCCATCGTCGCTCCAAATTCGATCATCACCGTATGGAATCGAAGCTCTCGTCGAGCTCTTCGACTTTGTAGTTGAGCACTTCGCGTAATTCTTTACGGATTGAGAGAGATTAATGAATGAATGTGGGTGTTTTCTGGCCATTGGTTATGTTAGAGGCGGCTAGGGTTTTGTAATTAGGGTTTTTATTTTTATTTTCAATTTATGAAGAGGTGGGTGCTATTTATAAAGAAAAATCGAACACTATTCATCCGGAAATTCCGAACTCCGATTTACGCGCCGTAAACAGCGTTTCTAGGGTTTACCCCGCGTTCCGGACACAATGGAACAGGTTTCGAAAGCTAATTCGGACATCTGTGCGAGTTATGGCTGTAAACGCTCAATTTGAATTAAACCGATTTAAATCGATTTCTAGGCGTTTTAATTTGTACCGGACAAACGGTAAATCCAATTGACTTGAAATTTGAAACCTTACTATAATATCACATTACGGATCCGATGAAACTGGTTTCGTCGAAATCCGAGACTTTTTGAAAAATGGCTATTTTCACTCGTCAAATTTAAATTAAAAATAAATCGATGCGTTTCGAGCTGCCACGATCAAACGATAACTCCGATTGACACGAAAATTGAAATCCGATAATAACTAACCATTACGGATCCAATGGAACTGGTTTCGTTCAATTCTGAGACTGTTCAAAAATTGGCTATTTTACAGTCGATTATTAAATATTAAAATATTCAATTTTCACAGATTAACTTTTAATTCGATTTTAAAAGTTCTAAAATATCATTCTAACTTCAACATGATAAAATAAAATTTTACAAATCATTTTCTATCATATTTAACTCAATTTTCAATTATTTTCCATAATTTAACATATTAAATTATCGGTTTAATTATCCAATTAAATCCAAAAATTCAAATAAAAATTTATTTGACTTATAAATTCACTTTTTAATATTTAAAATTAATTAAATATTCAAATTTTAATTTCTAAAAATTCTGGGTCGTTACACACGCCAACTCCAAAGTGGCCTAAAAAACCCGTTCTGACCCGGGATGAAATTGGGTAAACCCATATATATCAAAATAGGTGTTTATAAATATTTTAAACGCGATGGAAAATGTTTCACATCCAAATTCCATTGTATGAAGAAGTTATGCTAAAATTAATATTTTTCAAATTAATTTCAATTTATCGATTTCAAGGCGTTTCGAGTCCGTACGATCAAACGACAAGTCCGATCGCTACGAAACCTGAAACCCTACAATAATTCACCGTTACGGATCCGATGAAACTGGTTTTGTCGAAATCCGAGTCAGTGGCCAAAATGGCTATTTTTCCATTTATTAAATAAATTAATAATTAATTAATTAAATCAAATTTTCAATTTCAATTCGAAAATTTACAAATTTCATCACTTATGATTCCTCAATCATTTAAAATGATTTAAACAAATTAAAAATGTCAATTTAGAGATGATTTATTTATAAATTTCAATATTAATTCTAAATTTCATTAAATTCAACATTGTAAATTTAATTCCAAATAAATCCATTAAATTCACTTCCATTCTGTTATTCAATTTATTGATGTCAATTGGATGAAATTAGCATTAGCTCAAAATCTATAACATTAATAATCTCCAATTTAAAATAAATTTTCAATTAACATAATAATTAATGTTTAACTCTACTTAATTACAATAAACTCAATTATTTACTTTTAATTTCAAATAAATAAATCACGATTCCCATTTTTTAAAATTCCACATTTATCATATTATCAATCTTAGGTACCATTTATTTTGGTATATATCCAGATACATTAACTTTTTTTCAAATTTATCTTTACTTCAATTGCATAACATTTCATTTCACTTGCCTCAATAATTACGCTTATTATAAATTGGATTTCAATGGATTTGATTTGTTTTAATCCAAATCTTTTTGTTACATTCATTACTACTCTATAAACTTAGTTACCTTGTTTTCCCATTCATTTTCTTAATATATACAATTTAACAACTCCTAAACATGGTATTACATTTCACATAAATGTAACATTTATTTATATTTATTAAAATTAAATTTTCAATTCCATCAAAATGGGTAACTTATAATAATTTGATATCATCAGCTATCAATCACATTCTCACAAGTTTAAATTATTTCCAAACCAATGTTGTAATTTCTTACTAACATTGGTTATATCCAATTACCATTCACTATATATTTTGGTCAATTTCACACGTTATTCGAAATTAAAGTCTCTATTAAACTTATCTATTTTGATTTCATTCCATTACATCACTTATTGTTTTACAAATAAACTACATTTCACTTCATCATATTTCCTTCATATCTTGTGACTATTGCCTTATTCTCATTAATATACATTAAGGTTCATTAAATTCAATTGACTCCCATTTTAATTATTACAATAATTATTACCCTTGCTTTTACTTAATCACTATTTATTATTATTCATTCATTAATTAATTCACTAATTGCCTTCATTTTCTTATATTCAATTTATTACCAAATATTTCTATTCACACTCCAATTCCAATTAACCATCTAAATAAATAGGTAACCTACAATAAACATTATTTATTACTTACAAATCAATGTAGACATTTATTTACATACTACTAATTTCATTCACTTATGTTCTATCCAAACATAACATTTAGATTTTATTTTCATTAATTAATTCAACATGTACATCCACTTCCGTATATAAATTTTGTAACCAGGTTATAACCATTACATGGTTTCACTTATTGTAATTACATCCTTGTTATTAACAATTAACTTCCATTTATACAGTTGTAATTCATCTTAGTTATTATCTCATTAATACAATTTCCAAATTTTATTTCTTTCAATATTAATTACACAATCATATTTAATTAACAAATTATAATGTTTTCCACTATTTCTTTATTTGTATTTCATTCCAATTTTCAAGAATTGATTTTATTTACCATTGCACATTTAATTTCTAACATACGCTCCAATATAAATTATAAGATTTTCATTTCTTTCTACATTTAATTACAAAATCTTATAAATTTAACCAATTTTAATTATCGAAATTCTACGAGTCGTTACAGGCTGTTTGAGGTAAGCTACGAGGTAGGGTTTGCAATGGTCGGAGTGAGGCCAGAAGCTTGCCTGAGGTTGTCGTATGCGATAAAGGCAGCGAGGTATAACAATTTTATCTTTAATTAAATTTAATATGCATACATACAGGTAAATATATTTATATATAAGATTTTGAAAATAGGAATTTTAAATGTTTGAAAAGTTTATATATAATTAGATTTTGGAATCTATATAGATTATTTTTATAAGTATATGTGGTTTCAAAAAAAAGGAAATTTAATTAGTTATAACAATTAAAGTTTTATGTCGACTAAATTCAAAACAAAATTTAAATTATCTCGATGATTAATAAAGTCCACAATTTGCTTGTACAAGGTCGGATTCGCAAGAAACAGAGGTGTCTGATCCATAAGTGACTTAGGCTATGCAACGGGATAAAAATTGGAATGGATTAATTGCTATGGATTGTGTGTGAATTAAATTATTAAATGTTAAATAGCATGGGAATTAAGTCTGATATTTTTAAATACCATAAATAATTAATCTGAGGAAAATAAAAAGAAGATTTTGAATGAAAAATATTAAACTGAAGATTGGATTATTTTGTAAAGAAAATTAGGTGGAACGATAAATAAATAAAATTAACTTAGTACTACTTAATTATTTGTAAATTGGTTTAAGTAGAAATTTGAAATTTAATTATATATTAAGGACTTGAAGAGATATTGTGGAAATTATAGAAAAGAATTGGAATCGATAATTAAAATAGATTTGAAATAAAATGGAATTATAAATTGAATTTTCTTTTATAAATAAGTGAAACCCGAACGGGGTTTATAAATTTATAAACGGGTTTATAAATAAGATAAAATGATATCAGTGGATATGTTATAATATAAGTTATGGTGTGAACTTATATCGAGTTATGAGAATAGTTTTGAAAAGAAACAGTGGAATATATTTCGAATGTGAGAAATGGTGATAAATTTAGATATGGTCGATGTGATACAAATGAAGAGGAATTTATAAATTGAATTAGTGAATATTGAGTTTTCTTAAAAATAGATTTTTGTCGAGTAAATTAAAATTTGTTTTAAATGGGATTTTAAATTACTATACTATATAATTTAAAACTATTGTTTAGATTTAGAATATTCCGAAGTTAGTTATTATAATACTTAATATTTATTGAAATAAACTCTAATTTTCAAAATCAACTTTGTAAATTTATTAATAATTGGATATGAATTATTAATGTTATTTAAGATGTTGGTATTCTAGATTTACCTGAAAACATATTTCAAAATAAACCATTATTCTTATTTCATATACATAATTTTTAAATGTTTTAAATTCATTTATAAATCCTCTCAAGATGAGAAGCGAAGTTTATTAAAACGGATAAGATTTTAGAAGAAAGATCTTATAGGATACTGTGGGAACTTAAATAAATTTCTAAAGTATAAGGTAGGTGAACTTCGGAAGATGAAATAAAATTCGCAATAGAAGTAGATGTGAAAACTGGAATTATAAGAAAGCATAAATGGCTTTGGGAATGTTAAAGGAAATTATTAAGGAATTCCCGAATTTATAGAATTCATGCGAAACAAGTAGGGAAATTTGCAAACAAGGTTGTAAATGATTTTTTTTTTAGAAGGAGAAATAGAAAATAAAAGGAGTATTTTCGAAGTGTTGAATATGAAATGAAGTGAAGAAAATATTCTAAGTATTGGGAAGGGTTGGAAATGTTCCTTGAAAAATAAAAAGGGTTTGGAAAACTATTTTCAATATTGAGGAGCTGAAGGTCATATCTTATAAGTATATTTTGAGATAAATTTTGGAAAAAAATTTATAATGAGGCATGGTGATTGTTGTGGATGTGTATTAATTGTTAAATAACTGACTATCGAATTTCCGCCAATTTCGCTAATCGTTTCAAAGAGGCCGGGATCAGATTTGCTTATCCGAAAACCACTTCGATTCGGTTTGAGCGTAATGAATGAATGTCGTGAAGATGATGAAGACGTGATTCGGTTTGTCCATACCCAGGACAACTTGTATGGACGAATGCTATCAGAACATCGTCATTGGAGGACGATGAGCATTCTATGTTAATATGTTCTTTAAAAGGTAATCGTAGCCTCTAGCCTCATCAACCAGGAATGACTGAAAATCAGGGGAGATGTAGCACGGCTAAGTGGGTAGCACCCAAGTAGGGTGTGTCTATCACCTTTCTAAATAACCTCGGATATTATCACTACATGTGAAAGGAGCTCGGAAAAAGGGTGGGAACACCCAGGGTTATAGCGATTCGGTCTATTCAGGTTAGGAATAGTCCGTTCTTGCGTTGCAGGGGATCGAGAGTGGTCCTCGGTACGGTATTTCTAGACAAGTACCGTGACAGGTGGTACCCTAATGCCTAGTCATTCAGTTGGAATCCATTTTCCAATCAGCGTCGTACGGTTTTGATTGTGCCCAACTATGCTAGAACGTGAGATGCAAGAATTTTAACTATATTACTTTCTATAGACACTATTATAATACCAGACGGAATTGATAAAAATGTTTTGGTTATCGTAAGGTAAAAGCCCATTGTGTTTATTTGTGAAGTGGTCTTACGAGATATCTTTGTTTTTAAAGGATTTTGAAAAGTTAGTAATTCAAATTGAGTGTGTTTTCTCACACTGATTTTCCAGACTGACTCGGGTATTGTGCTCGGGTAAGACTGAGTAATATCGATTCAGGTTAAATGCTATGGAACCCAGGAGACAAGCTGGAGGAGTTCAGACGTATATCACGTACTTGGATATTTCTGGTGTATGAGGACAAGTTGTTATAACTGTCCAGATTTTGATGTAATGATTGTGTACTCTAATGATTGTAAGTATTAAACAATCACAGATTCTTTTGTATAAAAAAATCTTTTGTTATATATTGTATTTTTTTCCGCTGCGATTATGAGATTCTATGTTGTTGTTTCTCTTTTCTTCTACCTTTTTCATCTTCACCCCTAACGAACTGGTATTTCCGGCACTCGACTACTCGACAGCCTATATAGTGGACATATAGATGTCGATTTTTAAGGTCGAAAATCCCCGGTTCGTTACAAAGGCGGATCCCAACAAACGTACTTTTCTTTCATTAAATGTCATTAATTTCACTTAAATTCTCTTTCCCTTTTATTGAAAGATTCCAAGTCAAATTAACGCCAATAAATTTCAAAATTAGAATTTAAAATGGAATATAATCAATGTATAGATAATTAAAACAATTGAAATCTTTTTATGGTAACTTAAATACAATTATAGAATTTTTTTTTACACATAAGATAATTAAAACAATTGGATCCTTTTTACGGTAACTTAAATACATTTATAGAATTGTTGTTTACATATAAGATAATTAAAACAATTTGAAGTCTTTTTCTACAGTAAATTAAATACATTTGTAGAATTGTTGTTTACATATAAGGGTTATAAATTAACTTGCTTAAATAGTTACCGATGACATACATACAACAAAAATTAAATTTATATTTAGTTGTCTACTCATTAATAAATCAATTTTTTTTCACAATATTTTAATTCTAAAATCTTATTAAATTTAATAGTTTTTAACTATCAAAATTTACGAGTTGTTACAGTATTAAACAACCTTTTATTTAAAGTTTACTTTCATCTTAACACTATTAAAAGATGACTTTTAACGTGCCCATTTCATCGAACACCTTATAAACAAACCATGAAATTTAATTCACAAGGGGTTCATTCCATGGTTCCTTAATTCCTATCTACCCGACCTATACCTTACTAAGGAAAATTCCTTATGAATAATTCAACAATAATTAATGCTCAAACTGGACAAGCATAACTAAACAAATCCTAAATGATAACAATAAAATGTTACTATTTAATAATAATCAACTCATCAATACAACCATATAAATTCTAAAAACCATTCTTGCATATATAAAATATATTTCTAGGTAAAATTATTTCATTTACCAAAGTTAAAAATTTATGTGTAAATTTTTCTATTCAAGTATTTTGGAATCCTTAGCGATAAAAGTGATCAAGCGCATCGATCTGAATCCCAAAATTCAAACTTAACAGACCAATTAACACAAGACAATTTTTTATAACACTAACAAATACGCAGTCAATATATATATATATATATATATATATATATTTATACTCTCAGACTTATGTCAGGACATTATTAATCCTATCCTTAGAGAATTTACCCCACCAGGTCATATAAATTCATTAAACTTAAGCTCTGATACCATCTCTGACGACCCACCTTTCTGACTCCTAGGAACAACACTTAATACATCCATGATATTCATATGGCATTGCCCAAGCGTCTGAAAGGTCACTACAACAAAAGAGGCATATTACAGTGGTGGAACACAGTTGTAAAAGACATATTACAATGGTGGAACAGCAGTAGTATTTTAAGAAGTTGTAAAAGACTATCTATTTTTTACAACTGTGTTCTTTAGTTGCATATAACCGTTGTAATATTGTATATTACAACTGTTTCTTACCCTTGCAAATAACAATTTTACAACTGTTGGTAACTTTTGTAGATATGTAACATTTCGTGCTGTAGCAGGTATGACAACTGCTGGATAACTAATGTAGTTATCTACTACAACTGTTATTCACAGTTGCAATTAATCTTTTTACAACAGTTGATAGCAGTTATAGATTGTAACATTCGTCATATAGCAAGTATGACAACTACAACCACATCAATTGCAATTTAAAACCAAAAATATAATTGCATGCACCATTTAATAATTTACCAAAACTATAAATATACATAACTGAATCAAATTCATTCATAAATATTACTATTTATATAATTCTAACAAAACACAATACATGCCAAATAAAACAATCTAAAGTATTCGTTCACATCACCAACTAAAACAGTATCAAGACTGAGCCTATATCTAATTTATGCATGCATAACCAAAATAGATGTCTACTAAAACCCAAAACAATGTCACCGAGCCTTGACGTCATACTTTCTTATAGGGAATTACATCTCCCTCTTGCTTTCTCCCTCTTCCTTTCTCACTCAGTCTTCAATGACTCCTGCAACACATAAATAAGATCACTTGTAAAGGAAATTAAAAAAATGCATACTGAAAAATATAAAGATGGTTTTAGCTTAATAGCAAGTGTGGTCACATTTTCTAAAGGAACACGACTACATTAATACTATATACTAAAAATATGCCAGATTATCAATAAATTTAACCTCCATAACTTTGCAAAAGGATATGCCATATTACCAAATTTTTTTCCTTATTGGGTGTATGAGAACTCTGAAAGGTTTGCTGGTTTATCAAACTTTTGGTAATAGGCATTGTATTTTTTACAAACTTGAAACTCAATTTTTTATCAAACTACTAATAACATGAATCTCTAATTTCAACTTTTCCTTGTTGTCTCTGTCACTATCCAAACCATTCCAGTCATATACAAAGAATTTCTCTTTTAAATGGTATCTTTCAGGTTTTAATTGTTATTCAAATATGAAAGAATAACATATAAAAGCACATTATGTGTCAGATAGTCAAATGCTTTTATAATCTCAAAGTGTAAGAATGATTAACCAAAGGAAATAGAGTGGAAGATGATTCAGTTTTAATTCTTTGGCCTCATTTTATAGGAGATGAAAAGACATAATAGTTAAGTTGCAGCCTAAAGTCTTTCATTTGAAATATATAAAGTTGAATGATCGTCTGTATTTACACATACTTAGAGGGAATATATCGACAAATGGTAGTTAAAGTGCCTATTCAAATTTGGAACGATTCAAGAAAGGAAGTAAAGTTTTTAAATATTCCTAGAACTTTAGGTGGCTCAATTTTTAAAGTTATTTTTGGAACTTTTTGATGTTAATGGAGTTTTCTCTTGATCAAGATAACTGCTATATGAGGTCTGAAACATAATTTCTATGACTTTGTACACTTACTCGATGCATCATTTATTTTTTCACTTGTCTTAAAGCATTTTGTTTCTTGAGTGTCTTCTAATCATGGATCTCCATTTGAATACTGACCATACTATAAGTATGAAAAATATTATAATTATGAGTTACCTGGGAACATCGAGTGGGGAGCAGCTGGGTGAAGTTGGCACAGGCTTTGGAGCTATCACAACAAGCGCTCATTAAGTCAAGATATAAGAGACCAAACATATTTACCAATTACCAAATAAACAATAGCAGCAGCAATGTCAAATCATATCATCGTATAAGGCATGATTTTGACACAAATGAATACTCTTTGCTGATAAGGTGCCACATTAGACATATTCAAAGGGCTTTTTACTTTGAAATGCCTACCTCCAACTATAATAACCATGTGCATCTCAAATACAATCTAGAATTTTGATTTCCAAACGTTTAGGAAATCTTGGAGTACGGTAAAATCTTAAAGTAGCAATAGCCTTAGTTATATGAATAATCCTAAAGATAGTTACATCTATGGTTGGAAGAATGAGACTTCTAACATGCATTTAAGTGTAGGAAAAAAAGAATTTTTGCAAACTAGTAAACCCTAACTTCAAAAATAACTGTAATAAAGTATCGGTTGTTTTAATCTAAAATAAAGGAATGTAAAACTAATGAAATCAATGTGCACATCACTTTTATATATACACCATATTTGTGCTTTACTTACTGTGACTTACTACTAATCCACTTGTACTACAAATAAATATCTCCAAGCAGTTGCATTGAAAGTAGTTTTTGCATTCATATTATAGAGAAACTACAAAAGAGCTACTAAACATATATTGGCGCACAACAAAAGACTACAAGTACCAAACATAGGTTGAGAAAACAAATCAGATTTACAATCAAATCTTCCTGATAAGAATTGCAGCAAACTTAGATGCAATAAATTAGTAAATGAAAAAAAGATAATATATTTCATTATATTGAAGGAAGGTACACCATCACAGCAATACATATTTGAACCCGCTACTAATTTAAAAGGTAGCCAAAATTTGATAGCATTTCTATGACACGAACCATACATATGGTTACATACGATGAACTAGTTTATTCATGACCAATACTAACAGCATGGCAACTCCTTATAACGAACATATTATAAGTAACTTACTGTGTTTTGGATCCCTACCTGAATATTATTAGTATTTGTGCATATGGAAAGTGTAAATGGTACGAAGATGTGAACCTGTCTGATATTTGTTGGGCAACCAGCACACCGCCGTCAAGTTCAAGGACACAATCCCTAACCTCTAGCACAACAACTCGCAACTCCAAGACTACAACCAGATCTAGATCTAAAGTATTCCATAAATGTTAATAATTTAACTGTGAATACCATAGTAGAAAATTTACACATAAAAAGAGTTCAACAATCCAAAAATTTGATCACGAATTAAGGTAAATATAGAGAATTAGGATCAACTTCACCCCCAATTCAACTTGTTCCAGTAATTCATAGTTGGATTCATGATATAAAACAACAAACCTGGATCATCTGACCCATCTCCCCAATCAAACTAGTTAACCTTGACAGCGACAGTAAGTGTTATTTGTTGCGGATTCGAGTTTAAAGATGACTTCGAGCTGGCTATAGAAGAAGGGATGTTAGCAGGCTTATTATCGGGTTTGGGCTTGGAGGAAGCACATTTAGAGGTTTCGTGGCTGCCGCCGTTAAAAAGAACGTTTTTGAGCCTAATTATGTTTGGAACATTTGGAGGAAGAGCGTTTGGAGATTGAAGTTATCAGGGGAGTGGATGATTTTGGCAGTGGTTGCGATGGATGATTTAGAGGAAGTGGATATGGATCTGGTGAAGGAGTAGTCGAATCTGGATTTAGTTCTGGATTAGGTGAAGGAGTAGTCAGACTTGGATCTGGTAAAGGAATTGTCGGTTGAGGGAACGGATTAGGTCAGATGGTAAAAACGAAAATGGGTGACGATAGATGAAAATGTAACGGGGGAATTTATGTTGGAGCCAAGATTTTGACAAAAGGAGCCAAAAGTTTTGATGAGTGGAGCCAAAATTTTAACAAATGGAGCCAAAAGTTGTCTTCGTAGTATGTGTGATTTTATAAGGAACATTGCTATGATATGTAAACGAAATCTCCATTTCAAAAATGAAATACTCTAAATTACGTAATATTATGTTTAAAAAATAACTTATAAATATTTTATTTATTTAACTAGAATAATAATGGCATTAGAAATTTCTAAAGTTTTGAATATTTTATAATAATGGCATTAGAAATTTCTAAAATTTTGAATATTTTATAATAATTTCAATTTATTTAAAATTTAGTTATATTTAAATATTTTACAAAAAATTCAATTTTTTTATTTTGTGAATATTTATAAATTTATTTGAATATTTTTTATTTTTGAATTTTATGAAAGCTTTAAAACTTTATTTTAAAATTTATGAATATTAAATACTAAATATTACTTCAAAATTATTAAAGATTAGTTATTAATTATTATTTTTAACTACTATTTGTTTAATTATTATTTATTATTCATTTATTATTAAATATAAATTATAAATTATTATTATTTCATGTTAATTATTTATTATTATTATTTAATTTAATTACTATTATTTAATATTAATTTTTAACTTTTAATTATTACTACAACTGGCAAAAAAGAATGGTTGTAATAGGCATTTATTACAACTGACAAAATAAAAGAGTTGTTAAAAGTAAGTTTATTACAACTGTCTGATAAAAAGAGTTGTAAAAAACCTTTATTACAACTGACTATCTATGGCAGTTGTAAAAATACAGTTGTAATAAGGCATTTTTGTTGTAGTGGGTAAGTTGTTTTGGGTAAAAATAAAGAACAGGACAAGACAGAATAGATAAACCTCGCAACGGTATGGTTACCTATAATATAAAATGATATCTATAAATGATATAGTACAAAAGGTTTACTCCTTATATGAAGTTATCAAAGTTATACAAAAGTAATGCATCTAATAGATTTTCAGCTATACATTTTGACTTGTTAAATTTAGATACAAAATAAACCTACATAAACATACGGTGGAAATAAATAACTAGACAACTAAGGAGTCGCCTGCTCGGTCATCACCTTCAAAGAGCTTCAAAGAAAACCTGTTATTCTCAGGCTACCCAAATATAATATAGTACCCAAGAGTTTAGGGAAAATAAACAACTCGGGTCAGACAAATGTCTAGTATAAGTAAAACTATGAAAATGGGGAGTATTTAAACAATAATATGTGGGACCACGCCGCTAATGCGGAATGGGTTTTCTCCCATATAAATAACAACCAAACATAACGAAATGAACAATAGGGAATAAATCCAAACATAGATGATGGGTATACAATTAGTATAAGATTCAGAATTGAAAGAATGGTAATAGGCTGAATAAAAAAAATCCAAACTAGATAGAATGGATAAAAGAAGACAATAGTTCAAACTCGATAGAATGGATTAAACAAGATAACTATCCAGACTTGATAGAATGGACAAAACAAATAATTGCATACCGCGATGAGTGGTTGACTCTTCCCATTGTAATTAAAGAAAATAGATTCTAAGGTTCGAATCAAATAAGAAAAGGAAAATTTCCAACAATGACTAGGAAGGTGCACCTCTTGAAATATACCTCTAGTAATATACTCCTGAGAAGCTCATTTACTCTATGACATTTCCCGGGACTGTCCAAGTCGGACCCCACCAGACCTTATCGAGAATCCAAATATTGCACATCTAAATCTTTACCATTTTTCACATGATGGTACATAAAAATCTAGATGAGATGTGAAAATACCCTAATAGGAGCAACCCCACATAGCTTGGCCCCCTCCCCCGCTTTTGGTTTAGTCATTTTCGACAAAGGATGTTAAAGCTCAACGGAGCAACACATCGTCTTAGAATGACGATAATAAAGAAGCAGAAGTGTCCGACAGCCAAGAAATCAACTATCAACGATATAAAAACGTCATATATGGAAATTAATTCTTGTATGCTTATCACCACTCATTGAGATCAAACTTGTACTATTTCTTGGTTAACAGTAATATCGAACAAGTCAAGGTAGTGTTACATCAAAGTCATGTCTCATGACTATTCTTAACTTTCAAAATAGAAACAAGTCTACTTTTTTGACGCTTAGTGCTAAGTACACAAGCAAATCGTTTCTATATAACAGATATTGCTTTACGGAAATTAATTTTTATTTCCATAAACGAATCAAACTTTTTCATTTAACAACTGAATTTGTGCTTGGCTTCACATCACAAGTATTAGCTTGAAAACACTTTGTTAAAAAAGTTCACAAACCATTCTTTTCAAAAATACTAGAAAGCTTTTAAAAACGGATATGAAAAGTACCATCGGTATCAACAATGGATCGCAGCTTACGCAATGGTTATGTCGCTATCCCGACGAGTACATTGTAAACTGTAGGCAATCCCTGCCCCTCAAATTATGCCATAAAAATCTATCATTATTGAATGGTTAATTAATTTTAAAACATCTTTATTACATTGATCAATTAACTATAAACTTCATCCCATAATTAGATTATTGAACTTCAAAGATGCTTAAATACTAAAAAGGATAAACCACCTTTAAACCTTATTAATTCAATTAATTAGTAAAATATAATTAATTAAATTAATAAATAAATTATTTCGTATCATTATTTAAAATGAATAAAAAAGTCAAAACATCTTTGTTACTTTGATAAATTCACTTTAAAACTTCATAAATTAAGTTGAGTAATTAACTCTAGTAACCTTTAATTAAAAGGGGTAAATCACCTTTAAGATATCATTAGTTAAATTAATTAATAATATTAAAATAAATTAATTTAATTAATTAATAATAATAATTAAATATCATTATTTAAAAGTGATAAATTAATTAATATTTTATTTAAGGAAAGATTAATTAAGGTTAAACAGATCTGATTTACTTTTAAAAGTCATTAGTTAAAAAGGTTTCATAAAATTTAAAACACATTATTCAATTAGTTAATTAACTTTAATCCATTATTATTAAAAGATTAATTAACCTTAAACATTCTTAAATAAAATGATTAAGTAATTTTAAAACATCATTAGCTAAGTAATTAGTTAAATTTAAACACGTCATTAACTAAGTAATTAGTTAACCTTAATCCTTATTAATTAAACAATTAATTAATTAATCATCATTAAAATGACTAACTGCTTTTGAAAACACCATTAACCAAAAACTTGCTTAACTTGTAAAACAATTCCAAGCATGGAGATGAAACCAAATGGTTCGATAAGAAGCGATATTCTGAAAGTGTCGATATAGCGACTATCGCTATACGGGCAATTCCACAGATAAGTTTATGATATTAACAACACATCCAAACATCACATAGTAATGGCTTAAGCATATATACATCAAGCATTCATAGGCAATAAATATGAACATGAATACAGTTTAAAAGTCATAGTTTGAGGGTAGGGTTTTACTTACTAACTAGCTTGCCAAATAACATTTACTAATAAGTTAACTAACTTAATTTAACATAATTGCATCCATCATAACATATGCATGTCCAAACCAAACATGAAGAAATTCACATCATATCCAAACCAAACAAGCAATATATTACATAATACAACTAAAGAAAATATTTCCCAAAAGGATTCAGGTTTTTACTCACATTGAAACTTTCCAAACACTCTCTAGATTAGGTTATGCCCTAGCACTTTCATTCCTAAGTAAAAGATGGAGTCTTTGACCCTTACTCCCCTAGGTGCGCTTGTCCTTGCAAGAAGATGGAAGTGAAACTTATTATTGGTAATGTGGAGTGACTTGGATAGTTATTGAATTCTGCAAAATTTGACAGAAAAAAGGTCGAATTTTCCTCAAATTTTGGACATGTTGCACTTGGATTTTGGAAAGATAGTAAAGAGGAAAGTTTTAGGGAATTAATTTCTCTATAATTTATAAAAAATAATCGCTCAATTTGGATCATTTTTGAGGAAGATATGGTCAAAAGAATAAGGACTGTTTTGGGACACGAAATTCTGGGTTAGAGACCACTCTGTAAAGAATCAAGAATTTAACATAGCCGTGCATAAAATTTGAGAAAGTGGTCAACACAAAAGTTGTAGCCACTAAAATTTTACATGATCTGGAAAAAAATTCTGATTTGGTGAAGCATGGAGTATGTTATGGCCGAAGCAAGTTGAATGGAAATAGGGAATATTGAGTGGATTTTCCAACAAGTTTTACAAAAGGATTTTTTTCTTTTAAAAGAGAAGCCATTGGAGCTTCTTTAAGAAGCTTAAGGAAGTTTTGGAACCATGAAAAGGAAATGATAAAGTAAGAAATGAATTAGAAAAACTAACTTTATAAGAAGGCAATGCTTTCAAGGGAAGCTTCATTATTTTATTTATTTTCTTAGCTTATGTTGGAAGCTTCCTTTATCTAATTTATTTATTAGCTTACGTAGGAAGCTTCCTTATTATATTATACTTACAGGCTTATATTGGAAGCCAAGAAAGCATACTAGCTTTAGGAATTTGAAAGGGAAATGGGAACGAGAAAGTGAAAAGAGATTAGGAAAACTAGTTCCATAAGCACACAAAGCTTCTAGAAGAAGCTATTCAAAATAGGCTTCCAAGAGAAACCAAACCAAGCTTATAAAAATAAGCTTCCTTGAGAAGATATTATTAATAGAACAAGCTTCTAAGAGAAGCCATCTATGTAAAGTAAAGTGTATAAAAAGTGTTATGAACTTTCTGATAACTTTTAACCGACGTGAAATCGAAAATTCGAAAAACGAATTTCCATTCACATTTTTGATTTTACATTGAACTAAATATTTTTGTGAACTAAATTTAAAAATTATTTTACTATCATTATTTATTATTTAAGATATATATATATATATATATATATATTAGTTATAAACGTATATTGAATATTTAAAATTAATTAAATATTCATAAATCAATGTGGTGAAATTTTGAGTCGTTACATATATGGCTATGAATCATATGTTTGGATATATATCGTAAATGAGATGCAGGTTTATGAAGGAAAAGGTATGTTTGACGCCTTTGGTTTAATGAGTTGAGTTATTTTCCCAACAAATAGGTATGTGTCTATATTGTGGTTTGAGTTGATGATTTTTGCCCCATATGTGGAAGGCCACATGGCTTTTGTTTTCCTTTTTTGGATTGGCCTGTAGCGGTGATTTGTAATTTTTTCGATCGACCCGCGCAAAAGAGACGCTGCCGAAATTTTCGGTAATTTTAAGACTCAAAAAATTAATAACATATTCCAAGCAATTGATTTTGAAAGGTTAATGGGTTTGGAGGCATTTCCTAACCTTGATAATTTTGGGAACGAAATTCTTTTGGGGGAGGGGGAAATGTAACTACCCACGATTTTGGTCATTTAATTTCGAATATTTAATTTATTTAGTTATTAAAATGTTGGTTTAAAAGCTTTAAAAACTTAAATTTTATAGGATTGTTTAAAATCTTTGAATTATGATTAACTATTTGAATAGTGATTACTTAGGTAATTATTATTTGAGTAGCGATTTGAATATCTGGATTTTTAATTGAATATTTATTTAATGGGTTTAATGGACTTATTTAGCCCCTTTTAAATTATTAAATACTATCAGTGAATTCTATTGTTAATTTGTTTATAGTAATAAATGATTCAGATGAATAATCAGAAAATTTTATTTTATTTTTACAACCCGAATTCTGTTCATGCATTTTAAATTTATTTTATTCGATTTTTCCACAATTTTCAATTCGGAAAATATTTAAGTGGTCGTTTGACGATTTTTTGGCAAATGACAGTGATTTTGTGATTTCACAGAATTCAATAACTAGTGCATATTATTATTGTTTTAGGACCACGCCGCTGTCCTGAGCGCGACCGTATTTTTGTTTTGTCCTTCGATATCTACGTGCGAATGAAAAATGATGCGACGAAATGCTGGAAAATTTAAAATAAATATAATCAAACTTAAATATTTCGTACTGGCCGCTCACATTTTTGTCTCTCTCCGTACTCCACTTTCTTTCATGTTTGGAGCAAGAAAATGGAAAATCCAGTTCTTTTAATAGTCGGGATCTCTAATTCCATCAGCTTTCAAAATCGAAAGCAAGAAGGAAAAAAATTCGAAATAAAAATAGGAAAAATGTAAAACAATAATCCTTGTGGTTATTTAGTTTAGATTTTCTTGCCAATGTATTGCGGGAGATTGCGGTTGATGTTTATGAAGCTTGACAATGGAGTCGTGGGTTTTTTGTGAAGTTAGGGTTTTAATTTTCTCAGGCTATGGTCATCGTTGGGTAGATTGGAGAGTGTTTTTGGGTTCGGGGTGTCGAGGAGGTCCGGTGGTAGCAAAATGGAGGGTTGGGGCTTCATCTAGCAAAATGTGACACTCGGTTATTTCATGTAGGCATCCAGGTCGCATTCTAGTGGAGGACGATGAGCTCGTCCTAGTGGGGTCCGATTGTAACTATCCGCTATTTCGAACCATTCAACTCGGCAATTATCCACACATGTCAAACTTGAATTGATCAAAACAATAGATTGTTAATTTATATGTGGCAAAACTTAGTATGTATGGGAAATAAATCAACCACAAAATCACAAACACAGAGTAATACAACAATAAGTAGCGGAATAGATAAATAATAGTCCATGAAGCTATTACATAAACATCAGAGTTTGAAACAAATGCAACAGAAAATCTCAAGTGCATAGAGTCACAAATACAAAAGCAATTGACAAGTCTGAACATTAAACAACTAGAAATAACATAAAGTCGGAATAAATATAAAACAGATGTTCAAGCAAAGCTCCAAGCTCCAAAGGTGAGTCTCAAATTCTGTGACACTCGGTCTAGCCCGGGCATAAAGCAAAACACAAAACACTCGAGTCAGGATTAACATTCTTATGCAAGTAAATCAACTCAAGTGAAATGTACAAGAAAATTGCAATATAACATAAAGAATATTTAGGATTCCATCTTTTAAGGATACGTGGAACTATCTACATACATAGTATAATACGCTATATATAACATCTACAGTAAAGTAAACTATTAAAATAGCATTAAGGCGTTACCCATAACCCCCTTAAAACATTTTATATAAATGTCGTAGTCTATACAGTACTGTAAACTCCACTAAACTGGTGGTTTATTAGGGAGCACTCCATAGGTACGACATAAACCAAACTTGTAAAGGGCACGATGAGGCATATGACAAGGCACGCGAGGCAATGCCCAGGGTAGAATACTACCGTTTTGCGGATCTGGTCTGGTGGTAACGCATAACAGTTACTACCGTCCATTTCGAGACACACTCCCATAATCAAAGTTGCACCCATTCAAATCACAAAGTAATAGAACGGTACCGAAGAAGCATGCTCGATCAGAGGTGCGACCACACTTGGCCCGGCGAGTCTCCTGTTTTAGTCACATCAAGCTGACCAGAGGGGATCGGGGCTTCTTCCATACCTCATATAGACGTCCGCCAAACCATCCTACTTCATTCTGGATTCTCCACCTCGTTCACAGTTGTTAAAGTGGTTTATGATATTGGCAGAAAGTATGACAATATCTGATCCCGGTCACTTTAACAACCAAAAGTTTATTTCACACCGTGGTCATTTTCATTTCAAACAGTTCATACTTCATATCAAATATCATATTCATTTCAAAATTATACCATTTTCGAAATCATTATTCACTTAAATTATATTCATTTCCAAAATCATAACCACAAAATAGGTTAAACAATCAAATCAAAGTAATCGCATGTAGATCCATTAAATCTAAATCATAACAGTTCCAACTTAACAGTTTGAGTATTGAAAGTGGTTTATTTTATAGAATAGTTATACACTAAAAAAGTTTATATTTGAAAATTGGTTATAGATTAAAATAGTTTATATATTAATATATATATATGATTGTTTATAAATTTAAAATAATATATATTAAAATAGTTTATATGTTTAAGAGAGTTTATATCAAAAGTAGTTTCAAATTATTTTTTCTTTCAATTTCACAAATCAATTCAAATCAACTTTAGTTCCAAAATTCAATTTAAATCAATCTCAATTCGAATATTACAATTAAAAAGGTTAAAGGTTCAATTCAAATTCTTATTAAAACAATTTTTAATTTATATCGATTTCAAATCTAGGTTTGAACTATAAATTTATACCGCTTCCAATTCAATAGGTTTCAAAGTTTAAATATTCTAACAATTTACAATAACTCAATTTGATAAATTTCACTTATATTTCAAAATTCAACTTTAATTTTAATTTTATTTAAAATTTCAATTTAACCACTTTTAATAACATTTAAGTAAAATCTCAAATTATAAATTAAATCAAAATTAAATATTTAACTTCAATTTAACTCTAAAATATTCACCTAATCACTTCTTATAAGCATTTAAATAAAATCTCAAGTTACAAATTTAAATCAAATCAAATTCAATTTTATTTAAATTTGAAAATATTCAATTATCACCTTTTATTTAAATCAAGTTATAAAATCATACCTTTCAAAATCTCAAAATTAATTAGTATCCAATCAATTCTTATTTATATTCAATTCTCAAAAAAAATAAATTACAAATTAACTTAATTTATCTTCCCAACCTTTATTTTATTAAAGTCGTTACAAAATCTATTTTCAAAATATTTATATAAACTTTAAATAAATATTTTAACTACAATATATATATTTATTCGATTAAATTCTATTAAATTAAATTTTATTATATAAAATATTATTAAATTAAATTTGATTTTATTAAATCTATTTTATTTATATTAAACTATATTTTATATATTTAAAAATAATAAAATTATAAGTAAAATCTTAAAATTTACATTTTTTAAAACTTAGCTTATAATTTAAAATTTTCAAACATATAATTTAAAAATCTAAATTTTTCACACATATTATGTAAAAATCTTTATATTATATTTTGAAAAATCAATATTTAATAAACCCATATATTTCCTTTCAAAACTTTGAAAATCATTATCAAAGTAGACCAACGGTGTCCATATATAATTTTCTATCCTATGGTCAAGTGATACAAATATTTATCATTTTAATCCGCAATATTTTAAAACTTACGGGTATATACCATTTCAGCCCGCAATCCCAAAATTAAAAAAAAATTCAATAAAATCGCTTGGGTTTATCAATTCAACCCATAACGATTTTCCCTAATCTATAATATCGTTTGGGTATGTATCATTTCAACTCATAAGGATTTTCTAACTAACAGGGAATTTGCAAAGTGAGAACAAATAAAATAATAATATAAATCGACATACATATCAATTACATCATGGATCATGATTAACAATTCAAAATATAATATATGTATACAACAGGTTATGGTGTCATATGTCAATTAACATAGATTAGTAATTTTAAATAATAACTTATCCTACTTAATAAATTTTGTTACTAACCAATTCAAATTTAACCATATATTTCAATTGTCATTACCTGTGAATAAAATTCACTAAACAAAGGAATGTCAATCGTGAGTGATCACTCAACTTTCGAGGCTAGAGAACAACGAGAACAAGATAAAAACGGATACGGATAAACACGGATAATCGACAAAGCTAGAAAACAACTTTAATACAGTTACGGATAACGCGAGCTAGAAAACTGCGGTGACACTACCCAGGACAGCAGAGAAACAAAGAAAAACCAGCTTTAACTTGAGAATCAAATATATTACATAATATATATATATATATATATATATATATCTCATCGATCTGTGCATCAAATGGTAATTCTTAAACTGAATAATCACTTTGAATTGCCTCATGTTTCAAAATTGATATCCAGTTCAGTTATAAAAACAAGCTGAAATTATATATATCTATTGTTTTTAAGAAGAGACAAGCAAAGAGACCCGACAAGGGAAGGAGACTGGTCGGCGAGCTCAGGTGGCTGCTGCACTCGAGTGGGGCTGCACCAAGTCTACGTCTGTTGCTGAAACGGATGGCGAGGTTGTGGATGGCTGCTTGGCTATCGACTATGGGTGTTATGGGCTTGGAGATGCACTGGCGGGCTGTTGTTGCGAAGTGGGCTTGGCAGCGAGGCGGATGTGGGGTGATGTGCACGTAAATGTGCTATTTTTACCTTCATATTTAATATATTTAAATTAAATAAATGATCATATTGGGTATTTTAACTTGTTCAAACAAATTCAAATTATTTTTAAATTGTCACATATTCATCTTCATATATGGGCAAAATAGTCATTTTTGTGCATATATTAATTTGAGAAAATTTAATTGGAAATTTCTATATTATTTTGTAGGAATTTGGCTTTATATACAAGTGGCTTCATAAAGATATATACATACACAAGAGTGAATACAAAGAAATGGAGATGAAAATAATTCAAAGCCATGATCATGGAGGACCCCACCTAACCACCCTCCTTCATGTACAAATTAGAAGTTAATCCACATACTAATGGCCATTACACTATCATGCACAGTTAATAAGTGATTATTGAAGCTAATGATAACTTGGCCACCACACTTCCTACAATGGCATTTTGGGCATTCTCCTAAAAAATGAATTAGGATTTCTAACTTGTATAAATACCATATATCTTCATGTAACCATCTCTTCCTCTTAGTTAGTTTAGGCTTAAAATAAAAAGACAAGCTCTCTTTCTCTTTTCATGGCTACTTAGCCATTTTTTGTTTCATGTAATCTTTCTTTTTATGCAATATTAATTAGTGTTTTATTTTACTTACATGCTCTCTTTCTTTCATGCTAGTGGTGTAGATTTTCTTTTATGCAATTTGATTAGTTCTCTTTTCCATTAGCTTTTATTTTTCTTTTTTCTAGCTTCATGTTGCATGCTATTGTGTTGATACGATAACACAAATGAGAGGTTAATCCCTTCAATTTAGGGGTAATGAAACCTCTAATCATGTAGCTTCAACATTTTTATAATTATTGCTCTCTTTTGTTCTTAAATGAATGTTGATGTGATTTATTGTTTCATGTTGAATTTGATAGTTTATGTTGTTCGTAGCAAATAGGCTATGCCTAAACAATTACAAACAAAAATTGCATCTTCATCTAAATATGATTATGAAAAAGAAGTGAATGTTGAAATTGAAATTTGATGGTCTATATTTCTAATTAATAGTTAATAGACCATACTTAAAATAGATTTTGCTTTCAGTTTGTTATCATTTTTTCATGAGAGTTGAAAAGTAGTTTAAATGGTGTGTTACAGTTTGATGGCTTATGTTGAGCTAACTAATAGCACAAATAGGTCATACTTATGATAAGCACATCAATTAAACTAACTAATAACAAAAAAAGATAGATAATAATTTCATGTTTTGTTGAACTATGTGATCTATTGAGTGAAAATTCTCTCTAAATTGTCTTAATCCTCATATTTTTATCAATCATCTTTTGTCATTTTTCTCTTTTTTTTAGCCAATCACTCTAAATCTTTGGTTGATATGATTGAATAGAAATTTAAAATCGACAATTCCCTGCGAATCGATCCGTACTCGCCACGTACTAAAATTGTACGCCGTGCGCTTGCGGTATAAATTTAATTCAAAATTTATTGACGGTTTTCTAACTCGATAGAATTTCCGCCGTTGGACAAATTTTTGGCGCCGTTGCCGAGGAGTTGATTTGATTTTAATTTTCTAGTCTTCGTATTATTTTTGTTTGATTTTCTTATGTGTTTGTTTTTGTGTGTTGAGTTGTATTTAAAAAAATGGTTTTGTATTGTGTGTTTGTCGTTGATTTTTTTTGTGTGCTCGTTGTTTTTCTTGCATTTGCATTTGCATTTGCATTCCTATTTAAAAAAAAAAAAAACAAAAACAAAAATATTTTATTTCCTTCATTTACAAATTTCGTTTCCATTTACAATTGCATACGTTTGTTTTTATTTTATTTTTTGGTTTGTACATTTGTTTAATCAAAACGTGCACCCCCGCTGTTCTTCTACCTTTCTTTCATCCTTCTGCTACCTGACCACCAGTTCTACATCAAAACAAAACTGCAACATATAAATTCACTGTCACTGATCAAGTCATCACTACTGCACCACCTTCGAGCTTCAACATTCCATCTCCTTGCTATCCCATAATCATACCCCACAGCACTTCAATACCATTCATACATACCATTCAATCTCCACAACCTACTGACCACTGCAGTGTCTACCTCTGATCAACATCTATTTCCGCCACACAAACAGCGACCATATTGCCATAACACCTTGCCATAACATACATTCATCCACCACACTGCCATAACACCTTACCTCCGCTAACATCAAACTCCACAATTCTGTCACCAAACACCCCTGAATTCACCATATCACCTGCACTGACCTACCCTCACCATCTTCACTGTCAAAGACAATCACTGCTATACCACTTTCTCCTCCAACATCATCAAAGACAACAATCACTGCTTATACATCCTTTCCCCCATCCCAAAGCCGTTGCAAACATACAATTGCATTCATACTTCCAACTCACCAAACAAACAATACTGCACAATCAATCTGCACACAAATACAACTTGCACTACTCAACACCACAGTTGCCATCTACTATTATTGCTGCTTTTCAACACAGTCTCAAAGCAAACACCATTAGCCACCATTCCATTCAATTCTTGCCTCTGCCACCACTGTTAATCATTTCAACCACGCTACATCCTCTGGTCACAACACCTCTAGCCAACCTATCCACCCTCCATTGAAAAACAGTTTGTAGCCAATTCCAACATCTCCACCAAAACAAGCTACCACCGAACAACCCGAAACCGCCTGCTAATCCATTCAAACTCAACTCACACATCCTTGCCACATTGTATCACTGTTCAAATCTACCACTGCCAATATTCCACTCTACCATTTCATTCAAACCAAATTTCATAACACAGTGAAATACTTACCCCTGCCTGTTCCTCAATCGTGCCATTCCCACATCCATCAAACAGCAGCCTTATCCAATTCACTGCAATTCGCGACCATTCCATCACCCACCTCTGACTCACCTTCGACGTCGCCATCACTTTCATCCCAGGCTTCAGCAACTTTGAGCAGCAAGAAAACGCGACATCTTCCTCAATCACCACGACTTGACACCGACCAACCTCAAATCCAATCGACTTCACCCACTTCGAAATCCCCCATCGCCAAACCAAGGCCATCACAAGCCATTCGAACAGATTTTGAAACTGTGGGGTTTAGGAAGTGAGTTTGATTTATTTGTGAAGTTGAGTGACCGAATTTTTGTGAAGAAATCGATTGGAAGATGGTTTTGTTTTGTTGGTCAGTAATTTCTGCTAATTTCAGTTAATCGATTGGAAGAATAGTTGTTGGTAGATAATTTCTTTAAGCTTCTCTGATAGTTTGTTTAGGACGTTTATAATTGGGCCGGGCTTGTAAATTAGATGTGGCAACCGTGAAATTTTATTGAGCAAGTTGTATTGAAAAAAAAAAGAGTTTGGGCCGGGTTACACATGTTCTTTTGATTTTAATTATTAGTTTTGTTTTGGTTTAGTTTTTTTTTGGTGTTACCACTTGTTTTGTTTTGAATTGAATCTTTTGCTTTAATTTTGTTTGATTGATAAGTATTTTGTTTGGCTTGTTTAACAAAATTCCTTAAAAAAATTATACAAGTTTGTGGTTTCATTTGTTTCTGTCATTTGTTTTGCTTGGTTTCATTTGATTTCAATTGTTTTAGTTCTTGTTTGATATTAAAAAATAATAATTGTATATATCTTGTACGAAATTTCAAGTTGCCCAAGCAGGAAATTAGAAGGAGAAGAACTGCTGCCAAAAATGAATTGCTTGCTTGTTTAAAAAAAATTGCTGCTTTTAAAATAAATTGCTAATAATTCTACACGCTTTGGTATCGTGTCATAGCTCTTGTTTTTATTTTGAACTACATTGTTGGTTGCTTGCATTTGCATTTTATATAAAAAAAGAAAAAAAATTCAAAATTCCAAAACAAAAACAAATTTCATTCATAGTTGCATTGTTAATACACGTTTAATTTCTGCTTTGCATTACATCCTAGAATTTTGATTAATAATAACGATTAGACATTGATAACACTTAATTGTATATTGGCGAATTGTCTTCTTTGAACAATTTAATTTCTTGGTATCTAGGCTATTGTAGAGTAATAACCATTTATAAATATTACGGCGATTCGTAAATGTTATAGTGGTTATTCCTCCGAAGATACTTAAACCTTCAGCTGCATTGTTACGGTGATTGGTGGTGTACCGATAAATCCTGTCCGTTACCTGACTGAGTACTATCTTGTTGACTTAAGACAATGTGTAATTATTCAATTTTTGTTTAACTTAGGGTAGATAATTTATAATTAACACTTGCATTCATTTAGTTGCATTAGTTCATGCATATCTAAAAAAAAGTCAAAATCCAAAACTAAAAAAATTGTAAATATTTCTTAACTTAGTTTTCTTTTAAATCCTTTCTTTTGAAATTTATTTTTTAATCAAAAAGTCCGAAAAAAATTACTTAGCTTTTTAAGAAAATCAAAAATCCAAAAAAAATTTAAGCTGTTATTTTTTAGAAAATCCAAAAAAATATAAAAACCTTTTCAAAATTTAAAAAACCAAAATACAAAAAAAATTCCATTTTGAAAAATCAATTATATTTGTAAATATTTTTACTTTATAAAAAAACCAAAAACATTCTTAAAAATGTCCGAATTTCCATACTCACTTGAATTTTACGATAGTTGTGAAAACCAATATAATCCATATGATTTCACTTCAAATTTTTATGGATATTTCAACAACAACTATTGTTTAAACGATTCGACTTTTGAACAACAAAATTTTCAAAATGACTAATAACCCTCGAATCTCGAAAATAACATTGAAATGCTTTCATCTTTACTTGAACTCTCTACACAACAAAATCGAGAGATAAATGATTTGTGTAATTCATATTTGTGCAATGATTCAAGACCAAATTTTCAAAGTGATCAAAATTTGAATTCAATTCAAAATTCAAACGATTTCGGTTATAACCCATCCCAATTCGATTTCGAACTCCAAAATGAAAACGGAAACAACTTTTCAAACAATTTTGGCAATGGGAATAATCTAAACCACGTTACAATTGAAAACTTTTGTCCTCAACAATTTCATAGTGAAAATCCTTATGCTAATAACTATAAATTGGATTTTGTTGAGAAAATGAACGAAGTTTATGATGATCACACGGATTCGTTGTTTGAAACATATATGAAACAACATGAAAAACAAATCAAATTTCAACGTGTGACGAGTTAAGTAATAATCCATCTTTTACCAAAATGATGATTTTAAAATAACAACTTTTGAAATTGAAAATAAGAATCTAAATGAAGTTGTTGAAAATTCGGTAATTGAGTTAGATTTCAATTCTTTTGAAGGTATGAAACTCGATTTAAAATTCGATTTTCCTTTCTTCGGCTTTTAAAATTTGAATACAACTTTGGATTTTGAACTTGAGATACGCAATGAAGTTGTTGATAATCCAAATAAGGAAGACGAATTTAATGAACACAAATTTCATGAAATTTTCGAAGACGAGTTGTTAAATTCCAAAGGGTTGATTTAAATCACCATTTTAATTTTGAAATAAATAATTTTGAAGAAGTTTTCAGTGACAAATTTGAATTTCAAAATGGTGAAAACAAACTTGAATTTCAACCAATTGTTTTATCAACCCCGAAAATCATCCAAAAATGACTAGTATGATTTTTGATAAAACAACATTCGTTTTTCCAAACTAACATTCAATTTTGAAATCTTTTACGGTTTGTTCTTCCGAAGTAAAGCCGTGTCTCGCATATTTGATGAGACAAATGAATCGGTCTTTGGAAGACGTTTCATTTACTTTTTGACGATATACTTCCTGATCTCGTGTAAATACAGTTCATTTTCATGTAAATATAGGTCATATTTTATTTTATTTTTATTTTTCTCCTTCCACTTGGGTTGACTGTGGGGACATAGTCAAAATCAAGTGTGGGGTGAGACTCGTCTTCGTTTTGATTTTATGTGACTAATTTTATTTTTCTTCAAAAACTCAAAAAAAAATTCAAAAACAAAAAAAATCAATAAAGAACAATTTTTTTTAAAGCATTTTGATTTATTTTTAAAGAAATACTATATGATAAATATATGGTTTTAGTTTATTAAATTGAAATTTTGAAAATTTATTTGTCTTAACAAAAATAAAAATGATGCTTGATTACAAATAACGATGGTTTAATCAGTATATAGAAAGATTCATACGTGTTAATTATGAAATATCCTAATTGAAAATCTTTGTTTTAAAAAGTGGTGAATTCAAATAAAAGGATATAACATTTTTTTTGTCTTCTAAGTTAAATGGCGCTAAGATGATTTTGCAAAACTCTCTCTTTTTCTTAAAAAAAAAACAAAAAAAAATGTAGGTAAAAAAACAATTGTATATATGCATATCACTAGTACAAAAAGTGCATATTGCTTCGCCTCATTTGCATCGGTTGAAGTAAAAACTGATGCAAATAGAACTATTTGCATCAGTTCTATCTTAATAACCGATGCAATTGGTACTGGAAAACAATAGGTAATAAAAAATTAAATTTGCATTGGTTATTAAGATAGAACTGATGCAAATAGGTTTAGTCGCATCGGTTTTAAAGTCAACTGATGCAACTACATGTTGATGGCAAAGATATGAAATTTAGGTGGGAAATAATGAAAAATTGGCTCCAAAGTTAGTACTTTAGATAAATGTACTCCGTCCTCCTTAATAACCCACTCCGAAAAAAAATTCTTCTCCTTATTGTTTAAACAAAGGACAGCAACTAAAAGAGAGGGTTAACAAATTCTGGAAATCTAAACAAAGCAAGAAACTGGTGAATCTCAAATTGCAAATTCATTCAAACCTAAAGCTATTGGAGCCATCGCAGATTAAAGTAGTGATATGGCGGAGGTCGAGCTGCGTGGCCGAAGGTGTGGGCGTTGGTGGTGGCTGCATTCAGGTGATGGCGGGATAGGCTAGGCGTCCGGTGGTGATGCAATTATTTAGCGCTGCTATTTAATTAAGGTGAGTAATTTCTCACAAATCTATCTCTAAATTTGTGAATATGGTTTCTAGGTGAATTCTTACTGTAATTGCTTGGACTTGATTGTTAAATTGTGTGTGTTGTTTGAAGATTTTGTAGCATTGAATTGAATGTGTCCCTGCCCTTACTTTGAAATTGATACACATTTTCTTATTAGCTTTGGTTCACTGCATGTAGATTTTATTTTATTTTGTGTTTATTTGAAATTGATACACATTTTCTTTTTATATTCATCACGTTACAGGTTACAGCTAATTGAGAGTGACTACTAAAAAATAAACCGTAATAATATGTCGATCGCATTATTTTAGTCTGCTCTTATTTTTATAATAGAGCTCTCCTAATCGATGACCAGTATAATCTTGTATTTAATTACATTACAGGTCATGTATTATATGTTAACCATTCATGACCCATCATGTTTTATTATATATCCGTGAATTGATGCGAATTCATTCTTTTAACAACTAAGAAAAGAGATTTGATATGGAATTCGCAATACAAATAAAATCAAAATGTTCTATAACATAGTATCTTTCCTTGCTAACATAACATAAACCCGTGCTTCGCATACGGTCTATTGTAAAACAACTTGTTTGTGATTGTATTGTTAAAAAGGTTTAGTTTTTAAATTTGACTTCGTTGGTGGATTATATATTTTTTATCACTTCCGAGTAGTATTTTTCTTTAAAGTATAGACTGAAATATAATTGCTGCTAAGGCACAAATTTTTATCTGGAACACAATGTTATGCTTAATGGAAAAAATTGATGAAATTACATTACATAAAAATTGGTGCTTTCTATGTTATAGTTAACAATTCAAATGCAAGCGGAAAGGTACATCACCTTATGCTTTCTAAGTGGTCTTCAAATCACCTCTTATGGTTTCTAAGATTACAAAACCGTCTTTCACAGTGTAAAAGAATTATGTCAAAAACAACACTATTTATGTTTTTGATATTGTTACAAATTGGTTCATAACTTCGACTAAAATACAAACACATAGGCTATGAGATTGGAAGACAAGTTAAAACTTGTAAACTGTTCAGTATGTGCAAATGAAAGTACAGACTGTGCAAATATAGCTTTAAACCTTTTTGGCTACCTTTTATCTTCTACTCCAATGTTGATTTATTAATATCAAGACTGAACATTTATTGGAGTATGCATATCCTAAATAACCATCCTAACAGTTCTTCCATTACACATGTGAACCTAAAAGAATATACTAATCATAAATTGCTCTCTAATAGTCTTCTTATTTTCTTAATAGGAAGTTCATCACTTATTATATGCAAATATGTAGCCTTAGAATCTTATTAGTAGGCACCATAATTCAACCTATAATGAGTAAAAAAATAGAAACTAATTTAATAAATACATTTAAAGGAAGAATAAGATTATGATTCGGTAAAGTTCTTATAGTTACCTTCAGAGAACTTCGTCATGCCTTCCCTTTTTTGCACCAGCACGTTGGTCATGGCCTATAAAAAATAACTGATTTCAAAGTTAATAATTGTGCAGTAATAATACAGATTTTATTATAGTGTAAAAAACTGATCGCAAGTTGTAAGAATTGAATATTCATATTAAAAACTGATCGGTTCTTCAGATTATTTTTACAATTGTCTTATTTAAAAAAATTGCTGTTTATTTGTTGTTTGATTTTGTGTTTAGTTCACTTCTCTAAATGTGCTAATAGTACATAAATATTAAATACTTGCTTAGAAAGAAAACATTCATTCACCAAGCTCAAGTACTCAAATTTCTGGTTTGATTGACACTTTAGCCATCTCTCTTTAACAAATCCTCCTAATTAGACATTTTCACTGGCGTCCACACATATTGTAGCAGTTGACATTTGTTTCTTGTGATTTAAATTTGAAATCAAGAAAAAATAAAAATATCTGTGCTTTGATCAAGTCCTCTCCAAACAATCTAAAATTACAACCAAAATTATCATTGCCTTCTGAATATGTTCGGTGAGCCAATGGTTTTAAGCTTTCATGATCATATTCATAAGTGTACAAACATTTACCCTCCAAGTGCAATATTCACAAATATGATTATATATGGATACTCCAGTATACATGCTTAACTTTCATCAGAGACAGAAATGGAAGCTGCAAGCAAAAGACACAGTGGAAAGACAATGTATGCTGCAACCTTTAATGTTTCTTCGGTTTCTTTGGTAATTGCTCCTATCCTTGACCAGTCCCCGCTATACCTTAAATAATTCATTTACAAACTTTTGAGTTGATTATGTATATTCATACGGTTTTCATACATATTTGAAAAATACGTACTCGATTTTATTAGCAACAATTAAATTTCATATATAGTGTGTGTGTGTGTTTTCAAATATGAGTAATTCTTACCCTGCATCAATGAAACCCAATCCAAAGATAAATATAGCAGACTTTGCAATAAAAGCTTTTGATTTTTTGAAGCTGAAGAGGGAGCTTTTTGTTCTAGAATTTTCACCAGAATTTGATTTCTTTGCATATATACGCTTGAACTGACTTTTTCTACTTCTTTGAGCATTCTGTAGCAAAAATAGCTTAGGATGATGTAATACCAGGTTTTCCATCTTTAGCTGGAGGTGAAACTTAAGTGTTGTTTGAGGTTTTGGGTAAGGTTTCTATACGTGATAGAGTTTTAGTGGCTACTATTTATTCCTTACTAAAGTTTATAACCATATACTTACGGAAAAATGTGACTTTTGGTTTCTTGTTACCCAGCTTAGTCTCCCCCTCTAGTTATATACTTGTCATATCCTTTTTATTATAACATTATGAAGTGCATATTTTTCTTTCTTTAAGCTCAGTTTTTTCTCCTGAGCTACAAAAACAGGAGGAGAAAAAAACTGCAATTTGTTTTTAGTAAATATTCATGATATCTTCTTCATCTATGGCTGTATCTATGTCAACAGCCACACTCTCAATAAGAAGCTTTAATACGTCTTCCAAAAACAATAGCTTGAGAAATGTTTTGTGTAAAATACCAAGTTTGGATTTTGCATCAATAAAGCTCATATTTAATTCTTCTCCTCTGAAAATAATTGAGTCTGCTTTGCCTCTGGCTGCCTCTCTATCTATTGTTCATTGGTCTAACCCAGGTATATTGTTCACCATTTTTAGTTATATTTACTGAATTTACATGATTTTGCTATATAGTTAGTTAAGTGTGGTTATAGAAAATGGTCAAGTATCTCTATCTCAAGTGGTTAGAGGTACGACATTTTAAACAAAGCTTCTAAAGGTCATATCCATTCGAGCTCCTAAGGTATCATAATGAGTGTTCTGATTGAGTGTTCTGCTTGTAGTTATAAAAGTGTGGTTATAGAAGATGAGAATGTATACCGAGCAAGATTTATGGTTTGTATGCAGCAAATGCTGGATTTCTTTCTGGGTCAAAAGGCTTGGAGTCAGTTCCTGGCCCTGAACTACCAAAGATCGACTTGCTCAACAAATGGAATGGTATGCCTTTGTTCATTTTAATCCTTGTATTATTTTTTTGTTAATTTGTATCATGAAGGATCTGAAAGGAGTTGATGAGAGTTGATTTAACAGAAATTTATTGCAGTTGAAAATCAGAAAAGATATGTTGACCTTGACACAAAATTCAAGTCATCTACGGTGCTAAAGGAACTACCGGAGAAATCTAAAGTTAACAAAGAGAGTTAACAGTTATTGAGTTACAGCATAATCCATAATTGTGCATACTACAGTTTGAGTTCTAAACTGGATTCGTAGCTTTTAAGAAATGTCAACCCAAAATGTAAATGACTCGTTGGTTTCTGGTTGGCACAAGTGCGGATTAAGGCATGACACGTATAAAAATTAGGCTGAATGCACAGCAACTTGGAACAAGTAGTTTGCATCAAATGATAAATGAAATTATTGTTTTTCTAAACTCCATCAGCACTCTTCTCTGCCATAACATATCCACCCAACTACATCATCTTATGTTGCCTCCTTCTCCCTACCACGGCTACATCATCCACCACTTGAACCATAAACTTCACCTACCTACCAATAGCAAACTTCTATACCCCTTCCGCTCTACTACAACCACACTTGCTGCACATCAATACAGCAATACTTCACCACCAACATGCACCTCACTTCCCTGCCACTACTCTTCTACACTAATACTGATAGATGATAAATTAATAACTAATTCACATGTTTATTTCTTGTTTTTCCAGGTTCAAGTCGACATTGCAAAAAAAGAAATGCAGCATATGGTTTTGAGCTGAAGCCTAAAAATTTGGGTTTTCAAGATTCCATGAAGTTTCTAAGGTTTTTCCTATACTATTTCTTAATGGTTGTACTAATTAAAAATATGAATTAAGACTACATCACTTAATGATTGTACTAAAGATCTGAATTATGCTACAAAAATGAATGCATGAACCCTTATTTTGTATAGATTATTAACACTTTAATTGATATATGTTTATTTTGGTATTATGTTATTCAGTTTGTATTTGCCATCAAATTTAATTTTGAATGATTGTAATATTGCATGCAATAAGTGTTTGTTATAATCAATATATATATATATATATATATATAGTCTACTTTAGTACTGTAATAATGGTTTCTGAGAATGACTATTTTACATCAGGTATAAATAGCTGATGCAATAGAGGGATTAGTTTGCATCGGTTTTCAACAACAACCTATGCAACAAGTTCCTTTGTTGCATCGGTTTTCATTACAACCGATGCAACATGGGGGCTGCGTTCAAGCAACCAACCATGATATTTTGCATCAGTTGTTAGTAACAACCAATGCAAAAAGGACCTTTTTGCATCGGTTTCAGAACTGATGCGAAAGTGTTAAGCCTGTTGCATTGGTTGCATATGCATCGGCTGTTGAACTGATGCAAAAGGGGGGTAAACAACTGATGTAAATGGCCTGTTTTGTAGTAGTGTATATTTTTAACACCTAGAGTCATGTGTTCACACTCGTGTCTTCACTCGCCATGCTCTGTATCATTCTCACGTAAGCCTGAAAGGCAGTGCATGATCGGTATATTTGGCCTTAGTTTATCTTAGTTAGGTGTAAGTATATAAAAATTATTTTACTAATAATGCATACAGTCAAATAAGTGTTCACACTTGTATGTTCACTAGCGACGCTCTATATTCCCCTCACATCAGTCCGCAATCTTGTAACGACCCGCAATTTTACGATTATATTTTAAAAAAAATTATTTGAATATAGCATCGTTAGTTGGATTAAATTCCAAAATGTTACTTTTTGTAAACAGTCGAATTTGGACTCGAGGCCACTTCCATTAATTTTAAAACGATGTTTACAACTTGCTTGAGTATAAACATCAATTTGTTTGGAGTTGATTAGGATTTTGGTATTTTCATTTGGGCTTTGGGTTTGGTTCTAGCCCACTAACCCAATAATTGAACCTAAACTCTTCTACCAAATACCCTAACTCCTCTCCCTTTCATTCATTCTACTTATAATAATTCGTACCACTCAAGCTAAAGGAGAAGTAGGGTAAAGAAGGGAGATTAGAAATTCCTAAGCCCTAATTTTCTTAGGAAATTCAAGTTTAGTTCTAAAATCAAAGAGAAGCTTAGGTAAGCATCCTCTTCATCTTATCCATCTCAATTCCTCTTTAATTTCTCACAATTCCCTATAACCTAAGTTAGGAAATTCATTTCATTTGATAATAGATTGAATATTCTAGAGGTGTTTTTGAAGAGAAATCAATCTTAGCTTGTTTTAGAGCTTCTTATTTCTATATTTGCGTTTAAAGGTGAGTTCTTGAACTCATATCTATGTCTATACCTTTCATTGTTGTTAGGTATGTATTCCTAACGTCTATTTCATGTTCAATTGCTTTTGTTTTGAATTGGTTTGGTGAATTTTCCAATTTTGGTATTTTGAAGTCAAAATATTTAAAGATCCTATCTTGGGTGTTTGGACATGTTATTGGTCGTGTATCGAAGAGCCTATGAGGCTCGGTTTTCAATTGGCATAAATCCCTAGCATCCATCGCTCATTCGATCGCTTCCGGTTTGGATTTGCCCACTTTGGGCTAGGCAAATTTTTGCCTAGCAGAAATATCCAAACGTCTGGTTGAAAAAATCCAAACATCTTGTAGGGGTCCGTGGAAAAATAAAAAAATAACAAATGCAGAAAAAAATGGCTGAGCCAAAATCCAAACGTCTGGTTAAACCTAACCAGAAGTCCGGTACCATTCATTTTTACCTATTTTGGCTGTTTTTGAGTGGATTTCCAATTTTTATCGATTTTTGTTGTTCTGGATAGTTGTTGTCATTTATTATCGAATTTGATGAATTCATTTATGGATTTTAAGGAATATCCATTTGATGGATTTGATATCTATTTTTATTCTTTTAATTCACGTCATCGAATGTGGATTTTGGTGATAGATTGTTTTTACAATCATTTCTGTGATTTGTCACTTTAAAATACAAAGGTTTTTATACTAGTAGTAAATACTAAAAACTCTTTCAGAAAAATGATTTCAACACTATTTTTAATACAAAGCTCGTTTTTAAAACCGTTTTCCTATCTATTAGTATATACAAACCTTTACCTCATTCGTACGAGAAATCTAATTAAATGACTTAGCAAAACAAGTGGTATGAAACGCTTGCGTTTACTTAAGCTAGTGGTTATAGGATATGAAGCTAAACTCATTTATTTACCAGCTTAGTGTAATTTACACTTACCGATCAATGATGATCATTTTATGATTTAGAATAGAGATGTGCGATGTCTCTTTGTTTGCATGGGGGACTAAACCCCGTTTATGGAGCTTCGGTTCAAATTGGTGGGGTAGCGACCCATGGTCTTCGGGCCATTTCTGGAGCCTCGGCTCAAATTTGATGGTTAGCGACCATGGAATAGTGTTCCGTTTGTGATACAAGTGTTGGTGAGTTTTCATGCTCCCATTTGTGATAGGCCTCCCCCTTTTGTGATTTCTGGATTTCCAATTGATGATTTTGGAATTTTGTTTCACCAATTTTTTTCGATTTGCATTGATACGTTTTCTCAATATTTGAGGTTTGGTCAATAGGTAAAGAACATGATATTCTTTTTGGATATTTGAGGAGAATTGAGATATTGTATGATTTTCATTATTATCAGATATATACTTGTTATAGTATGACATTATTGTTATCATATATTTTTGTCATATCTCTTATCCTATCTCATCTTGTATGATATTTATAGCTAGACTGATCCGTTTATTATTTTCTTCTTAAATAATACTCGGGTCAGACCGAGGTGTGTTTCAAGTGCTTCCACTTGACTTCTTAGCAGGGTCTAGCTTCTGACTTTTGGCTAACTACTTTAGCTCAGTAGTTTTTGTTTTTATACATTCGAGATAGAGACTCCTTGATGTATACATATTATTTTGTCTAGAACTTGTACCTATTCTTTTGTGATGTAGTGGATCTTGTATGACCAATACTTTGATGTTCACTTCTATGTGATATATTCATATATGTTTTCGCCTTAGTGATATGAAAATCTATGGCTAATTTTATGGTATGCTTATTTCATATTTGTTTCCGAAGACTAGATAGCCACTGTGTAGTAGCTTTGAGTTTGTATTTGATATGTTAGATTTCCTCTTGAAATGAAATGCATTACCTTTTATCTGACATATTGGTACTCGCACAAATCAATTGCACAGATGGTCGCTCCTCAATAGTCTTATTCTTCGCGCTAGTTGATGGCATTACCTGGTAGTGTCCTTGGCTAGTGTGAGTATAGAGGCGGGGCGTCACAGCTTGGTATCATAGCCAAACTTCAGAACAGTGTAGAATAATCTAGCAAGGATCATTGTCCTAAGTCTCTCTTAGTAATCGTGCCTTAGGATTTAGTTCGACTCATATGACCCATTTTATCCTATTTTCTTTAATGATGCCTTGTTTTATCAATCAAGTTTATTTGATATTCATTCTGAGAATACCCTTTTTCCTCTTATTTCTTTCTTTCTTAATGAAGATAAATGGTAAGACCTGGCTGTTCCAGCGCCGATCAATCCAGTGCTACTTCTCAGGATGGTGTATTCATGTCTACCTAACAGCTTTTGGATCTTGTAAAGAATGCCCAAGGTGCATGACCCATTCCTGAGCCTATTCATCCTAAATCCGGGTTTGCACGCTTGTGAAATGATTATACCAATTTGGGTGGAAGGCCATTCAAGGGTTCTGAAAGCGTTATAGAAGTCCAAGCTTGGCTTAGAACATGCGATCGCATCTTTTCTCGCATGAATCTTATGGATCTACATCGAATCTAAGTGGCTTTTAGCACGCTCCAAGAGAGAGTATTAGATTGGTATAAGATTATAATTTCGAAATTTTTTGAAGCAGATCTTACTTGGGAGAAATTCCAGGAATGGTTCGAGTTAAATTTTGTGCCGGAAGCTGAAAAGGTAACTTTAGCCCGATGCTTTATTGATCTTGTTCAAGGTGAATCTTCTGTGACAGAGTATGTCGCATCTTTTAAATCCCTCTCTAAATATGACGTCGAGTATATTAATACCCCATTGAAGAAAAATTAAAGGTTTATCTATGGGTTGAATAAGAATCTCAAAAAGGCTTTACTTCTGAAACTAGAAGTTTCTTTCGATCAACTTGTAGATATCGCTTTTCGACTTGAAGAGGCCGATAAAGAAAGTGATGTTGAAGTTGTCGGTGCCAAGAAGAACTTCAACAACAATAAGCGTCATATTAAGTTCAAAGGCCCTAATCACAACAAGAAAGTGAAGCAAGCAATTTCGGTAGCAAAGACTCCTACCGCTGATCGTAGAGTATGCTACAATTGTGGTTCTAAGGACCATTATGAAAGTATAAGTGTCCGAAGCACCTTACTTGTCGCTATTTCAAAAGTTCGGGTCATTATATATCTTTGTGTCCCAAACTTCAAAGCAAGAACGAGGAAAAGTTGAATGTTGTGCAAGCCCCTAGTAACACTTCTCTTGATCAAGGTATTTCTCATTCTGTCCTTGATGGTATTATTATGTTCCTAGTCATCCTATTTGAGTTCTTTTTGATACAGGAGCATCTCACTCTTTTATATCAAAGGAACTTGTTGATACTTTGTGTTTAAACGTTATGGGCTTGATGACTTCATTAAGAATTGCGAATCCGGTTAGTGGATCCGCAACACTCAGTTTATTTTGTAAGGATGCTGAAATTATTTTATGTGATTATTCTTTTCGTGCCGATTTGCATGTTATGCGTTACTTAAGTTTAGAAATGATTTTGGGAATGGATTGGCTTAACCGTTATGAAGCCCACATCCTATGTCCCAAGAGGACTATCCATCTTCGACATCCTTAATCTGTTAAGAAGATTTGTATTGTTCTTAAAGATTCGGATTCCAATTCGGTAGCATCCTTATATTCTCTAAATCCACATGATGATGATAATGATGATGAGGAAGATGTCATTTCCCACATTCACATTGTTCGTGAATTTCTCGATATATTTGAGCCCATTTTAGGATTACCACCTAAGCGAGCAATTGAATTCAGAATTAATCTAATTCCTGGAGCTCTACCTATCACTCGTCCTCCTTATCGTATGTCTAATAAGGAAAATGAGGAGATGCGTAAACAATTATCCGAATTGGAAGCAAAACAGTTTATTCATTTCAGTTCCTCTCCTTGGGGAGCTTTTAGCCATCATTGTGAAGAAATTTGATGGTACACTTAGGCTTTGCTTTGACTACGACAATCTTAATGATCCCAACATCAAGAATAAATATCCTTTGCCTCGAATTAATGGTCTATTCGATCAACTTAGCGGAGCTAGAGTCTTTTCATGATTTGTCTTAGCAACCGGTTTTCATCAGCTTCGAATTGCAGAGGATAGTATTCCTTTGATGTCATATCGTAATCGTTATGGATCTTATGAATGGCTTGTTATGCCATTTGGTTTAACGAATGCTCCAGCTTATTCCATTGACCTTATGAATCTAGTTTTCAAAGACTTCTGTGACGACGCGACTTTTCGACGCTCGAAAACCGACATTAATACGTCCACTGTATCAACTGCCGAGCAATCGAATGTCGGAAAACCGTACCGTTAGGGTTTAAGAAGAAGAAAAAATAGAAGAAGAGAGAAAAAGATAGAACAGAACAGAAAGAAACAACAGAACAATATCAGAATCTCACAATCGCAGCGGAACAACATATAATAGATAAATGAATAATCTTTAAACAAAAGAATTATATCAGTTATTACACTACATCATATTTCATTACATTACATAATCAGAGTGTACAACAACAAACAACAACAAATAGCGGAAAAGAAATACTATATACTAGTGAATACGCCATGCCATCCAGCTTGTGTAACGACCCTAAAATTTTGAACAATTTGAATTGAGAATATTTAATTAACTTTAAGTATTTGAATGATGGCTTGACTTGAATTTCAAATTATCATAATAAATTGGCGATTAAATTATAAAATTTAATCTATTGAAAGTTGAATAATAATTTGAATCTTCAATTTTAAGCTGATTAAAAATATTTCAAAGGCTTGTAAAATTCGTAATTATAATACTGAAGATAATAGAAGCTTCAAAATTGAATTTGAAAGTGGTTTGATCAGTTTTGAAATTTCATCGTTTAAATTGAATTTGAAAGTAGCCGTCCGAGACATAGTCTCGAAATTCGAAGAAACCAGTTCCATTGGATCCGTAATAGTTAGTTATTATTGGATTTCAAATTTCGTGGCAATCAGGGTTGTCGTTTGACCTTGGCAGCTCAAAACGCTTCAGATTTATTTGAATCGATTTAATTCAAATTGATCGTTTTCTTCTGTAACTCGCACATTCGATCAAACTAGCTTCCGAAACACATTCCATTGTGTCTGGAATGCGGGTAAAACCTTATAATCGCCAAGAGGGATTCGTTAAGAGGAGTTCGAGATTTCGAGAATGCTAAACGAGATATTTTCTATATTCGATTATATAAAATCCACTAGAGGTCCAAATTGCAACATCTCAATCACGTGATTTCACTCTAGCTTACCTCTGAAGCCACCTTTAGGAAATATCTTTCCTCCTGGCCGAAGCCCCTTTCTCAGATTCAAAATAAGAAAGAAAAAAAAAGATCGAAACAAAATCTCGAAGGAAATAAAAATGGCCTCAGCCTTCATGTTTAAAGAAAGAAAAAAACAATCTTCCTCTCTTTCAAATTTATGCACGAATCCCTTTCCTTTTTCAATTCAAAACCGTAATGCAGTAAAAAAAAAAAAAGGCCGTAGCCCTTCACTTTAAAAGCAATCGAATTCGTTCTTTAACAGGGAAGCGCCGTTCACTCCACATGCTCGTTCGAATGACGACAAGCCGAAGTTCCATTTCCCCCAAATCGAAATCAAGTCGCGATGCTTGGGGAGGCGGGGGATTCATCGGTGACAACACAGCCTGGGTGAGTCGTGATTGGAAGCGACAGCGAGGTATGATGCCATGTACTCGTTCGAATCGAAGAGGGAGCGCAGCGACGTCTTTCATTTCGAGATCTACAGCAGCTTCAGGTCGAGATCAAGGCAGAGTATGAAGGTTATTGGGGGTCGATTGATTTGGGGTTTCGCGGGCTTGAAGGCACGTCGATATTGGTGATGTATCGTAAGGGGCGGCGGCAATGTAATGTATTAGGGTTTAGCCGTAGATAGCAGTGGCGATCGCGATTTCTGGAGGTTTGAGCTAGGACTCGTTCGAGTTTGGTCTGCAGTAAGGTATATTACATTTATTCATTGCAATTCAAATTCAAATTTGTCATATAAATATATACGTAATATATATTTAAACAGAAAACAATTATAAAAGCAGTTTTTTTTGGTAGGTGGCTGTGCTGATAACAGAAATTAATTTCAGATAAAAAAATTATATATTTAAATATGCTGAAACCAGAAGATATATATATATATATATATATTTTCAAAAGGAAGATGAATTTGTTTAATTTACTTATTTAATTTATTTTTAGAAATGATTAAAGATGGAAATTTAGTTTTAAACTAAAATCTTAGTTAAACAAATTTATTAAAGGAAATTTGATTTTTAAACTAAATAATTAATCAAGTCATTAGTTTGAAGTTAAAATAATGGATTAGGTGATTTAACCGTAAATTAACTTGTTTAACGATTTTAGAATTTGTTAAAAGCAAGCTAGCTTAAGATTTAAAACCATTAGTTTAAACGTAAATCACTGGTTAATTTATTTATTTAAAAAGGAAATTTAATTGTTTAAATTAATAATTAGTTAGTTAAATTTATTAAAGGAGAAAAATTGATTTTAAAAGAATTATCACCTAATCAAAAACTATTAAACGGAATTTAATTGTTTAGTTTATACGTATATTAATAAATTATACAATTGTTTATACAAGGTATAAATCAAGAAAATCGAGTCAAGATGGAAATGGATTGCAAAATAAAAGCCAAGGTGAGAACTTCTCACTCAAAATGGGTTTATTTAAATTTTAAATAGTTAGATTTAAAATTTGTTGATTGTGTGCTTGTTTGCTTGATTGTGATAGTATATATAGTAGTATATATAGCAATATATATATATATATTGGCATATGCATATATTGCAGTTGATTGATTTTCTGCATTATATAGCGGATGAGACCTTATTGCGCCGCCTATTAAGCGGATAATATTTTATAAATCTCATATACCGCGATATTCCACCTCGAAGTGGAATGGGTATTGTGCTAATGTCTTTGGATGCAGGGAAACAGGTTGGAGGGATCCAACTGGATTCCTCACATTGATTTAATTTATTTATGTTGTGATATGATAATCTGTAAATGATTATATTGATGTGACTGATCATATTGATGTTTGGAATTTATCTGAAGGCTGTAATTTAGCCGAATGGATTTTTGGTATCGTTAGATACCAGAAATAAATGGACTTGGAATTTGAAAATTAAAGTAGAAACTTTAAGTAAATCAATTTTAGAAAATTGAACAAATTTAAAGTAAAGAATTTAAAAGTATAAAAAAAGCTGATTTTGTAATCTTATCAAATTATTTCCAAATATGGTAAAAAGATTTTTTTTTATGATTGGAATTTTTGTAAGTAATAAGATTTATAAATTTTGTAAAGTTATTAAAAGAATGAATTTGGATAAATAAATGGATTTTTAAGTAATTAACCTAAAAAAAAATTGAACTTTGGTTTTTTTATGAATAATAAAAGGAATTGGTTAGTAAAGCAATTTTATAAGTCGAAGTTTTATAATATATATATATATATAATGTGAGATTACAAACGATGTTTTATAAATCCGAAACTGGCTTATTTTGATAAGTTAAGTTTTATAGATTATTAAAGGAAATATATTCACGATTTTGGACAGTGAATAATATATTAAAGAAATGTTTTGGGAAAATGATATTTTAAATAGAATTATAACGATTTAAAGATGTTTTAAATTGTAATAAATATCGAAACCATAGATTTCAACATTCATTGTTGAAATAGACGTTTTCGAAAAATTTGGAAATGGTGGACTATAAAACTGTTGTTATAGTAAATGATTTCCGAAAGGAAATGTTTTATATAATATTGGGATTTATATATCTATTTTAATTTCGAATCCCTATACTCGTGATTTTGGGTTGTCGTAACAATGTTTTACGCAACATTTGTTTTGACCCAAATAAATGTGTTTGAAAGGATGTTTCCTTAAAGAATAAATTATATACTTAATTGTGATTTAAGTATATTGAATATTTTCCAAATGTTGAAAATAAATGGATTTGTGAATTACTTATTATTTAATAAGTATGGAAATGTTTTTCCAATATGAAGTGAACGTTTGAGATTTTATCTTTTAAAGATAAATTGAAAATGAATATTAGGAATCGATTTGAAAATCGTATATTCATAGATATTTTGGAAATGTAAATCCACTATGGAATTTATAAAGAAAAGGGAAATTTGTTTTAAAATAAACATTGGTTTATTTTTGAAGTGTGGAAATAAATTTATGAATTTGGAATGTAAGTTTAAAATAAATCGGTAAGGATTTATTTGATTGTTTTAAATAAACCATTTTAAATTTAAAATGGATAAATATTTGGAAGTGTTTCCGTTTAAGGAAATTGATTTGAAATTTGTTTTCAAAGATTGAAAGATGAAAATTTATTTGAAATTTGTTTTCAAAAGGTTGAAGTGTGGAAAATGTATCTTGCAAAGATATTTTGAAAAATAAACAATTTGGAAAGATTATTTATAATCGGATGATGTTGTGAATATTGATTGATAGTTAAATAACCGACTATCAATATTGACCTTTAAATAGGTATTTGTTGTGAATTGGTTGAAATTGAATGCTACACTTATTTTTAAATTATTGCGCTCGTTATTAGGATTACCCGCTCCGAATAGTGATACGACGTAATGGATAGCATTGAAGACCGGTGGTGAAGACCGGGTATTTGTGAAAATGAGAGGATGACCTATCGATTGTCTCTGCACCGTTAGCTACGGTATGGAGATTTCCTTTGTGATGGGAAGTTTTATCGGGATTGTGAGTACCCGGATTTGCAAGGGCTTCTTTGGAAGTGCCTTCGGTTCTGTTCGAACCCAGAACGGACTTGTATGGATTGTATGTCTGACATTACATTTTGAGATATAAAGCAGATTTCTTTCAAATACATTTCTGTTGGTGGCGGAGAATTTATTCTCTTAGCTTAACACCCTTCTCTGAGACGTACGAGCTCAGAGGTTATGTAGTTGAAGGTTATTAGCGATATACTCCCAATTTGGTAGTGTGGCATGCTAAGTGCTACTGTGTGATTGATGATCATTTGTTGATCATTTGTGATCAAAGCATGGCTTTGTAAAAAAAAGCGTAGCTTTCTGGGCGAAACCTCATCGAGCCTCACAAACCGGTAATGGTCAAACAGGAAAGATGAGGCAAGGTTTCAGGGGTAGCTCCCCTAGGGTATGACCATTCCTTCTGGAAAAGGGTAGTATCATGGTATGGAGCCCAGATACTTACTCATGTGGACACACTTTATTTATTACTGTGTGATGTTGTTGTAGAGGATCCTCGTATAAAGGTCCCAAAGGACCGGGGGTGGCATATATGAGGTTTTATTCCCCGGGAAGGGGGTAGCCGGCCTTGTTTGGCAGAGATCCGGGTAGGTTCTCGGGGCGTCCCGCCAGAGGAGTTCCCATGTGGCATTAGGAAGTTCCTTAGCCTGACCATTAGTTGGAAATCCAAAGAAACAATATGAACCCTGTACGGTTTTAGTTGTATAACCTGCCACCTCAGGTGGTAGCTATAGTAGGCATACTATAATGGTACATATGATGGCTAAGATTAATATTATGCTTTCGAAATGTTTTCTACACTATGCACTAATAATAATAATCAAATGTTTCTGCGTAGTAAGCATATTTGACTATCACAAGGAGAAATCTCCTCCAATTCTGCGTTTGCATTGTGTGTGTGGCAGGAGGTCATATGGTAGTTTCATTTTCTAGAAAATCATATCAGATTTTCTTTTATAAATCTTGTTTTATTTAAAGGAATAACTGTTTTTAGTTCTCACACCAGTCCCATGACTGACCTGGAGTTTATTGTTCCCTTTCTAAACTCTGGGTGCCCACCAATTTCCACGCGGGCAGTCTAGAGTTAGGTTATCAGGTTATTCTGGATTTAGGAGTGCTATGGAGCTCAGGAGGCGAGCTAGATGGCGAGACGTACTACTAGTATATAGTATTTATTTTCCGCTGTTTATTGTTGTTCACTCTGATGATGTGATGTAATGTAATATAACATAATGTAATAACTGATATAGTTCTTTGTTTTTTAAGTTATTCATTTATTTATTATATTTTGTTCCGCTGCGACTGTGAGATTCTGATATTGTTTCCTGTTCTGTTTTCTTACTTCTTCTATCTTCTTCTACTTCTTTCTTTTTCTTTAACCCTAAAGACTCGTAAGTTTGTTCCTCTTTGGCTGAATTGTTGTGGAATGTTGCCAGCTCAAAGGAGTACGGATTTTCGGGCCTTTACATGTGGTATCAGAGCATATGGTTAAGCGACAACCATGGCTCTGTTGGGTGTTTGTAACAGCCCTAGTTTTAGATATTTATTTTATTATTAATTATTTAATTTTAAAGTATATTTATATAAATTGTGTTTAAAAATATAGTTTAATTATTTAATTTGAAGATATATTTTATAGATTTGTGTATGTCAATAAAATTTGATAATAACTGTAAAATTTTAAGCTATGATTTAACTGTAAAATTTCGCGTTCAAAGGACGCGTCAATTATAGGGTATAAGCAACGTAGTAAAACGTGTGTTTTTAAAATGTTATTTTTATGAAATTTTTTGATGTTTTAGACTGCGTCTGTTTAACGTAGTGTAAAAGTCATATTTTCAAATTATTTTGAAGAAAAATATCAGTCAGAGTTTTTATAACAACCGTTACGTGTTTTAACTGACGGTCAGATTTCAATTAAAATTTGTGTACGTTTTCCTTCCTAAAGCCTTGCATAAAATTTTACCATTTCATTTAGTGATATCAACAAAAATCAAGATGAATAACATGAATTTGACATGAAGAAACATTCGAAACTCATGTGTTCACACCTATGCATATCAGTAACAAACTATTGGTAACTGGTCAGATTTAAAATCTCCACTTCCTCTGTTCTCTTGTTACCACGCATATTAAAGATTTATATTAACCAGTGCTTGTTTTCTCTTCCTCCCTCTGATTTATACGAAACAAAAATTTGCATTTAAACTGAAATCATGATGTAATCAACGCATGATAATAAGTATTAGTATAACGTTCAAAGCATTGTGCCGTTCATATGAAAATATCAACATTTCCTCTCTGCTCATAAATCACGCAGCCTTTATATTAAAGGAAAATATGCTAAAACCTCTTGCCTATTCAGTTCTTAGCCAATTTATTTTCTAACCGTTTGCCTAAAATCACGCTTTTGTAACCTTCTTTGTTTTATCACTTTAACCATGCGCATAAGCATTCATTCGAAAAAGAACTGAAGTCATATCTCTCGTGGCCTTCCCTTGAAGTTCATATAAAATCAATTTTTAAGAAACTGATATAGTTAATCACGCGTCATTTATAAATGTAACTGATACGTTATATTTTCCCACTTATCCTCCCCTGAAATTTCGCATACCTCAGATATAAACACACCAGTTTTTCACATCCTCCACTATCTCTGGCTTCATCCCATCCCTCTGCTCTGATCCCATCAGGTAATTTTATTTCATTTCTTTTTCTAAATCCTCTCTGAATTTTGTTTTGCTCGGCCATCTTCCCAACATGTCGCCTGTAGAGAGATAGGATGGTAGTTTGAGTGTGTGTAGATCTCTTATAAACTGTGTGATCAGCATGTGTTCTTTTTGTAAAGGCCTGGAAGCTAGGGCAGGGGTGTAGGTATCGCTGAGTGACTGAGTTTTGCTTTGTTTATACTTGATAGCATAAGTTGTTAGAAATTCCCAGTTTGCATTTAAGTACAAAAGTGGTCTGCATATTCTCCCAAAATTTGTTATGAGTGCATATGTACAATAGGTTACAGGCTGTAAATTGGGGAGAATTATGTGTATAGGATGATGTGTATTGAGAAAGTTATGATAGAAGTGAGATCTGAGTTGATAGGAATAATGGGCAGAGGCAAACAGTAATGCAAAGATATTTAAAACATGGCATATGGGATGTGAGTTCCAGATCTCATTCATAGAGGAGAAGTCTGCATATATAAATTGGGTAATAGTCTGGACATGTGATACCTATGCATGTTTTGATGTGCATCTGACCTGATTGTTTTAGTAAAGAGTTGAGTTTGATTTGATACCAGTAAAAAGGAAGTAGGCAGTAGCTGATTTAGTCATGATTCAGTGATTTGTATGTAGTGGTTTTCAGAGGTTATATTCAGAGAGGGGTGCACAGGCACTTTACCCGGAATACTTGCAAGATTGACTCGAAGCATGGGTATGTTCGACTCGAAGCAACTGGGGGATATTCTCGGAGTAACTTTGGGTTGGACTCGGGTAGTTGAAGTTTCAGTTGATGTTTTAGCTGATGTAGTTGACAGGTGGGAGTTTAAGATTTAGAGATTGAATGATTCATATAACAAATGCATGCGTACATACTTGGGTAGGCAAGGCCATGCCTCTGGTACCAAGAATAGTTAAGTGAATTTCTTTGTGCAGTTGGAAAAAAAAAAGTAATGACAAAAAAAAAAATATGACTGTAATAAGAGTAGTTTGCATATCTGTAGAATTTTTTAGGCTGCACATGTTGGAAACTGACAGGAAGCATGCATATGGTAGTTGCAACTTGGTGATGTGGATGGTGTAGTGGAGTGTGTTTGGAGCTGGAAGATTGATGAGGTTTCAGGTGGAAGAGGAACAAGTGTACATTTGCACAACTGACTTGAGTAAGATGAACTGGAGTGTTGGATGCTATATATAGTAGGTAGGCAAGGAAAAGAATACATGCAGATAGGTTTCAGTAGATGATTTTTTTATGTGAGTGGCTGTAGAAAAGAATATGTGTACTTGAGGTTTGCAATAGGAAGATAATAATAGTGATAGTTTTAAGAAAAATTTATGATGGTAGCAAATAGGATTGCTCGAAGAAATTGCATTTTTAACTCGAAGTATTTGCATAGCATTCTTGAATCAAAGGAGAGGGGCTCGGGTCTGTTGTCCATTTAAGTTAGAAACTGAACAGATTAAGTTTGTGTACATATGTCTTATTTGCATCTGTGCATATCACGGCACGTCAGCTTTAAAGCATGCACAAAGTATATGGGCTGGGCTTCGTAGGAATGAAGACTGGGACAGATGAAGTTAGCAATGGAAGCTGGGTTGTAGAAATGTGGCGAGTGCACGTGTACACGTGAAAGTTATGATATAAATACAAACGTGTACACGAGTGTATCTCGGTCCAAAGGAGAAAAACTTCACCATATTGTTAGTCGGCCCTTAGAAATTTTAGTTCGTCTTTAGGAAATTTTGTCGTAAAATTTTGTGTTAACCCGGTCCTCATTTTTTTTGGTATATTTCGGTCACGGTACACGGTGGAGTGGTCGAGCAAGTCAAATCATTCTCGTTCTATTTTAATTTGACCGTAAAATTCTAAGTCGCATATTCTATTTTTCTACTTTTGTTCTAGATTTGAATCTAGGCGACATCCGAGAAATTTTATCGTTACTCTCTGTCGTTCTGTACCGGTGAATCGTCGTTTTAAATTCAAAATTTTCTGCAACTCTCAGGTGAGTATTTCTCACCAGACATACGTATTTATATTTTAGTAAATTATTGCAAGTGTATGTGTAAAATTGTATTTCACTATTATCTGTCTGTAGTGTAATATAGCATGATGGACCCCATTTAACTGACACCTCATCAGTTATTTATATGTTGTATTATATCTGCAGTTATATTATGTTATTGTCTATTTACTGCTTAAATCACACTGCAAGTTCCCTGTTAAATATACATTGTTATGGGCTGAAATGATAGGCCTAATTGATTATTATTGTTCATCCATTCTGTTAACTGCTATAAATTAACTTGGGATTGCGGGTTTGAAATGATAGAACCTGGGATATTTGTAAATTACGGATTGAAATGATATAAATCCGTATCACTTGACCTAGGATAGAAAACTATATACAGGCCCGTGGTCCTTATAATATTTTCTGAAATATTTAAAACTAATTTGGAAGTTAAATATTTGATTTATATCTTTAAAGGAATTTATATTAATTTTTAATAAGTTATAAATAAAAATAAATAAATAATTGAATAAAATTATGGAATATAACTTATTTTGGAAAGTCTGGATTTTTGAAAGAATAAGTTTTCAGTTAAGAAATATATAAATAAATAAGTTATATTTGGAAATATTTATTAAGTTAAACAATCTATTACAGCATTTAAATGCTGTCTCTTTTGAAATTGGACTAGGTTTACCCATAACTTTAGGTAGCATTTCCTAAGTGCTATGGAATCTAGAATTTGATTGCTCTAAAACTTATGGAATTTGATAAATTTTATTTTATCTTAAGTTTTGGAAAAGCTTAAGACATAATATTTATGACTGTATTTTCCTAAATAAATTAAAGATAAATATTCTGGTATTAAGTAAATTTTGGAAAAATTTAATAGTTAAAAATTTGGAGTTTTATTCAAGACTAAATAATAAACCATTGATTTGTGAAAGAATAAACCCAAACTTAGTTTGAATAGTAAATACTCCAATATATATGGGAATTGTAATGTTTTGGGGATATAAAATGATATTTAATTTATGGTTTAAATCTTAAATAGAGAAATTATTTGTAAAGCTATGAAAATTCTTTTCTTTACAAAGTAACCATAAAGTTAACCCATTTATTCTATATACCGTTAAATATCCAAACCATTGTGTTTGGGAGTTATGGATTTTAAAGTAAAATCTCCAAAAATATTATGCTTTGAAGGTATAATTCAAATATTTGGTTTCCATATATTATAAATTTTAAACAGTATGGCTTTGGAAAGGAATTTTATTTGAATATAACGATATCATATTGTTTTGAGTTTTTAAAATGATATCGTATTTATAGTTTTGAAATGGAAATGTTTATTCTGGTTTCAAAGTATAAACTGTTTTAAATGACCACGGGTTATAATAACGATGGGTTGGCAAAGAGACCGGGATCGGATATGGACATACTCTCTGTCGATACCGAAAACCACTTTGACTAACCGTGTACGAGGTGGAGATTCCAGAATGAAGTAGGATGGTGGTGACGGTTTCTTGAAAGGTATATACGTGGACCTGACTCCCGTGAGTCGGCTTAAGGTGGCTAAAACAGGAGCGATTGACGGATTAATGAGGTAGCTCCTCTGATCGAACGCACTTCTTCGTATACCATTCTATTGCTTATGTGATTGTTTGGGTGCACCCTTGATTTGGGAGTGTTGTTCGAGGTGGGCGGTTGCTGCGGCTTCGCGTTACCATCGGTCCGGAAGCGTAATTGGTATATCTACCCTAGCATTGCCTAGTTGTGCCGTGTCACCTACCATATCGAGCCTTGTACGAGTTTGGATTTCTCCCGTAGCCCGTGTTGTATCCTCTGGTTGCTTCCCGATCAGGAGGAGCTATGATATTGGATGGACTACTGGGACTATTACGTGTTAAGGGCTATATGGGTAACCCCTTAATGCTAAGAAAAAGTATGTTTATTTTATAAATAGACACTATTATAATAGCGCAATATACTATATAGTAGATAGTTTAACGGATCCTTAGAGGATGGGCGATCCCAAGCATCCTTTAAGTTACTTGCTCTATATTTCAGTACACTTGAATTAGCTTACATTATGTAAGTATGTATGTCCTGACTCGAGTGTTTTGTTTTATTTTACGCTCGGGTCAGCCTGAGTTGCAGTTTCAGTTCCTCTCCGGAGCTAGGACATTCCGTAGACCAGTCGTGCTGCTGGAAGTTTGTTTCAGTCTTTATCTTTTCTGGAATCCCAGACTTTGAAGACTCTATCTCTATTTATGTTCAAAATTTTATTTAGGATTATAAGCAATGTAATTCCTGTTTGTTAAAGATGTATAAGTGGCTTCATGAACCACTAAGTTTTAATTTCCGCTGCGAGATTCTGATATCTGTGTATGTGATTCTGTGATTTATTTATTGTATATTCTGAGTTTTGCCAAATTTATTCTACAACGCAGTATTTTGAACAATTCAAGTCCGACATGTGCGGATGCGAGTGGTTGAAAATACTGGGACGTTACAGTTGGTATCAGAGCTTTGGCTCTAGGCAAAACTTAGAATGTATGGTAAATTTGATTTATAGAATCACATTCATCCGAGTTTGAATCTCTTCCTTTTCGAATTTTGGAACATTCCCTGTGGTTCCAAGGTTCATTCGTGTCCCTCACTTTTCATCTACTTTAGATTCTGGAGTGCCCCATAACTCTACTTCGGATGATCTTTATAGTAAATTGGCGGTCTCGCCGTTATTCTAATAAAGGGGTGAAACTCCTTTACCATTAGCATTGATTTACCAGAGATTTATATTTATCCTCGGTTTACATGCTAGTACCTTTGGTTATTCCGAACTCTATCTCTTCAGATCAATGTAGATTTAACCCAACCACATCGATCCGACTCTTTAAGTCACGGTTGATCAGATCAAGGTTGTCCGCGATTTATATAACTTACCCAGTTCCTTATTTCTGTTATTTAATCATCAGATCTTCTGATTTCCACTTATCTTGGATTTAATTTGATTTGAGTTCATCAAAATTTGAATCTTTATCTTTGTTTTGGAAAATTTATTTCTATATTTGAAAATAAAATCTAATATTATATATATGAGTATAATTTTCAGAATTTTATAATTAAAGTAACCATTTGTCAAGAGATAATAGTTTTGTTTTATTTTGATTTTGTAAACCATGTGTTTTGGCTAAAATAAATAATTTAATATAAACAAATGGTTATAAGTTAATTTAGAACAGAAATGAATTTAAACAAGAACTTGAGAATTTAATTTCTGATGATCTCAAACCTTGTGTTTAAATTTTAAAAGGATGTAATAAGTATTTTCGAATAGAAATTTGTTTCCAAATTTTTTTAAAAATATAGTACTTTTCTCTTTGTCGCTGGAAAATAATTTCGGTGATGACTGCAGCATCATCGACTTTCATTTTCGAGTTTCGAAGTGAAAAGACCATTCTGTAGTCTGGCTACAGTGTTACCTTGAGATTTTAATTGATTTGAATTTCTAAAATATGACTTAATATATATAGATATATAATTTAAATTGATTTGACATATTATGTATATATATTTATCTATCTCTAAATGGTTGAAGGAAATCAGAAATTTAATTCTTAAGTTTTATCTTTGGGAATAATTTCAATAATTAAAAATATAAATTTGGAAAAAATATATTTCCAATTGGAGATAATTAAATTTGGAAGTTTTAGTTGTATAATACTCAATTTCATTTCAATATGACTTACCTTGATTTTCAAAAGTTAAAAATGAATTTGGATAATATATAATATAAAAGGATTTTATAAATAAAAATTTGAGTGGTTATAATTAATATTATACACTTAAATTTTAGTTATAAAAGATTAAGTGAGATAAATAAGAAAAAGGGAATTTAAGGAATTTATTTAAATAGCCTCATAATCAAAATTTGATAATTGAGATTTTGGTTTTCAAATAAAAATTTCAAGTATAACTTATAAAAGGAATATCTCATAAAATAGGTATTTCAAATAAGTGTTAGGTTATTTGTTAAATATAGAGATAAGTAAAATAATGGACTTTTGAAATAAAATAAAGTTTATTTAGATATTACCTTCATAAAAGTTTGTTTTAAAAAATAAGTAAAATATTATCCAAATGAATATTGCAGAATTGAACTAATTTGAAATACTATTATATCTACGGTAACATATTTTAAGTGTTGCTGTTTCTAAAAATAAATGTTTTGAAAATTATAATTGAATAAATGAAGTTTATTTAAAAAAAATGTTATGATTTTGTAGTATGATTTCTAAAAGATAATATCTATAAATCTTAATGACTTTCAAAGTATTTTGATTTCAAAAGCATTATGATTTCAAATTTATATTTTGTTTTCCAAACTATTTTTTTTTCCTATCTGCTACGGATTGGGAGGCTATTACTTATACCAATCTATTTAGAAATTTTTCTCTATAATCTCTGAAATCTTGGTTACTCATCTTGACCCTGAGCACCGCTGAGCACCCATAGACTGACAGTCAAACTGAAGGGGCAAAACCAATTCTAGTGAATCTCTTCGTGCTTCAAATTCGGAACTATCCATTTAAGATTCTTGTTTATTTAGCTTATCTTCCTTTTGTTTCTCTTCTTCGTTCCTTTTCGAGGATGAAAAGTTCTTAAGTGGGGAAGAGTGTAACAGCCCTAGTTTTAGATATTTATTTTATTATTAATTATTTAATTTTAAAGTATATTTATATAAATTGTGTTTAAAAATATAGTTTAATTATTTAATTTGAAGATATATTTTATAGATTTGTGTATGTCAATAAAATTTGATAATAACTGTAAAATTTTAAGCTATGATTTAACTGTAAAATTTCGCGTTCAAAGGACGCGTCAATTATAGGGTATAAGCAACGTAGTAAAACGTGTGTTTTTAAAATGTTATTTTTATGAAAATTTTTGATGTTTTAGACTGCGTCTGTTTAACGTAGTGTAAAAGTCATATTTTCAAATTATTTTGAAGAAAAATATCAGTCAGAGTTTTTATAACAACCGTTACGTGTTTTAACTGACGGTCAGATTTCAATTAAAATTTGTGTACGTTTTCCTTCCTAAAGCCTTGCATAAAATTTTACCATTTCATTTAGTGATATCAACAAAAATCAAGATGAATAACATGAATTTGACATGAAGAAACATTCGAAACTCATGTGTTCACACCTATGCATATCAGTAACAAACTATTGGTAACTGGTCAGATTTAAAATCTCCACTTCCTCTGTTCTCTTGTTACCACGCATATTAAAGATTTATATTAACCAGTGCTTGTTTTCTCTTCCTCCCTCTGATTTATACGAAACAAAAATTTGCATTTAAACTGAAATCATGATGTAATCAACGCATGATAATAAGTATTAGTATAACGTTCAAAGCATTGTGCCGTTCATATGAAAATATCAACATTTCCTCTCTGCTCATAAATCACGCAGCCTTTATATTAAAGGAAAATATGCTAAAACCTCTTGCCTATTCAGTTCTTAGCCAATTTATTTTCTAACCGTTTGCCTAAAATCACGCTTTTGTAACCTTCTTTGTTTTATCACTTTAACCATGCGCATAAGCATTCATTCGAAAAAGAACTGAAGTCATATCTCTCGTGGCCTTCCCTTGAAGTTCATATAAAATCAATTTTTAAGAAACTGATATAGTTAATCACGCGTCATTTATAAATGTAACTGATACGTTATATTTTCCCACTTATCCTCCCCTGAAATTTCGCATACCTCAGATATAAACACACCAGTTTTTCACATCCTCCACTATCTCTGGCTTCATCCCATCCCTCTGCTCTGATCCCATCAGGTAATTTTATTTCATTTCTTTTTCTAAATCCTCTCTGAATTTTGTTTTGCTCGGCCATCTTCCCAACATGTCGCCTGTAGAGAGATAGGATGGTAGTTTGAGTGTGTGTAGATCTCTTATAAACTGTGTGATCAGCATGTGTTCTTTTTGTAAAGGCCTGGAAGCTAGGGCAGGGGTGTAGGTATCGCTGAGTGACTGAGTTTTGCTTTGTTTATACTTGATAGCATAAGTTGTTAGAAATTCCCAGTTTGCATTTAAGTACAAAAGTGGTCTGCATATTCTCCCAAAATTTGTTATGAGTGCATATGTACAATAGGTTACAGGCTGTAAATTAGGGAGAATTATGTGTATAGGATGATGTGTATTGAGAAAGTTATGATAGAAGTGAGATCTGAGTTGATAGGAATAATGGGCAGAGGCAAACAGTAATGCAAAGATATTTAAAACATGGCATATGGGATGTGAGTTCCAGATCTCATTCATAGAGGAGAAGTCTGCATATATAAATTGGGTAATAGTCTGGACATGTGATACCTATGCATGTTTTGATGTGCATCTGACCTGATTGTTTTAGTAAAGAGTTGAGTTTGATTTGATACCAGTAAAAAGGAAGTAGGCAGTAGCTGATTTAGTCATGATTCAGTGATTTGTATGTAGTGGTTTTCAGAGGTTATATTCAGAGAGGGGTGCACAGGCACTTTACCCGGAATACTTGCAAGATTGACTCGAAGCATGGGTATGTTCGACTCGAAGCAACTGGGGGATATTCTCGGAGTAACTTTGGGTTGGACTCGGGTAGTTGAAGTTTCAGTTGATGTTTTAGCTGATGTAGTTGACAGGTGGGAGTTTAAGATTTAGAGATTGAATGATTCATATAACAAATGCATGCGTACATACTTGGGTAGGCAAGGCCATGCCTCTGGTACCAAGAATAGTTAAGTGAATTTCTTTGTGCAGTTGGAAAAAAAAAAGTAATGATAAAAAAAAAAAATATGACTGTAATAAGAGTAGTTTGCATATCTGTAGAATTTTTTAGGCTGCACATGTTGGAAACTGACAGGAAGCATGCATATGGTAGTTGCAACTTGGTGATGTGGATGGTGTAGTGGAGTGTGTTTGGAGCTGGAAGATTGATGAGGTTTCAGGTGGAAGAGGAACAAGTGTACATTTGCACAACTGACTTGAGTAAGATGAACTGGAGTGTTGGATGCTATATATAGTAGGTAGGCAAGGAAAAGAATACATGCAGATAGGTTTCAGTAGATGATTTTTTTATGTGAGTGGCTGTAGAAAAGAATATGTGTACTTGAGGTTTGCAATAGGAAGATAATAATAGTGATAGTTTTAAGAAAAATTTATGATGGTAGCAAATAGGATTGCTCGAAGAAATTGCATTTTTAACTCGAAGTATTTGCATAGCATTCTTGAATCAAAGGAGAGGGGCTCGGGTCTGTTGTCCATTTAAGTTAGAAACTGAACAGATTAAGTTTGTGTACATATGTCTTATTTGCATCTGTGCATATCACGGCACGTCAGCTTTAAAGCATGCACAAAGTATATGGGCTGGGCTTCGTAGGAATGAAGACTGGGACAGATGAAGTTAGCAATGGAAGCTGGGTTGTAGAAATGTGGCGAGTGCACGTGTACACGTGAAAGTTATGATATAAATACAAACGTGTACACGAGTGTATCTCGGTCCAAAGGAGAAAAACTTCACCATATTGTTAGTCGGCCCTTAGAAATTTTAGTTCGTCTTTAGGAAATTTTGTCGTAAAATTTTGTGTTAACCCGGTCCTCATTTTTTTTGGTATATTTCGGTCACGGTACACGGTGGAGTGGTCGAGCAAGTCAAATCATTCTCGTTCTATTTTAATTTGACCGTAAAATTCTAAGTCGCATATTCTATTTTTCTACTTTTGTTCTAGATTTGAATCTAGGCGACATCCGAGAAATTTTATCGTTACTCTCTGTCGTTCTGTACCGGTGAATCGTCGTTTTAAATTCAAAATTTTCTGCAACTCTCAGGTGAGTATTTCTCACCAGACATACGTATTTATATTTTAGTAAATTATTGCAAGTGTATGTGTAAAATTGTATTTCACTATTATCTGTCTGTAGTGTAATATAGCATGATGGACCCCATTTAACTGACACCTCATCAGTTATTTATATGTTGTATTATATCTGCAGTTATATTATGTTATTGTCTATTTACTGCTTAAATCACACTGCAAGTTCCCTGTTAAATATACATTGTTATGGGCTGAAATGATAGGCCTAATTGATTATTATTGTTCATCCATTCTGTTAACTGCTATAAATTAACTTGGGATTGCGGGTTTGAAATGATAGAACCCGGGATATTTGTAAATTACGGATTGAAATGATATAAATCTGTATCACTTGACCTAGGATAGAAAACTATATACAGGCCCGTGGTCCTTATAATATTTTCTGAAATATTTAAAACTAATTTGGAAGTTAAATATTTGATTTATATCTTTAAAGGAATTTATATTAATTTTTAATAAGTTATAAATAAAAATAAATAAATAATTGAATAAAATTATGGAATATAACTTATTTTGGAAAGTCTGGATTTTTGAAAGAATAAGTTTTCAGTTAAGAAATATATAAATAAATAAGTTATATTTGGAAATATTTATTAAGTTAAACAATCTATTACAGCATTTAAATGCTGTCTCTTTTGAAATTGGACTAGGTTTACCCATAACTTTAGGTAGCATTTCCTAAGTGCTATGGAATCTAGAATTTGATTGCTCTAAAACTTATGGAATTTGATAAATTTTATTTTATCTTAAGTTTTGGAAAAGCTTAAGACATAATATTTATGACTGTATTTTCCTAAATAAATTAAAGATAAATATTCTGGTATTAAGTAAATTTTGGAAAAATTTAATGGTTAAAAATTTGGAGTTTTATTCAAGACTAAATAATAAACCATTGATTTGTGAAAGAATAAACCCAAACTTAGTTTGAATAGTAAATACTCCAATATATATGGGAATTGTAATGTTTTGGGGATATAAAATGATATTTAATTTATGGTTTAAATCTTAAATAGAGAAATTATTTGTAAAGCTATGAAAATTCTTTTCTTTACAAAGTAACCATAAAGTTAACCCATTTATTCTATATACCGTTAAATATCCAAACCATTGTGTTTGGGAGTTATGGATTTTAAAGTAAAATCTCCAAAAATATTATGCTTTGAAGGTATAATTCAAATATTTGGTTTCCATATATTATAAATTTTAAACAGTATGGCTTTGGAAAGGAATTTTATTTGAATATAACGATATCATATTGTTTTGAGTTTTTAAAATGATATCGTATTTATAGTTTTGAAATGGAAATGTTTATTCTGGTTTCAAAGTATAAACTGTTTTAAATGACCACGGGTTATAATAACGATGGGTTGGCAAAGAGACCGGGATCGGATATGGACATACTCTCTGTCGATACCGAAAACCACTTTGACTAACCGTGTACGAGGTGGAGATTCCAGAATGAAGTAGGATGGTGGTGACGGTTTCTTGAAAGGTATATACGTGGACCTGACTCCCGTGAGTCGGCTTAAGGTGGCTAAAACAGGAGCGATTGACGGATTAATGAGGTAGCTCCTCTGATCGAACGCACTTCTTCGTATACCATTCTATTGCTTATGTGATTGTTTGGGTGCACCCTTGATTTGGGAGTGTTGTTCGAGGTGGGCGGTTGCTGCGGCTTCGCGTTACCATCGGTCCGGAAGCGTAATTGGTATATCTACCCTGGCATTGCCTAGTTGTGCCGTGTCACCTACCATATCGAGCCTTGTACGAGTTTGGATTTCTCCCGTAGCCCGTGTTGTATCCTCTGGTTGCTTCCCGATCAGGAGGAGCTATGATATTGGATGGACTACTGGGACTATTACGTGTTAAGGGCTATATGGGTAACCCCTTAATGCTAAGAAAAAGTATGTTTATTTTATAAATAGACACTATTATAATAGCGCAATATACTATATAGTAGATAGTTTAACGGATCCTTAGAGGATGGGCGATCCCAAGCATCCTTTAAGTTACTTGCTCTATATTTCAGTACACTTGAATTAGCTTACATTATGTAAGTATGTATGTCCTGACTCGAGTGTTTTGTTTTATTTTACGCTCGGGTCAGCCTGAGTTGCAGTTTCAGTTCCTCTCCGGAGCTAGGACATTCCGTAGACCAGTCGTGCTGCTGGAAGTTTGTTTCAGTCTTTATCTTTTCTGGAATCCCAGACTTTGAAGACTCTATCTCTATTTATGTTCAAAATTTTATTTAGGATTATAAGCAATGTAATTCCTGTTTGTTAAAGATGTATAAGTGGCTTCATGAACCACTAAGTTTTAATTTCCGCTGCGAGATTCTGATATCTGTGTATGTGATTCTGTGATTTATTTATTGTATATTCTGAGTTTTGCCAAATTTATTCTACAACGCAGTATTTTGAACAATTCAAGTCCGACATGTGCGGATGCGAGTGGTTGAAAATACTGGGACGTTACAGTGTTACTCATTAGAGATAGAGTCAGTAGTACTCTAGAATGAGTTTGAGTGTCATAATAGATATGAGCGCGTATTTGTTAGTGAATATAAAATTTTTTGTATTGTGTTGACTTATCAGTTGATTGTTTATAGATTCTGGTCGATACAGTCTAGCTAACTGTCATCGATAGGGGTTTCTAAACTCTTAAACAAGATAAACTGACACAGTATTGTTTTAAAATCGGGTAAATGAAATAATTTTGCCCAAAGCTATTTTTGTCTATAAAGAAGATAATCTTTGTATATTATTACAGTATATGGTTGCTTGGTTGTTTGTGTAACGACCCAGAATTTTTAGAAATTAAAATTTGAATATTTAATTTATTTTAAATATTAATAATTGAATTTATAAGTCGAATAAATTTTTATTTGAATTATTGGATTTAATTGGATAATTAAATCGATAATTTAATACGTTAAATTATGGAAATAATTGAAAATTGAGTTAAATATGATTGAAATTAATTTGTAAAATTTTATTTTATCATATTGAAGTTAGAATGATATTTTAGAACTTTTAAAATCGAATTAAAAGTTAATTTGTGAAAATTGAATATTTTAATATTAAAATCGACTAGTAAAAATAGTCAATTTTTGAACAGTCTCAGAATTGAACGAAACCAGTTTCATTGGATCCGTAATAGTTAGTTATTATCGGATTTCAATTTTCGTGTCAATCGGAGTTATCGTTTGATCGTGGCAGCTCGAAACGCATCGAATTATTTTTAATTTAAATTTGGCGAGTCAAAATAGCCATTTTTCAAAAAGTCTCGGATTTCGACGAAACCAGTTTCATCGGATCCGTAATGTGATATTATTGTAAGGTTTCAAATTTCAAGTCAATTGGATTTACCGTTTGTCCGGTACAAATTAAAACGCCTAGAAATCGACTTAAATCGGTTTAATTCAAATTGAACGTTTTCAGCCATAACTCGCACAGATGTCCGAATTAGCTTCCGAAACCTATTCCATTGTGTCCGGAACGCGGGGTAAACCTTAGAAACGCTGGTTACGGCGTCTAAATCGGAGTTCGGAATTTCCGGGATGAATAGTGTCGCTCGTTCCTTATAAATAGCCCCTACCTCTTCATAAATTAAAAAAAAAATATACAAACCCTAACCCTAATTGTTGTAGCCGCCACTTTCTATTTCTAAGGCCAGATTTTTCCCAATTTCATTCATCAATCTCTTCAAATCCATTCACATTCACGCGAGGTGTTCAACACGAAGATTGAAGAGCATGGAGAGAGCTTTAATTTCATACGGTGATGATCGAGTTTGGAGTTGCGTAGGGGGAGCTAGATGTGGCCGTTCTCTTCAGTTTTGGCACGCATTTCCACGCAGCACATGAGGCCGAGCTTCATAGGGTGGGGGCCGAGCATGGTGGAGGTGGTGGGCTTCGCAACGGAGTTCCCCGATCGAGTTTTCATCGAGCATTGGAGGAGAATAATTTAACCCTAATCTACATGTTTGGGTTCGGCCTCAATTTGCACGGCCTGGAGATGATAACGTGAGTTAGGTGTTGGGGAAGATGATGGGGAGACGTTGGATCTGCAAAGGAACGGCCAGATTTGAGTTGGGTTTAAATTTTTTAATAATGTTGTAAATTTAGTTATAAAATTGTGTGCAATCTTGTAAAATTCATAACTTTTTCATACGAGGTCGAAAAAATGCAAACTCAGTTGCGTTGGAATCGTATGGACGAGCACTACGCGATGGAGTTGGTTTGGAGTCGTTTGGAGTTAGTGATAATTTTGGGTAAAATTAAACGCGCGTTTAATTTTATTCGAAATAATCGCTAAAACGGAATTAAAATCAAGGTGAGAACTTCTCACTCAATCGAATCAGTTTCGATTTTATTTTAAATAGTTAGATTTAAAATATTTGAATGCATGTTTGAATGTTGATTGATATCTATTGATTGTTAAAATAGACATTATACGCCGTTAGTAAGCGGATGTTATTTATTAAAAACATATACCGCGAATATTTCATAAACAGTGAAATTGGTATTATATATAATATCAATATATATATATTGGCATATGTATATATTGCAGTTGTTGATTTCCCGCATTTTTTGTTTAGCGGATGAGACCCTATTACGCCGTTAGTAAGCGGATAATATTTATTAAAAACATGTACCGCGATAATTTCGTACTGGAGCGAAATTGGTATTGTGCTAATGTTTTTGGATGCAAGAAACAGGTTGGAGGGATCCAACAGGATTCCTCAACAGTTTTTATTTGATTTCAGATATTTTGATATTTGATTGATTATCATATACGATATATGATGGATCGTTGTAGTCGTGATTGACTATTTGGTGTGTAGCATCATTGGACCCAGATTTTGGGATTTTAAAATGATTTTAAAAGTGATTTTGAAAATATACTATATTTTTGGAATCGATCCATTATAAATAAATAAACGTTATAATTTTTAAAGTTATAAAAATTATGGTTTTTGTGAAATATAGTTAAAAAAGCTGATTTTTAGAAATACGATTAAAAGTCGATTTTTGAGAAATATGAACTAATGATTTTATAAAATAATTTAGATTGGATTTTTGAATATATGATAAAAGTTTAAATATAGGATTTATAAAATTTGATTATTTTATAAATCGAAATGATGAAATTATAAAGGAATTTAAAGACGTTTTAGAATAATAATATAAACTGATTTATATTAAGAGATTTATAAATGGATATTTATAAATTGAAATATAGACATTATAAAACGAGTTTTTATAAGTGTTTGAATGTAGTGAAAATGAATTTCATAAATGAATGAAATTTATAGAATTATAAACTGTGAAGTTATAAATGAAATTTATAAATAGTAAGATTTATAAATTTGTGAAGTTAATTGAAGAATAGATTTGGTTAAATAAATGAATCTTATAAGTTATAAGATTTATAATTATGAAGTTTAAAGAACGATTTTATAAAATAATCGTTTTATAAGTATTTAACTTATAATATAAACATTTAGTTTATAATTGAGTTATAAACTGAAATATGTTAATAAAGGAATTTATAAAAAAGAAGTTTTTATAAATAAATAGAAATGGAATTTATAAACGTTGTTTTATGAATTCGCAAACGACTTATTTTGATAAGTTAATTGTTATAACTTATAAATGGAGTTATATTCACGTTTTAGACTGTGAATAATCCTTTAAGTTAAAAAGTATAAAAAGGATGAAATTTGTTAACATAGTATATTCACGTTTTGAATAGTGAATAACATGTTAAAGAAAATGTTTTAGAATGTGATATTTTAAACAGAATTAAAACGATCTAACGATGTTTTAAAGGTGTTGAGATTCGAAACCATAGATTTCAACATTTATTGTTGAAATAGACGTTTTCGAGAAATAAAAGGAAATGGTGGACTATAACACTGTTGTTATAGTAAATGATTTCCGAAAGGAAATGTTTTGTATAATATTGGGATTTATATATCTATTTTAATTTCGAATCCCTATACTAGTGATTTTGGGTTGTCGTAACGATGTTTTACGTAACATTCGTTTTGGCCCAAATAAATATGTTAAAGTGAATGATTTTCCTTAAAGAATGAAATATATACTTAATTCGATTTAAGTATATTGAATGTTTTCCAAGTGTTGAAAATAAAAGAAATTTGTGAATTACTTATGAATAAATAAGTATGGAAATGTTTTCCAATAAGAAGTGAATATTAGAATTTATCTTTTTGAAGATAAATCGAAATGAATTATTGAAATCGTATATGCATAGATATTTTGGAAATATAAATTCATTATGGAATTTATATGTGAAAAGTGGAATTTGTATAAAAATAAATATTGATTTATTTTTGAAGTGTTGAAATTAAATATCTTGTAAAGATATTTTGGAAAATAAATAATTTGGAAAATTATTTGGAATCTGGTGATGTGTGCATATCCAGTGATAGTTCAATAGCCGACTATCAGTATTTCCCTTTGAATGGGTATTTGATGTGAATTGTTTGAAATTGAATGCACACTTATTTTTGAATAAGCGCTCACTATTCGGGTTAACCGAGAAAGGACCATGGGGTCGTATAACCCACTCCGAATATGTGATACGTCGTTGTGAATCGCATTTGAAGATCGGTGTTGAAGACCGGTATTTGCGAGAGTGATAGGATGAACTATCAATTGACTCTGCACCGAGTAGCTACGGTATTGAGTTCTCCATATGTGATGGTGAATCCGATCAGGATTGTGAATATCCGGATTGCAAGGACTTCTTTGTAAGTGCCTTCGGTTCTGTTCGAGCCCGGAACAGACTTGTATGGATTGTATGTCTGACATTACAATTTGAGATATAAAGCCGATTTCTTTCAAATATATTTCTGTTGGTGGCGGAGAATTTATTCTTTGCTTAACACCCTTCTCTGAGACGTACGAGCTCAGAGGTTATGTAGTTGAAGTTATCAGCGATATATTCCCAGTTTGGTAATGTGACATGCTGAGTGATGCTGAAATGATCATTGTGTTGATTATTGTGATAGGATCATTTATTTGATCGTCTATCTTAGTGATCATTGTGTTGATCATTTATTGACCCAAAGCATGGCTTTTGTATAAAGTATGTTTTTGTGGACGTGAATTCGTCGAGCCTCACACCCCGTGAATGGTCAAAACAGGAAAGAAGCAGCAAGGTTATGAGGGGTAGCACCCTTTAGGATGTGTCCATTTCCTTCTGGAAAAGGGTGGTATCATGGTATGGAGCCCAGATACTTACTCATGTTGAAAACACTTTATGATTGTGTGAATTGATTACGAGCTCTCGGTTGATAAAGGTCCCAAAGGACCGGGGGATGGCATATTCGGTCAGTTGTTACTCAGTTAGGAGTAACCCGGCCTTGTGTTGGTAGAGATCCGGTTTGGTTCTCGGGGATGTCCATCCAGAGGCATTCTCATGTGGCAATGGGAAGTTCCTTGGCCTGATCATTCGTTGGAAATCCAATTCCCAATACGAAACTTGTACGGTTTTAGTTGTAGAACCTGCCATCTAATATGGTAGCTATTAGTAGGCATAATATAATGGTACCTATGCTGGCTAAGATTTATATTCTACTTTCGAAATGAATTTTTCCTACACTATGCACTAATAATAATATCAAATGCTCTTTTTAAATGCGTATCAAGCATGTTTGACTATCATAAGGAGAAATCTTCTCCAAGTCTGCGTTTGCATTGTGTGTGTGGCAGGAGGTCTTATGGTAGTCTCATTTTTAAAAGCATTGCGAATTGAATTTAAAAATATTCCTCTATTTTGATTTTAAAGATAAATAAACTGTTTTGAGTTCTCACACCAGTCACATGACTGACTCGGAGTTTATTGTTTTCCTTCCTAAACTCTGGGTGCCCACCAATTTCCACACGGGCAGTTAAGAGTTAGGTTTATCAGGATATTCTGGATATTCTGGAGTTGCTGGAGGCAAGCTGGATGGCATGGCGTATTACTAGTTTATATAGTATTTCTTTTTCCGCTGCACTGTTTGTTGTTGTTGTTGTACACTCTGATGATGTGATGTAATGTAATGTGATGTAATGTAATAACTGACATAGTTCTTTGTTTAAAGATTATTCATTTATTATTATATGTTGTTCCGCTGCGAATTGTGAGATTCTGATGTTGTTCTGTTGTTGTTCTTTCTTCCCGTTCTATTTTAAAATTTCCTATTTTCTTCTGTCTTCTCTTCCCTTTATTTTCTAATCTTCCATTTCTTTCTACCTTCTTTTCTACTTTTTCTTTTCTTAAAATCTTTTTAAAACCCCTAAGGGTTCGTATTTTCGTTCATCTTGAATTAAACAAAGGAGATTAGTGTCTATTCAAGGAGTACGGACTTACGGGTCTTTACAGTTGGTATCAGAGCTGATGGTTAAGCGACAACCATGGTTCTGTAGGGTATTACTCATTAGAGATAGAGTCAGTAGTACTCTAGAATGAGTTTGAGTGTAATAATAGCTATGAGTGCGTATTTGTTAGTGAATAAAAATTGTTTTATATTGTGATGATTGGTTTATTGAGTGGCATATGAACTTTCGTCAGCGTGGTCCGCAAGACTATGCCGAAGGGGTTTCTAAACACTTGAATAGAACAATTCGACATAATATTGTTTTAAATTGGGTGAATGAAATAATTTTACTTGATTATATTTTTATATATAAAGGAATAATTTTTCAGAATTATTAAAGTGTATATAAGTTGATTGTTTGGTTGTTTGAATAATCTAAATAAAAGAATAATTGTATAAGTAAAAGAATTATAAGAATTGAAATTTTAATTAAACGTGTTGAACCAAATTGAATGAATATAAGCAAAGGAATTTGGTTATAATTAATAAACATTGGTTGTTATATGATTGTTGATTGGTTGTATATAATTCATTAAGAGTTAATGAAATTGAATTAATGAAATTGGAAGCTATGAAATTGAATTCAAATTTGAAGTAAATAAATTTGAATAGAATTGAATGTGAATTAGATTTAATTAGTAAATGTAAACTAATTGAATTGAGAATGAATGTTAGTAAATCCAATGTAAATAAATCAAATGTGATTTAAAGTGAAAACCAATTCATTGTATATAAATGAGAATATGAATGAATATTTATTGTTATGAATGTTAGTTGGTTGATGGTTGAATATATATTGCTATTGTTGCATTTTCTATGTGATATATATAGTTGTTATGTTGCTATATGTTGTATATTGAGATTATTTGCATATATGCATGTTCTCATGTTGTTTGTTAAGTATTTAGTAGGTGCGGATCGCGTTTGCTTCGCATTTGGAGTTCGCTTTAGCGCTATATTAGCCGTATATGCTTGCTAATAAAAATATAAGGTACATATCTCGGATTAAATATCGTACTTTTACACTTTTTTCCCTGCGGGATGCCTCATTACTTGATGAGATGTATATTTGTGATATATATACTGTCATTTTTTTTTCGGATCGAGCCGCGCAAAGGAGACTATGGCGAATTTTTCCGGAAATTTAAGGCATTAGAAAAATTTGAGAAAATGGAAAATTTTTGAAAACTTTAACTTTGATTTTGGAATTGAAAGTTAAACCAAAGTAATTGTTTTTGAAAAGATAACTAAGTATGATTTTGAAAGCTTAGTAAAGTTATTGTAAGAAGTTTAATTATGAATTTTGGGAAAATTAATAGATTCCGTAACTTTTCTTACTTGTAATTTCGAGGACGAAATTCTTTTAAGGGGGAAAGATTGTAACGACCCAGAATTTTTAGAAATTAAAATTTGAATATTTAATTTATTTTAAATATTAATAATTGAATTTATAAGTCGAATAAATTTTTATTTGAATTATTGGATTTAATTGGATAATTAAATCGATAATTTAATACGTTAAATTATGGAAATAATTGAAAATTGAGTTAAATATGATTGAAATTAATTTGTAAAATTTTATTTTATCATATTGAAGTTAGAATGATATTTTAGAACTTTTAAAATCGAATTAAAAGTTAATTTGTGAAAATTGAATATTTTAATATTAAAATCGACTAGTAAAAATAGTCAATTTTTGAACAGTCTCAGAATTGAACGAAACTAGTTTCATTGGATCCGTAATAGTTAGTTATTATCGGATTTCAATTTTCGTGTCAATCGGAGTTATCGTTTGATCGTGGCAGCTCGAAACGCATCGAATTATTTTTAATTTAAATTTGGCGAGTCAAAATAGCCATTTTTCAAAAAGTCTCGGATTTCAACGAAACCAGTTTCATCGGATCCGTAATGTGATATTATTGTAAGGTTTCAAATTTCAAGTCAATTGGATTTACCGTTTGTCCGGTACAAATTAAAACGCCTAGAAATCGACTTAAATCGGTTTAATTCAAATTGAACGTTTTCAGCCATAACTCGCACAGATGTCCGAATTAGCTTCTGAAACCTATTCCATTGTGTCCGGAACGCGGGGTAAACCTTAGAAACACTGGTTACGGCGTCTAAATCGGAGTTCGGAATTTCCGGGATGAATAATGTCGCTCGTTCCTTATAAATAGCCCCTACCTCTTCATAAATTAAAAAAAATATATACAAACCCTAACCCTAATTGTTGTAGCCGCCACTTTCTATTTCTAAGGCCAGATTTTTCCCAATTTCATTCATCAATCTCTTCAAATCCATTCACATTCACGCGAGGTGTTCAACACGAAGATTGAAGAGCATGGAGAGAGCTTTAATTTCATACGGTGATGATCGAGTTTGGAGTTGCGTAGGGGGAGCTAGATGTGGCCGTTCTCTTCAGTTTTGGCACGCATTTCCACGCAGCACATGAGGCCGAGCTTCATAGGGTGGGGGCCGAACATGGTGGAGGTGGTGGGCTTCGCAACGGAGTTCCCCGATCGAGTTTTCATCGAGCATTGGAGGAGAATAATTTAACCCTAATCTACATGTTTGGGTTTGGCCTCAATTTGCACGGCCTGGAGATGATAACGTGAGTTAGGTGTTGGGGAAGATGATGGGGAGACGTTGGATCTGCAAAGGAACGGCCAGATTTGAGTTGGGTTTAAATTTTTTAATAATGTTGTAAATTTAGTTATAAAATTGTGTGCAATCTTGTAAAATTCATAACTTTTTCATACGAGGTCGAAAAAATGCAAACTCAGTTGCGTTGGAATCGTATGGACGAGCACTACGCGATGGAGTTGGTTTGGAGTCGTTTGGAGTTAGTGAGAATTTTGGGTAAAATTAAACGCGCGTTTAATTTTATTCGAAATAATCGCTAAAACGGAATTAAAATCAAGGTGAGAACTTCTCACTCAATCGAATCAGTTTCGATTTTATTTTAAATAGTTAGATTTAAAATATTTGAATGCATGTTTGAATGTTGATTGATATCTATTGATTGTTAAAATAGACATTATACGCCGTTAGTAAGCGGATGTTATTTATTAAAAACATATACCCCGAATATTTCATAAACAGTGAAATTGGTATTATATATAATATCAATATATATATATATTGGCATATGTATATATTGCAGTTGTTGATTTCCCGCATTTTTTGTTTAGCGGATGAGACCCTATTACGCCGTTAGTAAGCGGATAATATTTATTAAAAACATGTACCGCGATAATTTCGTACTGGAGCGAAATTGGTATTGTGCTAATGTTTTTGGATGCAGGAAACAGGTTGGAGGGATCCAACAGGATTCCTCAACAGTTTTTATTTGATTTCAGATATTTTGATATTTGATTGATTATCATATACGATATATGATGGATCGTTGTAGTCGTGATTGACTATTTGGTGTGTAGCATCATTGGACCCAGATTTTGGGATTTTAAAATGATTTTAAAAGTGATTTTGAAAATATACTATATTTTTGGAATCGATCCATTATAAATAAATAAACGTTATAATTTTTAAAGTTATAAAAATTATGGTTTTTGTGAAATATAGTTAAAAAAGCTGATTTTTAGAAATACGATTAAAAGTCGATTTTTGAGAAATATGAACTAATGATTTTATAAAATAATTTAGATTGGATTTTTGAATATATGATAAAAGTTTAAATATAGGATTTATAAAATTTGATTATTTTATAAATCGAAATGATGAAATTATAAAGGAATTTAAAGACGTTTTAGAATAATAATATAAACTGATTTATATTAAGAGATTTATAAATGGATATTTATAAATTGAAATATAGACATTATAAAACGAGTTTTTATAAGTGTTTGAATGTAGTGAAAATGAATTTCATAAATGAATGAAATTTATAGAATTATAAACTGTGAAGTTATAAATGAAATTTATAAATAGTAAGATTTATAAATTTGTGAAGTTAATTGAAGAATAGATTTGGTTAAATAAATGAATCTTATAAGTTATAAGATTTATAATTATGAAGTTTAAAGAACGATTTTATAAAATAATCGTTTTATAAGTATTTAACTTATAATATAAACATTTAGTTTATAATTGAGTTATAAACTGAAATATGTTAATAAAGGAATTTATAAAAAAGAAGTTTTTATAAATAAATAGAAATGGAATTTATAAACGTTGTTTTATGAATTCGCAAACAACTTATTTTGATAAGTTAATTGTTATAACTTATAAATGGAGTTATATTCACGTTTTAGACTGTGAATAATCCTTTAAGTTAAAAAGTATAAAAAGGATGAAATTTGTTAACATAGTATATTCACGTTTTGAATAGTGAATAACATGTTAAAGAAAATGTTTTAGAATGTGATATTTTAAACAGAATTAAAACGATCTAACGATGTTTTAAAGGTGTTGAGATTCGAAACCATAGATTTCAACATTTATTGTTGAAATAGACGTTTTCGAGAAATAAAAGGAAATGGTGGACTATAACACTGTTGTTATAGTAAATGATTTCCGAAAGGAAATGTTTTGCATAATATTGGGATTTATATATCTATTTTAATTTCGAATCCCTATACTAGTGATTTTGGGTTGTCGTAACGATGTTTTACGTAACATTCGTTTTGGCCCAAATAAATATGTTAAAGTGAATGATTTTCCTTAAAGAATGAAATATATACTTAATTCGATTTAAGTATATTGAATGTTTTCCAAGTGTTGAAAATAAAAGAAATTTGTGAATTACTTATGAATAAATAAGTATGGAAATGTTTTCCAATAAGAAGTGAATATTAGAATTTATCTTTTTGAAGATAAATCGAAATGAATTATTGAAATCGTATATGCATAGATATTTTGGAAATATAAATTCATTATGGAATTTATATGTGAAAAGTGGAATTTGTATAAAAATAAATATTGATTTATTTTTGAAGTGTTGAAATTAAATATCTTGTAAAGATATTTTGGAAAATAAATAATTTGGAAAATTATTTGGAATCTGGTGATGTGTGCATATCCAGTGATAGTTCAATAGCCGACTATCAGTATTTCCCTTTGAATGGGTATTTGATGTGAATTGTTTGAAATTGAATGCACACTTATTTTTGAATAAGCGCTCACTATTCGGGTTAACCGGGAAAGGACCATGGGGTCGTATAACCCACTCCGAATATGTGATACGTCGTTGTGAATCGCATTTGAAGATCGGTGTTGAAGACCGGTATTTGCGAGAGTGATAGGATGAACTATCGATTGACTCTGCACCGAGTAGCTACGGTATTGAGTTCTCCATATGTGATGGTGAATCCGATCAGGATTGTGAATATCCGGATTGCAAGGACTTCTTTGTAAGTGCCTTCGGTTCTGTTCGAGCCCGGAACAGACTTGTATGGATTGTATGTCTGACATTACAATTTGAGATATAAAGCCGATTTCTTTCAAATATATTTCTGTTGGTGGCGGAGAATTTATTCTTTGCTTAACACCCTTCTCTGAGACGTACGAGCTCAGAGGTTATATAGTTGAAGTTATCAGCGATATATTCCCAGTTTGGTAATGTGACATGCTGAGTGATGCTGAAATGATCATTGTGTTGATTATTGTGATAGGATCATTTATTTGATCGTCTATCTTAGTGATCATTGTGTTGATCATTTATTGACCCAAAGCATGGCTTTTGTATAAAGTATGTTTTTGTGGACGTGAATTCGTCGAGCCTCACACCCCGTGAATGGTCAAAACAGGAAAGAAGCAGCAAGGTTATGAGGGGTAGCACCCTTTAGGATGTGTCCATTTCCTTCTGGAAAAGGGTGGTATCATGGTATGGAGCCCAGATACTTACTCATGTTGAAAACACTTTATGATTGTGTGAATTGATTACGAGCTCTCGGTTGATAAAGGTCCCAAAGGACCGGGGGATGGCATATTCGGTCAGTTGTTACTCAGTTAGGAGTAACCCGGCCTTGTGTTGGTAGAGATCCGGTTTGGTTCTCGGGGATGTCCATCCAGAGGCATTCTCATGTGGCAATGGGAAGTTCCTTGGCCTGATCATTCGTTGGAAATCCAATTCCCAATACGAAACTTGTACGGTTTTAGTTGTAGAACCTGCCATCTAATATGGTAGCTATTAGTAGGCATAATATAATGGTACCTATGCTGGCTAAGATTTATATTCTACTTTCGAAATGAATTTTTCCTACACTATGCACTAATAATAATATCAAATGCTCTTTTTAAATGCGTATCAAGCATGTTTGACTATCATAAGGAGAAATCTTCTCCAAGTCTGCGTTTGCATTGTGTGTGTGGCAGGAGGTCTTATGGTAGTCTCATTTTTAAAAGCATTGCGAATTGAATTTAAAAATATTCCTCTATTTTGATTTTAAAGATAAATAAACTGTTTTGAGTTCTCACACCAGTCACATGACTGACTCGGAGTTTATTGTTTTCCTTCCTAAACTCTGGGTGCCCACCAATTTCCACACGGGCAGTCAAGAGTTAGGTTTATCAGGATATTCTGGATATTCTGGAGTTGCTGGAGGCAAGCTGGATGGCATGGCGTATTACTATGTAGTATTTCTTTTTCCGCTGCATTGTTGTTTGTTGTTGTACACTCTGATGATATGATGTAATGAAATATAATGTGATGTAATAACTGATATAGTTCTTTATTTAAAGACTATTCATTTATTATTATACGTTGTTCCGCTGCGAATTGTGAGATTCTGTTGTTGTTCTGTTGTTTCTTCTGTCCCGTTCTATTTTTAAAATTCTTCTATCTTCTATTTTTCAAATTCTCTGTTTTCCTATCTTCCTCTCTCTCTATTTTCTGTTATCTTCTTCTACTTCTCTCTTTTTCTTTTCTTTCTTTTTTTTAAAACCCATAACTATTCGGTTTTTCGGCAACGAAAATCCGCAGGCGTTACAGTTTGGTAGCGATAATATTAAATCATTATCATTAAAGTTGAATAAGAATTGAAATCATAATAAAAAGGTTAAGAAATAAGTTCATATACAAATGAAATTTGTGAATGTAAATTATAAATGTGAATTGTAATTTGAAACAGAATTCCAGAGAATGTTTTGAAAAGAATTTGGAAATTTTAGAAATTAAATTCCTTTTTGGTTTGAAAATAATTTTCAAAGGTTTTGGAAGGATAAAAGCTCTAAACTCTTTTCGGTCGCTGGAAAATAATTCCGGTGATGATCGCGACATCATTGGTGTTCATTTTCGGGTTTCCAAAAGAGGAATTGCTACCGAATTGTTTTAAATGGAAGTTGTTTGGAAAATTTGGGTTTGGTTTTGAATTTAAAAGATAAATTTGAATTGTTTTCAATAATGGTTTTGAAAGGTTGAAAAGACTCTGGAATGCTATATAAAAATATTTATGGAATATTAAGTTGATAACTTGTAAAGTTTAAAGTTATTAAAATAGAAAGAAAAATAAAAATCCAACTTAAAGAAAATTTATTGAGTTGAAAATAAATTTGGGGTAATTAAAATGAATTGGAATTGAGTATTGAATTATGGAAATAAATTGTGAATGAATGAATAAATTTACAATTGCAAGTAAATGAAAGTGAATTGAATGTCGAAATTCATTGTGAATTTGTAAGCAAATAGAATTGAATTGAAATTGAATTGTGTTTGTGAATGAACAAATGAGGTGATATTTGTAGATAAATGAATTGAAATTGAAAAATGGAATGAGATTTGAATCAAGTTGAATTAAAATCCAGACTTGGGTAAAATAAAATAGATTGAATTCAAGTATACTAGTATGATAATTTATTAATTCATGAAATACTGAGATGGAAGTTGAATTAGTTAAATTAAAACTTGAATTGTGAGCTAAATAAAAATGGTTCGAAATTGCAGATAAATTCAAGTAAGTTGAAATAAATTGAAAATAACCTTGTTAACAAAATAAATTCGACATGAATGTGAATTGTTATAAACCAAAATGGTGAATTGAAAATAAATTTTGGGAATGAACGAAAGAATAAAACTAGAATTGAAACCGAATGTTGAAAACAAATTTGAATAAAGTGAATATGAATTTGCAACGAATTAGTAATTGGAACTAATTTAAAATTGTGCAGTTGTAAATGAAAGTTAATCGATAAAATTCAATATTCAGAAGGTAAATTGAATTCAAATAGAATCGAAGTTGTGAATTGAATTCAAATGTTATTGAAGTGTAAGATTGGATGAAATGAATGTATAACTCTAATAGTAAACTAAAAATGTATAAGAAGCATATATTGAAAATTTTGTAATGAAATATGCAAAATGATATTTGAATGTTGGAATTGGATATTATGACTAGCAGGTTATACAGGTGTATTAAAAGAAAAGAAATTGGGATTTTGATTTCGAGGATAAAATTGAATTGCTCGACAAAAAGGTACGTATTTCAATTTCAGTATGAAATTTGGTGATTTTCTTCGCCAGCCACTTGGCTTTCTCTTTTCTTTTTGATTCTGAGGGGCCGTGGAGCCATTTTGTAGTCGTACCGAGCTAGCCGCGCAAAGGAGACGCTGGCGAAATTTTTCGAAAATTTAGGGTGTTAGAAAAATTTTGCGAAAATTTTGAAAGTTGAAATTTGAATTTAAATTTAAAATTTGAATTGTTAAGGAAACAATGTGTTTGAAACTTATAATTGAAGTTGGAAAGCTAGTTGAATTGATAATGAATCTCTAATAAAAAGATTTAGGTTAATGAATTGATAAAACTATTTGAATTGTGGAAAATAGTAGACGAGTTAAGGACCATTTCTTCCTAACTTGCAATTTCGGGACGAAATTCTTTTAAGGGGGGAAGGTTGTAACGACCCTAAAATTTTGAACAATTTGAATTGAGAATATTTAATTAACTTTAAGTATTTGAATGATGGCTTGACTTGAATTTCAAATTATCATAATAAATTGGCGATTAAATTATAAAATTTAATCTATTGAAAGTTGAATAATAATTTGAATCTTCAATTTTAAGCTGATTAAAAATATTTCAAAGGCTTGTAAAATTCGTAATTATAATACTGAAGATAATAGAAGCTTCAAAATTGAATTTGAAAGTGGTTTGATCAGTTTTGAAATTTCATCGTTTAAATTGAATTTGAAAGTAGCCGTCCAAGGCATAGTCTCGGAATTCGACGAAACCAGTTCCATTGGATCCGTAATAGTTAGTTATTATCGGATTTCAAATTTCGTGGCAATCAAGGTTGTCGTTTGACCTTGGCAGCTCAAAACGCTTCGGATTTATTTGAATCGATTTAATTCAAATTGATCGTTTTCTTCTGTAACTCGCACATACGATCAAACTAGCTTCCGAAACACGTTCCATTGTGTCCGGAATGCGGGTAAAACCTTATAATCGCCAAGCGGCATTCGTTAAGAGGAGTTCGAGATTTCAAGAATGCTAAACGAGATATTTTCTATATTCGATTATATAAATCCACTAGAGGTCCAAATTGCAACATCTCAATCACGTGATTTCACTCTAGCTTACCTCTGAAGCCACCTTTAGGAAATATCCTTCCTCCTGGTCGAAGCCCCTTTCTCAGATTCAAAATAAGAAAGAAAGAAAAAAGATCGAAACAAAATCTCGAAGGAAATAAAAATGGCCACAGCCTTTATGTTTAAAAAAAAAACAATCTTCCTCTCTTTCGAATTTATGCACGAATCCCTTTCCATTTTCAATTCAAAACCGTAATGCAGTAAAAAAAAATGGTCGTAGCCCTTCACTTTAAAAGCAATCGAATTCGTTCTTTAACAGGGAAGCGCCATTCTCTCCACATGCTCGTTCGAATGACGACAAGCCGAAGTTCCATTTCCCCCAAATCGAAATCAAGTCGCGATGCTTGGGGAGGCGGGGGGTTCATCGGTGACAACACAGCCTGGGTGGGTCGCGATTGGAAGCGACAGCGAGGTATGATGCCATGTACTCGTTCGAATCGAAGAGGGAGCGCAGCGACGTCTTTCATTTCGAGATCTGCAGCAGCTTCAGGTCGAGATCAAGGCTGAGTATGAAGGTTATTGGGGGTCGATTGATTTGGGGTTTCGTGGGCTCGAAGGCACGTCGATATTGGTGATGTATCGTAAGGGGCGGCGGCAATGTAATGGATTAGGGTTTAGCCGTAGATAGCAGTGGCGATCGCGATTTCTGGAGGTTTGAGCTAGGGCTTGTTCGAGTTTGGTCTGCAGTACGGTATATTACATTTATTAATTGCAATTTAAATTCAAATTTGTCATATAAATATATACAGTAATATATATTTAAACAGAAAACAATTATATAAGCAGTTTTTTTTGGTAGGTGGCTGTGTTGATAACAGAAATTAATTTCAGATAAAAAAAATTATATATTTAAATATGCTGAAACCAGAAGATATATATATATATATATATATATATTTTCAAAAGGAAGATGAATTTGTTTAATTTACTTATTTAATTTATTTTTAGAAATGATTAAAGATGGAAATTTAGTTTTAAACTAAAATCTTAGTTAAACAAATTTATTAAAGGAAATTTGATTTTTAAACTAAATAATTAATCAAGTCATTAGTTTGAAGTTAAAATAATGGATTAGGTGATTTAACCGTAAATTAACTTGTTTAACGATTTTAGAATTTGTTAAAAGGAAGCTAGCTTAAGATTTAAAACCATTAGTTTAAACGTAAATCACTGGTTAATTTATTTATTTAAAAAGGAAATTTAATTGTTTAAATTAATAATTAGTTAGTTAAATTTATTAAAGGAGAAAAATTGATTTCAAAAGAATTATCAGCTAATCAAAAACTATTAAACGGAATTTAATTGTTTAGTTTATACGTATATTAATAAATTATACAATTGTTTATACAAGGTATAAATCAAGAAAATCGAGTCAAGATGGAAATGGATTGCAAAATAAAAGCCAAGGTGAGAACTTCTCACTCAAAAAGGGTTTATTTAAATTTTAAATAGTTAGATTTAAAATTTGTTGATTGTGTGTTTGTTTTCTTGATTGTGATAGTACATATAGTAGTATATATAGCAATATATATATATATATATATATATATATTGGCATATGTATATATTGCAGTTGATTGATTTCCCGCATTATATAGCGGATGAGACCCTATTGTGCCACCTATTAAGCGGATAATATTTTATAAATCCCATATACCGCGATATTCCACCTCGAAGTGGAATGGGTATTGTGCTAATGTCTTTGGATGCAGGGAAACAGGTTGGAGGGATCCAACTGGACTCCTCACATTGATTTAATTTATTTATGTTGTGATATGATAATCTGTAAATGATTATATTGATGTGACTGATCATATTGATGTTTGGAATTTATCTGAAGGCTGTAATTTAGCCGAATGGATTTTTGGTATCGTTAGATACCAGAAATAAATGGACTTGGAATTTGAAAATTAAAGTAAAAACTTTAAGTAAATCAATTTTAGAAAATTGAACAAATTTAAAGTAAAGAATTTAAAAGTATAAAAAAAGCTGATTTTGTAATCTTATCAAATTATTTCCAAATATGTTAAAAAGATTTTTTTTTTATAAATGGAATTTTTGTAAGTAATAAGATTTATAAATTTTGTAAAGTTATTAAAAGAATGAATTTGGATAAATAAATGGATTTTTAAGTAATTAACCTAAAAAAAAAATTAAACTTTGGTTTTTTTATGAATAATAAAAGGAATTGGTTAGTAAAGCAATTTTATAAGTTGAAGTTTTATAAAATATATATATAATGTGAGATTACAAACGTTGTTTTATAAATCCGAAACTGGCTTATTTTGATAAGTTAAGTTTTATAGATTATTAAAGGAAATATATTCACGATTTTGGACAGTGAATAATATATTAAAGAAATCTTTTGGGAAAGTGATATTTTAAATAGAATTATAATGATTTAAAGATGTTTTAAATTGTAATAAATATCGAAACCATAGATTTCAACATTCATTGTTGAAATAGACGTTTTCGAAAAATATGGAAATGGTGGACTATAAAATTGTTGTTATAGTAAATGATTTCCGAAAGGAAATGTTTTATATAATATTGGGATTTATATATCTATTTTAATTTCGAATCCCTATACTCGTGATTTTGGTTTGTCGTAACAATGTTTTACACAACATTTGTTTTGACCCAAATAAATGTGTTTGAAAGGATGTTTCCTTAAAGAATAAATTATATACTTAATTGTGATTTAAGCATATTGAATATTTTCCAAATGTTGAAAATAAATAGATTTGTGAATTACTTATTATTTAATAAGTATGGAAATGTTTTTCCAATATGAAGTGAACGTTTAAGATTTTATCTTTTAAAGATAAATTGAAAATGAATATTAGGAATCGATTTGAAAATCGTATGTTCATAGATATTTTGGAAATGTAAATTCACTATGGAATTTATAAAGAAAAGGGAAATTTGTTTTAAAATAAACATTGGTTTATTTTTGAAGTGTGGAAATAAATTTACGAATTTGGAATGTAAGTTTAAAATAAATCGGTAAGGATTTATTTGATCGTTTTAAATAAACCATTTTAAATTTAAAATGGATAATTATTTGGAAGTGTTTCCGTTTAAGGAAATTGATTTGAAATTTGTTTTCAAAGATTGAAAGATGAAAATTTATTTGAAATTTGTTTTCAAAAGGTTGAAGTGTGGAAAATGTATCGTGCAAAGATATTTTGAAAAATAAACAATTTGGAAAGATTATTTATAATCGGATGATGTTGTGAATATTGAATGATAGTTAAATAACCGACTATCAATATTGACCTTTAAATAGGTATTTGTTGTGAATTGGTTAAAATTGAATGCTACACTTGTTTTTAAATTATTGCGCTCGTTATTAGGATTACCCGCTCCGAATAGTGATACGACGTAATGGATAGCATTGAAGACCGGTGGTGAAGACCGGGTATTTGTGAAAATGAGAGGATGACCTATCGATTGTCTCTGCACCGTTAGCTACGGTATGGAGATTTCCTTTGTGATGGGAAGTTTTATCGGGATTGTGAGTACCCAGATTTGCAAGGGCTTCTTTGGAAGTGCCTTCGGTTCTGTTCGAACCCGGAACGGACTTGTATGGATTGTATGTCTGACATTACATTTTGAGATATAAAGAAGTTTCTTTCAAATACATTTCTGTTGGTGGCGGAGAATTTATTCTCTTAGCTTAACACCCTTCTCTGAGACGTACGAGCTCAGAGGTTATGTAGTTGAAGGTTATTAGCGATATACTCCCAATTTGGTAGTGTGGCATGCTAAGTGCTGCTGTGTGATTGATGATCATTTGTTGATCATTTGTGATCAAAGCATGGCTTTGTAAAAAAAAGTGTAGCTTTCTGGGCGAAACCTCATCGAGCCTCACAAACCGGTAATGGTCGAAACAGGAAAGATGCGGCAAGGTTTCAGGGGTAGCTCCCCTAGGGTATGACCATTCCTTCTGGAAAAGGGTAGTATCATGGTATGGAGCCCATATACTTACTCATGTGGACACACTTTATTTATTACTGTGTGATGTTGTTGTAGAGGATCCTCGTATAAGGGTCTCAAAGGACCGGGGGTGGCATATCTGAGGTTTTATTCCCCGGGAAGGGGGAGGCCGGCCTTGTTTGGCAGAGATCCGGGTAGGTTCTCGGGGCGTCCCGCCAGAGGCGTTCCCATGTGGCAGTAGGAAGTTCCTTAGCCTGACCATTAGTTGGAAATCCAAAGAGACAATACGAACCCTGTACGGTTTTAGTTGTATAACCTGCCACCTCAGGTGGTAGCTATAGTAGGCATACTATAATGGTACGTATGCTGGCTAAGATTAATATTATACTTTCGAAATGTTTTCTACACTATGCACTAATAATAATAATCAAATGTTTCTGCGTAGTAAGCATATTTGACTATCATAAGGAGAAATCTCCTCCAATTCTGCGTTTGCATTGTGTGTGTGGCGGGAGGTCATATGGTAGTTTCATTTTCTAGAAAAGCATATCGGATTTTCTTTTATAAATCTTGTTTTTATTTAAAGGAATAACTGTTTTTAGTTCTCACACCAGTCCCATGACTGACCTGGAGTTTATTGTTCCCTTTCTAAACTCTGGGTGCCCACCAATTTCCACGCGGGCAGTCTAGAGTTAGGTTATCAGGTTATTCTGGATTTAGGAGTGCTATGGAGCTCAGGAGGCGAGCTGGATGGCGAGACGTACTACTAGTATATAGTATTTATTTTCCACGGTTTATTGTTGTTCACTCTGATGATGTGATGTAATGTAATATAATGTAATGTAATAACTGATATAGTTCTTTGTTTTTAAAGTTATTCATTTATTTATTATAATTTTTTCCGCTGCGACTGTGAGATTCTGATATTGTTTCCTGTTTTGTTTTCTTACTTCTTCTATCTTCTTCTACTTCTTTCTTTTTCTTTAACCCTAAAGACTCGTAAGTTTGTTCCTCCTTGGCTGGATTGTTGTGGAATGTTGCCAGCTCAAAGGAGTATGGATTTTCGGGCCTTTACAGCTTGCCTCCAGCAACTCCTGAATTACAGAATATCCTGATAACCTGACTCTAGACTGCCCGTGTGGAAATTGGTGGGCGGCCAGAGTTTAGGAAGGAAACAATGAACTCCGAGTCAGTAATGTGACTGGTGTGAGAACTAAAACAGTTTATTTTTAAAACAGAGTACAGGATAATTTTAAAATAGATTCGCAATGCTTTTTAGAAAATGAGACTACCATAAGGCCTCCCGCACACACACACACAATGCAAACGCAGAATCGTAGGAGATTTCTCCTTATGATAGTCAAAGATGCTTAATACGCATTAAAAAGAAACATTTGATATCATTACTAGTGCATAGTGTAGGAAAAATCATTTCGAAAGTAAAGATATAAATCTTAGCCAGCATAGGCATTCCGCACTTATGCCTACTATAGCTACCATGCAAACAGTGGGGCGCCACCATAAGTGAATGATAGGTTCTACAACTAAAACCGTACAAGATCGTATTGTTTCTTTGGATTTTCAAAAAATGGTCAGGCTAAGAAACTTCCCATTGCCACATGGGTACGCCTCTGGAAAGACGACCCGAGAACCTAACCGGATCTCTGCCAACACAAGGCCGGGTTTCCCCTAACTGGGTAACTACTCACACGAATATTTCATTCCCCGATCGTAACCGATCTATATCTGAGGATCCTCGATTTCCAATAACCACAAAGCAATAAATTTGCAGCAACAACAAAGGTTAAGTATCTGGGCTCCATACCATGATACCACCTCTATCCAGAAGGAATGACATACACTAAAGGGGCGCTACCCCCTAATAACCTTGCCGCATGCTTCCTGTTTTGACCATTTCCATGGTGTGAGGTCCGACGAAGTCTCGTCCACAAAGCCACGCTTTATATAAAAGCTGTGCTTTGATCATCAAATGCTCAAAAGCACCTCGTATGCCACATTACCAATTTGGGAATGTATCACTAGTAACCATCAACTACATAACCTCTAAGGGTGTTAAGCTAAGAGAATAAATTCTCCGCCACCAACGGAAATATATTTGATAGAAACCAGCTTTACATCTCAAACTGTAACGTCAGACACACATCCATACAAGTCCGTTCCGGGATCGAACGGAACCGAAGGCACTTACAAAGAAGTCCTTGCAATCCGGATATTCACTAATCACGACCGGACTTCCCATCACAAAGGGTAATAAATTTCAATATCGGGGATCAACCGATGCAGAAACATTCGACGGTAATCCTTCCGTTTTCACAAAATTCGGTCTTCAACACCAGTCATCAAACGCAATTCAAAACGACGTATCACATATCCGGAATGGGTTATACGACCCCAAGGTCCTTTCCCGGCTAACCCGAATAGTGAGCGCTTATTCAAAAATAAGTGTGGCATTCAAATTCAAGAAATCACAACAAATACCTATTTAAAGGTAAATATTGATAGTCGGTTATTTAACTATCAATAGGCATGCTTAACATCACCAGATTCCAAATAATTTTCCAAATTATTTATTTTCCAAAATATCTTTACTAGATATATAATTTCCACACTTCAACCATTTGAAAACAAATTTCAAATCACTTTTCACCTTTCAATCTTTGAAAACAAATTTCAATCATTTCCCTTACGCAGAAATACTTTCATTTCAAAATGGTTCATTTAAACTAATTAAATAGATCCTTACCGATTTACTTTATATTTACGTTCCAAATCCGTAAATTAATTCCAACACTTCAAAAATAAATCAACGTTTATTTTCAAACAAATTTCTCTTTCTTTTATAAATTCCATAGTGAATTTACAATTCCAAAATATCTATGAAGATACGATTTCAATTATTCATTTTCAATTTATCTTCAAAAAGATAAATTCTCAAAACGTTTCATTTCACATTGGAAAAATATTTCCATACTTATTTATTAATAAGTAATTCACGAATCTATTAATTTTCAACATTTGAAAATATTCAATATACTTAAATCAATATTAAGTATATATTTCATTTTTTTAAGGAAAACGTTCTCTTAAACACATTCATTTGAGTCAAAACGAATGTTGCGTAAAATATCGTTACGACGACCCAAAATCACTAGTATAGGGATTCGAAATTAAAATAGATGTATAAATCCCAATACTATACAAAACGTTTCCTTTTGGAAATCATTTACTATAACAATAGTGTTATAGTCCACCATTTCCTTATTTCTCGAAAACGTCTATTTCAACAATGAATGTTGAAATCTATGTATTCGATTCATAATACATTTTAAAACATCTTTTTAAAATAATTAACTTCATTTTATAATATTGCTTTCCCAAAACATAACCGTTTTTATTTAATAATATATTCACTGTCCAAAATCGTGAATATACTTTACTAACCAAATTTCAATATTTCTACACATTTTATATAAAGAATAGTTCGCTATCCTAAATCGCGAACATGCCTCTTTTAATAAATTTCTATATTCAATTTATCAAATTCCATTGGTTTCGAATTTATAAACAATGTCTATAAATTCCATTTCTATTTATAAACTTCGATTTATAAATCTCCTTTATTAATCCAATTCAATTTATATATCTCAAATATATACCAAAAGTCCATATTATAAGTTAAATACTTATAATTCATTTATTTACAAAATCGTTCTTTTTAAAACTTCTATTACTTATAAGATTCATTTATATTTTATAACAACTTCAACTTATAAAATCTCCTTTATTAACGATTTCTATTAATATCCCATTTAAATGCCCAAAATCCAGTTTATAAGTTGATTACTTATAAATCTTTTATTTTACAGCATCTATTCATTTTATAATCTTCACAATTTATAAATCTATAATTTTTAATGAAATCCATTTTATACTTCATTTTAACACTTAATAAACTCGTATTATAATTCCAATATTATATATATATATATATATATTTATAATAAATATCAATGTTAAAAATCTTTTATACACATCTTTTATAATAACTCAAAAATCCAAATTTAAACTATTTTATAAATCTATTTATTTTAAAAATCACCTTATAGTTATATTTCACAAAAATCTTAATTTTTATAACATGAAAATTTATAACGTTTTAATTATTTAAAATGAATCAATTCAAAAATTTAATAAAACGTATACTTTGAAAAATCATTTTAAAATTCTTTTAAAATCAAAATCGTTATTTTTAAACTTTAAAAAATGGATCCGATGATGCAACAGCACCCAATAGTCAATCACGACAACAAACATCATATATCATCATATGATAACTAGCAAACATCAAAATATCTGTAATCAAATAAATACTGGTGAGGAATCTAGTTGGATCCCTCCAACCTGTTTCCCTACATCCACAAACATTAGCACAATACCAATTCCGTTCAAAGCGGAATATCGCGGTATATGGGATTTATAAAATATTATCCGCTTAATAGACGGCGCAATAGGGTCTCAACCACTATATAATGCGGGAAATCAACTCCAAGTACATAAATAATACCAATTTCACTTTACGGTGAAATATTCACGGTATATGTTTTTAATAAATAACCTCCGCTTAATAACGGCATATAACGTCTATTTTAACAATCAATAGATAATAGTTTATCATCCAATCAAACAATCAACAATTTTCAATCTAACTATTTAAAATTTAAATCGAAACAATTCGATCGAGTGAGACGTTCTCACCTCGGTTTCCAATTCAGTTTCAGCGTTTTATTTCGAATAAAATCAAACGAGCTTTAATTTTACCCGAAATTCTCACTATCTCCAAACGACTCCAATCCATTTCCATTGCATAGTATTCGTCAATACAGTTCCAACACAACTGGTCTCGTGCGTTTTCGACCTTGTAACAAAAAGTTTTAGCAGTTTAAAGTTATACAAATTTTTAATATAATTAAATTTACAACATTATTTTTATTTATATACCCATTTAATTTATGCCGTTGGATTTCATTGTGAATAAATCTGGGCCGTTACTACACGCTTCTTCTCCCACGCGTTTTGTTCCAGACAACCAAAACGTAGATGAACCCATCGCAAGCCTCCACCACGTTGAATTTAGCAATCACCACGAGCATCTTTACGTTGATCAGGAAGCGCCAAACGAACGGCCATCGCCTATTCCACCTTCACCGGCTGACCGCACCCCCTGCCTCAATTTGCGTGAAAAACGTGCGTAAGCAATGGACGAACGCGGCCCCAAAACGCCTCCATACGACGACGGTAGCGAAAATCCACCGTTGGATGTAAAGTATTCGGCGAGCTCTTCGATTTATTAGTTGACAACTTTTGCTAAAAACGTGTGGATTGTGAAAGATTGAGGGGAGAAGCTAAGAAGTTTTCGACCATTGAAATCAATAGATGGCGGCTGAGCATTTTGAAACCCTAGCTTGCTTTTGTTTTGCAAAAAATGAAATAAAGGGGCTTATATAGAAATTTTGACGAACACTATTCATTCCGGATTTTCTGAACTCTAAATCTTGCGCGGTGACCGACGTTTCTAGGGTTTATCCCGCGTTTCAGACACAATGGAATAGGTTTCGGAAGCTAATTCGATCATCTGTGCGAGTTATGGCAATAAACGATCGATTTAAAATTAAATCGGTTAACTAAATTTCTGTGCGTTTTAGCTTCCCCCGGACAACGATAAATCTGATTGACACGAAATTTGAAAACATACAATAATATCACATTATGGATCCGATGAAACTAGTTTCGTCCAAATCCGAGACTGTTTGAAAAACGGCTATTTTAACTCGTCAATTAAATATTAAAATATTCAATTTTCACAAATTAACTTTTAATTCATTTTTAAAGTTATATAACATTATTATAACTCCAATATGATATAATAAAATTTTACAAATCAATTTTAATCATATTAAACTCGATTTCCACTTATTTCTGTATTTTTAAATATTAAATTATCGATTAAATTATCCAATTAAATCCATATTCAAAAAATAAATTATTCGACTTATAAATCTTACTTATTAATATTTAAAATGAATTAAATATACGAATTTTAATTAATAGAAATTCTGGGTCGTTACAACTTCCTCGATTGATTTGTTCTCATCTTTATAGATGATATTCTCGCTTATTCTAAAACCGAGGAAGAGTATGAAAAACACCTTCGGATTGTGTTTGGAACCCTTAGAAGCAATCAATTGAAAGCCAAATTCTCTAGGTGCCACTTTTGGCAATCATGTGTGAAATTTTTAGGACATATTATTTCTGAATCCGGAATTTCCATGGAGCCTTCAAAGATTGAGGCGATTCAAAATTGGAAGAGACCGGAAAGTATGACGGAAATTCGTAGCTTTCTTGGATTGGCGGGCAACTATCATCGTTTTATGAATGACTTTTCTAAAATTTCCGTACCTCTTACTAATTTGACAAAGAAGGGAGTTAAGTACATTTGGTCAGACAAATGTGAAGCTGCTTTTCAGAAATTAAAAGAACTCCTTTCCGATGCTCCTATTCTTGTGATTCCCGAAGGAAACCAAGACTTTATTGTTTATACCGATGCTAGTCGTGTTGGTTTGGGAGCTTTTCTCATGCAAAGGAAACGTGTTATTGCTTATGCTTCTAGGAAATTAAAGCCTGCCGAGACTAGATATGCCACTCATGATTTAGAGCTCGCGCCAATGTTTTCACCCTTAAAATTTGGCGTCATTATCTTTTGGAAGAGAAATTTGTTCTCTACACCGATCATAAATCTTTGATGTATTTATTTTCTCAAAAGAAATTTAATTTGCGTCAACAACTTTGGCTCGAATTCCTTGCATCTTATGATCTTGATATTCTCTATACTCTTGGAAAGGGAAATCGTGTTGCTGATGCCCTTAGTCGTAAGCAACAAGTGGTTGTTTCCATGATGATATCCGAATGGAATGATCTCGAGACTTTGTCCACTTGTGAGATTCGAGATCGTGAATCCGATTCATGATCATCTCTTGTTTTACGTAGCCTTGAGGCTCATCCTTCTCTTTTAGACCACATCCTTGAAGCTCAAAAGAAAGACCCTGAATTGGCCCTTCTTAGCCAAAGTTGTGGGGACAAAAATAAGATTGATGGTTTGAAAGACTTTGATATTGATGCTCGCGGAGGTATTCGAAAATTTGGTAGACTTATTGTGCCAAATATTAGTGATCTTCGTAAGGACATTTTAGAAGATTCTTATCGTTCTGAATTTACCATTCATCCCGGTAGTAGTAAAATGTACGCAGACATGAAACAACTTTATTATTGGGATGGAATGAAATTTGATATTGCTAACTTTATTAAGCGTTGCATGACTTGCCAACTCGTAAAGGCCAAGCATCAAAGGCCTTGTGGGTTATTGAAACCTTTAGACATTCCCTTTTAGAAGTGGGTTCAAATTTCCATGGACTTTATTGACGATCTTCACAGTTCTCGTTCGGGTCATGATAGTTTGTGGGTGATTGTAGATAGACTTACTAAATCCACCCATTTTATTCCCGTTCGGACCAATCGGACCATACCTTTTTGGCTAAATCTATGTTAAAGAAATTATTAAATTGCAAGGAGTTCCTACTTCTATTGTTAGCGATTGTGATCCATTGTTTACTAGTGGATTTTAGAAAGGTCTTCAAAAAGCTTTAGGAATGAAGCTTAAATTTTAGCACCGCTTATCATCCTCGGTCCGATGGACAAACAGAACGTGCGAATCTGAAACGACTCGCAAATCCATACCCCTTGAGTCAACTCTATTCTACAAAAATCAACTCAAGTTGTACAGAAATACGAACCATTTGGGTTTAAGAAGAAGAGGTAGAAGAAGAGAAAACAAAATCAACATCATAATCTAACCATCACAGCGGAATAAAATATAATATACAATAAATAATCTTTACTCAATCAAATATATCTCTGTTTATATATTACATTAATCAGGGTACATCAATCATAGCTCAACATCAATATCATACAAATGGGTACACAACAACTCAACACATCGGAATATGTATATATATACAAGTACGGGAGTACGTATCGCCATCCTGCTCGTCAACTGAGCTCCACAGCACCTCCTGTATCCTATAATACTCGGTCTGACCCGAGCATTACAGTTAGGTAATACCCGAGTCAGTCTGGAATACCAGCGTGAGAAAATCACACCCAATTTGATTGTTAAAGTTTCAAAAATCCTTTAAAAACAAAAGCATCTCGTAAGACCACGCCACAAATAAACATGTCGGGTTTTTACCTTACGATAGCTAAATTTTTTTATATATAAATCCTCTGATATTATAATAGTGTCTATATACAAATACTTATAAAATAGCCGAAATTGTTACATGATTAAATTCCATCTACTAGCCACAGAGTGGGTAATACAAACAAAACTCGTACAAGGCTCGTAGGGAGAATGGATTTCTAACTAATGACTAGGCACTGGGGTACCACCTGTCATAGTACGGGGCCTAGATCACCGTACCGAGAAGTATGCCCGCTCCCCTGCAACATAAGGTCGGGACTAACCCTTACTGGATAATCCCGAGTGAGATCACCCCGCGGTTGGGATCAGCAACCGCCCACTAAGTTGAAATAAAAAGGGACATCTAGACTGGAATGACCTCACCCTGCTTGGGTGCTACCCACCTAGCCTTGCTGCATAACCCTTGATTTTTAGTCATTCCCATTTGATGAGGCTTGAGGCTAAGCGTTACCTTTTTAGAATATATCCCTTAGAATGCCCATCGCCCACCTGACGATGTTTCGCAAGCATTCATCCATACAAGTCCGTCCCGGGTTCGAACGGAACCGAAGGCACTATTCCTACTACATCCATTTTGGAAATATCCTCAGGATTAGTAGCGACTAGCCCTTGCACTTTACCGCTCCATCTTCTAATCCAAAATCGTTTACACGGAACGTACAAACCGGATCGAAGTGGTTTTCGAGAAATAAATCTCGATCCCGGTCTCTTCGAAACGATCAACGCATTTGGCCAATATTGATAGTCAGTGATTTAACTATCAATTTTTATTCACAGACATCCATCAAACAATAAATAATTTCCCCAAATTATTTATTTATTGCAAAAATATCTTCACAGGATATATTTTCACTTTTCAAATTCCTTTGAAAGCAGTTTTCAAAACTATCTGCCTTTCTCAGAATAAATTCCAAGTATTTCTATTTCCACTGGAATCACCAAGCACAAAACTTTAGATTTTTAAAATAATTTAAAACACTTCACTTTTAAAAATATATTTTAAAACATTCAAGTTAAAATTACTTTAATATTTTGTTAATAATATATACTATAAGAATATTTGAAAATAAGGTTACTTAATAAAATATACAACTAGATTTACACTTTTAAAACAAATACTAAATCACTCTTTAAATAATTGTTGCTATAATAGATCAAAAGGAAATACTTACTTTAGAAATTAAATATTAGAAATAATAAATTTTACAAAAAAACTTGATTTCTATAAAAACAACTTTAAACCATCAAATTACTTTTTTTTAAAGATTTACTTTTTAAAACATGTACTTGGCTATCCAGAGAAAATCCCAACTTTAATCACTTAAATCAATTTCCCCAAATTGATTTCCAATTTATTTTATTTGAAATAAATTTCTTTAATTACCTAATTCATGTCAAAATTCATTAAGTATGGACTTAATTATTATTGTTATTATTATTTTTTTCCATTTGATTTTAAAACTTTTAACTGACATATACAAATTCTAGATTTTTCCCAACTTTTTCCTTTATTCTTTCAATAATTTAAATCTTAGCTTTTAAATAAATGTTTTGTTCTTTTAAATAATAACACTGAATTTTAAAATTTATCAACTTCCTGTTTATTCAAATTTTCCTTTCCATCCTCGGGATTCATTTATTAGAATTTTAAAGTTACGTTATTTCTTTTCCAAGTCATTCTAATTTTTATTCTATAATTATTTTACTTGCAATTTCACTTCTTCAGTTCATTCGAAAATCAAATTTATATTTTTGGTAATTCATTATTCTCAATTATATCAACCAATTATATCAATGATTTCGCTCGGCCTTCAATTGAATCGAGATACGATTTAAAAAATGAAGAGGGTTATTAGTTTGGGGATTTTAATTCAAGAGAGAAGGGTTTCGGTAAGTTTCCAGAACGAACAAAAATATCTAACTCTTTTTTTTTATTAAAGAAGAAGCGTATTGAAGAATGTAACGCTATTTCAATTATTATTTCTAAACCCTATACGTGATGCTAGCTACAGTATCCAATATAATTTCAGCGTGTTTATATATATCGTACACTCACACTCTACTCCAAAAGCTACGCAATTTGAAATCCGATAACAATTCAATATTACGGACCCAATGGAAAGGGTTTCGTCAAGTTCGAGATTGTGCCTATAAAGGCTATTTTTAAATTCAATTTAAATGATTAAATTTCAAAACTAACCAATTCAGTGTTAGATTCCATTTTAACACTTTTGTTATATTCAATGTTATCAATATAAATTTTATAAGCTTTCAAATTATATTTTTAACAGGCTTAAAATCTCAGGTTTCATATTTTATTCAATTCAAATTATTTAATTCAACAATCTAATTGTCAAATAATTTATGATATTCGTAATTTAAGTTGATAATTAACCTTTAAATAATTAAAATAAATTAAATATTCCGATTTTAAATGCTTGAAAATTTCGGGTCGTCACATTCCTCCCCCCTTAAAAGAATTTCGTCCCCGAAATTACTAGTTAGGAAGAATGGTCCAATACCCGTTTACTATTTTCCCTAAAACCAAACTGTTCAACATTCTACCAACTATCCTTTTATAAAAGACCATTATCATGCTTATTAACTTCTCTACTCGTCCATAGTTTTCAAACTATACTATTTGATTAACCATTCAAGTTTAAATTTAAAACTAAATCTTGAATTATCAAAAGTTTCTCAAAATTTTTTCTAACTCCCTAAATTCCCGAATTTTTTTGCCAGCGTCTCCTTTGCGCGGCTGACTCGGTACAACTACAAAATGGCTCTACGGCCTCCCAAATCCAAAAAGAAAACAAAAAGCCAAGTGGCTCAATCCAAATCCCAATCAAATTTCATACCAAATTTAAAAACATACCTTTTGTTGGGCATTTCAAATTTATCTTCTAAAATCAAAATCAATTCTCTTTTCCCTTTATAATACCTACATATTCTACTTGACAATAATATCCAATCACAATATTCCAAAACATTTTATCGACTTCCTTACAAGTGTCAATTATTTGCTCATTCAAATATCACTTGGAATATATTTGTAATATTAATCTCCAATTAATAATTCACCATTCCTTACTTAAGTTTAGTATAAGCATTCTATATGCTTCTTTGTTTGTTTTCACTTTACCACTTTAGTTAATATTTATTTCTATTCAAATTGATTCTTTCATTTCCATATGGATTCAATTTATTTTTAACTATGCATATATAAATTTTATTTGTCATTTATTACTAATTCATGTCATTACTTTAACTAGTTTCATTTACTAACTTATTTCAATTTCCAGTTTGAAATTGTTTTGTCGTTAACAAAATTTTCCAAAATTTCCAAAAATTTTCCAACTCCCAAAATTTCTGAAATTTTTTGGCAGAGTCTCCTTTGTACGGAGGAGCTTTTGCAATTTGACAAAAGAGATAAATATATATACATCGACCCACCCGGTCGAAAAAACCAAAAACAGTTCATATTTCCTATTTTTATTGCGTAGGCGTACCTTATTTAGCATTTTAAGCAAGCGGCTTATTATTTTTAGCAATTAATGCAACCCAAATCTAGCCATACGGCTTCCAGGTACCTGCACTTACTCAATTTAAACATGTAAGTGCCATATATATGACGTTTTATAGCATATCACTTATTTGCAATAATTAAAACATATGAATTTTAAAAGAAATTCACATCAAACATTTTCCCATAAGCAATTTATATAGTTTCCATGCTAATTCAACTGTTTTCAACTTATTCATATACATTCTTATTCAATTTGAATGGTTTAAAACTCAATCGCTTACATTTAATTTATTTTTTTAAGCAAACTGATCTCATATTTAATTCAATTGCTTTCAAAATCAATTCTATTTCACTTTTATCAATTCATAGCATCTTAATTACTTCCATATACATCCAACGACAATTTATTCTATGACACTTGACGAGATCCATGTGAATAAATAAGTATTTATGTTTTATAACCAATTTAAATGGATTTCAGCTCAATTTATACTAACTTCTATTCCATTTTAAATTTATTCACGATCCATATATTCTCATTTTCATTGCATTTCAGATTTGAATCAATTCATTTGCATTTCATTTTATTAACCAAACCAGTTCATTCAAAACCATTAACAATTTAGGTACATCTTCTTTTATTTTTAACTCAAGATTTACGCTTATTTATAACTCAAGCATATTTTTATTCCATGCATTTTTAATTCTGATATAAGTTATTCTGATTTATTTATTTCAATCAAATTCGTAACCAATTTATTTTCCATTTGTTCAGGAAAAAATTTAATTTCATTCATTAATTCAATTGAATTCTCATTCCAATTCAATTTTACTTTAACTCCGACATTCAACTCAATTCAATTCCAACTTGATTCGAATACAACTGGATATTATTTTCAGCCTATCCAATTGATTTTAATCTAGTTAAATTTTTATTTCCCATCCAAGTTAATTTCTTTTTTAACTTTCTCTTTAAATTTACATTCCAACATTCAAAGCTTATATTTCCTTCCTGATTTAAAAATCATCTCAATTTATAAACTTACAACCTATCTCATCAGAATTTTTAAACACCCGACTTTTGGTTTCAAATCATTTTGAAATCTTCAACATCCCAAAATCACACTTCTTAAAAATTCTAAACCAATCTTGGTTTTTATTTTCAACAAATTTCCTTTTAAAATTTTCAAAAACAACTAGCTTTTCTGAACAAATTTATTTTTGGCAGCAATCTATCACTTAGAAATTCGAAAATGAACACTGATGATGCGGCCGTCATCATCAGAATTAATTTCCAATAATCCAAGTGATCTCAATGCTATATCACTTTCAAAATCCATTTTAAACAAACTTCTTTTCAGAAATACCTCCAAAACAATAATGTTATTATTTTTATCTTCAAATACTTTGATAAACACTTCCAAAGTCTCCGGAATTTTAAATTTCCAAAGCCTGCTTAAATAAATTTTAACTATAGTTCATTTGTACAGTTTATGCTTATACAGATTTCCATTTGATTATATTTCAATTCATAAATTACATTTATAATTCATATTTATAAGTTTCCCTTTTATAATGAATTTATTCCTCTAAATTTTAATTATATTTTAATTTCTAGTAAAATTTTCACTTAATAATGATAATACTCTAATATCATCAATCCTAACATCCAATTAACATCCAAGCAACCATATTTTAGCTAAATAGTTTTCAAAAACTATTCTTTATATCAAAATATGTTTTTGGATAAAATTATTTCATTTACCCATATTTGAAACAATAGCATGTCGATTTTTCTATTCAAGTGTTTAGAAACCCCTTCAATACAGTTGCGCAGACTGTGTCGACGAAGGTTCATATGCCACTCAATAAACCAATCAACACAATGTTAAAATAATTTATATTCACTAACAAATACACGCTCATATCTATTAATATGCTCAAACTCATTCTAGAGTACTACGGACTCTAAATTAAATGAGTAATTCCCACCAGAGCCAAGGTTATCTCCAACCTAAGCTCTGATACCAAGTGAAACGACCCGCAAATCCGTACTCGTTGAGTCAACACTATTCCACAAAAATCAACTCAAGTTGTACCGAAATACGAACCATTTGGGTTTAAGAAGAAGAGGTAGAAGAAGAGAAAACAAAATCAACATCAGAATCTAACCATCGCAGCGGAATGAAATATAATAGATAATAAATAATCTTTACTCAATCAAATATATCTCTGTTTATATATTACATCAATCAGAGTACATCAATCACAGCTCAATATCAATATCATACAAATGGGTACACAACAACTCAACACAGCGGAATATGTATATATATACAAGTACGGGAGTACGTATCGCCATCCTGCTCGTCACCTGAGCTCCACAGCACCTCCTGTATCCTATAATACTCGGTCTGACTTGAGCATTACAGTTAAATAATACCCGAGTCAGTCTGGAATACCAGCGTGAGAAAATCACACCCAATTTGATTATTAAAGTTTCAAAAATCCTTTAAAAACAAAAGCATCTCGTAAGACCACGCCACAAATAAACATGTCGGGTTTTTACCTTACGATAGCTAAATTATTTTTTTTATAGAAATCCTCTGATATTATAATAGTGTCTATATACAAATACTTATAAAATAGCCGAAATTGTTACATGATTAAATTCCAGCTACTAGCCACACAGTGGGTAATACAAACAAAACTCGTACAAGGCTCGTAGGGAGAATGGATTTCCAACTAATGACTAGGCACTGGGGTACCACCTGTCACAGTACGGGGCCTAGATCACCGTACCGAGGAGTACGCCCGCTCCCCTGCAACACAAGGCCGGGACTACTCCTTACTGGATAATCTCGATTGAGATCACCCCGCGGTTGGGATCAGCAACTGCCCACTAAGCCGAAATAAAAAGGGACATCTAGACTGGAATGACCTCACCCTGCTTGGGTGCTACCCACCTAGCCTTGCTGCATAACCCCTGATTTTCAGTCATTCCCATTTGATGAGGCTTGAGGCTAAGCGTTACCTTTTTAGAATATATCCCTTAGAATGCCCATGTAACAACCCGCATATTTATCGATTTTTATATTTAAATATTTTATCGATACTCGGAATTTAGTCTGAAAAGCTACTTTTTGCATGCGGTCGAATTAGGACTCGGGACCACTCCCATTGAGTTTAAAATGCCGTTTGCGACCTTTTTGAGTATAAGCTTCGATATGTTTGGAGTAAGTTGATTTTTTCTACTTTTTCACTTAGGGCTTTGGTTTGGGCTGAGCCCAATAACCCCACTTATGTGTTCAGTCCCAACCCCTTCTCCTCTTCATTACTTCATTTCTAATTCCTAATATTCAAGCTTTCATAACAATGGAGAGTGGAAGAGGAAATTAAAACTCCAAGCCCTAGTTTTCTTTTGCAAATCAAACTCTAGCTCCAAACTAATAGAAGAACCCATTGGTAAGCTTCTCTCCTTCTTCTCCAACTCATTCTCTTATCAATTTCAGAAATTCCTAAACCTAACTTTGGGAATGTTCTTCTTTTAAAGCTTAGAATCAAGCTTCTTGAGTTGGATTTGAAGAGTGGTTGATTCTCCTTTTCTTTAGAGCTTCTTCTTCATTTGTTTGGGTTCAAAGGTGAGATTTTTATCTCACATCTATGTCTATGATTATCTTCGATTGTTAGGTATGAATTCCTAACACATATTCATGTGCATTTGATTTTGGTTTGAATTGATTTGGTGTATATTCCAATTTTTGGTGTTTTGAAACCAAAATCTATGAAAATCATAGTTTTATTATTTGAACATGTTTTTGGTGATGCATCGTGAAGCTTATAGGGCCGTGTAGTCGATTGACATAAATCCCTAGTGTCCGTTGCTCGCCCGGTTGCATTTTGGAGAAGATTGCATCTTCATTTCATAGGCTAAGAAAACAGCCTTGGTGCCAGTCAGTCGACTGGTTTTGAAATTCAGTCGACTGGCTGTAGCACATAGGCATTCCGAAGGCAAATTCCAGAGGCTCGGGTCCTCTGTTTCCCTGCAATCAGTCGACTGACTGCAGGAAATGAAATTTTCATGTTTCTGCTTCAGTCGACTGACTGCAGAGGGCCAGTCGACTGATTTTCTCCTATTTGCCTATTGTGCCTATTTGTGCATATTTTTTTGCTCGATTTCCAAATTTAATCGATTCATGATTATCCGATTTGTTGATTTTCATTTATTATCGACTTTGATGTCTTTTATATCGGGATTTTTGGGAATATCCATTTTGATGGATTTGATATCGATTTATTGGAATTAATTCACGTCTTCGAATGTGAACTTTGATGATTGATTATTTCTACAATCATTTCTATGATTTGTCACTTTAAAAATATAAAGGTTTCAATACTAGTAGTAAATATCAAAACTCTTTCATCAAAATGATTTCAACACTATTTTATTACAAAGCTCGTTCTCTTAAACCATTTTTCAATCTATTAGTATATACAAACCTTTTCCTCACTCGTATGAGAAATCTAAATAAACGACTTAGTAAAACAAGTGGTATGAAACGCTTGCGTTTACTTCGTCGGTTAATTCTTGGACTTGTTCGATTGAATTTCTTGTGACAATTTTCTAGTGGAAATCCACAATTTGTTCGTAAATATTTAAGTTAAGCTAGTGGTTATGGGACATGAAGCTAAGCTCATATATTTACTAGCTAACTGTAATTGACACTTCTTGATGATCATGACGATCATTTTTGTGATTTAGACTAGCAATTGTGTGATGTCTCTTTGTTTGCGATTTAGACTAGACCCTGATTCAGTGTGATTTTGATTCACACTTGTGGGGTAGCGTCCCATGGTCCTCGGGCCGTTCGTGTGTCAAAAATTAATGGCTAGCTACCGTGAGATAGCGTCTCGTTCGTGTGATACATATGTTGGTGAGTTTTCATGCTCCCGTTCGTGTGATAGGCCTCCCCCTTTTTATGATTTCTGGATTTCGTGTGCTGAATTCTGTAATTTATGCTTCACCAATTTTAGTGATTTTCATTGATATGATTTATCAATTTTTGTGCATTGGTGAATCCGTGTGTCATTGACTTGTTGTGAATACAAGTTTTGGGTATGAAATCCTTTTTGGATCTTTGTGAAGATTCTTGTGGAATTGATCGATCTTTTGTTGATCATCATTTGCATGCTTATAGTAGTATGCCATTATGGATATTATATGTTTATGCCATATCTTTTACTTTATATCATTTCATCTGATATTTATAGCCAGACTGATCCGTTTATTATTTTCTTATAAATAATACTCGGGTCAGACCGAGATGTTGCAGGTGCTTCTGCTTGACTTATCCCCGGGATTCATTACTCTGACTTTTGGCTAACTACATAGATTAGCAGTTTTTGTTGTATACACTTGAGATATAGACTCATAGTTGTATTCTTTTGTATATCACGTGTTGCTATTCTTTTGTATTATTGTGGATCTTTTTGACCACTACTCTGATATACACTTTCATGTGTTAGTTATTTATTCATATCTTCTTCCGCCTTTGTGATATGAATTGTCTGTGACTGATTTATGTTATGTTTATTTCTATATTTGTTCTGAAGATATTATAGCCACTATGTAGTAGCTTTGAGTTTGTGTCGGTATGTCGGTTCCCTCTTGATAAAGAAATGCATGTTATACTATCTGACATATCGATGCTCGCGCAAAGCAATTACACGGATGGTCGCTCCTCAACATCCTTATTCTCCGTGCTAGTTGACAGCATTCACCGTAATGTTCTCGGCTTGCGTGGGTATAGAGGTGGGGCGTCACAGCTTGGTATCAGAGCTGAACTTTGGAACAATATGGAATATTATAACAAGGATCATCGTCCTAAGTCTTTCTTAGGAGTCGTGCTTTAGGATTTAATTCGAGTCTTCGTACGGATTCATCCTATTTTCTTTATGATTCCTTGTTTTATCTATCAAGAATTGCTTGACATTTATCTTGAGAATAACCTTTTCTTCTTCTTTATTTCTTTCTTAAAGAAGAGAAATGGTTAGACCTGGTCGTCCCAGAGCTGGACCATCTAGTGCTACACCCCAAGATGGAGTTTTTATGACTGCCCAGCAACTTCTTGACCTTGTCACGAATGCTCAAGCAGCTGGTTCTAATCCGGAACCTACTCACCCTAAATCTGGGTTTGCACGTTTGTGCAATGATTACACCAACCTGGGTGGGAAGCCATTTAAAGGTTCTGAAACTATTATTGAAGTACATGCTTGGTTAAGGTCATGCGATCGAATCTTTTCTCGCATGAACCTCATTGATCTTCACCGAGTTCAGGTGGCTTCTAGCATGCTCCAAGAAAGAGCATTAGACTGGTACGAGCTTCTGATTGCTGAAATAAATGAAGCGAATCTCACATGGGAGAAATTCCGAAAGCGCTTCGAGTTAAAATTCGTGCCAGAAGCTGAAAAGGTTACTTTGGCTCGCCGTTTTATTGACCTTGTTCAAGGTGAATCTTCCGTGACTGACTATGTCGCGTCTTTTGAATCTCTCTCTAAATATGAAGTTGAGTACATCAACACCCCATTGAAGAAGAACCAAAGATTTGTTTATGGCTTAAACAAAAATCTCAAGAAGCCATTACTTCTAAAATTAGAAGTTCCTTTCGACCAACTCATTGATATCGCTCTTCATCTTGAAGAGGCGGATAGGGAAAGTGATGTTGAAGTGGTGGGTTCCAAACCAAACTTCAACAACAAGAAGAGGCCAAACAAATTCAAAGGTCCTTATCCCAATAAGAAAGGGAGGCAAGCAACTCCTGTTGCAAAGACCTTTTCCTCTACTGAAGGGAAATGCTTTAACTGTGGTTCCAGAGACCATTTTGCGAACAAGTGTTCAAAGCCTCGTACTTGTCGCTATTGTAAAAGCCCGGACCATTTTATGCATATATGTCCCAAACATCAAAATAGGAAGGAGGGAAAGCTTAATGTTGCTCAAGCCCTTGGCAACACATCTCGTGGTCAAGGTATATCTCATTCTATCCTTGATGGTATTATTATATTTCGTGATCAACCTATTCGAGTACTTTTTGATACGGGAGCATCCCATTCTTTTATATCTAAAGAGCTTGTTGATACCTTTTCTTTAAGTGTTGTTGCTTTAATGACTTCTTTGAGAATTGCGAATCCGGTTGGTGGATCCGCAACAATCAGTTTATTGTGTAAAGATGTCGAGATTATTTTGTGTGATTTTTCTTTCCGAGCCGATTTGCATGTCATGCGTTATTTAGGCTTTGGAATGATTTTGGGAATGGATTGGCTTAACCGTTATGAAGCTCATATCCTATGTCCTGAGCGGACTATTCATCTTCGACATCCTCTATCTGTTAAGCAGATTTCTATCAATCTTAAAGATTCGAATTCCAGCTTGGTTGCATCTTCATATTCTTTAAATCCTCGTGATGACGATAATGATGATGAGGAAGATATAATTTCTCTTATTCACGTTGTTCGTGAATTTTCTGACATATTTGAGCCCGTTTTAGGATTACCACATAAGCGAGCAATCGAGTTCAGAATTAATCTTATCCCTGGAGCTCAGCCTATTACTCGTCCTCCTTATCGTATGTCCAATAAGGAAAATGAGGAGATGCGCAAACAATTATCTGAATTGGAGACGAAGCAATTTATTCGCTCTAGTTCCTCGCCTTGGGGAGCTTCGGCTATTTTTGTGAAGAAATCCGATGGTACACTTAGGCTTTGCGTTGACTACCGCAACTTAATGATCTTACTATCAAAAATAAATATCATTTACCTCGGATTGATGATCTATTCAATCAACTTAGTGGTGCTAGAGTCTTTTCACAATTGGACTTGGCAACCGGTTTTCATCAGCTTCGTATTGCAGAGGATAGCATTCTTTTGACATCTTTCCATACGCGCTATGGATCTTGTGAATGGCTTGTTATGCCATTTGGTTTAACGAATGCTCCAGCTTATTTCTTTGACCCAATGAATCGAGTTTTCAAAGACTTCCTCGATCGATTTGTTCTCATCTTTATTGATGCTATTCTTGTGTATTCAAAAACCGAGGAGGAACATGAGAAGCATCTTCGGATTGTATTGGAAACTCTTAGGAGTAATCAATTAAAAGAGAAATTTTCTAAATGTCATTTTTGGCAATCTCATGTGAAGTTTCTCGGTCATATTATTTCCGAATCCGTAATTTCCATGGATCCTTTAAAGATTGAAGCGATTCAAGATTGGAAGAGACCGGAGAGTGTGACAGAGATTCGTAGTTTCCTTGGATTGGCAGGTTATTACCGCCGTTTTATCAAAGACTTTTCTAAGATTGCCGTGCCTCTTACTGGCTTGACTAAGAAAGGTGTTAAATACGTTTGATCGGACAAATGTGAAACTTCTTTTCAGAAATTAAAAGAACTCCTTTCGATGCTCCTATTCTTGTGATTCCCGAGGGGAATCAAGATTTCATTGTTTATACCGATGCTAGTTGCGTTGGTTTGGGTGCCGTTCTTATGCAAAAAGAACGTGTTATTGCTTATGCTTCTAGGCAATTGAAGCCGGCCGAGACTAGATATGCCACACATGATTTAGAACTCGCGGCTATTGTTTTCGCCCTTCGAATTTGGCGTGATTACCTATTGGGAGAGAAATTTATTCTTTACACGGATCATAAGTCTTTGAAATATTTATTCACTCAAAAGGAACTTAATTTGCGTCAACAACGTTGGCTCGAGTTCCTTGCTCCTTATAATCTTGATATTCTTTATACCCCCAGTAAGGGTAATCGTGTCGCCGATGCTCTTAGCCGTAAACAACAAGCTGTTGTTTCTATGATGATATCCGAATGGAACGATCTCGAGATCTTATCCACTTGTGAGATTTGAGACCGCGTATCCGATTTATGCTCATCATTTGTTTTATGTAGCCTTGAGGCTCATCCTTCTCATTTAGACCGCATTCTTGAAGCTCAAAGGGTAGACCCGACTTGGCTCTTCTTGGCCAAAATATTAAGGATAAAATTGATATTGAAGGTTTGAAAGACTTTGATATTGATTCTCGTGGCGGTATTCAGAGATTTGGTAGACTTATCGTGCCAAATATTAGTGATCTTCGTAAAGATGTTTTAGAAGATTCTCATCGCTCTAAATTTACCATTCATCCCGGTAGTAGTAAAATGTACGCGGATATGAAGCGACTTTATTATTGGGAGGGAATGAAACTTGACATCGCTAACTTCGTTAAGCATTGCATGACTTGCCAACTCGTTAAGGCCGAACATCAAAGGCCCGGTGGGTTATTGCAACCTTTAGAAATTCCAATTTGGAAGTGGGACCAAATTTCCATGGATTTTATTAATGGCCTTCCCCGTTCTCGTTCGGGTCATGATAGCTTATAGGTGATTGTTGATAGACTTACTAAATCTGCCCATTTTATTCCCGTTCGGTCTAACCGAACCGTACCTCTTTTGGCCAAACTCTTTATTAAAGAGATTGTTAAATTACATGCGGTTCCTACTTCTATTGTTAGCGATGGAGATCCATTGTTTACTAGTGGATTTTGGAAGAGTCTTCAAAAAGCTTTAGGAACGAAGCTTAATTTTAGCACTGCTTATCACCCCCAGTCCGGTGGACAAACCGAGCGTGTGAATCAAACTCTTGAAGATCTTCTTCGTGCATGTGTTCTTGATTTTGGTGGAAGTTGGGAGGATCATATTTCACTTGTTGAATTTTCCTATAATAATAGCTTCCAATCTAGTATCGGTATGGCACCTTTCGAGGCACTCTATGGAAGGCCATGCCGATCTCCTTCTTGTTGGCTTAAGGCCGGTGAGAAGCTGGTTTTAGGTCCAGACTTTGTTCGTGATTCCGCAGAAAAGATTGAACTTATTCGACATAGGATGAAAGAAGCCCAGAGTAGACAAAAATCCTATGCCGATAACCGGAGAAGGAAGTTAGAATTTTCTGTGGGAGATCTTGTGTTCATTCGTGTTTCACCTATGAAAGGTGTTGTATGTTTCAGTCGATCGAGAAAATTGGCACCTCGATATATTGGGCCATTTCCTATCACTGAACGTATTGGTTCCATGGCTTATCGCCTATCATTACCTGCTCAGTTTTCTGCCATACATGACGTGTTTCACGTTTCTCAATTACGGAAATGTCTTCGAGATTCCGATTCTATTCTTGAGCCCGATGTTGTGGAAGAGATTGATGTTTCGCCTAATTTAACTTATGAGCAACATCCTATTCGTATCATTGCTTCGGAAGTCAAACGACTTCGAAATAAAGATGTTCCGCTTGTTAAAGTTCAATGGTCTTCAAATCCTAAGGATTGTTCTTGGGAATCTAGAGAGTTCATTGAGCGAACACATCCGGACTTACTTTCTCAAGCTCTTTGAGGTGAACTTCTTATTTCAAACTTCTTTTGTGTTGAATATGCTTTTATGGTTGTTACTATATATCTTCTTCTTAAATATTGCGAGGACGCAATTTCTTTAAGGAGGGGAGTCTGTAACAACCTGCATATATATCAATTTTTATATTTAAATATTTTATCAATACTCGGAATTTAGTCCGAAAAGCTACTTTTTGCATACGGTCGAATTAGGACTCGGGACCACTCCCATTGAGTTTAAAATGCCGTTTGCGACCTTTTTGAGTATAAGCTTCGATATGTTTGGAGTTAGTTGATTTTTGCTACTTTTTCACTTAGGACTTTGGTTTGGGCTGAGCCCAATAACCCCACTTATGTGTTCAGTCCCAACCCCTTCTCCTCTTCATTACTTCATTTCTAATTCCTAATATTCAAGCTTTCATAACAATGGAGAGTGGAAGAGGAAATTAAAACTCCAAGCCCTAGTTTTCTTTTGCAAATCAAACTCTAGCTCCAAACTAATAGAAGAACCCATTGGTAAGCTTCTCTCCTTCTTCTCCAACTCATTCTCTTATCAATTTCAGAAATCCCTAAACCTAACTTTGGGAATGTTCTTCTTTTAAAGCTTAGAATCAAGCTTCTTGAGTTGGATTTGAAGAGTGGTTGATTCTCCTTTGCTTTAGAGCTTCTTCTTCATTTGTTTGGGTTCAAAGGTGAGATTTTTATCTCACATCTATGTCTATGATTATCTTCGATTGTTAGGTATGAATTCCTAACACATATTCATGTGCATTTGATTTTGGTTTGAATTGATTTGGTGTATATTCCAATTTTTGGTGTTTTGAAACCAAAATCTATGAAAATCATAGTTTTATTATTTGAACATGTTTTTGGTGATGCATCGTGAAGCTTATAGGGCCGGGTAGTCGGTTGACATAAATCCCTACTGTCCGTTGCTTGCCCGGTTGCATTTTGGAGAAGATTGCATCTTTATTTCATAGTCTAAGAAAACAGCCTTGGTGCCAGTCAGTCGACTGGTTTTGAAATTCAGTCGACTGGCTGTAGCACATAGGCATTCCGAAGGCAAATTCCAGAGGCTCGAGTCCTCTGTTTCCCTGTAATCAGTCAACTGGACTTTTAGGTCAGTCGACTGACTGCAGGAAATGAAATTTTCATGTTTCTGCTTCAGTCGACTGACTGCAGAGGGCCAGTCGACTGATTTTCTCCTATTTGCCTATTGTGCCTGTTTGTGCATATTTTTTTGCTCGGTTTCCAAATTTAATCGATTCGTGATTATCCGATTTGTTGATTTTCATTTATTATCGACTTTGATGTCTTTTATATCGGGATTCTTGGGAATATCCATTTTGATTGATTTGATATCGATTTATTGGAATTAATTCACGTCTTCGAATGTGAACTTTGATGATTGATTTTTTACAATCATTTCTATGATTTGTCACTTTAAAAATATAAAGGTTTCAATACTAGTAGTAAATATCAAAACTCTTTCATCAAAATGATTTCAACACTATTTTATTACAAAGCTCGTTCTCTTAAACCATTTTCCAATCTATTAGTATGTACAAACCTTTTCCTCACTCGTATGAGAAATCTAAATAAACGACTTAGTAAAACAAGTGGTATGAAACGCTTGCGTTCACTTCGTCGGTTAATTCTTGGACTTGTTCGATTGAATTTCTTGTGACAATTTTCTAGTGGAAATCTACAATTTGTTCGTAAATATTTAAGTTAAGCTAGTGGTTATGGGACAAGAAGCTAAGCTCATATATTTACTAGCTTACTGTAATTGACACTTCTTGATGATCATGACAATCATTTTTGTGATTTAGACTAGCAATTGTGTGATGTCTCTTTGTTTGCGATTTAGACTAGACCCTGATTCAGTGTGATTTCGATTCACACTTGTGGGGTAGCGCCCCATGGTCCTCGGGCCGTTCGTGTGTCAAAAATTAATGGCTAGCTACCATGAGATAGCCTCTCGTTCGTGTGATATATATTTTGGCAAGTTTTAATGCTCCCGTTCGTGTGATAGGCCTCCCCCTTTTTATGATTTCTGGATTTCGTGTGCTGAATTCTGTAATTTATGCTTCACCAATTTTAGTGATTTTCATTGATATGATTTATCAATTTTTGTGCATTGGTGAATCCGTGTGTCATTGACTTGTTGTGAATACAAGTTTTGGGTATGAAACCCTTTTTGGATCTTTGTGAAGATTCTTGTGGAATTGATCGATCTTTTTTTGATCATCATTTGCATGCTTATAGTAGTATGCCATTATGGATATTATATGTTTATGCCATATCTTTTACTTTATATCATGTCATCTGATATTTATAGCTAGACTGATCCGTTTATTATTTTCTTATAAATAATACTCGGGTCAGACCGAGATGTTGCAGGTGCTTCTGCTTGAGTTATCCCCGGGATTCATTACTCTGACTTTTGGCTAACCACATAGATTAGCAGTTTTTGTTGTATACACTTGAGATATATACTCATAGTTGTATTCTTTTGTATAGCACGTGTTGCTATTCTTTTGTATTATTGTGGATCTTTTTGACCACTACTCTGATATACACTTTCATGTGTTAGTTATTTATTCATATCTCCTTCCGCCTTTGTGATATGAATTGTCTATGACTGATTTATGTTATGTTTATTTCTATATTTGTTCTGAAGATATTATAGCCACTGTGTAGTAGCTTTGAGTTTGTGTCGGTATGTCGGTTCCCTCTTGACAAAGAAATGCATGTTATACTATCTGACATATCGATGCTCGCGCAAAGCAATTACACGGATGGTCGCTCCTCAACATCCTTATTCTCTATGCTAGTTGACTGCATTCACCGTAATGTTCTTGGCTAGCATGGGTATAGAGGTGGGGCGTCACAGCCCATTGCCCACCTGACGATGTTTCGCAAGCATTCATCCATACAAGTCCGTCCCGGGTTCGAACGGAACCGAAGGCACTATTCCCACTACATCCATTTTGGAAATATCCTCAGGATTAGTAGCGACTAGCCCTTGCACTTCACTGCTCCATCTTCGAATCCAAAATCGTTTACACGGAACGTACAAACCGGATCGAAGTGGTTTTCGAGAAACAAATCTCGATCCCGGTCTCTTCGAAACGATCAACGCATTTGGCCAATATTGATAGTCGGTGATTAAACTATCAATTTTTATTCACAAACATCCATCAAACAATAAATAATTTCCCCAAATTATTTATTTATTGCAAAAATATCTTCACAAGATATATTTTCACTTTTCAAATTCCTTTGAAAGCAGTTTTCAAAACTATCTGCCTTTCTCAGAATAAATTCCAAGTATTTCTATTTCAACTGGAATCACCAAGCACAAAACTTTAGATTTTTAAAATAATTTAAAACACTTCACTTTTAAAAATATATTTTAAAACATTCCAGTTAAAATTACTATAATATTTTGTTAATAATATATACTATAAGAATATTTGAAAATAAGGTTACTTAATAAAATATACAACTAGATTTACACTTTTAAAAAAAATACTAAATCACTCTTTAAATAATTGTTGCTATAATAGATCAAAAGGAAATACTTACTTTAGAAATTAAATATTAGAAATAATAAATTTTACAAAAAACTTGCTTTCTTTAAAAACAACTTTAAACCATCAAATTACTTTTTTTAAAGATTTACTTTTTAAAACATGTACTTGGCTATCCAGAGAAAATCCCAACTTTAATCACTTAAATCAATTTCCCCAAATTGATTTCCAATTTATTTTATTTGAAATAAATTTCTTTAATTACCTAATTCATTTCAAAATCCATTAAGTATGGACTTAATTATTTTTGTTATTATTATTATTTTCCATTTGATTTTAAAACTTTTAACTGACATATACAAATTCCAGATTTTTCCCAACTTTTTCCTTTATTCTTTCAATAATTTAAATCTTAGCTTTTGAATAAATGTTTTGTTCTTTTAAATAATAACACTGAATTTTAAAATTTATCAACTTCCTGTTTATTCAAATTTTCCTTTCCATCCTCAGGATTCATTTATTAGAATTTTAAAGTTACGTTATTTCTTTTCCAAGTCATTCTAATTTTTATTCTATAATTATTTTACTTGCAATTTCACTTCTTCAGTTCATTCAAAAATCAAATTTATATTTTTGGTAATTCATTATTCTCAATTATATCAACCAAGCCATAGCATTCAATACTTCCACATAATGCATCATAGAATATCCAATAACCAGAGCAGAGAATATTAAATAATTTAAATAAAAGTTGAGGGGTCCAGTTGGATCCCTCCAATATGTTTTTTTCCTGCATCCACAGACATTAGCATCACATAATATACCAATTTCGAATTATACTATACTATATCACATCAATCAATTCAACCATACAATCAATTATTTAAATTTAGTCATTTAAATTTAAATTCAGACTGAGTGAGATTAACTCACCTTTGACTTAAAATTTGCAGACCATCCCAATCCATTTTCAATCCAGCTTGTTTCTCTATTTTAGACCTTAAATAACATTACGTAATTCATTAATATCTGAGATAATCAGATAATCTATTACTATTTAGTAATTTTAATTTAACTAATAATTTTCCTATAAAAATCCCTTTGTTTAAAAATAATTAGTATAAGTTAATTACACTAATTAGTCTCCTTACTATTTTCAGACCTTGTATAACAATTTGTACGATTTTACTTACATTCAAACCAAATGAAAAATCAACTACCATTTAATATATTTAAATTAACAAATTATTTGATTTAAACTAAATTTCCCTTTTTTTATAAAATATATGTGACTTAAACATATTTCATGAAAAGTCAGATTTATATATATAAACTCTACAACACTCTACTATATAAATAAAATTTCATTTCATTTTTATTTTTATTTCAAATTCATAAACATATAAATTAAATAAATAAATTTAAAGAAATACCTAACTGCTCGAACCCCTGCTCCATCCCATGCCGCCGAAACCCTAATTCGGTCACAAAAAATCCAAGCGCAACATCGTGACCGTCGTGACTCACTGATGACGTCGAACTCCCCCTCGAGCATCCCAAGTCGTACGCGGCACTAATCCTCGCAGCAACGACGAGCAACCCACCTCGGCTTCATGCAACTCGAACTCCAACACCTGAACCCCACGCGGAAGTGCTAGCGACGCGGCCACGACTTCGGTGCTCAGCCGAATCAACACTCGCGAGATCCCCCTCAACCCAGATCGTTGACGACGTCGCGATATCCTCGCGTGTTCGAGCACGCGAGTTTCCCCCATGCTGTTCCAAAATTTTCTTTCAAAGTCGTCGTTCGAAAATGAAGAACGAGAGCTTTATTTATTCGGCCATTAATGATTTCGCTCGGCCTTCAATTGAATCGAGATACGATTTGAAAAATGAAGAGGGTTATTAGTTTGGGGATTTTAATTCAAGAGAGAAGGGTTTCAGTATGTTTCCAGAACGAACAAAAATATCTAACTCTTTTTTTTTTCTTTTTATTATTATTAAAAGAAGAAGCGTATTGAAGAATGTAACGCTATTTCAATTATTATTTCTAAACCCTATACGTGATGCTAGCTACAGTATCCAATATAATTTCAGCGCGTTTATATATATCGTACACTCACACTCTACTCCAAAAGCTACGAAATTTGAAATCCGATAATAATTCAATATTACGGACCGAATGGAAAGGGTTTCGTCAAGTTCCAAGATTGTGCCTAAAAAGGCTATTTTTAAATTCAATTTAAACGATTGAATTTCAAAACTGACCAATTCAGTGTTAGATTCTATTTTAACACTTTTATTATATTCAATGTTATCAATATAAATTTTATAAGCTTTCAAATTATATTTTTAACAGGCTTAAAATCTCAGGTTTCATATTTTATTCAATTCAAATTATTTAATTCAACAATCTAATTGTCAAATAATTTATGATATTCGTAATTTAATTTGACAATTAACCTTTAAATAATTAAAATCAATTAAATATTCCGATTTTAAATGCTTGAAAATTTCGGGTTGTCACAGAATCAAACTCTTGAAGATCTTTTTCGTGCATGTGTTCTTGATTTTGGTGGAAGTTAGAAGGATCATATTTCTCTTATTGAGTTTTCTAATAATAATAGCTTCCAATCTAGTATTGGTATGGCACCTTTCGAGGCATTGTACGGAAAGCCATGCCGATCTCCTTCGTGTTGGCTTGAAGCCGGTGAGAAGCTGGTTTTAGGTCTAGATTTTATTCGTGATTCCACGAAAAAGTCTGACCTTATTCGTCATAGGATGAGAGAAGCTCAGAGTAGACAAAAATCCTATGCCGATAACTAAAGAAGGAACTTAGAATTTTCTATGGGAGATTTGGTGTTCATTCGTGTTTCACCTTAAGAAGGGTGTTGTACGTTTAAGTCAATCGGAAAAATTATCATCTTGATATATTGGCCATTTTCTATCATCAAATGCATTGGTTTCGTGGCTTATCGTCTTTTATTACCGGCTCAATTTTCTGCTATTCATGACGTATTTCACGTTTCTTAACTACGAAAATGCCTTAGAGATTCCGATTCTATTCTTGAGCCTGATGTTATTGAAGAAATCGAGGTTTCACCTAATTTGACTTATGAGCAACATCCTATTCGTGTCGTTGCTATGGAGGTTAAACGCCTTCGAAATAAAGATGTTCCGCTGGTGAAAGTTTATTGGTCCGCAAATCCTAACGACTGTTCTTGGGACTCCAGAGAATTCATCGAGCGAACACATCTAAACTTACTCTCTCGTACTCTTTAAGATGAACTTCTCACTTCAAAATTTATTTTGTGTTGTTATGATTTAGAGTGGTTGTTACTCTTTATTTTTTTTCTTAAGAATGTCGAGGATGCAATTTCTTTTAGGAGGGGAGCCTGTAACAACCCATGATTTTACGATTATATATTTAAATATTGTATCGTTAGTTGGATTAAATTCCAAAATGTGAATTTTTATAAACAGTCGAATTTGGACTTTCCATTGATTTTAAAATGACATTTATAACTTGTTTGAGTATAAACATCGATATATGTAGAGTTGATTAGGATTTTGGTATTTTCATTTGGGCTTTGGGTTTGGTTCTAGCCCATTAACCAATTAATAGAACCCAAACCCTTCTACCAAATACCCTAACTCCTCTCCCTATCATTCGTTCTACTTATAATAATTCCTAACACTCAAGCTAAAGGGAAAATGGGGGAAAGAGGGGAGATTAGAAATTCCTAAGCCCTAATATTCTTAGGATATTCAAGTTCTAGTTCTAAAATCAGAGCGAAGCTTAGGTAAGCATCCTCTTCATCTTCTCCATCTCAATCCCTCTTCAATTTTTAGAATTCCCTATAACCTAACTTAGGAAATTCATTTCATTTGATAATAGATTAAAGATTCTAGAGGTGTTGTTGAAAAGAAATCAATCTTAGCTTGTTTTAGAGCTTCTCATTTCTATATTTGGGTTTAAAGTTGAGTTCTTCAACTCACATCTATGTTTATAGCTTTCATTGTTGTTAGGTATGAATTCCTAACATTTATTTCATCTTCAATTACTTTTGATTTGAATTGGTTTGGTGAATTTTCCAATTTTGGTATTTTGAAGTCAAAATCTTTAAAGATCCTATCTTTGGTGTTTGTACATGTTATTGGTGGTGAATCGAAGAGCCTATGAGGCTGGGTTGTCGATTGGAATAAATCTCTAGCATTCATCGCTCGTTCGATCGCTTCCGATTTGGATTTGCCCTCTTTGGGCTAGGGAAATTTTTGCCTAGTAGAGAAATCCAGACGCCTGGTTGGAAAAATCCATACATTGGTACGCGTCCCTGGAAAAAGAAAAAAATAACAAATGTAGAAAAAAATGGTTGAGCCAAAATCCAAACGTCTGGTTAAACCGAACCAGACGTCTGGTACTATTTAGTTTTGCCTATTTTGGCTATTTTTGAGTGGATTTCCGATTTTCATCGATTTTTGTTGTTCCAGATAGTTGTCATTTATTATCGACTTTGATGACTTCATTTATGGATTTTTGGGAGTATCCATTTGATGGATTTTTGTAACTACCCATTATTTTGGACCATTCAAATCGACAATAAATCCATACATTTCTAACTTGAATAATTCAAAACAGAAGACTGTAATTTAATTTGGAGCTAATAAAACCAATCACAGAATCACAAACACGGATAAAATTAGAATAACTTGTAGCGGAAATAAAATAACCGTAGTGGTTCATGAAGCCACTACAACATAAACTCAAACAAGTACCAAAATACATAGTCTGAAATCAAATACAGTTCTGAAAACAAATATAGTAGGAAATCTCAAATACATATGTCTCTAATACGTGAGTTGAAATGGAAATACTGAAACTGAAATAGACAACAACTTGATAAGCAGATAACTCCAGAAATCTCTAGCTTCCAGATGATGGATCCAAGCTAAGCTATAACACTCAGACTGACCCGGGCGTAAGAAATAAACACAAACACTCGAGTCAGGAGAAACATACTTATATAGTGTAAACCAACTCAAGTGAACTGTAATATAAAGGCAAGTAACTTAAAGGATGCTTGGGACCGCCCATCCTCTAAGGATCCTTTAAACTATTCACTATGTAGTAGTATTTCGTTATTGTAATAATGTCCATAGTAAAATAAACTTACTTTAAAATAGCGTTAAGGAGTGACCCAATATTCCCCTTAACAGGTAATAGTCCCAGTAGTCCATCCAGTATCATAGTCCCTCCCGATCGGGAAGCCACCAGTGGATACTCCACGGGCTACGGGAGAAAACCAAACTCGTACAAGGCATGCTAGGGTAGGTGACACGGCACAACTAGGCAATGCCAGGTTAGATATACCAATTACGCTTCCGGGCCGGTGGTAGTGCGTAGCAGCTACTACCGCCCACCTCGAACCACACTCCCAATTCAAAGCTGCGCACCAAACAATCACAGAGTAATAGAATGGAATACGAAGAAGTGCGTCCGATAAAAGGTGCTACCTTCTTAGTTTGTCAATCGCTCCTATTTTAGCCACCTTATGCCAACTCACGGGAGTCGGGTCCACGTACATACCTCAACAGCACGTCGCCACTATCCTACTTCATTCTGGAATCTCCACCGCGTACACGGTTGTCAAAGTGGTTTTCGGTATCGAAAGAGAGTATGCCCATATCCGATCCCGATCTCTTTAACAACCAATGTTATTATTACCCGTGGATGAAAATTTCAAAAATAGTTTATATTTCAAATCAAAATACTTCATTTTAACTATTTAAAAGTGAAGTTATTATAATTTCTAATCAAATATTCAATTGCCAAAAGTTTAGCCTTTTCCGAGTTCATTTATTCAGTTAAAAACTACAAAACATTGAAATCTCAGCTTTTCACAACACTTAGAAAATGCTGCGGTAAGTTATATTTGGAAACAATTCATTTCAGTAAAGACAACATTTATAATTGCTGTAATAGTTCAGTTATACATGGAAAAATCTCATTTCAACCAACTGCAGCACTTATCTAGTGCTACTGTAGCCTTTTATTAGATTTAGATTTTAGTTTTCATTCTGCAACCACATCACTTACCAAGTGTTGTAGTATCTCTTAGTTAAATTTCTGCCATAGTTTATTTGCATCAACCACAACACTTACAAAATGCTGTAGTATCCTTTGCTACAGAATTTAAGTTATCTTCAGAAATGATAGCATTTCTAAAGTGCTATTAATTAAATTTCCAGATTTTCAATAAAATTTCAAAAACAATTAAAATTTGATTTTAACCCTTTTAACTTATAAAAATCATATTTTTTTTACATTCAAAATGTTCATTTAAATACCCTTTAACTTATGATTTTTATAAAGTAAAATTTTATACATAAAATCAAATTATTCACTTATTAAATTTAAGCGCACAATTTTCTATTCTTTGCATCTTAAAAATTAACCTAACACTTAAGTTTTAATTACCATTTCAAAATATAAACTTAATTTCCATTTTATTTTCTTAACTTAACTTTTATTTTTTTAAATCAAATTTCCTTTTTGCAAGTCAAGTTATTTTTCAAATTACACTCTTAAGCATTCATTTATTTAACCATTTTAATTCATATAAAAATCAATAACACTTTATTAAGTCATTTAAATTCAAATTTAAATCAAATTATCATATTTTTACATTTTTAAAATACTTTAAAAATTCCAGAAAAATATATATAATAACCATGGGTCTGTATAATATTTTCTAACCTAAGTCAAATGATACGGGTAATATATCATTTCAATCCATAATTTACAAAGAAAAATCCGAGTTCTAACATTTCAAACTCGCAATCCCAAGTTAAACAAAATAAATAAAAATCGCTCAGGCCTATCATTTCAGCCCATAATAATTTTTTCCTATTCTAAAGTCCGTTCGAGTATGTATCATTTCAACCCATATTGATTCTATTCTACAGGGAACTTGCAGTGTGATAACAGAATAAAATAAACAGTATAGCAATATATAGCAGCATGATATGACAGGTTTACAAATAAGGGTTAACATCATATGATTCATATCACAGGCAGGTATAACATGATATAATATTTCTACACATTCACTTGCTATCACTTCACAGTTCTATAAGTATGAATGTCAAGCGTGAATACTCACGTTTTTGACGCTAGAGATTGATTCAAAATAAAAATATCCACACACCAAAGAGCGCGAGAAGGCATGATAAGATTTGGGATGAAGTAACAACCAAATTTAGATATTGTAATCAAAATAAATAAAACAATTATTAGTATGTGATTTACCACAAACGAAAATGGATTCAACCATGAGAACAAATTCAATACAAATTTTTTATCCAATCAGAAGCCAAAATGAATTTAAAGTGAAATAAAAGGGATAAATCATCAAGTGGGCTTAGCCACCACCCTTATAGGCTCGGCCTCATCACCCATAGGCTCGGCCATGGTGGGTTTGGGTCATGTAGGCTCGGGTATGGGTCAAGTACTCATGGTTATGACCTGAGGAAGATGAATAAAGGCAAACTACATGGCATGGAAGGCTACAAGGCATAGATCTAGTGGATTTTTGGCTCGGCTTATGCCTATTGTGGCTCGGCCTATGTGCCAATTTGGGTCAAAGCACACGGCAAGGTGGTGTTTGGTCATGGCTTGGCTCGGTGGAGGTGGGGGAATTTTGTTGAGTCACAGCTTCTATGAAGATTTTGATTGCTGACAACAATATTAAAGCGATCGACAAATCAAGACCTACATATGGTACTCTAGATTATAGGTTGATTATTTGATGTTATAATAGTAATAAAATTGTCAAAATCTATCCTCAAATAATCATGCACAAAATATAATATATATATACACATTTATATAGGTTGTGCACTTTATTGTACAACTTAACAGAGACCGGTCGACCGGTCCAAAAATGAACGGTCGACCGTTCCTGTTGAATGTGCACAATAAACGTGCACACATGCACATAACGACTATATTTTTAAAAACCTGTCTACCGGTTAGTTTTTGACCTGTCGACCGTTTTTAAACAGAGAGCAACTTCTTCCAAAAGACACATCTTTCTTCAATGGTTGCGTCTCTTCTTCTTCATCAATGATCATAACTTTTGACTGCAACTTTTCACCAAGGGTTATAACTATTTTCTCTCTATAAATACACATCAATATCATTGATTAAAACAATAAGTTTTATTAAGATTATATATGCTCTCTATCTATTCTTTGAATTCACTTGCATTCAAAAAGCTCTAAACTACTTTCATTCCTTATTGAATCATTGACACTATCTCATATATTTTGATTCAATAAGCAATATAAATTCCATAATCTTCACAAACATCATTCACAATTTGAGGATAAGATTATAGGAAGAGTGTACTACAAGTGACAAATCCGTGTTTACAAGAGCACAAGTTGTCAACAACAATTGTAATTGTTTTTGTTGAAGTCCTCAGTATTGTAAGAGGCAAGTGTTGAAGCCCTCAGTGTTGTAGAGGCGTGAAATCCCGTTCGGCTGTTCGGGTAATTGTAAACCTGTTCCTCCGGGTGAAGCGAGGTTGTAATTAGTGAAAATCCAGATAGTAGTCTGGGACTGGACGTAGGACGGTGCTCCGAACCAGTATAAAAATCTCTGGTGTGATTTTTCTATTTTTTATTTACAATGCTATTATCATCTATTTCTGCATTTGTATTGTAATCCATATTACACGATCCGTGTATAATATATTAGCACATATAATTGTATACACACCGCACTTTCATTTGGTATCAGAGCAAGGTCATCATATAACCGTAACACAGTTATTTGATATATTCTTGTAATATGGCAAATAACGCAAGTACTAGCACTCAAAACACCACTTACACAGAAGGGCAATCGACACAAAGACCTCCATTTTTCAATGGTCTTAACTATAGTTATTGGGCAACACGTATGTCATTCTTTATGCAATCAAGTAGCTATGATGCTTGGAATGCTACTCAAAGAGAAATAGTGAATCCAACAACTGATTATTCAGAATGGACTGTGGCTGAGAAAACGGCAGCAGCCGTAAATGCAAGAGCAATAAATATGTTGTTCTGTGCATTAGACCAAAATGAATATAATCGTGTTAGTATCTGCACTACTGCATATCAAATTTGGCAAACGCTAAAAATCACTCATGAAGGTACTAACAAGGTTAAACAAGCCAAAATAGCCATGTTGAAAAGTCAATTTCAAAATTTCAAAATGAAACCAAATGAAACAATCAATGACATGTATTCACGGTTTCAAACTATTCACCATGCACTTATTGGGTTAGGACAAAAGTATTCTGATTTTGATGTTGTTTCAACAGTCCTACATTCTCTGACTAATGAATGGGAAGGAAAAGTATTAGCAATTGAAGAAGCTAATGATCTTTCCGTCATGAAGCCAGATGAATTGATAGGAAATTTAATGTCCTATGAAGCAAATTTGCAGGCTAGAAAAGAACAGAAAGAAGAAAAGAAAAATGTAGCATTTCATGTTGAGAAAGATGAAAATGAATCAGATTCTGAAGATGAAGATTTGGCGTTCATTGCTAAAGGTTTCAAAAAATTCCTAAAATATCGAAAAGCCAGTCGCTACAATAAAAGGAAACCTGGATCAAATAAACCATCTTCATCTGCTATAGAATGTTTCAACTGCCATAAAAAGGGACACATGCAGAAGGATTGTCCAGAACAAAAGAAAAAGTCAGAAAATGACAAATCCAAATATAAGAAGGACAAATCAAAGAAACGAGCCTTCTCAGTAACATGGGATGATTCAGAGTCATCTTCATCAGAAAGTGAAAGTGATTCGGAGAATGAACAAGCTAATGTTTGCTTTATGGCAACAGAAGATGAGGTACAAATTCCTACATTTGATGAATTACTTGATATTAATGCTGAATTGATAGTCAAATATAAAGACTTAAAACGTCAATTAAAAGTAGTCAAAGCAGATTTAAGTAAAGCAGAGTTTGAACGAGATATGTTAAAAGATGAGAAGAAAATATTAGAAGAAGAACTTGAAAATATTCAAGAATCATCATCTAATGTTGACTCTCAAATATCTCTTTTGAGTCAAGAAATAGAAGCTCAAAAAGAGAAAAATAATGCTCTCACTACTGAAAATCATGAACTTAAAGCAAAAGTCAAAATTCTAGACCTAGAAAAAGCTAGTTTACAAACAAAATTTGATGACATTACTCAAAATGTTTCTAACTTTAACAAAGGTCGAGAAAATTTGACTAAAATCATTAAAAGTTCACAATCTATTTCAGATAAACAAGGTTTGGGATATAACAAACATGAAACTAAAAAACATCTTAGAAATAAAAGGAAGAAGAAAGTACAAAAAACTGAAGCTAAGAAAAATCTTAGTTTATTATATTTCAAACCAAAACCAGTTGTGAAATTTCAAAAGAGAAATGTCAAGACTATCAAAATATGGGTTCCTAAAACAAATAATAACTTGATTAGGAACAAATACATTCAGCAATTCATGAATAATGTACATTTTAATAACAATTATATATATAAAGGGGATACCGGACCCAAATGGGTTTGGACTCCTAAGACCTAACTCTTAGGACCCTATAAAAAGTGGGTACCATGAACTTAATTCTATGTTTGCAGGTCCCACTGAAGAAAAGAGGAAAGTGGATATTGGACAGTGGTTGCTCAAAGCATATGACGGGAGACAAGAGCTTACTAACAAATATTAAATACTCAGATGGTGGCTCAGTCACTTTTGGAGACAATTCAAAAGGTTATATCATCGGCAAAGGCGATGTGAGCAATTGTGGTACATCTAACTTACCTCTTATTACTAATGTCAAGCTAGTTAGAAATTTAAAACACAATTTACTTAGTATTAGTCAGTTATGTGACAAGGGTTTTATAATTTCCTTTTCAAATAATAAGTGTAGTATTTTAGATAAAGACCATAATTTGGTTTTTGAAGGTTATAGAGACAGAAATATATATATTCTAAATATGAATATTAATCATAATTCAGATATGTGTCTTATGGCTAATGACAATGATCCATGGCTATGGCACAAACGTTTCTGTCATATAAACTTCAGAACTATTGACAAGCTAGCCAAAAACAATCTAGTTAGAGGACTACCCAAAATGAGTTTTAAAGTTAACAACATTTGTGATGCATGTCAATTAGGAAAATTGACCAAATCATCGTTTAAATCCAAGAAAGTCATATCAACATTACAACCGCTTGAGTTACTGCACATGGATTTATTTGGACCTACTAGAGTTCAATCAATAAATCACAGTCAATATGTGCTTGTAATTGTTGATGATTTCTCTCGTTATACATGGACAATTTTCTTAAAAAATAAAAGTGATACTTTCGATCATTTCAAATCTTTCGTCAAAAGAATTCAAAAATCAAAAGGGATTAAAGTTAAAAATATAAGAAGTGATCATGGTGGAGAGTTTGAAAATAATGAATTTGAACATTTTTGTACAAAGAAAGGTATATATCATAATTTTTCGTTTCCCAGAACTCCACAACAGAACGGAGTAGTAGAACGAAAGAACCGAACTTTACAAGAATGTGCAAGAACATTATTAAATGGAACCACCTTACCAAAACACTTCTGGGCAGAAGCTGTTGCAACTGCCTGTTATGTTTTAAATCGTGTGTCCATAAGACCTCTTACCAAGAATACTCCTTATGAATTGTTTAACAAAAGAAAGCCCAAAATCTCATACTTCAAAGTTTTTGGTTCTAAGTGCTTTATTTTAAATACGAAAGACCAGCTTGGAAAATTCGATCCAAAAGCCGATGAAGGAATATTTGTCGGTTATTCGGAACGAAGTAAGGCCTATCGAATATTTAATAAACAAACCAAAACTATTGAAGAATCACTTCATGTATCTTTTGATGAAATCTATCAGCATCCTCACACAATATCAGATGATGACGAATCAATAGTCATTAATAATCCAATCATCTCAAATACTGATTCTGACTCAGAAGTAATTATTGAGAATACTCCTCAAATATGTGAATTACAATCACCACCAAGAATATTAAGAGACCATCCGGCCCAAAATATAATAGGTGAAATAACATCACATGTCAGAACAAGGAGTCAACTCAATCAAATGGGTCATGTCGCTTTTCTCTCAAATATCGAACCCAAGAATTCAAAAGAAGCTGCTACAGATGATTACTGGATCATTGCCATGCAGGAAGAACTAAATCAGTTTGAGCGCAATGACGTTTGGGAACTTGTTCCGAGACCAACTGATCAGTCAGTAATTGGTACTAAATGGGTCTATAAAAATAAGGCTGACGAACAAGGAAATATCACCAAAAATAAAGCAAGATTAGTAGCACAAGGATACAATCAGGAAGAAGGTATCGATTATGAAGAAACTTTTGCACCAGTTGCTCGACTAGAAGCTATTAGAATTCTATTATCTTTTGCTTGTTATCATAATTTCAAACTTTATCAGATGGATGTCAAAAGTGCTTTTCTCAATGGATTTATCAAAGAGAATGTCTATGTCGAACAACCACCTTTATTCGTACATGAAAAATATCCTGACCATGTGTTCAAACTTAAGAAAGCTCTGTATGGTTTAAAACAAGCACCTCGTGCTTGGTATGAACGTTTACGTAGCTATCTTATTAATTCAGGATTTGAAATAGGCAAAGTCGATCAAACTTTGTTTATTAAACATTCTCGAAATGATATTCTGGTTATCCAAATATATGTAGACGATATCATCTTTGGTTCAACAAACGATAAACTCTGCAAGGAATTTGCAAGTATTATGACCAAAGAATTCGAAATGTCTCATATGGGAGAACTATCTTATTTTCTTGGACTTCAAATCAAACAACTTTCAAACGGTATTTTTATCAATCAAGAAAAGTACTGTGAAAATCTTATCAAACGCTTCGGATTACAAAATACATCTAGTAAACCAACTCCTATGAGTACAACTACACATCTTGAAAAAGATGAAAGTGGTAAGAATGTTGACCAGAAATTATATCGAAGCATGATTGGTTCTCTTCTTTATCTTACAGCTAGTCGTCCAGATATATTAATGAGTGTTTGTTTATGTGCTCGTTTTCAAGCCGATCCAAAGGAATCACATTTACGAGCAGTGAAACGTATAATTCGTTATCTTAATAATACCAAAGATTTTGGTCTTTTCTATCCAAAAGAATGTCCATTTGAATTAGTATCATATAGTGATGCTGATTTTGGTGGCTCACGGACGGATAGAAAAAGTACAAGTGGTACGTGCCATTTTATTGGAAAATCACTTGTCTCTTGGTTTAGTAAGAAACAGAATTGTGTTTCACTATCAACATGTGAAGCTGAATATATATCAGCGGCTCTCGCTTGTACTCAAGCACTATATATGCAACAAACACTTCAAGATTTCGATATACATTTATCGAATTCTATTATATACTGTGATAACACGAGTGCAATAAATCTCTCTAAAAATCCAGTAAATCATTCTAGAACCAAACATATTGATATCCGTCATCATTTCCTTAGAGATAATATTGAAAAAGGTAATATACATCTTGAATATGTTCACACTGACAATCAAATAGCCGATATTTTCACTAAACCATTACTTGAATCTAGTTTTATTAAACTACGAAGAGAGCTTGGCTTAGTATCTCGGAAAGATCTAGAATAGAATAAGTAACCTTCAAACTTAGGCTATATATTTTTCAAATAATTCTTAAATTTCAGCCTATAACAAACTATACCTATTTTTATAACTTTTTTATCTATCATTGTTTTTGTTTACGGCTAATTATCTCTAACAAATCCTATCCTCAAGTACATTGGCAAACTTTTTTCTATATAAACGTTTGAAAAATACACTTTCATTCATTCACCTTCTTGCTGAAAATTATAAATCACCTTAAACAAGCTCCATGGCACACATTTGCGACAAATGCGCAGAGGAATCTCATATTTCTATCACAAGCTCGGAGTCGGAGGAACAATACTCTCTGATTACACCGAAACAAAGGCCGGAATGCCCTCACCATTGTTTTCACACACCTGGCCATACTCCAACATCCAAGCGTGCAAAGAAAGCACTATTCTGCTCTCCGCGCACGAAGGCGCAAATCGATGAGATTCATCACTACCAAAAGCATCAAATCGATCTTCAATGACAACTACATTATGGTCAAAACCTACTATACCATGAACAACAACGTACTTCAACTCGTTTATCCTCTTTAGAACGAATGGCTTCATTCTTCTACGGTTCAAACAAACACGATGTTCATGAACCAATGCCGTCAAGACCATCGACTTCAACAACTCCAAACTCTTGGGATAAAAACTATAACGAGAATGAAGGAGCTCGATATAAGTGGAGTCCGTGGGCTAAACGCATTGAAAACGACAAGAATTCTAATAACAACTCACCTTCTCATTAGAATTCCATAATGTATATTATTTTGCCTTCATATATAATTCTTGTAATACAGTATATTTTTGCAATAATAACATAATATATAATATATTCATTCGACTCGTTTTCAAAATTTTTTGCCAAATTCTGCATTTTTACACACAGAGCCAAACCGGTCGACAGCCTGAAATATGACCGGTCGACCGTTTTGCTCTCGGGTTGAAAACGGTCGACCGGCAATATGCAGGCGGTCGACCGGTCGGCAGTTATTTCTTTTTTTATATACTTCACGTATATATTTTGCCACCAACCCTCTTTACTTTCTACTCTCTACTGAAAATTTTCCCATTTCCAAACCCTAGCTCATATTCTCAAGCTTCACAAACTCTCAAATTCTCTTCAATGGCTCCTCCTCAGAAGAAATCAAAGAAAAGAGCAACATCAGAAACTTCTTCTCTTACTCTCTCTGCTAGAAAATGGCTAGAATCTCCGGTTGCAGTAACTAGATGGAATCAAATGACAAATTACAAGTTCCATCCGGGCTCATTCATCAAATTCGACGATTTCACTGCATACGGTATTCAAAGATTAGCAAATAGATCTCGTATCTCTCCTCTTATTGATTTTTCTGTAAATAGCGTACAAATTAATCATTTGATGATTAAGCTATTTTATGCGAATATGAATTTAGAGGAATATACTCCGGATAATCCAAATGGAGTTATTTGGTCAGTAGTATGTGGCAAACGAATCTATCTCACTTATGATAGAATTGCTTCTATTTTGGGAATACCGAATAGGGGTGAAGAGTTTTCATCGACATTTTGTGAAGTTTTCACCCGGAATAGTACGAGTCATAAATTTATAGAAGATGATAGTAACGGCACCAAATCGATTGGGTTACGACCGACTGCAAGGTTGTTACACCATGTCCTAATGCACTCTCTATTTCCTCGATTAGGAAACTATGATGCCGTTTACAAAGAGAATTTCAAGGCTCTTTATGCTATCTACGATGATATCGAAATAAATTGGGTTCACATGATTTTCGATGAAATTCTTAAGGTAAATAACTCTACTCGTCCACATTTCTTCTATAACGAGTATATTATGCGTATGTTGCTTGCATGTGGAGTCACACCCCCGGATTCGGCATATTCTACACCAAAGTGTATTGACTCCACTACTATCAAAAGGATGAAGCTTCCTCCTCCATATGTTCATATTATGCCATTCGAACAATGGCAACAACGCGATACTCAAGAACAACAAGCTCCACCATCTCGTCGTCGTTTTGAAGATGTTAGATTATTGAAATCTAAATCATCTACAAGAGAATCTCTTGAAACCATCGCTCGGAATCAATTTTTACTTGAATCAAGACTAAAACGAATGGATTCGAAAATTGATAGACGATTCAATAAGGTAAAGTCATTCTTCGGCGCTATATGGGATGCTATATCATGTAGCACATCCGTCTCGACCCAACATCAAGACCCCGGAAAACGTCCGGCTCCTCCAACTTTTACTTGGTCGACATCCGAGGAATCCGGTGGTACAAGCGGACAAGGTCGTGGGGACAATGACGATGATGATGACGATGACGATGACGACAATGATGATGATGATGATGATGATGAGGAAGAGATTCAGTCGGAATGAAGTTAGTTTGTTTTTCTTTTCATTTCTTTAAAAAACATATATGGCACTTGTACTAAATAGTGTCCATCTTTTTATTCGTAGTAGACTATGACTTGCATTGTACTTCATCAAAACATCCTGTGTTTGAATGTATGCATTGTTCTCTTTGGTTTATATTTTCTATTGTTTACTCCTTTTTGTCGATGACAAAGGGGGAGAAAGGTGCTAATAATTGTTTGCAGGATGAAAGAAGCTAATAATTGTCTGCAGGAAATCACATATTCAGGGGGAGATCCTATACTTGAGTTTTTATATTGTCATCAATCAAAAAGGGGGAGAAAAAAGGTGCTAATAATTGTTTGCAGGATGAAAGAAGCTAATAATTGTCTGCAGGAAATCACATATTCAGGGGGAGATCCTATACTTGAGTTTTTATATTGTCATCAATCAAAAAGGGGGAGAATGTTGAGTCACAGCTTCTATGAAGATTTTGATTGCTGACAACAATATTAAAGCGATCGACAAATCAAGACCTACATATGGTACTCTAGATTATAGGTTGATTATTTGATGTTATAATAGTAATAAATTTGTCAAAATCTATCCTCAAATAATCATGCACAAAATATAATATATATATACACATTTATATAGGTTGTGCACTTTATTGTACAACTTAACAGAGACCGGTCGACCGGTCCAAAAATGAACGGTCGACCGTTCCTGTTGAATGTGCACAATAAACGTGCACACATGCACATAACGACTATATTTTTAAAAACCTGTCTACCGGTTAGTTTTTGACCTGTCGACCGTTTTTAAACAGAGAGCAACTTCTTCCAAAAGACACATCTTTCTTCAATGGTTGCGTCTCTTCTTCTTCATCAATGATCATAACTTTTGACTGCAACTTTTCACCAAGGGTTATAACTATTTTCTCTCTATAAATACACATCAATATCATTGATTAAAACAATAAGTTTTATTAAGATTATATATGCTCTCTATCTATTCTTTGAATTCACTTGCATTCAAAAAGCTCTAAACTACTTTCATTCCTTATTGAATCATTGACACTATCTCATATATTTTGATTCAATAAGCAATATAAATTCCATAATCTTCACAAACATCATTCAAAATTTGAGGATAAGATTATAGGAAGAGTGTACTACAAGTGACAAATCCGTGTTTACAAGAGCACAAGTTGTCAACAACAATTGTAATTGTTTTTGTTGAAGTCCTCAGTATTGTAAGAGGCAAGTGTTGAAGCCCTCAGTGTTGTAGAGGCGTGAAATCCCGTTCGGCTGTTCGGGTAATTGTAAACCTGTTCCTCCGGGTGAAGCGAGGTTGTAATTAGTGAAAATTCAGATAGTAGTCTGGGACTGGACGTAGGACGGTGCTCCGAACCAGTATAAAAATCTCTGGTGTGATTTTTCTATTTTTTATTTACAATGCTATTATCATCTATTTCTGCATTTGTATTGTAATCCATATTACACGATCCGTGTATACTATATTAGCACATATAATTGTATACACACCGCACTTTCAAATTTATGGCCGAGGTGAGTAATAAGAAGAAGTGGTGGAGGTGGAAGGTTTGTGATGGTTTTGGTCAACATTTGTGGTGGATCTTGGTTTTTGGGCCACGACCAAGGAATGGGGTGGTGAGGAGAGGTGGATGGCCGGTCATGGAGGAGGGAAAGATGAGGTGGTGGTCGGAATAGGAGTGGAGGCCGAGAATTCCATGAAGATAACACAAGAAAAAAATAGAAGAAAAAGTAGAAGAAGGAAGCCATGGACTTACAGTGTTTCTCCTTGGAGACAAATGAAGATGAGATGTTTTTTTTTCCACTTGAATGATAATGTTTGGAGGCGGCTAGGGTTAGAATACATGGCTACAATCAAGGAACGTCTATGGTAGGAGATCAAAATGGTGGGTAATATAAAGGCAGGAAATAAAATAAAACGTATGCCCAAATTTAAAACAAGTAACATATCTTAATTGATTTATTACCTATCTATAAATTAAAGATATATGCAAAAGCAACCATTCAATAAATGACATAAATTTTATATAAAATCCACAGAAAATAAACAAGAAAACGGATATAAAAACATATAAAAGAAAATGTATGAATTAATTGCTTTTTACAACGTTGTATATTACCCAATTCACAAAGTATATATCCAAATTAAATGAAACAAAGCAGAATGGATGTTTTAAATATATACAGTTTTGAGTAAAAAATTAGAAGTTAAAATTTAAAAATTTTAAAATTTCAATTAAAGTCAAAGTCTGTCCCAAAATCTAAAATTCTAGAAATTGTTTATATTTAATATAATTGGGCAAAAATTTATAACTAATTCCAACATCATTCAGGAAAATTTCCAAAAATTCAATTTTTAAATAATTAAACACCAAAGTTTTAAATAAAATGAATTAAAATACTTATTAAAAATTTTGGGTTGTTACACTCTCCCACACTCAAACTTTTCATCCTCGAAAAGGGACGTGAAACAAAGGAAGATAAGATAGCAAAGCAAAAGTACCTGAAACAAATAATTTCGGATTCGAAGTGCGTACGCTCTCCTCCGTCTCCCAGGTTCAATCCCGTACATCAGTGCTCCACTGCACTTTGACCAGGTTGATAGATTTCCTTCTTAGCTACTTCGTACCTCGATCGACGATACAAAGTGGCTTCCTCTCAACAGTCAGATTAGGCTCAATATCCAAACTATCAAGAGCAGAAGGCTAGATAATAAGAGATGGATCATGCAGACAGCACAAAGGTGCGATACATGGAATACATTATGCACTCCAGAAAATTTCTCAGGCAAATCCAGACGATAAGCGAGAAACCCAATCATTTTCAAGATACAGAAGGGACCAAAAAACCTAGAAGCAAGCTTCCCTCTATGACCAAACCGAATCACATTCCTTAAGGGAGAGACCTTAAGAAAAACCAAATCACCAATAGCAAACTCCAAACTTCTCCTATGCCGATCAGCATACTTCTTCTGCCAATCCTAGGCAATCCTCATCTTTCTCCTAATCTCCTCAACCTTCTTCGAAGCCTCCAAAATCATATCAGGACCAAGAACCAAACGATTAGCGTATTCAATCCAACAAGGTGAAGATCTACATGGTCTCTCGTAAAGAGCAGCAAATGGAGACATCTTAATACTAGCCTGATAAAAGATAGAGTGAGATAGATAAAGATCAAGATAAGATCAAAATAGAAGACTGAACATATACCTGATAACTATTATTATAGGTGAATTCAACAAGATGGAGGTGATCTTCCCAAGATCCTCCATAATCCAGAACACAAGCTCGAAGAAGATCCTCTAGAATTCGATTCACTCTTTCCGTTTGACCGTCGGTCTGTGGGTGGTAAGCAGTGCTCAGATTCAGACGAGTACTCGAAGATTCCTGGAAAGCTTTCCAAAACTGACTGGTAAAGATAGGGTCTTGATCACAAATAATGCTACGGGGAACACCATGGAGGCGAACAATCTCCCTCATATAAATCTCAGCCAGACCGGAAGCAGAAGGGGTAAGTTTAACCAGAATAAAATGAGCTGATTTGGTCAATCTATCCACAATAACCTAGATGCTCTCATTACCCCTCCTAGACCTCGGCAAACCATCAATAAAATCCATGGAAACTTGTTCCCATTTCCAATTGGGGATCTCCAGGGGTGCAACAAACCAAGGGTCTTCTGGTGGTCTGCCTTGACTTGTTGACAAGTCGCACATCTACTAACAAAGATAGAGATATCTCGCCTCATACCTCTCCATCAATAAAACTTCTTCATGTCCTGATACATCTTCGACACACCAGGATGAATAGAATGTCTGGATCGATGATGTTCTCGAAGTAACTCCTTCCTCGAACCATCAACATTCGGGACACGGATCCTATTATTAATCCTCAAAATCCCTCTGTCATCGATCTGAGCTCCACTACCCTCCGAACTACTACCACCAACTCTACTATGGACATTATCCTTCATACTCCTAAGCATCACATCCTCATCCTGCTTAGCCATGATAGATCCAAAAGGAGAGAAGAAACAACAAGCTGACACAACAAGGCCTTCTTCCTACTTAAAACATCCACCACAACATTAGCTTTTCCAGGTGTAACAACCCGGATATTTTAACGGTTCTAAATTAATTTAATTAACCGAATTTGTGCGAAATTTGATAAAAATATAAAAATAAATTTTTTGAAATATAAATTTGATATTTGGAATACGTCTAGTTAAACATAGCGAATGGTAAATTTTCATCCGAAAATATGAAAGTTTATTTCGTACGTAAAATTACTTCAATTTAATCAGTTAAAAAGCGATGAAAATAAAACGTTTTCAAAACCAAAATATTTTTACTATAAAAAATTCTAAACCATCTTTTGAGCAAGTTGTCAGTTTGTCGTTTTTCCAAATTCGGACATCTTTGGCTCCGTCGATCTTAATTTTCTGCGATTTTTATGCATTTTTCGTAGTAGAAAATTTCGAATTTTATAATTCAAATCATACCACTGATATTTTTATACCGTTGTGACCATCTCGTCGTGCTGATCTCTACGGCATACTCATATCTGTGTTTTGACGTCCGATGCACGACAGAATCGGTGAACCAATTAATCGTATCGGTGCCGGTTTTGTACATTTTGATTTCCCGTGGTCTTTCAGCCTTTTCTTTTTCTATTCCTAATATAACATCTGACCTCTACTATCCTACCTTGAAATCACCGCATGCATCTTTCTCTTCCTCTTGGTAATATGCTATGACTTTTATTTTAGTGTCATTCACGCATGCATGTAGCCTTACATTCTCCATTCCAGAGAGAAAATAATAAACGCACTTTTCATATTCTCACTATACGCCTCTCTTTCCTTCCCACTTCTCCATCCTTCCCCCACGGCGCAGTAGCACCGACCACCCCACCCGCCACCGAACGCACGCAACCAAGGCCGGAGCCGCCACTCCCTTCCTGCGCCTAACAACAATCACCTTTACCGACCTACACCCACATGCTTAGCAGCCTACAACTGCCTCTGCCCAAGAAACTGGACCCCACGCCTCACAGCCTGGTCGTTGCCTACATGCTCACAGCCTCCGACAAAACCAAACACCATCGCTTGCTCGGCAGCCCCAGCTCTCCACTCCACCTTCAACCGACCAACACTACTCTTCATCATTTCCTATTTTGACATAATTGGATTTCTTCTATCCTATTTCTCTGTGGCTCTGTTCTAATTTTAAAAGTATAAAGGTATTGTATATATTCAAGTTTCAAAGTGTACTATTTACATTAGTTTATACTGTTCATAGGTTGTGTTATGATTTGTAAAGTATATATATATATATATATATATATATATTTATATAATATGCAGAGTACATTCTGTTGTATACAAAAATATACAGGTCTATATAAAGTACATGCGTGAGTCTTGGTTTGAGTGTATGCATATGCCAAATACTTTATTTTAGTAGTAGTTGTTTTGTTGTGGAGGAAACCTATATCTATTTAATTTATACATATATAATAGTGATAGTATGACAGTTATCAGGCCCGGCCCAGAGCATAGTCGAGAGAGACTATGGACTAGGGCAACGTGTAAAGGGGGGCAACAGAAAATCAAAAAAATAAAACGCATTTCTAAAAAAAAAACGATTTCCCTCTCAGGCTCCCAGTTCTCGTCGTCCGCGGTTGCATCCCAGATCCCATCGTCCTCCGCGCTTGCATCCCAGATCCCATCATCGTCCATCGTCTCTTATCTCTCTCGAATGCTTCTCGGCTGAGTCGGCTCCTTCGATTGATTTGCCACACTTGTAGACTGCAGTACCTCAAATTGAAACCCTAGTTTCAGTTTCAACTTATAGCCCCAAATCAGAACTTGGAAAGCCCCAAACTCAACCAATGTGAGTAACTTCCAATTTAGCATCAATACAATACTTTAATTAAGGATATAATGATGGCTGTTAAACGTTTTTTGGAACTTATGTTTTTTAGATTGCTGTTAATTGAAAAAAAGTGTTAATATTTTTTTTTCAAGCTTATATGAATTGTATGCACTTGAGGTCTGCTACAGTGCTTGACTGTATTATGGTCTCATGATCCAAGTGATATTTTTGGACTAGAATGGAATTGTATTTGAAGCTTTTAATTAGCAATACTCTTCACCTAGAATTTTCAACTCAAAGGAATTGCAGACATATGCAGTTTGGGGTTGGCAGAAGTGTGTAGGGGAGTTTTTGAATGATGTAATCATGGTATATTGCAGTGGTATTTAGTGTATGCATTTTTTTTATATGCATTTTTTTTATATGCATTTTTTTTATTGAGTTAAGGGGCAACAAAACAAATAAAAATATTTTTTCGACTAGGGCATTGAATACCCTTGGGCCGGCACTGAGTCAGTTATATACGCCTGTTTTCAAAGATCTGCAATTGGTTGTTGTGCAAAATATATTATAGGTTAGTTTATAGATTTTTACATATAGGCTAATTCATGCAAGACTTTTGATCGGCTAGTTATATATGTAAAAGTTTTGGCTGGTGATATATATTTAAGTACATTGGGTCTGGGTTTTGATAGAGCATATCTATAGATGTTACAGTATATATATATATATATGTATATGTTAGTATTCAGGACATTTTGTATATATATCATACTTTGTTTACATCATTGTTTCTGGTATGTTTAAAGTTAGATTCTTTTGAGAATTATTGTGATCATATAATTGTTGAAAGCATATATTTTTGGGTACATTTGTTTAACTGTTCATCTGTTTAATTTTGTTTATGATTTGCATATGCATAAACCATTCGCCTGCATATTTTAGTGTACATACATTTGTTCATTTATAAGTTAGGCTTCATGTTAAACATACAAGGCCGGTATGCGTATATATGAGTCCTATTTTATATAAACAGTATATAAACTATTGGTCAGTGTCTAGTTTATGTTTACACAGTATATAAGTTTATACTTTATATGTATGTGTATTAGAGTAATACAGATGTGTACATGTGGATATAAATTTTGTTGTTTAGTAATATATCTAATTCTAAGTATTGATTTTTAATATGATGTGTGTATATTTTAAAATATGTTTAAATATAATCCCGTTATCTTGTGGTATATAGATTTTGATGCTGTTATATGTATGTTTAAATTTAATATAGATTTTTAAATATATATTTATTAATATTATTTTTAATGCGTGTTTTGAAAAAAAAATGACTTTGAAATACATACATATATAATTTAAAAATGTGTTATGTTTAGAATATGATTATTTATACATATATAGATATACAGTTATATATATGCGTGTTCACTTATATAATTTATCTTTATCAATCCAGTTTGATTTGATTCCGTCGATTCCAAGTTGTCGGATCTATCCTTCGAACCCGTGTCAATCTTGGCTTACTTTGCTTTGGAAATTCGTGCCTGGATCTGTAACTCATTTCATTGTCTATTCTATCTAGACTCGAAAGGTGAGCAATCACTCACGATTAATGTTCTTTTATTTATTAAATTTGATTTCAATTGAAACGACAATTGAAATATGCTGTTGTTAGTTATGTACACTATTATTTCCTGTATCTGTTCACCTATGACATCTGACACCATTATCTGTTAATCACTTATGCGACGATAATACCGTTTGGTTGATAATTGATTGATTGATTGTTGGTTATATTGGATGTTAGATTGAAATGTTCAAAGTGATAAATATTATGCAATTGAATTTGACGTAGGATAATTAAATTTGAATCGACGTTCACGTTGGATTTGATTAGTTAAATATGACCTCTTTTAATTGTTAAGTTAATTGACACGTAGAATTTGATGCTTTGAACCTTTGAATGCATATTGGATTAATTATTTTAGTATTAAACTTGAAATTGAAAGTGAACGATAAGTGAAAAACCGTAACGTAATGATCTTTAATCTACATGAAATGATTGTGTAGATTCTAGAAATAATTATATTAATTCGCACAAACACCAATGTGAATTAATACGATTATTTCCAGATTATTGAAGTGATTGTTGGATTGTGTTTGATTGTTGTTATTGCTTGTTTATTTACTTTTACACCATCCCAGTTATCACACTGCATGTTCCCTTTATTTTGTTTTGATTTTTGAATTGGAATTGGAATCGGGTTGAAATGATAAATACCCAAATGAATTTGGCTTAGGATAGAGAATTAGATAAAATCCGATTGGTCAATAATTTGATTTAAAAATAGAAAGAATGATTTTATTCGAATAAAGAATAAGTTTTGAAAGGAAGTTGGAATTTGAATTTTTGAAAGAAAAATGTAAAGGTTGAAATCTGAAACAAAATTTAACGTAGTACTTGATGAAAGGACGTTGTTTGAAATTTAATTATTTAATAATTAAATTTGGAATTATTAATAAATAATTTGGAATAAGTAATAATTGAGTTTTGAAATTATTAAGTTTGAAACATTTAATAATTAAATTTGAAATCTTAATTAAGTTTGGAATTATATTTAAGTTTGAAATTATTAAGTTGAATTTATAATTAAGTTGAAATGATGTGATAATTAAGTTAAAATTATTATGTTTTGAAATGATTTAATAATTGAGTTTGAATTTAAAATTGAGTTGAAATTATTAAGTTTTGAATTTATTAATAATTAAGTTTGAAATTATTTAATAATTGAATAAGATTGAATTATTTGATAATTGAATAAAATTGAATTCTTTGATAAGAGAAATTGAACTTTTGAATAATTAAATTTGGAATTTCGTAAATAATTGAAATTGAGTTCCTTTGTTATATAAGTTTTGGAAATTATTTAAGTAAGTAAATAAGTGAAATTGAATTTCTTTAACAAGAAATAAAGTGAGATTTATTGAAATTAATGTAAGGCTTGTAATTTTGAAAATTTGATTTGACGAATCTAATTTAGATAAATTTGAAGTTTTGATAAAATGAAGATGAACGTAAGTAATTGATTTAATGAATTGAGAATTAAGTAAAATTGTTTTGAATGATAAAGTAACTTAATGAATGAAATCGATAAATGAATTTAAATTAGTTTAAATGTGGAATTTAATCATTTAAATGATTTGGGAATGAAATCTACATACAAACTTGAAACAATATTTGAATTGTTTTAAATAAAAATAGAAATTGGATTGTAAGACTTTGAAATGATAATTTGGGAGTTTTGAAACATAGATTTTGGAAATTGATTTTGAAAGACAAATGAAATGTTGATTTATAAATTCTAATTGAAATTGGATTTGATTTGGTTTTGAAATTCATTAAATGACCAATCGGTGTAAAAATTACGAAAGTTATTAAAGAAACCGGAATCGGTTATGGATATACTCTCTATCTAAACCGAAAGCCACTTTAATAACTATACGCGGAGTGATGATCCAGAATCAAGTGGTTGGAACGATGTACGTGCTGACTGAAGAAAATGAACGATAATGGATAGCCTTGACACTTGTGTCAAATTGGAAATGACTAAAATCAGGAGCCGTGCCGGGCCAAATGGGGCTAGCCACCTCGAGCGAACACACTTCTTCGTAACTACTACTCATTACTTGTGATTGATTGGTGCCCCCTCGTACTTTTCATGAGTGTTGTTTCGCGGTGTTGCGATCGCTGCGGCGATGCGTTCTCACCAGTCCGGATCAGGCGAACGGTAGTTTCACTACCTTGGGTATTGCCTCATGTGCCTTGTCATACTTGTATCCCTATATACGCGACCACTACGAATTTGTTTTGTGTTATACCTATGGAGTACTCCCTGATATCCCACCAGTTTACGGTGGAGTTTACAGTGCTGCATAGACTATGGCATTTATATAAAAATGTGTTAAGGGGGATAATGGTAACGCCTTAACACTATTTTGATACTTTATATTACTGATAGACATTATCTATTTAGCGTATACTACTACATAGTAGATAGTTTAACGGATCCTTAAAGGATGGTGATTCCAACATCCTTTTAGTTACTTGTATTTCGATTGCTATTTCACTTGAGTTGGATTTATTGATATAAGAATATTAATCCTGACTCGAGTGTTTTGTCTTTTGCTTTACGCTCGGGTCAGACTGAGTGTACCAGTATTCGAGGCTCACCTTTGGAGTTGGAGCTTTGCTTGAAGATCCAGCCATCTATTCTGCTTTCGGTATTCGATGATTCCAGTGATGTATCTGATTTATACTTGATGTATCGTATTTCTCTTCTGTTGTAAACTCTGATGTATTTTATATATTTATATAGTAGCTTCATGAACTACTATCTCTTTTATTTCCGCTGCATATTATTACTCCGTGTCTGCGATTCTGTGATTATTTATTTACTGTATATCTCAGTTTTGCCAAATTTAAATTAACAATTCAGTGTTTTGAATTATTCAAGTCTGACATGTGCGGATGCGAATTGTCCAAAATAGCGGGTCGTTACAGTTGGTATCAGAGCTTTGGTAGCTCTAGGCAAAACTTAGCATCTAGGGTTAATGTATTTACAGAATCACTCTCATTCGAGTTTCAATCTCTTTCTTTTAACTCAATTGCTTTGAATTTTGGAACGTTCCCTCGGTTCCGAAATTCATTCCTGTCCCTCACTATTCGTCTTCTTTCAATTCTGGAGTACCCCATAACTCCACTTCGAATGATCCTTATAGTTAGTCGGCGGTCTCGCCAATCCCAAATTATTTGTAAATGGATAAAACTCCTTTGCAATAGGCATCGATTTACCGGAGATTTCTGTATCCTCGGTTTACGATGCTATCTATCTTCTGCTATACCTGAATTCTATCTCTTAAGATCGAATGTCGATTTACCTCGGAATTCTACATCGTTCTTATTCTTGAAGTCACGGTCGACCCGGTTAAGATTGCCCGTGAGTTAAGTAAGCTTATCCATCACCCTATTTTATTAATTAAGTCATCTTATCTTCTGTTCGAACTTATCTTCGAATCAAAACTCTCTTGACTTGATTTACATCAAAAGTGAATTCTATACTTATTTTAAAATCATTATTATATCGTCAAGCGAGGAAGTGTATTTATAAATTAATGTTAAAAATGTTTTAAAATATTGGGTTGTTTGAGTTGTTGATGTTGATTTTCGATCGATTCGTCTGATCAACGCTATCGATAGGATTTCCAAAACACTTGAACAGAACAAACTGACACGACATTGTTTTCAGATTTGGTAAATAAAAATAGTTTTGTATGATTATATTATATATAAATATAAGTTTCTGCAAATTAAATTGTTAATGAAATTGTTGTCAGAAATAATAACGTTTGATCTCCATTTATTGTTTTGAAAACCATTGACTATTGCATAATATAAATGAATGAATTTATAAAGTTAGTTATAATTTGATCGAGAATTTGAAGTGAATTTAAATTGAAATTTGAGAATTTAATTTCCGACAATTTCGAACTATGGTTTTAAAGTTTAAAATGTATATTATTTAAATTATTTTCATATAGAAATAGTTTTCAATGAATTTTAAACGATTAAAATCAGTGCTCTTTTCTTTTGTTGCTGGAAAATAATTTCGGTGATGGCGGCCGCATCATCGACATTCATTTTCGAGTTTCGAAGTGGAGACTTATTTGTAGCCTTGCTACACTTTGATTTGGGAATTTTTTTTTAAATAGATTTGCATTTCTAGATTATGACTTGATTTATAAATATTGGTATACGATTATTGATTTGATGTGATATATTGAATGTATATATATTATTTGAAGTTAATCGGAAATTTAATTCTTAAAATGTGGGTAAAGGATGATTTCAATGATAAATAAAACCAAAATTTTGAATTAATATGTAAACTTGGGATAAGTGAATTGAAAATTTTATTTGGATAATACTCAATCACATTATATATAACTTACCAAAAATTTTCAAAGGTTAATTATGTAATTGAATATTATACAATATAAATGATATCAAAGGAATTTTTAAATAAATTTGAGTAGTTATAATAAATGTAAATATACTTAATATATGTGATAAGATATATTAAGTAAAATAATTTAATAAAAATTTGAAATAAAGAAGAATTAAATTTGTCGAATAAAGCATGATTATAATAAATAACTATTCAAATTTATGATCTTTGAAATTGTTAAATTTAAGAAAATTGGATAATATACAATATAAATTGTCTTTATGAATGAAATGTGAGTGCGTATAATAAATGTTATTCACTTTAAATTTTAACTATAAAATGTTTATGGAGATAAATAAAATAATAAGTTGCATAAATAATAGATATGATTAATAAAATAAAATTTTGTTTGAAAGTTAATAAATTGAATTAAATCAACTTAAAGGAGTATCTTGAATTAATTGAATTTAAATTGAATTTCATCTGAAAGTAACCTTTTGTACCTAACATTAATAAATGCGAAATCAAATCAATTTAATTAAAATCTTGAATTTAAAAATAAATTATTGAATACAAATTGATTTAAGTTGAAATTTATATGGTTTAAATTAATTGTTTTATTTTGGACTTCAAATTTATTTTCTTCTGATTGTTTCTATTCTCCTACCTCCTCCCTTTTCGAGGACGAAACGTTTTGAGTGGGGGTGAGTGTAACAACCCTGATATATTAACGGTTCTAAATTAATTTAATTAACCGAATTTCTGCGAAATTTATAAAAATATAAAAATAATTTTTTTGAAATATAAATTTGATATTTGGAATACGTCTAGTTAAATATAGCGAATGGTAAATTTTCATTCGAAAATATGAAAGTTTATTTCGTACGTAAAATTACTTCAATTTAATCAGTTAAAAAGCGATGAAAATAAAACGTTTTCAAAACCAAAATATTTTTACATAGAAAAATTCTAAACCATCTTTTGAGCAAGTTGTCAGTTTGTCGCTTTTCCAAATCCGGACATCTTTGGCTCCGTCGATCTTAATTTTCTGCGATTTTTATGCATTTTTCGTAGTAGAAAATTTCGAATTTTATAATTCATATCATACCACTGATATTTTTATACCGTTGTGACCATCTCGTCGTGCTGATCTCCACGGCATACTCATATCTGTTTTTTGACGTCCGATGCACGACAGAATCGGTGAACCAATTAATCGTATCGGTACCGGTTTTGTACATTTTGATTTCCCGTGGTCTTTCAGCCTTTTCTTTTTCTATTCCTAATATAACATCTGACCTCTACTATCCTACCTTGAAATCACCGCATGCATCTTTCTCTTCCTCTTGGTAATATGCTATGACTTTTATTTTAGTGCCATTCACGCATGCATGTAGCCTTACATTCTCCATTCCAGAGAGAAAATAATAAACGCACTTTTCATATTCTCACTATATACCTCTCTTTCCTTCCCACTTCTCCATCCTTCCCCCATGGCGCAGTAGCACCGACCACCCCACCCGCCACCGAACGCACGCAACCAAGGCCGGAGCCGCCTCTCCCCTCCTACGTCTAACAACAATCACCCTCACCGACCTACACCCACATGCTTAGCAGCCTACCACTGCCTCTGCCCAAGAAACTGGACCCCATGCCTCACAGCCTGGTCGTTGCCTACATGCTCACAGCCTCCGACAAAACCAAACACCATCCCTTGCTCGGCAGCCCCAGCTCTCCACTCCACCTTCAACCGACCAACACTACTCTTCATCATTTCCTATTTTGACATAATTGGATTTCTTCTATCCTATTTCTCTGTGGCTCTGTTCTAATTTTAAAAGTATAAAGGTATTGTATATATTCAAGTTTCAAAGTATACTATTTACATTAGTTTATACTGTTCATAGGTTGTGTTATGATTTGTAAAGTATATATATATATATTTATATAATATGCAGAGTACATTCTGTTGTATACAAAAATATACAGGTTTATATAAAGTACATGCGTGAGTCTTGGTTTGAGTGTATGCATATGCCAAATACTTTATTTTAGTAGTAGTTGTTTTGTTGTGGAGGAAACCTATATCTATTTAATTTATACATATATAATAGTGATAGTATGACAGTTATCAGGCCCGGCCCAGAGCATAGTCGAGAGAGACTATGGACTAGGGCAACGTGTAAAGGGGGGCAACAGAAAATCAAAAAAATAAAACGCATTTCTAAAAAAAACGATTTCCCTCTCAGGCTCCCAGTTCTCGTCGTCCGCGGTTGCATCCCAGATCCCATCGTCCTCCGCGCTTGCATCCCAGATCCCATCATCGTCCATCGTCTCTTATCTCTCTCGAATGCTTCTCGGCTGAGTCGGCTCCTTCGATTGATTTGCCACACTTGTAGACTGCAGTACCTCAAATTGAAACCCTAGTTTCAGTTTCAACTTATAGCCCCAAATCAGAACTTGGAAAGCCCCAAACTCAACCAATGTGAGTAACTTCCAATTTAGCATCAATACAATACTTTAATTAAGGATATAATGATGGTTGTTAAACGTTTTTTGGAACTTATGTTTTTTAGATTGCTGTTAATTGAAAAAAAGTGTTAATATTTTTTTTTCAAGCTTATATGAATTGTATGCACTTGAGGTCTGCTACAGTGCTTGACTGTATTATGGTCTCATGATCCAAGTGATATTTTTGGACTAGAATGGAATTGTATTTGAAGCTTTTAATTAGCAATACTCTTCACCTAGAATTTTCAACTCAAAGGAATTGCAGACATATGCAGTTTGGGGTTGGCAGAAGTGTGTAGGGGAGTTTTTGAATGATGTAATCATGGTATATTGCAGTGGTATTTAGTGTATGCATTTTTTTTATATGCATTTTTTTTATATGCATTTTTTTTATTGAGTTAAGGGGCAACAAAACAAATAAAAATATTTTTTCGACTAGGGCATTGAATACCCTTGGGCCGGCACTGAGTCAGTTATATACGCCTGTTTTCAAAGATCTGCAATTGGCTGTTGTGCAAAATATATTATAGGTTAGTTTATAGATTTTTACATATAGGCTAATTCATGCAAGACTTTTGATCGGCTAGTTATATATGTAAAAGTTTTGGCTGGTGATATATATTTAAGTACATTGGGTCTGGGTTTTGATAGAGCATATCTATAGATGTTACAGTATATATATATGTATATGTATATGTTAGTATTCAGGACATTTTGTATATATATCATACTTTGTTTACATCATTGTTTCTGGTATGTTTAAAGTTAGATTCTTTTGAGAATTATTGTGATCATATAATTGTTGAAAGCATATATTTTTGGGTACATTTGTTTAACTGTTCATCTGTTTAATTTTGTTTATGATTTGCATATGCATAAACCATTCGCCTGCATATTTTAGTGTACATACATTTGTTCATTTATAAGTTAGGCTGCATGTTAAACATACAAGGCCGGTATGCGTATATATGAGTCCTATTTTATATAAACAGTATATAAACTATTGGTCAGTGTCTAGTTTATGTTTACACAGTATGTAAGTTTATACTTTATATGTATGTGTATTAGAGTAATACAGATGTGTACATGTGGATATAAATTTTGTTGTTTAGTAATATATCTAATTCTAAGTATTGATTTTTAATATGATGTGTGTATATTTTAAAATATGTTTAAATATAATCCCGTTATCTTGTGGTATATAGATTTTGATGCTGTTATATGTATGTTTAAATTTAATATAGATTTTTAAATATATATTTATTAATATTATTTTTAATGCGTGTTTTGAAAAAAAATGACTTTGAAATGCATACATATATAATTTAAAAATGTGTTATGTTTAGAATATGATTATTTATACATATATAGATATACAGTTATATATATGCGTGTTCACTTATACAATTTATCTTTATCAATCCAGTTTGATTTGATTCCGTCGATTCCAAGTTGTCGGATCTGTCCTTCGAACCCGTGTCAATCTTGGCTTACTTTGCTTTGGAAATTCGTGCCTGGATCTGTAACTCATTTCATTGTCTGTTCTATCTAGACTCGAAAGGTGAGCAATCACTCACGATTAATGTTCTTTTATTTATTAAATTTGATTTCAATTGAAACGACAATTGAAATATGCTGTTGTTAGTTAGGTACACTATTATTTCCTGTATCTGTTCACCTATGACATCTGACACCATTATCTGTTAATCACTTATGCGACGATAATACCGTTTGGTTGATAATTGATTGATTGATTGTTGGTTATATTGGATGTTAGATTGAAATGTACAAAGTGATAAATATTATGCAATTGAATTTGACGTAGGATAATTAAATTTGAATCGACGTTCACGTTGGATTTGACTAGTTAAATATGACCTCTTTTAATTGTTAAGTTAATTGACACGTAGAATTTGATGGATTACACTTTGAACCTTTGAATGCATATTGGATTAATTGTTCTAGTATTAAACTTGAAATTGAAAGTGAACGATAAGTGAAAAACCGTAACGTAATAATTTTTAATCTACATGAAATGATAGTGTAGATTTTAGAAATAATTATATTAATTCGCACAAACAACAATGTGAATTAATACGATTATTTCGGGATTATTGAATTGATTGTTGGATTGTGTTTGATTGTTGTTATTGCTTTTTTATTTACTTTTACACCATCCCAGTTATCACACTGCATGTTCCCTTTGTTTTGTTTTGATTTTTGAATTGGAATTGGAATCGGGTTGAAATGATAAATACCCAAATGAATTTGACTTAGGATAGAGAATTAGATAAAATCCGATTGGTCAATAATTTGATTTAAAAATAGAAAGAATGATTTTATTCGAATAAAGAATAAGTTTTGAAAGGAAGTTGGAATTTGAATTTTTGAAAGGAAAATGTAAAGATTGAAATCTGAAACAAAATTTAACGTAGTAATTGATGAAAGGACGTTGTTTGAAATTTAATTATTTAATAATTAAATTTGGAATTATTAATAAATAATTTGGAATAAGTAATAATTGAGTTTTGAAATTATTAAGTTTGAAACATTTAATAATTAAATTTGAAATCTTAATTAAGTTTGGAATTATAATTAAGTTTGAAATTATTAAGTTGAATTTATAATTAAGTTGAAATGATGTAATAATTAAGTTGAAATTATTAAGTTTTGAAATGATTTAATAATTGAGTTTGAATTTAAAATTGAGTTGAAATTATTAAGTTTTGAATTTATTAATAATTAAGTTTGAAATTATTTAATAATTGAATAAGATTGAATTATTTGATAATTGAATAAAATTGAATTCTTTGATAAGAGAAATTGAACTTTTGAATAATTAAATTTGGAACTTCGTAAATAATTGAAATTGAGTTCCTTTGTTAATTAAGTTTTGGAAATTATTTAAGTAAGTAAATAAGTGAAATTGAATTTCTTTAACAAGAAATAAAGTGAGATTTATTGAAATTAATGTAAGACATGTAATTTTGAAAATTTGATTTGACGAATCTAATTTAGATAAATTTGAAGTTTTGATAAAATGAAGATGAACGTAAGTAATTGATTTAATGAATTGAGAATTAAGTAAAATTGTTTTGAATGATAAAGTAACTTAACGAATGAAATCGATAAATGAATTTAAATTAGTTTAAATGTGGAATTTAATCATTTAAATGATTTCGGAATGAAATCTACAAACAAACTTGAAACAATATTTGAATTGTTTTAAATAAAAATAGAAATTGGATTGTAAGACTTTGAAATGATAATTTGGGAGTTTTGAAACATAGATTTTGGAAATTGATTTTGAAAGACAAATGAAATGTTGATTTATAAATTCTAATTGAAATTGGATTTGATTTGGTTTTGAAATTCATTAAATGACCAATCGGTGTAAAAATTACGAAAGTTATTAAAGAAACCGGAATCGGTTATGGATATACTCTCTATCTAAACTGAAAACCACTTTAATAACTATACGCGGAGTGATGATCCAGAATGAAGTGGTTGGAATGATGTACGTGCCGACGGAAGAAAATGAACGATAATGGATAGCCTTGACACTTGTGTCAAATTGGAAATGACTAAAATCAGGAGCCGTGCCGGGCCAAATGGGGCTTGCCACCTCGAGCGAACACACTTCTTCGTAACTACTACTCATTACTTGTGATTGATTGGTGCACCCTCGTACTTTTCAGGAGTGTTGTTTCGCGGTGTTGCGATCGCTGCGGCGATGCGTTCTCACCAGTCCGGATCAGGCGAACGGTAGTTTCACTACCTTGGGTATTGCCTCATGTGCCTTGTCATACTTGTATCCCTATATACGCGACCACTACGAATTTGTTTTGTGTTATACCTATGGAGTACTCCCTGATATCCCACCAGTTTACGGTGGAGTTTACAGTGCTGTATAGACTATGGCATTTATATAAAAATGTGTTAAGGGGGATAATGGTAACGCCTTAACACTATTTTGATACTTTATATTACTGATAGACATTATCTATTTAGCGTATACTACTACATAGTAGATAGTTTAACGGATCCTTAAAGGATGGTGATTCCAACATCCTTTGAGTTACTTGTATTTCGATTGCTATTTCACTTGAGTTGGATTTATTGATATAAGAATATTAATCCTGACTCGAGTGTTTTGTCTTTTGCTTTACGCTCGGGTCAGACTGAGTGTACCAGTATTCGAGGCTCACCTTTGGAGTTGGAGCTTTGCTTGAAGATCCAGCCATCTATTCTGCTTTCAGTATTCGATGATTCCAGTGATGTATCTGATTTATACTTGATGTATCGTATTTCTCTTCTGTTGTAAACTCTGATGTATTTTATATATTTATATAGTAGCTTCATGAACTACTATCTCTTTTATTTCCGCTGCATATTATTACTCTGTGTCTGTGATTCTGTGATTATTTATTTATCGTATATCTCAGTTTTGCCAAATTTAAATTAACAATTCGGTATTTTGAATTATTCAAGTCCGACATGTGCGGATGCGAATTGTCCAAAATAGCGGGTCGTTACACCAGGGGTATAGTTAATGTCAAGATTGTAAGAAGCAAGAAACTCGAGCCACCGAACTTGCCTCTGATTCAAATCCTTCTTGGTGAAGATATATTTCAAAGACTGATGATCGGTGAAGAGCTCAAACTTAGCACCCAAAAGATAATGCCTCCAAAGCTTCAAAGCAAAGACTACAACAAGCAATTCTAAATCATGAGCTGCATAATTGGCCTCATGTTTCTTCAGATGGCGACTAGCATAAGCGATCACCTTCCAATCTTGCATCAATATAGCTCCCAAACTCTTGCGACAAGCATCAGTATATACCGTTAATCCCTCGTTACCATTTGGAACGGTAAGTACTGGCGCGGAAGTAAGCTTACGCTTTAACTCATTGAATGCAGCTTTACACTCATCACTCCATATAAACTAAGCATTCTTTCGATTTAAAGCAGTGAGCGGTGCAAAAATCCGAGCAAAGTTCTCAATGAACCTCCGATAGTAACCGACAAGGCCCAGAAAACTGCGAATATCACCTGGAGTTCTAGGAGTTTCCCGATCCAGTAACCGAATAGGGAGAAATAAGGACCACAAAAAGATAGAATGATCAAAATCAGACAGAGAAAGGAGGGAAAGACTTACATTGATCGCAGCGATCTTGACTGGGTCAACAGAAACTCCATCACTAGAAATAATATGCCCGAGAAATCAGACCTCCTCTTCCCAGAAATGGCATTTCGAGAATTTAGCCTTCAATTGATGATTTCGAAGAGTCTCTAGAACATACTTCAAATGCGACTCATGCTCTTCCTATGTCTTGGAGAAGACGAGGATATCATCAACAAAGACTAGAATAATTTTTTTAAGCACATCACGAAAAACCCGATTCATCGAGTCAACGAAGAAAACAAGAGCGTTAGTCAAACTAAAAGGCATAACTAACCATTCATAAAAGCCACTCTCAGTATGGAAAGCATTCTTAGGAATGCTTTCCTCCGCAACTCTAAGCTGGTGGAAATCTGTGGCAAGATCAAGCTGAGAGAAAACATTAGCTCCATAGAGCTGATCAAACATATCATTAATGCGAGGCATAGGATATGTGTTTTTCATAGTGAACTTGTTCAGCTCCCTATAATCAATACACATCCGGAGAGAACCATCAGATTTGGTGATGAAAACCATGGATTCTCCCCATTCTAAAAAGCTAGGTCTGATCGGACCTTTGGAGAACAAGTCCTCAATTTGCTTCCTTAATTCGACCTTCTCACGGGGTGCCATTCTTCTAGATGGAAGAACTACAGGTCGAGATCCAAGAATAAGGTCAATACGAAAATCAATTTCCCGCTTAGAAGGTAATGAAGTGACTTCACCAAATACATCGGGTGTAACGACCCAGAAATTTCGATCCCGAAATTTCCGGATAGTTAGTGAAAGAAGAAAGAGAAAGAAGAAGAAATTGGAAACTAAACCCAAAATCTCACATACGCAGCGGATAAAATATAACATCACATAAATAATAGTTATACAAAGGAAACTATACTTGTCAAATTACACTTTATTATATCAGAGTTACAACAGATTTACAATCACAGAACAGATAAATCTATCTGTTTCAGTTACTATTAACATCAGGTGCTCTCCATACATTCCTGCTCTCTAGCTCGCCTCCTGAGCTCCAGAACGTCCTTACCTGAAAATCTGCAATACTCGGTCTGACCCGAGCATTACATCAAAGTAACACCCGGGTCAGGCTGGAAACCAGCGTGAGTAAACCCATCTAACATGGAACATAAAAACATACAACTTATATAAAACCCGGGGTAACTTATATCAATTTACAAGTTCACAAGTCGTTACAGACATTACTCATTCCACACATCAGTTTCTAAGTTCCAAAACCTTAAATTAAATGGTACAATTCTCTTAAATCATTTCATTTCAACATACTGATTTCACATAGCAATTTATAAAGAATCGAAGTGGTTTCAGATATTTTCTATTACCCGACTCCGGTCTCTTCGAAACCAATGTCATCCTAACTTAAATTATCCAAGTGAAATACAATTCAACTTTAAATACAGGATGTCATAGTAATTCATCATCAATAGAAAATCACATCATCACAGTTTAAACCAAACATATCTTATCTCATAGCATCACGAACCACATATTAGGGACAACAATTAATCAAAGGCTTCCAACATCATTCTGTTTATCCCTTAATTAATTTCACAAATTAATTTATCCTTAACCAATTATAGTAATTAACCTTTAATTACCTCATTAATTAATTATTAACCATAATTATTAATCACCATTCATTAATAACATCCAGTAATTAACTACCCTTAATTTCTTCATTAAATAAATTAATCCTTAATTTATTCTTTAATTAATCCCTTGATTAATTACTTAGGAATTCAATCCAAATTTTCCCATCTTTAATTACATCCAATAATTACCGTTAATTACTTCCTTAAGTAATTTCACTTCCATTAATTACATTAAGTAATTACTATCAAATCATCAACTGATTAAAATTAATTAAACTTAATTAATTAATTTAAACCAATCACATTAATCTTCATTATTTACATTAAGTAGTTAATTTCATAATTACTCCCATCAAGTAATTAAACTTAATCAATTCCTCGAAAAATGATTATCATAAATCAATTAATCTAATTAAATAAAAAAAAATCATTTTAATTAATTACTAAATAATCCTTTGTTAATGACCATCACTAACTATTATTATTTCTTTAATTACTTTTCTTTAAGTAATTAACTTACATTAATCATTATTAATTTCAAATTAATAAATCTTGAATATCTAATTAATTAACCCAAATGATTAATTTATCAAGTAAATCAGTTATCTATTAAATTTCCTTATAAATTAAATGAATTACAAATCTTTAATAAGGTTTTTAAAACACATTCCTTAACCCTTCATTTCACAGGCTAAAGATTTACTCATTTAATCAAGAAGCTTAAACGGATTTAAAACCAAATTCATATTCAAATTCAGATCAATTTAAATTGCCCTTTAAATATTTCAAATAGTTCAAATCATCTCAAATTTTAAATCGTTCCTACATTTCAAAACTGAAATACTTATTTACAATTTTATTTCAGCTAAATCTTCATATTTTAAACCTCTTCTTATATTTTAAAACTTTTTATTTATTTATTTATTTAAATCCAAACTACTTAAACATTTCTAAAGTAGTTTTACAATTCAAGTTTAAAACTTTATTAAAAAAAGCTAAGATTTAGCTTAACTTGCCTCCATATTTTTAATTTGGTTTGATTTAGAACATAGTTTAAAACTTTTGCTTATCATCTTAAACTTAGTTTGAAGATTTAAGACAAAACGACTCAGGTTTTTGAAAAAAACAAAACCTGTTACAATTATTAACCGAGCCTACCCAAACTTCTTCGGGTCTTAGCTTAAAGTGCTTCGAGACCAAATCCTAACTTCTTCGAGACAAAACACGAAATACCCGAGCTCGCCCCCTCTTCTTCCCAAATCAAACTCATATGCACTCAATGGCCACCTTGCACGTGCACGGCTAGAAACTCCGATGCCGGCCAACTCTCTGGCCTTCGGCAACTCGCAGGTGATCTCAACAACCATCACGACCAAGCAGAACAACGGGAAACGAAAGCAACCAAAAATTGCAACCTCGATCGAAAACTGGAAAATGCACATGATCGGAAAAACCAACCACCGGTGACGAACCACGCTACCAGAAACTAAACTGCTGCAACCTCAGACGCGCCTCAAACCACCGAAGCTATACCCACAAGTGCGATCGAACTCGGTGCGCCACCGTCGCCGTCCTCACCTCGGCAAAGCTAACCCCCAAATTCTTCCATTAAACCCTAAATCACCTTCGATTGCTCAACACAATCTTCAAAAAAATATACGTGTATTTTTCCATTAATCTTCTACACTCTAGCCTTCTTCGTGCCAAAATTCGAGCACACAGTCATCGCCGTTCAATGGCAATAGACCAAAACCCCAAAACGAACAACACCGAACAACTTCCTTGAATTCTAAACTAAATTTCACAATTTTACTTTTAAAATTTCTAGATTTCGAAGACAATCTAGACCCTATTGGTGAATTCGAGAATCATCATAATTGAATTTTACCAATTTTCCAATTTTCGCTGTAAATTTAAATTTGCAGTATATTTATCAATATAATCACTTGAATTTTATATTTATAAACAAGGTTACCTTGTTATTAACAATCTTCTTTTAGTGACCAAAGTCAAATATTGATTATTTGAGAAGATAGGAATTGGTTTGATGATGATAATTAAGTCTGTTACAAATACAGAGCCCAATATAAATATACGCAGACACATACTGGAAATCAAGAAATTTCATACACATATCCAGATAAAATAAGCATGCAAACTATATCTCAAATTTATCACATAAGATCATCACATGCAACAACAAAAACTGTCTTTAAAATATAAGTTTACTCACCTGTCACAAAGGCGAACAGAGGCCTCTATGGTATTTTAAACTGGAATCTGGTTGCCTATCAAACTTAAGATGCTTCTTTGTTTCTGATTCAAAATTGAAAGTTTTAATTTGATTTTTCCCTAGATTTGCTGAAGCTTTAATCCCTGCTCTTGATCAGGTTGCACTTGTTGAATTTGAATTTTTTGTTGGGTTGATCTTGCTCATGTATATTTTGTTTCAGCTGGTTACTTCTTCTTCTTTTTTTTTTTTTTTGAAGATGGAGTGATTTTTTCTTTCTTTGCTTCTTTAGAAAATGGGATGAAAAGTTTTGAATTATGAAGATGTAATAATCTTTTAGAGATATAATTTTGTTTTATTAAAATTTAAGGAAAATAATTCACAAATGTGACACTTGCCATGATCTATTATTACTTAACCCACATGTGTCTCTTATAAGCCTTAATAGATCAACACTTCTAACTATTTCATATTCAATTTTTTTAAAATGATATTTAAAGCTTTATATTAATTAATCTAATTAGTGAATACATTTGTAAATTAATGGATGTTTCGCCTCCCTTTTATTTTATTTTCCTCTTTCTCAAATTTATACAAATAAAATTTTTAAAGAAAAAAAAATGAATATAACCCATTTATTTATTACTCAAGTTTAAATGTCACAAATTATATTTGTTTATGTGTTATCTTTATAGGTGTGCATTATGTTTACATATGTTTTATGTTTATATGAATTATGTAATTTAGAGAGGAAGAATATTTACTCTTTTATTAATTCTTATTTAAATTTTACACATAAGTTGTTACTATAATTAAATTGATAACAATATATAATTACTTATATTTTTATATTATTATTATTATTTTTAAATAATTATACTAGAAGACTATCAAATAATATTTATCCAAGTATAAATATTCATCATCATATCTATTTGTTCAATCTATAAATCAATATCCTATTAATTAACCCAAATATTTAACAGTCACATATGTCTAGAATTCCGGGATATCACATTCCTCCCCCCTTTGAATCTTTTCGTCCTCGAAAAGGAACGAAACCAGAGTTTAAAATTCTTATTATTAGAAAAATTTATTTGAAACACTTTAAAAATATATTTTATATTATAAAATAGTTTTTATAAAAATACTTTTTGTAACTCGATGTCTCAACAAGTCCATCCTTGTTCTCATAGAAATTCGGTCATACATTGATCAGGCGTAAGACTGAAAATCTACAAATGCTTAGCAGACTCGTTATCAACATCCAGTGAAAATACTTGGAAAATAAATTTTTATTGAAAACATAGAAAACAGTTTTTGAAAATAGAGGATATATCTTTGGTGAGAATGCTCGGGAAATCATCACCCCCATCCATGGTCGCAGTTAACCCGATGGTTACATTGCCATCCCGACAAAATCCATAGATAACTATAGGCCTCCACGCCCCTCGATTTCACCATGGAACCTGCTACAGATCGCAGCTACAACTGGGGTTACGTAGCTATCACAGCAAAAACCCATATAACTGTAGGCATCAACGCCCTCGAATTTCGCTGCCAAAAGAATGAAACTTCTCCACTCCACTTGACCATAGATCCCCAGTCTACCGATGTTGCGTTGCCTTCCCGGCAAAATCAAGTGTAGACCGTTGACACTCATCCTCCACACGATTTTCGCTATGGTCCCCACAGTAGATCGCAACGACATCGAGTTATACTGTCGTCACAGCATAACCAAAATGCCCCTGTAGGCATCAGCTCTATCGACTTTCGCTACCCAATAATCCTCAGGAACTAGTTTTGTCCGGACTCCTCACAGGATTAACTTTAGAACCCCCCCTTGGGGCTCAAGGCAGCACCACCCGGTGGTACTCCTGAGAAGTCCATTTCAAGGGAGCGCCTTTTTCCCCAGAGCCATCATCAAAACATTTTATACTATATATATAGTATCTTTAAATCATACACCTAATATGATCTCATTCAAAGCTCCTTTATACAAAATCGATTATCCCAAAATCGATAATTTTCAAACTAGGCTTTCCAAATATAATATTGATTTTACCCAAAAATCAAAAGCCTTTTCAAATCCATAGGTTCCCAAAACCTTTTTCCAAAATCCCCATATGATCCTTTACACACACACACACACATATATATATATATATATATATATATATAGATATATATAATTTTTAAAACTTTGGATCATTTCAAACTTGTATAAAACTCTTTTATACTTCAAACACCTCCAAAAACCATTTTCTTCCGGCAAAAGATTCATCAAGGGGAGTTTATCTTATATAACAAAGATATATAACTTTGTTTATTCAAAATCAAATATTCAAATTAGATTACTCTTTTCAATATCAATTTCATTCAAATTCGTATGATGTACACATATCATCCGTACGCTATACCAATCTGATCGCCCACTCGATCACACAATTTCAGTTCCAAACTAGTATCGTCCACCCGACTTTCTAGTGCGGACACCGATCTGGTTTCTTGATCAGAAACCGTCATTCTCCTTGCATAGCCTAACTATGATAGAGAACATCCAGAACCAATCAACAATAAATATCCATGTCGACCGTCAAAAATCGAGTGAAAAATCCCACTCGGATCGATAAAACTATCTCGAAATTCTATGCTCGAATCTGGATCACATTACTATACGAATAGAATAACATACGTACACCCTACGTATTAATTTTTATTGGTTATTAGCCAAATTAATTCCATTTCTATTCACATTCACTTTGATTTTCATTCACTTGCTCACAATTGCTCCAATCTATTCGGATTATGACCTCTATTCTTATCCCGATTGGGTATTTAACCAATAACAGTTTGAACTCCAACCAGTTTATTAAGAAAATAGCTTGAAAAAAATTTAAAAATAGATAAGTAGTTGGAAATTAATTACTAGTTTGTAAAATAGGTGTAAAGTAGTTAGAAAATAGCTTAAATAATTATAGAAATTTTAGACAATTGCAAAATAATAGTAAGATAGTAATTAGTTTATAAAATAGTTAAAATATAGTAATTAGTTTATAAAAAGTTGGAAAATTGTTAAACAGTTCAAAAATAATTGCAAAACAAGTATAAGATAGTTTGGCTTTTAAAAGAAAGGTTGTATATATAATAAATAGCTTGGAAAAATAGGTTTATATTAAAACAATTTATATTAAAAAAAGTCCAGAGTCAAAATTGTTCAATTCCCAATCTCTATCCCCAATCAATTCAATTTAAATTCCACTTCCATTTAAATTGACTTAACTCCAATTTAAATAACTTCAATTTCCATTGAAAATTGATTTAGCACCAATCCAAGTTGAATTAACATCAGTTTCTTTCCAAATTTAACTTTATTCAACCTTGATCTCAAATTCTGCTAATTCAAATAAATTTTAATTGAACTAGTTCCAATTTCAATTCATTTCATTTCCAGTTTGAATTGATTCCAATTTCAAACTCCATTTCCAAATTAAGTTGAATTATTCCTGATTTCCTCCCAAATTCAATTCAAATTCCATTTGAATTTAAAATTATTCAACTTTAATTACAATTCCAAATTATTCAAATCAATTCGGACTAATTTTAAATTGAACCCATTTCAATTTCAAATCTTTACAAATTAATCCAATCCAAATTTTCCATTAGAATTTTATGCTCATACATCCTCAATCACAATTTCAATTACTTCAAATCAAATTCAATTTGTACTAATTCAAATTTCAAATTTAAACCTTCTCGAATTATATAAATTCGAGTGAATACTTCAAATGTTGATTTAATTCCTTTAAATCAATTTACCTTTTAATCCCAATAATGGATTACCTTACTCCATTTCTCATTCATTTAAGCAAATCCATTTCACAACTTAAAGATTTTTAACAACAATAAGATGATATCATTTAATTCATCTTAAAACATTCATCAATTTACAATTTCCAGATCTCAAACCCATTTTGAGATCACACAAACTCCCAATTCAGATTGACCATTTAACTCCCCAAATTAAATTCCAATTCCATCTTGAAATTCCCAAATCATGTTGATCATTCCAACTTATTTAACTTTTTCCCAAGTTAAACTCAATTCACTTAATCCAGTCAACCTTGCCCAATTTGAATTTCCTTTTCAAATTTTAAACTTCACATAAATCATCTTCCCGCTTATTAAGTTCAAAAACTTATCACTTTGGGTATCACATCTTATTCCAAATTCAAAACTCACCATTTAGAGTTTATTTCCATCCACCTTCGATATTATGTATATCCTCATGTATACATATTAATTTCTTTTACATACCAAATTATACTTTAAAATTTAAAAACCACCCTTGGTTTTTAATTCAAAACAAATTCCTTTAAATCTTTAAACAACTCGAGTTTGCATCAAACTCTCTTATTCAAATAATATTACTTATTATTTCTTTTAATAATATGAAACCAAATTTCAAATGTTTTTAAATCTTAAGATTCAAACTTCACAATTTGAAACCCACTTTTATTTATATCCTTCCTAGTTTACAAGCTTATTCTCCTTTTTAAATGGTTACTTCCTTAAAACATTTCATTATTAAATACAACAACCATTTATTTCTTAGTTTGAAACCAATTCTAATTCATCTTATTCTGAAATACTTTTCCAATTCAGGATTTCAATTTTAGTTTTGAATTCATTTCAAACTTATCTTTATTTAATTTCAATTTCAATTTCAATTTGGTTGCATTCTATTACTTCTAAATTTAATTCTTACTATTACTTTTAATTTAATTAATACTACAACCAATTTCTTAAATGTATTAGATAATCTATTTCTTATATAAGATTTATATACTTTTGAAATCGTTTAAAAACCTTTATATAAGAAAATAACAAGTACGCTCTCTCATACTTATATACTTAACTCATCCTAGGGTATCACTTACCCTATCCTTAATGAGTAATCCCACCAGAGCCAAGGTTCTCGCTTAACCTTCAGCTCCGATACCAAATGTAACGACCCGGAAATTTTGATCCCGAAATTTCCAGATAGTTAGTGAAAGAAGAAAGAGAAAGAAGAAGAAATACGAAACTAAACCCAAAATCTCACATACGCAGCGGATAAAATATAATATCACATAAATAATAGTTACACAAAGGAAACTGTACTTGTCAAATTACACTTTATTATATCAGAGTTACAACAGATTTACAATCACAGAACAAATAAATCTATCTGTTTCAGTTACTATTAACATCAGGTTCTCTCCATATGTTCCTGCTCTCCAGCTCGCCTCCTGAGCTCCAGAACGTCCTTACCTGAAAATTTGCAATACTCGGTCTGACCCGAGCATTACATCAAAGTAACACCCGGGTCAGGCTGGAAACCAGCGTGAGTAAACCCATCTAACATGGAATATAAAAGCATACAACTTATATAAAACCCGGGGTAACTTATATCAATTTACAAGTTCACAAGTCGTTACAGACATTAATCATTCCACACATCAGTTTCTAAGTTCCAAAACCTTAGATTAAATGGTACAATTCTCTTAAATCATTTCATCTCAACATATTGATTTCACATAGCAATTTATAAAGAATCGAAGTGGTTTCGCATATTTTCTATTACCCGACTCCGGTCTCTTCGAACCCAATGTCATCCTAACTTAAATTATCCAAGTGAAATACAATTCAACTTTAAATACAGGATGTCACAGTAATTCATCATCAATAGAAAATCACATCATCACAGTTTAAACCAAACATATCTTATCTCATAGCATCACGAACCACATATTAGGGACAACAATTAATCAAAGGCTTCTAATATCATTCTGTTTATCCCTTAATTAATTTCACAAATTAATTTATCCTTAACCAATTATAGTAATTAACCTTTAATTACATCATTAATTAATTATTAACCATAATTATTAATCACCCTTGATTAATAACATCCAGTAATTAACTACCCTTAATTTCTTCCTTAAATAAATTAATCCTTAATTTATTCTTTAATTAATCCCTTGATTAATTACTTAGGAATTCAATCCAAATTTCTCCCATCTTTAATTACATCCAATAATTACCGTTAATTACTTCCTTAAGTAATTACACTTCCATTAATTACATTAAGTAATTACTAACAAATCATCAAGTGATTAAAATTAATTAAACTTAATTAATAAATTTAAACCAATCACATTAATCTTCATTAATTACATTAAGTAGTTAATTTCTTAATTACTCCCATCAAGTAATTAAGCTTAATCAATTCATCGAAAAATGATTATCATAAATCAATTAATCTAATTAAATATATAAAAAAATCATTTTAATTAATTACTAAATAATCCTTAGTTAATGACCATCACTAACTATTATTATTTCTTTAATTACTTTTCTTTAAGTAATTAACTTACATTAATCATTATTAATTTCAAATTAATAAATCTTGAATATCTAATTAATTAACCCAAATGATTAATTTATCAAGTAAATCAGTTATCTATTAAATTTCCTTATAAATTAAATGAATTACAAATCTTTAATAAGGTTTTTAAAACACATTCCTTAACCCTTCATTTCACAGGCTAAAGATTTACTCATTTAATCAAGAAGCTTAAACGGATTTAAAACCAAATTCATATTCAAATTCAGATCAATTTAAATTGCCCTTTAAATATTTCAAATAGTTCAAATCATCTCAAATTTTAAATCGTTCCTACATTTCAAAACTGAAATACTTATTTACAATTTTATTTCAGCTAAATCTTCATATTTTAAACCTCTTCTTATATTTTAAAACTTTTATTTATTTATTTATTTAAATCCAAACTACTTAAACATTTCTAAAGTAGTTTTACAATTCAAGTTTAAAACTTTATTAAAAAAAACTAAGATTTGGATTATCTTCCTCCAAATTTTTAATTTGGATTGATTTAGAAAATAGTTTAAAACTTTTGCTTATCATCTTAAACTTAGTTTGAAGATTTAAGACAAAACGACTCAGGTTTCTGAAAAAGACAAAACCTGTTACATTTATTAACCGAGCCTACCCAAACTTCTTCGGGTCTGAGCTTAAAGTGCTTCGAGACCAAATCCTAACTTCTTCGAGACAAAACACGAAATACCCGAGCTCGCCCCCTCTTCTTCCCAAATCAAACTCATATGCACTCAATGGCCACCGTGCACGTGCACGACTAGAAACTCCGATGCCGACCAACTCTCTGGCCTTCGGCAACTCGTAGGTGATCTCAACAACCATCACGACCAAGCAGAACAACGGAAAACGAAAGCAACCACCGGTGACGAACCACGCTACCAGAAACTAAACTGCTGCAACCTCAGACGCGCCTCAAACCACCGATGCTATCCCCACAAGTGCGATCGAACTCGGTGCGCCACCATCGCCGTCCTCACCCCGGCAAAGCTAACCCCCAAATTCTTCCATTAAACCCTAAATCACCTTCGATTGCTCAACACAATCTTGAAAAAAATATACGTGTATTTTTCCATTAATCTTCTACACTCTAGCCTTCTTCGTGCCAAAATTCGAGCACACAGTCATCGCCGTTCATTGGCAATAGACCAAAACCCCAAAACGAACAACACCGAACAACTTCCTTGAATTCTAAACTAAATTTCACAATTTTACTTCAAAATTTCTAGATTTCGAAGACAATCTAGACCCTATTGGTGAATTCGAGAATCATCATAATTGAATTTTACCAATTTTCCAATTTTCGCTGTAAATTTAAATTTGCAGTATATTTATCAATATAATCACTTGAATTTTATATTTATAAACAAGGTTACCTTGTTATTAAAAATCTTCTTTTAGTGACCAAAGTCAAATATTGATTATTTGAGAAGATAGGAATTGGTTTGATGATGATAATTAAGTCTGTTACAAATACAGAGCCCAATATAAATATACACAGACACATACTGGAAATTAAGAAATTTCATACACATATCCAGATAAAATAAGCATGCAAACTATATCTAAAATTTATCACATCAGATCATCACATGCAACAACAAAAACTGTCTTTAAAATATAAGTTTACTCACCTGTCACAAAGGCGAACAGAGGCCTCTATGGTATTTTAAACTGGAATCTGCTTGCCTATCAAACTTAAGATGCTTCTTTGTTTCTGATTCAAAATTGAAAGTCTTAATTTGATTTTTCCCTAGATTTGCTGAAGCTTTAATCCCTGCTCTTGATCAGGTTGCACTTGTTGAATTTGAATTTTTTGCTGGGTTGATCTTGCTCATGTATATTTTGTTTTCAGCTGGTTACTTCTTCTTTCTTTTTTTTTGAAGATGGAGTGATTTTTTTCTTTCTTTGCTTCTTTAGAAAATGGATTGAAAAGTTTTAAATTATGAAAATGTAATAATCTTTTAGAGATATAATTTTGTTTTACTAAAATTTAAGGAAAATAATTTACAAATGTGACACTTGTCATGATCTATTATTACTTAACCCACATGTGTCTCTTATAAGCCTTAATAGATCAACACTTGTAACTATTTCATATTCAATTTTTTTTTAAATGATATTTAAAGCCTTTATATTAATTAATCTAATTAGTGAATACATTTGTAAATTAATGGATGTTTCCCCTCCCTTTTATTTTTTTCCTCTTTCTCAAATTTATACAAATAAAACTTTTAAAGAAAAAAAAATGGATATAACCCATTTATTTATTACTCAAGTTTAAATGTCACAAATTATATTTGTTTATTTGTTATCTTTATAGGTGTGCATTATGTTTACATATGTTTTATGTTTATATGAATTATGTAATTTAGAGAGGAAGAATATTTACTCTTTTATTAATTATTATTTAAATTTTATACATAAGTTGTTACTATAATTAAATTTATAACAATATATAATTACTTATATTTTTATATTATTACTATTATTTTTAAATAATTATACTAGAAGAATATCAAATAATATTTATCCAAGTATAAATATTCATCATCATATCTATTTGTTCAATCTATAAATCAATATCCTATTAATTAACCCAAATATTTAACAATCACATATGTCTAGAATTCCGGGATATCACATTCCTCCCCCCTTTGAATCTTTTCGTCCTCGAAAAGGAACGAAACCAGAGTTTAAAATTCTTATTATTAGAAAAATTTATTTGAAACACTTTAAAAATATATTTTATATTATAAAATAGTTTTTATAAAAATACTTTTTATAACTCGATGTCTCAACAAGTCCATCCTTGTTCTCATAGAAATTCGGTCATACGTTGATCAGGCGTAAGACTGAAAATCTACAAATGCTTAGCAGACTCGTTATCAACATCCAGTGAAAATACTTGGAAAATAAATTTTTATTGAAAACATAGAAAACAGTTTTTGAAAATAGAGGATATATCTTTGGTGAGAATGCTCGGGAAATCATCACCCCCATCCATGGTCGCAGTTAACCCGATGGTTACATTGCCATCCCGACAAAATCCATAGATAACTGTAGGCCTCCACGCCCCTCGATTTCACCATGGAACCCACTACAGATCGCAGCTACAACTGGGGTTACGTAGCTATCACACCAAAAACCCATATAACTGTAGGCATCAGCGCCCTCGAATTTCGCTGCCAAAAGAATGAAACTTCTCCACTCCACTTGACCATAGATCGCAGTCTACCGATGTTGCGTTGCCTTCCCGGCAAAATCAAGTGTAGACCGTTGACACTCATCCTCCACACGATTTTCGCTATGGTCCCCACAGTAGATCGCAGCGACATCGAGTTACACTGTCGTCACAGCATAACCCAAATGCCCTTGTAGGCATTAGCGCTATCGACTTTCGCTACCCAATAATCCTCAGGAACTAGTTTTGTCCGGACTCCTCACATGATAAACTTTAGAACCCCCCCCTTGGGGCTCAAGGCAGCACCACCCGGTGGTACTCCTGAGAAGTCCATTTCAAGGGAGCACCTTTTTCCCCAGAGCCATCATCAAAACATTTTATACTATATATATAGTATCTTTAAATCATACACCTAATATGATCTCATTTAAAGCTCCTTTATACAAAATTGATTATCCCAAAATCGATAATTCTCAAACTAGGCTTTCCAAATATAATATTGATTTTACCCAAAAATCAAAAGCCTTTTCAAATCCATAGGTTCCCAAAACCTTTTTCCAAAATCCTCATATGATCCTTTACATATATATATATATATATATATATATATATATATATATACAGATATATATAATTTTTAAAACTTTGGATCATTTCAAACTTGTATAAAGCTCCTTTATACTTCAAACACCTCCAAAAACCATTTTCTTCCGGCAAAAGATTCATCAAGGGGAGTTTTATCTTATATAACAAAGATATATAACTTTGTTTATTCAAAATCAAATATTCAAATTAGATTACTCTTTTCAATATCAATTTCATTCAAATTCGTATGATGTACACATATCATCCGTACGCTATACCAATCTGATCGCCCACTCGATCACACAATTTCAGTTCCGAACTAGTATCGTCCACCCGACTTTCTAGTGCGGACACCGATCTGGTTTCTTGATCAGAAACCGTCATTCTCCTTGCATAGACTAACTATGATAGAGAACATCCAGAACCAATCAACAATCCATATCCAGGTTCACCGTCAAAAATCGAGTGAAAAATCCCACTCGGATCGATAAAACTATCTCGAAATTCTATGCTCGAATCTGGATCACATTACTATACGAATAGAATAACATACGTACACCCTACGTATTAATCTTTATTGGTTATTAGCCAAATTAATTCCATTTCTATTCACATTCACTTTGATTTTCATTCACTTTCTCACAATTGCTTCAATCTATTTGGATTATCACCTCTATTCTTATCTCGATTGGGTATTTAACCAATAACAGTTTGAACTCCAACCAGTTTATTAAGAAAATAGCTTGAAAAAAATTTAAAAATAGATAAGTAGTTGGAAATTAATTACTAGTTTGTAAAATAGGTGTAAAGTAGTTAGAAAATAGCTAAAATAATTATAGAAATTTTAGACAATTGCAAAATAATAGTAAGATAGTAATTAGTTTATAAAATAGTTAAAATATAGTAATTAGTTTATAAAAAGTTGGAAAATTGTTAAACAGTTCAAAAATAATTGCAAAACAAGTATAAGATAGTTTGGCTTTTAAAAGAAAGGTTGTATATATAATAAATAGCTTGGAAAAATAGGTTTGTATTAAAACAATTTATATTAAAAATAGTCCAGAGTCAAAATTGTTCAATTCCCAATCTCTATCCCCAATCAATTCAATTTAAATTCCACTTCCATTTAAATTGACTTAATTCCAATTTAAATAACTTCAATTTCCATTGAAAGTTGATTTAACCCCAATCCAAGTTGAATTAACCTCAGTTTCTTTCCAAATTTAACTTTATTCAACCTTGATCTCAAATTCTGCTAATTCAAATAAATTTTAATTGAACTAGTTCCAATTTCAATTCATTTCATTTCCAGTTTGAATTGATTCCAATTTCAAACTCCATTTCCAAATTAAGTTGAATTATTCCTGATTTCCTCCCAAATTCAATTCAAATTCCATTTGAATTTAAAATTATTCAACTTTAGTTACAATTCCAAATTATTCAAATCAATTCAGACTAATTTTAAATTGAACCCATTTCAATTTCAAATCTTTACAAATTAATCCAATCCAAATTTTCCATTAGAATTTTATGCTCATACATCCTCAATCACAATTTCAATTACTTCAATTCAAATTCAATTTGTACTAATTCAAATTTCAAATTTAAACCTTCTCGAATTATATAAATTCGAGTGAATACTTCAAATGTTGATTTAATTCCTTTAAATCAATTTACCTTTTAATCCCAACAATGGATTACCTTACTCCATTTCTCATTCATTTAAACAAATCCATTTCACAACTTAAAGATTTTTAACAACAATAGGATGATATCATTTAATTCATCTTAAAACATTCATCAATTTACAATTTCAAGATCTCAAACCCATTTTGAGATCACACAAATTCCCAATTCAGATTGACCATTTAACTCCCCAAATTAAATTCCAATTCCATCTTGAAATTCCCAAATCATGTTGATCATTCCAACTTATTTAACTTTTTCCCAAGTTAAACTCAATTCACTTAATCCAGTCAACCTTGACCAATTTGAATTTCCTTTTCAAATTTAAAACTCCGCATAAATAATCTTCCCACTTATTAAGTTCAAAAACTTATCACTTTGGGTATTACATCTTATTCCAAATTCAAAACTCACCATTTAGAGTTTATTTCCATCCACCTTCGATATTATGTATATCCTCATGTATACATATTAATTTCTTTTACATACCAAATTATACTTTAAAATTTTAAAACCACCCTTGGTTTTTAATTCAAAACAAATTCCTTTAAATCTTTAAACAACTCTTGTTTGCATCAAACTCTCTTATTCAAATAATATTACTTATTATTTCTTTTAATAATATGAAACCAAATTTCAAATGTTTTTAAATCTTAAGATTCAAACTTCACAATTTGAAACCCACTTTTATTTATATCCTTCCTAATTTACAAGTTTATTCTCCTTTTTAAATGGTTACTTCCTTAAAACATTTCATTATTAAATACGACAACCATTTATTTCTTAGTTTGAAACCAATTCTAATTCATCTTATTCGGAAATACTTTTCCAATTCAGGATTTCAATTTTAGTTTTGAATTCATTTCAAACTTATCTTTATTTAATTTCAATTTCAATTTCAATTTGGTTGCATTCTATTACTTCTTAATTTAATTCTTACTATTACTTTTAATTTAATTAATACTACAACCAATTTCTTAAATATATTAGATAATCTATTTCTTATATAAGATTTATATACTTTTGAAATCGTTTAAAAACCTTTATATAAGAAAATAACAAGTACGCTCTCTCATACTTATATACTCAACTCATCCTAGGGTATCACTTACCCTATCCTTAATGAGTAATCCCACCAGAGCCAAGGTTCTCGCTTAACCTTCAGCTCTGATACCAAATGTAACGACCCGAAAATTTCGATCCCGAAATTTCCAGATAGTTAGTGAAAGAAGAAAGAGAAAGAAGAAGAAATAGGAAACTAAACCTAAAATCTCACATACGCAGCGGATAAAATATAATATCACATAAATAATAGTTATACAAAGGAAACTGTACTTGTCAAATTACACTTTATTATATCAGAGTTACAACAGATTTACAATCACAGAACAGATAAATCTATCTGTTTCAGTTACTATTAACATCAGGTGCTCTCCATACGTTCTTGCTCTCCAGCTCGCCTCCTGAGCTCCAGAACGTCCTTACCTGAAAATCTGCAATACTCGGTCTGACCCGAGCATTACATCAAAGTAACACCCGTGTCAGGCTGGAAACCAGCGTGAGTAAACCCATCTAACATGGAATATAAAAGCATACAACTTATATAAAACCCGGGTAACTTATATCAATTTACAAGTTCACAAGTCGTTACAGACATTACTCATTCCACACATCAGTTTCTAAGTTCCAAAACCTTAGATTAAATGGTACAATTCTCTTAAATCATTTCATTTCGACATATTGATTTCACATAGCAATTTATAAAGAATCGAAGTGGTTTCGGATATTTTCTGTTACCCGACTCCGGTCTCTTCGAACCCAATGTCATCCTAACTTAAATTATCTACGTGAAATACAATTCTACTTTAAATACAGGATGTCACAGTAATTCATTATCAATAGAAAATCACATCATCATAGTTTAAACCAAACATATCTTATCTCATAGCATCACGAACCACATATTAGGGACAACAATTAATCAAAGGCTTCCAATATCATTCTGTTTATCCCTTAATTAATTTCACAAATTAATTTATCCTTAACCAATTATAGTAATTAACCTTTAATTACCTCATTAATTAATTATTAACCATAACTATTAATCACTCTTGATTAATAACATCCAGTAATTAACTACCCTTAATTTATTCATTAAATAAATTAATCCTTAATTTATTCTTTAATTAATCCCTTGATTAATTACTTAGGAATTCAATCCAAATTTCTCCCATCTATAATTACATCCAATAATTACCGTTAATTACTTCCTTAAGTAATTACACTTCCATTAATTACATTAAGTAATTACTATCAAATCATCAAGTGATTAAAATTAATTAAACTTAATTAATTAATTTAAACCAATCACATTAATCTTCATTAATTACATTAAGTAGTTAATTTCTTAATTACTCCCATCAAGTAATTAAACTTAATCAATTCCTCAAAAATGATTATCATAATCAATTAATCCAATTGAATATATAAAAAAAAATCATTTTAATTAATTACTAAATAATCCTTAGTTAATGACCATCACTAACTATTATTATTTCTTTAATTACTTTTCTTTAAGTAATTAACTTACATTAATCATTATTAATTTCAAATTAATAAATCTTGAATATCTAATTAATTAACCCAAATGATTAATTTATCAAGTAAATCAGTTATCTATTAAATTTCCTTATAAATTAAATGAATTACAAATCTTTAATAAGGTTTTTAAAACACATTCCTTAACCCTTCATTTCACAGGCTAAAGATTTACTCATTTAATCAAGAAGCTTAAACGGATTTAAAACCAAATTCATATTCAATTTCAGATCAATTTAAATTGCCCTTTAAATATTTCAAATAGTTCAAATCATCTCAAATTTTAAATCGTTCCTACATTTCAAAACTGAAATACTTATTTACAATTTTATTTCAGCTAAATCTTCATATTTTAAACCTCTTCTTATATTTTAAAACTTTCTATTTATTTATTTATTTAAATCCAAACTACTTAAACATTTCTAAAGTAGTTTTACAATTCAAGTTTAAAACTTTATTAAAAAAAACTAAGATTTAGCTTAACTTGCATCCAGATTTTTAATTTGGTTTGATTTAGAACATAGTTTAAAACTTTTGCTTATCATCTTAAAATAGTTTGAAGATTTAAGACAAAACGACTCAGGTTTCTGAAAAAAACAAAACCTGTTACAATTATTAATCGAGCCTACCCAAACTTCTTCGGGTCTGAGCTTAAAGTGCTTCGAGACCAAATCCTAACTTCTTCGAGACAAAACACGAAATACCCGAGCTCGCCCCCTCTTCTTCCCAAATCAAACTCATATGCACTCAATGGCCACCGTGCACGTGCACGGCTAGAAACTCCGATGCCGACCAACTCTCTGGCCTTCGGCAACTCGCAGGTGATCTCAACAACCATCACGACCATGCAGAACAACGGAAAACGAAAGCAACCTAAAATTGCAACCTCGATCGAAAACTGGAAAATGCACATGATCGAAAAAACCATCCACCGGTGACGAACCACGCTACCAGAAACTAAACTGCTGCAACCTCAGACGCGCCTCAAACCACCGAAGTTATCCCCACAAGTGCGATCGAACTCGGTGCGCCACCGTCGCCGTCCTCACCTCGGCAAAGCTAACCCCCAAATTCTTCCATTAAACCCTAAATCACCTTCGATTGCTCAACACAATCTTCAAAAAAATATACGTGTATTTTTCCATTAATCTTCTACACTCTAGCCTTCTTCGTGCCAAAATTCGAGCACACAGTCATCGCCATTCAATGGCAATAGACCAAAACCCCGAAACGAACAACACCGAACAACTTCCTTGAATTCTAAACTAAATTTCACAATTTTACTTTTAAAATTTCTAGATTTCGAAGACAATCTAGATCCTATTGGTGAATTCGAGAATCATCATAATTGAATTTTACCAATTTTCCAATTTTCGCTGTAAATTTAAATTTGCAGTATATTTATCAATATAATCACTTGAATTTTATATTTATAAACAAGGTTACCTTGTTATTAACAATCTTCTTTTAGTAACCAAAGTCAAATATTGATTATTTGAGAAGATAGGAATTGGTTTGATGATGATAATTAAGTCTGTTACAAATACAGAGCCCAATATAAATATACACAGACACATACTGGAAATCAAGAAATTTCATACACATATCCAGATAAAATAAGCATGCAAACTATATCTCAAATTTATCACATAAGATCATCACATGCAACAACAAAAACTGTCTTTAAAATATAAGTTTACTCACCTGTCACAAAGGCGAACAGAGGCCTCTATGGTATTTTAAAATGGAATCTGCTTGCCTATCAAACTTAAGATGCTTCTTTGTTTCTGATTCAAAATTGAAAGTTTTAATTTGATTTTTCCCTAGATTTGTTGAAGCTTTAATCCCTTCTCTTGATCAGGTTGCACTTGTTGAATTTGAATTTTTGCTGGGTTGATCTTGCTCATGTATATTTTGTTTTCAGCTGGTTACTTCTTCTTTCTTTTTTTTTGAAGATGGAGTGATTTTTTCTTTCTTTGCTTCTTTAGAAAATGGGATGAAAAGTTTTAAATTATGAAGATGTAATAATCTTTTAGAGATATAATTTTTTTTTATTAAAATTTAAGGAAAATAATTTACAAATGTGACACTTGTCATGATCTATTATTACTTAACCCACATGTGTCTCTTATAAGCCTTAATAGATCAACACTTGTAACTATTTCATATTCAATTTTTTTTAAATGATATTTAAAGCCTTTATATTAATTAATCTAATTAGTGAATACATTTGTAAACTAATGAATGTTTCCCCTGCCTTTTATTTTTTTTCCTCTTTCTAAAATTTATACAAATAAAACTTTTAAAGAAAAAAAATGAATATAACCCATTTATTTATTACTCAAGTTTAAATGTCACAAATTATATTTGTTTATGTGTTATCTTTATAGGTGTGCATTATGTTTACATATGTTTTATGTTTATATGAATTATGTAATTTAGAGAGGAAGAATATTTACTCTTTTATTAATTCTTATTTAAATTTTATACATAAGTTGTTACTATAATTAAATTGATAACAATATATAATTACTTATATTTTTATATTATTATTATTATTTTTAAATAATTATACTAGAAGAATATCAAATAATATTTATCCAAGTATAAATATTCATCATCATATCTATTTGTTCAATCTATAAATCAATATCCTATTAATTTACCCAAATATTTAACAATCACATATGTCTAGAATTCCGGGTTATCACATCGGGAAATAATTTGACTATAGAAGTCGAATGGATATCACAAGGAGAAGCATCAAGAGAATAAATAAAACTGCCAGCAAAATCCTGGGGCAAACAACACTGTATCACCAAGGAATTACCAAAATCATCCTCAAGAGAAACGGTTCGAGAACTACAAGAGATACAAGAATCATGCCTATTCAACCAATCACCCCAAGCAATAGATCAAAAGCATCAAAACCCAGAACATAGAAATCGCCAGAAAATCGATAACTATCATGGAAGAGTTTCACATTCCTACAAATCTTACTAAGGTTCGCAGGACCACCAATAGGAATTGAAACACATAAAGGCACAGAAATAAACTCAAGAGAAAGAAGATTCTCAAATTTATTACAAAGATCTACAGAGATAAAGTTATGGGAAGCTACAGTATCAAAGTGCACTTGCACAGGAAAATAAACAAAGAGAAAGTGCCCTGAAGTGTACCTTGAGAATCACTAGGAGAAGGAGCAGGAGAAGGAGCATGAGGTGGAGCTGGAGAAGATGCAGAAGTAAAAGCAAAAATACCCGATGACTTGCCCTCCTTCTGAGTAGGGAAGTCCTTCTTGAAATATCCAGGCTATAGACAAATGTGGCAGAGGTCCCGCCTGGTCAACTGAGCTGGAGGAATAACAGCACCCAAAGTAGGACAACTATTGGCATAATGTCCCTTCTGATCACATCTGTAGCAAGAATGGCAATAGGTCAATCGACTGCCTCTGCGATGAAGAAGACGATCCCAACCCTGGAGTTCTGTTCTAATTCCTCTACCAATGGTGAAAGTGGGGCTTTCTCTTCTTGGAACTACCAGAAGAAGACTGAGATGGGGCAGAACGGGCAGCTGGAAGATCCTAAGAGGTAGGATTCTCATATCTAATGGCCATATCCATCAGAGAGGTGAAAGGACTATGCCCGTGGGTTATGAGACGGTCATAGTACTCCGAGCGTGCACCAGCAATGAACTTCTCATTCTTCTTGAGAGGAGTGTCTAGCAGATTAAGGCCATACTGCGATAGCTCATTGAATTTCCTCTCATATTCAGCAAAAGACATATCACCCTGCTTCAAATCCACGAATTCCCAATACAGCTGAGACTTCCCTGCCTCAGGCATCCATTTCACAAGAAAAGCATCCCTAAAGCACGATAAGAGATATAAGACAGATTTCAAAAGGGAGGAAACTGAACCAAACTTGAAACAACAAAAAAAGATACCTAAATTGTTCCCAAAAAATGTCAGCCTCAGCGGTGAGCTGTGATAGACAGCCACCAATCCAAAGCTGTTCCTTTCAATTCCCAAGCTGCCAACTGACGCTACTGGGCATTAGTGATCACTAGACCGGAGAAGATTCTCTCCAAATCTCTCAACCACTATTGAGCTTCAATAATGCTCTTAGATCTTGTGAACATGGTGACACCAAGCTCAGTATATTCCTTGCAAAGCATAGTGAACCTAACTGGGGCAGCCTCACGTACCCTACCTCTTGCATTCCTACGATCCATCCTGAAAGATCAAGAATGAATGTTTAGGACAGAATTAATTGAGAAACAAAGACATGATTCGATAAAACCAGATAAGATTCATAGGGAATTAAATATCCCGAATAATAAAATTTCCAATAAGGTAGATAAGAAAAGGAAGGAGTTAGAAAAATTTGCAAAACAAGAAAATTTTGACATCAAAATACTCTTTTAAAAATCCTTTTGAAAAATCATTTTATACTTTAAAATACGTTCTCTCAAAAAGAAAGGATTCTAAGATTGATTCTACTCATTCTACGGTATTTCTACCCTATCTCTAATGAGTTTTTTTGCTCCGCGGGCTGAGGTTTGCCTAAAACCAAAGCTTTGATACCAACTGTAATGACCCACTATTTTGGACCATTCAAATCGACAATAAATCCACACATGTCTGACTTGAATAATTCAAAACAGAAGATTGTAATTTAATTTGGAGCAAATAAAACCAATCATAGAATCACAGACACAGATAAAACCAGAATAACTCGCAGCGGAAATAATATAACCATAGTGGTTTATGAAGCCACTACAACACAAACTCAAACAAGTACCAAAATACATAGTCTGAAATCAAATACGGTTCTGAAAACAAATATAGTAGGAAATCCCAAACACATATGTCTCTAATACATGAGTTGAAATGGAAATACTGAAACTGAAATAGACAACAACTTGATAAGCAGATAACTCCAGAAATCTTTAGCTTCCAAATGATGGATCCAAGCTAAGCTGTAACACTCAGGCTGACCCGAGCGTAAGAAATAAACACAAACACTCGAGTCAGGACATACATACTTATACAGTGTAAACCAACTCAAGTGAACTGTAGTATAAAGTCAAGTAACTTAAAGGAAGATTAGGACCGCCCATCCTCTAAGGATCCATTAAACTATTTACTATGTAGCAATATTTCGCTATTATAATAATGTCTATAGTAAAATAAACTTACTTTAAAATAGCGTTAAGGAGTGACCCAATATTCACCTTAACACGTAATAGTCCAGTAGTCCATCCAGTATCATAGTCCCTCCCGATCGGGAAGCCACCAGAGGATACTCCACGGGCTACGGGAGAAAGCCAAACTCATACAAAGCGCGCTAGGGTAGGTGACACGGCATAACTAGGCAATGCCAGGGTAGATATACCAATTACGCTTTCAGACCGGTGGTAGCGCGTAGCAGCTACTACCGTCCACCTCAAACCACACTCTCAAAATCAAAGGTGCGCACCAAACAATCACAAAGTAATAGAATGGCATACGAAGAAGTGTGTCTGATAGAAGGTGCTACCTTCTAAGTCCGTCAATCGCTCCTGTTTTAGCCACCTTATGCCAACTCACGGGAGTTGGGCCCACGTACATGCCTCAACAGCACGTCGCCACATCCTACTTTATTCTGGAATCTCCAACACGTACACGGTTGTCAAAGTGATTTTCGGTATCGACAGAGAGCATGCCCATATCCGATCCCGGTCTCTTTAACAACCAACGTTATTATTACCCGTGGTTATAAATTTCAAAAATAGTTTATATTTCAAATCAAAATACTTCATTTTAACTATTTAAAAGTGAAGTTATTATACTTGCTAATCAAATATTCAATTTTCAAAAGTTTAGCGTTTTCTGAGTTCAATTTTCAGTTAAAAACTACAAAACATTGAAATTTCAGCTTTTCACAGCACTTAGAAAATGCCGCGTTAAGTTACATTTGGAAACAATTCATTTCAGCAAAGACAACATTTATAACTGCTGTAATAGTTCAGTTATACTTGGAAAAATCTCATAGCCAACTGCAGCACTTATCAAGTACTGTAGCCTTTTATTAGTTTTAGATTTTAGTTTTCATTTTACAACCACAACACTTACCAAGTGTTGTAGTATCTCTTAGTTAAATTTCATCCATAGTTTAATTGCATCAACCACAACACTTACAAAGTGTTGTAGTATCCTTTACTACAGAATTCAAGTTATCTTTAGAAATGATAGCATTTCTGAAGTGCTAGTAAATAAATTTCCAGATTTTGAATGAAATTTCAGAAACAATTAAACTTTGATTTTAACCCTTTTAACTTATAAAAATCATACTTTTTTACACTCAAAATTTTCATTTAAATACCCTTTAACTTATGATTTTTATAAAGTAAAATTTTATACATAAAATTAAAATTTTCACTTATTAAATTCAAGTGTACAATTTTCTATTCTTTGCATTTTAAAAATTAACTCAAGACTTAGGTTTTAATTACCATTTCAAAATATAAACTTAATTTCCATTTTATTTTATTTTCTTAACTTAACTTTTATTTTTTTAAACCAAATTTCACTTTTCCAAGTCAAGTTATATTTCAAATTACACTTTTAAGCATTCATTTATTTAACCATTTTAATTCATAGAAAAATCAATAACACTTTATTAAGTCATTTAAATTCAAATTTAAATCAAATTATCATATTTTTACATTTTTAAATACTTTAAAAATTCCAGAAAAATATATATAATAACCTTGGGTCTGTATAATATTTTCTAACCTAAGTCAAGTGATACGGATAATATATCATTTCAATCCGTAATTTACAAAGAAAAAGCTGGGTTCTATCATTTCAAACCCGCAATCCCAAGTTAAATAGAATAAATTAAAATCGCTCAGGCCTATCATTTCAGCCCATAATGATTTTTCCCTATTTTAAAGTCTGTTCGGGTATGTATCTTTCAACCCATAGTGATTCCATTCTACAGGGAACTTGCAGTGTGAGAACAGAATAAAATAAATAATATAGCAACATATAACAGCATGATATGATTGGTTTATAAATAAGGGTTAACATCATATGATTCATATCACAGGCAGGTATTACATGATATAATATTTCTATACATTCACTTGCTATCACTTCACAGTTCTATAAGTATGAATGTCAAGCGTGAATACTCACCTTTTTGACGCTAGAGATTGATTCAAAATAAAAATATCCACACACCGAAGAGCGCGAGAAGGCACGATAAGATTTGGGATGAAGTAACAACCAAATTTAGGTCTTGTAAGCAAAATAAATAAAACAATTATTAATATGTGATTTACCACAAACCAAAATGAATTTAACCAGAGAACAAATTCAATACAAAAATTTTATCAAATCAGAAGCCAAAATGAATTTAAAGTGAAATAAAAGGGATCAATCATCAAGTGGGCTTAGCCACCCCCTTTATAGGCTCGGCCTCATCACCCATAGGCTCGGTCATGGTGGGTTTGGGTCATGTTGGCTCGGGTATGGGTCAAGTACTCATGGTTATGGCTTGAGGAAGGGGAATAAAGGCAAACTACATGGCATGGAAGGCTACGAGGCATGGATCTAGTGGATTTTTGGCTCGGCCTATGCCTATGGTGGCTCTGCCTATGTGCTAATTTGGGTCAAAGCACACAGCAAGGGGGTCATTGGTCATGGCTTGGCTCGGTGGAGGTGGAGGAATTTGTGGCCGAGGTGAGTAATAAGAAGAAGTGGTGGAAGTGGAAGGTTTGTGATGGTTTTGGTCAACATTTGTGGTGGATCTAGGTTTTTGGGTCACGGCGAAGGCATGGGTTGGTGAGGAGAGGTGGATGGCCTGTCATGGAGGAGGGAATGAGGAGGTGGTGGTCGGGATGGGAGTGGAGGCCGAGAATTCCATGAAGATAACACAAGAAAAAAATATAAGAAAAAGTAGAAGAAGGAAGCCATGGACTTACAATGTTTTTCCCTAGAGACAAATGAAGATGAGATGTTTTTTTTCACGTGAATGATAATGTTTGGAGGCGGCTAGGTTTAGAATACATGGCTATAATCAAGGAACGTTTACGGTAGGAGATCAAAAGGGTGGGTAATATAAAGGCAGGAAATAAAATGAAACGTATGCCCAAATTTAAAACAAGTAACGTATCTTAATTGATTTGTTACCTATCCATAAATCAAATATATATATAAAAGAAACCATTCAATAAATGACATAAAGCTCATGTAAAAACCATAGAAAATAAATAAGGAAACTGATATAGAAACATATAAAAGAAAACGTATAAATTAATTGCTTTTTACAACATTGTATATTACCCAATTCACAAAGTATGTATCCAAATTAAATGAAACAAAAGCAGAATGGACATTTTAAATATATATAGTTCTAAATAAAAGATAAGAAGTTAAAATTTAAAATTTTCAATTAAAGTCAAAGTTTGACCCAAAATCTAAAATTCCAGAAATTGCTTATATTTAATGTAATTAGGCAAAAATTTATAACCAATTCCAACGTCAATCAGCAAAATTTCCAAAAATTCAATTTTTAAATAATTAAACACCAAAATTTTAAATAAAATGAATTAAAATACTTATTAAAAAATTTGGTTTGTTACAATTTTATATCGATTTTTATGATCTTAATTCAAGTCGTCGAATATGGATTTTGGCGATAGATTGCTTTTACAATCATTTCTGTGATTTGTCACTTTAAAATACACAGGTTTTTATATTAGTAGTAAATACTAAAAACTCTTTCACAAAAATGATTTCAACACTATTTTTAATACAAAACTTGTTTCTAAAACCGTTTTCCAATCTATTAGTATATACAAACCTTTACCTCATTCGTATGAGAAATCTAATCAAACGACTTAGCAAAATAAGTGGTATGAAACACTTGCGTTTACTTCATTGATTAATTCTTGGACTTGTTCGATTGAAATCTCATGACAATTTTTATTGGAAATCTACAATCTGTTTGTAAATATTTAGGTTAAGCCAGTGGGTATGGGACATGAAGCTAAATTCATTTATTTACTAGCTTTGTGTAATTTACACTTATCGATCAATGATGATCATTTTGTGATTTAGACTAGCGATGTGCGATGTCTCTTTATTTGCATGGAGGACTAAACCCCATTAGTGGAGCTTCCGTTCAAATTGGTGGGGTAGCGACCCATGGTCTTCGGGCCGTTTGTGGAGCCTCGGCTCAAATTTGATGGTTAGCGACCATGTAATAGCATTCCGTTTGTGATACATGTGTTGGTGAGTTTTCATGCTCCCATTTGTGATAGGCCTCCCCCTTTTGTGATTTCTGGATTTCTAATTGATGGTTTCTGGAATTTGTGTTCACCAGTTTTTTTGCAATTTGCATTGATATATTTTGTCAATATTTGAGGTTTGGTGAGTAGGTAAAGAACATGATATTCTTTTTGGATATTTGAGGAGATTTTAGATATTGTATGATTTTCATTGTTATCAGATATATACTTGTCACGGTATGACATTGTTGATATCATATATTTTTGTCATATCTCTTATCCTATCTCATCTTGTATGATATTTATAGCTAGACCGATTGTTATCCTGCCTTTTTAGCAAGGCCGTGATATTAATAGATCGACCGAGAAAAGCAAGATAGCTTGTCTCAAAGAATTGTCAACTCAACATCTCAACAAAGCAAGTTCTGTTAAATGACTTTTCCTCTAAGATCCCCTACGGAGGGGGGGTCCGGGGGGGTGCCAACCCCCCAAGGTGGGGGTGCCGGGGCAACGCCACCGCTACGGTGTTCGACCTAAGAGATATCGCGACTCAAGGCTGCAGCGACCTAAGAGGTATCGCGACTTAACTTCTCCAGGAGCTACAGTAAGCTCACGACTTAACTACAGACTCCGACCTAAGATGGCTCCGACCTAAAGACTTTACGAGCTAACATGCAGGCGACTTAAGCTACAACGAAGACCTCACGACCTAAAGCATGACCCACCTAAGCGGCTCAGCGACTTAAGGCATAAAGTGGTCCAGCGACCTAAAACTAAACGAGTTAACAACTCACAGGAAGTCGCGACCTAAGGGTGCATCGACCTAAAAGTAGGACGACTTAAAGAGTTCACGACCTAAAGAGTTCACGACTTAAGGCAACTTCTACCGACCTAACGACTTAATATTTAACGACCTAACCAATCTCGCCTCATCAAAGTTAGGTCGCTCGCGACCTAACTCCTCTCCTTAACCCATAGGTCGCTCACGACCTATCCACTCCACAAAGATAAGTCGCTCACGACCTAAAGCAGACCCCGCCTTTTCTCTTAGGTCGCTCCACGCCATAACTCCTACCGTCGTTATCCCTTAAGTCGTTACTCCTTCCTCTGCCACTCCATATGTCGCCCACGACCTATAGTCAACCCCTTTAGGTTGTAACTCATCAACCCACGACCTACGACTTATCTTAGGTTGCTCACGGCCTAAACCTAGCCGACCTAACTCCGAGCTCTCCTTTAAATACTCCGCTTACTCCAACTAGAGGGGGACTTTTCCCGGATTCGAAGACTCCGACACTCCGCAGTTTTCTCCATTCTTCCAACACTTCAACCATCGAAGATTCTTCATCAAGAGATCTACTTCATTCAAGAGTGATTCGAAGAGCAATTGATCATCAAAATCCTAACTTCTCTCTTCAATCGTATTGTAATTGTAAAATTGTGTTGTAAAGGTGTTGTAATCGAAAGATCGTGCTGTAAAAGTGCTGTAATCTTGTAAAAGCGTGTACAAAGAAGATAATGGAGGATGTAAAGTGGATGTAGGCTGGTTAGAAGCCGAACCACTATAAAAATCTCTGTCTCTTTTACTTTTCTACTATTTTCTTTCTACTTTGTTTCCCGTGCAGACGGGTGGTGCTTTCACTTCATCACGACCTACACCGGGATGATCCATTTATTATTTTCTTCTTGAATAATACTCGGGTCAAACCGTGGTGTTTCAGGTGCTTCCACTTGACTTCATAGCATGGACTAGCTTCTGACTTTTGGCTAACTACTTTAGCTCAAAAAATTTTGTTTTTATACATTCGAGATAGAGACTGCTGATGTATACATATTGTTTTGTCTAGAAATTGTACCTATTCTTTTGTGATGTAGTGGATCTTGTATGACCACTACATTGATGTTCACTTCTATGTGATGTATGTTTCCGCCTTAGTGATATGTATATCTGTGACTGATTTTGTGTTATGCTTATTTATATTTGTTTTCAAAGACCACATATCCACTGTGTTGTAGCTTTGAGTTTGTATTTGATATGTCAAATTTCCTCTTGAAATGAAATGCATGACCTTCTATCTGACATATCGGTACTCGCACAAATCAATTACACAGATGGTCGCTCCTCAACAGCCATATTCTACGCGCTAGTTGATGGCATAACCCAGTAGTATCCTTAGGCAGTGTGAGTATAGAGGTGTGGCGTCACAAAGGCAGTGCATGGGTAATATATCCGACCTCTGTTTTTCTGAGTTAGGCATATGTAAATATTGTAAATATCAATAAAAAATTTAAAAAAATAGATAGAGTAAGCAAATGAAATCCAAGCACTATTTTAACTTGTTTGACTTGACTTTTTATTGAAAAGAAATGAAAATACCACTTTGATAAACTTTGATAATCATCTAACGATCCATTTCATAGTTACACTATGTTATCAACTGAAACAATGAGTGAAACAACAATCTATTTTTTATGATAACTTGATTTTTGTTTGAAATTTTGGCGAATAAATGATTTAAATTTCAAGATAATTACCAAAACCTATATTTAACTTGTTTATGTCGATTTAAAAGTAAATCTTTCATTTATAAATATTTTCAAAAACTCGCATTTATCTCTTTGTAAATAAATCTTACATTTTGTAAATATTTTTTTCTTGCATTTGGATTTTGTGGGTCGTATCCGCTGAAATCCACTGTAAACCCTCACGAGACAACATTCGTCCAACTAAGGACACCCAGAGGTTTAAAGGCTTATTGCATACGCTCAATGTAATCGTGCTCCCTACGAAAACAGATTTATCTTAGTTTTTCTTTATTTGAGGACGAATAAAAAGATAGGTGCGGGGGTATTTGCTGTGCATGTAAACATGCATATTTTTACCATCATATTTAATATATTTAAATTAAATAAACGATCATATCGGGTATTTTAACTTGTTTAAACCAAATTCCTATTATTTTCAAATTGTCACATATTCATCTTCATATAGGGGCAAATTGGTCATTTTGTTAATATATCAATTTGAGAAAATTTAATTAGAATTTCCTATATTATTTTGTAGAAATTTGGCTTCATATACAAGTGCTTCATGAAGATGTATACATGCACAAGAGTGAATACAAAGGAATGGAGGTGAAAATAATTCAAAGCGATGATCATGGACGACCCCACCTACCCACCTTCCTTCATGTACAAATTAGAAGCTAATCTACGTGCTAATAGCCATTACACTTTCATGCACACTTAATGGGTGATTATTGAAGCTAATGATAACTTGGCCACCACACTTCCTACAAGGGCATTTTGGGCATTCCCCTAAAAAATGAATTAGGGTTTCTAACTTGTATAAATACCCATATCTTCATGTAATCCTCTCTTCCTCTTAGTTAGTCTAGCTCAAAATAAAAAGACAAGCTCTCTTTCTCTTTTCATGGCTACTTAGCCATTTTTTATTTCATGTAATCTTTCTTTTTATGCAATATTAATTATTGTTTTATTTTACTTATATGCTCTCTTTCTTTCATGCTAATAGTTTAGATTTTATTTTATTCAATTAGATTAGTTTTCTTTTCCATTAGCTTTCATTTTTCTTTTTTTAGTTTCATGTTGCATGCTACTTGTATTGACATGATAACACAAATGAGAGGCTAATCCCTTCAATTCAGGGGTAATGAATCCTCTAATCATGTAGCTTTAACATTTTGATAATTATTGCTCTCTTTTGTGGTTAAATGAATGTTGATGTGATTTACTGTTTCATGTTGAATTTGATAGCCTATGTTGTTCGTAACAAATAGGATGTGCCTTAACAATCGCAAACAAAAATTGCCTCTTCATCTAAATATGATTATGGCAAAGAAGTGAATGTTGAAATTGAAATTTGATGGTCTATATTTCTAATTAATAGTTAATAGACCATACTTAAAATAGATTTTGCTTTCAACTTGTTGTCATTTTTTCATGAGAGTTGAAAAGTAGTTTATGTGTTATAATTTGATGGTTTATGCTGAGCTAATTAATAGCACAAATAGGCCATACTTATGATAAGCACATCAATTAAACTAACTAATGACCAAAAAAGAGAGATAATAGTTCCATTTTTTTTGTTGAACTATGTGATCAAGAGAGTGAAAATTACCTCTAAATTGTCTTAACACTCTCATATTTTTATCAATCCTCTTTTGTCATTTTTCTCATTTTTTTAGCTAATCACTCTAAATCTTTGGTTAATTTGATTGAATAGAAATTTAAATCAACAATTCCCTACGGATCGACCCGTACTCACCATGTAATAAAATTGCCCGCCGTATGCTTGCGGTATATATTTAATTCAAAATTTATTGGTGGTTTTCTAACTCGATAGAATTTCTGCCGTTGAATATAGGATTTGGGTCTGGTGGTGGGAAGTGGAGGCGTTCAAGGTGGAAGGTGTGTTCGGGTCAGGATGTATACGGCAGGTGGAAGGCGGCGTGTTCGGCAAGTGGAAAGTGGGTGGTGAAGCAAGGGTGAGGCAGAGGACGAGGAGCCGATGGTGTTTACGGTTGGAGATGGATTGAAGGTGGTCAAGAAGGGGAAGATGACAGGCGGACGGTCGATTACGTGTGGTGATGGGAGATGGAGTGACAGTTCGTTGAAGGGTTGGTTGGAGACAACAGAGAAAGTGGTTCGATGGGAAGAAAATTGGTGAGCACAAAGAAGCAGTTTCCCGAAGAAAACCAATATATATAAAACTTTTTGTCAAAGCAAACATAAGACCACTTGGAGAGACGAGCAAGTTGCGAGGCAAAATGTTCACTTGGGAAAAATAAAAAAATGAGCAGATAGGCTCTTAAGCAAATGAAGAAGATTGCAAGCCAGGTCCCAGAAATAAATATGTATGCGTACCTTTCTAAATATATATTTGTGATGGAGCAATCACAGAACAAAATAAAGATGAAGGAACGAATAAGATTGGAGAGAATGAAAGTGAAAGGACAATCCAGAATATATATCAAAATCATGTAATAGCAAAGGTCAGATGTTGAATTCAGAAAATTTTAAAGGCAAATGGCTATTGATATTATGCGGTGGATAATGGAAAGACCTAAGGAAACCAATAAGGTTCAAAAACGGGTACCGATACGGCTAACCGTTTTGCATATTTCGCAGCGTACCGGACACCGAATGTGACGATCCAAAATTTTAAACGTTTGAAATTTGAATATTTAATTGATTTTAAATATTTGGAAGTTAGTTTAACTTGAATTTCAAATATTATTGTTTGATTGGCAATTTATTTATTGAAGTTGGATAAAAATTTAAATCTTCAGTTTTAAACTGATTAAAAAAATATTTTCAAGGCTTAGAAAATTTATATTGATAATACTAAAGATAATTGAAGCTTCAGAATTAAATTTGGAAATGTTTTGTTCAGTTTTGACCTTTTTAAGTTTAAACTGATATTTAAAAATAGCCCTCTGAGGCACAGTCTCGGAATTCGACGAAACGATTTCCATTGGATCTGTAATATTGTTTTATTTTCGGATTTCAAATTTCGTAGCAATTGGAGTTGCCGTTTAACCCTGGCAGCTCAAAACGCATAGAAAATATTTTAATCGATTTAATTTGAAATTGATCATTTACTTCCGTAACTTGCGCATATGATCGAATTAGCCTCCAAAACACGTTCCATTGGGTTCGGAATGGGGGTATAACGTTATGAATGCCTAGCGGCATGCCTCGATAGGAAGTCAAACTTTCACGTTGTGTTTGTCAAGATAATTTGAATTTGAATTTAAACTAAAATATATTTATACCCTAAGTCAACACAGCAACCTACTTTCTTTCAATATCAAAAACTTTTTCTCTAAAGAACTACAGCCTTCCTCCATACACCAATGTCTCATCCTTGTCTTCCAATTTCTTTACAAATCTCACGCAAATCATTTCAAAAGCAGAAACGAAGGGAAAAAAATCAACGGCCAACTTCAGAAAAAAAGGAAAAAAATAAGCAATGGCCAAAACTAAATCGGATCCGCTCAAATTAAAACCGAGATAAGGGGGATCGATCGAAGATCGCATCCTTCCACAATGCGCTGACCAGCTTCGAACGAAGCTACTTCGTTCGTGTGCGAGATGTTGAAGCATGAATAGGGTTCTGGAATCGAAGTCGAGTGCGGGGGTTTTAGGGTTTGCCATCGTATAGTGCTCAGGCGATCTCAGAGGAAGTTGCGAATCTGGGTGGCTCGATCTCGAGCTCGGCATCAATAGGTGACTTAGGCGAACGGCGACGTCGCGATAGAACATGGGTCAGCGAGCACGATGGTCGATGATCCAGAGATGGCGAGCCGAGGTTGTGGTCTCGATCTGGGTTCGTCAATAAGGTATTCGAACTTGATTTTCTCGATTTAATCTTCATTTCAGTAAAGTGCATTATTGTGGTTAATCAAAGAGTATGTATATATATTATATATATACAGAAAAATATATACGGTAAAAGAAATATATATATATATATATGCGGTTTCCAGTTTTTTATATATGCATGTAGAAAACAGAAATGTGTATATATATACCTGACTTTGGAAAATATATTGGAACTTTTAAAATGTTAATAATAATAATAATAATAATAATAATAATAATAATAATAATAATAATAATGAATATGTATGTGCACATTTCTAGCTTACTATTTTAATTTTTTTAAATGCCCGTACGATGGAGATTAATTTGTTTAATTATTTTAGTCATTGAAAATAATTTATTTAAGGGAATTTAGTTTTAAATTTAATTTTTGGTTAAAAGATGATTTTAAATAAAAAGGGAAATTAGTTTTAAATCAAATTGTTGGTTAATTAAAATTATTTAAAAGGGAATAAATTATTTGATTAGTCAGAGTATTAATGAAATCTTATATAATTATTTATACAAGGTCTAAAACTGTGAAGATATCAAGCTAGAAAGAAATTGGATTGCATGCATAATAAAAGGTGAGATCTTCTCACTCAGAATAAAAATTTAAAGATTTCAGTTATTGATTGATTATTGAATTGTGATATTTAAATTTAGAATTGGTTGATGGTGTTTTGCGTGGATGATTGATTATATTAGTTTAGACCCTATTGCGCCGCATAATAGCGGAGGTTATTATATTAAACCCATATACCACGATATTCCACCTCGAAGTGGAATTGGTATTATATATGTATTTGGAGTTGATTTCCCGCATTATATAGCGCATGAGACCCTATGCGCCGCATAATAGCGGATGATATTTTATAAATCTCATATACCACGATATTCCACCTCGAAGTGGAATTGGTATTTAATTGTTGTGCTAACATCTGTGGATGCAGGGAAAACAGGTTGGAGGGATCCAACTGGAATGGTAACGACCCGCTATTTTGGACCATTCAAATCGACAATAAAACCATACATATCCGACTTGAATAATTCAAAATACCGAAAATTTGGCAAACGTAACATATACAGTAAATAAATCAGTCACAGATCACAGACAGAGTAATAAAATGCAGCGGAATAGATAAGGAATAGTAGTTCATGAAGCTACTATATACATCAGAGTTAGAAATAAAATACATCAGAATATCCCAGATGTAGTGAAGTCTCCAGTACGAGCAGATGACTTCTCTGAACCAATCAACTGGATGACTGAAAGAATAAATACATGGACCTTCAAGCAAAGCTCCAACTTCGAAGGTGAGTCTCAAATGCTGTATCACTCAGTCTGACCCGAGCGTAAAGCAAAACACAAAACACTCGGGTCAGGATTAACATTCTTATATCAATAAATCCAACTCAAGTGAAATATCAACTGAAATACAATAACTTAAAGGATGTTTGGAATAACCATCCTCTAAGGGTCCATGGAACTATCTACAAGGTAGAAATATACACTATAACACCGTGGTCATTTCAGCTTAATTTATACTTCAAAACCTAATATCATTTTCACTTCAAATATCTCTATATTTCCCAAAATAGTCTTTATATATATTAAATAATTTATACAATAAAGTATTTCAATTCCCTCAACTTAACAAATCGTTTTAACATCAACCCGACCTTCCCATTTAAATTAAATTCAATCTCAATTTATCGAATTGAATTCAACCCAATTCCTAAATCAACCACTTCAAATTTTTACCAATTTCAAATTCGGATTTGAAATTACAAAATACCCTTTATATTTCAATATATTTCAAAACTTTAAGAATTCAACGTTTCAACTAAATTTTTATTCAATCTAGTTTCTAAATAATAAATTTCAACTATATTGATTTCAAATACAGATCCGAATCTCAAAATAAACCGTTTAAATTCCAATATAGTTCAAGGCTTTAATATTTAAATGTTCAATACAACAGTTTCATATAGATCTCGATTTAACCTCATTATTATTTAGTCTTGAAATACTCCCTCATTAGATTCCATATCATTTAAGTAACCTTAAATTACAAATTTACTCAATATTTTCTTCAATTTATTTAAACGTGAAATATTCATTAAATCACTTAAATAAAAACCCAGTTACCAAATCATACCTTTAAATTTCCCATTCAGAATTTCAAATCGATTTAATTAAATCAATCCTTATTTAAATACCATTTTAATAAATCAAACTTTATCTCCCAATCTTAATTACTCAAATTTTCCAACGGTAAATTTTGAAATATAAATCTTAAATAATACTTAATCATATGATATGGATTAAATCAATCTCAATAATAATATTATTAAATCTATACATAAAATTTCCATTTTATATAAAACATTTAAGAACCAATATTTATTAAATCCCATATATTTCTTTTCAAACTGTAGAAATTATTTTCAAAATAATTATATGGACCAACAGTGTCTGTATATATTTCCTATCATATAGTCAAGTGCTACGGATATATATCATTTTAATCCGTACACTAAATATATACGGGTGGATATCATTTCCACCCGTAATCCCAAATTCAATTAAATGGAAATCGCTTGGGTGTATCATTTCAACCCATAACGTTTTCTTCTATTCTAAAGTCCATTCGGGTATGTATCATTTCAACCCATAGTGATTTCTAAACTACAGGGAATTTGCAGAGTGATAACAGATAATACAAAAAATATATAACAGGCATGCATCATCAATAACAATATAATATAAACAACAGGATATGGTGTCATATCCTGCAGGTGAACAGTTACAGATAATAGCATATATAACAAATTTAAATAACTACAGCAGCATATTTCAATTGTCGTTTCAATTGAAATCAACCTTAATGAAATAAAAACGTTAATTGTGAGTGATTGCTCACCTTTCGAGGCTAGAGAGATTTGACAAGGAACGAGCTACGAATTTCAAAGCAACGCTGGGTGGACACGAGTTCGATGAAGGAAACTGGCACGATGGACCAAAAGCTGATAAAAAAATGGGAAGCGATGAGGACCTATCAGAATCAGTTTCGATATAACTAAACAAAATATATTATATAAAACCAAAATTAAATTAATTGACTCTCCATATTTTACATACATATATATTTTCAACGTAATACATATTAACGATTTATATATATATATACACTTTATAAAATCAAATATGTATGTAGTCTAATATATGAACCTAGACAGCGAAATTGAAATAAACCTTTATAACTTTACTCGGAAACCGTATAAACTTTATATAACAAATCATATAGCTTAGGTTCACTAAATATACTTATATATAACTCATAGAAGCCATAATTAAACATATATATAAAATCCAACACGTTACACATCACATATATACTTATTCAATAAATACTATATATGCAGACTTACGTATACCTATGCATACAAGACAACCCACATATCGTATAAATCTTGTATAAAGCTATATGTTTATAGTTATAACAGCATAACAACCTATATTTAATACTTATACATATTATGTATTAATTAAACTTATTATTAAATCTTCTTTATTATAAACTTATATATATGTATAAAATAATTCAATATAAAAAAACCAATGCACTAAAACAAAAATAGACTCAATACATGAATTGACATATATAAAACTGCACCTGTAGCAAATATATGCGAAACTACCTATGATAAAAAGATCCACTTCAAACTCATATAATAATTTTTGTTTTCATCAATTCACATAACATATATATAGATTATACTATTCACAGGCTAGCCTACAAATAAATACATGCTGCTCACCTACGTGCAGAATCAAATACATGGATACGTGCAACTTATATACATATCAAGCAATAAAATGTAAAAATGAACTGTTTATGGAAATATGTGTAACTTATAAACAACACATACTGTTTTTAGTTTTAATAGCACGTTAAAATCGTAATATTGTATACATATACTAATAGATAAAGTATATATTATATAGCTTATATTATAAATAAACTATAACACAGACTATATGTATTTATATTGAAACCAACATTTCATAAAAAAATATCTCTTACTAAACATAGGCACAGGCAAGCTATGTATATATGAATTGTTTATAGACTTATACATCAACAGACAGTTCAACGATTTTTTTTTAAACCACTATATATAAACAACAAACCCATATATACAACATCTCTATGCGCATAAAATATGCAAACAGCAGCCCATTTGGACAGGCCGACTTCACTTTATATAAGCTATTAAAATTTTATACGCTAAACTCAACATATCCATATAAACTACTATGTATAAATATTATGTATTATAAAGCTTTAAACCAAAACTTTCTCTGTAAACAGTAACTGTAAAAACTGAAAACATACATGAGAGAAACGAGGTGGCTAGATATGGTTTGGAAGGTGGTGCTGCGCCTGATTACAAGGCGGAAGTGGAAGCGCGGAGATGATGGGGTGGTTGTGATCGGCAAGGCAAGAGGAAGTCACGACCTTGAGTGTAGAGAGAGTGGGAGGCGGAGATTAGGCGGAAGCCGAGGTTAGTGGGGTCGAGCCGATGTCATGCTGGGTCGGAGCTCGGTAAGACGACGACGTGGTGACGTGTTGCAGGCTTGGAGATGTTGGCTTGAGGCCGAAGCCGATGAGGTCAGGAGAGACAAATAAGCTTTGTAATATTATTATTTTTTATACCAGCCTGGGCGAAAACATGAGAGAGGGAGAAAAGAAGGTGAGAGGATCTGAAGGTGGTGAGGGGGAAGAAATGAAAAGGAGGTGTGAATTGGTACAGGCAAATTCATGAAGGGGGCGTAAAATAACGTGCAGGCAACCAAAACTAGATTTAAGTAGGGAAGGGAGAGAGGGATTAAAGGAGCAGACAGAGGCAAACAAAAGAAATGAACAGAGAAAAAAAAAACTAAGAAACATACCATATGAAATAAAGTGTAATGATGAGAATGGTAACGTCTGTCCATTGACATATCTATTAAAGCAATTAAAATGAAACGAAAGGAACGGTGAAAAATCAGCCCGGAATTCAGGCAGAAATAAAACAAATTTTTATGTACTAGCAACGGTCACCCAAAATTTCAAGCAACTAATTAATGCAGCATTTATTTTTGTTTGGGCAGCACGTCACAAGTTGAAAAGACAAAGGAAAACAAAAGGTTTTTAAAACGGATACCGATACGGTTTGACGCTTTACAGATTCCGCCACGTACCAGATTTCAAAATACAGAAATAAATATGCCATTGGGATTAGCACGATGAGGCGATCAAAACGGTATACAGATATTGGCGGTACGATCACCCGATCAAAAGTCGATAATCGATACCAGAAAATGCTGCTATTTTGTCAGAATTAAGATAAACGAAGCAAAAGATGTTCGAATTTCGAAAAACGGAAGATGTCATCTCACTCAGGAGAGGATTTAGAATTTTTCTATAGAAAAATATCCAGGCTTGAAAATAAATTTATTATCAGCAATTATTCGTCAGCTTGAATTAAATAAAATTTCACAACGAAATATACTTTGATAAATAAATTGAAAATTTACAATCTGCTATGTTTAATTGGACGTAATCCAAATATTAAATTTTTATTTCAAATTTATTATAATTAAAATTTCTCAAAAATCCAATTAAATATGTTATAAAACCAAGTAAAATCATTAAAATTTTACGGGTCGTTACACTCTCTCCCACTCAAAACTTTTCGTCCCCGAAAAGGAAGGAGGTAGGAGAATAAAACAACCAGAAAGAATATAGATTGAAAGACAAGATAAACAATTAATTTCAAACTACACAAATTTTATTTGAAATATCTATTTGAAACTTTCATTTGAAATTTAATTTTCTTTAATATTTAATACTTTTCAAACCCCTTTGAAAACGATTATTTACATTATTACTTATATTTACAAAGACTATTGAAAATATTAAATCCAAAATTTATGAAAATTTTAATTTATCTCAAAATACCTTTCAAATATTATCAATAAATTAATAATCATTTTCTTTAATGATGTTTTATATAATTAATAACTTCAAAAATATTTAAAATTTCCTATTATACCATGTAGTATATAAATAAACAATATTTAAAAGATTATATTCAAAAAGGAAAGGAAGGTAGATTCAGGAAGCAGAATATAGGTGAATAAATAAAGCCGATCAGATAAGATAGATTTAAAAGAATAGCATCGGGCACGAATAATTAATTCAAACCATAGGAATTTCAAATTTCAAATATTAATACAAAATTATCTTGTTGGAAATATTTTTATAATAAAATACCCTTACAATAAAATACTTTTATATCAAAATAATTTTTTCCTTTCGAAAATACTTTTATAACTCGATGTTTCAACGAGTTTATCCTCGTTCTTGTAGACTCTGGCCATGCGTTGATCAGGCGCAAAGCTAGAATTCTTCAAGTACTTAGTAGACTTGTTTCAACACCCAGTGAAAATACTTGAAAAACACTTTTAAAAACAGATATGGAAAGTACAATCCAAACAAACAACCAAACCAAAACCTTTGTCCGATCATGGTTCGCAGATACACAATGGTTACGCCTGGGTCCCCCAGGAAACAATCCATATCCGTAAGCTTTCTCAGCCCTGCGAGTTACGCCATGATGACTAGTAGAGTGCAGGATATGGTTACGCCTGGATCCCCCAGGAAATAATCCGTACCCTTAGGCAAGACTCAGCCAGGCACTTGCGCTACTATTCGCGACCTACACAGATTGCAGGATACACAATGGTTACGCCTGGATCCCCCAGGAAACAATCCGTACCCCTAGGCAAGACTCAGCCAGGCAATTGCGCTATGCATTCGCGAGAGAAAAAAAAAGAAACCATGGGTTACGCCACGGTGGGAACACTCGAGTATTACATCCGGAAAACCGAAAATCAAAGAGAATAATATCGATAGAATGAATCCACGATGTGGCCACAAAGCGGATATCAAGCAGAAGACACTTTCCATATCTTTACTTCAATTTTTCCCAAATCGAATACTTTCCAAATCAATAGTAGATCAAATCATACTTATATAGACTTCGATTATATAAAATCTCTTTCCAAATTGAGTACCTTTCAAATCAATAGATTTCAAATCAACTTCATACTTATACAATCCATTTTATATAAGTTCGACCACTCCCCAAATCAAGTGCTTAATAATATAAGGTTCTCAAATTTCAAATCATTTCAATATCAATTCAGTTTCAAAATCATATATGATTTCACCAAATTTTCTTCCAAATTAAATATCTAAATTCAAAGTTCCCGAAATAATAGGTTTAGAGAATTATTCCAGTTTCCAAAATTAAAATAATTCAAGTCAAACAATTTCATTTCCAAAATCGTCATATAAATACTAGTTTTTAATTTCGATTTAATTTTCAAAACCAAATATTTTCTCAAAATCAATTATACTAAAACGGTTTCCAAATTTTCAATTATCCCTTTAAAACTTTTAAACTATCTATTTCTATTTGAAATATCCATTTTACCTTTCTGAAAACCATAATTCAAAACTATATATATATTTTTAAAACATTTCAAAACTAAATTTATATTCTTTAGCAAACATTTTATACTCTTCGAAATTTCTTAGCTTTGAAAATTTAATCTCGATTTGGAAGTGTTCAAACATTCAAAATAGTTAGGGAAATCAAATTTTCAATTCAAAAGTTGAAAATCAACAATAAATCAATAAATCAATTATTAAATCCGAAACTCGAGGACTGAACACCGGTCTCATTTTAAATTGTTTCAAATATATACTTATATCTTTCTAAAATATCAAATTATACTTCGGAATTTGAAATCGTAATTTGTTTCACAATATCACTCGCATAGCAAAGCTACTAGAGTGGCCTCCCCCACTCTGAAACTCGAAAATCAATATCGATGATGCGTGCACTCATCACCGAAATTATTTTACAGCGACATAAGTGAGTTCTGGACTTCTATCTTCTTGAAAATTTCTTTGAAATTTCTTCAAAATTATTGGAATTCATTTGAACTCATTTGAAACATTTCTTATCCGGAAAATACCTTTAAATCATATTATTCTTATATATTTTCCAAAATCTTAAAACCAATTTCAAAATACCGGAATTCAATTCTCGAATTTCAAATTTAACTTTACAGTTATAAATCATTTTTATATAAATCAATTCCTTATAAATTTTCAAAATTTCAAATCCTTTCAAACTTTTATATATAGGATAACATTTCTTATTTGTTTTATATATAGGTATACAATCCTTATAGAAAACATTTTCTTTATATATATATATAGAATAAATAGAATCATAGTTATTAAAATAATAATTTCGATATATAAAACAATTTCAAAAATACAAACATACCCGATTTTCAAAGGATGATTCAAGAATGGATTTCAAAACATAGATAGAGATTTAATTTAGAGAAACTCCAATCAATAGAATCTTGATTCGAAGATGGACTCGATCGAAGATGAGATAATTAAATTACAAAATAGAAGATGGATATACTTCTATAAATCGCGGGCGATCTTGACCGGATCAACCGTGAATTTAGCAATATAATGGATGCAGAATTCTAAGGAAAATTGACATTCGATCGCTATAGATAGAATTCGGAATAACAAGTGATAGTAGCATCTAAACCGAGGGATACATAAATCTCCGGTGAATCAATGCCAATTGTAAAGGAGTTTCATCCCCTTTACAAATCATTCAATGAAGTCATGGGATACTCCAACATCGAACGAATATGAATAGGGAGAGACAAGAACGAGTTTCGGAACCGAGGGACATTCCAAAATTCAAAGGAAATCGAGTCAAAAGGAAGAGATTCAACTCGAGCGAAAGTGATTCTGTAAATAAATTTACCATATATGCTAAGTTTTGCCTAGAGCCAAAGCTCTGATACCAACTGTAACGACCCGCTATTTTGGACCATTCAAATCGACAATAAAACCATACATATCCGACTTGAATAATTCAAAATACCGAATTGTTAATTTAAATTTGGCAAACGTAACATATACAGTAAATAAATCAGTCACAGATCACAGACAGAGTAGTAAAATGCAGCGGAATAGATAAGGAATAGTAGTTCATGAAGCTACTATATACATCAGAGTTAGAAATAAAATACATCAGAATATCCCAGATGCAGTGAAGTCTCCAGTACGAGCAGATGACTTCTCTGAACCAATCAACTGGATGACTGAAAGAATAAATTGATGGATCTTCAAGCAAAGCTCCAACTTCGAAGGTGAGTCTCAAATGCTGTATCACTCAGTCTGACCCGAGCGTAAAGCAAAACACAAAACACTCGGGTCAGGATTAACATTCTTATATCAATAAATCCAACTCAAGTGAAATATCAACTGAAATACAATAACTTAAAGGATGTTTGGAATAACCATCCTCTAAGGGTCCATGGAACTATCTACAAGGTAGAAATATACACTATAACACCGTGGTCATTTCAGCTTAATTTTTACTTCAAAACCTAATATCATTTTCACTTCAAATATCTCTATATTTCCCAAAATAGTATTTATATATATTAAATAATTTATACAATAAAGTATTTCAATTCCCTCAACTTAACAAATCGTTTTAACATCAACCCGACCTTCCCATTTAAATTAAATTCAATTTCAATTTATCGAATTGAATTCAACCCAATTCCTAAATCAACCACTTCAAATTTTTACCAATTTCAAATTCGGATTTGAAATCACAAAATACCCTTTATATTTTAATATATTTCATAACTTTAAGAATTCAATGTTTCAACTAAATTTTTATTCAATCTAGTTTCTAAATAATAAATTTCAACTATATTGATTTCAAATACAGATCCGAATCTCAAAATAAACCGTTTAAATTCCAATATAGTTCAAGGCTTTAATATTTAAATGTTCAATACAACAGTTTCATATAGATCTCGATTTAACCTCATTATTATTTAGTCTTGAAATACTCCCTCATTAGATTCTATATCATTTAAGTAACCTTAAATTACAAATTTACTCAATATTTTCTTCAATTTATTTAAACGTGAAATATTCATTAAATCACTTAAATAAAAACCCAGTTACCAAATCATACCTTTAAATTTCCCATTCAGAATTTCAAATCGATTTAATTAAATCAATCCTTATTTAAATACCATTTTAATAAATCAAATTTTATCTCCCAATCTTAATTACTCAAATTTTCCAACGGTAAATTTTGAAATAAAAATCTTAAAAATACTTAATCATATGATATGGATTAAATCAATCTCAATAATATTATTATTAAATCTATACATAAAATTTCCATTTTATATAAAACATTTAAGAACCAATATTTATTAAATCCCATATATTTCTTTTCAAACTGTAGAAATTATTTTCAAAATAATTATATGGACCAACAGTGTCTGTATATATTTCCTATCATATAGTCAAGTGCTACGGATATATATCATTTTAATCCGTACACTAAATATATACGGGTGGATATCATTTCCACCCGTAATCCCAAATTCAATTAAATGGAAATCGCTTGAGTCTATCATTTCAACCCATAACGTTTTCTCCTATTCTAAAGTCCATTCGGGTATGTATCATTTCAACCCATAGTGATTTCTAAACTACAGGGAATTTGCAGAGAGATAACAGATAATACCAAAAAAATGTAACAGGCATGCTTCATCAATAACAATATAATATAAACAACAGGATATGGTGTCATATCCTGCAGGTGAAGAGTTACAGATAATAGCATATATAACAAATTTAAATAACTACAGCAGCATATTTCAATTGTCGTTTCAATTGAAATCAACCTTAATGAAATAAAAACGTTAATTGTGAGTGATTGCTCACCTTTCTAGGCTAGAGAGATTTGACAAGGAACGAGCTACGAATTTCAAAGCAACGCTGGGTGGACACGAGTTCGATGAAGGAAACTGGCACGATGGACCAAAAGCTGATAAAAAAATGGGAAGCGATGAGGACCTATCAGAATCGGTTTCGATATAACTAAACAAAATATATTATATAAAACCAAAATTAAATTTAGAAACACCTTTTAAATTGACTCTCCATATTTTACATATATATATTTTAAACGTAATACATATTAAAGATATATATATATATATACACTTTATAAAATCAAATATGTATGTAGTCTAATATATGAACCTATACAGCGAAATTGAAATAAACCTTTATAACTTTACTCGGAAACCGTATAAACTTTATATAACAAATCATATAGCTTAGGTTCAATAAATATACTTATATATAACTCATAGAAGCCATAATTAAACATATATATAAAATCCAACACGTTACACATCACATATATACTTATTCAATAAATACTATATATGCAGACTTACGTATACCTATGCATACAAGACAACCCACATATCGTATAAATCTTGTACAAAGCTATATGTTTATAGTTATAACAACATAACAACCTATATTTAATACTTATACATATTAAGTATTAATTAAACTTATTATTAAATCTTATTTATTATAAACTTATATATATGTATAAAATAATTCAATATAAAAAAAAACAATGCACTAAAACAAAAATAGACTCAATACATGAATTGACATATATAAAACTGCACCTGTAGCAAATATATGCGAAACTACCTATGATAAAAAGATCCACTTCAAACTCAAATAATAATTTTTGTTTTCATCAATTCACATAACATATATATATATATTATCTATTCACAGGCTAGCCTACAAATAAATACATGCTGCTCACCTACGTGCAGAATCAAATACATGGATACGTGCAACTTATATACATATCAAGCAATAAAATGTAAAAATGAACTGTTTATGGAAATATGTGTAACTTATAAAAAACACATACTGTTTTAAGTTTTAATAGCAGATTAAAATCGTAATATTGTATACATATACTAATAGATAAAATATATATTATATAGCTTATATTATAAATAAACTATAACACAGACTATATGTATTTATATTGAAACCAACATTTCATAAAAAAATATCTCTTACTAAATATAGGCACAGGCAAGCTATGTATATATGAATTGTTTATATACTTATAAAATACATAGACTTATACATCAACAGACAGTTCAATGATTTTTTTTTAAACCACTACATATAAACAACAAACCCATATATACAACATCTCTATTTGTATAAAATATGCAAACAGCAGCCCATTTGGACAGGCCGACTTCACTTTATATAAGCTATTAAAATTTTATACGCTAAACTCAACATATCCATATAAACTACTATGTATAAATATTATGTATTATAAAGCTTTAAACCAAAACTTTCTCTGTAAACAGTAACTGTAAAAACTGAAAACATACATGAAAGAAACGAGGTGGCTAGATATGGTTTGGAAGGTGGTGCTGCGCCTGATTACAAGGCGGAAGTGGAAGCGCAGAGATGATGGGGTGGTTGTGTTCGGCAAGGCAAGAGGAAGTCACGGTCTTGAGTGTAGAGAGAGTGGGAGGCGGAGATTAGGCGGAAGCCGAGGTTAGTGGGGTCGAGCCGATGTCATGCTGGGTCGGAGCTCGGTAAGACGACGGCGTGGTGACGTGTTGCAGGCTTGGAGATGTTGGCTTGAGGCCGAAGCCGATGAGGTCAGGAGAGACAAATAAGCTTTGTAATATTATTATTTTTTATACCAGCCTGGGCGAAAACATGAGAGAGGGAGAAAAGAAGGTGAGAGGATCTGAAGGTGGTGAGGGGGAAGAAATGAAAAGGAGGTGTGAATTGGTACAGGCAAATTCATGAAGGGGGCGTAAAATAACGTGCAGGCAACCAAAACTAGATTTAAGTAGGGAAGGGAGAGAGGGATTAAAGGAGCAGACAGAGGCAAATAAAAGAAATGAACAGAGGAAAAAAAACGAAGAAACGTACCATATGAAATAAAGTGTAATGATGAGAATGGTAACGTCTGTCCATTGACATATCTATTAAAGCAATTAAAATGAAACGAAAGGAACGGTGAAAAATCAGCCCGGAATTCAGGCAGAAATAAAACAAATTTTTATGTACTAGCAACGGTCACCCAAAATTTCAGCCAACTAATTAATGCAGCATTTATTTTTGTTTGGGCAGCACGTCACAAGTTGAAAAGACAAAGGAAAACAAAATGTTTTTAAAACGGATACCGATACGGTTTGATGCTTTACAGATTCCGCCACGTACCAGATTTCAAAATACAGAAATAAATATACCATTAGGATCAGCACGATGAGGCGATCAAAATGGTATACAGATATTGGCGGTACGATCACCCGATCAAAAGTCGATAATCGATACTAGAAAATGCTGCTATTTTGTCAGAATTAAGATGAACGAAGCAACAGATGTTCAAATTTCGAAAAACGGAAGATGTCATCTCACTCAGGAGAGGATTTAGAATTTTTCTATAGAAAAATATCCAGGCTTGAAAATAAATTTATTATCAGCAATTATTCATTAGCTTGAATTAAATAAAATTTCACAACGAAATATACTTTGATAAAATAAATTGAAAATTTACAATCTGCTATGTTTAATTGGACGTAATCCAAATATTAAATTTTTATTTCAAATTTATTATCATTAAAATTTCTCAAAAATCCAATTAAATACGTTATAAAACCAAGTAAAATCATTAAAATTTTACGGGTCGTTACAGGAATCCTCAAATATTTGTATTTGTTTCAATATTGTGTGTTGATTATTTGTAATCTGTGTGTGACTATTTGTGATTGAAACTGTTGAAGGCTATAATTTAGCCGAATATATTTTTGACATCGTAGGATATTAGAAATAAATAAAATTTGATTTTTGAAATTTAGTAGAAAATTTATAGTAAATTAATTTTAGAAAATTGAATAAATTTAAAAGAAAGAATTTGTTTCAAAAGATAATAAATTTGGTGTTTGAAATAAATTTGAGAATCAATTTGAAATTTGATTTGGTGTTTTGAAAATAAACTAGAAAATCAATTTGATATTGATTTGGTAAAAATAATAAGTATTTGGGAAATCGATCTAAAATTGACTTGATGTTTAAAAATAAATTTTGAGAAACCAATTCTGAAAATGGATTTGGTGTTGAAAGTGAACTTTTGGGAATTGATTGAAAATCATATATCTGTGGATATTTGAAAATTTAAATCCACAAATGGGAATTTAATAAAAGAAAGGGGAATTTGTTTTAAAAATAAAAGTGTGGAAAGGAATTTACGGATTTGGAACATAAATTTAAAGTAAATCCAGAAGGATTTATAAATTGATTTGAATGAACATTTTAAAATGGAAAGTGTACTTTCCCTGGAAAGCCGAGTATGTTTTCAATATAGTCTATAAATATGAAATTGAAGTTGTAATGATGGTTTTATGGAAAGTTTATTTTGGAGAAATTATTTACTTGGGTTATTTTTAAAATCTTTAAAGTAAAGATTTATTTTAATTTATTATAAAAGTGATTATTCAAAGTTTTAATTGATATTTGTTTTAGAAAATGGAAATTTAAATATTTATACCCTGTGTACTAATTTTATTTCTAAAATTAGTTTTGGACTTGAATTTTATATAAGATATTAGTATAATATTTTCATAACAAATATTTAAGCAAGTGTTTAAACAATAGGTTTTGTTCTAAATGTTTTCCAAGGGTATATTTTGGATAAGTAATCTAAATTATTTTGAATATTCGAACTAGGAAAATTTTCAGTGGAATTAAATAAATAGTTGGAATTTTATTCCGCGTAGGGAAAAGTGATTTGAAATTTGATTCAAAGAATTGAAATGTGGAAAGTATTTTGAGATTTGTTTTCAAATGGTTGAAGTGTGAAATATATCTTGCGAAGATGTTTTGAAAATAAATAATTGGGGAAAATTACTTAAATCTGGTAACTGTTGTGAATTTGGTTGATAGTTAAATAATCGACTATCAATATTTGCCTTTAAACGTCATTTGAATTTTCGATGCGACCGGGGGTCGGATTCCAAGTGGACATCCGAAATCCACATCGAACTTTTGTGTTTGTGATGAGTCTTTTATTTAAAAGATCAAAGTGGAAATTTTGTTGTGATTTGTTTGAAATCTGATTGAACACTTATTTTTAAAAATAAGCGTTCATTATTCGGATTAGCCGGGAGAGGACTTTGTGTCATAAAACCTGTTCCGAATAATGATACGACGAAATGGGATTGCATTTGAAGATGGTGTTGAAGACCGGTTATTTTCGAAAACGAAAGGATTACCTGTCGATTGTCTCTGCACCGAGTTGCTCCGGTATAGAGATTTTATCACCCTTTGTGATGGGGATTCCGGATGTGATTAGTGAATATCCGGATTTGCAAGGGCTTCTTCCTTTATTGGACGAAATGCCTTCGGTTCTGTTTGAACCCGGAACAGACTTGTATGGTTGTATGTCTGACGCTACACTTTGAGATATAAAGCAGATTTCTTTCAAATACATAATTTTTGGTGGCGGGGAATTTATTTTCTTAGCTTAACACCCTTTTTTTGAGACGTACGAGCTCAGAGGTTATCAACGATATACTCCCAATTTGGTAGTGTGGCATGCTTACTGCTGCTGTATGTTGATGATCATTTGTTGATCATTTGTGATCAAAGCATGACTTTGTGAAAAGTGTAACTTTGTGGGCGAGACTTCGTCGGACCTCACACCCCAGAAATGGTCAAAACAGGAAAGATACGGCAAGGTTTTGAGGTTCGTGCCCTTTAGGGTATGTCATTTCCTTCTAGAAAAGGGTAGTATCATGGTATGTAGCCCAGATATTTTACCTATGTTGTTTCCACAAATTTATTATACTTTGTGGTTGTTTCTTTGTGGTTGAGGATCCTCAGATAAAGGTCCCAAAGGACCGAGGGATGGCATACTCGAGTAGCAGTTACCTTGTTACAGAGGTAACCCGGCCTTGTGTTCGCAGAGAGTCGGTTAGGTTCTCGGGGCGTCCATCCAGAGGCGTCCCCATGTTGCAGTAGGAAGTTCCTTATCCTGACCATTTGTTGGAAATCCAAAGAAATAATACTCGCCCTATACAGTTTTAGTTGTATAACCTGCCACGGAATGTGGCGGTAACCTGCTATTGAACATGGTAGCTATAGTAGGCATAAGTGCGAAATGCCTATGCTGGCTAAGATTTATATTATACTTTCGAAATGTTTTCCGCACTATGCACTAATAATAATAATATCAAATGATTTTGCGTATTAAGCATGTTTAACTATCATAAGGAGAAATCTCCTCCAATTCTGCGTTCGCATTGTGTGTGCGGCGGGAGGCCCTATGGTAATTTCATTTTCCAAAAGCAAAGCTGATATCTTTTTATTTTCTTTGTGAAAATAACTGTTTTTAAGATCTCACATCAGTCCCACGACTGACCTGGAGTTTATTGTTCCCTTTCTAAACTCTGGGTGCCCAACCATTTCCACACGGGCAGCCTAGAGTTAGGTTATCAGGTCATTCTGGAATTCAGGAGTTGCTGTGGAGCTCAAGAGGCAAGTTGGATGGCGAGACGTATTATCTATACTATGTAGTATCTTCTGCGTTCGGGTTTGTGTGAGACAAGTTGCTATGTAGGCAAGTCATTATAACTGCCAGTATGTGTTTTTGTTGTACTCTGATGTTGAATTGTAATAACAGATATAGTTCTTTGTTTTAAAGATTATTCATTTATCTATTATATTTGTTCCGCTGCGAAATGTGAGATTCTGTTATTGTTTCTGTTTCTTCTTCTATCTTCTTCTTCTTAAACCCTAATGGTTCAGTTTTTCGGCGTTCGATGGTTCGGGAATTGATATAGTGGACGTATTAATGTCTACTTTCGGAAGTCGAAAAATCAGTTCGTTACAATGTGGTATCAGAGCATTTGGTTAAGCAATAACCTTGGCTCTGTTGGGTGTTACTCATTGGAGATAGATTCAGCAATACTCTAGAATGAGTGTGAGTGTAGTAATAGATATGAGCGCGTATTTGCTAGTGAATATAAAAAAATTGTTTAATATTGTGATGATTGGTTTGTTGAGTGGTATATGGATTCTGGTCGCTGTAGTCTGTACAACTCTATCGATAGGGATCTCTAAACACTCGTACAGAACAATTCGACACGATATTGTTTTGAAATAGGGTAAATGAAATAAATTTACCCAAAACTATTTTCGTAGATAAGGGAAATAATCTTTGTAAATTATTATAGTATATGGTTGCTTGATTGTTAGGAAGTGATAATATTATTATCATTTGAATAGGAAATTGAAATCGTAACTCCAAAATTAAGGAATAAAATCATACACAAATGAAATTTGAGAATGTAAATTGTAAATGTGATTTGTAATTTGAAATGGAATTCCATAGAAATGTTTTAAAAAGAATCGAAAGGGTTTGAAAAGTTTTCAAATTTCGAGTTTAGAAATGATTTTCAAGGGTTTTGAAAAATGTATTGATGGGATGAAAGCTGTAAACTCTTTTCGGTCGCTGGAAAATAACTTCGGTGATGACTGCAGCATCATTCACGTTCATTTTCGGGTTTTCAAAAGAGGAATTGCTGCCAATTTTTTTTAAATTGAAGTTGTTTGGAAAATTTGGGTTTGGTTTTGAAATTCAAAGGATAATTTGAATTGTTTTCAATAATGGTTTTGGAAAAGGTGGAAAGACTATGGAATTTTGTTAAAAAATAGTTATGCAATAATAAGTTTGAAAACTTAGGAAATTCAGATTTAAACTGAAATTAACTTGAGTTAATTTGAATAAAGGTGGATTTTAGAAGTCTAATAGACTAAAATGATTGGAATAAAATTTATTAAGATGGAAAATAAATTGTGAATGAATAAATAAATTGGCAATTGCAAGTAAATGAAAGTGAATTGAATGTTGAAATTCATTTCGAATTTGTAAGTAAATAGAATTGGAATTGGAATTGAATTTGGTTTATATTAAACAAAGTGAAATATTGAAATAAAATTAGTAAGTAAAACTAATTAAAGGAATGACGAAATTGAATATGATTTGAAATGAATTGAATTCAATAATTATAAATGAAAGGTAAATAAAATTCATATAGAAATGGAAATCCGGTTTAATATAAGTGGTTGTAAACCAAAATAGTGAATTAAAAATAAATCTAGAAGTATATAGAATATTTACATTGAACTTAAGAAATGGAATGTGAAATTCTTAAGTAAATTTGTATTGGGAATATACCAGGTCAATAATTAAGTGAAGGTTAAACTAAAAATCGTGAAATGGTAATTGTGAATAAGAGAATGAACAAAGGAATAAAACGGGAATTGAAACTGAATATTGAAAACCAATTTGAATTGTGTAAAATAAAATGAAGATGTAAAATTGGTTCGAAGTGAACTATAGATAATATAGGTAGAAATAAAAAAAAATCGGTTGAGATTAAATGAATTGGAATTTGTTATAAATTAGTAAATGGAACTAATTTAGAATAGTGAGATGAGTCAGCTGTGAATGAAAGATAGTTGATAAAATTGAATATTCAAAAGGTAAATTGAATCCCAATAGAATTGAAAGTGTAAATTGAATTCAAATGAAATTGGAAATGTAAGACTGAATGAAGATGGATATATAACTTTAATAATGAAGTAAAGATGGTATAAGAAGTAACTATTCAAACTTTTGTAATAGAATGTGCAAAATGATTTTTAAATGTAGAAATTGGATATGGTTGTTAAATAGCATATAGGTACTATAAGTGAAAAGGAAATTGGGATTGATTTTCTAAGATAAATTTGAAATTGCTCGAAAAACGTATGTATTTGAATTTCAGTATGAAATTTGATGATTTTCTTGTCTAGCCTCTTGGCTTTTCATTTTCTTTTTGAATCTGGGGGCCTGTGGTGCCATTTTGTAGTTGTACCGATCTAACCGCGCAAATGAGACGTCGGCAAAAAATTTCGAAAATTTAGAGAGTTAGAAAAAATTTTGAGAAAATTTTGAAAGTTTGAAATTTGAATTTAAATTTGAATTTGAATTGTGAAGTAAACAATACTGTTTGGAACTTATGATTGAATTTGGAAAGTTAGTTGAAGTAATGAGGGGTTTTAAATAATAGATTTGTTTTGGAAAGTTGAAATTGTTTGGTTTTGGAAAATATTAAACGGGTTGAGGATCATTCTTCCCAACTTGTAATTTCGGGACGAAATTCTTTTAAGGGGGGAAGGATGTGACGACCCAGAATTTTGAACGTTTGAAATTTGAATATTTAATTGATTTTAAATATTTAGAAGTTTGTTTAACTTGAATTTCAAATATTATTGTTTGATTGGCAATTAAAGTTATTGAATTTATTTATTGAAGTTGGATAAAAATTTGAATCTTCGGTTTTAAGCTGATTAAAAAATATTTTTAAGGCTTAGAAAATTTATATTGATAATACTGAAGATAATGGAAGCTTCAAAATTAAATTTGGAAATGTTTTGTTCAGTTTTGAATTTTTTTAGTTTAAACCGATATCTAAAAATAGCCTTCCGAGGCACAGTCTCAGAATTCGACGAAAACAATTCCATTGGATCCGTAATATTGTTTTATTATTGGATTTCAAATTTCGTAGCAATCGAAGCTTTCGTTTAACCCTGGCAGCTCAAAACGCATAGAAACTATTTTAATCGATTTAATTTGAAATTGATCGTTTACTTCCGTAACTTGCGCATATAATCGAATTAGCCTCCGAAACACGTTCCATTGGGTTCAGAATGGGGTTATAACATTATGAACGCCTAGCGGCCTGCCTCGATAGGAAGTCAAAATTTCATGTTGTGTTTGTTAAGATAATTTAAATTTGAATTTAAATTAAAATATATTTATACCCTAAGTCAACACAACAACCTACTATCTTTCAATATCAAAAACTTTTTCTCTGAAGCACTACAGCCTTCCTCCATACGCCAATGTCTTGTCCTTGTCTCCTCATTTCTTTACAAATCTCACGCAAATCATTTCAAAAGCAGAAACAAAGGAAAAAAAATTAATGGCCGATTTCAAAAGAAAGAAAGAAAAAATAAGCGATGGCCGAAACTAAATCGAATCCGCTCAAATTAAATCCGAGATAATGTAACGACCCAACTTCCATATCTCCAAGAAGTCGTATCGTTAATAAGAAAGAAAGGGATAGAAAAAGAGAAAGGAAGAGAAGAAGAAGAAACAACACATCAGAATCAAAACAGCGGTACGAATAAATTATATTAATAACATAAAATATTACATAGTTTACAATCACTATCAGAGTACACAGACAATACAACACATACTAGACAGTTATAAACACCTGTCTAGTATTTACAAGATAATACAACTCAGAAACAACACAGGACACACAGCGGAATACTATATATCTAACGCAGAAGCCTTCTGCTCCATTGCTCCTCCAATATTCGTCAAAGCTAACCTGAATCCCTTGGCTACTCGAAAAAATTTGAGTACCCAAGAGTTTATGAAAAACAAAAATAAACTCTGGGTCAGACATGGGTCTGGTGTGAGTAACAGGTTAAAGTTGCTTAACTTTCAAAAACCTTTAGAAAAGAAAAGTATCACGTAAGATTTCCCACACATAAACAAGGAAAAGTTTTTACCTTACGCTAACAAAAACATTTGATAGGAAATCCAGTGATATTATAATAGGTCTAGGGTTTTCAAGTAAATATGAAATAGCCGAAATTGTTACATGATTAAATTCCAGCTACTAGCCACAAAAGTGGGTAATACAATCAAAACCGTTGGCACTTATTGGATTTTGGATTCCATACAATGGCAGGGCTACTGGGGTACCGCCCGTCACAGTACGTGGCCTAGATCAACGTACCGAGGAGTATTGTGACGCCCCACCTCTATACCCACGCTAGCCAAGAACACTACGGTGTAATGCTGTCAACTAGCACGGAGAATAAGGCTGTTGAGGAGTGACCATCCATGTAATTGCTTTGCGCGAGCACCGATATGTCAGTTAGTATAACATGCATTCTATTTCAAGAGGAAATCCGACATACCGATACAAACACAATGCTACTACACAGTGGCTATAATAATCTTCGGAAACAAATATAGATATAAGCATAACACAAATCAGTCACAGATAATTCATATCACAAGGTGGAAGAAGATATGAATATATAACTAACACATGAAAGTGTATATCAGAGTAGTGGTCAAAAAGATCCACAATAATACAAAAGAATAGCAACACGTGCTATACAAAAGAATACATCTATGAGTCAATATCTCAAGAGTATACAACAAAAACTACTAATCTAAGTAATAAGCAAAAGGTCAGAGTAATGGATCCCTGGAGAGAAGTCAAGCAGAAGCACCTGTAACATCTCAGTCTGACCCGAGTATTATTTAATAAGAAAATAATAAACGGATCAGTCTAACTATAGATATCAGATGAAACGATAGAGAATAAGAGATATGACTAAACACATAATAATCACAATTCCAAGCTGTGATATATATAAGTAATTGAAAATCAACGAGAGATTAATCAATATCACCAAATCTACACAAGAATCAAAGAAATGCCATACTCCTTATTTCGTTCATCAAACCACAAATATTGACGATTATATCAATGTCAATCACAAAAGTCAATGACACACAAATTCACCAATACACAAATATTGACAATAATATCAATGTCAATCACAAAAGTCAATGACACACAAATTCCTGAATTCAATATGCGAAACCCAGAAATCACAAAAGTCAATGACGCACAAATTCACCAATGCACAAATATTGACAATAATATCAATGTCAATCACGAAAGTCAATGACACACAAATTCCAGAATTCAATATGCGAAATCCAGAAATCACAAAAGTCAATGACGCACAAATTCACCAATGCACAAATATAGATAAAACTTATCAATGGAAATCATGAAAATTGGTGAAACACAAATTCTAGAAATCATCTCAAGAAATCCAGAAATCACAAAGGGGGTGAGGCCTATCACAAACGGGAGCATAAAGCCCACCAACACGTGTATCACAAACGGAACGCTAATTCCATGGTTGCTAACCATCACAAATTGAGCCGAAGCTCCACAAACGGCCCGAAGACCATGGGTTGCTACCCACCAAATTGAGTCGAAACTCCACAAAACGGGGTTTAGTCTCCCTCGCAGACAAAGAGACATCGCACATTGCTAGTCTAAATCACAAAGATGATCGTCATGATCAACGAGAAGTGTCGATTACACTAAGCTAGTAAATATATGAGCTTAGCATCATGTCCCATAACCACTACCTTAACTTTGATATTTACGAACAAATTGTAGATCTCCACTAGAAAATTATCACAAGAGTTTCAATCGAGCAAGTCCAAGAATTAACCAACAAAGTGAACGCAAGCGTTTCATACCACTTGTTTTACTAAGTCGTTTAATTAGATTTCTCATATGAGTGAGGTAAAGGTTTGTATATACTAATAGATTGAAAAACGGTTTTATAAACGAATTTGGTATTAAAATAGTATTGAAATCGTTTGAGGAAAGAGTTTTGATATTTACTACTAGTATAGAAAACCTTTATATTTTTAAAGTGACAAATCACGAAGAAGATTGTAAGAACAATCAATCACTAAAATTCACATACGAAGACGTGAATAAAATCCAAAGAAATCGATAAAGGATCCATCGAAATGGATATTCAAAAATCCCTAAAAAGAGTCATCAAAGTCATAATAGATGATAACAACAACTAGGAAACAACTAGAATCGATCAAAGTTGGAAATTCACGCGACTAGGCGAAAATAGGCAAAATGCATCAGGTCGGTCGGTCGGCTGACCGAACCCTGTTTTGAAAACTTCTCGGGCATCAGGTCGGTCGACCGAACCAGGGGGGTCGGTCGGCCGAACCAGAAACAGAGAAGTGCAACTGCACTTTTACTAGAAGGTCGGTCGACCGGACCAGGGGGGTCGGTCGGCCGTACCTGATGCTCTGCAAATTGATGCCCATAAATTGATATGCAACCTCCACCAATTCGCAACCGAACGAGCACGGACGCTAAGGGTTTATGCCAATCGACTACCCGGCCCTATATGCTCCTCGATGCATCACCAAAAACATGTTCAAACATCAAAGCTATGATTTTTAAAGAATTGAACCCAAAACACTAAAAATTGGAATATTCACCAATTCAATCCAAACCAAAAGCAATTGCACACGAATAAGTGTTAGGAATTCATACCTAACAATCGAAGATAAATAAAAGCGTAGATGTGAGATAAAAATCTCACCTTTTTACAAAATCAAACAAGAAGAAGCTTGAAAGCAAATGGAGAATCAACCTCTCTTCAACACAACCCAAATGAGCTTGAATCTATGCTTAAAACAAGAACATTCTCAAAATTAGGTTTAGGAATTTCTGAAATTGGTAAGAGAATAAGTTGGAGAAGAAGAAGAGAATGCTTACCAATGGGTTCTCTTGAATTTGGAGCTAAGAATTTGAGGCTGCAAGAGGAACTAGGGTTTTGGAGTTCTATTTCCCAATCTCTTCCACCATTAATCTCTTTAGAACTGAAATTAGAGGAAGAGGGAGTGAATGGAGAGGGGGGTTTCAGTTTGGGGTATTAAGTTAGAACATAGGGCTAAACCCAACCTAAACCCAAAGCCCAAGTGAAAAGTAGCAAAATTCTACTTTCTCCAAACATATCGAAGCTTATACTCAAAAAGGTCGCAAACGGCATTTTAAACTCAATGGGAGTGGTCCCGAGTCCTAATTCGACCGTTTGCAAAAAGTAGCTTTTCGGACCAAAATCCGACGAACGGTGAAATATTTAAATAAAATATTTAAATATACAATCGATAAATATGCGGGTTGTTACAGACTCCCCTCCTTAAAGAAATTGCGTCCTCGCAATACTTAAGAGGAAAATAAGAAGTAACAACCATCGAAGCATATCAACACAAAAGAAAATTGAAATAAGAAGTTCACCATAAAGAGCACGAAAGAGTTAGCAAGAACGGGATCGCTTAATGAATTCTCTGGATTCTCTAGAGCAATCCATAGGATCTGAGAACCATTGAACTCTCATAAGAAGAATATCTTTATTTCGAAGTCGTTTGAGCTCCGAAGCAATAATTCGAATAGGATGTTGCTCAAAAAATCAAATCTGGTGAAACTTCAATTTCCACAATATCACCGGGCTCAAGAATGAAAACCGGAATCCCTAAGGCATTTTCGTAGATAAAAGACGTGGAGAACGTCAATTATAGCAGAAAATTGAGCTGGTGCAACGACGTAGTATAATAACAGTACGCCCGAGAAACTAGAAACTCAAATAATTTGGGACATCAGCGTAGTACAAAAACGGTACGCCCAATGAACCAAAGCAAAGACATTGATGTAGTACATACGGTACATCCAATGAATCAAATAGCAAAGACATTGATGTAGTACAAACGGTACATCCAATGAATCGAATAGCAAAGACATTGATGTAGTACAAACAGTACATCCAATGAATCGAAAAGCAAAGACATTGATGTAGCACAAACGGTACGTCCAATGAATCCAAAAGCAAAGGCATTGATGTAGTACAAACGGTACATCCAATGAATCGAGTAGCAAAGACATTGATGTAGTACAAACGGTACATCCAATGAATCAAATAGCAAAGACATTGATGTAGTACAAACGGTACATCCAATGAATCCAATAGCAAAAACATTGATGTAGTACAAACGGTACATCCAATGAATCCAAAAGCAAAGACATTGATGTAGTACAAACGGTACATCCAATGAATCAAATAGCAAAGACATTGATGTAGTACAAACGGTACATCCAATGAATCAAAAGCAAAGACATTGATGTAGTACAAACGGTACATCCAGTGAATCCAAAAAGAAAAGACATTGATGTAGTACAAACGGTACATCCAATGAATCAAATGAGACGGAACATCGATGTAGTATAATAAAAGTACATCCGATGAACCGAACACCATAAAAGAACACCGGACACTAGTCCATAAAAGGAATGAGATAAAGCTCAATAAAACGAAGTATACCAAAACGTCCGATGAACTTGATAGAAAGATAATTCCATTCAGACAACATCAAAGAATCAACCACTTGTTGCTTACGACAAAGCGCACTGGGAACACGATTTCCCTTCTCGGGAATAAAAGAATATCAAGATCATAAGATGCTAGGAACTCGAGTCAACATGAAGTTCCTTATGAGAAAATAAATATTCCAAGGATTTATGATCGAGATGGAGAACAAATTCCTCCCCTAAAAATGATGATGCAAAACTCTAAAAGTAGAAACAATAACCGCGAGCACTAGGTCATGAGTGGTATATCTAGTCTCGATAGGCTATAATGATTTAGAAGCACAAGTGGTAGCACGTTCTCCTTTGCAGGAGAACGGCATACAAACCAATACGACTAGTATCGGTACAAATAGCAAAGTCTTGGTTCCCCTCCAGGAATCACAAGAATAAGAGTATTAAAACGAAAGAATTTCTTTTAGATAATCTTCTTTCCTAAAAAGTTTAAACTTTCAAAATTACATTTTTATTTTTATGTAATAATCTTTCTACAAAAATTTACATTTTTACAAGTCAATATATCGTGTCTGATTGTCTCATCAAAGCGTTTAGGAGATTCTTATTGATAACGTTGATCAAGCGCATCGACCAGAATTCTTAACACACTAAATAGGCAATACAATCACAAAATCATCTTCTATATAGTAAACATGTTTCTTAAAAACCTTTAAGAATATTCTTTGCTTGTTTAAGAGCAAATCAAATTGTACTTATAAATAAATCTTATGAAAAAGATTTGCAAAATTTTAAATTCCAATTTTCATCCAAAATCAATAAATACAAAGATGGAGTCATCGAGATATTCATAGAATACTCGATTTATAATATGGATGAAACAAGATGGGCAAACTGAATGACATAATAATTCATTCATAGAATAATAACGAGTGCGGAATGCGTAAGTGGAATGCTAACTCACGCGACTCGTAGCCAAATGAAAATCGGTGGCAAGGTCAAACTGAAAAGACCTTAGCGCCACACAAAAGATTACCTAGGTGATAATCCTAAGACAAGCTCAAAAATACCGGAAAATTTCTCTAACTATATGAATGAGAGAAATAACACTTTCCTTATAAGTGGGCTTAAGGAATAAAATGATGCCATCAAGTTGGAATCAAAATCATAAAGGAAAAATAGAAATCTGCTTAACAGATTGAAAACGTCAAAGATGAATAGTCCACATGGGACAAATAGGATATGCGCTTCACAACGATTAAGCCAATCCTTACAAAAAAATCAATTCCGAAGCCTAAGTAAAAATATCGGCTCGGAAAGATAAATCACATAAAAAAATTTGGACATCAATAAAGACAAATTGAGTGTTGCGGATCTACCATCTGGATTCACAATCCTCAAAGAAGTCATCAAGCCCAAAATATTTTCAAAGAAAAAGAATCTTCAAGTTCTTTTGATATAAAAACAATGAGATGAACCCATATTAAAAAGAACTCAAATAGAAAGTTCACGAATTAAAGCAATGCCATCAAGGATTGAATGAAAATACCTTGACCAAGAGAAGAGTTGCTAGGGGCCTGCAGCTTTCCTTCTCACTTGCTTGGAAGCTTAGGACACGAAGATAAAAGATGACCCGAACCTTTGCAATAACGAAAAAAGAGGGGTTTCGGGGACTCCCTTACATGGGGGTCTGTGGAACCACAATTGTAGCATCGTCCACGACTAGAGGTAGGAACTTTTGCTACCTGAGTTTGTTGCTTTCCTTTCTTATTAGAATCGGGGCCTTTGAATTTGATAGGCCTCTTCAAGTTATTGTCGAAGTTCTGTTGGGCACGCACAACTTCAACATCACCTTCATTATCGGCCTCTTCAAGACGAAGAGCGATATCAATAAGCTGATCAAATGAAACTTCAAGTTTCAGAAGTAATGGCTTCTTAAGATTCTTATTCAAGCCATAGACAAATCTCTGATTTTTCTTCAATGGGGTGTTGATGTAATCAACCCCGTATTTGGACAGAGATTCGAAAGATGCGACATAGTCTGTCACAGAAGATCCACCTTGAACAAGGTCAATAAAACGCCCGTGCTAAGGTTACTTTTCCAGCCTCCGGTACAAATTTCAATTCGAATCTTTCCCGGAATTGCTCCCAAGTGAGATCTGCCTCAACGATTTCAGAAACTAAAAGCTCATACCAATCTAACGCTCTTTCTTGGAGCATGCTAGAAGCCACTTGGACTCGATGAAGGCCAATAAGGTTCATGCGAGAAAAGATGCGTTCGCATGATTTGAGCCAAGCCTCTCGGATCCCCTGAATGGCCTTCCACCCAAATCGGTGTAGTCTCTGCACAAGCGTGCAAAACCGGATCTAGGATGAGTAGGCTCTGGATTGGGACCGGCTGCTTGAGCGTTCTTAACAAGATCTAAAAGCTGCTGGATTAACATAAAAACTCCATCCTGGGGAGTAGCACTAGATTGACCGGCGCTGGGACGGCCAGGTCTAACCATTTCTCTTCTTTAAGAAAGAAAGAAATAAGAGGACAAAGTTATTCTCAAAATAAATTTTCAATCAAACTTGATTGATAAAACAAGGAATCATAAGGAAAATAGGATGAATCGGTACGAAGACTCGAATTAAATCCTAAAGCACGACTCCTAAGAAAGACTTAGGACGATGATCCTTGTTATATTATTCTACATTGTTCCGAAGTTTGGCTCCGATACCAAGCTGTGACGCCCCACCTCTATACCCACGCTAGCCAAGAACACTACGGTGTAATGCTGTCAACTAGCACGGAGAATAAGGCTGTTGAGGAGCGACCATCCATGTAATTGCTTTGCGCGAGCATCGATATGTCAGATAGTATAACATGCATTCTATTTCAAGAGGAAATCCGACATACCGATACAAACACAAAGCTACTACACAGTGGCTATAATAATCTTCGGAAACAAATATAGAAATAAGCATAACACAAATCAGTCACAGATAATTCATATCACAAGGCGGAAGAAGATATGAATATATAACTAACACATGAAAGTGTATATCAGAGTAGTGGTCAAAAAGATCCACAATAATACAAAAGAATAGCAACACGTGCTATACAAAAGAATACATCTATGAGTCAATATCTCAAGAGTATACAACAAAAACTACTAATCTAAGTAGTAAGCAAAAGGTCAGAGTAATGGATCCCTGGAGAGAAGTCAAGCAGAAGCACTTGTAACATCTCGTTCTGACCCGAGTATTATTTAATAAGAAAATAATAAACGGATCAGTCTAGCTAGATATCAGATGAAACGATATAGAATAAGAGATATGACTAAACACATAATAATCACAATTCCAAGCTGTGATATATATAAGTAATTGAAAATCAACGAGAGATTAATCAATATCACCAAATCTACACAAGAATCAAAGAAATGCCATACTCCTTATTTCGTTCATCAAACCACAATATTGACGATTATATCAATGTCAATCACAAAAGTCAATGACACACAAATTCACCAATACACAAATATTGACAATAATACCAATGTCAATCACAAAAGTCAATAACACACAAATTCCAGAATTCAATATGCGAAATCCAGAAATCACAAAAGTCAATGACGCACAAATTCACCAATGCACAAATATTGACAATAATATCAATGTCAATCACAAAAGTCAATGACACACAAATTCCAGAATTCAATATGCGAAATCCAGAAATCACAAAAGTCAATGACGCACAAATTCACCAATGCACAAATATTGATAAAACTTATCAATGGAAATCACGAAAATTGGTGAAACACAAATTCTAGAAATCATCTCAAGGAATCTAGAAATCACAAAGGGGGGAGGCCTATCACAAACGGGAGCTTAAAGCCCACCAACATGTGTATCACAAACGGAACGCTAATTCCATGGTTGCTAACCATCATAAGTTGAGCCGAAGCTCCACAAAGGGCCCGAAGACCATGGGTTGCTACCCCACCAAATTGAGTCGAAACTCCACAAAACGGGGTTTAGTCTCCCTCGCAGACAAAGAGACATCGCACATTGCTAGTCTAAATCACAAAGATGATCGTCATGATCAACGAGAAGTGTCGATTACAGTAAGCTAGTAAATATATGAGCTTAGCATCATGTCCCATAACCACTACCTTAACTTAAATATTTACGAACAAATTGTAGATCTCCACTAGAAAATTGTCACAAGAGTTTCAATCGAACAAGTCCAAGAATTAACCAACAAAGTGAACGCAAGCGTTTCATACCACTTGTTTTACTAAGTCGTTTAATTAGATTTCTCATACGAGTGAGGTAAAGGTTTGTATATACTAATAGATTGAAAAACGGTTTTATAAACGAATTTGGTATTAAAATAGTATTGAAATCGTTTGAGGAAAGAGTGTTGATATTTACTACTAGTATAGAAAACCTTTATATTTTTAAAGTGACAAATCACGAAGAAGATTGTAAGAACAATCAATCACTAAAATTCACATACGAAGACGTGAATAAAATCCAAAGAAATCGATAAAGGATCCATATAAATGGATATTCAAAAATACCTAAAAAGAGTCATCAAAGTCATAATAGATGATAACAACAACTAGGAAACAACTCGAATCGATCAAAGTTGGAAATTCACGCAACTAGGCGAAAATAGGCAAAATGCATCAGGTCGGTCGGCCGGCTACAGAGCTCGGTCGACCGAACCTTGTTTTGAAAACTTCTCGGGCATCAGGTCGGTCGACCGAACCAGGGGGGTCGGTCGGCCGAACCAGAAACAGAGAAGTGCAACTGCACTTTTACTAGCAGGTCGGTCGACCGGACCAGGGGGTCGGTCGGCCGAACCTGATGCTCTGCAAATTGATGCCTATAAATTGATATGCAACCTCCACCAATTCGCAACCGAACGAGCACGGACGCTAAGGGTTTATGCCAATCGACTACCCGGCCCTATATGCTCCTCGATGCATCACCAAAAACATGTTCAAACATCAAAGCTATGATTTTTAAAGAATTGAACCCAAAACACTAAAAATTGGAATATTCACTAATTCAATCCAAACCAAAAGCAATTGCACACGAATAAGTGTTAGGAATTCATACCTAACAATCGAAGATAAATATAAGCATAGATGTGAGATAAAAATCTCACCTTTTTACAAAATCAAATGGAGAATCAACCTCTCTTCAACACAACCCAAATGAGCTTGAATCTATGCTCAAAACAAGAACATTCCCAAAATTAGGTTTAGGAATTTCTGAAATTGGTAAGAGAATAAGTTGGTGAAGAAGAAGAGAATGCTTACCAATGGGTTCTCTTGAATTTGGAGCTAAGAATTTGAGGTTGCAAGAGGAACTAGGGTTTTGGAGTTCTATTTCCCAATCTCTTCCACCATTAATCTCTTTAGAACTGAAATTAGAGGAAGAGGGAGTGAATGGAGAGGGAGGTTTCAGTTTGGGGTATTAAGTTAGAACATAGGGCTGAACCCAACCTAAACCCAAAGCCCAAGTGAAAAGTAGAAAAATTCTACTTTCTCCAAACATATCGAAGCTTATACTCAAAAAGGTCGCAAACGGCATTTTAAACTCAATGGGAGTGGTCCCGAGTCCTAATTCGACCGTTTGCAAAAAGTAGCTTTTCGGACCAAAATCCGACGAACGGTGAAATATTTAAATAAAATATTTAAATATACAATCGATAAATATGCGGGTTGTTACAAGTACGCCCTCTCCCCTGCAACACAAGACCGGACCCATTCCTTACTGAATAGTTCTGAACAAGACAACCCCGCAGTTGGCGCGCGATTCCAACTGCCCACACAGCCGAATAAAAAGGGACTTATAGACAGGGATCAATCTTGCCCTCCAGTGGGAGCTACCCACGAAGCCTTGCTGCACCTCCCCTGTTTTAGCCATTCCCGGTTGTTGTGGCTTGAGGCTACGATTACCTTTAAAGAACACATCTCTTAGAATGCTCATCGTCCACCTGACGATGTTCTGAAAGCATTCAATCCATACAAGTTCGTTCCGGGTTCGAACGAAACCGAAGGCATTATCTCGTTACACTCATTTTGGAATCACCCTCAGAGTTAACGACGATAACCCTTGCACTCTAAATTACCATCTCGAACCTATAAGTAATATTCCGTCAAACTCATTATGGAATCACCCACAGAGTTATACAGACGTATAGTTCTTACACCTCGAGTCTTCACTTGCTCCTCTTAGATTCACGACCTAACGTTAATTGGAATCGATGTGGTTTTCGGATCCCAAATATGGAAACCCGATCCCGGTCTCATCGAAATCTAAAGCGTTTCTTTTAGGTCCAAGTTGTTTTAAGTTTAAAACAATTCAATTTAGTTATGTATATACACATAGATAGATAATTCACATCATCATAATAGATAACCAACAATATCATCATAAACAGGTAATCTATATTATCATCATAACTTGATAATCTACATTATCATTACCCATAGATAACTCATATCATCATCATAATGCAACCAATGCATCCATATCACACAATACTATTTATCTCATGTCTGAGATTCAAACATTCAAGTTAAACCATATCATCCATTTATAAGCAAGGATCTATAATTACTATCTATAATTAATTTAAAATGAATTAAATTAATTACTTCTATTTCTAATTAATTTAAAGTGAATTAAATTAATTACTTTATCTTTAATTAATTTAAAATGAATTAAATTAATTACTTCACCATTTAAAACTTGCTTACTTAACCATTAATTGATTACAAATCAATTAAATAATTATCCTCAAATTAATTACCTTAATTAATCACCCTTGATTAGTTATCTTTAATTACATTCAAGTAATTATCCTTATCCTTAACCAAAATCAGTAATTAACCTTTAATTACTTCATTAATTAATTAATTACAATTAATTACATTAATCCTTAATTAATTACATTAATTAATTACTTCATTAATCACTTATCATTGATTAATTAATTTTAATTAATTAATCCTTAATTACATCATTAATTATGTTAAATTAATGATCCTTAATTAAATTTAATTGCTTATTTAAATTAATTACATTAAGTAATTAACTTTAATTAAACCAAAATTATAAATCACTTTTGATTTATCATATTCAGTAATTAACCAACATTAATTACTTCATTTATCACTCCTAAATTAATTACATTTAATAATTAATTATACTTATTAATCATCCCTGATTAATCTCATTAGTAATTAATTCCCATAATTAATTACATCACTTAATTATTTTCCATTGACTTAATCTATCAATGCTTAAATTAATTACACTAAGTAATTAATTATTAATTACTTCATAAAGAAATTACCTTCATTATTAATTACACAAAGTAATTAATTCCCAAAACTCTTCTCTACTTTAATTAATTACCTCCAGTAATTTACTTAACTTAATTACTTCTATAAGTAATTATTCTTTATTGATTACTTATCATCCCATCCAATGATTATTATAAATTAATTAAACTTAATTAATTAATTTAAACTAATCAAATTAATAAATTAATTACAATAAGTAATTAATATCTTTAGTTATCTCCATAAAGTAATCATACTTAACCAAGTTCCATAATTGATTATCCAAATTAATTAATCCAATAAATTATCAAAATTAATTACATTAATTAATTAATAAATAATCCCAAGTTAATGATCTTCATTAATTTTTCATTAATTCTTTTAATTACCTTTCTTAAGTAATTAACTTAAATTAATTAATATTAATTACAAATTTAATTAACCTTAATTAATTTATTTCAAATCTTTAATTAATTAAATAAATAAATTAATTATCTTATTTAAATTACCTTATTAATTTAATGACTCAAAAATCATTGAATTCTTTGATTTACTTTGAAATAAAACTTTTCTTATTAATGATTACGTTATCATTAACAAAGTAATTTTAAAACAATTTAACTTAAAATTTGATTTCAAATTACATTTTAAAATTTAAAATTTAAAATGAAAACCAAACTTAACCTTAACAAAGTTTTATAAACAATTTAAAACCTTTTTAAAATTTGTACTAAATAATTTCTTATTTTATAAAGAATTTTAAAGGAAATTTAAACCCAATTTCATTTCAAATACAAATCATATTTAAATTAGCCTTAACATTCAAAGTTGTATTTAAACAATTTAAATTTTAGAAACTTCCCTTATTTCTAAATTATGACTTAAATCTGAATTTGAATCAAGATTTAAACTTAAGATAAATCTTTACTTTCATTTTTAAACTTTACCTTAAACTTAAACTATTTCAACCCCTTTTTAAAATTGTTTAAACATTTAATTTATAAAATTTAAATTACATTTTAAACTGGGATTCAAACTTAGTTTTGAATCCATACTTAAAATTTAAGCTTTAAAGTTTTATCTTAAATTCAAATATTTAAACTCTTTTGAAATTGTTTAAACATTTTAATTAATAAAATTTAAATTAGATTTTAAAACTTGGATTCATACTCAGTTTGAAAACCTTAATTTAAATTTAAGTTTTAAATTCTGTTTTAAAACCCTGTCCCAAATTTTAAAACAAATTTTTGAATTGGAATAATATACACGTTTCTCTGAAACCTGAAACCTGAAACAAACAAAATATACCCAAGTTTCCCCTACTTGACTTCGAGTAAAACCTTGATCAACATCGAGTAAAAACTCGAATTACTCGAGTATGGCCCGAGTCAAAATATACTGTAGTCCCCAACCTTCCCCTGACACTATTCTTCACCGTGCATATGCACGGTGGTTCTAGCCACCTCCGGCCACTACCCAACCAACGAACAAGTCGCCGACCCTTCCTGAATCACATCGCGATCCTCCAAAACCTATCATCTGCTCGAAATCAGTTTCGAGTTACCCCAAACCAACCTGTCATCAACAATATGGAATAACACCCCAACTTGAAAACAGCTCGTCTCCTCAACGCCGACCATCGGAGACGTTGGAACCACGTCCACGTCTTCTTCAACACCCGAGCTACCCTCTCACCAAAAATTGTTGCACTCCATCGTCCCTTGACTGTGTGAAGATCGAAATTCCCAGACCAGTTAAAATTAGGTTTACAGAACAAAATAACCCACCACCGTCACGCCGATGATCTTCCACCTCCACCCCTATTTTTCCCATCACCATCGATCATCCCACCATCGCCAGTAACAACCCCAACCTTACAAAAACCCGAGATCATCTGAATTTTCCAAAAACCCCAAAAACAGTGCAACCCCGACATGCACTTCAATTCAATTTTAAAAATTAAGATTTAGATCTTAAAAATCCTATTTTTGAATCAGTATTCAATTTATAATCCTAAGTATAAGAATTACCGTGTTTGAATTTTTACTAAAACTTAAAGTTTCCTGTTGTTCTTGTTTCCAGAGCAAGTTATAATTTGTTTTAGCATAAATAAAATTTTAAAGCTTTCTTTATAATCAATCAAACAGATATCGTTTGAATCCTAAATCCTAACATGAATTTGTTTAAGAGAATTTTTTTTTATTAAAATCTTTACTTCTGAAGTTAAGTAGAGGAAAGAGCAGATATACATCACATACATTCAAACATTTATATGCATATATTCAGCAACACATTTAAAATCATATACACAGGCACACTAATCAACATGCAATCCAGATAACATACACAAACATACTTATTTAAACAACCAACTTATATTTAAATTTTAAAAAGTGTTACTCACCTGGGAATAGAGATGAAACAGAGCACAAATTGAAAAGCTTTTTGTTTTGATTTTAAAACCAGAGTGCCTTGCTTTTAAAGACTTCAACTTGGACGCTTTTACTTCCTGATTATAAACTGAGTTGCACATTGTTTTTGAAGTTGAGTTGCAGGCTAGATGCATTTAAATTTTTAATTTGAAAATCTTGCAGTTATATGCTGTGATGGCTTGAACTAGTTGAAGAAGAAGGAAATGCAGGCTTTTTCATTATGCTTTTTGAAATGAATTCCAGGTGCGGGCTTATGCTTTGCTTTTGCATTATAGATTTCAGGTGCAGGCATACAGAATAGATTGAAGAAAAAGATTTTGCAGAGGACTTGTTTGCTTCAGACCTCATGTTTTTCAAAGAATGCAGTTGCATGTCCTTGATTTACATAGTGGATTGCACGCTAGCCTTTTGGAAATGGATTTTACAGTTTGCATGTTTGAAATGGTTACTGGGTTACAGATTTATAACTGTGGAGGATGTTGAAAAATGAATTACAGATTGGTGATTGTGCTTTGCAAACTGGGTTACAGATAAATGAATTTAAACAAGATTTCTGATTTTTTAGAGGAAGTGTTAGAGTTGCAGATATGTTTGAATAAGTTTTCAGCTGAGATTTTTCTTTTATTCTTAACTTTGAAAAAATGAACATTGGAAAAGAATAGAGCTTGAAGAAACATGCTTATATAAGATTAAAATAATTTATTTATAAATTAAAAGAAAAATTAAAAATAAATGGACACATGTAAAAAGAATACAACATTTTTCACATTAGTTATTTAATTCAACTACACTTGTCATTATACCACTTAATATAATAACATGTGTTTGAGAATTATTTTATTTGTTTTTATTTATTTTAAAAGTAAATGAAACCCTTATCTTTATTTATTAAGTACTTATGTATATAAATCATCTTCATATGTAAATGTTTATGCATTTCTTTTTAAAGAAAATGAAATAAAACAATTTATATAAAAGATGAAAGTTTACTTACAAGATTTATATATGTTTATTTATTTGAATTCAAAATTAATTCAAGTTCAAATTCTATTCATACATTTAAAAATCTAATTTTAAAACTAATTTATATTAACATATTAAATTTAAAAATAATAATATTGTCTTTTAAAACATATCTATATTTATACATTTATTATTGTTTGAAAATAACTCATTTATCAATTTAAATAATTATAAAAGAAATTATAAATTACTTATCTTATTTAAATTGTATTTAAATGCATTGATGTTTTATATATAAATGATATTTTAAATTTTCTATACCTAATTCCAAATTATCAAAATGATTTTTAGAATTTAAAACAAGATTTTATTTGTTAATTAAACTACAAATCAAACTTATCTATTTACAATATATATATGTATATAAATATACATTATAAATAGGAAAACATTTTATTAGTTTTTTTTAAAAGATAAAATTCACCAATTAAACATTTATTCAATTGGATTATTAAATCAAGTTAATTTTATTACAAAATTTTATCAAATCAATTTAATTTTAAATACAGATTATTAAATTGATATTGCTAAAATTTCTGGGATATCACATTCCTTCCCCCTTAAAAGAATTTCGTCCCCGAAATTTAAAAGCAAAGTTAATTTAATAATCTCATTAAAGATTTAAATCTAAACACAAGCATATATCAATTATATGCTAACAACCAAAGCAACCAATTTATCTAATCAAACAAATTTAATTATCCAGATAGAATTCTGGATAAAATTTTCTCGAGTTTCCCCAAGTATATATATATATATATATATATATATATATATACCAGGATACTCGCCCTATATAACCCAAACAATCAAAACTACGAAGCAATAGAGCTTCCACTCATCTAGATCTACAGAACTAAACAGCTTATCAGACTACAGACGAGTCTGACTCAACAACCAAACCTTCCTGAACAGCTGGTTCCACAACCAAAGATAGCTCATACACGTACTCCCTCAGATATACGTGAAACTCACCGAATCCAATTATCCAACTGGCAATTCAACTCTTGAAAACCAAACACCAATCTAACCAAAACACAGAAGAGATCCAAAACACCTTGGAGCTAGCTTCCCAGAATTACCCAAAACTTTATAGATCCTTGGATCGGAGAAAACTTATCCAAAACAAATCTCCGACTCTGGAATCCAAATTCCTTCGTCTCTTAACCACAAAATTTTTTAACGATCCTGGGCTGCCTATCTCCAAACTGATCAGCTCAATCCCTTGCTGATGCTTTAAGAAACAAATAGAATCAAAAACATCCCAACCTAATGATCTCCTCAAGATCAATCCAAGACAAAATACACAACTCTGAACTGGAATAGAAGACAATGCTGATGAAGAATATGAGCACAAACTGGACATCACTTCCCAGAAATATGGCTCAACATATCCAAGACAACTCAGAAGTTCACCAAAATCCAAGCTACTTCACCAAACCCTATCTCAAGGAATCATCCTTCTACTAGCTGATCCACCAGTAGCACTCCTGGAATCCAGACGATAAGAAAACTCGGTCTCCAGATGCGAACAAATCTTCGACATCTCAGAAGACAACCAAAAATTCTTCAATACCTCAAAAGAACACTCAAACTATCGCAAGTCACTTTTGCGATCAACACAGACCAATTCCCAAAGAAAACTGTTCTCTCTTTACCAATCAGAAGAGCTTACTCTTAATTAGCCAATCCAATAAAGTATTGGGTCCACTCTGCCGCTTCTGAACTCCACTTTCAGAAAATCTACTCAGCCAGAAAACTTCTTACCAACACAGAACACTCCAAGTTGCATTGTTGACACCAAAGCCAAAGACTTCCTAATCAAAGCTCTTTGAGAAACTCAGACCTCAAAGCCAAACTCAAACAACTAGCTGAACTCAGCCACATCACCGAATCAGACACACTTCCCAAAACTTGTTCCAAAGAAAACACCTTCGGAGACATCCATATTCACTACATCTCATCACGCAGTTACTATTTCCTGAGGTATCAAGATACCATCACACACTTCTGCCAACCAACAGATCCAAACTCAACTCATCCATTCTCAAAGATAGACTCCGAACCTTAACATGTTTCCTTCAGAGATCGAAGAAATCTCTACACTTTGCACAACTCACTCGAGACGGTATTAGGTCTACAGTCTCGACAGATACACTTCCAACCTCAAATATTCAAACTCCAACCAATGGTAGTAATCGTGTTACACATACCACTACCTCATCTATCTTTATAACCTATGTTGGAAAAACCCGAACAGGTAACCCAACAGATAGGTAGAATATATATATATATATATCAAAACTACAAATACGCTCTCTCAAGATAGACACCACTACAGAGTCTAGGTATTCACTCAACCTAATGATCTGATACCACTTTGTAATGACCCAACTTCCATATCTCCAAGAAGTCGTATCGTTAATAAGAAAGAAAGGGATAAAAAAGAGAAAGGAAGAGAAGAAGAAGAAACAACACATCAGAATCTAAACAGCGGAACGAATAAATTATATTAATAACATAAAATATTACATAGTTTACAATCACTATCAGAGTACACAGATAATACAACACATACTAGACAGTTATAAACACCTGTCTAGTATTTATAACATAATACAACTCAGAAACAACACAGGACACACAGCGGAATACTATATATCTAACGCAGAAGCCTTCTGCTCCATTGCTCCTCCAATATTCGTCAAAGCTAACCTGAATCCCTTGGCTACTCGTAAAAATTTGAGTACCTAAGAGTTTATGAAAAACAAAAATAAACTCTGGGTCAGACATGGGTCTGGTGTGAGTAACAGGTTAAAGTTGCTTAACTTTCAAAAACCTTTTGAAAAGAAAAGTATCACATAAGACTTCCCACACATAAACAAGGAAAAGTTTTTACCTTACGCTAACCAAAACATTTGATAGGAAATCCAGTGATATTATAATAGGTCTAGGGTTTTCAAGTAAATATGAAATAGCCGAAATTGTTACATGGTTAAATTCCAGCTACTAGCCAGAAAAGTGGGTAATACAATCAAAACCGTTGGCACTTATTGGATTTTGGATTCCATACAATGGCAGGGCTACTGGGGTACCGCCCGTCACGGTACATGGCCTAGATCAACGTACCGAGGAATACACCCGCTCCCCTGCAACAAAAGGCCGGACCCATTCCTTACTGAACAGTTCCGAACAAGACAACCCCGCAGTTGGCGCGCGATTCCAACTGCCCACACAGCCGAATAAAAAGGGACTTCTAGACAGGGATCAATCTTGCCCTCCAGTGGGAGCTACCCACGAAGCCTTGCTGCACCTCCCCTGTTTTAGCCATTCCCGGTTGATGAGGCTTGAGGCTACGATTACCTTTAAAGAACACATCTCTTAGAATGCTCATCGTCCACCTGACGATGTTCTGAAAGCATTCAATCCATACAAGTTCGTTCCGGGTTCGAACGAAACCGAAGGCATTATCTCGTTACACTCATTTTGGAATCACCCTCAGAGTTAACGACGATAACCCTTGCACTCTAAATTACCATCTCGAACCTATAAGTACTATTCTGTCAAACTCATTATGGAATCACCCATAGAGTTATACAGACGTATAGTTCTTACACCTCGAGTCTTCACTTGCTCCTCTTAGATTCACGACCTAACGTTAATTGGAATCGATGTGGTTTTCGGATCCCAAATATGGAAACCCGATCCCGGTCTCATTGAAATCCAAAGTGTGTCTTTTAGGTCCAAGTTGTTTTAAGTTTAAAACAATTCAATTTAATTATCTATATACACATAGATAGATAATTCACATCATCATAATAGATAACCAACAATATCATCATAAACAGGTAATCTATATTATCATCATAACTTGATAATCTACATTATCATTACCCATAGATAACTCATATCATCATCATAATGCAACCAATGCATCCATATCACACAATACTATTTATCTCATGTCTGAGATTCAAACCATTCAAGTTAAACCATATCATCCATTTATAAGCAAGGATCTATAATTACTATCTATAATTAATTTAAAATGAATTAAATTAATTACTTCTATTTCTAATTAATTTAAAGTGAATTAAATTAATTACTTTATCTTTAATTAATTTAAAATGAATTAAATTAATTACTTCACCATTTAAAACTTGCTTACTTAACCATTAATTGATTACAAATCAATTAAATAATTATCCTCAAATTAATTACCTTAATTAATCACCCTTGATTAGTTACCTTTAATTACATTCAAGTAATTATCCTTATCCCTTAACCAAAATCAGTAATTAACCTTTAATTACTTCATTAATTAATTAATTACAATTAATTACATTAATCCTTAATTAATTACATTAATTAATTACTTCATTAATCACTTATCATTGATTAATTAATTTTAATTAATTAATCCTTAATTACATCATTAATTATATTAAATTAATGATCCTTAATTAAATTTAATTACTTATTTAAATTAATTACATTAAGTAATTAACTTTAATTAAACCAAAATTATAAATCACTTTTGATTTATCATATTCAGTAATTAACCAACATTAATTACTTCATTTATCACTCCTAAATTAATTACATTTAATAATTAATTATACTTATTAATCATCCCTGATTAATCTCATTAGTAATTAATTCCCATAATTAATTACATCACTTAATTATTTTCCATTGACTTAATCTATCAATGCTTAAATTAATTACACTAAGTAATTAATTATTAATTACTTCATAAAGAAATTACCTTCATTATTAATTACACAAAGTAATTAATTCCCAAAACTCTTCTCTACTTTAATTAATTACCTCCAGTAATTTACATAACTTAATTACTTCTATAAGTAATTATTCTTTATTGATTACCGATCATCCCATCCAATGATTATTATAAATTAATTAAACTTAATTAATTAATTTAAACTAATCAAATTAATACATTAATTACAATAAGTAATTAATATCTTTATTTATCTCCATAAAGTAATCATACTTAACCAAGTTCCATAATTGATTATCTAAATTAATTAATCCAATAAATTATCAAAATTAATTACATTAATTAATTAATAAATAATCCCAAGTTAATGATCTTCATTAACTTTTCATTAATTCTTTTAGTGACCTTTCTTAAGTAATTAACTTAAATTAATTAATATTAATTACAAATTTAATTAACCTTAATTAATTTATTTCAAATCTTTAATTAATTAAATAAATAATGTAATTATCCTATTTAAATTACCTTATTAATTTAATGACTCAAAAATCATTGAATTCTTTGATTTACTTTAAAATAAAACTTTTCTTATTAGTGATTACATTATCATTAACAAAGTAATTTTAAAACAATTTAACTTAAAATTTGATTTCAAATTACATTTTAAAATTTAAAATTTAAAATGAAAACAAAACTTAACCTTAACAAAGTTTTATAAACAATTTAAAACCTTTTTAAAATTTCTACTAAATAATTTCTTATTTTATAAAGAATTTTAAAGGAAATTTAAACCCAATTTCATTTCAAATACAAATCATATTTAAATTAGCTTTAACATTCAAAGTTGTATTTAAACAATTTAAATTTTAGAAACTTCCCTTATTTCTAAATTATGATTCAAATCTGAATTTGAATCAAGATTTAAACTTAAGATAAATCTTTACTTTTATTTTTAAACTTTACCTTAAACTTAAACTATTTCAACCCCTTTTTAAAATTGTTCTAACATTTTAATTTATAAAATTTAAATTACATTTTAAACTGGGATTCAAACTTAGTTTTGAATCCATACTTAAAATTTAAGCTTTAAAGTTTGATCTTAAATTCAAATATTTAAACTCTTTTGAAATTGTTTAAACATTTTAATTAATAAAATTTAAATTAGATTTTAAAACTTGGATTCATACTCAGTTTGAAAACCATAATTTAAATTTGAGTTTTAAATTCTGTTTTAAAACTCTGTCCCTGATTTTAAAACAAATTTTTGAATTGGAATAATATACAGGTTTCTCTGAAACCTGAAACTTGAAACAAACAAAATATACTGTAACGACCCGCTATTTTGGACATTCAAATCGACAATAAAACCGTACAAGTCCGACTTGAATAATTCAAAATACCGAATTGTTAATAAAATTTGGCAAAACTTAAAATATATAGTAAATAAATCAATCATAGATCACTTACACATAATAATACAATGCAGCGGAATAGATGAAGAATAGTAGTTCATGAAGCTACTATATACCTCAGAGTTAGAAATAAAATACAACCGAATAGTTCAAATGCCATGAAGTCTCCAATGCAACAGATGGCTTCTCTGAACCAATCAACTGGATGACTGAAGGGATAGATAGCTGGATCTTCAAGCAAAGCTCCAACTTCGAAGATGAGTCTCAAATGCTGTATCTCTCAGTCTGACCCGAGCGTAAAGCAAAACACAAAATACTCGAGTCAGGATTAACATTCTTATATCTATAAATCTAACTCAAGTGAAATATCAACTGAAATATAATTAACTTAGAGGATGTTTGGGATAACCGTCCTCTAAGGGTCCATGGAACTATCTAAAAGATAGAAATATACACTATAACACCGTAGTCTTTTAAACTTAATTTATACTTCAAAGCCAAATATCATTTTCACTTCAAATATCTCTATATTTCCCAAATAGTATTTTTATATATTAAATAATTTGTACAGTAAAGAAATTTCAATTCCCTCAACTTAACAAATCGTTTAACATCAACCCGACCACCCCATTTAAATCTATTTCAATCTCAATTTATTAATTTAAATTCAACTCAATTTCTAAAATAACCACTTCAATTTTATCGATCTCAAATTCGGATTTGAAATCACAAAATACCCTTTATGTTCAATATATTTCAAAACTTTAAGTATTCAACGTTTCAAACTAACTTTTTAATCTATTTAGTTTCTAAATAATAAATTCAACTATACTGATTTCAAATACATATCCGAATCTCAAAATAAACCATTTAAATCCCAATATAGTTCAAAGCTTTAATATTTAATTAAATGTTCAATTTAATAGTTCCATATAGACCTCGATTTAACCTCATTATTATCCAGTCTTAAAATAGTCCCTCATTAGATACAATATCATTTAAGTAACCTTAAATTACATTTTACTCAATATTTTCTTTAATTTATTTAAACGTGAAATATTCATTGAATCACTTAAATAAAAATCCAGTTACAAAATCGTACCCTTAAATTTCCCATTCAAAAATTTCAAATTGATTTAATTGAATAAATCCTTATTTAAATACCATTTAGATAAACCCACATTTATCTCCCAATCTTAGTAAGTTGCAGAATACTTTTGGAATAAAATTTACATAAATATTTAGCATAATTTATGTATTAAATCAAATTTTGACTAAATTAAATATTATTAAATCTGCATATCATTACCCTTTATATGTAAAAAATTTTTAAGGATTAACATTTAATAAGACCATATATTTCTTTCCAAAACAATGAATTAAATTTCAAAATATTTATATATATGGACCAACGATGTCTGTATATATTTCTTATCATATGGTCAAGTGTTACGGATATTTATCATTTCAGTCCGTACACTAAATGTATACGGGTGGATAGCATTTCAACCCGTAATCCCAATTCAATTAAATGAAAATCGCTTGGGTTTATCATTTCAACCCATAACGATTTTCTCCTATTCTAAAGTCTGTTCGGGTATGTATCATTTCAATCCATAGTGATTTCTATACTAACAGGGAACTTGCAGAGTGATAACAGATATGTAAATAATAATAACAACAGGCATATATCATCAAAATAAATATATAAACAATAGGATATGGTGTCATATCCCATAAGTGAATAGTTACAAATAATAGCATATATAACAATTTAAATAACTACAGCCTCATATTTCAATTGTCGTCTCAATTGAAATCAAATTTAGTAAATAAAAGAATGTTAATCGTGAGTGATTTCTCACCTTTCGAGGCAAGAGAAAAAGAAGTGAGTTATGAAATCCAGATCCGAATTCCAAAACAAAGCTAGATGGACACGGTTCAATGATCAAAGCTGATAATAGAAATAGACGAATTCAAATCAGAATTGGATCAAGGAAGATAAATAGGATAAGTGAGCTTATATACAACTAGCCAACATATGCAGACACAGTTTATAAAATATGCAACAAAATATGCATGCCTCGGTTAATATATATACATAGGTGTGCAGACCGACTATATTAATATAACCATATATATACTATATAACATTTCCTCTACCAATTTGTATATGACTATACATATGACTATACTTGAAATCAAAATACACATCCCTTAAAAAAAATTCCAACGTATATCAGTCAGTGCAAACAACCTTAAGGCTGACATGAAATAAACTTTTGAAAGCATATACTGTTGAAATTATAAAATATTGATATAACTTATACTGTAAAACTAACATAGAAAATTTATATATATACGTACATTTAAATATAACTTATGTAAATTGTTGAAAATAAAATAAAATATAGTACGGCAGACTCTAAAATACTAAAACAATCATAAAATTATATATATATTATAAATTGACCTATCAAACTTGTACCCACCAATTTTATATAATATATATACCAAAACAGTAACGAAAATTGAAATACTATATTTTATATATCTAACATATGAAAGCTAATAAAATAACATATTTTATTATAGTTGAAACTGTTATAACCAAATATATAAAACATATCAAAATACGTATATTAATAGAAGGCTGCCAAACTTATACCATATGTACCGTAAGCTATCAATAGTAAAATAAAATGCGTATATATATATATATATATTTAACTTATCAACTAGTTAGTAAAACATACGTATCTAAAAGCCGTACGACAACTATATGCTAACAAAAGTCAAAAACTATATACCGTAAAATCTTAAAATAATATACATAATACAGTATAAATATATACTAACCTTTTTATATGAACAGAAGTTAAATATTTATATACACGTTTATAAATATAACAATTATCATATATATACTATTATGAAATATATTATTATTTTTAAAGTTCAACTGTTAGGGAATTCAAAATCCCCATAGTTGCAGTAAACATATAAAACAAAACTTATGCACAATCTATACTGTTCTTAATATATAAAATAGACTTATATCAAATAAAATGCGTACTTACTTTTAAAAACCAGAGAGGAAATGTTTTGCCAACTAATGCATGCGGCCATGGGGAGGAGGCAGGCCAAGGAAAAGAGAGAGCTCATGCTCAGGTTTGGAAGAAATAAGAAAAGATGGAAGGGAGATGAGAACAGGCGATTTTTAAAGGAAGAATGCATGCGTGATTCAAGCAACATGACATGGCGAATTGCATTCTTCAGGCAACAGAGAAAATGCTAGTTTCTTAAATATAAAGGTAGGTCTGCATCTGATATGTGAACGTGCTATATGACTTTATATAATATTTACAAAGCTCTTTCCTCTTTTAATATTAATTTGAGGGCAACGAATAGCCGACAGAAAGAAAGGAAGATGCAATCTATGCTATACTATATATATATATATATATATATATATATATATTCCTAGAAACACTGAAACGAAGAGGTAAAAGAGGGAAGAGAAAGAGGCGTATAAATGAATGGTAAATAAATTTAGATTTCAAATGAAATAAATGGAACAACAGAGATTAAATCCTAGAATAATAAAAAGCAACGGTTATATGTTGATTAAGAAAAATAATTAAAACAATTAATGGCTTAAATGAGGCAGCATGTTTCAAATTTTTGAAATGCAAAAGAAACGTACACTATAAATATAAAGTTTTCAAAAGCAAAAGAAACGTAAAGCTGTCCACTAATTCATCAAAACGTTATTTAAGTAATAAATTGAAATGAAAAAAAAAGTAATTGTAACGGTCAATAGTTGATTTAGCCATACACTTAAAGCAATAAATTTTTTTTTATTTGTACAACACATAATGAGTTTTGAAAGTCAAGGATATAAAAATGGATAAAAGGAAAGAAATCAGGAAATTTTTGTGAGCAATAGCTTTCCAAGGAAAGGTAGGCTTACATTATATATACATGCTGAGATGATTAGGCACGTTCAAAATTTTTGAAGCAATGAAGGAATTGGAAATAAATATAAAATGAAAGAAATTTGAAAAGTCCGTAGTTATGATTTAGCCAAAATTTATTAAAGCCAATTACTAGGAAGGTTGGAACCGAAATAATAGGGAGAGGAAGGCACATTAAATTTGATGACAAAGTTGTGTTCGGATCTATAAGCAAGTGGTTTATATATTATAGGCCTTATGAAAGCGAGGGAAGGAACGGATGCTACTAGCTTGATGATTTGAGATTCTTTCAAGCGTTAAAAACAAAAAAAAGAGAGACCAGAATAAACGCACCACCATAAATATAAATATACGCTTCAATTGCAAAAGAAACGTATAGAGAAAATTATGGGTAGTGGGAAAGGTAAAGTCAGTGCACGAAACTACAAGGAATAATAAAAGCAAGGTCGATGATCACAAATTTATTAATGGTTACGAATGGAAAAGTCTACCTGGATTGGAAAATTATTAAGCAATAGAAATCTTTAACGGTAGTAAATAGAAACCGTTACGCACTGATTCAGAAATCAATTAAAGCAATTAATAGCTTGAATTGGACAGCACATTTTCTCAATTAAATAAACGTCCATAAAATTATTTGAAAATTTACAATCTGCTATATTTAAATATACGTATTCTAGATATATAAACATTTTATTTAAAAATTCAATTATTATAAGATTTCACAAATATTCAATTAAATACGTTATAGAATCAATTAAAATTGTTAAAATTTTCCGGGCCGTTACACTCTACCCCATTCAAAACTTTTCGTCCCCGAAAAGGAAGGAGGTAGGAGAATAAAACAACCAGAAAAAAAATAGATTGAAAGCCAAGATAAACAATAAATTTTAAAACTATATAAATTTTATTTAAAATATTTATTTGAAAATTTCATTTGAAATTAAATTTTCTTTAATATTTAATACTTCTCAAACTCCTTTGCAAACAATTATTTACATTATTACTTCTATTTACAAAGACTATTGAAAATATTAAATCCAAAATTTATGAAATTTTTAATTTATCTCAAGATACCTTTCAAATATTATCAATAAATTAATAATCATTTTCTTTAAAGATGTTTTATTTAATTTATAACTTCAAAAATTTTTATAACACTAAAATTTTATATAAAACAATGTAGTATACAAATAAGCAATATTTAAAAGATTTATTCAAAAAGGAAAGGAAGGTAGATTCCGAAAACGGAATATAGGTGAAAAATGAAGCTGAGCAGATGAGGTAGATTCAAAAGAATAGAATCGGGCACGAATAATTTATTTCAAACCATAAGAATTTTAATTTCAAATATTAATACAAATTTTCTTTGTTGGGAAAAATACTTTTATAATAAATACCTTTATAATAATATGTTTATATCGAAATAAATCTTTCTTTCGAAAATATTTTTATAACTCGATGTTTTAACAAGTTTATCCTCGTTCTTGCAGACTCTGGCCATGCGTTGATCAGGCGCAAAGCTAGAATTCTTCAAGTACTTAGTAGACCTGTTTCAACACCCAGTGGAAATACTTGATAAACCTTTTTTAAAAATAGATATGGAAAGTACAACCCAAACAAACAACCAAACCAAAACCTTTGTCCGACCATGGTTCGCAGATACACAATGGTTACGCCTGGGTCTCCCAGGAAACAATCCATATTCGTAAGCTTTCTCATCCCTGCGAGTTACGCCACGATGACTAGTAGAGTGCAGGATACACAATGGTTACGCCTGCCCCAGGAAACAATCCGTACCCCTAGGCAAGACTCAGCCAGGCACTTGCGCTACTATTCGCGACCTACACAGATTGCAGGATACACAATGGTTACGCCTGGATCCCCCAGGAAACAATCCGTACCCCTAGGCAAGACTCAGCCAGGCAGTTGCGCTATGCAGTCACGAGAGAAAAAAAACCATGGGTTACGCCACGGTGGGAAACACTCGAGTATTACATCCGGAAAACTGAAAATCATAGAGAATAATATCGATAGAATGAATCCACGATGTGGCCACAAAGCGGATATCAAGCAGAAGGCACTTTCCATATCTTTACTTCGAAAATATATATCATATAGTACCTTTTCAAATACTTTCAAATATCATACTTATATAAAATCCATATATATATATAAGATTCCATTTTCAAATCGAATACTTTCCAAATCAATAGTATATCAAATCATACTTATATAGACTTCGATTTATAAAAAAAATTCTCTTTCCAAATTGAGTACCTTTCAAATCAATAGATTTCAAATCACTTCATACTTATACAAATCCATTTTATATAAGTTCGACCACTCCCAAATCAAGTGCTTAACAATATAAGGTTCTCAATTTCAAATCATTTCAATATCAATTCAGTTTCAAAATCATATAGGATTTCACCAAATTTTCTTCCAAATTAAGTATCTAAATTTCAAAGTTCCCAAAATAATAGGTTTAGAAAATTATCCCAGTTTCCAAATTAAAATAATTCAAGTCAAACAAATTCATTTCCAAAATCACCATATAAGTACTGGTTTTTAATTTCAAAACCAAATATTTTCTCAAAATCAATTATACTCAAAATGGTTTCCAAATTTATAATCATCACTTTAAAACTTTTAAACTATCTATTTCTATTAGAAATATCCAATTTACCTTTCTGAAAACCATTATTTGAAATTAAAATTTTTTATTTTTTTTCCAAAACATTTCAAAACTAAATTCCATATTAGTATAATTAAAAATAGTCATATTCACTTACTTAACAAAAGGTTTCAAACTTACTTAAGTCATACTCTTCAAAACTAAACTTATATGCTTCATCAAAAATTTTATACTTTTCGAAATTTCTTAGTTTAAAACTTTTAAACCTTGATTTGGAAGTGCTCGAACCTTCAAAATGGTCGATGAAATCAAATTTCAAATCTAAGAGTTGGAAATCAATTTTTTTTATATAGAGTTATTACTAGTCAAATTGAAAACTCGAGGACTGAACGCCGGTCTCACTTTAAATTGTTTCAAATATATACATATATCTTTCGAAAATATCAAATTATACTTCGGAATTTGAAATCAAAAATGGTTTTACAAAATCACTCGCATAGCGAAGCTATTAAAGTGGCCTCTCCCCCACTCTGAAACTCGAAAATCAATGTCGATGATGCATGCACTCATCACCGAAATTATTCTCCAGCGACATAAGTGAGTTCTGGACTTCTATTTTCTTGAAAACTTCTTTGAAATTTCTTCAAAATTATTGGAATTCGTTTGAACCCATTTGAAACATTTCTTATTCGGAAAAATACTTTTAAATCGTATTATTTTTATATATTTTCCCAAAATCTTAAAACCAATTTCAAAATATCGGAATTCAATTCTCGAATTTCAAATTTAACCCTTCAGTTATAAATCCTTTTTATATAAATCACTTTCTTATAAATTTTCAAAATTTCCAATCCTTTCAAAACTTTTATATATAGAATAACATTTCTTATTTGTTTTATATATAGGTATATAATCCTTATCGAAAACATCTTCACTTTTATATATAGAATAAAATCATAGTTATCAAAATAATAATTTCGTATAAAACAATTTTAAAATACAACCAACCCGATTTTCAAAGGATGATTCAAGAATGGACTTCAAAACAAAGATAGAGATTTAATTTAGAGGAACTCTAATCAATAGAATCCTAATTCGAAGATAGGCTCAAACAAGGTTGAGAAAATCAAATTACAAAATAGAAGATGGATATACTTATATAAATCTCGGGCGACCTTAACCGGGTCAACCGTGACTTCAGAAATATAATTGATGCAGAATTCTAAAGCAAATCAACATTCAATTGCCAGAGATAGAATTCGGCATACCAAGATATAGCAGCATCGTAAACCGAGGATACAGAAATCTCCGGTGAATCAATGCCAATTGTAAAGGAGTTTTCACCCCCTTTACAATTCATTCCGTGGAGTTATGGGATACTCCGGAATCAAACGAATATAAATACGGAGAGACAAGAATGAATTTCGGAACCGAGTGACATTCCAAAATTCAAAGGAAATCAAGTCAAAAAGAAGGGATTCAACTCGAACGAAAGTGATTCTGTAAATGAATTTACCATATATTCTAGGTTTTGCCTAGAGCCAAATCTCTGATACCAACTGTAATGACCCGCTATTTTGGACCATTCAAATCGACAATAAAACCGTACATGTCCGACTTGAATAATTCAAAATACCGAATTGTTAATAAAATTTGGCAAAACTTAAAATATACAGTAAATAAATCAATCATAGATCACTTACACAAAGTAATACAATGCAGCGGAATAGATAAAGAATAGTAGTTCATGAAGCTACTATATACCTCAGAGTTAGAAATAAAATACAACCGAATAGTTCAAATGCCATGAAGTCTCCAATGCAACAGATGGCTTCTCTGAACCAACCAACTGGATGACTAAAGGGATAGATAGCTGGATCTTCATGCAAAGCTCCAACTTCGAAGATGAGTCTCAAATGCTGTATCTCTCAGTCTGACCCGAGCGTAAAGCAAAACACAAAACACTCGAGTCAGGATTAACATTCTTATATCTATAAATCTAACTCAAGTGAAATATCAACTGAAATATAATTAACTTAGAGGATGTTTGGGATAACCATCCTCTAAGGGTCCATGGAACTATCTAAAAGATAGAAATATACACTATAACACCGTAGTCTTTTCAACTTAATTTATACTTCAAAACCAAATATCATTTTCACTTCAAATATCTCTATACTTCCCAAATAGTATTTTTATATATTAAATAATTTGTACAGTAAAGAAATTTCAATTCCCTCAACTTAACAAATCGTTTAACATCAACCCGACCACCCCATTTAAATCTATTTCAATCTCAATTTATTAATTTAAATTCAACTCAATTTCCAAAATAACCACTTCAATTTTATCGATCTCAAATTCGGATTTGAAATCACAAAATACCCTTTATGTTCAATATATTTCAAAACTTTAAGTATTCAACGTTTCAAACTAACTTTTTAATCAATTTAGTTTCTAAATAATAAATTCAACTATGCTGATTTCAAATACATATCCGAATCTCAAAATAAACCATTTAAATCCCAATATAGTTCAAAGCTTTAATATTTAATTAAATGTTCAATTTAATAGTTCCATATAGATCTCGATTTAACCTCATTATTATCTAGTCTTAAAATAATCCCTCATTAGGTACAATATCATTTAAGTAACCTTAAATTACATTTTACTCAATATTTTCTTATATTTATTTAAACGTGATATATTCATTAAATCAGTTAAATAAAAATCCAGTTACAAAATCATACCCTTAAATTTCCCATTTAAAAATTTCAAATTGATTTAATTGAATAAATCCTTATTTAAATACCATTTAGATAAACCCACATTTATCTCCCAATCTTAGTAAATTGCAGAATACTTTTGGAATAAAATTTACATAAATATTTAGCATAATTTATGTATTAAATCAAATTTTGACCAAATTAAATATTATTAAATCTGCATATCATTACCCTTTATATGTAAATTTTTTTTAAGGATTAACATTTAATAAGACCATATATTTCTTTCCAAAACAATGAATTAAATTTCAAAATATTTATATATATGGACCAACGATGTCTGTATATATTTCTTATCATATGGTCAAGTGTTACGGATATTTATCATTTCAATCCGTACACTAAATGTATACAGGGGGAAAGCATTTCAACCCGTAATCCCAATTCAATTAAATGAAAATCGCTTGGGTTTAACATTTCAACCCATAACGATTTTCTCCTATTCTAAAGTCTGTTCGGGTATGTATCATTTCAATCCATAGTGATTTCTATACTAACAGGGAATTTGCAGAGTGATAACAGATATGTAAATAATAATAACAACAGGCATATATCATCAAAATAAATATATAAACAATAGGATATGGTATCATATCCCATAAGTGAATAGTTACAGATAATAGCATATATAACAATTTAAATAGCTACAGCCTCATATTTCAATTGTCGTCTCAATTGAAATCAAATTTAGTAAATAAAAGAATGTTAATCGTGAGTGATTTCTCACCTTTCGAGGCCAGAGAAAAAGAAGTGAGTTATGAAATCCAGATCCGAATTCCAAAACAAAGCTAGATGGACACGGTTCAACGATCAAAGCTGATAATAGGAATAGACGAATTCAAATCAGAATTGGATCTAGGAAGATAAATAGGATAAGTGAGCTTATATACAACTAGCCAACATATGCAGACACAGTTTATAAAATATGCAACAAAATATGCATGCCTCGGTTAATATATACACATAGGTGTGCAGACCGACTATATTAATATAACCATATATATACTATATAACATTTCCTCTACCAATTTGTATATGACTATACATATGACTATACTTGAAATCAAAATACGCATCCCTTAAAAAAAATCCAACGTATATCAGTCAGTGCAAACAACCTTAAGGCTGACATGAAATAAACTTTTGAAAGCATATACTGTTGAAATTATAAAATATTGATATAACTTATACTGTAAAACTACCATAGAAAATTTATATATATACCTACATTTAAATATAACTTATGTAAATTGTTGAAAATAAAATAAAATATAGTACGGTAGACTCTAAAATACTAAAACAATCATAAAACTATATATATTATAAATTGACCTATCAAACTTGTACCCACCAATTTTATATAATATATATACCAAAACTGTAACGAAAATTGAAATATTATATTTTATATATCTAACATATGAAAGCTAATAAAATAACATATTTTATTATAGTTGAAACTGTTATAACCAAATATATAAAACATATAAAAATACGTATATTAATAGAAGGCTGCCAAACTTATACCATATATACCGTAAGCTATCAATAGTAAAATAAAACGCGTATATATATATATATATATATTTAACTTATCAACTAGTTAGTAAAACATACGTATCTAAAAGCCGTACGATAACTATATGCTAACAAAAGTCAAAAACTATATACCGTAAAATCTTAAAATAATATACATAATACAGTATAAATATATACTAACCTTTTTATATGAACAGAAGTTAAATATTTATATACACGTTTATAAATATAACAATTATCATATATATACTATTATGAAATATATTATTATTTTTAAAGTTCAACTGTTAGGGAATTCAAAATCCCCATAGTTGCAGTAAACATATAAAACAAAACTTATGCACAATCTATGCTGTTCTTAATATATAAACTAGACTTATATCAAATAAAATGCGTACTTACTTTTAAAAACCAGAGAGGAAATGTTTTGCCAACTAATGCATGCGGCCATGGGGAGGAGGCAGGCCAAGGAAAAGAGAGAGGTCATGCTCAGGTTTGGAAGAAATAAGAAAAGATGGAGGGGAGATGAGAACATGCGATTTTTAAAGGAAGAATGCATGCGTGATTCAAGCAACATGACATGGCGAAGGGCATTCTTCAGGCAACAGAGAAAATGCTAGTTTCTTAAATATAAAGGTAGGTCTACATCTAATATGTGAACGTGCTATATGACTTTATATAATATTTACAAAGCTCTCTCCTCTTTTAATATTAATTTGAGGGCAACGAATAGCCTACAGAGAGAAAAGAAGATGCAATCTATGCTATACTATATATATATATATATATATATATATATATATATTCCTAGAAACACGGAAACGAAGAGGTAAAAGAGGGAAGAGAAAGAGGCGTATAAATGAATGGTAAATAAATTTAGATTTCAAATGAAATAAATGGAACAACAGAGATTAAAGTATGGATGTAAATCCTAGAATAATAAAAAGCAACAGTTATTTGTTGATTAAGAAAAATAATTAAAACAATTAATGGCTTAAATGGGGCAGCATGTTTCAAATTTTTGAAATGCAAAAGAAACGTACATTATAAATATAAAGTTTTCAAAAGCAAAAGAAACATAAAGCTGTCCATTATTTCATCAAAACGTTATTTAAGTAATAAATTGAAATGAAAAAGAAAAAAAATTAATTGTAACGGTCAATAGTTGATTTAGCTATACACTTAAAGCAATAAATTTTTGTTTGTTTGTACAACACATAATGAGTTTTGAAAGTCAAGGATATAAAAATGGATAAAAGGAAAGAAATCAGGAAATTTTTGTGAGCAATAGCTTTCCAAGGAAAGGTAGGCTTACATTATATATACATGCTGAGATGATTAGGCACGTTCAAAAATTTTGAAGCAATGAAGGAATTGGAAATAAATATAAAATGAAAGAAATTTGAAAAGTCCGTAGTTATGATTTAGCCAAAATTTATTAAAGCCATTTACTAGGAAGGTTGGAACCGAAATAATAGGGAGAGGAAGGCACATTAAATTTGATGACAAAGTTGTGTTCGGATCTATAAGCAAGTGGTTTATATATTATAGGCCTTATGAAAGCGAGGGAAGGAACGGTTGCTACTAGCTTGATGATTTGAGATTCTTTCAAGCGTTAAAAACAAAAATAAAGAGAGACCAGAATAAACGCACCACCATAAATATAAATATACGCTTCAATTGCAAAAGAAACATATAGAGAAAATTATGGGTAGTGGGAAAGGTAAAGTCAGTGCACGAAACTATAAGGAATAATAAAAGCAAGGTCGATGATCTCTAATTTATTAATGGTAACGAATGGAAAAGTCTACCTGGATTGGAAAAGTATAAAGCAATAGAAATCTTTAACGGTAGTAAAAAGAAACCGTTACGCACTGATTCAGAAATCAATTAAAGCAATTAATAGCTTGAATTGGACAGCACGTTTTCTCAATTAAATAAACTTCCATAAAATTATTTGAAAATTTACAATCTGCTATATTTAAATATACGTATTCTAAATATATAAACATTTTATTTAAAAATTCAAATATTATAAGATTTCACAAATATTCAATTAAATACGTTATAGAATCAATTAAAATTGTTAAAATTTTCTGGGTCGTTACATATACCCAAGTTTCCCCTACTTGACTTCGAGTAAAACCTTGATCAACATCGAGTAAAAACTCGAATTACTCGAGTATGGCCCGAGTCAAAATATACTGCAGTCCCCAACCTTCCCCTGACACTATTCTTCACCGTGCATATGCATGGTGGTTCTAGCCACCTCCGGCCACTACCCAACCAACGAACATGTCGCCGACCCTTCCTGAATCACATCGCGATCCTCCAAAACCTATCATCTGCTCGAAATCAATTTCGAGTTACCCCAAACCAACCTGTCATCAACAATATGGAATAACACCCCAACCTGAAAACAGCTCGTCTCCTCAACGCCGACCATCGGAGACGTTGGAACCACGTCCGCCTCTTCTTCAACACCCGAGCTACCCTCTCACCAAAAATTGTTGCACTCGATCGTCCCTTGACTGCGTGAAGATTGAAATTCCCAAACCAGTTAAAATTAGGTTTACAGAACAAAATAACCCACCAACGTCACGCCGATGATCTTCCACCTCCACCCCTATTTTTCCCATCACCACCGATCATCCCACCATCACCAGTAACAACCCCAACCATCCAAAAACCCGAGATCATCTGAATTTTCCAAAAACACCAAAAACAGTGCAACCCCGACATGCACTTCAATTCAATTTTAAAAATTAAGATTTAGATCTTAAAAATCCTATTTTTGAATCAGTATTCAATTTATAATCCTAAGTATGAGAATTACTGTGTTTGAATTTTTACTAAAACTTAAAGTTTCCTGTTGTTCTTGTTTCCAGAGCAAGTTATAATTTGTTTTTAGCATAAATAAAATTTTAAAGCTTTCTTTATAATCAATTAATCAGATATCGTTTGAATCCTAAATCCTAACATGAATTTGTTTAAGAGAATTTTTTTATATTAAAATCTTTACTTCTGAAGTTAAGTACAAGAAAGAGCAGATATACATCACATACATTCAAACATTTATATGCATATATTCAGCAATACATTTAAAATCATATACACAGGCACACTAATCAACATGCAATCCAGATAACATACACAAACATACTTATTTAAACAACCAACTTATATTTAAATTTTAAAAAGTGTTACTCACCTGGGAATAGAGTTGAAACAGAGCACAAATTGAAAAGCTTTTTGTAACAAACGGGAATTTTCGACTTCCGAAAATTCAACATCGATACTCACTTTATCGACTGCCGAGAAATCGAAGGCCAAAAACCCGAAATGTTATGGTTTAAGAAAGAAGAATTTAAGAAAAGAGGAGAGAAAACGATAGAAGATGGAGAGGAAAGAAAATAGAAAATTTTAAAATAGAAGAAAAAGAGAATAGAAAGAAAATAGAAAATGGAACGGAACGAGAATAGAACATTAAAATAGAAAGAAAAGAGAAGAGAAAGGAAACGGAACACAGAAGAAAATAGGACGGAATATTTTTAAATTCAATTCGCAATGCTTTTAAAAATCAGACTACCATAAGGCCTCCCGCACACACACACAATGCAAACGCAGAATCGGAGGAGATTTCTCCTTATGATAGTCAAAGATGCTTGATACGCATTTAAAATAACATTTGATATTATTACTAGTGCATAGTGTAGAAGAAATTCATTTCGAAAGTAGAATATAAATCTTAGCCAACATACGACCATTATCGTATACCTATTATAGCTACCATCCAAACAGTGTTGCGACACCATAAGTGAATGATAGGTTCTACAACTAAAACCGTACAAGTTTCGTATTGTTTCTTTGGATTTCCAACAAATGGTCAGGCCAAGGAACTTCCCATTGCCACATGAGAATGCCTCTGGAAAGACATCCCCGAGAACCAAACCGGAACTCTACCAACACAAGGCCGGGTTACCCCTAACTGGGTAACTACTGACACGAGCACGCCATTCCCCGATCGTAAACGACCTTTCTCACGGGATCCCGAAAGCCAACAACCACAAAGTAATAAATTCGTAGTAACCACATAGGTTAAATATCTGGGCTCCATACCATGATACCACCTCTATCCAGAAGGAAATGTACATACCTAAAGGGTGCTACCCCTCATAACCTTGCCGCATCTTTCCTGTTTTGACCATTTCCGGGGTGTGAGGTTCGACGAAGTCACGTCCACAAAAACATACTTTATACAAAAGCCATGCTTTGGGTCAACAAATGATCAACACAATGATCACCAAGATAGACGATCAAATAAACGATCCTATCACAATAATCAACACAATGATCATTTCAGCAACACTCAGCATGTCACATTACCAAATTGGGAATATATCGCTGATAACCTCAACTATATAACCTCTGAGCTCGTACGTCTCAGAGAAGGGTGTTAAGCTAAAAGAATAAATTCTTCGCCACCAACAGAAATATATTTGAAAGAAATCTGCTTTATATCTCAACTTGTAATTTCAGACACACAATCCATACAAGTCTGTTCCGGGATCGAACAAAACCGAAGGTACTTACAAAGAAGTCCTTGCAATCCGGATATTCACAATCCTGATCGGATTCACCATCACATATGGAGAACTCTATACCGGAGCAACTCGGGGCAGAGTAAATCGACAGGTCATCCTATCGCTCTCGCAAATACCGGGTCTTCAACACTGATCTTCAATGCAATTCACAACGACGTATCACATATTCGGAATGGGTTATACGACCCCATGGTCCTTTCCCGGTTAACCCGAATAGTGAGCGCTTATTCAAAAATAAGTGTAGCATTCACATTCAAACAAATCACATCAATTACCCATTCAAAGGGAAATATTGATAGTCGGTTATTGAACTATCAATGGACATGCACACATCACCAGATTCCAAATAATTTTCCAAATTATTTATTTTCCAAAATATCTTCACTAGATATAAAATTTCAATACTTCAAAAATAAATCAATATTTATTTCTAAACCAATTCCACTTCCTTTATAAATTTCTTAGTGAATTTGTAATTCCAAGATATCAATGAATATTCGATTTCAATTATTCATTTCAATTTTCTTTTCAATTTATCTTCAAAAAGATAAATTCTAAATATCACTTCATATTGGAAACAATTCCATACTTATTTAATAAGTAATTCACAAATTTTATTTATTTTCAACACTTGGAAAATATTCAATATACTTAAATCGAAATTAAGTATATATTTCATTCTTTAAGGAAATCATTCACTTAAACATATTTATTTGGGCCAAAACGAATGTTACGTAAAACATCGTTACGACAACCCAAAATCACTAGTATAGGGATTCGAAATTAAAATAGATATATAAATCCCAATACTATGCAAAACATTTCCTTTCGGAAATCATTTACTATAACAACAGTGTTATAGTCCATCATCTCCTTCTATTTCTCGAAAACGTCTATTTCAACAATAAATGTTGAAATCTATGGTTTCGAATCTCAACACATTTTAAAACATCGTTAGATCGTTTTAATTCTATTTAAAACATCCAAATCCAAAACAATTTCTTTAACGTGTTATTCACTATTCAAAAACGTGAATATACTTTGTTAACAATTTTCATCCTTTCTATTCAATTTATTTTTAAAGGATTATTCACTATTCAAAAATGTGAATATAACTCCATTAATAGGTTTCAACAATTTTCTTATCAAAATAAGTCGTTTGCGAATTTATAAAACAATGTTTAGAAATTCCATTTCTATTTATTTATAAAAACTTCCTTTTTATAAATTCTTTTATTAACCTATTCCAGTTTATAACTAAATTATGAACTAAAAGTTCATATTATAAGCCAAATGCCTATAAAACGATTATTTTACAAAATCGTTCTTTTTAAGACTTTCCAAATTATAAATCTTATAACTTATAAGATCCATTTATTTAACCAATCTATTCTTCAAATAATTTCACCAAATTTATAAATCTTACTATTTATAAATTTCATTTATAACTTCACAGTTTATAATTCTATAAATTTCATTTATTTATGAAATTCATTTTCACTTCATTCAAACACTTATAAAAACTCGTTTTATAATGTCTATATTTCAATTTATAAATATCCATTTATAAATCTCTTAATATAAATCAATTTATATTATTCTTTAAAAACATCTTTAAATTCCTTTAAAAACTTCTTCCTTTTGATTCATAAAATAATTAAATTTTATAAATCCTATATTTCAACTTTTCATAATAAATTCAAAAATATCTCGATTTAACTATTTTATAAACTCAATAGCATCATATTCTCAAAAATCAGTTTTTAACTAGATTTCTCAAAAATCATAATTTTTATAACTTTAAAAATTATAACGTTTATTTATTTAAAATGAATCAATTCCAAAAATATAGTATATTTTTCAAAAATCACTTTAAAAATCATTTTAAAATCCCAAAATCTGGGTCCAATGATGCTACACACCAAATAGTCAATCACGACAACAACAATATCATATATCGATATGAAAATCCATCAAATATCAAAATATCTGAAATCAAATAAAAACTGTTGAGGAATCCAGTTGGATCCCTCCAACCTGTTTTCCTGCATCCACAAACATTAGCACAATACCAATTTCGCTCCAGTACGAAATTATCGCGGTATATGTTCTTATTAAATATTATCCGCTTAATAACGGCGTAATAGGGTCTCATCCGCTAAAAAATGCGGGAAATCAATAATTCCAATATATACATATGCCAATATATATATATTGCTATTATATATAATACCAATTTCACTGTTTATGAAATATTCGCGGTATATGTTTTTAATAAATAGCATCCGCTTACTAACATCGTATAATGTCTATTTTAACAATCAATAGATATCAATCATCATTCAAACATGCATTCAAATATTTTAAATCTAACTATTTAAAATAAAATCGAAACCTATTCGATTGAGTGAGAAGTTCTCACCTTGATTTTATTTCCGTTTTAGCGATTTATTTCGAATAAAATTAAACGCGCGTTTAATTTTACCCAAAATTCTCAATAACTCCAAACGACTCCAAACCAACTCCATCGCGTAGTGCTCGTCCATACGATTCCAATGCAACTGAGTTTGCATTTTTTCGACCTCGTATGAAAAAGTTATGAATTTTTGAAGTTTAAACACGATTTAACTTACTAATTACAACATAACTTAATTAATTTTCAACCTTCATCCAATCCTAGCCCTTGATCCAAACCCAGATACATCTCCACCGTGCGCACCTTCTTCCCACTCCCTCGTTTCTCTTCTACAGATAATGGAACGCACGCACATAACAAAACCCATAGCACAAATTAGGTTTTCAATTTGCAAACTAATTACTCGATGAAACTCGATCAAACCACCGCCACGCGAAAGCCCTCGACAAGAGCCATACTCGGCTTGAAGCTCATAGAGCTCGGCCATCCCTGTAGCACGCAGTTCGAGGCCGAACTCCAGGCCTTTGAGCCCAATTTGCCGCCAATCCGAAGCTCCAAACACGATCATGACCGTTGGATAGATGGATCTTGGCATGCTCTTCAACCTTCTAGTTGAAACCTAAGGCTAATTGTCGACGGATGAGGAGATAATCGAGGTGGAAGTTGGGTGTTTTCTGGCCATTCATTGGGGTGAACGGCGGCTAGGGTTTCATATGTCTTATTTTTTTTTTTTTTAATAAATGAAGGGTGTGGGTGTCTATTTATAGAAGAAAATCGAACACTATTCATCCGGAAATTCCGAACTCCGATTTACGCGCCGAAACTGACGTACCTAGGGTTTATCCCGCGTTTCGGACACAATGGAACAGGTTTCGGAAGCTAATTCGAAGTATGTGCGAGTTATGGCTGTAAACGCTCAATTTAAATTAAACCGATTTAAGCGATTTTCTAGGCGTTTTAATTCGTACCGGACAAACGGTAAATCCAATTGACACGAAATTTGAAACCTTACAATAATATCACATTACGGATCCGATGAAACTGGTTTCGTCGAAATCCGAGACTTTTTGAAAAATGGCTATTTTCACTCGTCAAATTTAAATTAAAAATAAATCGATGCATTTCGAGCTGCCACACTCAAACGATAACTCCGATTGACACGAAATTTGAAATCCAGTAATAACTAACTATTACGGATCCAATGGAACTAGCTTCATTCAATTCTGAGATTGTTCAAAAATTGACTATTTTTACTAGTCGATTTAAATATTAAAATATTCAATTTTCACAAATTAACTTTTAATTCGATTTTAAAAGTTCTAAAATATCATTCTAACTCTCATATGATAAAATAAAATTTTACAAATCATTTTCAATCATATTTAACTATATTTTCAATTATTTCCATAATTTAACATATTAAATTATCGATTTAATTATCCAATTAAATTCAAAAATTCAAATAAAAATTTATTTGACTTATAAATTCACTTCTTAATATTTAAAATTAATTAAATATTCAAATTTTAATTTCTAAAAATTCTGGGTCGTTACACTTTTTGTTTTGATTTTAAAACCAGAGTGCCTTGCTTTTAAAGACTTCAACTTGGATGCGTTTACTTCCTGATTATAAACTGAGTTGCACATTGTTTTTGAAGTTGAGTTGCAGGCTAGATGCATTTAAATTTTTAATTTGAAAATCTTGCAATTATATGCTGTGATGGCTTGAACTAGTTAAAGAAGAAGGAAATGCAGGCTTTTTCATTATGCTTTTTGAAATGAATTCCAGGTGCAGGCTTATGCTTTGCTTTTGCATTACAGATTTCAGGTGTAGGCATACAGAACAGATTGAAGAAAAAGATTTAGCAGAGGACTTGTTTGCTTTAGACCTCACATATTTCAAAGAATGCAGTTGCATGTCCTTGATTTACATAGTTGATTGCAGGCTAGCTTTTTGGAAATGGATTTTACAGTTTGCATGTTTGAAATGGTTACTGGGTTACAGATTTATAATTGAGGAGGATGTTGAAAAATGAATTACAGATTGGTGATTGTGCTTTGCAAACTAGGTTATGATAAATGAATTTAAACAAGATTTCTGGTTTATTTTAATAGGAAGTGTTAGAGTTGTAGATATGTTTAAATAAGTTTTCAGCTGAGATTTTTCTTTTATTCTTAACTTTGAAAAAAAATGAACATTGGAAAAGAATAGAGCTTGAAGAAACATGCTTATATAAGATAAAAATGATTTATTTATAAATTAAAAGAAAACTTAAAAATAAATGGACACATGTAAAAAGAAAACAACATTTGTCACATTAGTTATTTAATTCAACTACACTTTGTCATTATACCACTTAATATAATAACATGTGTTTGAGAATTATTTTATTTGTTTTTATTTATTTTACCCTTATCTTTATTTATTAAGTACTTATGTATATAAATCATCTTCGTATGTAAATGTTTATGCATTTCTTTTTAAAGAAAATGAAATAAAACAATTTATATAAAAGATGAAAGTTTACTTACAAGATTTATATATGTTTATTTATTTGAATTCAAAATTAATTCATGTTCAAATTCTATTCATACATTTAAAAATCCAATTTTAAAACTAATTTATATTAACATATTAAATTTAAAAATAATAATAATGTCTTTTAAAACATATCTATATTTATACATTTATTATTATTTGAAAATAACTCATTTATCAATTTAAATAATTATAAAAGAAATTATAAATTACTTATCTTATTTAACTTATATTTAAATGCATTGATGTTTTATATATAAATGATATTTTAAATTTTCTATTATAATATCTTCACAAGCAAATTTTAAAATAAATAGGAATTGTTATATATATATATATATATATATATATATTTGGAAGAAACTATGTTTTGAAGTTTAAAATAAAATCTTTTAAAATGTTTTAACTTAAGATAAACCTTATAAGTATTTAGCATAAGTATAATAATAGATAATAATTAAAATTAGTATTTTATAGTTATGTTAAAATAAAAGAGAAACAAAATAAACAAAATATCTAAACATAAAGATGCAATAGCTTAGAACAAAGAATCAAGGCAATGTAAATTTATAACCTGCAAAGTAAAATGTGCAGGCTAGTAAGAATGCTAAGGTAACAAAACAAATATGCAGGCAAGGGAATACAAATGCAAAGTAAAGTTAGCTTAAAAATAAGCAACCTAACAAAGTCATAAGTGTGTAGCCTGTAGAGTTTTGAAATGTAAGAGACAAAATAAAGTAAGTTGTGAAACAAAACCGATTTGAAAACAAATAAGTAAAAATAGCTAGAAACAAATGCAAATTTGTGACTGTAGATAAGTATGCAGGCTGAAGCAAATGCAAAGCAAAATAAAAAGAAAATATCCATGACACATGAAAAGATGTAATAAGCTAAGAGGAGACACAAGGTACTCCAACATTTAATGTAAGCAACATTTTAGGTCATTCAAAAGTTTTGAAATATCTTTTCAGCCTCCCTAATATAACATCTTGCCTGATACAGACAAATTTTGTACCTGCAAAGAAATTGTTGCACCAGTTATCACCTTCCCCTATAACCTTTTTCATATACATGCTTTCTAATTCGTTCAGCATAGTCTTTCATAGCAAACACATATATTTTAATAACTGAGGCATCAATGCAAAGTCAAGGCAGAAATATTGTACAACAGTTTCAGTTTAAAGAATTAGCAGTTGCAAAGCAAAAATGCTCTGTCTCTTCCAAATGCAATGGTGAGTAACACTTTCTAAAAAATTATTTAAGTTTAATCTGATGCCTGATATTGTCTGGATGCTTGACATATTGTGTGAATATTCATTTATTTCATTATCTGGACATTTCTGAGTTGGAATTGCTGCATATTGAATTTTTAGTAAAGTAACATCACAATCAAAAACCTTTAAGTGGATCTATGTATATTCCTGAGTTGGAATTGCTTGACATATTGCATGTTGCATAGTGGTTCTGTGTATATTCATGTCTGGAGTTTAATTTAGCTGTAAATAACTTGTTCTTATAATTAAGTATTTGTTTGTTAGATTTAAGTATCAGGATAACTATATTTTTATGTTGATAAATGGCTCAAAGTTTGTGTGATTGTGAAACAAGATACTTACAGGTTCTATAATCATGTAACTGCATCCCTGTAGCTAGAATGCAAACTCTGGTGATTTAAAAACTTAACATTTCTTGATTGACTTGTTGCGATGACCTAAAATCTAATCAGGATATGTTGCCTTGATTTTAAAGTTAAGACTTAAATTCAATAAAGTTAAAAATAACTTAAATTTGTTCTGGAAACTAAAGGAAACATAGAGGCTTTAAATTATGTAAAATTCAAGTTTGCTAATTTAACAATTCAGTATCATGAATTGAATCTTTATACTTAATAACAACTTTAGAAAGCAAAATTTCATCTTTTATGTTAAGGGTTAAGGGTGCGGTAGCAGGTTTTCTCCTAGAACCCTACAGTTCTGCTGTATATAAAAATTGATCACCACGGCCCATGTTGGTGATCGAGTGCAGGGATATTTGGGGTGGTGGTAGTTGAGTTGTAGTCGAATATGATGCCGGAGTTGTAGACAGTCATATGGTCGGAGAGTGGAGAATTCGAGGGTGACAGGTTTGGCAGTGGGATGTGTTGGCGTTTCAGGTTGCAGAGGGAAGTGTATTTTTGTTTTCGAGCAAGGGGCTAGTATCTAGTGATTGTGATGGGATTTGGAAGTGACTGGTGTCGCGTGGGGGTGTCAGAGGATGGCCGGAGTATGCAGGGGCCACGATGCACGTGCACCGTGTCAGTGAAGTATGGTGGTGCTGATTTCTTGGTGTGCAGAGTTTGGCCTGAGGAAATACTCGAGTAACTTGAGTAAATGACTCGAAGCAAGGTGGTGGAAGACTCGAAGCACTGAAGTGGGTTGGTGTTTTGGTGGTTCCAGTTTTGTTTTGCCTCAGTTTTTATTATGCAAGATTTAGACTCGGGGAGGTCTCGAGTAAATTTCTTTTTTACTCGAAGTAGAGAGACAATTGACCCGAAGCAGCATAGTTTGGTCTCAGGTGAAGGTAAATTTCTACAGGCTGTAATAAACAACCTGTATATTTAAAATTTAAACTAAATTTAAGCAAAATTAATTGTATGTTAGTTGAAATCCTGATGTAATTGAATTTAAGTTAAGATTTAACAAAGCCTAAATCTAAATACAAGTATGAATTCAAATTTATAGTTTGAATCTAAAAGGCAGTTTTGAAATATTTAAATGAGTTTCACTTTTAAAACTTGATAATTTTCCAGATTTTAAATTTAGATCAGAAACAAAAAGTTGTTGCAGTTAATATGATTTTTGGTTAAAGTTTTGATTCAAATGGATATTTGAATTTTAAAGTTTAAAATGAATTTGGATTTAAAAAATCAAATTTCTGACTCTAGTTGTTAAAAGAAAGTTAAATCGAAGTTTAAATTCAAAATAAATTGAGAAATTCAAGTTTACATAGAATTTAAAATCTGAAAATTTAAATAAGTTTAAATATGGATAATTTAAGAATGAGTTCAAATAAAATAGTTGACAAGTAATTTGATTTAATAAAAATTAATTTGATTTTGAGAATTCTTTGATTTAAAGTTTTTGAATGAAATATAAATAAATTGTTTAACTTGAGGTTTGCAAGTTAAATATTAAGGTAAATTTGGAAATTTAAATTTGAATTAGAAATTCAAATAGTTTAATTTTATAGATTTTAATTTGAATGTTAATTGCAATCATTTTGAATCTTCAATTCTAATGATATTAGAATTTAAATTTAAAATGTAATGTAAGTGAAGTCATTAATTTAAGAATGAATTATCTTAAGGATAATAGGGTAATTAAGGAATGAACTATGTATTAAAGTTAATAAGTAAAGATCAATTAAGAAGTAAATTAAGAAATATTATTAAATGTAGACAATTAACCAAAGATCTTTAATTAATTAATATATATGATTAACTTTGGTTAATTAATTAGATTCATTAGGTAATTACTTGATGAAAGTAATTAAGGGATTAATTACTTATGGTAATTAATTTTGATAAGATGATGAATTTAAGTTAGTTAATTTATTTTAATTAATTTAAAGAAATCATTTACTAAATTGATTGATTACTGGTGTATGCAATGGAGCATAATTACTTAATGAAGTAATTAATGATAATTACTGATTGTAATTAGCGAAAGATGATATATTAATAAAGTAATTTGGATAATTACTTTTGAAATTAATCGGAGGATTAATTAATGGAGATAATTAATTATGAAATGATTTATTTATTTATATGAGTAATTAAGGATATTTAATTACTGGTTGTTATTAATCAAAGGTGATTAATAGTTGTGTTTAGTTAAAGATTAATCACGTAATGTGATTAATAAAGTAATTTAATCTGAATTAGGGATCATTAATTAATATAATCAATGATGTAAATTAAGAATTGTTTAATTAAGTAATAATTAATAATGTGGAGCTTAATTTATGTAATTAATTATAAATGGAGTAATTAAAGTTAATTACTAGAAATAACTTAGAATAACTAATTTGTACAATTTATTAAAGACTAATTACTTATTGTAATTAGAAAATGATTAATTAGAGGAGTTACTCAAGATAAATATCTAGAGATTAATTAATTAATTTGTATAAATTTAATGATTGGTTGTATAAGCAGGATTTATAAATTAAGTAATTAATTTAATTTACTTTAAATTAATTAGAGATAGAAGTAGTTAATTTAATTCATTTTAAGTTAATTACAAATGGTATGATTATAAATCATTGCTTATGGATGAATGATATTGATATTTCATTTGATGATTGTGAACTTAGATATGAGATGAATAATATCTAGGTGACTTGGATGTTTATTTAAGTATGATAGTATATTATTATCTGATTGGGTTGATAATTTTGATTATCTGTTTATGATGATGATATGATTATCTACTGTGATATTATGAATTATCTATCTGTGTGTATATTGATGATGTTGAATTAAACTGTTAAGGCTAAATAGACAACTTGGCCCTAAAAGACACGTTTTGGATTTCGATGAGACCGGGATCGGGTTTTCCGCATTAGGAACATCCGAAAACCACATCGATTCCAAATTAACGATAGGTCGTGAATCTGAAGTGAAGATGAAGATTCAGAATGCAAGGGTTATCGTCGTTAACTCTGAGGGTGATTCCAAAATGAGTGTAACGGGATAATGCCTTCGGTTTCGTTCGAACCCGGAACGAACTTGTATGGATTGAATGCTTTCAACACATCGTCAGGTGGGCGATGAGCATTCTAAGAAATATATTCTATAAAGGTAATCGCAGCCTCAAGCCTCATCAACCGGGAATGGCTAAAACAGGGGAGGTGCAGCAAGGTTAGGTGGGTCATGCCCAAGCAGGACAAGATTTCCCCTGTCTAGATGTCCCTTTTTATTCGGCTTTGTGGGCGGTTGGATGTACACCAACTGCGGGGTTATCTTGTTCGGGACTGTTCAGTAAGGAATGGTTCCGGCCTTGTGTTGCAGGGGATGAAGGGAGTAATCCTCGGTACGTTGATCTAGGCCACGTACTGTGACGGGCAGTACCCCAGTAGCCCTGCCATTGTATGGAATCCACAATCCAATAAGTGCCCACGGTTTTGATTGTATTACCCACTTTTGTGGCTAGTAGCTGGAATTTAATGAATGTAACAATTTCGGCTATTTTCTATTTACTTGAAAACCCTAGACCTATTATAATATCACAGAATTTCCTATCAAATGTTTTGGTTAGCGTAAGGTAAAAACTTTTCCATGTTTATGTATGGGGAGTCTTACGTGATACCTTTTGTTTTCAAAAGATTTTTAAAGTTAAACAACTTTAACCTGTTACTCATACCAGACCCATGTCTGACCCGAAGTTTATTTTTGTTTTTCATAAACTCTCGGGTACCCAAATTTTTACGGGTAGCCAAGGGATTCAGGTTAGCTTTGACGCATTCTGGAGGAGCAATGGAGCAGGAGGCTTCAGCGTTGTAGATATATATATAGTTCCGCTGTGTTGGTATCTCTGAGTCATTTGTTTGAGTTGAGTTGTATGAACTAGACAGGTGTTTATAACTGTCTAGTATGTGATGTATTATCTGTGTATCTCTGATTGATGTTATATACTATGTAAATACTTATGTGATTATTATAATTTAATCGTTCCGCTGTGAGATTCTGATGTTGTTGTTCTTTCTTCTCTATCTTTTCTACTTTCTCACCTCTTTCTTTTCTTATTAACGATACTTCTTCCTGGGCGTAGGAAGTGGGGTCGTTACATCTATACATAATTCCTAATCATCAAAATGATTTTTAGAATTTAAAACAAGATTTTATTTGTTAATTAAACTACAAATCAAACTTATCTATTTACAATATATATATAAATATACATTATAAATAGGAAAACATTTTGTTAGTTTTTTTTTAAAAGATAAAATTCATCATTTAAACATTTATTCAATTGTATTATTAAATCAAGTTAATTTTATTACAAAATTTTATCAAATCAATTTAATTTTAAATACAGATTATTAAATTGATATCGCTAAAATTTCCGGGATATCACAGATAAGGAGGATCGACTGAAGATCGCTGTCTTCCACATTACGCCGACCAGCTTCGAACGAAGCTACTTCGTTCGTGTGCGAGATGCTGAAGCATGAGTGGGGTTCTGGAATGAAAGTCGAGTGTGGGGGGTTTTAGGGTTTGCCATCCTACAGTGCTCAGACGATCTCAGAGGAAGTTGCGAATCTGGGTGGCTCGATTTTGATCTCGGCATCAATGGGTGACTTACGAGAACGACGACGAGCGGTAGAACATGGGTCGGCGAGCACGATGGTCGGCGATCCAGAGATGGCAAGCCGAGGTTGTGGTCTCGATCTGGGTTCGTCAATAAGGTATTCGAAATTGATTTTCTCGATTCAATCTTGATTTCAGTAAAGTACATTATTGTGGTTAATCAGTGGTTAATCAAAGAGTATGTATATGTATTATATATGTACAGAAAATGTGACGCCCCACCTCTATACCCACGCTAGCCAAGAACACTACGGTGTAATGCTGTCAACTAGCACGGAGAATAAGGCTGTTGAGGAGCGACCATCCGTGTAATTGCTTTGCGCGATCACCGATATGTCAGATAGTATAACGGAAATCCGACATACCGATACAAACACAAAGCTACTACACGGTGGCTATAATAATCTTCGGAACAAATATAGGAATAAGCATAACACAAATCAGTCACAGATAATTCATATCACAAAGGCGGAAGAAGATATAAATATATAACTGACACATGAAAGTGTATATCAGAGTAGTGGTCAAAAAGATCCACAATAATACAAAAGAATAGCAACACGTGCTATACAAAAGAATACAACTATGAGTCCATATCTCAAGTGTATACAACAAAATAAACTACTAATCTAAGTAGTTAGCCAAAAGTCAGAGAAATCAATCCCCAGTCAGAAGTCAAGCTGAAGCACCTGTAACATCTTGGTCTGACCCAAGTATTATTTAATAAGAAAATAATAAACGGATCAGTCTAGCTATAAATATCAGATGAGACGATATAGAATAAGAGGTATGACTAAACACATAATAATCACAATGCCAAGCTGTGATATATATAAGTAATTGAAAATCAACAAGAGATTAATCAATATCACAAAATCTACGCAAGAATCAAATAAATGTCATACTCCTTATTTCGTTCTCCAAACCATAAATATTGACGATTATATCAATGTCAATCACAAAAATCAATGACACACAAATTCACCAATGCACAAATATTGATAAAACTTATCAATGGAAATCACGAAAATTGGTGAAACACAAATTCTAGAAATCATCTCAAGAAATCCAGAAATCACAAAATGGGGGGAGGCCTATCACACGAACGGGAGCATTAAAGCTCACCAACATATGTATCACACGAACGAGAAGCTATCTTATGGTAGCAAGCCATTAATTTTTGACACACGAACGACCCGAAGGCCATGGGGAGCTACCCCACATGTGTGAGTCGAAATCACACAGAAACGGGGTCTAGTCTAAATTGCAGACAAAGAGACATCGCACAATTGCTAGTCTAAATCACAAAAATAATCATCATGATCATCAAGAAGTGTAAATTACAGTAAGCTAGTAAATATATGAGCTTAGCTTCATGTCCCATAACCACTAGCTTAACTTAAATATTTACGAACAAATTGTATATCTCCACTAGAAAATTGTCACAAGAGTTTCAACCGAACAAGTCCAAGAATTAACCGGCGAAATAAACGCAAGCGTTTCATACCACTCGTTTTACTAGGTCGTTTAATTAGATTTCTCATACGAGTGAGGTAAAGGCTTGTATATACTAATAGATTGGAAAACGGTTTAAGAAACGAGCTTTGTAATAAAATAAATGTTGAAATCGTTTTGATGAAAGAATTTTGATATTTACCACTAGTATAGAAAACCTTTATATTTTTAAAGTGACAAATCACAAAGAAGATTGTAAGAACAATCAATCACTAAAATTCACATACGAAGATGTGAATAAAATCCAAAGGAATCGATACCGAATCCATCAAAATGGTTATTCCCAAAAATCACGATGAAAATGTCATCAAAGTCCATAATAAATGATACCAACAAAAAGGGAATCAACACGAATCGATTAAAGTTAGAAATATACTCAAAAATATAAGCAAATAGGCACTATGCACAATCCTAGGCGTCTGGAGGTCCAATCTAGGCGTCCGAAACTAATCAGACGTCTGGTTTGGAACCCAGACGTTTGGATTTGTTCTCTGGGAATAATCCAGAGAACACCCAGACGTCTGAAACTTCAAGCCAGACGTTTGAGACCTATCCAGACGTCTGATCCTAAATTTCAGACATCTGGAATTAGTCTCTGCCCTTTTTTATTATTATTCTGCGTGGTCATATTTTTTTCTCTCCAGGCCCAAACCAGACGTCTGGACTTGGTCACCAGACGTTTGGTCACCTGGTCTGGGCAACAATTTGCCTAGGCCAAAGTGGCCAAAACGTATCGGGAGCGATCGGACGAGCAACGACGACTAAGGATTTATGCCTAGCGACAGCCCAGCCTTAACGGCTCCTCAATACACCCCGAATATCATTGTCCAAATATTCATAATAGGATTTTCATAAACTTGGACCAAAACACCCAAATTAGGAAAATTCACCAAATCAATTCAAATTGAAAGCAAATGAATATGCATATATGTTAGGAATTCATACCTAACAACAATGATAGATATAAAAAAAGATGTGAGATAAAAATGTCACCTTTGAACCCAAACGATTGAAGAAGAAGCTCGAAAGCAAAGGAGAATCAACCACTCTTCAAATCCAACTCAAGAACCTTATTCTAAGCTATAAAAGAAGAACATTCCCAAAGTTAGGTTTTGGAATTTTTGAATTTGATAAGATAATAAGCTGGAGAAGAAGAAGAGAAGCTTACTAATAGGTTCTTCTATTAGTTTGGAGCTAGAGCTTGATTTGCAAAAGAAAACTAGGGTTTTGGAGTTTTAATTTCCCATCTCTCCCACCATTGATGCTTTAGAACTGAAAAGAGGAGAAAGTGAGAGTGAATGGGGAGGAGTGGTTTAGATTTGAGTATAAGTTAAACATAGGGCTGAACCCAAACCCAAAGTGAAAATGGTCAAATTTTTGACTAGCTCCAAATATATCAAAGTTTATACTCAAAACGGTTGCAAATGTCATTTTAAACTCAATGGAAGTGGTCCCGAGTCCTAATTCGACCGTATGCAACAAGTAGCTTTTCGGACTAAATTTCGAGTATCGATAAAATATTTAAATATAAAATTGACAAATATGCGGGTTGTTACAGACTCCCCTCCTTAAAGAAATTGCGTCCTCGCAATATTTAAGAAGAAGATATATAGTAACAACCAAAAAAGCATATTCAACACAAAAGAAGTTTGAAATAAGAAGTTCACCTCAAAGAGCCCGAGAGAGTAAGTTCGGATGTGTTCACTCGATGAACTCTCTAGATTCCCAAGAACAATCCTTAGAATTTGAAGACCATTGAACTTTAACAAGCGGAACATCTTTATTTCGAAGTCATTTGACTTCCGAAGCAATGATACGAATAGGATGTTGCTCATAAGTTAAATTAGGCGAAACTTCAATTTCTTCCACAACACCGGGCTCAAGAATAGAATCAGAATCTCGAAAACATTTCCGAAGTTGAGAAACGTGAAACACATCATGGATAGCAGAAAATTGAGCTGGTAATAAAAGGCGATAAGCCATGGAACCAATACGTTCAGTGATAGGAAAAGGCCCAATATATCGAGGCGCCAATTTTCCCGATCGGCTGAAACGTACAACACCCTTCATAGGTGAAACACGGATAAATACAGGATGTCCCACAGAAAATTCTAATTTCCTTCTCCGGTTATCGGCATAGGATTTTTGTCTACTCTGGGCTTCTTTCATCCTATGACGAATAAGATCAATCTTTTCTGTGGAATCACGAATAAAATCTGGGCCTTAAACCAGCTTCTCACCGGCCTCAAGCCAACAAGAAGGAGACCGGCATGGCCTTCCGTAGAGTGCCTCAAAAGGTGCCATACCAATACTAGACTGGAAGCTATTATTATAGGAAAATTCAACAAGGGAAATATGATCTTCCCAACTTCCACCGAAATCAAGCACACAAGAACGAAGAAGATCTTCAAGAGTTTGATTCACACGCTCAGTTTGTCCATCGGACTGGGGATGATAAGCGGTGCTAAAATTAAGCTTCGTTCCCAAAGCTTTTTGAAGACTCTTCCAAAATCCACTAGTAAACAATGGATCACGGTCGCTAACAATAGAAGTAGGAACTCCATGTAATTTAACAATCTCTTTAATAAAGAGTTTGGCCAAAAGAGGAATGGTTCGATTATATCGAACGGGAATAAAATGGGCGGATTTAGTAAGCCTATCAACGATCACCCATAAGCTATCATGACCCGAACGAGAACGGGGAAGGCCGTCAATAAAATCCATGGAAATCTGATCCCACTTCCAAATTGGAATTTCTAAAGGTTGTAATAACCCACCGGGCATTTGATGCTCGGCCTTAACGAGTTGGCAAGTCATGCAATGCTTAACGAAGTTAGCAATGTCAAGTTTCATTCCCTTCCAATAATAAAGTCGCTTCATATCCCCGTACATTTTGCTACTACCGGGATGAATGGTGAATTTAGAACGGTGGGAATCTTCTAAAATATCTTTGTGAAGATCACCAATATTTGGCACGATAAGTCTACCAAATTGTCGAATGCCGCCACAAGAATCGATATCAAAGTCTTTTAAACCTTCAATATCAACTTTATCCTTAATATTTTGGCCAAGAAGAGCCAATTCGGGATATAGCCTTTGAGCTTCAAGAATGCAGTCTAAAAGAGAAGGATGAGCCTCAAGGCTACATAAAACAAATGATGAACATAAATCGGATACGCGGTCTCGAATCTCACAAGTGGATAAGATCTCGAGATCGTTCCATTCGGATATCATCATAGGAACAACAGCTTGTTGTTTACGGCTAAGAGCATCGGCGACACGATTACCCTTACCGGGGGTATAAAGAATATCAAGATCATAAGGAGCAAGGAACTCGAGCCAACGCTGTTGACGTAAATTAAGTTCCTTTTGAGAGAATAAATACTTCAAAGACTTATGATCGGTATAAAGAACAAATTTCTCTTCCAAAAGATAATGACGCCAAATCCGAAGAGCGAAAACAATAGCCGCGAGCTCTAAATCATGAGTGGCATATCTAGTCTCGGCTGGCTTTAACTGCCTAGAAGCATAAGCAATAACACGTTCTCTTTGCATAAGAACGGCACCCAAACCAATGCGACTAGCATCGGTAAAAACAACAAAATCTTGATTCCCCTCGAGAATAACAAGAATAGGAGCTTCAGAAAGGAGTTCTTTTAATTTCTGAAAAGAAGTTTCACATTTGTCCGACCAAATGTATTTAACACCTTTCTTCGTTAAGCTAGTGAGAGGCACAGCAATCTTAGAAAAGTATTTGATAAAACGGCGGTAATAACCCGCCAATCCAAGAAAACTACGAATCTCCGTCACACTCTCCGGTCTCTTCCAATCTTGAATCGCTTCAATCTTTGAAGGATCCACGGAAATTCCGGATTCGGAAATAATATGACCGAGAAACTTCACACGAGATTGCCAAAAGTGGCATTTAGAAAACTTTGCTTTTAATTGATTACTCCTAAAAGTTTCCAATACAATCCGAAGATGCTTTTAATGCTCCTCCTCGGTTTTTGAATACACAAGAATATCATCAATAAAGATGAGAACAAACCGGTCGAGGAAGTCTTTAAAAACTCTATTCATAAGGTCAACGAAAAAGCTGGGGCATTCGTCAACCCAAATGGCATAACAAGCCATTCATAAGATCCATAACGAGTATGGAACGATGTCAAAGGAATACTATCCTCAACAATACGAAGCTGATGAAAACCGGTAGCCAAGTCCAACTATGAAATGACTTTAGCACCACTAAGCTGATCGAATAGATCATCAATCCAAGGTAAAGGGTATTTATTCTTAATAGTGAGATCATTAAGTTTGCGGTAGTCAACGCAAAGCCTAAGTGTACCATTGGATTTCTTCACGAAAATAGCTGAAGCTCCCCAAGGCGAGGAACTAGAGCGAATAAATTGCTTCGTCTCCAATTCGGATAATGTTTACGCATCTCCTCGTTTTCTTTATTGGACATACGATAAGGAGGACGAGTGATAAGTTAAGCTCTAGGAATGAGATTAATTCTGAACTCAATTGCTCGCTTAGGTGGTAATCCTAAAACGGGCTCAAATATGTCGGAAAATTCACGAACAACGTGAATAAGAGAAATAATATCTTCCTCATCATCATTATCGTCATCACGAGGATTTAAAGAATATAAAGATGCAACCAAGCTGGAATCTGAATCTTTAAGATTAATAGAAATCTATTTAACAGATTAAGGATGTCGAAGATGAATAGTCCGCTCAGGACATAGGATATGAGCTTCATAACGGTTAAGCCAATCCATTCCCAAAATCATTCCAAAGCCTAAATAACGCATGACATGCAAATCGGCTAGGAAAGGAAAATCACACAAAATAATCTCCACATCTTTACAAAGCAAACTAAGAGTTACGGATCCACCAACCGGATTCGCAATTCTCAAAGAAGTCATTAAAGCAACAACACTTAAAGAAAAAGTATCAACAAGCTCTTTTGATATAAAAGAATGGGACGCGCCCGTATCAAAAAGAACTCGAATAGGATGATCACGAAATAAAATAATGCTATCAAGGGTAGAATGAGAAATACCTTGGCCACGAGATGTGTTGCCAGGGGCTTGAGCAACATTTAACTTTCCCTCCTTCCTTCCCTGAAGCTTGGGGCAAGATGATAAATAATGATCCGAGCTTTTGCAATAGCGACAAGTACGAGGCTTTGAACACTTGTTCGCAAAATGGCCTCTGGAACCACAATTAAAGCATTTCCCTTTAGTAGTGGAAAAGGTCTTTATAGCAAGAGTTGCTTACCTCCCATTCTTATTGGGATAAGGACCTTTGAATTTATTTGGCCTCTTCTTGTTGTTGAAGTTTGGTTTGGAACCCACCACTTCAACCTCGCTTTCCCTATCCGCCTCTTCAAGATGAAGAGTGGTATTAATGAGTTGGTCGAAGGGAACTTCTAATTTTAGAAGTAATGGCTTCTTGAGATTTTTGTTCAAGCCATAGACGAACCTCTGGTTCTTCTTCAAAGGGGTGTTGATGTATTCAACCCCATATTTGGAAAGCAACTCGAAGGAGGCGACATAATCAGTCACGGAAGAATCACCTTGAAAAAGGTTTATAAATCGTCGAGCCAATGTCACTTTCTCTGCTTCTGGTACAAATTTCAACTCGAAGCGTTCCCGGAATTGCTCCCAGGTGAGATCCGCTTCATTAATCTCAGAAATAAGAAGTTCGTACCAGTCCAATGCTCTTTCTTGGAGCATACTAGATGCCACCTGAACTCGGTGAAGGTCAATAAGATTCATGCGAGAAAAGATTCGATCGCATGACCTTAGCCAAGCCTGTACTTCAATAATAGTTTCGGAACCTTTGAATGGCTTCCCACCCAAATTAGTGTAATCGCTGCACAAGCGTGCAAATCCCGACTTTGGGTGAGTAGGTTTCGGGTTAGCTCTAGCTGCTTGAGCATTCGTGACAAGGTCAAGAAGTTGCTGGGTAGTCATAAAAACTCCATCTTGGGGTGGAGCACTAGATGGTCCAGCTCTGGGACGACCAGGTCTAACCATTTCTCTTCTTTAAGAAAGAAAGAAGAGGAAAAGTTATTCTCAAGATAAATATCAAGCAAATCTTGATAGATAAAACAAGGAATCATAAAGAAAATAGGATGAATTGGTACGAAGACTCGAATTAAATCCTAAAGCACGACTCCTAAGAAAGACTTAGGACGATGATCCTTGTTATAATATTCCATATTGTTCCGAAGTTTGGCTCTGACACCAAGCTGTGACGCCCCACCTCTATGCCCACGCTAGCCAAGAACACTGCGGTGTAATGCTGTCAACTAGTATGGAGAATAAGGTTGTTGAGGAGCGACCATCCGTGTAATTGCTTTGCGCGAGCACCGATATGTCAGATAGTATAACGGAAACCCGACATACCGGTGCAAACACAAAGCTACTACACGGTGGCTATAATAATCTTCAGAAACAAATATAGGAATAAGCATAACACAAATCAGTCACAGATAATTCATATCACAAAGGCGGAAGAAGATATGAATATATAACTAACACATGAAAGTGTATATCAGAGTAGTGGTCAAAAAGATCCACAATAATACAAAAGAATAGCAACACGTGCTATATAAAAGAATACAACTATGAGTCCATATCTCAAGTGTATACAAAAAAATAAACTACTAATCAAGTAGTTAGCCAACAGTCAGAGAAATCAATCCCCAGTCAGAAGTCAAGCTGAAGCACCTGTAACATATCGGTCTGATCCGTGTATTATTTAATAAGAAAATAATAAACGAATCAGTCTAGCTATAAATATCAGATGAGACGATACAAAATAAGAGGTATGACTAAAACATAATAATCACAATGCCAAGCTGTGATATATATAAGTAATTGAAAATCAACAAGAGATTAATCAATATCACAAAATCTACACAAGAATCGAAGAAATGTCATACTCCTTATTTCGTTCACCAAACCATAAATATTGACGATTATATCAATGTCAATCACAAAAGTCAATGACACACAAATTCACCAATGCACAAATATTGATAAAACTTATCAATGGAAATCACGAAAATTGGTGAAACGCAAATTCTAGAAATCATCTCAAGAAATCCAGAAATCACAAAAAGGGGGGAGGCATATCACACGAACGGGAGCATTAAAGCTCACCAACATATGTATCACACAAACAAGAAGCTATCTCATGGTAGCTAGCCATTAATTTTTGACACACGAACGACCCGAAGGCCATGGGGAGCTACCCCACATGTGTGAGTCGAAATCACACAGAAACGGGGTCTAGTCTAAATTGCAGACAAAGAGACATCGCACAATTGCTAGTCTAAATCACAAAAATAATCATCATGATCATCAAGAAGTGTCAATTACAGTAAGCTAGTAAATATATGAGCTTAGCTTCATGTCCCATAACCACTAGCTTAACTTAAATATTTACGAACAAATAGTATATGTTCACTAGAAAATTGTCACAAGAGTTTCAACCGAACAAGTCCAAGAATTAACCGGCGAAATAAACGCAAGCGTTTCATACCACTCGTTTTACTAGGTCGTTTAATTAGATTTCTCATACGAGTGAGGTAAAGGCTTGTATATACTAATAGATTGGAAAACGGTTTAACAAACGAGCTTTGTAATAAAATAAATGTTGAAATCGTTTTGATGAAAGAATTTTGATATTTACCACTAGTATAGAAAACCTTTATATTTTTAAAGTGACAAATCACAAAGAAGATTGTAAGAACAATCAATCACTAAAATTCACATACGAAGATGTGAATAAAATCCAAAGGAATCGATACCGAATCCATCAAAATGGTTATTCCCAAAATTCACGATGAAAATGTCATCAAAGTCCATAATAAATGATAACAACAAAAAGGGAATCAACACGAATCGATTAAAGTTGGAAATATACTCAAAAATATAAGCAAATAGGCACTACGCACAATTCTAGGCATCTGGAGGTCCAATCCAGGCGTTTGAAACTAATCAGACGTCTGGTTTAGAATCCAGACGTCTGGTTTAGAATCCAGACGTCTGGATTTATTCTCTGGGAATAATCCAGAGAACACCCAGATGTCTGAAACTTCAAGTCAGACGTCTGAGACCTATCCAGACGTCTGAACCTAAATTTTAGACGTCTGGAATTAGTCTCTGCCCTTTTTTTTAATATTCTGCGTGGTCATATTTTTTTCTCTCCAGGCCCAAACCAGACGTCTGGACTTGGTCACCAAACGTCTGGTCACCTGGTCTGGGCAACAATTTGCCTAGGCCAAAGTGGCCAAAACGTATCGGGAGCGATCGGACGAGCAACGACGACTAAGGATTTATGCCTAGCGACAACCCAGCCTTAACGGCTCCTCAATACACCCCGAATACCATTGTCCAAATATTCATAATAGGATTTTCATAAACTTGGACCAAAACACCCAAATTAGGAAGAAGAGAAGCTTGCCAATGGGTTGGACCCAAACACCCAAAGTTAGGTTTAGGAATTTCTGAATTTGATAAGAGAATGAGTTGGAGAAGAAGAAGAGAAGCTTACCAATGGGTTCTTCTATTAGTTTGGAGCTAGAGCTTGATTTGCAAAAGAAAACTAGGGTTTTGGAGTTTTAATTTCCCATCTCTCCCACCATTGATGCTTTAGAACTGAAAAGAGGAGAAAGTGAGAGTGAATGGGGAGGAGTGGTTCAGATTTGAGTACAAGTTAAACATAGGGCTGAACCCAAACCCAAACCCAAAGTGAAAATGGTCAAATTTTTGACTAGCTCCAAATATATCAGAGTTTATACTCAAAAAGGTTGCAAACGTCATTTTGAACTCAATGGAAGTGGTCTCGAGTCCTAATTCGACCGTATGCAAAAAGTAGATTTTCGGACTAAATTCTGAGTATCGATAAAATATTTAAATAAAATATATAAGTATATAGTCGACAAATATGCGGGTTGTTACAGAAAAATATATACAGTAAAAGAAAAATATATATATGCAGTTTCCAGTTTTTTATATATGCATGCAGAAAACATAAATGTATATATATACCTGACATTGAAAAATACATTAGAAATTTTAAAATGTTAAATAATAATAATAATAATAAATATGTATGTGCACATTTCTAACGTACTAGTTTAATTTTTTTAAATGCCCGTACGATGGAGATTAATTTGTTTAATTATTTTAGTCATTGAAAATAATTTATTTAAGGGAATTTAGTTTTGAATTTAATTTTTGGTTAAACAAAGATTTTAAATAAAAAGCGAAATTAGTTTTAAATCAAATTGTTGGTTAGTTTAAATTATTTAAAAGGGAACAAAATAATTCGATTAGTTCGAGTATTAATGAAATCTTATATAATTATTTATACAAGGCCTAAAACTGTGAAGAAATCAAGCTGGAAAGAAATTGGATTGCACGCATAATAAAAGGTGAGATCTTCTCACTTAGAATAAAAATTTAAAGATTTCAGTTATTGATTGATTGTTGAATTGTGACAGTTAAATTTAGAATTGGTTGATGGTGTGCTTGGATTATTGTTTCATTATTAGTTATATTAGTTTAGACCCTATTGCGCCGCATAATAGCGGAGGTTATTATATTAAAACCATATACCATGATATTCCACCTCGAAGTGAAATTGGTATTATATATGTATATGGAGTTGATTTCTCGCATTATATAGCGGATGAGACCCTATGCGCCGCATAATAGCGGAGGATATTTTATAAATCCCATATACCGCGATATTCCACCTCGAAGTGGAATTGGTATTTAATTGTTGTGCTAACATTCGTGGATGCAGGGTGTAACAACCCGCATATTTATCGAGTTTATATTTAAATATTTTATTTAAATATTAAATCGTTAATCGGATTTGGTCTCAAAAGCTACTTTTTGCAAACAGTCAAATTAGGACTCGAGACCACTTCCATTGAGTTCGAAATGCCGTTTACAACTTTTTTAAGTATAAACATCGATAGGTTTGGAGTTAGTGAAATTTCACTAACTTTTCCCGCTTTGGACTTTGGGTTAGTTTAGCCTATTAAGACCAAGTTCCAACCCTCTTCTCCTCACTCTTCATAAATTTCCTAACTAACCCAAGCTTTGGCATTAATGGTGAAGAGAATGGGAAATTAAAACTCCAAGCTCAAATTCAATTGCAACTCCAACATTCAACTCCAAATTCAAGTAGAAGATATTGGATTCAAGCTTTGGATTGCTTCTCCTTGCTTTCAAGCTTCATCTTCATAAATTTTAGTGCAAAGGTGAGATTTTTATCTCACAATTCTAGTCTATAACCATATTGGACTGTTGGGAATGATTCCCTACCACATTTGCATGCATATTAGCATTTGGTTTGGATTGGATTGGTGAAAAACTCCAATTTTTAGCGTTTTGGTGAATTTTCTGCACTTAGGTCGTTCTGGCCATTTTTGGTGTTCGGAATTAGGTCGCTCGCGACCTAACCCTTAGGTCGTTCGCGTGTTATCGCGCTAAGTCGCATTGCCTTGAATCTTCACTTCGGAGTTAGGTCGTTTCAAGTTAGGTCATATGGCTTTTAGGTCGTAGGTCGTATGGCTTTTAGGTCGTAGGTCGCATGGCTTTTAGGTCGTAGGTCGTATGGCTTTTAGGTCGTAGGTCGTATGGCTTTTAGGCCGTAGGTCGTATGCCTTTTAGGTCGTAGGTCGTATGGCTTTTAGGTCGTAGGTCGTATGGCTTTTAGGTCGTAGGTCGTTGGCCTTTTGACCGTTAGGTCGCATGCCTTTCTACTTCGATAGGTCGTTCGGACATGCTTTCTATTTTTAGGTTGCGACATCTTTAGGTCGCGTTACCTATATACCACTAGGTCGAAAGACCTTAGGTCGTGCACCTTTAGGTCGCGAACCTCTTTAGGTCGCCTGTCCCTTAAGCAGTTAGGTCGTTCGTCCTGTGATGCTTTAGGTCGTTTGACCCGTGTTACGTTAGGTCGCGTAACCCCTTAGGTCGCTTGACCTTGTTTTCGACCTAAGGTCGTTTCACTTTTAGGTCGCATGACCTTTTAACCGTTAGGTCGTTAGACCTATAACTCGATGGGTCGTCCCCCTTTAGGTCGCGAACCACTTTAGGTCGCATGACCTCGTCTCCGTTAGGTCGTGAACCTTGTTAGGTCGCTCATCCTTAGCTCGCGAACCTTCTTAGGTCGCGCACCCCCCTTAGGTCGTAAGACCTCATTTTTGTTTTAGGTCGTAGGCTGCTTGTCTTCACTAGGTCGTACCGTTTTGGTCGGGGCACTGCCCCGCACCCCGCCGTGGGCGCTGCCCCCTGGACCCTCGTGACCTGACCGGTCAAGTCGAACCCCGTAAGCGGTGGCGTTGCCCCCGCACCCCCACTTTGGGGGGTTGCCCCCCCCCGGAGCCCCCTCCGTAGGGGATCTTATCTGAAAAACATTCAACAGAACTTGCTTTGTTGAGATGCTGAGTTGACCATTCTTCGAGACAAACTACCTCTGGTTATCTCGGCCACGTTTGGTCGTTGGGGAACTTCCACTTTGATGCTTTTGAGCTGATTTCCTTGGATTTTATTCACATCTCCGAATGTGATCTTTGTGATGATTGTTTCTACAATCTCTTCTGTGATTTGTCATTTTAAGAATATAAAGGTTTCAATACTAGTAGTAAATATCAAAACTCTTTTAACAAACAATTTCAACTCTATTTTTAATAACAAAGCTCTTTTCTTAAACCGTTTTCCAATCTATTAGTATATACAAACCTTTACCTCACTCGGATGAGAAATCTAATTAAACGGCTTAGTAAAACAAGTGGTATGAAACGCTTGCGTTCACTTCGTCGGTTAATTCTTGGACTTGTTCGATTGAACCACTTGTGACAAATTTTATTAGTGAAGATTTACAGTTTGTTTGTAAATATTTAAGTTAAGCAAGTGGTTATGGGACATGAAGCTAAACTTCTATATTTACTATCTTAGTGTAATTGACACTTCTCGTTGATCATGACGATCATTCGGATGATTTAGACTAGCAACTGTGCGATGTCTCTTGTTGCGAGGTTAGACTAGACACCACTTGTGTGATTCCACTCACACATACCTTTTTTGCTTTTTGGTTAGTCTGGACCTCAATCTGTGTGATTCCATTCACACATGTAGGGTAGCTCCCCTTGGTCTTCGGACCGTCATGTGATATGCCTCTTTCTCTTTTCTATGATTTCTGGACTTCTTGCATTGATTTCTAGAATTTATGTCATTGACTTGTCATGAGTACAAGTTTGGGGTATGATGCCCTTTCCGAATCTTTGAGAAGATTCTTGTGATATTGTTTATCTCTTATTGATTGATCTTCTGTTGATCATTATTTACATACTTATAGTGGTATGTCACTATGGATATTTTATGTTTATGCCATATCTTTTATGTTATATCATGTCATCTGATATTTATAGCTAGACTGATCCGTTTATTATTTTCTTAAATAATACTCGGGTCAGACCGAGATGTTACATGTGCTTCTACTTGACTTCTTCCCAGGGATTCATCACTCTGACTTTTGGCTAACTGTTAAATTAGCAGTTTTTGTTGTATACACTTGAGATATAGACTCATAGTTGTATTCTTTTGTATAGCACGTCTTGCTATTCTTTTGTATTATTGTGGATCTTACTGACCACTACTCTGATGTACACTTTCATGTGTTAGTTATATATTCATATCTTCTTCCGCCCTTGTGATATGGATGTCTGTGACTGATTTGTGTTATGATTATTTCTATATTTGTTTCCGAAGATTATTCATAGCCACCGTGTGATAAGCAATTACATGGATGGTTGCTCCTCAACAACCTTATTCTCCGTGCTAGTTGACAGCACTACACCGTAGTGTTCTTGGCAAGTGTGGGTATAGAGGTGGTGCGTCACAGCTTGGCATCAGATCCAAACTTCGGAATAATGTAGAATAACTTAACAAGGATCATCGTCCTAAGTCTATCTTAGGAGTCATACCATAGGATTAATTCGAGTCTTCGTACCGATTCATCCTATTTCCTTTATGATTCCTTGTTTTATCTGTCAAGATTGCTTGGTGTTCATTGGTGAATAACCTTCTTCCTTCTCTTCTATCTTTCTCAAAGGAAGGGAATGTCTAGACCAGGCCGTCCCAGAACTGGATCATCTGGTGCTGCTCCCCCGGATGGAGTTTTTATGACTGCTCAACAGCTTGTTGATTTAGTAACTAATGCTCAAGCAGCTGGAGCTAACCCGGAACCTACTCACCTAAAGTCGGGATTTGCACGCTTGTGCAGCGATTACACCAACTTGGGTGGGAAGCCCTTCAAAGGTTCGGAAAATATCATCGAGGTCCAGGCTTGGTTAAAATCATGCGATCGAATCTTCTCTCGCATGAACCTTATCGATCTCCACCGCGTTCAGGTGGCTTCCAGCATGCTCCAGGAGAGAGCATTGGACTAGTACGAACTCCTTATTTCAGAAATTAATGAAGCGGATCTCACCTGGGAGCAATTTCAAGGACGCTTCGAGTTAAAGTTTGTACCAGAAGCTGGGAAGGTAACCTTGGCTCGACGTTTTATAGACCTGTTCAAGGTCAATCCTCTGTGACTGATTACGTCGCAGCCTTCGAGTCGCTTTCCAAATATGGGGTTGAATACATCAACACCCCATTGAAGAAGAACCAGAGGTTCGTTTATGGCTTAAATAAGAATCTTATGAAGCCACTACTCCTGAAACTAGAAGTCGCGTTTGATCAACTCGTCGATATCGCTCTTCGACTTGAAGAGGCTGATAGAGAGAGTGATGTTGAAGTGGAAGGCGCTAAACCAAACTTCAACAACAAGAAGAGGCCAAACAAATTCAAGGGTCCTTATCCCAACAAAAAGGGTAAGCAGGCAACCCCTGCGGCAAAGTCTCCTTCTCCTAGTGGTGCGAGTTGCTTCAACTGTGGGCCTGGGGATCATTATGCGAATAAGTGCTCTAAGCCCAAATCTTGTCGCTATTGTAAGAGCCCGGATCATTACATACATCAATGCCTCAAGCGTAAAGGCAAGAAGGAAGGAAAGTTGAATGTGGCTCAAGCCCCTGGCAACACATCTCGTGGCCAAGGTATTTCTCATTCCATTCTTGATGGTATTATTTTACTACATGATCAACCTATTAGAGTTCTCTTTGATACGGGTGCGTCCCATTCTTTTATATCAAAGGAACTGGTAGACACTTTTTCCTTAAGTGTTACTGCATTGATGACTTCTTTAAAAATTGCGAATCCTGTTGGTGGATCCGCAACTCTTAGTTTGCTTTGTAAAGATGTGGAGATTATTTTATGTGATTTTTCTTTCCTAACCAATTTGCATGTCATGCGTTACTTAGGCTTTGTAATAATTTTGGGAATGGATTGGCTTAACTGTTATCAAGCCCATATCCTATGTCCTGAGCGGACTATTCATCTCCGACATCCACTATCTGTTAGTCAGATTTCTGTTAATCTTAATGATTCAGAATCCTGTTTGGTGGCATCTTTATATTCTTTAAATCCTCGTGATAACGATGATGATGATGAAGATGATATTATTTCTTATATTCACGTTGTTCGTGAATTTTCCGACATATTCGAGCCCGTTTTAGGTTTACCACCTAAACGAGCAATTGAGTTCAGAATTAATCTTATTTCTGGAGCTCAACCTATTACTCGTCCTCCTTATCGCATGTCCAATAAGGAAAATGAAGAGATGCACAAACAATTATCCGAATTGGTGGCGAAGCAATTTATTCACTCTAGTTCCTCGCCTTGGGGAGCTTCGACTATTTTCGTAAAGAAATCCGATGGTACTCAGGCTCTGCGTTGATTATCGCAAGCTTAACGATCTTACTATTAAAAATAAATATCCTTTACCTCAGATTGATGATCTATTCGATCAGCTTAGTGGTGCTAAGGTCTTTTCACAATTGGACTTGGCTACCGGTTTCCATCAGCTTCGTATCGCAGAGGATAGCATTCCTTTGACATCATTCCGTACTCGATATGGATCTTATAAATGGCTTGTTATGCCATTTGGGTTAACGAATGCTCCAGCTTATTTCGTTGACCTCATGAATCGAGTTTTCAAAGATTTCCTCGATCGGTTTGTTCTCATCTTCATTGATGATATCCTTGTGTATTCTAAAACCGAGGAGGAGCATGAAAAGCATCTTCGGATTGTATTGGAAACTCTTAGGAACAATCAATTAAAGACGAAATTTTCTAAATGCCACTTTTGGCAATCTCGTGTGAAGTTTCTCGGTCATATTATTTCCGAATCCGAAATCTCCGTGGATCCTTCAAAGATTGAAGCTATTCAAGATTGGAAGAGACCGGAGAGTGTGACAGAGATTCGTAGTTTTCTCGGATTGGCGGGTTATTACCGTCGTTTCATTAAAGACTTTTCTAAGATTGTCGTGCCTCTTACTGGCTTGACTAAGAAGGGAGTTAAATACCTTTGGTCGGACGAATGTGAAGCCTCTTTTCAGAAATTGAAAGAACTCCTTTCCGATGCTCCTATTCTTGTTATTCCCGAAGGGAATCAAGATTTTGTTGTTTATACTAATGCTAGTCACGTTGGTTTGGGTGCCGTTCTTATGCAAAAAGAACGTGTTATTGCTTATGCCTCTAGGCAATTGAAGCCGGCCGAGACTAGATATGCCACACATGATTTAGAACTCGCGGCTATTGTTTTCGCCCTTCGAATTTGGCGTCATTATCTATTAGGAGAGAAATTTATTCTTTACACGGATCATAAGTCTTTGAAATAATTATTTTCTCAAAAGGAACTCAATTTGCGTCAACAGCGTTGGCTCGAGTTCCTTGCACCTTATGATCTTGATATTCTTTATACCCCCGGTAAGGGTAATCGTGTCGCCGATGCTCTTAGCCGAAAACAACAAGCAGTTGTTTCTATGATGATATCCGTATGGAACGATCTCGAGATTATATCCACTTGTGAGATTCGAGAGCGCGTATCCGATTTGTGCTCATCACTTGTTTTATGTAGCCTTGAGGCTCATCCTTCCCTCTTAGACCGCATTCTTGAAGCTCAAAGGCTAGATCCTGAATTGGTTCTTCTTGGCCAAAATATTAAGGATAAAATTGACATTGAAAGTTTGAAAGACTTTGATATTGATTCTCGTGGCGGCATTCGAAAATTTGGTAGACTTATCGTACCAAATATTGGTGATCTTCGTAAAGATATTTTAGAAGATTCCCATCGTTCTAAATTCACCATTCATCCTGGTAGTAGTAAAATGTACGCTGATATGAAGCGACTTTATTATTGGGAGGGAATGAAATCTGATATTGCTAACTTTGTTAAGTGTTGCATGACTTGCCAACTTGTCAAGGCCAAACATCAAAGGCCTGGTGGGTTATTGCAACCTTTAGAAATTCCAATTTGGAAGTGGGACCAGATTTCCATGGATTTTATAGATGGCCTTCCCCGTTCTCGTTCGGGTCATGATAGCTTATGGGTGATCGTTGATAGACTTACTAAATCCGCCCATTTTATTCCCGTCCGGTCTAACCGAACCGTTCCTCTTTTGGCCAAACTCTTTATCAAAGAAATTGTTAAATTGCATGGAGTTCCTACTTCTATTGTTAGCGATCGAGATCCATTGTTTACTAGTGGATTTTGGAAGAGTCTTCAAAAAGCTTTAGGAACGAAGCTTAATTTTAGCACTGCTTATCACCCCCAGTCCGATGGACAAACCGAGCGTGTGAATCAAACTCTTGAAGATCTTCTTCGTGCATGTGTGCTCGATTTTGGTGGTAGTTGGGAAGATCATATTTCACTTGTTGAATTTTCCTATAATAATAGCTTCCAGTCTAGTATTGGTATGGCACCTTTCGAGGCACTCTACGAAAGGCCATGCCGATCTCCTTCTTGTTGGCTTGAGGCCGGTGAGAAGCTGGTTTTAGGTACAGACTTTATTCGTGATTCCACGGAAAAGATTGAACTTATTCGACATAGGATGAAAGAAGCCCAGAGTAGACAAAAATCCTATGCTGATAATCGAAGAAGGAAATTAGAATTTTCTGTTGGGGATCCTGTTTTTATTCGTGTTTCACCTATGAAGGGTGTTGTACGTTTTAGTCGATCGGGGGAGTTAGCGCCTCGATATATTCGGCCATTTCCTATCACTGAACGTATTGGTTCCATGGCTTATCGCCTTGCATTGCCGGCTCAGTTTTCTGCTATGCATGATGTTTTTCACGTTTCTCAATTACGAAAATGCCTTCGGGATTTCGATTCTATTCTTGAACCTGCTGTTGTGGAAGAAATTGAAGTTTCGCCGAATTTAACTTATGAGCAGCATCCTATTCGAATTATAGCTTCTGAGGTTAAACGACTTCGAAATAAAGATGTTCCGCTTGTGAAGGTTCAATGGTCCTCAAATCCTAAGGATTGTTCTTGGGAATCCAGAGAATTCATCGAGCGTACACATCCGGACTTGCTTACTCCTGCTCTTTGAGGTGAACTTCTTATTTCAAATTTCTCTTGTGTTAATATGCTTTTATGGTTGTTACTTTTTATTTCCATCTTATATATATATTGTGAGGATGCAATTTCTTTAAGGAGGGGAGTCTGTAACAACCCGCATATTTATCGAGTTTATATTTAAATATTTTATTTAAATATTAAATCGTTAATCGGATTTTGGTCCGAAAAGCTACTTTTTGCAAACAGTCAAATTAGGACTCGAGACCACTTCTATTGAGTTTGAAATGCCGTTTACAACTTTTTTAAGTGTAAACATCGATAGGTTTGAAGTTAGTAAAATTTCACTAACTTTTCCCGCTTTGGACTTTGGGTTAGTTGTAACAGTACGGAATTTTCGACTTTCGAAAATCCGACATCGACACTCACTTTATCGACTGTCGAGAAATCAAAGGCCGAAAACCGAGATGTTATGGGTTTTAAAAAGAATTTAAGAAAAGAAAAAGAGAGAAAAGATAGAAAATAGAGAGGAAAGAAGATAGACGATTTTTTTTTAGAAAACAGAGAATTTTTAAAATAGAAAGAAATGAGAAGAGAAAGGAAATGGAACACAGAAGAAAATAGGACGGAACAGAAAAACAACAGAACAACATCAGAATCTCACAATTCGCAGCGGAACAACGTATAATAATGAATGAATAATCTTTAAACAAAGAACTATATCAGTTATTACATTACATCACATTACATCCTATCATCAGAGTGTACAACAACATACATCAACAATAGTGCAGCGGAAAAAGAAATACTATATAAACTAGTAATACGCCATGCCATCCAGCTTGCCTCCAGCAACTTCAGAATATCCAGAATATCCTGATAAACCTTACTCTTGACTGCCCGTGTGAAAATTGGTGGGCACCCAGAGTTTAGGAAGGAAAACAATAAACTCCAAGTCAGTCATGTGACTGGTGTGAGAACTCAAAACAGTTTATTTATCTTTAAAATCAAATAGAGGAATATTTTTAAATTCAATTCGCAATGCTTTTAAAAATGAGACTACCATAAGGCCTCCCGCACACACACACAATGCAAACGCAGAATCGGAGGAGATTTCTCCTTATGATAGCCAAAGATGCTTGATACGCATTTAAAATAACATTTGATATTATTATTAGTGCATAATGTATAACAAATCATTTCGAAAATAAAGATATAAATCTTAGCCGACATAGACATTTCGAACTATGCCTACTATAGCTACTATCCAAACAGTGGTGACCACCATAAGTGAATAGCAGGTTCTACAACTAATACCGTACAAGTTTCGTATTGGGAATTGGATTTCCAACAAATGGTCAGGCCAAGGAACTTCCCATTGCCACTGAGAATGCCTCTGGATGGACATCCCCGAGAACCAAACCGGATCTCAACCAACACAAGGCCGGGTTACTCCTAACTGAGTAACAACTGACCGAATATGCCATCCCCCGGTCCTTTGGGACCTTTTTCCGAGAGCGCTCTCTAATCAATTCACACAATCATAACAAAGTGTTTTCAACATGAGTAAGTATCTGGGCTCCATACCATGATACCACCCTTTTCCAGAAGGAAATGGACACATCCTAAAGGGTGCTACCCCTCATAACCTTGCTGCTTCTTTCCTGTTTTGACCATTTTCGGGATGTGAGGCTCGACGAATTCACGTCCACAAAAACATACTTTATACAAAAGCCATGCTTTGGGTCAACAAATGATCAACACAATGATCACTAAGATAGACGATCAAATAAATGATCCTATCACAATAATCAACACGATGATCATTTCAGCATCACTCGGCATGTCACATTACCAAATTGGGAATATATCGCTGATAACTTCAACTATATAACCTTTGAGCTCGTACGTCTCAAAGAAGGGTGTTAAGCAAAGAATAAATTCTCCGCCACCAACAGAAATATATTTGAAAGAAATCGGCTTTATATCTCAAATTGTAATGTCAGACATACAATCCATACAAGTCTGTTCCGGGATCGAACAGAACTGAAGGCACTTACAAAGAAGTCCTTGCAATCCGGATATTCACAATCCTGATCGGATTTCCCATCACTTAGGGAGTTTCTATACCGGCGCGACTCGGTGCAGAAACAATCGATAGGTCATCCTATCGCTCTCGCAAATACCGGGTCTTCAACACCGATCTTCAATGCAATTCACAACGACGTATCACATATTCGGAATGGGTTATACGACCCCATGGTCCTTTCCCGGTTAACCCGAATAGTGAGCGCTTATTCAAAAATAAGTGTGCATTCAAATTCAATCAATTCACATCAAATACCCATTCAAAGGGAAATATTGATAGTCGGTTATTGAACTATCAATTGATATGCATACATCACTAGATTCCAAATAATTTTCCAAATTATTTATTTTCCAAAATATCTTTATAAGATATATAATTTCAACACTTCAAAAATAAATCAATATTTATTTTCAAACAAATTCCACTTTTCACATATAAATTCCATAATGAATTTATATTTCAAAATATCATGCATATACAATTTCAATAATTCATTTCAATTTATCTTCAGAAAAAGATAAATTCTAATTATTCACTTCATATTGGAAAACATTTCCATACTTATTTATTCATAAGTAATTCACAAATTCCTTTATTTTCAACACTTAGAAAATATTCAATATACTTAAATCGAATTAAGTATATAATTCATTCTTTAAGGAAATCATTCTCTTAAACATATTTGTTTGGGCCAAAACGAATGTTGCGTAAAACATCGTTACGACAACCCAAAATCACTAGTATAGGGATTCGAAATTAAAATAGATATATAAATCCCAATACTATACAAAAACATTTCCTTTCGGAAATCATTTACTATAACAACAGTGTTATAGTCCATCATCTCCTTTCATTTCTCGAAAACGTCTATTTCAACAATAAATGTTGAAATCTATGGTTTCGAATCTCAACACATTAAAAACATCGTTAGATCGTTTTAATTCAATTTAAACATCTCATATTCAAAAACATTTCCTTTAACGTATTATTCACTATTCAAAAACGTGAATATACTACGTTAATGAACATCATCCTTTTATTCATTTTAATTCAAAGGATTATTCACTATTCGAAAATGTGAATATAACTCCATTAGTAGGTTTCAACAATTAACTTATCAAAATAAGTCGTTTGCGAATTTATAAAACAACGTTTATAAATTCATTTCTATTTGTTTTATAACTTCTTTCTTTATAAATTTTCTTTATTAACCTATTTACTTTATATCTCAATTATGAACTAAAGTCCATATTATAAGTCAAATGCTTACAATACGATTATTTTACAAAATCGTTCTTTTAAAGACTTTCCAATTTATAAATTTTATAACTTATAAGATTCATTTATTTAACCAATCTATTCTTCAAATAATTTCACTAAATTTATAAATCTTGCTATTTATAATTTTCATTTATAACTTCACAGTTTATAATTCTATAAATTTCATTCATTTATGAAATTCATTTTCACTTCATTCAAACACTTATAAAGACTCGTTTTATAATGTCCATATTTCAATTTATAAATATCCATTTATAAATCTCTTAATATAAATTAATTTATATTATTCTTTAAAACGTCTTTAAATTCTTTTAAAAACTTCACCATACTGATTTATAAAATAATTAAATTTTATAAATCCTATATTTAAACTTTTTATAACAAGTTCAGAATCCCAATTTAAACTCTTTTATAAAGTCATTAATTCCTTATTTTCAAAAATCAGCTTTTAACTATATTTCTTAAAAATCATAATTTTTATAACATTAAAAATTATAACGTTTATTTATTTGAAATGGATCAATTCCAAAAATATAGTATATTTTCAAAAATCACTTTAAAATCATTTTAAAATCCCAAATCTGGGTCCAATGATGCTACACACCAAATAGTCAATCACGACTACAACGATCCATCATATATCGATATGAAAATCAATCAAATATCAAAATATCTGAAATAAAATAAAAACTGTTGAGGAATCCTGTTGGATCCCTCCAACCTGTTTCCTGCATCCAAAAACATTAGCACAATACCAATTTCGCTCCAGTACGAAATTATCGCGGTATATGTTCTTATTAAATATTATCCGCTTAATAACGGCGTAATAGGGTCTCATCCGCTAAACAAAAAATGCGGGAAATCAACAACTGCAATATATACATATGCCAATATATATATATTGATATTATATATAATACCAATTTCACTGTTTATGAAATATTCGCGGTATATGTTTTTATTAAATAACATCCGCTTACTAACGGCGCATAATGTCTATTTTAACAATCAATAATTTACAGTCATCATTCAAACATGCATTTAAATATTTTAAATCTAACTATTTAAAATAAAATCGAAACCTATTCGATTGAGTGAGAAGTTCTCACCTTGGTTTTAAATTCCGTTTTAGCTTTTTATTTCGAATAAAATTAAACGCGCGTTTAATTTTACCCGAAATTCTCACTAACTCCAAACGACTCCAAACCAACTCCATCGCGTAGTGCTCGTCCATACGATTCCAATGCAACTGGGTTTGCATTTTTTCGACCTCGTATGAAAAAGTTATTAATATTTGAAGTTTAAACACGATTTTATAACTTAATTTCAACATAACTTTATAATTTCCAACCCAACTCAAATCTGGACCATCCACTTCAGATCCGTGCGCACTGCTTCTTCTCCCCTCTCCTTCTTTCACGTGAAACGCCTCCAGGTCCTTCACCTTAAAACCGAACCCACTTCTTTAGAATTAGGGTTTAAATCTTGCACCTCTTCGAGCAACTAAACTCCATCAAACTACCACCATCACGAAGCACATGACGCGAGCTACCTCCACCTGCCACCATTGGAAGTTCGGCCCTCTCCTCCACCTGGGAGTGCGTGCGCAGGTCCCCCCTATCGGCCCCCATATCTCCCAAAATACAACTCCATTTTAGATCATAGCCGTTGAAAACGTAGTACTCACAGCCCTCTACAACATTCTAGTTGAAACTTTCTTGAATCGTTGAGTGGATTTGAAGATAATGGAGGAGAAAGTTGATGATTTTCTGGCCATTCAGTTTTAGGGCCGGCTACATGAAGCAAATTAGGGTTTTGGAATATATTTTATCAAATTTTGTGAAGGGGTAGGGCTATTTATAAGGAACGAGCGACACTATTCATCCCGGATTTTCCGAACTCCGATTTAGACGCCGTAACCAGCGTACCTAGGGTTTACCCCGCGTTCCGGACACAATGGAACAGGTTTCGGAAGCTAATTCGGAAGTATGTGTGAGTTATGGCTGAAAACGTTCAATTTAAATTAAACTGATTTAAACCGATTTCTAGGCGTTTTAATTTGTACCGGACAAACGGTAAATCCAATTGACTTGAAATTTGAAACCTTACAATAATATCACATTACGGATCCGATGAAACTGGTTTCGTCGAAATCCGAGACTTTTTGAAAAATGGCTATTTTGACTCGTCAAATTTAAATTAAAAATAAATCGATGCGTTTCGAGCTGCCACGATCAAACGATAACTCCGATTGACACGAAAATTGAAATCCGGTAATAACTAACTATTACGGATCCAATGAAACTGGTTTCGTTCAATTCTGAGACTGTCCAAAAATTGGCTATTTTCACTAGTCGATTTTTAAATATTAAAATATTCAATTTTCACAAATTAACTTCTAATTCGATTTTAAAAGTTCTAAAATATTTCTATAACTCCAGTATGATTAAATAAAATTTTCCAAATTATTTTCAATCATATTTAACCATATTTTCAATTATTTCCATAATTTAACATATTAAATTATCGATTAAATTATCCAATTAAATCCAATAATTCAAATAAAAATTTATTTGACTTATAAATTCACTTATAAATATTTAAAATTAATTAAATATTCAAATTTAAATTTATAAAAATTCTGGGTCGTTACAATCTTTCCCCCTTAAAAGAATTTCGTCCCCGAAATTACAAGTAAGAAAGGTTACAAAATCTATTAATTTTCCAAAATTCATAATTAAACTTCTTATGATAACTTTTACTAAGTTTTCAAATCATACTTAGTTATGTTTTCAAAAACAACTACTATTGTTTAACTTTCAACTCTAAAACAAAGTTAAAGTTTTCAAAATTTTCCCATTTTCTCCAATTTTTTCTAACGCCTTAAATTTTCGGAAAAATTTGCCATAGTCTCCTTTGCGCGGCTCGATCCGAAAAAAAAATGACAATATATATATATCACAAATATACATCTCATCAAGTAATGAGGCATCCCGAAGGGAAAAAAGTGTAAAAGTACGATATTTAATCCGAGATATGTACCTTATATTTTATTAGCAAGCATATACGGCTAATATAGCGCTAAAGCGAACTCCAAATGCGAAGCACACGCGATCCGCACCTACTAAACTCAACAAACAATCATGAGAATCATGCATATATGAAAATAGTATCGATATACAACATATATCAACATAACTACTACATAATATAGCAAATGCAACTAAAGCAACAAATGCAACCATCAACCAATTAGCATTCAACAAATTCATAATCAATATATATTCATTTATATTCTCATTAATATTAATGAATTGGTTTTCAATTTAAATCACATTTGATTCATTTACATTGGATTTACTAACATTCATTCTCAATTCAATTAGTTTACATTTACTAATTAAATCTAATTCACTTTCAATTCTATTCAAATTCATTTACTTCAAATTTGAATTCAATTTCTTAGCTTTCAATTTCATTAACACTTAATGAATTACATACAATCAATCAACAATCATATAACAATCAATGTATATTAATTTCAACCAAATTCCTTTGCTTATATTCATTCATTTTTTTTTTATTCAACTTCTAATAACATTAGATTTTAAATGAATTAACATTCATTATTTCATATCAACTTTATTCACATTCAATTGATTAGCATTCAATCGATTCATTAATTCAATTTCTAAAGTTGAATTTCATTTACATAACTTAAGTTCCCATTTATCACTTAGCTTTATTTTTACTTCGATACCAAAATCAATTCCATTCAACAACATTTAAGTTATATTCCATTTAAATTTAAATTTACCTTTATTTACAACTCATATTTTATATAGTTTCACTTCTTATATATATAAGTTTATTCACAATTGTAAATTACTTTAATTATAACTCAATTCTTATAATTCTATTATTTATACAATTATCCTTTTATATAGATTATTCAAACAACCTAACAATCAACTTATATACACTTTAATAATTTTGAAAAATTATTTCTTTATATATAAAAATATGATCAAGGCAAAATCATTCCATTTACCCAATTTAAAAACAATATCGTGCCGAATTGTTCTATTCAAGTGTTTAGAAACCCCTTCGGCTCAGTTTCGAGGCTGTGCTGACGAAAGTTCATATGCCACTCAATACATCAATCATCACAATATAAAACAATTTTATATTCACTAACAAATACGCTCTCATATCTATTATTACACTCAAACTCATTCTAGAGTACTGCTGACTCTATCTCTAACGAGTAATACCCAACAGAACCATGGTTGTCGCTTAACCATCAGAGCTCTGATACCAAATGTAACAGTACGGAATTTTCGACTTTCGAAAATCCGACATCGACACTCACTTTATCGACTGTCGAGAAATCAAAGGCCGAAAACCGAGATGTTATGGGTTTTAAAAAGAATTTAAGAAAAGAAAAAGAGAGAAAAGATAGAAAATAGAGAGGAAAGAAGATAGACGATTTTTTTTTAGAAAACAGAGAATTTTTAAAATAGAAAGAAATGAGAAGAGAAAGGAAATGGAACACAGAAGAAAATAGGACGGAACAGAAAAACAACAGAACAACATCAGAATCTCACAATTCGCAGCGGAACAACATATAATAATGAATGAATAATCTTTAAACAAAGAACTATATCAGTTATTACATTACATCACATTACATCCTATCATCAGAGTGTACAACAACATACATCAACAATAGTGCAGCGGAAAAAGAAATACTATATAAACTAGTAATACGCCATGCCATCCAGCTTGCCTCCAGCAACTTCAGAATATCCAGAATATCCTGATAAACCTTACTCTTGACTGCCCGTGTGAAAATTGGTGGGCACCCAGAGTTTAGGAAGGAAAACAATAAACTCCAAGTCAGTCATGTGACTGGTGTGAGAACTCAAAACAGTTTATTTATCTTTAAAATCAAATAGAGGAATATTTTTAAATTCAATTCGCAATGCTTTTAAAAATGAGACTACCATAAGGCCTCCCGCACACACACACAATGCAAACGCAGAATCGGAGGAGATTTCTCCTTATGATAGCCAAAGATGCTTGATACGCATTTAAAATAACATTTGATATTATTATTAGTGCATAATGTATAACAAATCATTTCGAAAATAAAGATATAAATCTTAGCCGACATAGACATTTCGAACTATGCCTACTATAGCTACTATCCAAACAGTGGTGACCACCATAAGTGAATAGCAGGTTCTACAACTAATACCGTACAAGTTTCGTATTGGGAATTGGATTTCCAACAAATGGTCAGGCCAAGGAACTTCCCATTGCCACTGAGAATGCCTCTGGATGGACATCCCCGAGAACCATACCGGATCTCAACCAACACAAGGCCGGGTTACTCCTAACTGAGTAACAACTGACCGAATATGCCATCCCCCGGTCCTTTGGGACCTTTTTCCGAGAGCGCTCTCTAATCAATTCACACAATCATAACAAAGTGTTTTCAACATGAGTAAGTATCTGGGCTCCATACCATGATACCACCCTTTTCCAGAAGGAAATGGACACATCCTAAAGGGTGCTACCCCTCATAACCTTGCTGCTTCTTTCCTGTTTTGACCATTTCCGGGATGTGAGGCTCGACGAATTCACGTCCACAAAAACATACTTTATACAAAAGCCATGCTTTGGGTCAACAAATGATCAACACAATGATCACTAAGATAGACGATCAAATAAATGATCCTATCACAATAATCAACACGATGATCATTTCAGCATCACTCGGCATGTCACATTACCAAATTGGGAATATATCGCTGATAACTTCAACTATATAACCTTTGAGCTCGTACGTCTCAAAGAAGGGTGTTAAGCAAAGAATAAATTCTCCGCCACCAACAGAAATATATTTGAAAGAAATCGGCTTTATATCTCAAATTGTAATGTCAGACATACAATCCATACAAGTCTGTTCCGGGATCGAACAGAACCGAAGGCACTTACAAAGAAGTCCTTGCAATCCGGATATTCACAATCCTGATCGGATTTCCCATCACTTAGGGAGTTTCTATACCGGCGCGACTCGGTGCAGAAACAATCGATAGGTCATCCTATCGCTCTCGCAAATACCGGGTCTTCAACACCGATCTTCAATGCAATTCACAACGACGTATCACATATTCGGAATGGGTTATACGACCCCATGGTCCTTTCCCGGTTAACCCGAATAGTGAGCGCTTATTCAAAAATAAGTGTGCATTCAAATTCAATCAATTCACATCAAATACCCATTCAAAGGGAAATATTGATAGTCGGTTATTGAACTATCAATTGATATGCATACATCACCAGATTCCAAATAATTTTCCAAATTATTTATTTTCCAAAATATCTTTATAAGATATATAATTTCAACACTTCAAAAATAAATCAATATTTATTTTCAAACAAATTCCACTTTTCACATATAAATTCCATAATGAATTTATATTTCAAAATATCATGCATATACAATTTAATTAATTCATTTCAATTTATCTTCAGAAAAAGATAAATTCTAATTATTCACTTCATATTGGAAAACATTTCCATACTTATTTATTCATAAGTAATTCACAAATTCCTTTATTTTCAACACTTAGAAAATATTCAATATACTTAAATCGAATTAAGTATATAATTCATTCTTTAAGGAAATCATTCTCTTAAACATATTTGTTTGGGCCAAAACGAATGTTGCGTAAAACATCGTTACGACAACCCAAAATCACTAGTATAGGGATTCGAAATTAAAATAGATATATAAATCCCAATACTATACAAAAACATTTCCTTTCGGAAATCATTTACTATAACAACAGTGTTATAGTCCATCATCTCCTTTCATTTCTCGAAAACGTCTATTTCAACAATAAATGTTGAAATCTATGGTTTCGAATCTCAGCACATTAAAAACATCGTTAGATCGTTTTAATTCAATTTAAACATCTCATATTCAAAAACATTTCCTTTAACGTATTATTCACTATTCAAAAACGTGAATATACTACGTTAATGAACATCATCCTTTTATTCATTTTAATTCAAAGGATTATTCACTATTCGAAAATGTGAATATAACTCCATTAATAGGTTTCAACAATTAACTTATCAAAATAAGTCGTTTGCGAATTTATAAAACAACGTTTATAAATTCATTTCTATTTGTTTTATAACTTCTTTCTTTATAAATTTTCTTTATTAACCTATTTACTTTATATCTCAATTATGAACTAAAGTCCATATTATAAGTCAAATGCTTACAATACGATTATTTTACAAAATCGTTCTTTTAAAGACTTTCCAATTTATAAATTTTATAACTTATAAGATTCATTTATTTAACCAATCTATTCTTCAAATAATTTCACTAAATTTATAAATCTTGCTATTTATAATTTTCATTTATAACTTCACAGTTTATAATTCTATAAATTTCATTCATTTATGAAATTCATTTTCACTTCATTCAAACACTTATAAAGACTCGTTTTATAATGTCCATATTTCAATTTATAAATATCCATTTATAAATCTCTTAATATAAATTAATTTATATTATTCTTTAAAACGTCTTTAAATTCTTTTAAAAACTTCACCATACTGATTTATAAAATAATTAAATTTTATAAATCCTATATTTAAACTTTTTATAACAAGTTCAGAATCCCAATTTAAACTCTTTTATAAAGTCATTAATTCCTTATTTTCAAAAATCAGCTTTTAACTATATTTCTTAAAAATCATAATTTTTATAACATTAAAAATTATAACGTTTATTTATTTGAAATGGATCAATTCCAAAAATATAGTATATTTTCAAAAATCACTTTAAAATCATTTTAAAATCCCAAATCTGGGTCCAATGATGCTACACACCAAATAGTCAATCACGACTACAACGATCCATCATATATCGATATGAAAATCAATCAAATATCAAAATATCTGAAATAAAATAAAAACTGTTGAGGAATCCTGTTGGATCCCTCCAACCTGTTTCCTGCATCCAAAAACATTAGCACAATACCAATTTCGCTCCAGTACGAAATTATCGCGGTATATGTTCTTATTAAATATTATCCGCTTAATAACGGCGTAATAGGGTCTCATCCGCTAAACAAAAAATGCGGGAAATCAACAACTGCAATATATACATATGCCAATATATATATATTGATATTATATATAATACCAATTTCACTGTTTATGAAATATTCGCGGTATATGTTTTTATTAAATAACATCCGCTTACTAACGGCGCATAATGTCTATTTTAACAATCAATAATTTACAGTCATCATTCAAACATGCATTCAAATATTTTAAATCTAACTATTTAAAATAAAATCGAAACCTATTCGATTGAGTGAGAAGTTCTCACCTTGGTTTTAAATTCCGTTTTAGCTTTTTATTTCGAATAAAATTAAACGCGCGTTTAATTTTACCCGAAATTCTCACTAACTCCAAACGACTCCAAACCAACTCCATCGCGTAGTGCTCGTCCATACGATTCCAACGCAACTGGGTTTGCATTTTTTCGACCTCGTATGAAAAAGTTATTAATATTTGAAGTTTAAACACGATTTTATAACTTAATTTCAACATAACTTTATAATTTCCAACCCAACTCAAATCTGGACCATCCACTTCAGATCCGTGCGCACTGCTTCTTCTCCCCTCTCCTTCTTTCACGTGAAACGCCTCCAGGTCCTTCACCTTAAAACCGAACCCACTTCTTTAGAATTAGGGTTTAAATCTTGCACCTCTTCGAGCAACTAAACTCCATCAAACTACCACCATCACGAAGCACATGACGCGAGCTACCTCCACCTGCCACCATTGGAAGTTCGGCCCTCTCCTCCACCTGGGAGTGCGTGCGCAGGTCCCCCCCTATCGGCCCCCATATCTCCCAAAATACAACTCCATTTTAGATCATAGCCGTTGAAAACGTAGTACTCACAGCCCTCTACAACATTCTAGTTGAAACTTTCTTGAATCGTTGAGTGGATTTGAAGATAATGGAGGAGAAAGTTGATGGTTTTCTGGCCATTCAGTTTTAGGGCCGGCTACATGAAGCAAATTAGGGTTTTGGAATATATTTTATCAAATTTTGTGAAGGGGTAGGGCTATTTATAAGGAACGAGCGACACTATTCATCCCGGATTTTCCGAACTCCGATTTAGACGCCGTAACCAGTGTACCTACGGTTTACCCCACGTTCCGGACACAATGGAACAGGTTTCGGAAGCTAATTCGGAAGTATGTGCGAGTTATGGCTGAAAACGTTCAATTTAAATTAAACCGATTTAAACCGATTTCTAGGCGTTTTAATTTGTACCGGACAAACGGTAAATCCAATTGACTTGAAATTTGAAACCTTACAATAATATCACATTACGGATCCGATGAAACTGGTTTCGTCGAAATCCGAGACTTTTTGAAAAATGGCTATTTTGACTCGTCAAATTTAAATTAAAAATAAATCGATGCGTTTCGAGCTGCCACGATCAAACGATAACTCCGATTGACACGAAAATTGAAATCCGGTAATAACTAACTATTACGGATCCAATGAAACTAGTTTCGTTCAATTCTGAGACTGTCCAAAAATTGGCTATTTTCACTAGTCGATTTTTAAATATTAAAATATTCAATTTTCACAAATTAACTTCTAATTCGATTTTAAAAGTTCTAAAATATTTCTATAACTCCAGTATGATTAAATAAAATTTTCCAAATTATTTTCAATCATATTTAACCATATTTTCAATTATTTCCATAATTTAACATATTAAATTATCGATTAAATTATCCAATTAAATCCAATAATTCAAATAAAAATTTATTTGACTTATAAATTCACTTATAAATATTTAAAATTAATTAAATATTCAAATTTAAATTTATAAAAATTCTGGGTCGTTACATTAGTTTAGCCTATTAAGCCCAAGTTCCCACCCACTTCTCCTCACTCTTCATAAATTTCCTAACTAACCCAAGCTTTGGCATTAATGGTGAAGAGAATGGGAAATTAAAACTCCAAGCTCAAATTCAATTGCAACTCCAACATTCAACTCCAAATTCAAGTAGAAGATATTGGATTCAAGCTTTGAATTGCTTCTCCTTGCTTTCAAGCTTCATCTTCATAAATTTTAGTGCAAAGGTGAGATTTTTATCTCACAATTCTAGTCTATAACCATATTGGACTGCTGGGAATGATTCCCTATCACATTTGCATGCATATTAGCATTTGGTTTGGATTGGATTGGCGAAAAACTCCAATTTTTAGCGTTTTGGTGAATTTTCTGCACTTAGGTCATTCTGGCCATTTTTGGTGTTCGGAGTTAGGTCGCTCGCGACCTAACCCTTAGGTCGTTCGCGTGTTATCGCGCTAAGTCACACTACCTTGAATCTTCACTTCGGAGTTAGGTCGTTTCACGTTAGGTCGTATGGCTTTTAGGCCGTAGGTCGTATGGCTTTTAGGCCGTAGGTCGTATGGCTTTTAGGCCGTAGGTCATATGGCTTTTAGGTCGTAGGTCGTTGGCCTTTTGACCGTTAGGTCGCATGCCTTTCTACTTCGATAGGTCATTCGGCCATGCTTTCTATTTTTAGGTCGCGACATCTTTAGGTCGCATTACCTATATTCCACTAGGTCGAAAGACCTTAGGTCGTGCACCTTTAGGTCGCGAACCTCTTTAGGTCGCCTGTCCCTTAAGCAGTTAGGTCGTTCGTCCTGTGATGCCTTAGGTCGTTTGACCCGTGTTACGTTAGGTCACGTAACCCCTTAGGTCGCTTGACCTTGTTTTCGACCGTAGGTCGTTTCACTTTTAGGTCGCCTGACCTTTAAACCGTTAGGTCGTTAGACCTATAACTCGATGCGTCGTCCCCCTTTAGGTCGCGAACCACTTTAGGTCGCATGACCTCGTCTCCGTTAGGTCGTGAACCTTGTTAGGTCGCTCATCCTTAGCTCGCGAACCTTCTTAGGTCATGCACCCCCCTTAGGTCGTAAGACCTCATTTTTGTTTTAGGTCGTAGGCCGCTTGTCTTCACTAGGTCGTACCATTTTGGTCGGGGCGCTGCCCCGCACCCCGCCGGGGGCGCTGCCCCCTGGACCCCCGTAAGCGGTGGCGTTTCCCCCGCACCCCCACCTTGGGGGGTTGCCACCCCCCGGACCCCCCTCCATAGGGGATCTTATCTGAAAAACATTCAACAGAACTTGCTTTGTTGAGATGCTGAGTTGACCATTCTTCTAGACAAACTACCTCTGGTTATCTCGGCCACGTTTGGTCGTTGGGGAACTTCCACTTTGATGCTTTTGAGCTGATTTCCATGGATTTTATTCACATCTCCGAATGTGATCTTTGTGATGATTGTTTCTACAATCTCTTCTGTGATTTGTCATTTTAAGAATATAAAGGTTTCAATACTAGTAGTAAATATCAAAACTCTTTTAACAAACAATTTCAACTCTATTTTTAATAACAAAGCTCTTTTCTTAAACCGTTTTCCAATCTATTAGTATATACAAACCTTTACCTCACTCGGATGAGAAATCTAAGTAAACGGCTTAGTAAAACAAGTGGTATGAAACGCTTGCGTTCACTTCGTTAGTTAATTCTTGGACTTGTTCGATTGAACCACTTGTGACAAATTTTATTAGTGAAGATTTAAAGTTTGTTCGTAAATATTTAAGTTAAGCAAGTGGTTATGGGACATGAAGCTAAACTTCTATATTTACTAGCTTAGTGTAATTGACACTTCTCGTTGATCATGACGATCATTCTGATAATTTAGACTAGCAACTGTGCGATGTCTCTTGTTGCGAGGTTAGACTAGACACCACTTGTGTGATTCCACTCACACATACCTTTTTTGCTTTTTGGTTAGTCTGGACCTCAATCTGTGTGATTCCTTTCACACATGTGTGGTAGCTCCCCTTGGTCTTCGGACCGTCATGTGATAGGCCTCTTTCTCTTTTCTACGATTTCTGGACTTCTTGCATTGATTTCTAGAATTTATGTCATTGACTTGTCATGAGTACAAGTTTGGGGTATGATGCCCTTTCCGAATCTTTGAGAAGATTTTTGTGATATTGATTATCTCTTATTGATTGATCTTCTGTTGATCATTATTTACATACTTATAGTGGTATGTCACTATGGATATTTTATGTTTATGCCATATCTTTTATGTTATATCATGTCATCTGATATTTATAGCTAGACTGATCCGTTTATTATTTTCTTAAATAATACTCGGGTCAGACCGAGATGTTACAGGTGCTTCTGCTTGACTTCTTCCCAGGGATTCATCACTCTGACTTTTGGCTAACTGTTTAGATTAGCATTTTTTGTTGTATACACTTGAGATATAGACTCATAGTTGTATTCTTTTGTATAGCACGTCTTGCTATTCTTTTGTATTATTGTGGATCTTACTGACCACTACTCTGATGTACACTTTCATGTGTTAGTTATATATTCATATCTTCTTCCGCCCTTGTGATATGGATGTCTGTGACTGATTTGTGTTATGATTATTTCTATATTTGTTTCCGAAGATTATTCATAGCCACCGTGTGATAAGCAATTACATGGATGGTCGCTCCTCAACAGCCTTATTCTCCGTGCTAGTTGACAGCACTACACCGTAGTGTTCTTGGCAAGTGTGGGTATAGAGGTGGGGTGTCACACAGGGTAAACAGGTTGGAGGGATCCAACTGGATTCCTCAAATATTTGAATTTATTTTAATATTGTGTGTTGATTATTTGTAATATGCGTGTGACTATTGTGATTGAAACTGTTGAAGGTTATAATTTAGCCGAATATATTTTTGATATCGTAGGATATCAGAAATAAATAAAATTTGATTTATGAAATTTAGTAGAAAATTTATAGTAAATTAATTTTAGAAAATTGAATAAATTTAAAAGAAGGAATTTATTTCAAAAGATAATAAATTTGGTGTTTGAAATAAATTTGAGAATCAATTCGAAATTTGATTTGGTGTTTTGAAAATAAACTAGAAAATCAATTTGATATTGATTTGGTAAAAATAATAAGTATTTGGGAAATCGATCTAAAATTGACTTGATGTTTAAAATAAATTTCGGGAAACCAATTGTGAAAATGGATTTGGTGTTGAAAGTGAACATATGGGAATTGATTGAAAATCGTATATCTGTGGATACTTGAAAATGTAAATCCACAAATGGGAATTTTATAAAAGAAAGGGGAATTTGTTTAAAAAATAAAAGTGTGGAAAGGAATTTACGGATTTCGAACCTAAATTTAAAGTAAATCCAGAAGGATTTATAAATTGATTTGAATGAACCATTTTAAAATGGACGGTGTACTTTCCCCAGAAAGCCAAGTATGTTTTTAATGTAGTCTATAAAAATGAAATTGAAGTTGTAAAGATGGTTTTAAGGAAAGTTCATTTTGGAGAAATTATTTACTTGGGTTATTTTGAAAATCTTGAAAGTAAAGATTTATTTTAATTTATTATAGAAGTGATTACTCAAAGTTTTAATTGATATTTGTTTTAGAAAATGGATATTTGAATATTTATACCCTATCTACTAATTTTATTTCTAAAATTAGTTTTGGACTTGAAGTTTATATAAGATATTAAAATAATATTTTCATAACAAATATTTAACCAAGTGTTTAAAAAATAGTTTTTATTCTAAATGTTTTCCAAGGGTATATTTTGGATAAGTAATCTAAATTATTTTGAATATTCGAACTCGAAAAAATTTCAATGGAATTAAATAAATAGTTGGAATTTCATTCCATGTAGGAAAAAGTGATTTGAAATTTGTTTCAAAGAATTGAAATGTGGAAAGTAATTTGAGATTTGTTTTCAAATGGTTGAAGTGTGAAATATATCTTGCGAAGATATTTTGAAAATAAATAATTGGGAAAAATTAGTTAAATCTGGTAACTGTTGTAAATATTGATTGATAGTTAAATAACCGACTATCAATATTTGCCTTTGAACGACATTTGAATTTCGATGCGACCGAGGGTCGGATTCCAAGTGGATATCCGAAATCCATATCAAACCTTTTTGTTTGTGATGAATCTTTTATTTAAAAGACCAAATGGAAATTTTGTTGTGATTTGTTTGAAATCTGATTGGACACTTATTTTTAAAAATAAGCGCTCATTATTCGGATTAGCCGGGAGAGGACATTGTGTCATAAATCACATTCCGAATTATGATACGATGAAATGGGATTGCATTTGAAGATGGTGTTGAAGACCGATTATTTTCGAAAATGAAAGGATTACCTATCCGCTGTCTCTGCATCGTGTTGCTCCGGTATAGAGATTTTATCACCCTTTGTGATGGGGATTTCAGATGCGATTAGTGAATATCTGGATTTGCAAGGTCTTCTTCCTTTATTGGACGAAGTGCCTCCGGTTCTGTTCGAACCCGGAACAGACTTGTATGGTTGTATGTCGGACACTACACTTTGAGATATAAAGTAGATATCTTTCAAATACATATCTGTTTGTAGCGAAGAATTTATTCTCTTAGCTTAACACCCTTCTCTGAGACATACATGCTCAGAGGTTATGTAGTTGAAGGTTATCAGCGATATACTCCCAATTTGGTAGTGTGGCATGCTAAGTGTTGCTGTGTGTTGATGATCATTTGTGATCAAAGCATGACTTTGTGAAAAGTGTAGCTTTGTGGATGAGACTCCGATGGACCTCACACCCAGAAAATGGTCAAAACAGGAAAGATGCGGCAAGGTTATGAGGGTCATGCCCTTTAGGGTATGTCATTTCCTTCTGGAAAAGGGTAGTATCATGGTATGGAGCCCAGATATTTTACCTATGTTGTTGCCGCAAATTTATTATACATTGTGGTTGTTGCTTTATGGTTGAGGATCCTCGGATAAAGGTCCCAAAGGACCGGGGGATGGCATACTCGAGTAGCAGTTACCTAGTTACAGAGGTAACCCGGCCTTGTGTTGGCAGAGAGCCGGTTAGGTTCTCGGGGCGTCCATCCAGAAGCGTCCCCATGTTGCAGTAGGAAGTTCCTTAGCCTGACCATTTGTTGGAAATCCAAAGAAACAATACTCGCCCTGTACGGTTTTAGTTGTATAACCCTCCATGGAATGTGGCGGTAACCTGCTATTGAACATGGTAGCCATAGTAGGCATAAGTGCGAAATGCCTATGCTGGCTAAGATTTATATTATACTTTCGAAATGTTTTCCATACTATGCATTAATAGTAATAATATCAAATGATTTTGCGTATTAAGCATGTTTAACTATCATAAGGAGAAATCTCCTCCAATTCTGCGTTTGCATTGTGTGTGCGGCGGGAGGCCTTATGCTAGTTTCATTTTCCAAAAGCATAGAGGATTTCTTTTTATTTTCTTTTTGAAAATAACTGCTTTTAAGATCTCACACCAGTACCACGACTGACCTGAAATTTATTGTTCCCTCTCTAAACTCTGGGTGCCCAACCGTTTCCCACAGGCAGCCTAAGTCAGGTTATCAGGTCATTCTGGAATTCAGGAGTTGCCGTGGAGCTCAAGAGGCAAGTTGGATGGCGAGACATATTATCTGTACTATGTAGTATCTGCTGCGTTCGGGTTTGTGTGAGACAAATTTCTATGTAGGCAAGTCATTATAACTGCCAGTGTGTGTTGTTGTTGTAATCTGATGTTGAATTGTAATAACAAATATAGTTCTTTGTTTTAAAGATTATTCATTTATCTATTATATTTTTTTCGCTACGAATTGTGAGATTCTGTTATTGTTTCTATTTCTTCTTCTATCTTCTTCTTCTTAAACCCTAATGGTTCGGTTTCCGGCGTTCGATGGTTCGGCAATTGATATAGTGGATGTATTAATGTCGACTTTCGGAAGTCGAAAAATCGAGTCGTTACACCGAAAAGCACAAATGAATATACTGCGGTGATCAGCACGACGAGATGAACGAAATGGTACACTGATATCAGCGATATGACCAACCTATCAAAACTCGATATTCGCTGTCAAAAATGCTGCAAATGCCGAAAATAAGATAAACGGGGATGAACCAGTCCAAATTCAGTGAAACGTAATCTGATGTCTCACTTAGAAAGTGATAAACATTTTTCTTATACGAAAATATTCAGATTTCAAAATTATTTTATTTTCAACTAATTTACCTTATTTTAAATTAATATTAAAAGTTCACAACCAAAACAAACTTTCATACTTTCAAATGAAAATTTTCCACTTGCTATGCTTCAATATACGCATACCAAATATCAAATTTCCATTTCTCGAATTTTATTATGTAGTTTCAAGAAAAAAGTAAGTTAATTACATTATAAAAATCGTTTACACTCTCCCCTACTCAAAACTTTTCGTCCCCGAATAGGAACAAGATAGGAGAATAGAAGCAATAGAAAGGAAAGATAGATTGGATATACATAGTACTAGATACAATAATTAATTCAAAACCATATAAATTTTATTTTTGGACATCTTATTACTTACATTTATATTGCATATTATTCAATTATAATCAAACTTTTCCGAGGTATGTTTTATTAATGTTTCCGAATGTAATTGAACACTATACAAATTTACCTTTTATTTACAGCATTTTTGTTAAGCAAAATTTAGTTTAAACATTTTATTACTTAAGTTTTCTCTCGTATAACCTTTAATTACATATTCACACTAACATTTTAACTTTTTGAATATTTAAGGTAATTTATATATGTTTTAGAATGCAATTGAGTATTATACAAATTAATTTTATCCTAGTTCAACTGTTTCAAATTGTTTCAATTTCTTCTCTCATTTTAGATTCTCCAATTATTCAAAAACTTTATTTCATTTCAATAATTGAAAGCTATCACTAGACATAAAACTTAAGAGTTAAATTTTCGGTTTCACTTCAAACCATTTGGAAATAAATATATACATACACATATTTTATACATCAAATCATACTCAAGAAATTCAAATCAAATCCATTTTCAAAACAAAAGTGTAGCAAAGCTACTAAGTGGTCTCCCACTTTGAGACTCGAAAATGAATGTCGATGATGCTGCAGTCATCACCGAAATTATTTTCCAGTGAAAAAGGAGGAGAGTACTAACTTACTACTTTCAAAATTCAAACTTAAAAACTCAAACAAAACAATATAAAACATTTTATATTAATTACAAACACGCTCTCTCATAGGATGATTCAAGAATGGATTTTAGAACAAAGATAGAGATTCAAATTTAAAAGGAACCTAATCAAAGAGAATACTAACTAAGAAGATAGGCTTGAAAGGAAGATAAGATAATTAAATTGCAAAAGAGGAATGATGGATAGACTTATATTAATCGCGGCGACCTTAAACGGGTCAACCGAGACTTCATTTTCAGAAACAATGTGCCCAAAGAATCGGACTTCATCCCTCCAGGAATGGCATTTAGAAAATTTGGCTTTCAACTGATGACTTGTCACAACCCATTTTTCCGTGCCAATTTAAACCGACCTTGAACCACTTTTGTCAATTAAATCGTACGAAAAGACGGATAATGAAAGAAAGAGAAAAGATAGAAATAAAAAGAAGATAGAAGAAAAGAGAACAAATTAGAATCTCGCAACGGAATGAATAAATTATAATATAAACAAATCTTTACATGAAATCAAAACAGTTAACTTCATATATAACATATACAGGTTTTACATCAGAGTTACAACCATACAACTCGGACAGTTATATCAATTCTATCCTTACAATCATAACCACACGATCAAAGAATTAGGTATAAAAAATTACGAGAATACGTCTCATGATCCAGCTTTTTCTTCTTAAGCTTCCACTCTTCCAGTTAATCTTGGAAATATGCTCGGTCTGACCCGAGCATATAGGAAAACACCAAATCCCGGGTCAGTCTGGCATACCAGCGTGAGAAAACACCATCAACTTGATTATTAAATTTTAAAAATTCCTTTTGAAAACAAAAGCATCTCGTAAGACCACGCCACAAATAAACATGTCGGGTTTTTACCTTACGATAACTAAAACATTTTTATGAAATCCTCTGATATTATAATAGCGTCTATATACAAATACTTACTAAAATAGCCGAAATTGTTACATTATTAAATCCCTACTACTAGCCACAGAGTGGGTAATACAAATAAAACTCGTACAAGGCGCGTAGGGAACATGGATTGCCAACTAGTGACTAGGCACTGGGGTACCACCTGTCACAGTACGTGGCCTAGATCACAGTACCGAGGAATACGCCCGCTCCCCTGCAACACAAGACCGGAACCATCCCTTACTGGACAGTTTCGAATAAGATCACCCCGCAGTTGGGATCAGCAACCCACCACTAAGCCGAAATAAAAAGGGACATCTAGGCAGGGATGACCTTACTCTCAAGTGGGGGCTACCCACGAAGCCTTGCTGCATAACCCCTGATTTTCAGTCATTCCCGGTTGATGAGGCTCGAGGTTAAGCGTTACCTTCTTAGAACATATCCCTTAGAATGCTCATCGTCCACTTGACGATGTTCTGAAAGCATTCGCCCATACAAGTCCGTTTCGGGTTCGAACGGAACCGAAGGCACTATTCCTACTACATCCATTTTGGAATCACCCTCAGGATTAGTAGCGAGTAGCCCTTGCACTTCACTGCTCCATCTTCAACTCCAAACTCTTGTATTCATCCTGAAAACGTATCGTTGGATCAAAGTGGTTTTCGGATTTCAAATCCAATCCCGGTCTCTTCGAAACAACGTTCGCTATTTCCCTGTAAACTCAACCCCGGTTCTTTAGGTAATACACCGACGAAATACAAGATCAGAGTTCACCTCCTAACCGTTAATATACGGGTCTCCTTATAATTCATCCTAGAGAACGAATGAGTTTATACGTACGGTATAGCGCCTCGATCGGTAACCGTACCATATAATTCTCGAGTCTCCTCCAGATATTTCCAAATTCAGGTTTTGTCCAATTTTGATAGTCGGTTATTTAACTATCAAAGCAATCAATCAATACACAAAGTTCTTTCCCATTGCAACCGTTGCACCTTGTCCACCTTTTAAAATCCAAGTGAATTACCATTTATTTAAGAAAACTTATTTCATTTGAAATATATATAAAACTATTTCCTTTCAAATCATACGTATAAATTTACAAATATTATTTTCAAGTTAAATAAATAAAATATTCTTTATAAAGGTTATTATAATTTATTATTTAAACTACTTTTATTAAAGAGATTTTAATTTAAAGAGAAAATACTTAAATATTAATAAAAATTGTCCTTTAAAGAGTTATTACAAAAGGAGTTAATACTTGAAACAATTTAAAAGTTATAACTTAAAAAGATTTTCAAAGGGTAGAAATAAATAGCTACTTTCAATATTCCGAATATTGATCACTCTTAAAAACATTTCTAAAAATAATAATATTATATTACTTCATTTTTAAAAAAAAAAACTAATTTCATAAATAAATTCAAATCGAACAATGCTTATCTGTCCAAACGGTACTTATCAATTCACATTTCATAATTCACAATCTCAGATATTCAAATCAATCCATTACCATAGATTGATTCACAATATATACTCAATATAAATAACAGGCACATAACAGATATATGCAAGAACAATAGCTTAGAGATTATCATTACTAGAACAATTTTTCAAACACAATCAGGTCAATGGTTTACGCCATTCACAACAATTAGATTAATTTTACAGCGGAATGGTGTCAGTTCCCGCTGTCCCAATGTCATCTAGTTTAAACAATCTAAATAAATGCAACTAATCAATTGGGATCATTTCAACAGTTTGGCCATAAGATTTTTGAACGGCATTCATCTCGATTGATAACTAGATCCTATCTGAACAAGCTTATACGAATTCACATATTAACTTTACAATGGATCATATGACGACATAACATTCATCGATACAAACCATTCGTTTCATAACATTTTATTTATGAAATAATTATAATATAATATAACTTAAGGACTCGAATTCACTTCCAAGTATAAGTAATTATTTCCCTTTATTATTTCAATTATATTTCACTTCTTAAATTAATCATCCTTGATTAATCATTTTCTAATTACATTAAGTAATTAACTTTTAATTAATTACACAAATTAATTATTTTAACCTTTTCAGCAATTAACCTTTAATTGCTTAATTAATTACATAATCCCTTAATTAATTATAATTAATTATTTGATAATCATTTATATTGATTACTTATTCCTTAACCAAATAACCCTAAATCCCCTCATTAATTATTATAAATCAAAATCTTTAAGCACTTGATTAATTCAAAGCTCAATTATAATGATCTTCTAAATCATCTTTACTTTACTCAATTTATTCGAATAAACTTAAGTTAAAGAATTTTATCATTTAAATTAAATCAAATATTAATATCAATTTTACTTAATAACTATAATTAAGTATTAATATAAACAATTTGTTATAATTAAAAACCATTTTTTTAATTAAATCTTAAATAGTATTCAAGATCAAGAATGTTGTCTAAAAGGTTCACATATCATCATAAATGTGAAAAACAATATAAATTGAAAACTTTTTAAATACCAATTTATTTAAAATAATAGACTTTATTTTTAAAAGACCAAACCCTTAGTCACAGCCCAAAGCAATCAGGCTCGACTAACATATCAAGCCTATATGTCCAAGCCCAATACCCTAAAAAAACAAAACAAATCACCACGCGACCAGTTGGGCTGAAGCTCATTCCAAAACCAACAGCACGAACCCACTCCCAGTCTCATCTTCCCCAATTACTCTGCTGAACCCCACAATCACTTCCAGGAAATACGAACCAAATGCAAGCGGAGATCATCACCTAAAACACAAACCTTCGAATCACGATGACGATCACCGAAATCCATCGTCACTTACCCTCCAACATGACGACGAACAACCACGCACCGTCACATGCCATCAGGAAACGCGTGCACTGATATGCATGCACGTGTACGGCCATAACTTCGGCCAACTAACAGTCGTGACGCCTCAAAACAACTCTACAACAACGCTCGAACTCAACAAGCTACTCTTCGAAGAAATCAGCATTGATGGTCGGAAATTCGAACTCCAGGCCAAGGATTTCAAGATGCAAAACCCACACACCACCATAAATCCATCTTATGCTTCAACAACTAACCACAATTTCGAAAATCATCCACCACTATCGAGTGCTAACAAATGCAGCAATCCATGAGCTGAAACCCAGAATCTCCGGTCGCCCCTGTTCCCTCAACCCCGCCGTGACATGATCAGTGTTTTCAATCTCTCTTAAACCCTAAAACCACCATGCACGCGCGATCAAAAGAAAAATCGTAAATTTTGCCATGGTCATCACCTTCCCCACATCACCCAACACCCTCTTGTCCAGGCCACACCACCGCACGACGAAGAAATTGCTGGAATTTTATTTTTGAACAGAAAAGGTTCAACTCCGAATTTCTCACAAACTAGGTGATTAAAAATCACAATTCAACCTCTAAAAATCCTATTTTTAACAGAGAATCCAACATGCATGCTTGAATATTTGATTCAAACATTTTGAAATTTCACAAAAATCTGATTTTTACTGTAAAACTAACCCCAAACTAACTACACATCATGAATAATTCCATAACCAATTTTAACTTAAACTATTTCAGTAAATAAACATATTTCTAGTTCACAAAATCTTAAAATTCAAACTAGATCAACATATATGAATTTTAAAAGTGAAGACATATATGAAAACACTGTAAACAGAGCATGCACAAAATTTCATTTTGAAAACTATAGTTTTCTCACCTTGAACATTTGGTTCTTGCTTCTTTTAAAACTTGAAGTTGAATTTTAAAAACTTGAAATCTTTGAACTTGCCTCCAGGTAGCTAGATTCCTTAAACAGAGATCGCTTCAAGATCTTCTTTTTAAGTTTCCAGATTTTTGTGTTTACAGAGCACTTCTTACTTGTAGAATATCATAGTGCTGCTGCTTTTTTTCTGATATTTTAAAAATGTGAACTGAGATATTCTTTTGTGACTGATTTTATAACCTATATAGTTGTAAACTTTTTAACATAAATGTTGGACAGAAATAACTTTTGGAGGCAGAAGTAATATCTTCTTTAAACAGAGAGAATTTTTGAAAGGAAACTTTAATGATTATGTTGGATTTCCATATTTTAAAATGCCAAGTGTAAGTTTGTTTTACTGATAGTGTTTCCTACTTATTTACCCATAGTTTTAATTAGATTAATTTAGTTTACTTGCTCTTCTTTGTTATTCTGCATTTACATTTGACAGTAGAAAGTTTTGGAGGTTCATTATTTATTGTATTGTTTAAATATGCCATACAATATTGATACACATGCAACTGTAATTAAGATTCAACAGCCCATACTTAAGGTTAAATCAAGTATAAATGTGGTTGTCACTATTATATTTTGAACAAAAATAAAAACTTAATTAGATAAGACTTAAGGTATGTATGCTTATTTGTTTTAAAATAAAGATGAGGAATTAATCAATTAAAATAAACCCTCTTTTTTATTAGTACTTTTTAAAAAATATATTGTTACTTTAAACAAAATGAAATAAATTAACAATTATATTTTCATATAATTTTATATCAAATGAAACTTTGATAAAAATAAAAATCTATACCATAGATTAAATTTCAAAATAAATCAAGTCACTCTCCTCTTTAATATAAAAATATACGACTTCAAACAAACTATGTTTCATAAATATTTATGTATAAACAGTTTTTCTTATTTATTTATATGACTTTTGTACATATCAATTAATAATGTTTCTCTCAATTAACTATTATAAATTTTCCTTTTAACTAATCATAACATATATATAAAATTGTCTTGTTCAAAGTACATATATTTTTAAAGAAACTTAAAATTATTTTATTCAATATAAACAATATTGTTGGTATATACCAAATCAAAGTATAACACTTTCACTTCATTTAGAATTGTCATCTAATTTCATTACGTAAAAAATTATCATTCTATATATGAAAATAATGAATTCACGATAAATTTAAATTCTTATTATATTTCAACTTTAGAATAAATATATATATTTATCCTTGAAACTAATACATATATTAAATCTAAACAATATGTACAAATTTTACTTTGAAACAAAATATAATTTTAAGAAATTTTATTTAAATCAACTTAATAATTTAATATAGTTATGAAAACCCAAGTTATATTGATTTTAGAAAATTTTATATAATAATAAATCATTGATTAATGCAAATATTGTATATTAAAATACAATATCATTGAATATTATAAATAATATTCACAACTCGGGATGTCCGAAATCCCGGGTCGTTACATGACTCTTAAGAGTTTACAGAACATAGCCCAAAAAAATTCATGTCCAATCTCAGACTATAAAAACGAGAATATAATCAACGAAAACCAGGACAAAACTTGTTGAGAACATCACGGAAAACGCGATTCATGATATTGACGAGGAAGGCAGGAGCATTGGTTAATCCAAAGGGCATGGATAACCATTCAAAGAACCCATTCACTGCTTTGAAAGCTGCCATGGGAATGCTCTCCTTAGCTACATGAAACGGGTGAAAACCGGTAGCAAGATCGAGCTCCAGGAAATAGATCGATGCGGACTTTAATTTCCCGCTTGGAAGAAGAGAAGTGAATTCACCAAAGACATCAAGAAATAGTTGGACAATAGGGGTGGAGTCAAGATCACTAAGCTGAGCATCAAGCGAAAAGATGAAACTGCCTGCATAATCCTGAGGCATTCGATATTCGATCATAAGAGATTACCCTGGCCGTCTACTAAATAAACGGTTCGGGATTTACAAGAGATAACAGCATCAAAACCAAAATTTTGGTGAATGGATACCTGCTGTAAAGGAGTTTTACCCCTTTACAAACCATACTAAGGTTGGTGGGACCGCCTATGGGACTACACGAGGATGAAGTTGCCAATTGAGAAGCAAGATGTGTTCAAATTTATTGCAGAGATCAACAAAAATAAATCTATGGGATGCTTCAGTCAAGAAGAATACGAATAGGAAAAATAAGAATGGATTTTAGGACAAGGTAAAGTTCCAAAATTCAAAAGAAATTCAAATCAAAGACAATCCTAACAAAGAATTTCAAGCTCGACCGAAGATGATTCTATGATTAATTCTACTAATTCTAGCGTACTGCTACCGTATCTCTAATGAGTTTTTACTCCATATGCTAATTTTTGCCTAAACCAGGGCATTGAAACCACTTATAACGACCCGTTATTCCGAAAAATTCAACTCGATAATAATCCACACATGTTAAACTTGAATTGCTCAAAACAACAGATTGTTAATTTATATTTAGAAAAACTTAGCATATAGTAAATAAATCAATCACAGAATCACAGACAAAGAGAATACAATAATAAGCAGCAGAATAAATAAATAGTAGTTCACGTAGTTACTACATAAACATCAGAGTTTGAAACAAACACGATAGAAAATCCCAAGTACATAGAAGTCACTAATGTAAAAGCAACTAACAAGTCTGAACATTAAACAACTGGAAATAACAGAAATCCAAATAGATATAAGATAAATCTTCAACCAAAGCTCCAAGTTCTAAAGGAGAATCTCAAATGTTGTGACACTCAGTATGACCCGAGCATAAAGAAAAAGACAAAACACTCGAGTCAGGATTAACATTCTTATGCAAGTAAATCAACTCAAGTGGTAAGTACAAACGAAATGTGATATACCTTCAAGGATGCTTGGGATTCCATCCTTTAAGGATCCGTGGATATCTACATACATAGTGCAATACGCTACATGTTTAACGTCTACGGTAAAGTAAACTATTAAAATAGCGTTAAGACGTTACCCATATCCCCTTTAACACATTTTATATAAATGTCGTAGTCTATATAGTACTGTAAACTCCACCAAACCGGTGGGCTATCAGGGAGCACTCCATAGGTACGACACAAACCAAACTCATAGAGGGCGCAATAACCATTTGTGACAAAGCATCGAGGCAATGCACGGGGTAGCATACTACACTTTTGTGGATCCGCACCGGTGGTAACACATAGCAGCTACTACCAACCACCTCGAGACGCACTCTCGTAGTCAAAGGTGAACCCAATCAAATCACAAAGTAATAGAATGATATTGAAGAAGAATGCTTGATCGGAGGTGTGACCTGACTTGGCCGGGCGTGGCTCCTGTTTTAGTCACATCAAGCTGACCCGAGAGGTCAAGGCTGCGTTCAAACCTCATGCAGACGTTCGCCAAACCATCCCACTTCGTTCTAGATTCTCCACCATGTGCACAGTTGTTAAAGTAGTTTTTGGTATTGGCATAGACTATGAAAATATCCAATACCGGTCTTCTTAACAACCAAACACTTATTTCTATAACGAACGGGATTTTCGACTTTCAAAAATCGACATTAATATGTCCACTGTATGAACTGCCGAGCAATCGAATGCCGGAAAACCGAACTGTTAGGGTTAAAGAAGAAGAAAAAGATAGAAGAAGTAAGAAAGAAGAAGCAACAGAACAATATCAGAATCTCACAATCGCAGCGAAACAACATATAATAGATAAATGAATAATCTTTAAATCAAAAGAACTGTACATTTTATACATCACATCATCAGAGTCGACTTACAACACAACACAACTGGACAATTATATGAACTTGTCCTTACAAGTGGATACACAATGGAAAAGATAATATCATATACAAGTGATACGTTTCGCCAACCAGCTCGTCTCCTGAGCTCCACAACACCTCCTGAATTCCAGAATGACCTGATAACCTGACTCTAGACTACCCATGTGGAAATTGGTGGGCACCCAGAGTTTAGGAAGGGAACAATAAACTCCAGGCCAGTCATGGGACTGGTGTGAGAACTTAAAAAGTTTATCTTAAAAAACAAACAAAGAAATATTTTAAGAAAAATAGATCCGCAATGCTTTTAGAAAATGTAACTACCATAAGGCCTCCCGCACACACACACAATGCATACACATAATCGAAGGAGATTTCTCCTTATGATAGTCAAACATGCTTGATACGCAAATTTCTTTGATATTATTACTATAAATGCAAAGTGCAGGAAAAAATTTTGAAAGTATAATATAAATCTTGGCCAGCATAGACATTCCGCACTTGTGCCTACTATAGCAACCATGTTCAATAGCAGGTTACTGCCACATTCCATGGCAGGTTATACAACTAAAACTGTACAGGGCTCGTATTGTTTCTTTGGATTTCCAACAAATAGCCAGGCTAAGGAACTTCCCATTACCGCATGGTACGCCTCTAGAGAGACGCCCCGAGAACCTAACTGGATCTCTGCCAACACAAGGTCGGGTTACCTCTGCAAAAGTAGGTAACTACTGACACGAGTATGCCATCCCCCGGTTGTAAACAACCTTTATCCGAGGATCCTCAACAAACAACAATCACAAAGTCATATATATTTGCGACATCCACATAAGTTAAGTATTTGGGCTCCATACCGTGACACCACTTCTATCCAGAAGGAAATGCACATAACCTAAGGGGCGCTACTCCCTATAACCTTGCTGCATCTTTCCTGTTTTGACCATTACCGGGGTGTGAGGTCCAACGAAGTCTCGTCCACAAAGCTTCGCTTTTCACAAAAGCTATGCTTTGATCAACAAATGATCAGCAGCACTTCGTATGCCACATTACCAAATTGGGAATGTATCATTAGTAACCATCAACTACATAACCTCTGAGCTCGTACATCTCAGAAAAGGGTGTTAAGCTAAGAGAATAAATTCTCCGCCACCAACAGAAATGTATTTGATAGAAACCAGCTTTACATCTCAAATTGTAACGTCAGACACACATCCATACAAGTCCGTTCCAGGATCAAACGGAACCGAAGGCACTTCCAAAGAATCCCTTGCAATCCAGATATTCACTAATCACGTCCGGAATTCCCATCACAAAGGGTGATAAAATCTCTATATCGGAGATCAGCCGATGCAGAGACATTCGATGGTAATCCTTCCATTTCCGAAAATATCCGGTCTTCAACACCGGTCTTTAAATGCTATCCATTACGGCGTATCACTATTCGGAATGACATTCATGACCCAAAGGTCTTCTTCCGGCTAAACCGAATAACGAGCGCTTATTTTTAAAATAAGTGTAGCATTCAAATTCAAGCAAATCGCAACAAATACCCATTTAAAGGTAAATATTGATAGTCGGTTATTTAACTATCAATAGATATGCACAACATCACCAGGTTCCAAATAATTTCCAAAATTATTTAATTTCCAAAAATATATTTACAAGATATATTTTCTACACTTCAATAATTTGAAAACAAATTTCAAATCACTTTTTACCTTTACAACTTTTGAAATCAAATTTCAAATCATTTTCCTTACGCGAAAACACTTCCAAGTATTTATTAATTTTCACTGGAAATCTGCCGAGTTCAAATACTTTAAAATAATTTAAAAGGTTAATTTCTCCAAAGTATCCTTTTTCAAAACCAATTCTAGAATTATATATATATATATATATGCATATGTATATGTATATTTTTCAAAACTATTCAGAAATTTTATTCGGCTTTCCAGGGAGAATACACTTTCATTTCAAAATGGTTCATTTAAACCAATTAAATAAATCCTTACCGTTTTACTTTAAATTCACATTCCAAATCCGTAAATTTATTTCCACGCTTCAATGATAAATCAATGTTTATTTTTAAACAAATTTCCCTTTCCTTTATAAATTCCACGGTGAATTTAAATTTCCAAATATCCACTGATATACGATTTTCAAATCGATTTCAAATATTCACTTTCAATTTATCTTTAAAAGATATAATCTCAAAACATTTCACTTCATATTGGAAAACATTTCCATACTTATTTATTAATAAGTAATTCACAAATCTATTTATTTTCAATACCTAGAAAATATTCAGTATACTTAAAACACGATTAAGTATATATTTTATTCTTTTAAGGAAAATGTTCTCTTTAAACACATTTATTTGGGTCAAAACGAATGTTGCGTAAAAACATCGTTACGACAACCCAAAATCAATAGCATAGGGATTCGAAAATATGATAGATATATAAATCCAAATACTGTACAAAAACATTTCCTTTCGAAAACTATTTACTATAATAACAGTGTTATAGTCCATCTTTTCCTTATTTCTCGAAAACGTCTATTTCAACAATGAATGTTGAAATCTATGGTTTCGATTCTTAACACATTTTAAAACAACTTCAAATCGTTTTAATTCTATTTAAAAGATCACCGCCTAAAACATTTCTTTAATATATTATTCACTGTCCAAAATCGTGAATATAAATCGTTTACCAAATTCAACACTTCTACATATTTTAATTTAAAGGATTATCCACTATCCAAAATCGTGGATATAAATCGTTTACCAAATTCAACACTTCTACATATTTCAATTTAAAGGATTATCCATTTTCCAAAATCGTGGATATAAATCGTTTACCAACTTCAACACTTCTACATATTTTAATTTAAAGGATTATCCACTGTCCAAAATCGTGGATATATCTCCTTTAATAAGCTTTCATATTTACTTATCAAATTCAATTGGTTTCGGATTTATAAAACAACGTTTATAAATTCACATTTATATATATATATATATATATATATATATATATGTTATAAAAACTTCAACCTATAAAATCCCTTAATTAACAAATTCTATTTATTTGTCATTTAAATGTCAAAATCCAATTTATAAGTTAATTACTTATAAATCTTTTATTTTACACAATATATTCATTTTATAACTTCACAATTTATAAATTTCTAAATTTCATTCACTTATGAAATCCATTTATACTTCATTTTAACACTTATAAAAACTCGTTTTATAATTCCAATATTTTAATTTATAAATATCAATTTTATAAATCTTTTATATAAATCGTTTATAATAATTCAAAAATCCAATTTAAACAATTTTACAAATTAATCAACTGCTTATTTCAAAAATCACATTTCGATTATATTTCACAAAAATCGTAATTTTTATAACATAAAAATCATAACGTTTATTTATTTAAAATGAATCAATTCCAAAATTCAATAAAATGTATACTTTCAAAAATCACTTGAAAATCCTTTTAAATTCGAAATCGTTACTTTAACATTTTTAAAACTCAAAAAAAATAGGCCCAATGTTGCGACAGCACCAATACATCAACCACGACATCCAAACATCATATATCAATATGATAACTGAATATATCACAAATATCTATAAATAAATCAATACTGTTGAAGAATCCAGTTGGATCCCTCCAACCTGTTTCCCTGCATCCACAGATGTTAGCACAATACCAATCCCGTTTCAAGACGGGATATCTCGGTACATGGGTTTATATAAAATATTATCCGCTATTATGGGGCGCAATAAGGTCTCATCCTCTATATAATGCGGGAAATCAACTCCAAGTACATATATAATACCAATTCCACTTCAAGGTGGAATATCGCGGTATATGTGTTTAATATAATAACCTCCGCTTAATATACGGCGTATAGGGTCTATTTCCATACAACAGATAGCAATTTATCATTCAATCACACAATCAAGCAGTTTTAAATCTGACTATTTAAAATTTAAATCGAAACACGATTCGATTGAGTGAGAAGTTCTCACCATTGAATTTTCGACGAGCGTTCAAATTTTAAATTAAATCGAACTATTCGATTTAATCCAAAATTTTCGCTTGCTTCAATTGTCCCCGGATCTACCCCACAGCGGGCTGCTCGTCGCTGCGATTCCGGCGCTACCAAATTTGTCGAAATCTGATAATGAACGCACGAGATAAGAATTTATAAAGTTCATATAAATTTTTAAAACAAAACTCTTTTATTTTACAAACCAACATCAGGGCCGTTCCTTCTACATATTCGAATCAAGGCCGTAGCCTTCTCCTTCCTCGCGCGATCATGCTCCAGGGTTAACAAACCCATAGTTGCCCCTTAACCCTAGGTCATCGCGCCTCCTTCGATTAACCAGACTACGATCAGAGACTACCACTTCGAAACTCTACGCATGACATGCCAACGCCGGCCAACACGTCGAGCTCGGCTACCCTAGGCTCTGGGGATTCGTATTTGAACCGAGCATGAACGGAGCCAAAATTAGAACGATCCACTACGCCAAACAACATCTCAACCGTTAGATCTGTAGTACTCGACGAGATCTTCAATATTCCAGTTGGAAATTTCTTGAATAGATGTTAGGATTGAGAGAAAATTGAGGGGGAAACGAGGGACGATTTCGGCCATGAATAATATAGAGGCGACGGATGTAACGTTTAACCTAGGGTTTGTGCAAAGAAATAAAGAATGAGGTCCTTATATAGAAAATTTCTGAAACACTATTCACCCGAAGAATTTTCGAACTCCAATCGAAGCGTGCCACCTGGCGTTTATAATGTTTTCCCCCTATTCCGAACGCAATGGAATATATATCGGGAGCCAATTCGATCAAATTTGGATGATAGGTTTTCGAATCGACTATTTAAATTAAAAATTCACTTAAATCGATTTCAATGCATTTTGGCTTGCCCCGGACAAACCGTAAATCTGATTGACACGAAATTTGAAATCTTACAAAATTTAACATTACAGATCCAATGAAACTAGTTTCGTCGAAATCTGAGACTGTTTGAAAAATGACTATTTTTACTCGTCAGTTAAATATTAAAGTATTCAATTTCCACAATTTGACTTTTAATTCGATTTTAAATGTTCTATAACATCATTCTAACTCCAACATGATTTAATATAAATTTACAAATCAATTTTAATCACATTAAACCCAATTTCCAATTATTTCTGTAATTTCAAATATTAAATTATCGATTTAATTATCCAATTAAATCCAGATATTCAAAATAAAATTTATTCGACGTACAAAATTTACTTGTTAATATTTAAAAACACTTAAATATACGAATTTCAAATGACAGATATTCTGGGTCGTTACAAACTTCCCCCTTAAAAGAATTTCGTCCTCGAAATTACCAAGTAAGAAAAAGTTTTGAAATCCATTAACTTTTCAAAACCATTTGTTCAAATTAAATTTTCAAATTCATTTTAACATTTTAACTTTTCCAAAATCCATAGTTAAACTTCTTAGAATAACTTTACTAAGTTTTCAAATCATACTTAGTTATCTTTTCCAAACCAACTATATCGTTTAACTTTTCACTCCAAATTCAAAGTTATAGTTTTCAAAAGTTTCCAATTTACTCAAAAATATTCCAACTCTTTAAATTTTCGAAAAATTTCGCCAGCGTCTCCTTTGCGTGGCTAGCTCGGTACGACTACAAAAATGGCACCACGGCCCCCAGATTTCAAAAAAGAAAAAGAAAAGCCAAGTGGCTGGACAAGAAATCATCAAATTTCATACTGAAATTCAAATACATACCTTTTGTCGAGCAATTCAAATTTTTTTATCTTCGAAATCAAAATCTCAATTTCCTTTAATCCACCTGTATATCCTGCTAACCATAATATCCATTTTCATTCAATCTCACATTATTAGTTTCATTTGAATTCAATTTACAAGTTCAATTCTATTTGGATTCAATTCACCCTTTGAATATTGAAATTTATCAATTATTTTTCATTCACAACTGATTCATCTTGCTATTTTAAATTAGTTTCTTTTACTAATTCATTACAAGTTCTAACTCATTTCATCTCGCACAATTCAAATTGGTTTTCGATATTCAGTTTTTAATTTCAGTTTTTATTCTTTTATTCGTTCCCAAACACAATTCAATTCACTATTTCGGTTTATAACCACTTATATTTAAACTGGATTTCAAATTCCATATGAATTTAATTTACCCTTTATTTATAAATGTTGAATTCAATTCATTTCAACCCCAAATTTATTTTCAACTCAATAAATTTTATTCCATAACTATTTTTATCAGATTCCAGAGTCTTTCCAACATTTCAAAACCATTTTTGAAACCAATTCAAATTATCCTTTGAATTTTAAAACCCAAACCTAAATTTTCCAAACTACTTCCATTTAAAACAACTTGGCAGCAATCCCTCTTTTAGAAACCCAAAAATGAACACCGATGATGCTGCAGTCATAACCGAAGTTATTTTTTAGCGACCGAAAAGAGTTTAGAGCTTTTATTCCTCCAAAATACTTTTTTCCAAACTCTTGAAAACCATTTTCAAACTCAAAAAGGAATTTAATATTTTCCAAATTGCAAACCCTTTCAAAACATTTCCAAATATTCCTCTGGAATTTTATTCAAATTACAAATCACATTTACAATTTATATTCTCTAATTCTATTTGTATGTGAATTTATTTCTTAACTTTGGAGTTACGATTTCAATTTCTTTTTCAACATTAATGATAATGATTTAATATCATCACTTCCTAGCGACCAAGCAATCATACATTATAATAATTCACAGAAAATTTTTCTCTTTAATATACGAAAATAATTTAGGTAAAATTATTTCATTTACCCTATTTTAAAACGATATCATTTCGAATTTGCTATGTACAAGTGTTTAGAGATTCCTATCAATAACGTTAATTACTCTTATTGACCAGAATCCATATACCACTCAACAAACCAATCACCACAATATAAAACAATTTTATATTCACTAACAAATACGCTCTCATATCTATTATTACACTCACACTCATTCTAGAGTACTACTGACTCTATAACTAATGAGTAATACCCAACAAAGCCAAGGTTGTCGCTTAACCAAATGCTTTGATACCAAATGTAACGAACCGAACTGTTAGGGTTAAAGAAGAAGAAAAAGATAGAAGAAGTAAGAAAGAAGAAGCAACAGAACAATATCAGAATCTCACAATCGCAGCGAAACAACATATAATAGATAAATGAATAATCTTTAAATCAAAAGAACTGTACATTTTATACATTACATCATCAGAGTCAACTTACAACACAACACAACTGGATAATTATATGAACTTGTCCTTACAAGTGGATACACAGCAGAAAAGATAATATCATATACAAGTGATACGTTTCGCCAACCAGCTCGTCTCCTGAGCTCTACAGCACCTCTTGAATTCCAGAATGACTTGATAACCTGACTCTAGACTGCCCGTGTGGAAATTGGTGGGCACCCAGAGTTTAGGAAGGGAACAATAAACTCCATGTCAGTCATGTGACTGGTGTGAGAACTTAAACAGTTTATCTTAAAAAACAAAAAAAGAAATATTTCAAAAAAATAGATCTGCAATGCTTTTAGAAAATGTAACTACCATAGGGCCTCCCGCACACACTCACAACGCAAATGCAGAATCGGAGGAGATACCTCCTTATGATAGTCAAACATGCTTGATACGCAAATTTCTTTGATATTATTACTATAAGTATAATATAAATCTTAGCCAGCATAGACATTCCGCACTTGTGCCTACTATAGCTACCATGTTCAATAGCAGGTTACCGCCACATTCCATGGTAGGTTATACAACTAAAACTGTATATGGCTCGTATTGTTTCTTTGGATTTCCAACAAATGGCCATGCTAAGGAACTTCCCATTGCCATATGGTACGCCTCTAGAGAGACGCCCCGAGAACCTAACCAGACTCTGCCAACACAAGGCCGAGTTACCTCAACAAAAGTAGGTAACTACTAACACGAGTATGCCATCCCTCGGTTGTAAACAATCTTTACCCGAGGATCCTCAACCAACAACAATCACAAAGTCATATATATTTGCGACATCCACAAAAGTTAAGTATCTGGGCTCCATACCATAACACCACTTCTATCCAGAAGGAAATGCACATACCCTAAGGGGCGCTACTCCCTATAACCTTGCTGCATCTTTCCTGTTTTGACCATCACCGGGGTGTGAGGTTCAACGAAGTCTCGCCATAAAGCTTCGCTTTTCACAAAAGCTATGCTTTGATCAACAAATGATCAGCAGCACTTCGTATGCCACATTACCAAATTGGGAATGTATCACTAGTAACCATCAACTACATAACCTCTGAGCTCGTACGTCTCAAAGAAGGGTGTTAAGCTAAGAGAATAAATTCTCCGCCACCAACAGAAATGTATTTGATAGAAACCATCTTTACATCTCAAATTGTAACGTCAGACACACACCCATACAAGTCCGTTCCGGGATCGAACGGAACAGAAGGCACTTCTAAAGAAGCCCTTGTAATTCGGATATTCACTAATCAAGTCCGGGATTCCCATCACAAAGGGTGATAAAACCTCTATATCGGAGATCAGCCGATGTAGAGACATTCGATGGTAATCCTTCGTTTCCGAAAATATCGGGTCTTCAACACCGGTCTTCAAATGCTATCCATTACAACGTATCACTATTTGGAATGGGATTCATGACCCAAAGGCCCTCTTCCGGCTAAACCGAATAACGAGCGGTTATTTTTAAAATAAGTGTAGCATTCAAATTCAAGCAAATCACAACAAATACCCATTTAAAGGTCAATATTGATAGTCGGTTATTTAACTATCAATAGATATGCACAACATCACCAAATTTCCCAGATTATTTAATTTCCAAAAATATCTTTACAAGATATATTTTCCACACTTCAACAAATTGAAAACAAATTTCAAATCACTTTACACCTTTACAACTTTTGAAATCAAATTTCAAATCATTTTCCTTACGCGGAAACACTTCCTAATATTTATTCATTTTCACTGGAAATCTGCCGAGTTCAAATAATTTAAAAGGTTAATTTCTCCAAAGTATCCTTTTTCAAAACCAATTCTAGAATTATATGTATATATACATGTATGTATGTATGTATATTTTTCAAAACTATTCAGAAATTTTATTCGGCTTTCCAGGGAGAATAAACTTTCATTTCAAAATGGTTCATTTAAATCAATTAGATAAATCCTTACCGATTTACTTTAAATTCACATTCCAAATCCGTTAATTTATTTCCACACTTCAACAATAAATCAATGTTTATTTTTAAACAAATTTCCCTTTCCTTTATAAATTCCATGGTGAATTTGAATTTCCAAATATCCGCTGATATACGATTTTCAAATCAATTTCAAATATTCTCTTCAATTTATCTTTAAAAGATATAATCTCGAAACATCCCTTCATATTGGAAAACATTTCCATACCTATTTAATAAGTAATTCACAAATCTATTTATTTACAATACTTAGAAAATATTCAGTATACTTAAAACACGATTAAGTATATATTTTATTCTTTTAAGGAAAATGTTCTCTTTAAACACATTTATTTGGCTCAAAATGAATGTTGCGTAAAAACATCGTTACGACAACCCAAAATCTATAGCATAGGGATTCGAAAATACGATAGATATATAAATCCCAATACTATACAAAAAAAATTCCTTTCGAAAATTATTTACTATAAAACAGTGTTATAGTCCATCTTTTCCTTATTTCTCGAAAAAGCCTATTTCAACAATGAATGTTGAAATCTATGGTTTCGATCCTCAACACATTTTAAAACAACTTCAAATCGTTTTAATTCTATTTAAAAGATCACTTCCTAAAACATTTCTTTAATATATTATTCAGTTTCCAAAATTGTGAATATAAATCGTTTACCAAATTCAACACTTCTACATATTTCAATTTAAAGGATTATCCGCTGTCCAAAATCTTGGATATAAATCGTTTACCAAATTCAACACTTCTACATATTTCAATTTAAAGGATTATCCACTGTCCAAAATCGTGGATATAAATCGTTTACCAAATTCAACACTTCTACATATTTTAATTTAAAGGATTATCCACTGTCCAAAATCGTGGATATATCTCCTTTAATAAGCTTTCATATTTACTTATCAAATTCAATTGGTTTCGGATTTATAAAACAACGTTTATAAATTCACATTTATATATATATATATATATATATATATATATATATTATAAAAACTTCAACTTATAAAATCCCTTAATTAACAAATTCTATTTATATGTCATTTAAATGTCAAAATCCAATTTATAAGTTAATTACTTATAAATCTTTTATTTTACAAAATATATTCATTTTATAACTTCACAATTTATAAATTTCATTCTGTGACGCCCCACCTCTATACCTACGCTAGCCAAGAACACTACGGAGTAGTACTGTCAACTAGCACGGAGAATAAGGCTGTTGAGGAGCGACCATCCATGTAATTGCTTATCACACGGTGGCTATAAATAATCCTCGGAAACAAACAAAGAAATAAGCATATCGCAAATCAGTCACAGACATCCATATCACAAAGGCGGAAGAAGATATGAATATATAACTAACACATGAAAGTGTACATCAGAGTAGTGCTCAAAAGATCCACAATAATACAAAAGAATAGCAACACGTGCTATACAAAAGAATACAACTATGAGTCTATATCTCAAGTGTATACAACAAAACTGCTAAGCTAAATAGTTAGCCAAAAGTTAGAGTGATGAATCCCTGGGAAGAAGTCAAGCAGAAGCACCTGTAACATCTCGGTCTGACCCGAGTATTATTTAAGAAAATAATAAACGGTCAGTCTAGCTATAAATATCAGATGACATGATATAACATAAAAGATATGGCATAAACATAAAATATCCATAATGACATACCACTATAAGTATGTAAATAATGATCAACAGAAGATCAATCAATAAGAGATAATCAATATCACAAGAATCTTCTCAAAGATTCGGAAAGGGCATCATACCCCAAACTTGTACTCATAACAAGTCAATGACATAAATTCTAGAAATCAATGCAAGAAGTCCAGAAATCATAAAAAAGAGAAAGAGGCCTATCACATGATGGTCCGAAGACCAAGGGGAGCTACCCCACATGTGTGAATGGAATCACACAGATTAAGGTGCAGACTAACCAAAAAGCAAAAAGGTATGTGTGAGTGGAATCGCACAACTGGTGTCTAGTTTAACCTCGCAACAAGAGACATCGCACAGTTGCTAGTCTAAAGCATCAGAATGATCGTCATGATCAACGAGAAGTGTCAATTACACTAAGCTAGTAAATATAGAAGTTTAGCTTCATGTCCCATAACCACTTGCTTAACTTAAATATTTACGAACAAACTGTAAATCTTCACTAATAAAATTGTCACAAGAGGTTCAATCGAACAAGTCCGAGAATTAACCGACGAAGCGAACGCAAGCGTTTCATAACACTTGTTTTACTAAGTCGTTTAATTAGATTTCTCATCTGAGTGAGGTAAAGGTTTGTATATACTAATAGATTGGAAAACGGTTTAAGAAAAGAGCTTTGTTATTAAAATAGAGTTGAAATTGTTTGTTAAAATAGTTTTGATATTTACTACTAGTATTGAAACCTTTATATTATAAAATGACAAAACACAGAAGCAATTGTAGAAACAATCAATCACAAAGATCGCATACGGAGATGTGAATAAAATCCAAGGAAAATAGCTCAATGTTTTTCAGATAAGATCCCCTACGGAGGGGGGGTCCAGGGGGGGTGGCAACCCTCCAAGGTGGGGGTGCGGGGGCAACGCCACCGCTTACGGGGTTCGACCTACCCAAAACGGTACGACCTAGTGAAGACAAAATGAGGTCTAACGACCTAAGGGTCTAAGGGGTCACGCGAACTATCGGGATAAGGTCCAACGACCTATGAGTTAAAGGTCCAACGACCTATTCGGTTATAAGGTCATACGACCTAACGACTCAAGGGTCTTACGACCTAACGACTCAAGGGTCTAACGACCTAAGGTATTCGCGACTTAACGGGTTATGGGCCTAACGACCTAACAGGGTTCACGACCTAAGGTATTCGCGACTTAACGGGTTATAGGCCTAACGACCTAACAGGGTTCACGACCTAAGGTATTCGCGAACGTCCTACTGCTTAAGGCTTAACTCGTGAGCGACCTACGACTTAAGGCTTAACTTGCGAGCGACCTACGGCTTAAGGCCTAACTCGTGAGCGACCTACGACCTAAGGCTTAACTCGCGAGCGACCTACGACTTAAGGCTTAACTCGCGAGCGACCTAACTCCGAAGTGCCAATACTTCCAGAATGACCTAAAGCCCTGCGACCTACGACCCTGTGACGCCACACCTCTATACCCACGCTAGCCAAGAACACTACGGTGTAATGCTGTCAACTAGCACGGAGAATAAGGCTGTTGAGGAGCGACCATCCGTGTAATTGCTTTGCGCGAGCACCGATATGTCAGATAGTATAACATGCATTTTGATTTCAAGAGGAAATCCAACACACCGACACAAACACAAAGCTACTACACAGTGGCTATAATATCTTCAGAAACAAATATAGAAATAAACATAACATAAATCAGTCACAGAGAATTCATATCACAAAGGCGGAAATAAATATGAATACTACACATGAAAGTGTACATCAGAGTAGTGGTCAAACAAGATCCACAATAATACAAAGGAATAGATGCAAGTGCTAGACAAAAATATGTATACATCAAGGAGTCTTTATCTCAAATGTATACAACATAAACTACTAAACTTAAGTAGTTAGCCAAAAGATCAGATGAAAGTCCGATAAGGAGTCAAGCAGAAGCACCTGTAAAATCTCAGTCTGACCCGAGTATTATTTAATAAGAAAATAATAAACGGATCAGTCTAGCTATAAATATCAGATGAAGTGATATATAATAAGAGATATGACATAAACATATAATAATCACAATGCCAAGCTGTGATAAATAAGTAATTGAAAATCAACAAGAGATTAATCAATATCACAATAATCTACTCAAGATAAAAAGGAATGTCATACTCCTAATTTCATTCACCAAGCCACAATAAATGGCATATATATCAATGCCCATCGTAAAAGTTGGTGAAACGTAAATTCCAGAAATCAACACACGAAATCCAGAAATCACAATAAAAAGGAACAACGACGTCGTACAGCGGGACATCCGATGAACCAAATCACAATAAAAAGGATGGCCAATCCCACAAACTGGACATCGACGCACCTAGAAAGACACGCCCCATGTACAGTCGAACATCGATGCACCTGGAAAGATACGCCCCATGCTCTAGCATCGACGCACCTAGAAAGATACGCCCCATGAACAAATAAACATCGATGCACCTAGAAAGATACATCCCATGAATATATAAACATCGATGCACCTAGAAAGATACACCCCATGTAATGTCTAACACCGATGCACCTAGAAAGATACACCCCATGCTAAGTAGAACATCGACGCACCTAGAAAGACACGCCCCATGCATAGACGAACATCGACGCAACTAGAAAGATACGTCCCATGCCCCCGACTTATTGAGTCGATTGCTCCACGAAGTAAATAAACATTGATGCACCTAGAAAGGTACACCCCATGCATAAATAAACATCGACGCACCTAGAAAGGTACGACCCACGTATAAACAAACATTGACGCACCTAAATAGGTACGACCCATGTAAGAAATGAGTCGAAGCTCAATAAAATGAGGAACAGTCCTCCACATAGACAAAGAGACATCGCACGTTGCTAGTCTAAACCACAAAGATGATCGTCATGATCAATTAGAAGTGTCAATTACGCTAAGCTAGTAAATGTATGAGTTTGGCTTCATGTCCCATAACCACTTGCTTAACTTAAATATTTACGAACAAACTGTAGATCTCCACTATAAAATTGTCACAAGAGATTCAATCGAACAAGTCCAAGAATTAACCAACAAAGTGAACGCAAGTGTTTCATACCACTTGTTTTACTAAGTCGTTTAATTGGATTTCTCATACGAGTGAGGTAAAGGTTTATATATACTAATAGATTGGAAAACGGTTTTATAAACGAATTTGGTATTAAAATAGTATTGAAATCGTTTGAGGAAAGAGTTTTGATATTTACTACTAGTATAGAAAACCTTTATATTTTTAAAGTGACAAAACACAAAGGAGATTGTAGGAACAATCAATCACTAAAATTCACATACGAAGATGTGAATAAAAATCCAAAGAAATCGATACCGAATCCATCGAAATGGATATTCACATAAATCACGAAGAAAATGTCATCAAAGTCGATAACAAGTGATAATAACAAAAGGGAATCAACACGAATCGATAGAAGTTGGAATTCTCAAGCAAATGGGCAAAACTTGCAAATAGGAGCAGGTCGGTCGACCGGACTCCCTGAGTCGGTTGACCGAACCAAGGGTTGGAAGTGCCTGGGGCACTAGGTCGGTCGACTGACCCAGGGGCTCGGTCGGCCGAGGCCTATAAACGGCACTCCCAAACAGAGGCAGGAAGTGCCTGGATAGCAGGTCGGTCGACCGGCCCAGGGGCTCGGTCGGCCGAACCTGTTGCCAGCACTCCCCTGCCCTAATTCAAAGGAGGTGCAAACTCGATCAAATTGCATTCGCTCGAGCAACGACGCTAAGCGTTTATGCCTATCGACTACCCGAACCTAAAAGCTCTTCGATGCACAACCAAAAACACATTCAAACATCAAAGTTAGGATTTTTAAAGATTTGAATCCAAAACACTAAAAATTGGAATATTCACCAAATCAATCCAAACCAAAAGCAAATGCACACGAATAAGTGTTAGGAATTCATACCTAACAATCGAAGATAAATATAAGCATAGATGTGGGATAAAAATCCCACCTTTGAATCCAAAAACAATGAATGAGAAGCTTGAATACGAAGGAAGATCAACCACACTTCAATCTCAACACAAGAAGCTTGAATCTAAGCTTAAAAGAGAAACATTTCCTAAATTAGGTTTAGGAATTTTCTGAAATTGAATGGAGAAAGAGTTGGAGAAGATGAAGGAGATGCTAACCAATGGGTTCTTCTATTAGTTTGGAGCTAGAGTTGATTTGCAAAGGAAGCTAGGGCTTGGAGTTTTAATTTCCACTCTCCACCTCCATTTTCAGTTTTGCTAGAGAGTTAGGAATTGGAATGAAGTAATGAAGAGGAGAGGGGGATTGGGACTGAGTTAAGTGGGGTTAATGGGCTCAGCCCAAACCAAAGCCCTAAGTAAAAAGTAGCAAAAATCAACTTTCTCCAAACATATCAAAGTTTATACTCAAAAAGGTCGCAAACGTCATTTTGAACTCAATGTGGGTGGTCTCGAGTCCCAATTTGACTGTTTGCAAAAAGTAGCTTTTCGGACCAAAATCCGACGAACGATAAAATATTTAAATATAAAATCGATAAATATGCGGGTTGTTACAGACTCCCCTCCTTAAAGAAATTGCGTCCTCGCAATACTTAAGAGGAAAATAAGAAGTAACAACCATGGAAGCATATCAACACAAAAGAAAATTTGAAATAGGAAGTTCATCATAAAGTGCACGAAAGAGTTAGCAAGAAATCTGGTGAAACTTCAACTTCCACAATATTACCGGGCTCAAGAATGAAAACCGGAATCCCTAAGGCATTTCCGTAGATAAAAGACGTGGGGAACGTCAAGAATAGCAGAAAATTGAGCCGGTGCAACGGCTAGTACAAAAACGGTATGCCCAAGGAACTCGAAACTCAAATAATTTGGGACATCAGCGTAGTACAAAAACGGTACGCCCAATGAACCAAAGCAAAGACATTGATGTAGTACAAACGGTACATCCAATGAATCAAAAGCAAAGTCATTGATGTAGTACAAACGGGACATCCAATGAATCAAAAGGAAAGACATTGATGTAGTACAAACAGTACATCAGATGAATCAAAAGGAAAGACATTGATGTAGTACAAATGGTACATCCAATGAATCAAAAGCAAAATCATTGATGTAGTACAAACGGTACATCCAATGAATCAAAAGCAAAATCATTGATGTAGTACAAACGGTACATCCAATGAATCAAAAGGAAAATCATTGATGTAGTACAAACGGTACATCCAATGAATCAAAAGCAAAGACATTGATGTAGTACAAACGGTGCATCCAATGAATCAAAAGCAAAGACATTGATGTAGTACAAATGGTACATCCAATGAATCAAAAGCAAAATCATTGATGTAGTACAAACGGTACATCCAATGAATCAAAAGCAAAATCATTGATGTAGTACAAACGGTGCAAAATCATTGATGTAGTACAAACGGTACATCCAATGAATCAAAAGGAAAATCATTGATGTAGTACAAACGGTACATCCAAAGAATCAAAAGCAAAATCATTGATGTAGTACAAACGGTACATCCAATGAATCAAAAGCAAAATCATTGATGTAGTACAAACGGTACATCCAATGAATCAAAAGGAAAATCATTGATGTAGTACAAACGGTACATCCAATGAATGAAATAAGACAGGACATCGATGTAGTATAATAACAGTACATCCGATGAACCGAACATCATAAAAGAACATCGGACGCTAGTCCATAAAAGGAATGAGATAAAGCTCAATAAAACGAAGTATATCAAAACGTTCGATGAACTTAATAAAAAGATTGTTCCAAGGATTTATGATCAAGATGGAGAACAAATTCCTCCCCTAAAAATGATGATGCAAAACTCTAAAAGTAGAAACAATAACCGCGAGCACTAGATCATGAGTGGTGTATCTAGTCTCGATAGGCTATAATGATTTAGAAGCACAAGTGATAGCACGTTCTCCTTTGCAAGAGAACGGCATACAAACCAATATGACTAGTATCGGTACAAATAGCAAAGTCTTGGTTCCCCTTCAGGAATCACAAGAATAAGAGTATCGAAAAGAAAGAATTTCTTTTAAATAATCTTCTTTCCTGAAAAGTTAAAATTTTCAAATTACATTTATCTTTATGTAATAATCATTCTAGAAAAATTTACTATTTTCAAGTTAATATACTGCGTCTGATTGTCTCATCAAAGCGTTTAGGAGATTCTTATCGATAACGGTGATCAAGCGCATCGACCAAAATTATTAAAGCACTCAACGGGCAATACAATCACAAAATCATCTTTTATATGATAAAAATATCTATTAAAAAGTTTTAAGAATATTCTTTGTTCGTTTTAAGAACAAAAATCCGGTTATACCTCTAAATAACTCTTATGAAAAAGATTTTGCAAAATTTTAAATTGCTATTTTCATCCAAAATCAATAAATAAAAGAATGGAGTCATCGAGATATTCATAGAATATTCGATCTATAAAATGGATGAAATAAGCTGGACAAGCTGAATGACAAAATAATTCATTCATAGAATCATAACGAGTGCGGAATGCGGTAAGTGGAATGCTAACTTCCGCAACTCGTAGCAATGAAAACCGGTGGTAAGGTCAAACTGAAAAGACCTTAGCACCACACAAAGATTACTTAGGTGATAAATCCTAAGACAAGCTCAAAAATACCGGAAAATTTCTCAAACTATTTAGATAAGAGAAACAACACTTTCCTTATAAGTGGGCTTAAGGAATAAAATGATGCCATCAAGTTGGAATCAAAATCATAAAAGAAAAATAGAAATATGCTTAACAGATTGAAAATGTCGAAGAGGAAAAGTCCATACGAGAAAATAGGATATGGGCTTCACAACGATTAAGCCAATCCTTACAAAAATCAATTCCGAAGCCTAAGTAAAAATATCGACTCGGAAAGATAAATCACATAAAATAATTTCGACATCAAATAAAAGCGAATTGAGGGTTGCAGATCGACCATCCGGATTCGCAATCCTCACAGAAGTCATCAAGCCCAAAATATTCAAAGAAAAAGAATCGACAAGTTCTTTTGATATAAAATAGTGAGATGAAACCCATATAAAAAAGAACTCAAATAGAAAGTTCACGAATTAAAACAATGCCATCAAGGATTGAATGAAAATACCTTGACCAAGAGAAGAGTTGCCAGGAACCTACAGCTTTCCTTCTCACTTGCTTGGAAGCATAGGACACGAAGATAAAAGATGACCCGAACCTTTGCAATAACGGCAAAAGAGGGGTTTCGGGCACTCCCCTACATGGTGGTCTGTGGAACCACAATTGTAGCATTATCCACGACTAGAGGTAGGAACTTTTGCTACCTGAGTTTGTTGCTTTCCTTTCTTATTAGAATCGGGGCCTTTGAATTTGATAGGCCTTTTCAAGTTATTGTCGAAGTTCCGTTGGGCACGCACAACTTCAACATCACCTTCATTATCGGCCTCTTCAAGACGAAGAGCGATATCAATAAGCTGATCAAATGAAACCTCAAGTTTCAGGAGTAATGGCTTCTTAAGATTCTTATTCAAGCCATAGACAAATCTCTGATTTTTCTTCATCGGAGTATTAATATACTCAATCCCGTACTTAGAAAGAGATTCGAAAGATGCGACATAGTCTGTCACAGAAGATTCACCTTGAAAAAGGTCAATAAAACGTCGGGCCAAAGTTACTTTTTCAGCCTTCGGCACAAATTTCGATTCGAATCTTTCCCGGAATTGCTCCCAAGTGAGATCCGCTTCAACGATTTCAGAAATTAAGAGCTCATACCAATCTAACGCTCTTTCTTGGAGCATGCTAGAAGCCACTTGGACTCGATGAAGGTCAATAAGGTTCATGCGAGAAAAGATGTGATCGCATGATTTGAGCCAAGCTTGAATTTCTATAACACTCTCGGATCCCTTGAATGGCCTTCCACCCAAATCGGTGTAGTCTCTGCACAAGCGTGCAAAACCGGATCTAGGATGAGTAGGTTCTGGATTGGGTCCGGCTGCTTGAGCGTTCTTAACAAGATCTAGAAGCTGCTGGGCAGACATAAAAACTCCATCTTGGGGAGTAGCACTAGATTGACCGGCGCTGGGACGGCCAGGTCTAACCATTTCTCTTCTTTAAGAAAGAAAGAAAGAAGAGGAAAGAGTTATTCTCAAAATAAATTTCAATCAAACTTGATTGATAAAACAAGGAATCATACAAGAAAATAGGATAGGACGATCCAAAGACCCGAATAAAATCCTAAGGCACAACTCCTAAGAAAGACTCAGGACATAATCCTTGCCATAATATTCTATATTGTTCCGAAGTTTGGCTCTGATACCAAGCTGTTACGCCCCACCTCTATACCCACGCTAGCCAAGAACACTACGGTGTAATGCTGTCAACTAGCACGGAGAATAAGGCTGTTGAGGAGCGACCATCCGTGTAATTGCTTTGCACGAGCACCGATATGTCAGATAGTATAACATGCATTTTGATTTCAAGAGGAAATCCGACACACCGACACAAACACAAAGCTACTACACAGTGGCTATAATATCTTCAGAAACAAATATAGAAATAAACATAACATAAATCAGTCACAGAGAATTCATATCACAAAGGCGGAAATAGATATGAATACTACACATGAAAGTGTACATCAGAGTAGTGGTCAAACAAGATCCACAATAATACAAAGGAATAGATACAAGTGCTAGACAAAAATATGTATACATCAAGGAGTCTGTATCTCAAATGTATACAACATAAACTACTAAACTTAGGTAGTTAGCCAAAAGATCAGATGAAAGTCCGATAAGGAGTCAAGCAGAAGCACCTGTAAAATCTCAGTCTGACCCGAGTATTATTTAATAAGAAAATAATAAACGGATCAGTCTAGCTATAAATATCAGATGAAGTGATATATAATAAGAGATATGACATAAACATATAATAATCACAATGCCAAGTTGTGATAAATAAGTAATTGAAAATCAACAAGAGATTAATCAATATCACAATAATCTACTCAAGATAAAAAGGAATGTCATACTCCTAATTTCATTCACCAAGCCACAATAAATGGCATATATATCAATGCCCATCGTAAAAGTTGGTGAAACATAAATTCCAGAAATCAACACACGAAATCCAAAAATCACAATAAAAAGGAACAACGACGTCGTACAGCGGGACATCCGATGAACCAAATCACAATAAAAAGGATGGCCAATCCCACAAACTGGACATCGACGCACCTAGAAAGACACGCCCCATGTACTGTCGAACATCGACGCACCTAGAAAGATACGCCCCATGCTCTAGCATCGACGCACCTAGAAAGATACGCCCCATGCACAAATAAACATCGATGCACCTAGAAAGATACATCCCATGCATATATAAACATCGATGCACCTAGAAAGATACACCCCATGTAATGTCTAACACCGATGCACCTAGAAAGATAAACCCCATGCTAAGTCGAACATCGACGCACCTAGAAAGACACGCCCCATGCATAGACGAACATCGATGCAACTAGAAAGATACGTCCCATGCCCCGACTTATTGAGCCGATTGCTCCACGAAGTAAACAAACATCGATGCACCTAGAAAGGTACACCCCATGCATAAATAAACATCGACGCACCTAGAAAGGTATGACCCATGTATAAATAAACATCGACGCACCTAAATAGGTACGACCCATGTAAGAAATGAGACGAAGCTCAATAAAATGAGGAACAGTCCTCCACATAGACAAAGAGACATCACACATTTCTAGTCTAAACCACAAAGATGATCGTCATGATCAACGAGAAGTGTCAATTACACTAAGCTAGTAAATATATGAGTTTAGCTTCATGTCCCATAACCACTTGCTTAACTTAAATATTTACGAACAAACTGTAGATCTCCACTATAAAATTGTCACAAGAGATTCAATCGAACAAGTCCAAGAATTAACCAACAAAGTGAACGCAAGCGTTTCATACCACTTGTTTTACTAAGTCGTTTAATTGGATTTCTCATACGAGTGAGGTAAAGGTTTATATATACTAATAGATTGGAAAACGGTTTTATAAACAAATTTGGTATTATAATAGTATTGAAATCGTTTGAGGAAAGAGTTTTGATATTTACTACTAGTATAGAAAACCTTTATATTTTTAAAGTGACAAAACACAAAGGAGATTGTAGGAACAATCAATCACTAAAATTCACATACGAAGATGTGAATAAAAATCCAAAGAAATCGATACCGAATCCATCGAAATGGATATTCACATAAATCACGAAGAAAATGTCATCAAAGTCGATAACAAGTGATAATAACAAAAGGGAATCAACACGAATCGATAGAAGCTGGAATTCTCAAGCAAATGGGCAAAACTTGCAAATAGGAGCAGGTCGGTCGACCGGACTCCCTGAGTCGGTTGACCGAACCAAGGGTTGGAAGTGCCTGGGGCACTAGGTCGGTCGACTGGCCCAGGGGCTCGGTCGGCCGAGGCCTGTAAACGGCACTCCCAAACAGAGGCACGAAGTGCCTGGATAGCAGGTCGGTCGATCGGCCCAGGGGCTCGGTCGGCCGAACCTGTTGCCAGCACTCCCTTGCCCTAATTCAAAAGAGGTGCAAACTCGATTAAATTGCATTCGCTCGAGCAACGACGCTAAGGATTTATGCCTATCGACTACCCGGCCCTAAAAGCTCTTCGATGCACAACCAAAAACACATTCAAACATCAAAGTTAGGATTTTTAAAGATTTGAACCCAAAACACTAAAAATTGGAATATTCACCAAATCAATCCAAACCAAAAGCAAATGCACACGAATAAGTGTTAGGAATTCATACCTAACAATCGAAGATAAATATAAGCATAGATGTGAGATAAAAATCTCACCTTTGAATCCAAAAACAATGAATGAGAAGCTTGAATACGAAGGAAGATCAACCACACTTCAATTTCAACACAAGAAGCTTGAATCTAAGCTTAAAAGAGAAACATTTCCTAAATTAGGTTTAGGAATTTTCTGAAATTGAATGGAGAAAGAGTTGGAGAAGATGAAGGAGATGCTTACCAATGGGTTCTTCTATTAGTTTGGAGCTAGAGTTGATTTGCAAAGGAAGCTAGGGCTTGGAGTTTTAATTTCCACTCTCCACCTCCATTTTCAGTTTTGCTAGAGAGTTAGGAGTTGGAATGAAGTAATGAAGAGGAGAGGGGGATTGGGACTGAGTTAAGTGGGATTAATGGGCTCAGCCCAAACCAAAGCCCTAAGTAAAAAGTAGCAAAAATCAACTTTCTCCAAACATATCAAAGTTTATACTCAAAAAGGTCGCAAACGTCATTTTGTACTCAATGGCGGTGGTCTCGAGTCCCAATTCGACTGTTTGCAAAAAGTATCTTTTCGGACCAAAATCCAACGAACGATAAAATATTTAAATATAAAATCGATAAATATGCGGGTTATTACAGACCCAGTGACCTTGCGACCTATCACCGAACGAGTCAAGTGGCCAGAACGAGCTAAGTGGAGGAAATTTCCAAAAATGCTAAAAATTGTAGTTTTTTGCCAATCCAATCCAAACCAAAGGCAAATGTGCATGCAAAAGTGATAGGGAATCATTCCCAACAGTCCAATATAGTTATAGACTAGATTTGTGAGATAAAAATCTCACCTTTGCACAAATTCAATGAAAAATGAAGTTTTAAGCAAGCAAGAATCAATCCCTCTTCTATCTAAGCACAAGAAGCTTCAATCCAATGTCTTCTTCTTGAATTTGGAGTAGAAAGATGGATTGAAATTGAATTTGAGTTTTGGAATTTTAATTTCCCATTCCCTCCACCATTTTTGAAGAAGCTTGAAGACTTAGGAAAATAGAAATGAAGTTATGAAGAGGAGGGGTGAAGGTTGGGTCTAATAGGCTAAAAGCCCAACCCAAAGTCTCAAGTGAAAAAGAAGTGAAATTCTACTATCTCCAATCATAGCAATGTTTATACTTAAAAAAATTGTAAACGACATTTCGAACTCAATGGAAGTGGTCTCGAGTCCTAATTTGACCGTTTGCAAAAAGTAGCTTTTCGGACCAATATCCGATTAACGACAAAATATTGAAATAAAATATTTAAATATAAAATCGATAAATATGCGGGTTGTTACAGACTACCCTCCTAAAAGAAATTGCGTCCTCGCAATATATAAGATGGAAATAACAAGTAACAACCATAAAAGCATATTAACACAAAAGAAATTTGAAATAGGAAGTTCACCTCAAAGAGCAGGAGTAAGCAAGTCTGGATGTGTTCGCTCGATGAATTCTCTGGATTCCCAAGAGCAATCCTTAGGATTTGAGGACCATTGAACCTTCACAAGCGGAACATCTTTATTTCGAAGTCGTTTAACCTCCGAAGCTATAATTCGAATAGGATGCTGCTCATAAGTTAAATTCGGCGAAACTTCAATTTCTTCCCCAACAGCAGGCTCAAGAATAGAATCGGAATCCCAAAGGCATTTCCGTAATTGAGAAACATGAAATACGTCATGCATAGCAGAAAACTGAGCCGGCAATGCAAGGCGATAAGCCATGGAACCAATACGTTCAGTGATAGGAAATGGCCCAATATATCGAGGCGCTAACTTCCCCGATCGACTGAAACGTACAACACCCTTCATAGGTGAAACACGAATAAAAACAGATTCTCCAACAGAAAATTCTAATTTCCTTCTTCGATTATCGGCATAGGATTTTTGTCTACTCTCGGCTTCTTTCATCCTATGTCGAATAAGTTCAACCTTCTCTGTGGAGTCTTGAATAAAATCTGGACCTAAAACCAGCTTCTCACCGGCCTCAAGCCAACAAGAAGGAGATCGGCAGGGCCTTCCGTAGAGTGCCTCGAAAGGTGCCATACCAATACTAGATTGGAAGCTATTATTATAGGAAAATTCAACAAGTGAAATATGATCTTCCCAACTTCCACCAAAATCAAGCACACAAGCACGAAGAAGATCTTCAAGAGTTTGATTCACACGCTCGGTTTGTCCATCGGACTGGAGGTGATAAGCAGTGCTAAAGTTAAGCTTCGTTCCTAAAGCTTTTTGAAGACTCTTCCAAAATCCACTAGTAAACAATGGATCTCGATCGCTAACAATACAAGTAGGAACTCCATGCAATTTAACAATTTCTTTGATAAAGAGTTTGGCCAAAAGCGGAACGGTTCGGTTAGAACGAACGGGAATAAAATGGGCGGATTTGGTAAGCCTATCAACGATCACCCATAAGCCATCATGACCCGAACGAGAACGGGGAAGGCCATCTATAAAGTCCATGGAAATTTGATCCCACTTCCAAATTGGAATTTCTAAAGGTTGCAATAACCCACCAGGCCTTTGATGTTCGGCCTTGACAAGTTGGCAAGTCATGCAACACTTAACAAAGTTAGCAATATCAGATTTCATTCCCTCCCAATAATAAAGTCGCTTCATATCAGCGTACGTTTTACTACTGCCGGGATGAATGGTGAATTTAGAACGATGGGAATCTTCTAAAATATCTTTACAAAGATCTCCAATATTTGGTACGATAAGTCTACCAAATTTTCGAATGCCGCCACGAGAATCAATATCAAAGTCTTTAAAACCTTCAATATCAATTTTATCCTCAACATTTTTGCCAAGAAGAGCCAATTCAGAATCTAGCCCTTGAGCTTCAAGAATGCGGTTTAAAAGAGAAGGATGAGCCTCAAGGCTACATAAAACAAGCGATGAGCATAAATCGGATACGCGCTCTCGAATCTCACAAGTGGATAAAATCTCGAGATCGTTCCATTCGGATATCATCATAGAAACAACTGCTTGTTGTTTACGGCTAAGAGCATCGGCGACACGATTACCCTTACCGGGGGTATAAAGAATATCAAGATCATAAGGTGCAAGAAACTCGAGCCAACGCTGTTGACGTAAATTAAGTTCTTTTTGAGAAAATAAATATTTCAGAGACTTATGATCCGTATAAAGAATAAATTTCTCTCCCAATAGATAATGACGCCAAATCCGAAGGGCGAAAACAATAGCTGCGAGTTCTAAATCATGTGTGGCATATCTAGTCTCGGCCGGCTTTAATTGCCTAGAAGCATAAGCAATAACACGTTCTTTTTGCATAAGAACGGCACCCAAACCAACATGACTAGCATCAGTATAAACAACAAAATCTTGATTCCCCACGGGAATAACAAGAATAGGAGCATCGGAAAGGAGTTCTTTCAATTTCTGAAAAGAGGCTTCACATTTGTCCGACCAAATGTATTTAACTCCCTTCTTAGTCAAGCCAGTAAGAGGCACGGCAATCTTAGAAAAGTCCTTAATAAAACGACGGTAATAGCCCGCCAAACCGAGAAAACTACGAATCTCTGTCACACTCTCCGGTCTCTTCCAATCTTGAATCGCTTCAATCTTTGAAGGATCCACGGAAATCCCGGATTTGGAAATAATATGACCGAGAAACTTCACACGAGATTGCCAAAAGTGGCATTTAGAAAATTTCGCCTTTAATTGATTACTCCTAAGAGTTTCTAATACAATCCGAAGATGTTTCTCATGTTCCTCCTCGGTTTTTGAATACACAAGAATATCATCAATGAATATGAGAACAAACCGATCGAGGAAATCTTTGAAAACCCGATTCATGAGGTCAACGAAATAAGCTGGAGCATTCGTTAACCCAAATGGCATAACAAGCCATTCATAAGATCTATATCGTGTACGGAATGATGTCAAAGGAATGCTATCCTCAGCGATACGAAGCTGATGGAAACCGGTAGCCAAGTCCAATTGTGAAAAGACCTTAGCACCACTAAGCTGATCGAATAGATCATCAATCCGAGGTAAAGGATATTTATTTTTAATAGTCAGATCGTTAAGCTTGCGATAGTCAACACAAAGCCTAAGCGTACCATCTGATTTCTTCACGAAAATAGCCGAAGCTCCCCAAGGTGAGGAACTAGAGCGACTAAATTGCTTCGTCTCCAATTCGGATAATTGTTTACGCATCTCCTCATTTTCCTTATTGGACATGCGATAAGGAGGACGAGTCATAGGTTAAGCTCCAGAAACAAGATTAATTCTGATCTCAATTGCTCGTTTAGGTGGTAAACCTAAAACGGGCTCGAATATGTCGGAAAATTCACGAACAACGTGAATACGAGAAATAATATCATCTTCATCATCGTCGTCGTCATCACGAGGATTTAAAGAATATAAAGATGCCACCAAACAGGATTCTGAATCTTTAAGATTAACAGAAATCTGTTTAACAGATAGTGGATGTCCGAGATGAATAGTCCGCTCAGGACATAGGATATGGGCTTGATATCGGTTAAGCCAATCCATTCCCAAAATTATTCCAAAGCCTAAGTAACGCATGACATGCAAATCGGCTAGGAAAGAAAAATCACATAAAATAATCTCCACATCTTTACAAAGCAAACTAAGAGTTGCGGATCCACCAACAGGATTCGCAATTTTTAAAGAAGTCATCAATGCAGTAACACTTAAGGAAAAAGTGTCTACCAGTTCCTTTGATATTAAAGAATGGGATGCACCCGTATCAAAGAGAACTCTAATAGGTTGATCATGAAATAAAATAATACCATCAAGAATGGAATGAGAAATACCTTGGCCACGAGATGTGTTGCCAGGGGCTTGAGCCACATTCAGCTTTCCTTCCTTCTTGCCTTTACGCTTGAGGCACTAATGTATGTAATGATCCGGGCTCTTACAATAGCGACAAGATTTGGGCTTAGAGCACTTATTCGCATAATGATCCCCAGACCGACAGTTGAAGCAAATCGCACCAGTAGGAGAAGGAGACTTTGCCGCAGGGGTTACCTGCTTACCCTTTTTGTTGGGATAAGGACCCTTGAATTTGTTTGGCCTCTTCTTGTTGTTGAAGTTTGGTTTAGCGCCTTCCACTTCAACATCATTCTCTCTATCAGCCTCTTCAAGACGAAGAGCGATATCGACGAGTTGATCAAATGCGACTTCTAGTTTCAGGAGTAGTGGCTTCATAAGATTCTTATTTAAGCCATAAACGAACCTCTGGTTCTTCTTCAATGGGGTGTTGATGTATTCAACCCCATATTTGGAAAGCGACTCGAAAGCTGCGACGTAATCAGTCACAGAGGATTGACCTTGAACAAGGTCTATAAAACGTCGAGCCAAGGTTACTTTCCCAGCTTCTGGTACAAACTTTAACTCGAAGCGTCCTTGAAATTGCTCCCAGGTGAGATCCGCTTCATTAATTTCTGAAATAAGGATTTCGTACCAGTCCAATGCTCTCTCCTGGAGCATGCTGGAAGCCACCTGAACGCGGTGGAGATCGATAAGGTTCATGCGAGAAAAGATTCGATCGCATGATTTTAACCAAGCCTAGACCTCGATGATATTTTCCGAACCTTTGAAGGGCTTCCCATCCAAGTTGGTGTAATCGCTGCACAAGCGTGCAAATCTCGACTTTGGGTGAGTAGGTTCCGGGTTAGCTCCAGCTGCTTGAGCATTAGTTACTAAATCAAGAAGCTGTTGAGCAGTCATAAAAACTCCATCCGGGGGAGCAGCACCAGATGATCCAGTTCTGGGACGGCCTGGTCTAGACATTCTCTTCCTTTAAGAAAGAAAGAAGAGAAGGAAGAAGGTTATTCACCAATGAACATCAAGCAATCTTGATAGATAGAACAAGGAATCATAAAGGAAATAGGATGAATCGGTACGAAGACTCGAATTAATCCTATGGTATGACTCCTAAGATAGACCTAGGACGATGATCCTTGTTAAGTTATTCTACACTGTTTCGAAGTTTGGCACTGATGCCAAGCTGTGACGCCCCACCTCTATACCCACGCTAGCCAAGAACACTACGGAGTAGTGCTGTCAACTAGCACGGAGAATAAGGCTATTGAGGAGCGACCATCCATGTAATTGCTTATCACACGGTGGCTATAAATAATCCTCGGAAACAAACATAGAAATAAGCATATCGCAAATCAGTCACAGACATCCATATCACAAAGGCGGAAGAAGATATGAATATATAACTAACACATGAAAGTGTACATCAGAGTAGTGCTCAAAAGATCCACAATAATACAAAAGAATAGCAACACGTGCTATACAAAAGAATACAACTATGAGTCTATATCTCAAGTGTATACAACAAAAACTACTAAACTAAACAGTTAGCCAAAAGTTAGAGTGATGAATCCCTGGGAAGAAGTCAAGCAGAAGCACCTGTAACATCTCGGTCTGACCCAAGTATTATTTAAGAAAATAATAAACAGGTCAGTCTAGCTATAAATATCAGATGACATGATATAACATAAAAGATATGGCATAAACATAAAATATCCATAATGACATACCACTATAAGTATGTAAATAATGATCAACAGAAGATCAATCAATAAGATCAATATCACAAGAATCTTCTCAAAGATTCGGAAAGGGCATCATACCCCAAACTTGTACTCATAACAAGTCAATGACATAAATTCTAGAAATCAATGCAAGAAGTCCAGAAATCATAGAAAAGAGAAAGAGGCCTATCACATGACGGTCCGAAGACCAAGGGGAGCTACCCCACATGTGTGAATGGAATCACACAGATTAAGGTGCAGACTAACCAAAAAGAAAAAAGGTATGTGTGAGTGGAATCACACAAGTGGTGTCTAGTCTAACGTCGCAACAAGAGACATCGCACAGTTGCTAGTCTAAAGCATCAGAATGATCGTCATGATCAACGAGAAGTGTCAATTACACTAAGCTAGTAAATATAGAAGTTTAGCTTCATGTCCCATAACCACTTGCTTAACTTAAATATTTACGAACAAACTGTAAATCTTCACTAATAAAATTGTCACAAGAGGTTCAATCGAACAAGTCCAAGAATTAACCGACGAAGTGAACGCAAGCGTTTCATACCACTTGTTTTACTAAGTCGTTTAATTAGATTTCTCATCCGAGTGAGGTAAAGGTTTGTATATACTAATAGATTGGAAAACGGTTTAAGAAAAGAGCTTTGTTATTAAAAATAGAGTTGAAATTGTTTGTTAAAAGAGTTTTGATATTTACTACTAGTATTGAAACCTTTATATTATAAAATGACAAAACACAGAAGCAATTGTAGAAACAATCAATCACAAAGATCGCATACGGAGATGTGAATAAAATCCAAGGAAAACTGCTCAATGTTTTTCAGATAAGATCCCCTACGGAGGGGGGTCCAGGGGGGTGGCAACCCCCCAAGGTGGGGGTGCGGGGGCAACGCCACCGCTTACGGGGTTCGACCTGCCCGGTCAGGTCGCGGGGGTCCAGGGGGCAGCGCCCCACCCAAAACGGTATGACCTAGTGAAGACAAAATGAGGTCTCACGACCTAAGGGTCTAAGGGGTCACGCGAACTATCGGGATAAGGTCCAACGACCTATGAGTTAAAGGTCCAACGACCTATTGGGTTATAAGGTCATACGACCTAACGACTCAAGGGTCTAACGACCTAACGACTCAAGGGTCTAACGACCTAAGGTATTCGCGACTTAACGGGTTATGGGCCTAACGACCTAACAGGATTCACGACCTAAGGTATTCGCGACTTAACGGGTTATAGGCCTAACGACCTAACAGGGTTCACGACCTAAGGTATTCGCGAACGTCCTACTGCTTAAGGCTTAACTCGTGGGTGACCTACGACTTAAGGCTTAACTCGCGAGCGACCTACGGCTTAAGGCCTAACTCGTGAGCGACCTACGACTTAAGGCTTAACTCGCGAGCGACCTACGACTTAAGGCTTAACTCGCGAGCGACCTACCTCCGAAGTGCCAATACTTCCAGAATGACCTAAAGCCCTGCGACCTACGACCCAGTGACCTTGCGATCTATCACCGAACTAGTCAAGTGGCCAGAACGAGCTAAGTGCAGGAAATTTCCAAAAATGCTAAAAATTGGAGTTTGTTGCCAATCCAATCCAAACCAAAGGCAAATGTGCATGCAAAAGTGATAGGGAATCATTCCCAACAGTCCAATATAGTTATAGATTAGATTTGTGAGATAAAAATCTCACCTTTGCACAAATTCAATGAAAAATGAAGTTTTAAGCAAGCAAGAATCAATCCCTCTTCTATCTAAGCACAAGAAGCTTGAATCCAATGTCTTCTTCTTGAATTTGGAGTAGAAAGATGGATTGCAATTGAATTTGAGTTTTGGAATTTTAATTTCCCATTCCCTCCACCATTTTTGAAGAAGCTTGAAGACTTAGGAAAATAGAAATGAAGTTATGAAGAGGAGGGGTGAAGGTTGGGTCTAATAGGCTAAAAGCCCAACCCAAAGTCTCAAGTGAAAAAGTAGTGAAATTCTACTATCTCCAATCATATCAATGTTTATACTTAAAAAAATTATAAACGGCATTTCGAACTCAATGGAAGTGGTCTCGAGTCCTAATTTGACCGTTTGCAAAAAGTAGCTTTTCGGACCAATATCCGATTAACGACAAAATATTTAAATATAAAATCGATAAATATGCGGGTTGTTACACATTCACTTATGAAATCCATTTATACTTCATTTTAACACTTATAAAAACTCGTTTTATAATTCCAATATTTTAATTTATAAATATCAATTTTATAAATATTTTATATAAACCATTTATAGTAATTCAAAAATCCCAATTTAAATCATTTTACAAATTAATCAACTACTTATTTCGAAAATAACATTTCGGTTATATTTCACAAAAATCATAATTTTATAACATAAAAATTATAACGTTTATTTAAAATGAATCAATTCCATAATTCAATAAAATGTATACTTTCAAAAATAACTTGAAAATCCTTTTAAATTCGAAATCGTTACTTTAACATTTTTAAAACTCCATAAAAATAGGCCCAATGCTGCAACAACACCAATACATCAACCACGACATCCAAACATCATATATCAATATGATAACAGAATATATCACAAATATCTGTAAATAAATCAATACTGTTGAGGAATCCAGTTGGATCCCTCCAACCTGTTTCCCTGCATCCACAGATGTTAGCACAATACCAATCCTGTTTCAAGAAGGGATATCGCGGTACATGGGTTTATATAAAATATTATCAGCTATTATGTGGCGCAATAGGGTCTCATCCACCATATAATGCGGGAAATCAACTCCAAGTACATATATAATACCAATTTCACTTCAAGGTGGAATATCGCGGTATATTTGTTTACTACAATAACCTCCGCTTAACATACGGCATATAGGGTCTATTTCCATATAATAGATAGAAATTTATCGTTCAATCACACAATCAAGCAATTTTAAATCTAACTATTTAAAATTTAAATCGAAACACAATTCGATTGAGTGAGAAGTTCTCACCTTTGAATTTTCGACGAGCGTTCAAATTTTAAATTAAATCGAACTATTCGATTTAATCCAAAATTTTCGCTTGCTCCGATTGTCCTCAGATTTGCCCCACAGCGGGCTGTTCGTCGCTGTGATTCCGGTGCTACCAAATTCATCGAAATCTGATAATGAACGCACGAGATATGAATTTATAAAGTTCATATAAATTTTTAAAACAAAACTCTTTTATTTTACAAACCAAGATCAGGGCCGTTCCTTCTACAAATTCGAATCAAGACCGTAGCCTTCTCCTTCCTCGTGCAATCATGCTCCAAGGTTAACAAACCCATAGCCGCCCCTTAACCCTAGGTCATCGCGCCTTCTTCGATTAACCAGGCTACGATTAGAGACTACCACTTTGAAACTCTACGCATGACATGCCAACGCCGACCAACACGTCATGCTCCGCTGCCCTAGGCTCTGGGGATTCGTGTCTGAACCGAGCATGAACGGAGCCAAAATCAGAGCGATCCACTTCGCCAAACAACATCTCAGCCGTAAGATCTGTAGTACTCGACGAGAACTTCAATCTTCCAGTTGGAAGTTTCTTGAATAGATGCAAGGATTGAGAGAAAATTGAGGGGAAACGAGGGACGATTTCGGCCATGAATAATATAGAGGCGGCGGATGTAACGTTTAACCTTGGGTTTGTGCAAAGAAACAAAGAATGAGGTCCTTACATAGAAAATTTTCGAAACACTATTCACCCGAAGAATTTTCGAACTCCAATCGAAGCGTGCCGCCTGGTGTGACGACCCGCTATTTAGGACTATTCGCATCCGCACATGTCGGACTTGAATAATTCAAAATACCGAATTGTTAATTTAAATTTGGCAAAACTAAGATATACAGTAAATAAATAGTCAAAGAATCACAGACACGGAGTAATAATATGCAGCGGAAGTAAAAGAAATAGTAGTTCATGAAGCTACTATATAAATATATAAGATACATCAGAGTAAAAAAAAATTTACAACAGAAGTCTCGAATACAATAGTCGAAAACAAGAATAAAAATACATCACTGGAATCAACTGGATATCTGAAAGCTGGATCTTCAAGCAAAGCTCCAACTCTAAAGGTGAGCCTCGAAAGCTGGTACTCATAGTCTGACCCGAGCGTAAAGCAAAATACAAAACACTCGAGTTATGATTAATATTCTCATATCAATAAATCCAACTCAAGTGAAATAGCAATCGAAATACAAGTAACTCTAAGGATCCGTTAAACTATCTACTATGAAGTAGTGTACGCTAAATAGATAATGTCTATCAGTAATATAAAGTATCAAAATAGTGTTAAGGCGTTACCATTATCCACCTTAACACATTTTATATAAATGTCATAGTCTATACAGCACTGTAAACTCCACCGTAAACTAGTGGGATATCAGGGAGTACTCCATAGGTATAATACAAAACAAATCCGTAGTGGTCGCGTATATAGGGGTACAAGTATGACAAGGCACATGAGGCAATACCCAAGGTAGTGAAACTACCGTTTGCCTGATCCAGACTGGTGAGAACGCATCGCCGCAGCGATCGCAACACCGCGAAACAACACTCCTAAAAAGTACGAGGGTGCACCAATCGATAACAAGTAATGAGTAGTTTTACGAAGAAGTGTGTTCGCTCGTGGTGGCTAACCCCATTTGGCCCGGCACGGCTCCTGATTTTAGTCATTTCCAATTTGACACAAGTGTCAAGGCCATCCATTATCGTTCTCTTTCTTCAATCATCACGTACATCATTCCAACCACTTCATTCTGGATCATCACTCCACGTATAGTTATTAAAGTGGTTTTCGGTTTAGATAGAGAGTATATCCATAACCGATTCCGGTTTCTTTAATAACTTTCGTAATTATTACACCGATTGGTCATTTAATATATTTATCAAAACAAATCAAATTCAATTTCAATTTCAATTCGTAAATCGGCATTTCATTCGTCTTCCTAAATCAATTTCCAAAATTTACGTTCAAACTTCCAAATTTCCATTTCAAAGTCTTACAATTCAATTTCAAAAAAAAATTGATTTAAACATTTCAAATATTGATTCAAGTTCGTATATAAATTTCATTTCGAAATCATTTAAAATGGTTTAATTTTCATTTCAAAACAATTTAAATTCATTTATCGATTTCATTCAATATTCATTAAGTAAAATTTGTCATTCAAAACAACTTCTATTTAAATTCCAATTCATTTATATCAATTACTTACGTTCAACTTCATTATATCAAAATTTCAAATTGAAATAAATTAAATTTGTCAAATCAATTCTTCAAATTACAAGTCTTACGTTAATTTCAATAAATCTCATTCATTTCAAAAAATCAAATTTTATTTCTTATTAAAGAAATTCGATTTTCACTTATTTATTGACTTCGTTACAAATTTCAAACTCAATTAATAAAGAACTAAATTTCATATATTCGAGAAGTTCAATTTCACTTATTAATTTACTTAAATAATTTTTCAAAATTTAATAAATAAAGAAACCCAATTTCATTTATTAACGAAGTTCAAATTCACTTATTCAGAAGTTCAATTTCTCTTATCAAAGAATTCAATTTTTATTCGATTATCAAATAATTCAATCTTTTTCAATTATTAAATAATTTCAATCTTAATTATTAATAATTTCAAAACTTAATAATTTCAAACTTGATTATAAATTCAAACTCAATTATTAAATCATTTCAAACTTAATTCAGTTCAAACTTAATCGTCAAATCATTTCAACTTAATTATAAATTCAACTTAATAATTTCGAGCTTAATTATAATTTAAAACTTAATTATAATTTCAAATTTATTCATTAAATGACTTCAAACTTAAGATTTCAAAACCCAATTATTACCAATTTTAAATTATTTATTAATAATTCCAAATTTAATTATTAGATAATCAAATTTCAAACAACGTTCTATCATCAATTTCCACGTTATATCTGTTTCAGATTTCGATCTTTACATTTTCCTTTCAAATAATTCAAATCCAACATCATTTCAAAACTTATTCTTTGGTCGAATCAAATCATTGTTTTATTTTAAATCAAATTTTTGACCAATCGGATTTTATTTAATTCTCTATCCTAAGTCAAGTTCATTTGGGTATTTATCATTTCAACCCGATTCCAATTTCAGTTCAAAATCAAAGCATAATAAAGGGAACTTGCAATGTGATAACTGGGATGGTGTCAAAGTAAATAAACAAGCAATAACAACAATCAATAACAATCCAATAATCAATTCAAATAATCCCGAAATAATCGTATTAATTCGCATTGTTGTTTGTGCGAATTAATATAATTATTTCTAGAATCTACACTATCATTTCATGTAGATTAAAGATTATTACATTACGGTTTTTCCACTTGTCGTTCAATTTCTATTTCAAATTTAATACTACGCCAATTAATCCAATATACATTCAAGGGTTCAAAGTAAAATTTACCAAATTCTACGTGTTAATTGACTTAACAATTAAAAGGGGTCATATTATCCAAATTAACTAATCAAATTCAACACATATGTCGTTTCAAATTTAACTATCCTACGTCAATTTCAATTTATTTATCACTTACTATATTAACAATTCAACGTCTAATTTCAACATCAAACAATCAATCATTTATCAATCAAACTGGATTATCATTGCATAAATAACAGATAATGGTGCCAGATGTCAAAGGTGAACTGATACATAAATAATAGTGCAATAAATAACAGCAGCATATTTCAATTGTCGTTTCAATTGAAATCAAATTTAATAAATAAAAGAATATTAATCGTGAGTGATTGCTCACCTTTCGAGGCAAGAACGAACGTCACATGCAATGAGCTACGAATTCAAGTGCGAATTGCAAAGCAAAGTAGATTGGTACGAATCGACGAGCAAAGCTGATAAATAGGAATTGACGAAATCAAATCAGAACAGAATCGATGATGATAAATGGTATAAGTGAAGTTATATATATAACCTTGTATAACTATTTACATATATAACCCAAACACAATTTAAATCAAATATATATGTAAAATTCAAAATCATCGTTTAGCAAAAATTCAAATATTAAGGTCAAGCATGCATTTATAATATTTTTAGATCGATACATTCAACTTAACTGTTTAACATATATATTTGCATAACTTATAAAATCGACCAATAAACCAAAAATTCTAAAACTGATAAAATATAAACACAGTATGTTATATTTAAAACAATGTATACGCGTACTATTCAAATATGTAGGCTTTCACTTAAAAACAATGTAATGTAATAGTTCTATAATATAATATACTTCCCAAACATATATTTTAAACCGCAACCTATAAAATATAATATAGCTTATATATAAAATATTTAATTAAACGGTACCCAAACGCGTAACATATATATAAACCGATAACTTATGTATATAATCACAATTTACACTTTAATAAAAATCAAAATTTTAAAAATCAATAAAATTTAACTTATTGTAGTATAAACGGCACATTGGTTCCATATAAACTAATATATACTACATAAATAAAAGGTTACATTATAAAACAAGACAGAAATAAGACTTGCTGCAACATATTTTGTATAATTATATCACTGCATTCTTTCTTCTTTTTAGCAAAACTATGTTACTATGATACTATACATATTAGTGTACTCAACCATATTATAAATCATATATAAAATAAACTTACGTTATCATAAAGATATGAACGACAAACTATACATATTAGTTTATTACTATCGACTAGTAGAAGTGAACTGTTATATAAAATATGTTAACAAATTTACTAACCAATTCCCATGAGCTTACATATATACATCAGCAAACTAAAAGTTAAACTTTTATATATATCTACAGATATAGATATATAGAACATTAGATATATGCATTCCAATATATAACTCAACTGTTATATGTATACCATTATAATATATATCAGATTATAAAACTTATATACTAACATAAAACCCATAAAATAAACATATACATACAGCACTTACATATATATGCAACCGTTCAAGGCAAGGGAAAGAGAAGGTCTGGCTGGGGAGATGGTCTCGGCAAGTCATGGAACTTCGGTAGCCAAGTGGCGCGGCTCCGGCAGCTCTGGCGGAGGTCGAAGAGAGGAGGCACTTACATGCTCTAGTCGAGTTCGGTCGGAGTGGCCGATGGTGGGCGGTTCATGGTGGGGCCTGGTTGCTATGGTGGCGGGTGTGGGTTTTGCTGCTGTAGGCGAGGGGTAGAAGATGCGGCATGCATGAAAAAGATGAGACAGGTGGAGTTGGAAGACGGGTCCGAAGGTGAAGAGGCCGAGGCTCGGCTTGGCTGTGCATGGGTCATGGCCAGCTTGGGTTGCGTGCGTTTCAATTTTTTTTATTTATATATGGCAAGACGGGGTGGAGGAAGCAAGGAGAGGAGGCGTGTGGCTTTGGTGCGACTGAACTCAAGGGCCTTGCATGGTGGGGAGGAAGGAGATGCAGGCGGTTGGTGATGAGCAAGCTATTATCAGGGAAGAAGAGAGAATGTGTTGTTATAACAAATGTGGTCACCACTTTATTTAATTTATAAATTTTCTTAGAACGTAATAAAGGAATAGGAAGAGAAGAGATGAGCAGAGCAAGTGCACTTGTGAAGGAGGAAATTTGGAAGAAATGGATGGTCGGGAGAAAAAGCGATTGGAGGAGCAGGCTTCAATATGAAGTGAACATTTATTTTTTTCGAAGCACGGGAAAGAAACGTTGAACATTAACGTAAATCCAGGAATATAAAGCGCTACCGCAAATTTTGGGAATTGAAAACGCTAACGGCAACGTTATAAATTGTTAGCAATACATTTTTAGAATCGTAAAAGTCGAACATGAATGCAGACAATTATTAGTTATTAAAAGCATCGATCCATTCATTTTCTGACTGTTGAAACAACGAATGGTCACCGGAGACAAAAGGCTCAATTGGGTACCGATACGGAAGTCGTTCTTTAGATTTCGTCGCACATCGAACTCCAAAATGCACAAACAAATATACCGTAGAGATCAGCACGACGAGACGATCAAAACGGTATAAAAATATCAGTGGTATGATTGAATAATAAAATTCGAATTTTTATACTAGCGGAAAATGCGTAAAAATCGTAGAAAATTAAGACCGACGGAGCCAAAGATGTCCGAATTTGGAAAAACGACAAACTGAAAACTTGCTCAAAAGATGGTTTAGAAGTTTTCTATGTAAAAATATTTTGGTTTTGAGAACGTTTTATTTTCATCGCTTTTTGACTGATTAGATTGAAGTAAATTTACGCGCGAAATAAACTTTCATATTTTTGGATGAAAATTTACCAGTTGCTATGTTTAACTAGACGCATTCCAAATATCAAATTTATCTTTCAAAATTTTATCGTTTAAATTTCCATAAAATTTCAATTAATAACGTTATTAAAACCAGCTAAATTTTTACGGGTCGTTACACTCTCCCCCGCTCAAAACTTTTCGTCCTCGAAAAGGAAACAACCAAAAGAAAATAGACTTGAAATAAACTAGACAATTAGTCTAAACCATATAACTTTCAATTTAAATAAATTCATATTCAACAATTTACTTTAAATCCAAGATAATTTATTAAGTTGATTTCATTTCAATTTATTAATATTTGGTAACAAAAGATTCCTTCCGAACAAAATTTTATTTATTTATCTTATTAATTTATTGTTTCATTATCCAATTATACCCTATTAATAATTAATAATTAATAATCATATCTTATTCAACGAATTCAATTCTTCTTAATTTTAAATTATTATTAAATTAATTCCACTTAATATCTCCTATCACATATATCAAGCATATTTATAGTTATTATAACTACTCAAATTTTAATTTCTTTTAACATCATTTCACATTGTAAATTTATTCAATTACATATTCAACTTTTAGATGGTTTTGGTAAGTCATATTATAATGTAATTGGGTATTATATAAGTAAATTTTCAAATCCAATTTGTTAAGTTTCAATATTCATTCCAATTTTTTGGCTTCGTTTTAAAATTGAAATCATTCTTAACATAAATTTTAAGAATTTCCATTTCAATTTACTTCAAATAATTTTGAAACAAACATATATATTCATCTAATATATCACATCAAATCAATAATCATATACCAATATTTATAAATCAAGTCATAATTTAGAAATTCAAATGTATTTAAATTTTCAAATCAAAGTGTAGAAAGGCTACGAATAGTCTCTCCACTTCGAAACCCGAAAATGAATGTCGATGATGCGGCCGTCATCACCGAAATTATTTTCCAGCGACAACAAGAAGAGCTCTAATTTAATCATTTAAAATTCTTTGAAAACCATTTCTATTCGAAAATATTTTAAAATAATATACATTTTAAAACTTTAAAACCATAGTTCGAAATTGTCGGAAATTAAATTCTCAAATTTCAATTTAAATTCACTTCAAATTCTAGATCGAATTATAACTAACTTTATAAATTCATTCATTTATATTATGCAATAGTCAATGGTTTTCAAAACAATAAATGAAAATCAAACGTTATTATTTCTGACAACAATTTCATTAAAAATTTAATTTGCACAAACTTATATTTATATATAATATAATCATACAAAACTATTTTTATTTACCAAATCTGAAACAATATCGTGTCAGTTTGTTCTGTTCAAGTGTTTTGGAAATCCTATCGATAGCATTAATCAGACGAATCGATCGAAAATCCAAATCAACATCAACAACTCAAACAACCCAATATTTTTAAAGCATTTTTAACATTAATTTATAAATAAACTTCCTCGCTTGACGATATAATAATTGATTTTAAAATAAGTATAGAATCCACTTTTGATGTAAATCAAGTCAAGAGAGTTTTGATTCGAAGATAAGTTCGAAACAGAAGATAAGATGACTTTAATAATAAAATAGGGCGATGGATAAGCTTATTTAATTCACGGGCAACCTTAACCGGGTCGACCGTAACTTCAAGAATAAGATCGATGTAGAATTCCGAGGTAAATCAACATTTGACCTTAAGAAATAGAATTTAGGTATAGCAGGGAATAGATAGCATCGTAAACCGAGGATATAGAAATCTCCGGTCAATAAATGCTTATTGTAAAGGAGTTTCACTCATTTACAATTAAATTTGGGATTGGCGAGACCGCCGACTCACTATAAAGATCACTTGAAGTGGAGTTATGGGGTACTCCGAAATCAAAAGAAGATAAATAGTGAGAGATAGTAATGAATTTTGAAACCGAGGGAACGTTCCAAAATTCAAAGGAATTGAGTCAAAAGGAAGAGATTGAAACTCGAGTGGGAGTGATTCTGTAAATACATTTACCATATATGCTAAGTTTTGCCTAGAGCTACCAAAAGCTCTGATACCAACTGTGACGACCCGCTATTTAGGACTATTCGCATCCGCACATGTCGGACTTGAATAATTCAAAATACCGAATTGTTAATTTAAATTTGGCAAAACTGAGATATACAGTAAATAAATAGTCAAAGAATCACAGACACAGAGTAATAATATGCAGCGGAAGTAAAAGAAATAGTAGTTCATGAAGCTAATATAAATATATAAGATACGTCAGAGTAAAAAAAAATTTACAACAGAAGTCTCGAATACAATAGTCGAAAACAAGAATAAAAATACATCATGGAATCAACTGGATATCTGAAAGCTGGATAGATAGCTGGATCTTCAAGCAAAGCTCCAGCTCTAAAGGTGAGCCTCGAAAGCTGGTACTCATAGTCTGACCCGAGCGTAAAGCAAAATACAAAACACTCGAGACAGGATTAATATTCTCATATCAATAAATCCAACTCAAGTGAAATAGCAATCGAAATACAAGTAACTCAAAGGATGTTGGAATCACCATCCTCTAAGGATCCGTTAAACTATCTACTATGAAGTAGTGTACGCTAAATAGATAATGTCTATCAGTAATATAAAGTATCAAAATAGTGCTAAGGCGTTACCATTATCCCCCTTAACACATTTTATATAAATGTCATAGTCTATACAGCACTGTAAACTCCACCGTAAACTAGTGGGATATCAGGGAGTACTCCATAGGTATAACACAAAACAAATTCGTAGTGGTCGCGTATATAGGGGTACAAGTATGACAAGGCACATGAGGCAATACCCAAGGTAGTGAAACTACCGTTTGCCTAATCCGGACAGGTGAGAACGCATCGCCGCAGCGATCGCAACACCGCGAAACAACACTCCTGAAAAGTACGAGGGTGCACCAATCGATAACAAGTAATGAGTAGTTTTACGAAGAAGTGTGTTCGCTCGAGGTGGCTAACCCCATTTGGCCCGGCACGGCTCCTGATTTTAGTCATTTCCAATTTGACACAAGTGTCAAGGCCATCCATTATCGTTCTCTTTCTTCAATCATCACGTACATCATTCCAACCACTTCATTCTGGATCATCACTCCGCGTATAGTAATTAAAGTGGTTTTCGGTTTAGATAGAGAGTATATCCATAACCGATTACGGTTTCTTTAATAACTTTCGTAATTATTACACCGATTGGTTGTTTAATATATTTATCAAAACAAATCAAATTCAATTTCAATTTCAATTCGTAAATCGACATTTCATTCGTCTTCCTAAATCAATTTCCAAAATTTACGTTCAAACTTCCAAATTTCCATTTCAAAGTCTTACAATTCAATTTCAAAAAAAAAATTGATTTAAACATTTCAAATATTGATTCAAGTTCGTATGTATATTTCATTTCGAAATCATTTAAAATGGTTTAATTTTCATTTCAAAACAATTTAAATTCATTTATCGATTTCATTCAATATTCATTAAGTAAAATTTGTCATTCAAAACAACTTCTATTTAAATTCCAATTCATTTATATCAATTACTTACGTTCAACTTCATTATATCAAAATTTCAAATTGAAATAAATTAAATTTGTCAAATCAATTCTTTAAATTACAAGTCTTACGTTAATTTCAATAAATCTCATTCATTTCAACAAATCACATTTAATTTCTTATTAAAGAAATTCGATTTTCACTTATTTATTGACTTCGTTACAAATTTCAAACTCAATTAATAAAGAACTAAATTTCATATATTCGAGAAGTTCAATTTCACTTATTAATTTACTTAAATAATTTTTCAAAATTTAATAAGTAAAGAAACCCAATTTCATTTATTAACGAAGCTCAAATTCACTTATTCAAAAGTTCAATTTCTCTTATCAAAGAATTCAATTTTTATTCGATTATCAAATAATTCAATCTTTTTCAATTATTAAATAATTTCAATCTTAATTATTAATAATTTCAAAACTTAATAATTTCAAACCTGATTATAAATTCAAACTCAATTATTAAATCATTTCAAACTTAATTCAGTTCAAACTTAATCGTCAAATCATTTCAACTTAATTATAAATTCAACTTAATAATTTCGAGCTTAATTATAATTTCAAACTTAATTATAATTTCAAATTTATTCATTAAATGACTTCAAACTTAAGATTTCAAAACCCAATTATTACCAATTTCAAATTATTTATTAATAATTCCAAATTTAATTATTAGATGATCAAATTTCAAACAACGTTCTATCATCAATTTCCACGTTATATCTGTTTCAGATTTCGATCTTTACATTTTCCTTTCAAATAATTCAAATCCAACTTCATTTCAAAACGTATTCTTTGGTCGAATCAAATCATTATTTTATTTTAAATCAAATTTTTGACCAATCGGATTTTATTTAATTCTCTATCCTAAGTCAAGTTCATTTGGGTATTTATCATTTCAACTCGATTCCAATTTCAGTTCAAAATCAAAGCATAATAAAGGGAACTTGCAGTGTGATAACTGGGATGGTGTCAAAGTAAATAAACAAGCAATAACAATCCAATAATCAATTCAAATAATCCCGAAATAATCGTATTAATTCGCATTGTTGTTTGTGCGAATTAATAAAATTATTTCTAGAATCTACACTATCATTTCATGTAGATTAAAGATTATTACATCACGGTTTTCCCACTTGTCGTTCAATTTCAATTTCAAATTTAATACTACGCCAATTAATCCAATATACGTTCAAGGGTTCAAAGTAAAATTTACCAAATTCTATGTGTTAATTGACTTAACAATTAAAAGGGGTCATATTATCCAAATTAACTAATCAAATTCAACACATATGTCGTTTCAAATTTAACTACCTACGTCAATTTCAATTTATTTATCACTTACTACATTAACAATTCAACGTCCAATTTCAACATCAAACAATCAATCATTTATCAATCAAACTGGATTATCATTGCATAAATAACAGATAATGGTGCCAAATGTCAAAGGTGAACTGATACATAAATAATAGTGCAATAAATAAAAGCAGCATATTTCAATTATCGTTTCAATTGAAATCAAATTTAATAAATAAAAGAATATTAATCGTGAGTGATTGCTCACCTTTCGAGGCAAGAGACGAACGTCACATGCAATGAGCTACGAATTCAAGTGTGAATTGCAAAGCAAAGTAGATTGGTACGAATCGACGAGCAAAGCTGATAAATAGGAATTGACGAAATCAAATCAGAACAGAATCGATGATGATAAATGGTATAAGGGAAGTTATATATATAACCTTGTATAACTATTTACATATATAACCCAAACACAATTTAAATCAAATATATATGTAAAATTCAAAATCATCGTTTAGCAAAAATTCAAATATTAAGGTCAAGCATGCATTTATAATATTTTTAGATCGATACATTCAACTTAACAGTTTAACATATATATTTGTATAACTTATAAAATCGACCAATAAACCAAAAATTCTAAAACTGATAAAATATAAACACAGTATGTTATATTTAAAACAATGTATACGCGTACTATTCAAATATGTAGGCTTTCACTTAAAAACAATGTAATGTAATAGTTCTATAATATAATATACTTCCCAAACATATATTTTTAAACCGCAACCTATAAAATATAATATAGCTTATATATAAAATATTTAAGTAAACGGTACCCAAACGCGTAACATATATATAAACCGATAACTTATGTATATAATCACAATTTACACTTTAATAAAAATCAAAATTTTAAAAATCAATAAAATTTAACTTATTGTAGTATAAACGGCACATTGGTTCCATATAAACTAATATATACTACATAAATAAAAGGTTACATTATAAAACAAGACAGAAATAAGACTTGCTGCAACATATTTTGTATAATTATATCACTGCATTCTTTCTTCTTTTTAGCAAAACTATGCTACTATGATACTATACATATTAGTGTACTCAACCATATTATAAATCATATATAAAATAAACTTACATTATCATAAACATATGAACGACAAACTATACATATTAGTTTATATCTATCGACTAGTAGAAGTGAACTGTTATATAAAATATGTTAACAAATTTACTAACCAATTCACATGAGCTTACATATATACATCAGCAAACTAAAAGTTAAACATTTATATATATCTATAGATATAGATATATAGAACATTAGATATATGCATTCCAATATATAACTTAACTGTTATATGTATACCATTATAATATATATCAGATTATAAAACTTATATACTAACATAAAACCCATAAAATAAACATATACATACAGACCTTACATATATATGCAACCGTTCAAGGCAAGGGAAAGAGAAGGTCTGGCTGGGGAGATGGCCTCGGCAAGTCATGGAACTTCGGTAGCCAAGTGGCGCGGCTCCGGTAGCTTTGGAGGAGGTCGAAGAGAGGAGGCACTTACATGCTCTAGTCGAGTTCGGTCGGAGTGGCCGATGGTGGGTGGTTCATGGTGGGGCCTGGCTGCTATGGTGGCGGGTGTGGGTTTTGCTGCCGTAGGAGAGGGGTAGAAGATGCGGCATGCATGAAAAAGATGAGACAGGTGGAGGTGGAAGACGGGTCTGAAGGTGAAGAGGCCGAGGCTCGGCTTGGCTGTGCATGGGTCATGGCCAGCTTGGGTTGCGTGCGTTTCAATTTTTTTTTTTATATATATGGCAAGACGGGGTGGAGGAAGAAAGGAGAGGAGGCGTGTGGCTTTGGTGCGACTGAACTCAAGGGCCTTGCATGGTGGGGAGGAAGGAGATGCAGGCGGTTGGTGATGAGCAAGCTATTATCAGGGAAGAAGAGAGAATGTGTTGTTATAACAAATGTGGTCACCACTTTATTTAATTTATAAATTTTCTTAGAACGTAATAAAGGAATAGGAAGAGAAGAGATGAGGAGAGCAAGTGCACTTGTGAAGGAGGAAATTTGGAAGAAATGGATGGTCGAGAGAAAAAGCGATTGGAGGAGCAGGCTTCAATATGAAGTGAACATTTATTTTTTTCGAAGCACGGGACAGAAACGTTGAACATTAACGTAAATCCAGGAATATAAAGCGCTACCGCGAATTTTGGGAATTGAAAATGCTAACGGCAACGTTATAAATTGTTAGCAATACACTTTTAGAATCGTAAAAGTCGAACATGAATGCAGACAATTATTAGTTATTAAAAGTATCGATCCATTCATTTTCTGACTGTTGAAACAACGAATGGTCACCGGAGACAAAAGGCTCAATTGGGTACCGATACGGAAGTCGTTCTTTATATTTCGTCGCACATCGAACTCCAAAATGCACAAACAAATATACCGTAGAGATCAGCACGACGAGACGATCAAAACGGTATAAAAATATCAGTGGTACGATTGAATAATAAAATTCGAATTTTTATACTAGCGGAAAATGCGTAAAAATCGCAGAAAATTAAGACCAACGGAGCCAAAGATATCCGAATTTGGAAAAACGACAAACTGAAAACTTGCTCAAAAAATGATTTAGAATTTTTCTATGTAAAAATATTTTGGTTTTGAGAACGTTTTATTTTCATCGCTTTTTAACTGATTAGATTGAAGTAAATTTACGCGCGAAATAAACTTTCATATTTTTGGATGAAAATTTACCAGTTGCTATGTTTAACTAGACGCATTCCAAATATTAAATTTATCTTTCAAAATTTTATCGCTTAAATTTCCATAAAATTTCAATTAATAACGTTATTAAAACCGGTTAAATTTTTACGGGTCGTTACACCTGGCGTTTATAATGTTTTACCCCTATTCCAAATGCGATGGAATATATATCAATAGCCAATTCGATCAAATTTGGAAGATAGGTTTTCGAATCGACTATTTAAATTAAAAATTCACTTAAACCGATTTCAGTGCGTTTTGGCTTGCCCCGGACAAACCGTAAATCCGATTGACACGAAATTTGAAATCTTACAAAAAATTAACATTACGTATCCAATGAAACTAGTTTCGTCGAAATCCGAGACTGTTTGAAAAATGACTATTTTTACTCGTCAATTAAATATTAAAATATTCAATTTCCACAATTTGACTTTTAATTCGATTTTAAAAGTTCTATAACATCATTTTAACTCCAATACGATTTAATACAACTTTACAAATCAATTTTAATCACATTAAACCCAATATCCAATTATTTCTGTAATTTCAAATATTAAATTATGGATTTAATTATCCAATTAAATCTAGATATTTGAAATAAAATTTATTCGACCTACAAATTTTACTTGTTCATATTTAAAATCACTTAAATATATGAATTTCAAATGATAGAAATTCTGGGTCGTTACAATTTCATACCATAATCATTTTCTTTTCAAGTAGTTCATACATCATATCAAATATCATATTCATTTCAAAATCATTATTCACTTAAATTACTTTCATTTCCAAAATCATAACCACAAAATAGATTAAACCATCATATCAATGTATTCGCATGTAAATCCACTAAATCTAAATCATAACAGTTCCAACTTAATAATTTAAATATTTAAAGTGGTTTATATATTAGAAAAGTTATATATTAAAATAGTTTATATTTGAAAATTAGTTATAGGTTAAAATAGTTTATATATTAAAAAAAATATGTATTTAAAATGGTTTATAAATTTAAAATAATATATATTAAAATAGTTTATATGTTTAAAAGAGTTTATATCAAAAATAGTTTCAAATTAGAATTGTTTCTTCCAATTTCACAAATCAATTCAAATCTACTTTAGTTCCAAAATTCAATTTAAATCAATCTAAATTCGACCGTTACAATTAAAAAGGTTAAACGTTCAATTCTATTTCTTATTAAAACCATTTTTAATTTATATCGATTTCAAATCTAGGTTTGAACTATAAATTTAAACCACTTTGGATTCAATAGGTTTCAAAGTTTGAATATTCATACAATTTACAATAACTGAATTTGATAAATTTCATTTATATTTCAAAATTCAACTTTTATTTTTATTTTTATTTAAAATATTCACTTCAATCACTTTTGATAACATTTAAATATAATATCAAATTATAAGTTAAATCAAAATTAAATATCTAACTATTCTAAAATATTCACTTAATCACTTTTTATAAGCATTTAAATAAAATCTCAAATTATAACTTTAAATCAAAATTAAATATCCAATTTTATTTAAATTTGAAAATAATCACTCAATCACCTTTTATTTAAATCAAATCATACAATCATATCTTTCAAATCTTAAAATTATTAAGTTTCCAATCAATTCTTATTTATATTCAATCCTCAAACAAATTAAATTACAAACTAACTTAATTTATCTTCCCGGCCTTTATTTTATTAAAGTCATTACAAAATCTATTTTCAAAAGATAATATATACTTCAAATAAATATTTTAACTGCAATATATATATACTTATCGAATTAAATTCTATTAACTCAAATTTTATTATATTAAATATTGTTAAATTAAATCTGAATTTATTAAATCTAATTTATTTATATAAAACTATATTTTATATATTTTAAAACAATAAAATTATAAGTAAAATCTTAAAATTTACATTTTTCAAAAATTTGCTTATAATTTAAAATTTTCAAACATATATTTAAAAAACTAATTTTTTTCACACATATATTAACATAAAAATCTTTATATTATATTTTAAAAAAGTAGTATTTAATAAACCCATCTATTTCCTTTCAAAACTTTGAAAATCATTATCAAAAACAGACCAACGACGTCCGTATTCAATCTTCTATCCTATGATCAAGTGATACGGATATTTATCATTTCAATCCGCAATAATTTAAAATTTACGGGCATACATCATTTCAACCCGCAATCCCAAAATTCAAAAAATATAAATCAAATCTCGTGGATTTATCATTTCAACCCATAACGATTTTCCTTAATCTATAATATCATTCGGGTATGTATCATTTCAACCCATATGGATTTCCTAACTAACAAGGAACTTGCAAAGTGAGAACAAATAAAATAATAATATAAATTGGTATACATATCAATTACAGCATGGATCATAATTAAAAATTCAAAAAATAATATATATATATAAACAAAATAGGTTATGGTGTCATATTTCAATTAACATAGATTAACAATTTTAAATAATAACATATCCTAGTTAACAAATTTAATTACTAACCAATTCAAATATAACCATATATTTCAATTGTCGTTCATGTGAATTAAATTCACTAAACAAAAGAATGTCAATCGTGAGTGATCGCTCACCTTTCGAGGCTAGAGAACAACGAGAACAAGATGAAAACGGACATGGACAAGCATGGATAATCGACAAAGCTAGAAAACTGCTTTAATATGGATCCGGACAACGACAAGCTAGAAAACCGTTGCGACACTGGCCAGGACAGCAGAGAAACAAAGCAAAACCATCTTTAACTTGAGAATCAAATATATTACATATAATATATATATATATATCATCGATCTGTGCATCAAATGGTAATCCTTCAACTGAATAATCACTTTGAATTGCCTGAATTTTCAAAATTAATATCCAGTTCAGTTATAATAACAAGCTGAAATTATATATATATATATATTCTTTTTTTATATAAGAAGAGACAAGCAAAGAGACCCGGCCAGGGAAGGAGACTTATCGATGAGCTCATGTGGATGCTGCACCCGAGTGGGGCTGCGGTAAGTCTGGGTCTACTGCAGGAATGGCTGGCGAGGCTATGGATGGCTGCTTGGCTATTGGCATAGGTGTTATGGGTTTAGAGATGCATTGATGGGCTGCTATTGTGAGGTAGGCTTGGTAGTGAGGCAGATGTAGTGTTTGGGTCTGGTGGTGGAAGTGGAGGCGTTCACGGTGGAGGGTGTGTTCGAGTCGGGTTGTATTTGGCAGGTTGAAGGTGGCGTGTTCGGCAAGTGGAAAACATTTCCATATGCTTATATCAACAGTATAAGCATATTCACAAATTAGTTAATTTCAACACTTAGAAAATATTTTCATATACTTATATCAACGGTATAAATATATTACATAACATTGCCATTTGGAGACACGCCAAATAGATTTCTATAACCGTACAACTCCAGAGTTCATACGCCTCTAGGCGGGTGTTAAGTATGGGTAGCAATGCTCCTATACCACCAAGCCTTTAATACGACCACAAGAACCGATTCGTATATTTCGCGATGGAAGGTCAAAACATAATTTATTAGGTCAAAATGAATGATGCATAAAACATCGTTACGACAACAAAAACATTAATATTGGGATTCGGTAAATAATAGATGTATAAATCCCATTACCATATAAAATATCTCCTTTCGGAAATCATCTACTATAACAACAGCGTTACAGTCCATGCCTTCCTTAAGTTCCCTGAAAACATCAGTAATAAATGTTGAAATCTATATTTTCTTTACTTATCTCATTTTAAATCATTTCCAAAAACATTTAACTCCATTTAAAACCATCACTATCAAAACTCCTTTAAATAAAATCCATATTCAAATTTCAACATAAATCACTTCCAAATTTATAAAACTATTTTCATAAATCTCCTTTCGATTTTATAAAACTTCTATTTTATAAAATTCCTTTATTTATAAACTTCTATTTATAAATCTATTCTTTTATAAAACTAATTTTACTATCAAAATCTACGTATAAAATAATTTCCATTATAAATCAAATTCATTTATAAATCCATTTACCAAATCAACTTTAAAACCATTTACTAATAAATCCAAATCCATATACAAAATAACTTCAAGTCCATTTACTAAACATTTATAAATTTCCATCATAAATCAACTTATTTAGTTATAAAAATATCGCCTTTATAAATCTCTTATATAAACTTATTCAAAAATCCATTTTCAAAGTATTTCTCAAAACTATATTTATAAAACATCAAAATCATAACTTTTATTTAAAACCAAATTCCTTTCATTTAATAAACCAAAAATTATTAAAACATATGTACTTCCAAAATTCACTTCGAAAACCATTTCAAATGAAAATCATCAATTACAATATTTCCAAAATATCTAAAAGCAAGGCCTAGTGCTACCATAGCACTAAATAAGTCAAATCACAACAAAACATCATCATGACATCCAAACAATCATACATGTATATGAAAATAAATCAACAGTGGTAAGGAACCTTATTAGACCTCTCCAACTTGTCCTTATGCATCACAGACATCATATAATCAAATAAATAAAATCAACCGCTTTGAGGCGGGATTCGTATACAAAGGATTCGAGGCGGGAACGTAATAGGGTCTCATCCGCTCCAGGGGTGGAAATATAGCTAAACCAACTAATATATATAATATATCATCCAAACAAGCATCAATCAACATACATAAGTTTATTCTCACTTATATAAAATATAATTAGGTCAGAGAGAGTGAGTTTTACTCACTTTGGTTGCAGTCGTCGCAATCGCATTTTGGTTTGGATTAAAATTAAACAGGCGTTTAATTATAACCAAAATTACCATTAGCTCCAATCAACTCCAATCCAACTCCATAGCATAGTATATTCAAATACGAATCCAGTGCAATCTATTTCGTTCGATTTGGACCTCGTATGAACAAGTTATCGCATTTAGAAGATTGCACGAATTAAATTAAATTAATTTTCAAATTAAATTTACATTTCAATCTATGGAATTATTGTGGTCGTCCATCTCATTATCTACAGATCAGGGCCGTTCCCCTTCTCTTCTTCGTTCAACCCAGGAAAATCATGAAACCCATCATCACCAACGTTCTTCAATTATCGTTCATTCTACGTTCACTCAGAGATCGATCCAACTCCATCACCATGTACGCCTAGTTCCACCTCACCCACGATCCAACTCCGACCTTCTCCAACCCCCCATAATGGTCGCAAGACCCACTCGAATGCCACATGAACGTGCCTAGATTTTGACCTCCATGTCGTGTCTTATGACGATCCATCTGTTGGATCGATAGATCTCTTCTTGATCTTCGATCTCTAGTTGAAGTCTCGACCTAAAAGTCGATGGATGGAGAGAAATTTAGGGGGAAAGATGAAGAGTTTTCAGCCATTAAAATGTTAATGGGGACTGAAGGAAGTTTAGGGTTGGGTTTTATTTTGTTTGCAAAAAGTGAATTTTGGGTCCTTTTATAGAAAATTTTGTGACACTATTCATCCGAAATATTTCCGAACTCCAAACGAAGCGTGTTGCCTGGCGTTCCTAATGTTTTACGCCTATTTTGAAAACAATGGAACATATATCGGAGGAAAATTCCATCATATACATAAGATGGCTTTTCAAACTCAAATTATTTTAATTTAAATTTCCGTTTATTACTTTATGTGCGTTTCGAACTCGCACGATCAAATGGTACATCCAATCCATACAAAATTTAACAACATACTATAATTCGCTATTGTGGATCCAATGTAACTGGTTTCGTCGAAATCCAAGACAGTGTAAAAATGACTATTTTTACACGTTACTTAAATCAAATAAATTCCAATCTCTATTTATTCACTTTTAAATAAAAATTAGAAGTTTACTAACTTCATTCTAATTTAAATAGAATTTAAATCAACTTTATAAATCATTTTCATTTATATTAAATTCAAGATTCAATTTATCTTCACAATTTCAAATATTAAATTCAACAATTTAATTATCAAATAAATCATCATATTTAAAATATTGGTTATTCAACTTATAAAATTTACTTTTGAATATTTAAAATCAATTAAATATTCCAAATTCGAATGACTGAAATACTGGGTCATTGCATTTATAGTTAAAATGCACGGTGTAATGCCTTATAGACTCACCGTAGATTCTACTAATGAACTTAATCATGTTAATCCAAATTTAAAACCTATTATCAATTTCACGTATATGTGTATACTAGTTTAGTTTGTATCTTATCTAGTGCAAGGCACTAAATTGTAATGGGAGATTTTCTAGTCAACGAAATATTTCTTGCTTTTGAAATTAAACATGCACAGCTATGATAAGACAGTAACTTTCTTAGTAAAGTTTTGAAATGTGTTGACTTTTTCCCTTTTCAACATCCTCTTTATTATTGTGGTTATGGCTTTTTCAACATATATATAGCTTTTGGGTTAACAAAATGTCTTTTAACTATGTAATTTCTCCACTGCTCCGAAGTATCTAACCGGCTTGACTAGTCCATCAAACTTTAAAGATCACGTAAAAATTTAGTGTTTCCTTTCCACTTTTTTCCCCCATTTTATTGAACAATCAATATGCTTTGCTATTGATATTATGTTATTTATTTACATATATATGATAGCATGCTTTCCATTTTCAAAAAAATAGCAGCATGATGGTATCAAAACTATGAGTCGAAGTGAAATTGTGTTTTATATAAAAAATCCTTTTATTAGATAATATCTTATGGGCTTCTAGGATTCCTCTATTTGAATATCAGTTGAAGTATTTGCACTTTATTTCACATAGCTTAATTAATTATATTGTAATTACTACAGTTACCGAATTATAATAACTGGTTACTGGCAAATTTAATACAACTAATAGGAGATTTAATACAAATTTGGAATGAAATATTCATATTTATAAATATATAATTGTATTTATGTAACAGATAATGGTAAATTTAATTCAAATTATTTTCTTCTTTTATTAAGTAGTATGATATGGGCTTCTGGGATTCCTATATTTGAATACTAGTGTGAACACGTGCTACACACACTGGGTTCACCACATAATTTGTTTAACATTGTATTTTTATATTTTTGAAGTTACAAAGATTTAAATTAAATTAAATGGTTAAATTAGTTTAAAATAAATTAACTTGGTCCGAAAATAGGTTAAAATAATTTATATAGTTAATATAGGCTAAAATAGTTTAATATTTTTTTTTCATCTTAATAATTATGAATTTTAAAATAATATATTTTGAAAACAGTTTACATTAAATATGAAATTTGGAGTTCATATAAATTTAACTATTTATTTTGTTTCAACATATCCGGAAAATTTCACATTTCGAAATCACAAAACCCGATTTCAATACATTTTAAAGTTATATTTCAAACAATTTTAATAACTAAATTTCGGTAACTTTCAATTCATACTTCAAAAATCAACTTTAAAATTTCAATTGAATTCCTTTAAACAATTCCTTTAAACCCGTTCCAATAACAATTCAATTTATATAAATCAAATTCTTATTTCAAAATATCATTCAATTAATTTCAAAAGGTAAGGATTCAAAGATCATTTAATTTAACCAATCCAGTGTCTATATATTATTCTCTACCCTAGGGTCTAGTGATACGGATATTTATCATTTCAATCCTAACTTAGAATTTTATGGTTATATATCATTCAAACCGCAATCCCGAATTAAATAAAAAAAATCCATAAAATCACTTGAGTCTATCATTTCAACCCATAATGATTTTTCCCTAATCTATATATCATTCGAGTATGTATCATTTCAACCCATAAAAAACTTGCAGGTATAACAATATAAAATACAACACCCATTCATCCAATACAAACAATCAAACATTCATCACAATCAATCAATAACATCAATAGATAGCAGGTTATCATTTACAGGTAATTAACTGGCAATTTAAATTCAAAATAAATTAAATGACAATTTAATACAAAATAAATTCAAATTAACGGCAATGATAATTTTACTATACCAAACAGCCATATATAAATTTCTAATCACATCATAAATTATTTAACCAACATAAGAAATTTTAGAACTTGTGGGTGGGTTAAAACACTCACCTTTGAAATTAAATTAAATTTAAATCCAATTTAAGCCCAAAGTCAAACAGTCTCAGAATTTGTCAAACCAGCGTCAAAATGTCTGAAATTTCGATACGATCCCGGCAAAACAAATCGCGTCCAAATCCGAGCTCGTATGCAAAAGTTATTGATGTTAGAACATTTTGAATTGAAATTTAAAATAAATAATATAGAATACCCAATCAAAAACTGTCACGTCACCTAGGACTGAGCGCTCCAGAACCCTAGCACGCACAATGAGTCGCGATCTCGTTCAGCCCATGTATTCAATTTATAACCAAGTATAACATTTTTATTATTTCAATTAATCGGAATTTCATCCATAATAATTAACCTTAATTAACATTGTTACCTTTCATTTTGGTTATTATTTCATTATTATATCACAAATTTTTATTTCTTTCAATATTAAATCATAAAAATCTTATTAAATTAACACCCTTTAATTGTCGAAATTTATGGGTCGTTACATGTATGAATTATGCAGGATACAATATATAAATAATTGTATTGTGGTGTAGTTTTAAGGAAGGTTTTAAAGTAAAGTTAAATTTTGTCCTGGGTCATGGTTCTGTGACGACCCGCCCTTCGACTCCCAGAAAGACATATCATCATTAAGAAAGAAAGGGATAGAAATAGAAAATAATAGAAAGAAAGAACAACAAGATTAGAATCTCACAGCGGACCGGAATAAAATATAATACATTACATAACTATTACATAGTTTTACATATATCAGAGTTATACAAAATCATACAGTTGACAATCATACATACATCTGTCAATACATACATCAGAGATACATCATACATCAACTAACACAGCGGAACTGATAGATATATACATACGTCTAGAAACTTCTGCTCCAAGCTCCTCCAGAAATCAAAGTCCAAAACCTATCACTTGGCTACTCAAAAAAATTTGAGTACCCAAGAGTTTATGAAAAACAAAATGTAAACTCCAGGTCAAACATGGGTCTGGTATGAGTAAACGGTTTAAAGGTGTTTAACTTTGAAAAACATTTGAAAATAAAGGTATCACGTAAGACTCCCCATAAATAAATACGGGTAAGTTTTTACCTTACGCTAACCAAAACATTTTATAGAAAATCCAGTGATATTATAATAGTGTCTAGGTTTTCAAGTAAAATATAGAAATAGCTGAAATGGTTACATCTCACATTCCAACATAGTTGGGCACAATCAAAACGTACGGTTCTTATTGGAGATTGGATTCCATACAATGGCAGGGCTACTGGGGTACCGCCGGTCACAGTACATGGCCTAGATCACCGTACCGAGGAGCCACCCTAACTCCCCTGCAACACAAGGCCGGAACCATTCCTTACTGAACAGTCCCGAACAAGATAACCCCGGCAGTTGTTGCAATCAACCGCCACACAGTCGAAATATAAACGGACATCTAGACAGGGGTATATCTCGTCCTGCTTGGGCATGACCCACCTAACTTTGCTGCACATCCCCTGTTTTAGCCATTCCCGGTTGATGAGGCTTGAGGCTGCGATTACCTTTACAGAACATATCTCTTAGAATGCTCATTGTCCACCTGACAATATGCTGAAAGCATTCAATCCATACAAGTTCGTTCAGGGTTCGAACGAAACCGAAGGCATTATCTCGTTACACTCGTTTTGGAATCACCCTTAGAGTCAACGACGATAACCCTTGCATTCTGAAAACACCATCTCGATCTTCACTTGAGATTTCACGACATAACGTTAAATTTAGATCGATGTGGTTTTCGGATAATCATAAATGACACCCGATCCCGGTCTCATCGAAATCCAAACGCCATTTTAAAGGCCAAGTTGTCTAATTAACTTAAACAGTTTAATTCAATGATTTAATCCACATAGCATTTATCACAGATAAATCATACACAATCATCAGAGATATATCAAAAGCATAACATAGAATGTCACAGAATATCATCAATAAATATCACAATCAGATATTCTACCTATACAATCCATAAGCCATCATCTTTGAGTCTTATTGTAATTAATTCAAATTTAATCAATTACTGGAGAGTTAATTACTTAACCCTGATTAATTAATCATTAATTATCAATTAATTACTTATTTCATTTCAAATTATTTAATTAATAAATCATTTCTGAATCAATTATCAAGTCTTAATTACTTCATTACGTAATTATTTTATTCACACTATTTGATTAATTACTTCCTAATCAATTTATTTAATGCTTAATTTTTTAATTAACTATTCCTTAATCATTAATTAATAACCTTAATTATTAATTAATAAAACTTAATTATCCATTCATTAATTACTAATTACTTAGTTAAACAATTATTCATTAAATTCCTTAATTAATTAACTATTAATTCATAATTAAGTTACTTAATTAATTAACTATTAATCATTCATCAATTAACTTAAGTAGTTAATTATAATTTACTTATCACTTAAACATTTATTAATTCAAACTCTAATTACAATTATAATGTAATTATTCTTAATTACTTTCTAAAAATAATTAATTAATTAATATTAATTATTTAACTTAATTAACATTTTAAAAGTCTTCTTTGAATTTGAAAATCAAGTATATTACCTACTACAAACTTAATTGTTAACTAACTTTATACTTAATTAAAATAATTACTTAATTAAAATAATAATTAAGAATTTTAAAACATCGTTAAGTATTAACTAAAATCATTATAAGTTGAATCAAAATATTAACTTAAACTTGTTAAACGTTTATTTTGTTCACGGTGCTTAAAAATTTGTGGAAATCAAATTTCTTAACTTCAACATTAAAATGCAATACAGCAGTTTGACCAAAAACCCGAGACTCCCATTGATTAGACTCGAGTGTTACTTAGAGTTGATCACCTATCTCCCCCGAGTCTCCCCTGTACACTCTTCTTCTTCTCCTTTTTTTTAAATTTTTATTCAGTAAGTTTAAAGTTTTAAACAAAGTTATAAATAGCATCTGGAAACCTATTCTCACACACGATAAAAACTCGAAGCCAACGCCTAATCTACTCGAGCACGAGACGAGTCAGATGAACACCACGAGTCCGACACCATCTTCGCTACGCCGTACACGTGCACGGCGACGCCAACCAACTCCTGCGAACACCAATGTCGTAGGCACAACACAAATCACCCCTAGGTTCGAAATTCAAACCAATTCGCCTTCATAAGTTCGAAATCGAATTTAAGACATTTAGTCGAAAAAACTGCAAACACAACCGTCAACAAGATCGCCTCGCGATCGTCACTCCGACCACCAGAGAAGCTCGAATTCCATCCACACTACCACGACACGATAAGCTCACATCCTCTTGAATCGCGTGACACTCGATCAAACATAGTTGACAAACACCCCTCCATTACAGTCATGTTCAAAAGCTTGAGTCAAAACCCTAAAATGATCTTGCTTCTTAAATTTACTCAATGGAAAAATTATTGCATATTTTTCTCGAGATCACAGATGTTATTGCTATCTTCAAACCAAATTTCAACATTTTAATTTGATTCGATTTTCTGAAATTGGAAAGAATGAAATTTTTGTTCACAAACAAACTGCTCTTAGAATTCAAAGCTAAAAATCTTTGCTTTTGTTTAAAAAAACATATTTTGCTGTAAGAATTCAAGATATAATCTTGAATTAATATTTGACAACATCCACTTTTTATCAAATTTTTACTTACTTACCTGTAAAACAAAACTACAGTGTATATTTTCAATCAGGATTTTTAAACCACTTTTAAAATCTAAATTTTTTTTGTTTGATTTCAAACTGAAAACTTAACAATGATTTAGTTGGATACAATTCAAATTTGAATGATAATCCATCACTGTAATTCATAACAGAGAAGAACACAAACAGAGTAACCTATATACACAGAATTTTATCCAAAGATACAACATATACAATACCATACATTAAAGGAATCACCTTTTCTGATTTTAATTTAAACTTAAAAAATTTTAAAATTGATTGTTTACTCACCTGGAAATCCTTCTGAATAGAAAACAATTCCTATTTTGAATATGCAGTATGAAACTGGCTTGTGTTCTTGACTGTTCTTGTTTGAATTTAAAATTTGAGTTTGCTTTCCTTTTTCTCTTCTTTAGTTTTCTTGGGTTTTTTTATATGATAGTTGAACGAACTAAAAAGAAAGATGACACATATATAGAAGATAATAGAATGTTTAAGGAAGGTATTATCTAGTTAGGTTGTTTTCTTATCTTTGTTTGTTTTATCCTGACAGATTTTGTGTCTGAATGTAAAGATTTGCAAACACTTGAATTGACAAAAATAAGGCTTGAGAAGATGGCAATAAATTACTTGTTTCTTAATTAGTTTACATACTATAATTATGATTTACTATGTATAGATATTTTGTATGAAGACATACATATGGCAGGTAAACATATGGCTTGTAAAAGTAGATACTTGAATAAAAATGTTTGTTTTGTTATTAACTTCTAGTTGAACTACAATATACATGGTTGTCAGATGTTATTTTATAGGTTTAGTTTTTGTGTATGAAGGTATTCTATTCAAAGACATTATTTTATTATTTTATACTTTTGTTCTTACTTTAGCTTTATACATTTGTGCTTTCAAATTTCAGTTTATGTTGTATGTTTAACAAAATTATTTAATCCTTGCTTTCTTTTATGTTTATTTCTATTTTATATTTTAGCCATCAACCTTTAAGTTATATTTTCATAAGTTTACTTACGTGTATTTATACTTTATATTTTGACTATCAATATTTAAATTATTATATTCAATATGGTTTACTTACATTTTATACTTATATTTATTTCTATTTGTATTTTATCAATAATTAAATTATATTCATATGTTTGACTTACATTTAATATTTATATTTTATATTTTAACTATCCATATTTAAATTAGATTCATAAGTTTACTTATTTATATTTGTATTTTAACTATCAATAATTAAATTAGATTCATAAGTTAGACTTACTTATATTTATGTTTTATACTCATATTTTATATTGATAGAATTTGATTTTAATTTAAACATTATCATCCATATATATTTATTTATCAGATGTTAATAAGGTAAGCATTTTAATTTAATTATATAAGATAGATTTTATTTTAAATATTTTAAGAGATTTTATATTTTAAGTTTTCAAATCAAATTCCCTTCGAAAATACAAATCCATACCAATTCATGGCAAATATCCCAAAAATACTATTTATTTTAAAATGATAAGTTCAAATTTTATTTAATTGGATTAAATATTTATTAAAATAATAGGGCCAAAATCCAGGGTCGTTACAGGTTCAATCCCCACTTCCACTGTATTATTATTTGTTGTAAATTTTATATTATTTTTCATTATCAATCTTTTTCTTAAAATTACTTTTGCAATATACTTTTTTATCACCTGCTAACTATATTTTTTAACATTATTCAATAAAAGCGTTTATATTTTATCAAACTAAAGAAAAAATCCAACTAATATTTTTGTTCATCAACCATTATTTCTTAATTACTTTTGTAATATGCTTTTAATCTCTTGCTAACTATATTTTTTGTAATATTAAACTTGGTTCATAAAGCATTGTTATATTTCATTGAACTAGAGAAATATTTCAATGGATATTTTTCATTTTGTTTAAAATTTCGATGCAACATGTATGAATAATGTTATTACCAAATAACTTGTACTTTTGTAATATAACTTTATCGATTACAAAAGTTTTTCGATAAAAAAGAAATTAGTATTAATCGGTAAATTACTTTATTTTTTCAGTGAAAATATAGTTAGTTACATTTTCAAACTATAGTTAAGAATATCTTTTTTTATAATCATGATGGTAAAATATAATTATTAACAAAGAAAAAATATATCAATTTCATATTTTATTTTTAACTTAATTAGTAAAAGAAAAATAAGTTTATTAATAGTAACATTATTCATACATGTTGCATCAAAATCCCAAACCAAAAGGAAAATATTTGTTGGAATACTTCTCTAGTTTGATGAAACATAACCAAATTAATTATAAAAAAAAATATAGTTTGTAAGTGATAAAAAATATTTGCAGAAGTTATTAAAAAAATAATGATTGGCAAACGAAACAAATATTTGCTGGAATGTATTTTTAGTTCCATAAAATAAAATAACACTTTTATGAAACAGTTTATTATTAAAATATATGGTTTGTACGTGATAAAATGTATATTCGAAAGCTATCACAAAAAGATTGAAATGAATAATAAAATAAAATCAATATAAAGAAAGTGGTGATTGAACCAACGACCTATGACAAGATTTAATAATACTTCAACTTTTTGTTCTTACTAACTAAACCACTATTACAATTATTTATATTATATCTGTTGCACAATTCATTAATGCACATGTATAAATGCTAAATCTAAAAAAAGAGACATACTTTCATAATTAGTTTCAAAAGAGGTCTGTAGTTGAAATTTTATATTAAAAATTTGTCCAATGTTGTATGTAACTATGTATCCAACTTTTAATCTATAAATATCTCCAAATTGCAAAAAAAATTAAAATAACAAATGGAACATACTTTGTAAAACAATTATATAATCACCACATTGTTTCATATAATCCTTGTGAATTTAGTGGTAGCTATGCACTAAAAAAAGAACCTTGTTATTTATGAAATTTAATGTTCTATTGAACACCATTGAAACATATATTAAACGCTAGGTTGACTTCGATGGATATATATGATTTTACAAAAATTCACTAATGTCGACTAAAAGTCTAAGATCGCATAAAATACCCAAAAAGGAATAAGTATACACAATGCAGATTTAAAAACAAAATTTTAAAGTTGTCTAGTATAACCAAAACAAAAATGTAACTTTTACATTTGTATTTTTTTCCTAAAATAAAATATGAAAATTTATTATTTGGATAATTTTTTTTTACTATAGATATAATGCTCTTCACCAAACTTGATTTTCTTTTATAAGTTGATAATGAAAAAAACATCAACTTTACCTCTAATACATCATACAAAACTATTGAAGATTCTTTTGTATTTAGGTATTAATTAACAAATAATGTCCTACAAAATAAAGGATGGAAGCCAAATTAATATCCATACCAATTGATATAAAAAACCAAATGAAAATGGAATTAGATACATAACTAGCGAAAAAGAAAATGACTATAACAGATTTTGTGGTATCCATGTATTAGTAAATCAAATAGCCTCCTACAAATATATGAAGAGATCAAGTACGTAGTCATGCTGACTGAAACATAAATTAGAATAAAACATAATTTGGATCATAAAATCAAAGATTTTAAATTAGATCTAGAATAAATAAAATAAATTCAATGTTGGACTAAGTGGAAAAAAATACTATGGGTAAAGTTCAAACCTTTAAACTAAGATGATTGATCAAGCAAGGAAAGGTTTTCTTGAGGCTTTTTTGATAAATTTCCCCCAAAACCTAAACACCAAAAATGCAACAACTGGATCACCGCAAAAAAGTAATAATATCATAAATATTACGGTGAAAAGTGAAAAACAATTGATGAATCAACTGAACTCCTATCATATGTAAAATTAAATAAATTGAGTAGGGATTGTTTGAAAAGGCAGTGACAAAAATGTGAGAAAATAAAATGGTGGGGATAAGAAGTTGAAAATGGGAAGCAATAGGGGAACTATAAAAAATCTTTATTGAAAGTATGGAGAAGATTAAGGAATTGCAGTTAGATTATAAAGAAGTAACAAATGTGATAAATGGAAATAAGAATGATGTGATGGAAAATTCTGAAATAAATAGTTAGTTTCCCATAAAATAAAAAATTACTATCAAAATCAAGGGGGAAAAAATATGGATGGTCAAATGTTAAACTTCTTACATAATAGAATAAAAAAGAGATATGAACATAATAGAGCCGACGGTAAGGAATTTAATTAGGTAGAGAGAGTTTTTGGCATGTTTTAATAAACTGATCTGTTTGATTTGTAAAAGTTAAGTGAGAATCCTTATTTAATGTGGGAAGGAGAAAAATTGTTGTAAGAAAATGTTTAAACGAAATTGTTAAGATTTTAAACATGAAATGCATATATTTTGCCATTATTGAATGAGTTATGTAATTATTTAGCACAATTGGGTTTGACGTTACAAAAAGGTGAATAGTTAAAACAAAATGCATGAGATTACTTTTTGATGGAGGGGGAGAGTAAAACATGTATATCATTGATATGTAAAACATGTATGTCATTGATATGTTATTGTATAATTTACAAACGAGGACGTTGTTAATGCATATATTAAATAAAGATTTAAGGAGAAAATGGACTTTAATATAAAGTCATGGCTACCAATTTTGAAAATTAAGCATTTAGGATAAGATTAAAGGGGATAAGGAATAAATATTGCACTTATTTTGAACTTCTTATACAGTAATAATAAATAGAAATATAGGAAAGCATGGTCAACATGTTAAAATTGAAATAGTTGAGATTAATCACTGTCTTCCCATTCGAAACCTCAAGCTTTAAAATATACTTTGTTGAAACAGGAAACTTTCCTCAAGAACATTTTTTAGGGCTTTTCCTAGGTATCGGATAGCTTGGTAATAATTTTCTCTAAAGGATAAATCATCTTTTTTTTTCTTTCCAGCCCACTTTCACGCGCTTCTCCTTCTTTCTTTCGATCAAAATTTTCAGTCACAATCAAATTTTTCAGTTGCGATCAAATATCTCTCTCACAATAAAAATATCGATCTATTTCATTCTGTTATTTGAATTTCGCCCTTCTGCAAATGGTAGTTCATCGACTATTTTTTCCTTTCGCGCGTTTTGTTTTTTTTGAGCAAGACGGGTGTATAGCGTGAAACTACACTGCTGGTTAATAGCATATATATATAATAGTAAATATGTCGATCAACACGCTTGATCGCTAACGCTAATAGTAAATATTGGCTACAACACAGGTGTCATAGAACAAAATGATGAAATGACAACATCCACATAATAAAACGGTACAAGTAAAGGTAGTGAACTGAAGGAAGCATGAAGCCACTAGCACTTAGCTACGATCTGGAGGGAACACTGAGCAGCTGCCCTGAGATTCATCTGGAGATGAACTGTGCTGTGGAATGCGGAGTCTAAAGGGAGCCGACAAGTTACAACGTGTAAGAATGGTGAATAGGTGAGAAATTTGTCTGCAAATACCTTCGAAATGAGACTTTGGTTTACCAAACACATGTGCATTTTGTTCCTTCCATGTACACCAACAAAAAATAGCAATAAATACATCCAGTAAGAGATTACGGGAATTGTACTTCCAATGGTCAAAAGTGACAGGCGGTTCAGGGACAAATCCAAGGATATGGGCACCCGAGGCTGCCCAAATCGAGTATGAAAACTCGCAATCTCGAAACAGGTGAGGAATATTTTCAATCTGACTGGAACAGAAGACACAAGCCAGATCAACTAGGATATGAAGACGTCTAAGACGCTCTTTAGTGTTGATACGTTCGTGCACTAGGCACCACTGAAAGAATGCAATACGAGGTGGAATGGGGCATTTCCAGAGTCTGGGGAAGGAGAAGAAGCAGCCTGGATTGTTCAGTAGGGAGTAACAGGAGGCAACCGTGAAACCTTACGCAGGCGTAGGCGCCCTAACAATGCGGTCCGACAAGGTAGAGAGTTGAAGAGAATGAAGTAAGTTTGCTGCGGAGATTAGATTGGCAAAGGTGTCTGGGCTGAAAAGAGGTGAAGGGCAGAGGGAGTCCGGACCAAGACTGGCACAGTCACTGACCGTAATCAGCGGGGTATCCGAGTGGGGGAAAAGGTTGTGTAGTGTTTTGGCGAGAGGAAGTTGATTATGCCATGTGTCAAGCCAAAAAACACAGTTATTGCCATTACCAATGGCCACATGAAATAGAGATTTTACTCGGGGAATGGTTTGTAGCACGCCCGACCAGAATGAAGAAGGCTTCTTGCACGGTGGGCAATGGAGGATTAGATGGCTTTTTGAACGATAATGCAGTGAGAGGATCCAGTCTTTCCAGAGGAAATGTCAGGGGAGAGGATTCTCCAAAGCCATTTTGATAAGAGTGCGGTGTTAAAGGCTCTGAGATTGGTGATACCAAGGCCTCCCTGATTCTGATGTAAGCAGACTGTATCCCAATTGATCAACCTTTTGGCGCCTTCACCATTCCATAGGAAGGACCTTCTGACTCGATCCAAAATGGTTGATGACCCAGGAGGGAAGTTTGTAAAAGGACATCCAGTAGGATGGAATGGATGATAGGACCGATTTGACGAGGACAAGGCGGGCAGCAGAGGAAAGGGAGTGGGCCTTCCAACCCATAAGTCTAGAGTCAATCTTGGAAATAAGTGGGGACCAGTCTGATCTAAGTAGCTTAGAGGGTCGGAGGATGATTCCAAGATAGGAAAATGGGAAATCTGAAAGGTTGCAGTTAAGCATCGATGCTATGGGTGGGCCAAGGTGATTCGAATTGCCCAACATGATGATCGAACTTTTGTTGAAGTTAATGGAAAGGCCAGATACGCGCTCGAAGGTGTAAAGGGCTACCTTCAGGCAGTGAATATATTTCTCCTAGGGGGAGACGAAAAGAATTGTGTCATCTGCGAATTGCAAGTTGGAAACAGAAATTGGCGAGCTTGGGAGTGAAATGCCAGAGAAGAGATTATTGGATGTGGCCAGATTGATCATTCTATTAAAGACATCAACAACAAGGATGAAGATAAGAGGCGAAAGAGGGTCCCCTTGTCTCAGACCCCGAGCTGATTTGATATGGCTCCCTGATACTCCATTAATCGATACTGAAGAGAGGCTTGAGTGAAGGATGTAACTGATCAAATTGCACCATCTTGGAGGAAAACCTCTATGATTCATACGCTCGAGAATGAAACCCCAGTTCACGGAGTCGAATGCTTTAGAGAAATCAAGTTTTAATAAAACACCTGGGGTCGAAGTGTGGTGACAGTAGGAAATGATTTCTTGAGTCGTAGCAATGCAGTCCATGATGTTCCTCCCAAGTATAAAGGCTGACTGCTCAACTCTGACCAGGGGGCCGATAGCTAGTTGAAGCGGTTGGCGAGGACTTTGGTAATGATTTTGAAGGTTGTATTGAGATGGCTAATGGGACGGAAAGAGGGAAGGGAGTTAGCCCCTGAGGCTTTAGGGATGAGGATGATGTTCGCATAATTCAATCTCGAGATAATTGAGGGGCCAGCTTGGAATTCTCTGCACAGATCTAAAATATCATGTTTAACTATATTCCAGAAGTGCTTGAAGAAGAGAGGACCAAAACCATCTGGACCGCGTGCTTTGTCATCAGCCATATCATTCCAGGCAGCCCAGATCTCCTCTTCGGAGAATGGGTGATCAATGGGTATGAAGGTGGGGGATGGGTAAAGGAGGGGCCAGTTGATGTCAGGCAGAGCAGAGGACCGCTTGCCTAAAATGTTTCTGAAGTAGTCGGTGAACAGCCGTAGATGATCGGCAGGGTCAGTATAGGAAGTGTTGTTGTGGTATAATTCTGAAATTAGCAACGATCTACGACGGCCACTAGCTAGACGATGGAAATAAGAGGTGTTTCTGTCCCCATCCTCTAACCATTTAGCTTTGGATCTCTATTTTCATCCGATTTCTTCTTGCTTTACCAATCTATCCAGATCCCATTCGAGAGCTTGTAGACGAGATACTTCAGAGTCTGAAAGCGGACGAGATTCCTCAATGACGTTAAGATCTAAGATTTTGTCCTGGGTGGATGAGATACGCGAATGAAGAGAACCCCAAATGGATCTGGCCCACGGTCTGATGATCTTCCTAAGGGAGCGAAGTTTGAACACTATTCTGGCGGAGGCAGATTGGATTTGCAGCGGCTGAGACCAAATTTGTTTGATGAAGTTGTCAAAGGAAGGTTCTAGAAGCCAAAGACGTTCAAATCTGAAGGGGCGTCTGCTAAAAGGCAGAGAACCGGTGTCCAGAATGAGAGGGCAGTGATCAGAAATAGTTGAGGCGAGGCCGTGACCGAGGGAAGGGGGTGAAGGTCATCCCAGGAAGAATTGAAAAGGAATATGTCCAGTTTTGCTAAGGCAGGTTCAGCTCCACGGTTAGACCAGGTGATTAGACGATTGCTAATGGGTGGGTCGATGAGGGAACAAGCATTAATGAAGGAGTTAAAAGAGTCTGAATCCAGTGAATTGCTGCCAGAATTTCGCTCGATGGGTGATTTAGTGGTATTAAAGTCTCCTCCAACAATCCAGGGGCCATTAAGGTAAGAGGCAAAAGAAAAACATTCAGCCCAGAGTTCATTTCGCTCTTGAATGTTTTGGGGGCCATAAATATTGGTGAAGAAATAGATAGCGTTGGCTTGGATGTGACGCAGTGTAACGTGAAGTGCGGATGTATGGGCAGAGGTATGGAAGTGGGACCATACTGCTTCGTTCCAAGCAGTAATGATGCCTCCCTTGGACCCAACGGCATTTGTGTGGGCCTAACCCGTTAGAGTGGGCCCACCCATATGGGTAATGAAAGACTGGGGTGGATCTGACAGTTTAGATTCTTGTAGGAAGAGAATGTCTGCTTTATGTGGGGATATAGTAAGACTAACTGCATGCCTTTTAAACAGGCCCCCAGACCCCTTACGTTCCACGAAATTAATTTCATTAGGAAAGGGTCGATCTATCCGATTCTAGTGTTTGCATGGCCATGTAGTGATCGTCACTCAAACTCACACCCATTTTGTTGATCTCGTTCTTTTCATATTTGTACCGTGATCTCATTTTTCTTCAAATTGTATTAATTAGGTATACTTATATTACTGTATTTTTTGTTGTTTTCCTATTCGATTTAAAAAAATTGGCCGTGATTTGTAATTGTGTTCATTTTAACAAATGATATGCAGTGTTGTTGTTCTCATTGTTCGTTCGTCTATGGCAAATTGTGGAAGTAGCAGCAAGTTTTTATTATTATTATTTTCTTTATGAAGTGTTGTATTTTAATTTGCTTTTCATTTTATTTATCTTGCATTTTCGTTCATTAATATTGGGATGGTTGGAAAAGTATTACTGCTTGGGTTGTATATAAATTTGTGATATAATGGAAAAGTATCATATTTTAGTTTCAGTTTTTGGGTATCATTTTTATTTTTTTTCTTAGTATCATTTTATTATTATCAGTAATTAGGTATCAGTTTTGTATACGGTAGGTATCAGTTTTGTGAAATTGAATAATTAATGTTCTACACTGAACATATTTTTACTAATTTTTATTTTTTTTGCAGTGGGGATAACAGTCTTCTTTGTCTGTTTGTGTTGAATAATAACACTTTTAGCACTCGATTGTCTATTGATTGCTCTTTGTATGATTTGAAGAATGAGATATGTCGATGTTGGTCTCAGTTAACTCCTTCTTCTATTCAAGTTTCTTATGTACTTGAGGACAAAGTTATTATGGTTGACACTGATTCTGATATTCAGAGCATAACTTGTTTTCAGTTATACAAGAAAAGGTCTTTCTTTGGTTTTATTGTTAAAGTTAAGGGTTCTGAATTGGGATATGTTGATGGTGCTTCTATTTCAAGTTCATCTTATGTTCGTGCTTCTTCATCTTCTATTGTATCCGTCTGTTCAAACGTTGTTGTTAACGGTAAAAGTTATTTAAAAGATATGTTGAGGAGAGGGTTGAAATTATGCATTTCTGATTTTACTGGTTTTTGTTTTGGAGGAGTTGAGCATTTTAGAGAATTTTTGATGGCGTATCAAATTCAAAAAGGATATGAATTAGTATTTTTAAAGAATTGTGCTACAAGGGTTACTGTAATTTGTTCTTCATATAAGGATGGTTGTCTTTTCAAAGTCCATGCTTCTTGTGATTCTGGAGATTTGAAGAAGTTTTTTATTAGAAATATGGTTGCTGATCATTCTTATGGAGCTGGTGTTAGAAATGTGAATAATCCACATATTTCTAATTCGTTTGTTAAATCATTGATTATTGATGAGATCCGTGATTGTCCTAATGAAAAGCCTAATGATATTATAGTTGATTTTAGAAGATACAATGTTCAGTTGTCTTATGGTTATGCTTATCATGGGAAACAACTCGCATTAATGGAGTTGCATGGTAATGATGCTTTGTCTTATAATGATTTGAGTTGGTATTTGGAAGCAGTGAAGAAGTCTAATCCAGATAGTTATGTTGAAATGGATGTTGATCCTTGTAGTAATGAATTTGAGAGGGTGGTTATTACTTTTGGTGCTTATTTACTTGGATTCAAGTATTGTCGTCCTATGATATTCTTAGATGCCACTCACTTGAAGGGACGTCCTGGTGTGTTGATAGGTGCTACTGCAAAAAATGGTGATCAAGGTATGTCTTTTTTTTCATTTTTGATTTATTTGTGTTGAGATCATAATAGTTAGCATTAGCATTAATATTAATTTGTTATCATAATTTGTATTATGTTGGTATCAGTTTTAAGATACGTACTTTACAGTTAAGAAGTTTGTAGTATCAGAATTTGCATTGTATTGAATTGTAAGTTTGTATTTGATATCATAATTTTATACTGGTTAGCATGAGATTAGTATCAGTTTGTGTATAATGTTAGTATCAGTTTCAAGTATGTTAATATATGGTATCAAATACAGTTGTGTAGTATTGGAATTTCCTTTGTATCATAATATATGTTAATGTTCGTTACTTTGTTGTTTTAGAATGAAGATTAGTATGCATAATGTCGTGGCTATCAATATTTTAATAATGGTTGTATCAGGTTTTCGGTATCAGTTTTTTTACTGTTATTATCAGTTTCATGAATTGCTTTAGATTTATGGTCATTATGAGTTTTAGTTTTTTTTACAAATTATTTTTGTATTTGCAGGTTTCTTCCCTTTAGCTATGAGTGTTGTTTCTATAGAAAATGTGGATAACTGGACATGGTTTTGGAACCATTTAAAGCAAATGCTTCAAGAAAATCGTACTTTGGTTTTTATGTCAGATCATCACCAAGGGTTGCTTTCAGGTGTTCGTGATGTTTTTCCTGCAGCTTATCATAGTTATTGCTATTTGCATATGGAACAAAATCTTCTTTCAGCTGTAAAAGCCAAAATGCAAATGTGTCCATTGTTGATCTTTTCAAAATGTGTTCTAGGCTTCTAATCTTTATAACTTTGAAGACGCACATTCTAAGTTCTGTCAAATTGGTGGTGTTGCTGGTGTAATTTTTTTAAAGGATAAGCCATTTGATAAGTGGGTGGATTTATTTTTTCCAGGGAAACGTTATGGTGAATATAGTTCTAATGTTGCAGAAAGTTTTAATAATTGGATTTTGGATGAACGAGCATTGTCTATTACTTAGTGTTTAGATGGTATTTGTGTTAAGGTTATGAAACAAATGGCTAAAAGGAGAGAAGATTGTCGTTTGTGGAAAACAACTCTTTATCCTTCTGTGGAGTTGCATTTAGGTGAATTGGTTGAAGAAGGATTTGGATGGGATGTATATAAATCTTCTGTTTTTTGTTTGAAGTGAAATCTCCAAACTCTCATTGTGTTGATTTGAAGGAACGGGTCTGTAGTTGCAACCAATGGAAAATTACAGGATTTCCTTGTGCTCATGCTATAAAGTGTATGAACAAGTCTAAGTTATATGTATATGATTTTGTTGAGTATTATTTCACTATTGATGCTTATCGCTGTTCTTATGCCATTGCTATAAATCCTATTCCAAATTATGATAGGCCTGTTGTTGATGGTAGTATTCAAGATGTTATCAAGCCACCAAAGGAGAAACGTGGTGCTGGTAGACCATTAATTAAACGCAAAGGAGGATTTTCATATTTTCAGAACAAGCAAAATAGATGCGGCGAGTGCAAGCAATTTGGTCGTAATAAACGGAATTGTCAAGCTTTGAAGAGGATATGATTTGATTTTACATTTTGAATTTATACAGATTAATAAGTGGATGTGTGACTTGTTTTGGTGCTTTACTATCATTGAACTTTGTTATTAATTTGTATTCAGTATAGCATATTATCAAATTGATTTTAATTTCGGCTATTTAGTATAAATGATAGTATCAGCTTTATTATTAGTTATAGTTTTTATAGTATCAGTTCTCGTGTTCATTTATTTATTTATTTATTTCAAACAAAATTTTTGATATTTGTTGCATACTGTTTGTATCAGCTATCTAGTATCATTTTACACATTATGTTGGTATTAAATATGGTATCATTTTTCCATTGTGTGATATCAGTTTTGTTCAATTTTGTATATTTCACTTATTTATAACAAAGTTGATAGCATAGTATATGAGATCTGATAATCATTGTGTGATTGATTGAACAAAATGATTGAATTGATACATGCTTTCTATTGGTTGGAGATAATATTTATTTGATTGGATATAAAGCACTTTAGTATCAGTTTTGGTTAGTTTTTAATATTAGTTTCGTGTACTATTATATGTGCTACAATTGACACTAGTACTAATAAATAATCATAATGATATGTTGCGTTATGGATACGAAACTCACCACATTTTCTGGATTCGAACCTATGGATACGAACTTCACCACATTTCCTGGATTCGAACCTATGGATACGAACTTCACCACATTTCCTGGATACGAAGTTATGGATACGAAATTCACCACATTTTCTGGATTCGAACCTATGGATACGAACTTCACCACATTTCCTGGATTCGAACCTATGGATACGAACTTCACCACATTTCCTGGATACGAAGTTATGGATACGAAATTCACCACATTTTCTGGATTCGAACCTATGGATACGAACTTCACCACATTTCCTGGATTCGAACCTATGGATACGAACTTCACCACATTTCCTGGATACGAAGTTATGGGTTCGAAAATGATCATATTTTCATGGATTCGAACATATGGCTACGGAGAACCGCATATTTTCTGGATTCGAAAACATGGGTTCGAAAATGATCATATTTTCATGGATTCGAACATATGGATACGAAATTCACCATATTTTATGGGTTCGAAAATATGGGTACGAAAACCAGCATTTTTTCTGGATTCGAAAATAAGGGTATGGACTGCATGATGAATGTGGTTCTTCTTAGATTTTAGAGCAATCTGAATAGAATAGAAGGAACCCATGAACGATAGATCTGGATCTCTCTCTTAGATTTATTCAATCCGGTATCGATGACAGATCCAACGAGCAGGAGAAAACCTGAGTTCAGTTCTCAGTGAAAGCACCAAAATGTTTGCACCAAAATTGGGCAAACACCCTTCGGAAGTTTTTGAAGAGATAGTAAATGAAGAACTTGAATTGGAAATAAGGACTATCTAACAAAAACTCCAAGTCACAGAAAAGTAAATTGCACAGAAGACAAGGACTTAGAGTGGTTCGGCTATGCGCCTACGTCCACTATGAAGTTCTATCACTTTATTTCTTAATACTTGAAGATTACAAGTGTTTTTTAAGCAAATTACAGCAGGAAATGGACTTAAACTCAAAATTAACAGCAAAGGAGATAGTATGGAGTGATTCTGGCAGCGTTTAGGCTTATTCTTCTTCTCCAAATACTCCGACCCCTTTTCTGAATGACCAGGGGCTCTATTTATAGGTGTGGAAGGCCAAAATCCCGCCTAAAGCTCAGGGAGGTTGCCTGGCACGTGAGGGGGGCCCATAAGCCCGCGTTCTCGGAGTCCGTGCCCAGTTTGGGATCGATTCGAAGTGAACTTCGAATCGATCAAAAAATTGTCCAATTGCGATGAAACTTGGCGTGGACGTTCTTTATCATGTAGACAAACTTCTGTAAAAATTTCATGGGATTTGGATCAGTAGATTGGGAGTTATCATAGATTCGAAATGGCACTTTTAGGTATGTTGCATGGTTCGAATCGATCCTATGGGTTCGTTCGAATCGATCACTTCGAACCCATAGGGTCGAATCGATCCTTCTGTGACGTGGGCAGCATTCTTCGAATCGATCCGTGTTTGTCGCTGTGTTCACTGGATGGCTTCGTGTGTTGGATTCGAAGGCTTTCCTCGAATCGATGGAGTGGCATTCGTTCGAATCGATCTTAACACGTCACCCCAGATCGATTCGAAGTTGGCTTTATCATGGGGGTTCGAAGGTAACTATGGCATGGAGTTGGAGTTCCTTCCGCTGCATGGATTCGAAGGTGGGAACGCTCCAAAGGTCGCCGATGGATTCGAACTATCGCGTGGTTGATGGATTCGAAGTACGGCTATTTGGATGGAGTCGAAGGTGATGGAGTCGAAGGTGATGGAGTCGAAGGTGATGGAGTCGAAGGAAGATGTTGGCTGATGGATTCGAACGTCACCTCTTTGTATGGGTTCGAACTAGTTGGGTTCGAAAATGATGGGTTCGATCTTAGACAAGGTGATGGGTTCGAACCGAGCAGTGCCTATCCCTCTTAACTCGAATCCATCATAACTTGAGCATACGACCTCGGATTGACTTGAAATTTGAAATGCAGACTTCTATGATCTTTCTTGTCGTGTCCTATCAATTGTGGCCCGTTTCGGACTCGGACAAAATTCATCGATATCCATAGTAAAGTGAAGTACGACCGATTTCTGAGGTGAACTGTCTTCTGTTTTTGACCAGTCTTGTGATATCACGGCTTTGCCAAAGAGCGGGATAACATGTGCTACAATTGACACTAGTACTAATAAATAATCATAATGATATGTTGCGTTAGCAAAAACTGATACTGGCGCTAATTGTTGTTTCATAAAGTATATTGAGTGTCATTTTTAGCAAAACTGATACTATTAGTTATTAGAACTGATACACAGTTACTGTTTTGTATTGATATATGATATAAAATCTTATAACATTATTATACAACTGGTAGCTGCATCATAAAGCTGATAATATTATGTAGGATCAATAGTTACATGATAGAACATTCAATATATAATTTTGTTATAATATAAAAAACAGGTAAAGAAAAGAACATCAATTACAACAAATCATTCCATCAGATTATCATTGTTTTTACAAGTAAGATCAGCATTGTTTTAAGAACAGAACATCATTACTTCACAAGTTTCAAGTTGCAATAGAGCATCATTACTTCATAAGTATCAAATTTAATTGTGAAACAATACAATGATTTACGTTAACACACAAAATTCACAATTTCTGCACCTTCTTCTTTGCTTGACAGGTTATCGGTTACATTTTTGCAAATTGTTTGATTTATTCATTTATCTTTCTTCTTCCAAACTAGACATGAATCAGTTTATACTAAGTAAATAGATATCAGTTTATACTTAGTAAGTATCGGTTTTCTGTGACCAGTTATCATTTTTTCAACTAGGTATCAGTTTTTTATAAGTAGGTACCAGTTTTTTTGTAAATAGGTATCAGTTTTTTGTACATATCAGATTTCGACTAAATGATACTGATTATTATTTTATCAAACAATTTACGCTACATGATAATGACTATTATTTCTTGTAATTAGATATCAGTTTGTTGTAATTATCAGCCTTTTCTTTTACCAAATGATTTACAAGTGTTATTTTTACAATATTTATCATGCTATAAAGTTATCATGCTTCCTATTTTACCGAATTAAGTTGTTCTTCTTCTGATTCTTCATCTGCAGCATTTTTCCCCTTCTTTTTTCTGAGATTTTTCCTGTTTAACATTTTTAATAATATTAGAATACATTTAACTGTATGAAAATGTTAGTAGTAGTTTTATACTTTTGCAATTTCAGTTACCTCAGTTTCTATTTGTATTTTGTTCTGAATCATTTTTTCATTTCTTCTTTTTGTTCTTTCTTCTCTTTTTTGCAAATTGTCTTCAACTGCTTTCTCTGCAGGTATTTATTGCTGCATGTTCTTTTCATTGTTCTATGCAAAAAAAATTCAATGTTACTATAACAAAACTATACTAACTATCTTATATTTTATTTTATAATATCATTACCTTCTCTGGTATACTTTCACTTATTTCTGGTCTGCTTTCAATTGCTGTATTTTTTTCATGTCTTCTCTTTGTTCTTTTTTCTCTATTTTTTTCCCCTCTTCTACTGGTATAGGTTTTTGAAGTTTTAACTTGTTGTTTTTCCCTTTATTGTTGTAAGTATCATTTGCACTATAGGTAGGTTTGCCTCTTCTATCATTGCATTTTCTTCTTGAATATCTGTTGTTGGAAGTGATTCGACATTTCAATTTTCACTTTGTTTCTTCACTTCCGACGTAGTTAGGGTTTCATCGACTGTCGATTCTTGTGCTCGTTGTTCATCGACTGTCGATTTTTGAGGTTCTGTCGGAGATGTAGATTTGTTTCTGGTTTGCGGTGCCATTTTTTCTTTCGAGCAAAACTTTCATCAAATTCTGAATGCACGGAAGGACGAGGAAGACGAATGAAATACTATGTTCTGTTTGAAATTATATCTGGGCATTTTTCTTACGGTAAAAAATTTATGCGCGTGTCCTTCTGACTAATTAATTATTTTAATATGTCCTTTAAAAAAAATTTCCCTTGTTGAAATCCATATTTTAATCATCCGTAAAGTTGGATCATAATTTCCTACGTTAAGAAAACAAACAATGTATTTGATATCAGTTATCGAAGATTGATAAACTTCCAATTATTATACAAACAAGCACACATACACACACGTATTTATATACTTATATTGATTTTTACAATTTAATATAATATTTTGTAACAAAACAATAGAGATAAGTTACCAGAAATCGAAAAATCAATTGTAAATTAGTCTTTCAATTCTTTGAATCATTGATTATATGAATTCAATCTAAACCCTGCAACGATTTAAATAAAAATAAAAAAGTCAATCTACTTTAGAGAAATAAACATAAATTATTTGGATTTTGTTATATTGTAGTATAATATCTTTTAATAAAAATAGAAATAAGTTATCACAAAACTGAAACATCGCATGAAAATCATTCCTTTTATTCTCCAAGTTATCGAATCCATTAACTCTGTCTAATTCTACAATAACTTGAATACAAACATAAAAGTCAGTCCCAATTAAGAAATCAAATAAAATTAGTTGGCAATGATCCAAAAAATATTCATCATTTATTATGATTTTAAATGGAAAAAATCAAATCATAAAGATGTAAAAAATGGAAGGAGGTTATGTGAAATTAACGATATACTATAACCATTAGTTGTATCATTAATGTCTAAGAAGTATTAAAATGAGATTATAAGGTATATTATGTTTTACTACTACTGTTACCAAGTGGTTCCCTATTTGGTATTTATGTACATTTACATTAATTAATGATCAATGCTAAAAGTTACTATTATAAACAAGCATCCATTTATATTTATTGCACATGTGGATACAAACATGCTAGCAAGAAATTAACGTTACACGATATAGTTATAATTACCAATGGGGTTTTGCACGAAAGGTCCCTATTTCTGATGTTGTTACAAGAAAAATCCCTGTAGAAATAAGTATGTAAATTAGATCATTGTTTTTTTCTAGATCAGAAAGTGCAAATTAGCTTGCGCTTTTCAAAAATTTCGATCACAAAGCACAAACTAGCTTGCGCTTTTCGGATAGAAAGCGCAAGTTACCTTGCACTGTTGAAAATTTTCAAAATTTTCAACAATTTCAAAAAAAATTCAAAATTAAAAAGCGCAAACTAGCTTGCGCTTTTCTGATAGAAAGTGCAAGCTAACTTGCATTTTTCAAAATTTTAAGAATTTAGAAAAAGATTTCAAAAACAGAAAAATGCAAGTTACCTTCCATTTTCAGCAGATAAGTGCAAAACACCTTGCGTTTTTTATTTTTCAAAAATAGAGACCAAATTTACATATTTATTACTAAATGTACTTTTCCTATAACAACATCAAAAACAGGGACATGTGTCTTTTCTTGGTATCAATAGCATAATAGCATTGATCTATAGAAGAATCAGAGTGACATCACATCGTTTCCAATACATTAATCGCTTTAGGAGCTTTAATTCCCTATTTATTAATTTGAAAGTTTTGTCGGGAGTAAAATTTTAGCGATGGGATAAAAAATAAATTGTCAACATAGAAACTCCCCATGTTAGATATTGCATTTTAAAGGGCCTATTTCAAGCAATTGAAATCTCACGGTTGAAATTAATAAAATCTACAGGAAATATACAGAAGGTATACAGCACCGTTATAAGCATTCTTACAAGTAGTAGAAATTGTATCAAATCAAACCATTTAAATATAAATATGATTTTTATTTTCATTTTGGCCTCGTTTTTAAACTTATTATCGCAGATAGCCTAGTTTTAAAACTGATATCAAATATAGACCTGTTTTGACCAGCTCAGCGCTGAGCTGGCCAAAATGCATTGGCGGCTTTTTAAAAGTCGTCACTGTAGAAAAAATTTAAGAAAAAAACACTGGTGATTTTTCAAAAGTCGCCAGAAAAAGAAATTACACTAGCGACTTTTCAGAAGTCGTCGGTGTAAAAAAAATTTGAAAAAAAACACTTGCAACTTTTCAAAAGTCGGCAGTGCATTTTTGCCAGTTAAGCGCTGAGCTGATCAAAACAAAGCTATATTTGATATTAGTTTTAAAACGAGGCTATTTGTGATAATAATTTTAAAACCGAGGCCAAATCGAAAAAAAATCCATACAAATATGATTAATAAATAAAACGAACTGCATGATTTTCGTGCAAACTGTCATGCATTACTGATCAAACAAACAAAAACCAATTCTATAGAGAAGAAATGCATGGGCTGATCAAATCAATGATTTTAAAGATCCCCGTCAAGTAAAACTCTTGCTACTTTCACAATGATATCCAAATGATACCACACATACATCATACATCATGAGAAAATTTATCATTTCAGATATTAGAGATCAAATGAGAAGTTAGTATAACATGGCAAGGCAAATGTCTTGCAAAGGATACAGACAATTTAATCCTTTCTAGCATGGTTTTCATAAATTCACATGTTACTGATAAATTATACAGTATATTAAGTACTACAGCTGAAAAAATTAATATCCATGCTCTTTTTTTAATAGTAATTTATATACAAAATATTACTAACGTTTGAATCACGCTACGCAAGATTCGAACTAGTGACATTTTGCACTAAAGTCGAATCACTTAACCATTAGGACAATGGTGCTTATCTAGTGTCCATTCTTTACATGTCAGGTTCATACTTAGAAGTCAACAAAAGACCGACAGTTTACATTATGGTGCATCTTACCTGTATTTTGACATGATGAAAAAGCAGCATTGAAGATGATTTTACTCTGGAATCTTGTGAATCGCATTGCTCCTCATAGAAAGGTCGTATGCGTAGAGAATTATCAATATGTTCTTTCATTGAGAATTGAACTCAGGAGCACTTTAATCATTGCCTCGCAAATATTTGCTGAGAGACTCTCTTTAAGAACCAGAAGTCTATCCGAGATTATGGCTCTTGGAAGGAAAACAAGTAGAAGACAGAGACCAGAAAGAAGTCCGCACGAAGGGAGTCAAGGGGCTTCCTCAGGAGAGAACCAAACTTCAGTCTTCATCACCAGGGATGAGATGGAGACAATGATGAAAAGACAAGAGGAGTTGATTCAGAATTTGTTTCAGTAGAATGGGCAACTTGGAGCACAAAATAGGGAAGCGGATGGAGTTCGAAACGGAGTAGGACCATCCGGCATAGCACCTGGATTAGGAGGCACACCCATGGAGAACATAGATCCAATTTCGGAGAGAGAAAGAGGAGCATCTGCACAACCTGGGAGCAGCAGAGGAGTGAACGCTCAGTCAAGGGGGCAGATCCCAGAATTCCCTCGTGGACTCGGGGGGCAGGTCGAAAGTGATGAACAAAGATTGCATCTCGGAGACAATGACAGGTTGGCGGTGATGGTTAGAAAAGCTATGAGAGGCAGTTTGGTAAACAAAGATTTGGAGGATGTTAATAGGAGTCCTTTTACTCCAGCAATCAGACAAGCTAGGAACCCACCGGATTTCAAGTTACCATCGCTGGACATGTATGACGAGAGAACGGACCCCACGGTTCATCTAACGAAGTATATGAGGCATGTGTAAGTGTTGGGGGCATCAGAGGAGGTTATGGCCCGGTGCTTTCCATTGTACTTGGCGGATATTGCAGCATTGTGGTTTAGACAATTGGAGAATGGATCCATCGGAACGTGGAATGATTTAATTGAAAGATTTATGACGCAGTTCAGGGTCCACATTACAAGACCCAAGAATGTGATGACTTTGGCAACACTAAAGAAGAAAACCGGAGAGACTTTGAGGAGTTACCTAACGCGATTCAATGCGGCAGCAGCTTCGGTGGATCGACCAGATCCATCCATGGTTATGACAGCGGCTGTGTTCGGGATAGCCGACGGAACAGAGTTCAAAAATTCATTAACTAAGGATCCAACCGTGGATCTAGGAGAATTCTACCATGAGGCGGAAAAGTTTCTACGATTGGAGGATGCGAACGCCGAAAGAGAAGAAAACGAAGGAATTGATATTTATGCGATCAAAGGAGGAAATCCCCCTGAGAAAGGCGCGGAAACTAGTAGAGGTAAAAGAAAGACTGAGAATGACGGGGACAGGTCAAAGCGGCAACGGAGGGAGCCGCGATTCATCACTCACACTGAGCTGAATGAGAGTCTGGAATGAATTTATCAGGATACCAAGGAGCAGGTTCCGTATTATAGACCAATGCGAAGGGATCCAACCTCTGACGAAAGAAAATCAGATAAGTTTTGTGTATTCCATGAATTAAACGGTCATAACACTAATGATTGTAGGCATTTGAAGGACGAGGTGGAAGGGCATATGAGGAACGGTATGCTCCTTCAGTATGTGAGGAGGCGAATTCCAACAGCGGAGCCAGAGCGACCACCGTCTACATTGGCAAGAGGTGACCCTGGATCGGGGCACCGTTTGATTTTCCATTGTTTGCTTAATTAAAATAACGATGAACAAGTTGTAAAGCTCTCGCTTACACGGTTAAATCATTTACACATGTGAGCGATCGCGCACGATCCATATGCATGCTCTGAATGACTACCAACCGCGTTATAGTAAGAGTATACGCTTTGACATCTTCATTCGGCTTTTTGCTTTGATTTTGATTTGAACATTTAAATTCTTTCCGTTTGAACATTTCTGCCGTAAGGTTCATATGATTATTGCTTTAACATTTACAATTCTATGGAAAAATTTACTTGTATGCCCGTTGGATCGCGAACGGTCCACGAGCACCTCTTGCATGGCAGCGAACTGCCGAAGTCTTTGATTCGGAAACTCCCCCAAACAATAACTCCGGCACTGATAATATTAAGTCCCCCCCCCCCCTGGGCACACACAATTCGCCTCGAACGGCACCCGACCTCGAACGGTCATATTCGCCTCGAACAGCACCCGACCTCGAACGGTCACAATTCGCCTCGAACGGCACCCGACCTCGAACGGTCATAAGTCGCCTCGAACGGCACCCGACCTCGAATGGTCAAAACTCGACTCGAACGGCACCCGACCTCGAACGGTTACAACTCGCCTCGAACGGCACCCGACCTCGAACGGTCACGACTCCCCTCGAACGGCACCCGACCTCGAACGGTCACAATTCGCCTCGAACGGCACCCGACCTCGAACGGTCACAACTCGCCTCGAACGGCACCCGACCTCGAACGGTCAGAATTCGCCTCGAACGGCACCCGACCTCGAGCGGTCACAACTCGCCTCGAACGGCACCCGACCTGGAACGGTCACAACTCGCCTCGAACGGCACAACTCGCCCCGAACGACACATCTCACCTCACCTCAAATGGCTCGATCACGAACGGTCGTCATTTGAGGTCCGCCACTTGACCGCGCACGGTCGAACTTCACCTCAAATGGCTCGATCCCGAAAGATCGTCATTTGAAGTTAGGCGCTTGACCATGAACGGTCGCACTTCATCTCAAATATCTCGATCCCGAACGGTCATCATTTGAGGTCACATAAAACTATAAATTCCTTTGCACGACATCAACAGGATATGAACATCCAGCTCATGGCATTACAAAACATGCCTTCTTATCACAAGGCATGTTTTGGGGGGCAAAGTGTTATCCCATTTTTGGGTCAAAACTGGAATATCAACAAATTGACAAGGAATGATGGAGATCAGTTGGAATCAAGGCTACGATCGATATCGCCAAAATTTGGTTGAGCTCTGATCGGGACGAAATTGATTGGAAATGATGATAAGGACTAGGAAAGGCTATGTTTCAAATTTCAGGTTAATCGGAGTTCGTATGAAGGAGATATAACCAAGCTACTCCTCCACCATCTCCCTGCCGAACCAAGCGTAGCCGGACCAGAGTACCACCGAACCATCTCAACTTCCATCCTCCTGCCGAACCAAACATAGCCGGACCGGAGTACCACCGAACCATCTCCACTTCCCTTCCTAGCCGAACCAACTCCACTTCCATGTACTACCGAACCAGAGTGCAACCGTACCAGAGCATATTCCAACCCTCAACTACCGGACCAAGGCGTACCGAACCAACACTACCAGGCCAGATTGCATAAGCCCAGGCCCACCAGCAGCTGTATACATCCAAGACCCCTGCCCCCAGCCTCACTCTATAAATAGAGGGGCAGGGGTACAACAATGGGGGACAAGTTTGAGAGCTCAAGCACGGATAGAACTTTCAAACAACTTTCAGTTACTTGTAATCAAAGCTTTGTACTTGTAATCTGAAGAGAAAAGGAGAATAACGTATAAAGTGGACGTAGGCACGTTCTGGCCGAACCACTATAAATCTGTGTGTCTTTTACAGTTTAGTCCCTGTTTTTTACGTATTTGCATAAACCACCCAAATCACTACGAACAATACAAAATCAACTAAATTTGTGTTTGAATATTGCGGAGTTGTATTCATACACTGGTGCTTTCACGGTATTTGGGGTTTGTGGCCAATTTTGGCGCAAACAAGCGAGCACCTAGGCATTGGTGGGGTTAACTCATTTGAGATATGGTAAGTGAGACCCTAGGGTGAGTTTAAGTGTATTATATATATATATATATATAAGTGCGTATTTGTTAGAGCTATAAAATGTATGTTGATTTATCGGTTGAGTGGCTTATAAATTCTGGTCGATACAAAAGGAACAACTGTATCGATAGGTATTCCTAAACTCTTAAACAAGGTAAACCGACACAGTATTGTTACAAAATTTGGTGAAAGCACCTAAATATATTTTATACATTAAATAATAATTTTTTAGAAAATTAATATAGTTATATATATTTATGGTGTGATTGGTTGTTAGAATGATAATATTCAATTATAGTTTATGAGCACTTTGTTTAGTTAAATTAAATACGAACACCTTGTGAATTCAGTTTCATGAATTGACTATAAGGCGTTCGGAAATAATGTTGAGTTAAAATAAAAAAAAATTGATTTTAATAAAAGTTGTTTATTATAATTCAAGCAAGGATAACAATGTTGAAAAGGTTCTTATAAAAGAAGTGAAATTATTTAAATAGGATCTATAAATATAGTTTATAAATAAGGATTTAAAATTGATAATTTGAGTACTTAAATCTCATAGACTTGAAATTGTTTTTCAAAGTATTGTGAAAAATAATAGTAATATTGGAGAGTGTTTTGGAATAGAAATTTTCTTAAAATATGGTGTATAAATTAAAATGGATTTAAACTGGGAAATTTATAACTCAAAGCCGGTGTTTGGATAATTTCTTTAAATTTTTGGAATAAAAAATAACGGTATTGTTTTGAAAATATTATAAAAGGATTTGGAAGACTTAAAAAAACACTAAACTCATTTTAGTCGATAGAAAATAATTCTGATGGTAACTGCAGCATCATCGGTGTTCATTTTCGAGTTTCTAAAGTAAGGAATTGCTACTGTGACATTTTGCGCTAAAGTCGAATCACTTAACCATTAGGACAATGGTGCTTCTCTAGTGTCCATTCTTTACATGTCAAGTTCATACTTAGAAGTCAACAAAAGACCGACAGTTTACATTATGGTGCATCTTACCTGTATTTTGACATGATGAAAAAGCAGCATTGAAGATGATTTTACTCTGGAATCTTGTGAATCGCATCACTCCTCATAGAAAGGTCGTATGCGTAGAGAATTATCAATAGGTTCTTTCACTGAGAATTGAACTCAGGAGCGCTTTAATCATTCCCTCGCAAAGATTTGCTGAGAGACTCTCTTTAAGAACCAGAAGTCTATCCAAGATTATGGCTCTTGGAAGGAAAACAAGTAGAAGACAGAGACCAGAAAGATCTCCGCACGAAGGGAGTCAAGGGGCTTCCTCAGGAGAGAACCAAACTTCAGTCTTCATCACCAGGGATGAGACGGAGACAATGATGAAAAGACAAGAGGAGTTGATTCAGAATTTGTTTCAGCAGATTGGGCAACTTGGAGCACAAAATAGGGAAGCGGATGGAGTTCGAAACGGAGCAGGACCATCCGGCATAGCACCTGGATTAGGAGGCACACCCATGGAGAACATAGAACCAATTTCGGAGAGAGAAAGAGGAGCATCTGCACAACCTGGGAGCAGCAGAGGAGTGAACGCTCAGTCAAGGGGGCAGATCCCAGAATTCCCTCGTGGACTCGGGGGGCAGGTCGAAAGTGATGAACAAAGATTGCATCTCGGAGACAATGACAGGTTGGCGGTGATGGTTAGAAAAGCTATGAGAGGCAGTTGGTAAACAAAGATTTGGAGGATGTTAATAGGAGTCCTTTTACTCCAGCAATAAGACAAGCTAGGAACCCACCAGATTTCAAGTTACCATCGCTGGACATGTATGACGGGAGAACAAACCCCACGGTTCATCTAACGAATTACATGAGGCATACGGAAGTGCTGGGGGCATCAGAGGAGGTTATGGCCCGGTGCTTTCCATTGTACTTGGCGGACATTGCAGCATTGTGGTTTAGACAATTGGGAATGGATCCATCGGAACGTGGAATGATTTAATTGAAAGATTTATGAGGCAGTTCAGGGTCCACATTACAAGACCCAAGAATGTGATGACTTTGGCAACCCTAAAGAAGAAAACCGGAGGAACTTTGAGGAGTTACCTAACGCGATTCAATGCGGCAGCAGCTTCGGTGGATCGACCAGATCCATCCATGGTTATGATAGCGGCTGTGTTCGGGATAGCCGACGGAACAGAGTTCAAAAATTCATTAACTACGGATCCACCCGTGGATCTAGGAGAATTCTATCATGAGGCAGAAAAGTTTCTACAATTGGAGGATGCGAACGCCGAAAGAGAAGAAAACGAAGGAATTGATATTTATGCGATCAAAGGAGGAAATCCCCCTGAGAAAGGCGCGGAAACTAGTAGAGGTAAAAGAAAGACTGGGAATGACGGGGACAGGTCAAAGCGGCAACGGAGGGAGCCGCGATTCATCACTCACACTGAGCTGAATGAGAGTCTGGTTCGAATTTATCAGGATACCAAGGAGCAGGTTCCATATCGTAGACCAATGCGAAGGGATCCAACCTCTGACGAAAGAAAATCAGATAAGTTTTGTGTATTCCATGAATTAAACGATCATAACACTAATGATTGTAGGCATTTGAAGGATGAGGTGGAAGGGCATATCTGGAACGGTATGCTCCTTCAGTATGTGAGGAGGCGTACTCCAGCAGTGGAGCCAGAGCGACCACCGTCTACATCGGCAAGCGGTGACCCTGGATCGGGGCACCGTTTGATTATCCATTGTTTGCTTGATTAAAATAACGATGAACAAGTTGTAAACCTCTCGCTAACACGGTTAAATCATTTACACATGTGAGCGATCGCGCACGATCCATAGGCATGCTCTGAATGACTACCAACCGTGTTATAGTAAGAGTATACGCTTTGACATCTTCATTCTGCTTTTTGCTTTGATTTTGATTTGAACATTTAAATTCTTCCTGTTTGGACATTTCTACCGCAAGGTTCATATGATTATTGCTTTAACATTTACAATTCTATGGAAAAAATTACTTGTATGCCCGTTGGATCGCAAACGGTCCACGAGCACCTCTTGCATGGCAGCGAACTGTCGAAGTCTTTGATTCGGAAACTCCCCCAAACTATAACTCCGGCACTGAAAATATTAAGTCCCCCCCCCCCCCCCCCCCGGGCACACACAATTCGCCTCGAACGGCACCCGACCTCGAACGGTCACAATTCGCCTCGAATGGCACCCGACCTCGAACGGTCACAAAACGCCTCGAACGGCACCCGACCTCGAACGGTCACAATTCGCCTCGAACGGCACTCGACCTCGAACGGTCACAACTCGCCTCGAACGGCACCCGACCTCGAACGGTCACAATTCGCCTCGAACGGCACCCGACCTCGAACGGTCACAAGTCGCCTCGAACGGCACCCGACCTCGAACGGTCACAACTCGCCTCGGACGGCACACGACCTCGAACGGTCACAACTCGCCTCGAACGGCACCCGACCTCGAACGGTCACAACTCGCCTCGAACGGCACCCGACCTCGAACGGTCACAACTCGCCTCGAACGGCACCCGACCTCGAACGGTCACAACTCGCCCCGAACGACACAACTCACCTCACCTCAAATGGCTCGATCACGAACGGTCGTCATTTGAGGTCCGCCACTTGACCGCGCACGGTCGGACTTCACCTCAAATGGCTCGATCCCGGAAGATCGTCATTTGAAGTTAGGCGCTTGACCATGAACGGTCGCACTTCATCTCAAATATCTCGATCCCGAACGGTCGTCATTTGAGGTCACATAAAACTGTAAATTCCTTTGCAGGACATCAACAGGATATGAACATCAGCTCATGGCATTACAAAACACGCCTTCCTATCACAAGGCATGTTTTGAGGGGCAAAGTGTTATCCCATTTTTGGGTCAAAACTGGAATATCAACAAATTGACAAGGAATGATGGAGATCAGTTGGAATCAAGGCTACGATCGATATCGCCAAAATTTGGTTGAGCTCTGATCGGGACGAAATTGATTGGAAATGATGATAAGGACTAGGAAAGGCTATGTTTCAAATTTCAGGTTAATCGGAGTTCGTATGAAGGAGATATAACCAAGCTACTCCTCTACCATCTGCCTGCCGAACCAAGCGTAGCTGGACCGGAGTACCACCGAACCGTCTCAACTTCCATCCTCCTGCCGAACCAAGCATAGCCGGACCGGAGTACCACCGAACGATCTCCACTTCCCTTCCTAGCCGAACCAAATCCACTTCCATGTACTACCGAACCAGAGTGCAACCGAACCAGAGCATATTCCAACCCTCAACTACCGGACTAAGGCGTACCGAACCAACACTACCAGGCCAGATTGCATCAGCCCAGGCCCACCAGCAGCTGTATACATCCAAGACCCCTGCCCCCAGCCTCACTCTATAAATAGAGGGGCAGGGGTACAACAATGAGGGACAAGTTTGAGAGCTCAAGCACGGATAGAACTTTCAAACAACTTTCAGTTACTTGCAATCAAAGCTTTGTACTTGTAATCTGAAGAGAAAAGGAGAATAACGTATAAAGTGGACGTAGGCACGTTCTGGCCGAACCACTATAAATCTTTGTGTCTTTTACAGTTTAGTCCCTGTATTTTATGTATTTGCATAAACCACCCAAATCACTACGAACAATACAAAATCAACTAAATTTGTGTTTGAATATTGCGGAGTTGTATTCATACACTGGTGCTTTCACGGTATTTGGGGTTTGTGGCCAATTTTGGCACAAACAAGCGAACACCTAGGCATTGGTAGGGTTAACTCATTTGAGATATGGTAAGTGAGACCCTAGGGTGAGTTTAAGTGTATTATATATATATATATATATATATATATATAAGTGCGTATTTGTTAGAGCTATAAAATGTATGTTGATTTATCGGTTGAGTGGCTTATAAATTCTGGTCGATACAAAAGGAACAACTGTATCGATAGGTATTTCTAAACTCTTAAACAAGGTAAACCGACACAGTATTGTTACAAAATTTGGTGAAAGCACCTAAATATATTTTATACATTAAATAATAATTTTTTAGAAAATTAATATAGTTATATATATTTATGGTGTGATTGGTTGTTAGAATGATAATATTCAATTATAGTTTATGAGCACTTTGTTTAGTTAAATTAAATACGAACACCTTGTGAATTCAGTTTCATGAATTGACTATAAGGCGTTCGGAAATAATGTTGAGTTAAAATAAAAAAAATTGATTTTAATAAAAGTTGTTTATTATAATTCAAGCAAGGATAACAATGTTGAAAAGGTTCTTATAAAAGAAGTGAAATTATTTAAATAGGATTTATAAATATAGTTTATAAATAAGGATTTAAAATTGATAATTTGAGTACTTAAATCTCATAGACTTGAAATTGTTTTTCAAAGTATTGTGAAAAATGATAGTAATATTGGAGAGTGTTTTGGAATAGAAATTTTCTTAAAATATGGTGTATAAATTAAAATGGATTTAAACTGAGAAATTTATAACTCAAAGCCGGTGTTTGGATAATTTCTTTAAATTTTTGGAAAAAAACAATAACGGTATTGTTTTGAAAATATTGTAAAAGGATTTGGAAGAGTTAAAAAAACACTAAACTCATTTCAGTCGCTAGAAAATAATTCTGATGATAACTGCAGCATCATCTGTGTTCATTTTCGAGTTTCTAAAGTGAGGAATTGCTACTGTGATAGAAATTGGTTGTTGAATTGTTTTGGGTAAAACAAATTCATTTAAAAATTCCCAAAGTATGATTTGATATACAAAGGAATATATGTATATTATTATTAATATTTCAAAAAGGAGATTTGAAATCAAACCGGGTGTTTTGGTTCCAAAAATTTCAGTTAAGTAATATTATAGACTTATGTATCTTAACCATTTGGCTAGTCTGGTTTGTGCATCTGGTTTTGAAATGTTGTTTGGTAATTTTCATATAGTAAACAAAAAGGACTTTTTGACGATTTGGATAGTCAGAACTTACAAATTTGATATAGAAATTGAAGCCAAGTATTTTATGAAAATATAAGAAAATTAAATTCGTAACTTATAAATTGGAAGAGATAGAAATTTAAAAACAACTTTTAAATTTATTGAATATTCTAGTTAAGTAAAACAATTTTGAATATTGTGTGTGTGTGTGTATATACACACACTCTTAGAGAATAGAAGAGTATTTTGCAATTAGGAACTTGAGTTATAGAATGTTAATAGACTTGAGCGATATTTCTTTAAGTAAAATAATGATTTCTTTGGAAGTAATAAAAATCTTAGGAAATGTTTTATTAATGAGATAAGTTTTTATAAAGTGTTTGTCATCTTAAAGTAATATGTTATGAAATGACTCAGAAAATGAATTCTAGTATTAATTAGGAATATGAACTTAAGTTAAAATGGATAATAAACAAAAGTGGGATTTATATAACGTCTATAATAAACTTAAGTATGGAAGAGCTTTAAGATAAAGTTGTGGCTTTTGAAATGTGTATAAACTTGAGTTTTAAAGTGACTGATTTATATAAGTGGTGTTATAAGATGTTGTGAACTCAGGTAATGGATTTATGAAACAGTACATAAATAATTTTAATATTAAAAGGAATATACTATGAAATAATAAATGTGAATTAAAATAATTGGTATAGTTAAGAAAAGTAAAGTTGAAAATTGAGCTATGGGATGAAATTTAACTTAAGTAAAGTTGAATAAAATGATGTATGATATTGTTTGTAAATGAATATTAGTATTAAAGGAAATACTATTGGAAAATCAAGTATGTTTTAAAATGAATGTGAATAAAAGAAATTGAGTGCAACTAAGAGACCAACTTGGAATAATACATAAGCTGTATGTATATCATTCTATTCATAGCTAATTTAATCCAAATTCGAGTGTGTGATTTCAAGGTTATGTACATCGTCCAAATTAGGATTTTCACTCGATTCTCAACAGCGAACACTTGTGTAACGACCCAGAATTTTGATCGTTTAGTTTTGAAAATTTAATTTATTTTCAAATGTTGAATTTGAATTATAAATTGATTATGGAAATCAATGAAATAGTTTAACATTTCAAATACAGCGATTAATTGGATTGGGTTAATATAAAATTAAAATCTGAAATTGGGTAAACATGGGAATCTGGAGTTAAATGGGAATGAAAATGGTTTATAAGTTTATTTTAAACTCAATTTGAATTAGAGTGATGATAGTGGACTTTTGAAATGGAATTAAAAGACGATAAGTTAAAAGTTGGGATTTTATATATTAATTTAATAGTGGGATTAATATATATATATATAGTAATAGTGTAAATAATTTAACTTTGATTTAAAATGAATCGAAATGATTTCTAGTATGGATATACATTCTATTTGATTCATAATGGAGTTAGTAAGTTTTAAAAATTGAAATTTTAAACGATTTCGACGATTTCGAAAATCGCTCGATTTAATCGACAAGTTAGAATAGCCTTTCGAGGCACAGTCTTAGAAATCGACGAGACTAGTTCCATTGGATCCGTAATAGTTTATTATTATTATTGGATTTTAAATTTTGTAGCATTTGGAGTTACCGTTTGGTCGTACGGAATAGAAACACGTTGAAATTAATTTCAAAAATTTAATATCCAATTCGATTTGAAAAGCTATCTTCCACATACGATCGAATTAGACCTGGAAACCTGTTCCATTATGTTCGAAATAGGGGTAAAACATTATCAACACTAGGCGGCATGCTTTGTTTGGAGTTCGTCCAGAAAATCACGCGAATTTTGAAAATAATAATAAAATAGTGGAAATTAGCCACAAGGGCCTCTTTGGCAAGTGGAATTAGTTTCTAGGGCATACAATTGAAATAATTACTTTCAAGGACAAAACACAAGATAATTAGTTTCTAGGGCCTAAAAACCTGTGAAATTATGTCCTTGAAAGTAATCGGACTGCCGACTTTGTCCATGAAAGTAATTATTATGTTGACTTTGGCCTTGAAAGTAATTTTTTTGAATGTGTGTCCTAGAAACTAATTGGACTGCAAAGTTTGTCCTTCTAGTGAAATGCCCCAATAAAATAATGTATATAATCCATATATATATATACCATGAACGGTAGCCTAACCCTAGCAAATCAACACGGCCGTCTCCATTCTTTTAATGGCTGAAAACTTCCTCACTTCCCCCTTATTTTTCTCTCGATCCAAGAGATATCGTCGAAACCTTTCAACTAGAAAAGGGTAGAGCATGGCAAGGTCAAGACATCCAACGGTCAAGATTGTAAATGGTGGAGTGGATCAACGTCAAGGTGGCTGCGTTCGTGGGTCGTTTGGTAGGGTTTTCCTCAGCCATGGGATGACCGAGTCCGAGCGGATTTTGACCGGGGTCGTGGAGGGTTAGCGCATGCGATGGCAGTGGCTGATCGTTCCCTAGGAGATTGAGGAGGCGGCGGCAATCAAGGAGAAACGATGGCGTGTTGGGTTCACTTTTTCCTGTGAGCGAACGGTGAAGAAGAGACATGCATCTTAATTTCCTAAAGCATTTTGTATGGCCATGATTTTACAGAGGTTTTAAAAAAAATTGCTTATATAAATTTATATTCAAACTTTAAAATTTCGTATCTTTGTCATACGAAGTCGAAATCAGACAAAACAAGAGGCGACGGAATCGTGGCGACGAGCACTACGCGCTAGAGTAGATTTGGTGTCGATTGGAAAAGTTAAAATTTTGGGTTAAATCGAACGTGTTAGATTTGATTTAAAATTTGAATGTTTGGCGAATTAAAACTCAAGGTGAGTAAATCTCATTTAATTTTGGACCGTTGGCTTTAATTTTAAATAGTAAAAATTAATTAATGATTGACAGGTTAAATTGATGCATTTTTAATCAGTTGGATGTGATATTGTGTGTGTGTGTATTGGAGTGATTGATATTCCCGTATACATATAGAGGATGAGAACCTATGCGTCCGTATAATAGCGGATAACCCTATATACCACGATATTCTGCCTCGAAGCGGAATTGGTATTTTAATGTTGTGTTAACATTTGTGGATGCAAGGAAATATGTTTGAGTAATCCAACCAGATTCCTTAAAAGTGTTGAATTTAATTTCATATATAGTGATATATGTTGTTTAGAATAATCTGTGACAGGCTATAGTGTGATGAATGTTGTAGCAGTTGTAAGCCTGGATTTTGGTGTAACAACCCGCATATTTTACGATTGTGTATTTAAATATTTTATTTAAATACAGAATCATTAGTCGGATTATTGTTCGAAATGCTACTTTTTGCATACGGTCGAATTAGGACTCGGGACCACTTCCATTGAGTTCAAAACGCTGTTTGCGACCTTTTTGAGTATAAACTTCGATATGTGTGGAGCTAGCTAAAATTTGGCCTTTGCACTTTGGACTTTGGGTTTGGGTTAGCCTAAACTATTAACTCTAGTTCCACCCCCACTTCTCTTCATTCAATTTCATTTCCTAATACCTTCAAGCTTTCATAAAAATGGGGGAAGAGAAAATGAATTAGAATTCCTAAGCCCTAGTTCCATTGCAAATCCAAGCTCTAACTCCAAATTTAAAGAGAAGCTATTAGCAATCATCCTCTTCTTCTACTCCAACTCATTCTACCTTCAATTTTAGAAACTCCTAAAGTCTAACTTAAGAAATGTTTTTCTTTTAAGCTTAGTTTCAAGCTTCTTGGGTTGGAATTGAGGAGTGACTGTTTTTACCTTGCTCTATAGCCTCTTCTTCCTCGATTTTGTGCAAAATGTGAGATTTTTATCTCACATCTATGTCTATAACTATCTTTGATTGTTGGGTATGAATTCCTAACACTTACTCATGTGCATTTGCTTTTGGTTTGGGTTGAATTGGTGAATATTCCAAGTTTTGGTGTTTTGAAGTCAAATCTTCAAAAATCCTAAACTTCATGTTTAAACATGTTTTTAGTGATGAATCGAAGAGCCTTTGAGGCCGGGTTGTCGATTGGCATAAACCTCTAACGCTATTGCTCATTTGATTGCAATTTGGGAGAGTTCGCTCTTCATTGAATAGGCTGAAAAAACAGCCCAGTGCCCAGTCAGTCGACTGACCAATTGCAGTCAGTCGATTGGCTGTAGCCAATGATGGCTCGGGGGCCTGCTTACAGTAACAGGGAGTCTCTGTTTACTACAATCAGTCGACTGGCCACTGTAATAAGTCGACTGACTGCAGGAAATGAAATTTCCAAGTTTCTGGTTCAGTCGACCGGCCAATTGCAGTCAGTTGACTGACCTGCTTCTATTTGCCTACTTAGCCTATTTTGTGTTGATTTCCAATTTCTATCGATTAATGGTTTTCTGATTTGTTGTTATCATTTATTATTGACCTCGATAACTTCTATTTTAGAATTTTTGGGTATATTCATTTTGATGGATTTGGAATCGATTTCTTTGGATTTAATTCACGTCTTTGAATGTGAAATTTGGTGATTGATTGTTTCTACAATCATTTTTGTGCTTTGTCACTTTAAAACGCAAAGGCTTCTATACTAGTAGTAAATATTCAAACTCTTTCACAAAGATGATTTCAACTTTATTTTCAATGTCAAACTCGTTTATAAAACCGTTTTCCAACCCATTAGTGTATACAAACCTTTACCTCACTCGTATGAGAAATCTAATTAAACGGCGTAGTAAAACAAGTGATATGAAACGCTTGCGTTTACTTCATCGGTTAATTCTTGGACTTGTTTGATTGAATCTCTTGTGACAATTTTCGAGTGGAGACTTACAATTTGTTCGTAAATTTTTAAGTTAAGCCAGTGGTTACGGAACATGAAGTAAACTCATCTATTTACTAGCTTAGTGTAATTGACACTTCTTGATGATCGATGATGGTCATTTTGTGATTTAGACTAGCAATGTGCGATGTCTCTTTGTCTGCGAGGGAGACTAAACCCCGTTTCTGTGGAGCTTTGGCTCAAAAATTGGTGGGGTAGCGACCCATGGTCTTCGGACCGTTTTGGGAGCTTCGGCTCAAAATAAATGGTTAGCAACCATGGAATAGCGTTCCATTTTGTGATACACGTGTTGGTGAGTTTTCATGCTCCCGTTTTGTGATAGGCCTCCCCCTTTTTGTGATTTCTGGATTTCTATTAATGATCTCTAGAGTTTGTGTTTCACTAATTTTTGTGATACATTGATAAGTTCTATCAATATTTGTGCATTGGTGAATTTGTGTTTTCAACAACTTTTACAATTGGCATTGTGATGTTTGCCAATATTTGTGACTTGGTGAATAAAAATAAAGAGTATGACATTCTTATTTATCTTTGAGAAGATTCTTGTGATATTGATTAATCTCTGATTGATTTTCAATTACATACTTATCACAGTATGGCTTTATGTTTATCATACATTCTTGTCATATCTCTTATCCTATATCATTTTTCCGGATATTTATAGCTAGACTGGTCCATTTATTATTTTCTTATCAAATAATATTGGGGTCAGACCGAGATGTTACAGGTGCTTCTACTTGACTCCTCATCTAGGAGTATTATCTGAATTTTGGCTAACTACATTAGATTTGTAGTTTTTGTTGATATACATTCGAGATAGAGACTCCTTAATGTATACATATTCTTTTGTCTAGCACTTGTATCCATTCTTTTGTGTTATTGTGGATCTTTTTGACCACTACTCTGATGTACACTTTCATGTGTTATATTCATATCTATTTCTGCCTTAGTGATATGGATATCTGTGACTGATTTGTGCTTTGTTTATTTCTATATTTGTTTCCGAAGATATTACAGCCATTGTGTAGTAGTTTTGAGTGTATTGGTTTGTCGGATTTCTGTTATTCTATCTGACATATCGGTCTTCGAACAAAGCAATTACACTGATGGTCGCTCCTCAATAGCCTTATTCTTCGTGCTAGTTGACGACATTACTCCATAGTGTCCTTGGCTTGCGTGAGTATAGAGGTGGGGTGTTATAGCTTGGTATCAGAGCCAAATTTAGGAACAATGTAGAATAATTTAACAAGGATCATCGTCCTTAGTCCATCTTAGGAGTCGTGCCTTAGGATTTTATTCGAGTCATTGGACTCGTTCTATCCTATTTTCTTTGTGATGCTTTGTTTTATCAATCGTTATTGTTTGATATTCATTCTGAGAATAACTTTTTCTTCTTCTTCCTTTCTTTCTTAAAGAGGAGAACTCGTTAGATCAGGCCGTTCCAGCGTCGGTCAATCTAGTGCTACTCCCCAAGATGGAGTATTTATGTCTGCACAACTGCTTCTTGATCTTGTAAAGAACGCTCAAGCTGTCGGACCCATTCCAAAGCCTACTCACCCAAAATCCTGGTTTGCACGCCAGTGCAGTGATTACACAAATTTGAGTGGAAAGCCGTTTAGGGGTTCTAAGGGCGTTATCGAAGTCCAAGCTTGGCTTAGAACATGCAATCGCATCTTTTCTCGCATGAATCTTATTGATCTTTATCGAGTCCAAGTGGCTTCTAGCATGCTTCAAGAAAGAGCATTAGACTGGTACAAGCTTCTGATTTATAAAATGAATGAAACAGATCTTACCTGGGAGCAATTCTGGGGACGATTAGAATTAAAGTTTGTGTCAGAAGCTGAGAAGGTGACATTGGCTCGTCGTTTCATAGACGTTGTTTAAGGTGAATCCTCCATGGCAGGTTATGTCGCATCCTTCGAGTCACTTTCTAAATACGGGATCGAATACATAAATACCTCATTGAAGAAGAACCAAAGATTTGTGTATGGCTTGAACAAAAATCTCAAGAAGCCATTACTTCTAAAATTAGAAGTTTCTTTTGATCAACTCATTGATATCGCTCTTCGTCTTGAAGAGGCGGATAGGGAGAGTGATGTTGAAGTTGGGAGTGCCAGACCGAACTTCAACAACAACAAGAAAATGCCTAATAAATTCAAGGGTCCTTATCCCAATAAAGAAGGGAAGCAAGCAACTCCTGTAGCAAAGACTTCTGCCTCTAGTGGTGGGCAATGCTACAACCGTGGTTCTAAGTACCATTATGCGAATAAGTGTTCAAAGCCCCGCGCTTGTCGCTATTGCAAAAGCACGGATCATTATTTATCTACATGCCCCAAACTCCAAAACAAGGAGGGAAAGCTTAATGTGGCGCAAGCCCCTTGCAACGCTTCTCGTGGTCAAGGTACTTCTCATTATATCCTTGATGGCATTATTGTGTTTCATGATCATCCCATTCGAGTTCTTTTTAATACGGGTGCGTCCCATTTTTTTATATCAAAGGAACTTGTTGATACTTTTTCTTTAAGTGTTGTTGCTTTAATGACTTCTTTGAGAATTGCGAATCTGGTTGGTGGATCCGCAACACTTAGTTTGTTTTGTAAAGATGTCGAGATTATTTTATGTGATTTTTCTTTCCAAGCCGATTTGCATGTCACGCGTTACTTAGGCTTTGGAATGATTTTGGGAATGGATTGGCTTAACCGTTATGAGGCTCATATCCTATGTCCTATGCAGACTATTTATTTTTGACATCCACATTCTGTTAATCAGATTTCTATTGTTCTTAAAGATTCGAATTCCTCTTTGGCAGCATCCTTATATTCACTAAATCCTCGTGATGACGACAATGATGACGAGGAAGATGTCATATCTCTTATTCACGTTGTTCGTGAATTTTTTTACATATTTGAGCCCGTTTTAGGACTACCACCTAAGCGAGCAATTGAGTTCAAAATTAATCTCATCCCTGAAGCTCAACCTATCACTCGTCCTCCTTATCGCATGTCCAAGCGCAAACAATTATCCGAATTGGAGAGGAAGCAATTTATTCGCTCTAGTTCCTCTCCTTAGGGAGCTTCGGCTATTTTTGTGAAGAAATCCGATGGTACACTTAAGTTTTGCGTTGACTACCGCAAGCTTAATGATCTTACTATCAAGAATAAATATCCATTATCTCGGATTGATGATTTATTCGACCAACTTAGTGGTGCTAGAGTCTTTTCACAATTAGACTTAGCAACTGGTTTTCATCAGCTTCGTATCACAGAGGATAGTATTCCTTTGACATCGTTCTGTACGCGTTATGGATCTTATGAATGGCTTGTTACGCCATTTGGTTTAACGAATGCTCCGGCTTATTTCGTTGACCTTATGAATCGAGTTTTAAAGACTTCCTCGATCGATTTGTTCTCGTCTTTATAGATGATATTCTTGTGTATTCTAAAGCCGAGGAAGAGCATGAAAAGCATCTTCGGATTGTGTTGGAAACTCTTAGGAGCAATCAATTGAAAGCAAAATTTTCTAAATGCCACTTTTGGCAATCTCGTGTGAAGTTTCTCGGTCATATTATTTCTGAATCCGGAATTTCCGTGGATCCTTCAAAGGTTTAAGCAATTCAAAATTGGAAGAGACCGGAGAGTGTGACAGAGATTCGTAGCTTTGTTGGATTGGCAGGTTATTACCGCCGGTTCATAAAGGAATTTTCTAAAATTGTCGTGCCTCTTACTAGCTTGACAAAGAAGGGAGTTAAATATGGTCGGACAAATGTGAAGCTTCTTTTTAGAAATTAAAAGGACTCCTTTCCGATGCTCCTATTCTTGTGATTCCCGAAGGAAACCAAGATTTTGTTGTTTATACCGACGCTAGTCGTGTTGGTTTGGGGGCCGTTCTCATGCAAAGAGAACGTGTTATTGCTTATGCTTCTAGGTAATTAAAGCCTGTCGAGACTAGATATGCCACCCATGATTTAGAGCTCGCGGCTATTGTTTTCGCCCTTCGAATTTGGCGTCATTGCCTTTTGTGAGAGAAATCTACTGATCATAAATCTTTGAATTATTTATTTTCTCAAAAGGAACTTAGTTTGCGTCAACAATGTTGGCTCGAATTTCTTTCATCTTATGATCTTGATATTCTTTATACTCCCGGAAAGGGAAATCGTGTTGCCGATGCACTTAGCCGTAAGCAACGAGTGGTTGTTTCTATGATGGTATCTGAATGGAATGATCTTGAGACTTTGTCCACTTGTGGGATTCGAGATCATGAATCCGATTTATGTTCATCTCTTGTTTTATGTAGCCTTGAGGCTCATCCATCTCTTTTAGACCGCATTCTTGAAGCTCAAAGGCTAGATCCCGAAGTGGCTCTTCTTAGCCAAAGTTATAGGGATAAAATTGATATTGAAGGTTTGAAAGACTTTGATACTGATTCTCATGGCGATGTTCGAAAATTTGGTAGACTTATCTTGCCGAATATTGTTGGTCTTCGTAAAGATATTTTAGAAGATTCTCATCGTTCTAAATTTACCATTCATCTCGGCAGTAGCAAAATGTACGCAGATATGAAGCGACTTTATTATTGGGATGGAATAAAATCCGATATTGCTAACTTTACTAAGCGTTGCATGAATTTCCAACTTGTCAAGGCCGAGCATCAAAGGCCCGGTGGGTTATTGCAACCTTTGGACATTCCAATTTGGAAGTTGGACCAAATTTCCATGGATTTATTGATGGTCTTCCCCATTCTCGTTCGGGTCATGATAGCCTATGGGTGATAGTTGATAGACTTACAAAATCCGCCCATTTTATTCCCGTTCGATCCAATCAGACCGTACCTCTTTTGGCCAAACTCTTTATTAAAGAAATTAATAAATTGCATGGAGTTCCTACTTCTATTGTTAGCAATCGTGATCCATTGTTTACTAGTGGATTTTGAAAGAGTCTTCAAAAAGCTTTGGGAACAAAGCTTAATTTTATCACCACTTATCATCCTCAGTCCGATGGACAAACCGAGCGTGTGAATCAAACTCTTAAAGATCTTCTTCATGCATGTATTCTTGATTTTGGTGGAAGTTGGAAAGATCATATTTCTCTTGTTGAGTTTTCCTATAATAATAGCTTCCAATCTAGTATTGGTATGGAACCTTTTGAGGCACTCTATGGAATGCCATGTCGATCTCTTTCTTGTTGGCTTGAGGCCGGTGAGAGGCTGGTTTTAGGTCCAGATTTTATTCATGATTCCACAGAAAAGATTGACCTTATTCGCCATAGGATGAGAGAAGCTCAAAGTAGGCAAAAATCCTATGTTGATAACTGAAGAAGGAAATTAGAATTTTCTGTGAGAGATTTTGTGTTTATTCGTGTTTCACCTATGAAGGGTGTTGTGCATTTCAGTCGATCGGGAAAATTAGCACCTCGATATATTGGTCCATTTTCCATCATCGAACGTATTGGTTCCGTGGCTTATCGCCTTTTATTACCGGCTCAGTTTTCTGCTATTCATGATGTGTTTCACGTTTCTCAATTACGGAAATTCCTTCGAGATTCCGATTCTATTCTTGAGCCCGGTGTTGTGGAAGAAATTGAAGTTACGCCTAATTTGACTTATGAGCAATATCCTATTCGTATTATTGCACAGGAGGTTAAATGCCTTCGAAATAAAGATGTCCCTCTTGTGAAGGTTCAATGGTCCTCAAATCCTAAGGATTGTTCTTGGGAATCTAGAGAATTCATCGAGCGAATACATCCAGACTTACTTTCCCATGCTCTTTGAGGTGAACTTCTTATTTCAAATTTCTTTTGTGTTGATATGCTTTTATGGTTGTTACTTTTTATATTTCTTCTTAAGTATTGCGAGGACGCAATTACTTTAAGGAGGGGCATTTGTAACAACCCGCATATTTTACAATTGTGTATTTAATATTTTATTTAAATACAGCATCGTTAGTTGGATTATTGTCTGAATGCTACTTTTTGCATACGGTCGAATTAGGACTTGGGACCACTTCCATTGAGTTAAAAACGCCGTTTGTGACCTTTTTGAGTATAAACTTCGATATGTTTGGAGCTAGCTAAAATTTGGCCTTTGCACTTTGGACTTTAGGTTTGGGTTAGCCTCAACTATTAACTCTAGTTCCACCCCCACTTCTCTTCATTCACTTTAATTTCCTAATACCTTCAAGCTTTCATAAAAATGGGGGAAGAGAAAAAGAATTAGAATTCCAAAGCCCTAGTTCCATTGCAAATCCAAGCTCTAACTCCAAATTTAAAGAGAAGCTATTGGTAAGCATCCTCTTCTTCTTCTCCAACACATTCTACCTTCAATTTCAGAAATTCCTAAAGTCTAACTTAGGAAATGTTTTTCTTTTAAGCTTAGATTCAAGCGTCTTGGGTTGGAATTGAGGAGTGAATGTTTTTACCTTGCTCTATAGCTTCTTCTTCCTCGATTTTGTGCAAAATGTGAGATTTTTATCTCACATCTTTGTCTATAACTATCTTTGATTGTTGGGTATGAATTCCTAGCACTTACTCATGTGCATTTGCTTTTGGTTTGGGTTGAATTGGTGAATATTCCAAGTTTTGGTGTTTTGAAGTCAAATCATCAAAACTCCTAACTTTCATGTTTAAACATGTTTTTGCTAATGAATCGAAGAGCCTTTGAGGCCGGGTTGTCGATTGGCATAAACCTCTAGCGTCGTTGCTCATTCGATTGAAATTTCGGAGAGTTTGCTATTCATTGAATAGGCTGAAAAAACCGCCCATCACCCAGTCAGTCGACTGACCAATTGCAGTCAGTCGACTGGCTGTAGCCAATGATGGCTCCAGGGGCTGTTTACAGAGACAGGGAGTCTCTGTTTCCTGCAATCAGTCGACTGGCCACTGTAATCAGTCAATTGACTGCAGGAAATGAAATTTTCAAGTTTCTGGTTCAGTCGACTGGCCAATTGCAGTCAGTCGACTGACCTGCTTCTATTTCCCTATTTAGCCTTTTTTGTGTTGATTTCCAATTTCTATCGATTCATGGTTTTCCGATTTGTTGTTATCATTTGTTATCGACCTTGATGACTTCTATTTTGGAGTTTTTGGGTATATCCATTTTGATGGATTTGGAATCGATTTCGTTGGGTTTAATTCACGTCTTTGAATGTGAAATTTGGTGAGTGATTGTTTCTACAATCATTTTTGTGCTTTGTCACTTTAAAACGCAAAGGTTTCTATACTAGTAGTAAATATTTAAACTCTTTCACAAAGATGATTTCAACTCTATTTTCAATATCAAACTCGTTTATAAAACCATTTTCCAACCCATTAGTATATACAAACCTTTACCTCACTCGTATGAGAAATCTAATTAAACGGCTTAGTAAAACAAGTGATATGAAACGCTTGCGTTTACTTCATCGGTTAATTCTTGGACTTGTTCGATTGAATCTCTTGTGACAATTTTCAAGTGGAGACTTACAGTTTGTTCGTAAATATTTAAGTTAAGCCAGTGGTTATGGGACATGAAGCTAAACTCATCTATTTACTAGCTTAGTGTAATTGACACTTCTTAATGATCGATGATGGTCATTTTGTGATTTAGACTAGCAATGTGTGATGTCTCTTTGTCTGCGAGGGAGACTAAACCCCGTTTCTGTGGAGCTTTGGCTCAAAAATTGGTGGTGTAGCGACCCATGGTCTTCAGACCGTTTTGTGTAGCTTCGGCTCAAAATAAATGGTTAGCAACCATGGAATAGCGTTACGTTTTGTGATACATGTGTTGGTGAGTTTTCATGCTCCCGTTTTGTAATAGGCCTCCCCCTTTTTGTGATTTCTGGATTTCTATTTATGATCTATAGAGTTTGTGTTTCACCAATTTTTGTGATACATTGATAAGTACTATCAATATTTGTGCATTGGTGAATTTGTGTTTTCAACAACTTTTACAATTGGCAATGTGATGTTTGCCAATATTTGTGACTTAGTGAATAAAAATAAAGAGTATGACATTCTTTTTTATCTTTGAGAAGATTCTTGTGATATTGATTAATCTCTGGTTGATTTTCAATTACATACTTATCACAGTATGGCTTTATGTTAATCATACATTTTTGTCATATCTCTTATCTTATATCATTTTTCCTAATATTTATAGCTGGACTAATCCATTTATTATTTTTTTATCAAATAATATTCGGGTCAGACCGAGAGGTTACAGGTGCTTCTGTTTGACTCCTCATCTGGTAGTATTATCTGACTTTTGGCTAACTACATTAGATTTGTAATTTTTGTTGATATACATTCGAGATAGAGACTCCTAAATCATACATATTCTTTTGTCTAGCACTTGTATCCATTCTTTTGTGTTATTGTGGATCTTTTTGACCATTACTTTGATGTACACTTTCATGTGTTATATTCATATCTATTTCCGCCTTTGTGATATGGATATCTGTGACTGATTTGTGTTATGTTTATTTCTATATTTGTTTCCGAAGATATTACAACCACTGTGTAGTAGTTTTGAGTTTGTATTGGTATGTCAGATTTCTGTTATTCTATTTGACATATCGGTCCTCGCACAAAGCAATTAAACGGATGGTCGCTCCTCAATAGCCTTGTTTTTCGTGCTAGTTGACGGCATTACTCCGTCATGTCCTTGGCTAGCATGAGTATAGAGGTGGGGCGTTACATTTGGCACCTTTAAATAGCAATTAAATACGGTTTTGAATTGGTAAAGAATTTGTAAATAAAGGTTTTGAAGTAAAATTTTTATATAAAGTTTTAGACAAATCAATTGGGTAATATAAAAGGTTTTGGAATTTGTACTTAACAAATGCGGAATATTGTAAATAGAGATTTTGGGATAAAAGTATATAAAAGGATTTTTTAAATAATAAATTCTTAAGTGGGATATTGTTAAATATAAAAGGATTAAAAATTGAGATTTTAAATATTTTTGAAGAACGGAAGTGAATTTGAAAATAAGTACAAAATTGGTTATATTGGAGTTCAAGTAAGGTTTCCAAATTTACGAAGTGAAATTGGAATCGAGAAATTAGGCTTGTTTTAAAAAAGGGTTTTAATTATTAACTAGATAACTGTAGAAGTGTTAAAAATATTCTAGAAATTAGTTATTTAATTATTTTAAATGGTAAAGCATATTTAATTATAAATTAGTTACTTTATAATGATTGTTAAAGATTTATTATTATCTATTATTTAAGAATTAGTCAGCATTGTTTTTTTTAAAAAAATATATTAAATACTCATATGGCTTTGCATAATAACTTTTATATAAGTATATTTGCCTAGTTTTAAACTTGGAAATTTATTTCAAAATTTACAACCATTATTTTGAGATAATTACTAAATAAAGTTTTGAAAAGTAAATGGTATATCCGCATGGCATAATCGGAGGCAGTGAGTGCCTGCATTGAAGTCTTGGATTTCTCTAAGATAGAGACGTAACCATTGAGTTGTGAATCCATGGTTTGATACCGATATGGCACTTTCCACATTATTATAAAAGGGATTTCAAATATTTTTTAAAAAAAGGATAATTTGTGAATATACGGAATTCGATAAGAAACGTACATACTTTTGGGAAAGGGATTTATTTATTTAAAAAAATCGATCAAAAAAAGAAGACTTAGTTTTTTAGTGGAAATGGACTATTTATTTGAATGATTGTTTTATTTGACAGTTAAATAACCGGCTATCAAATCTGGAACTAAAATATAACTTTGGAAATATCTAGGGGAAACGGGGGGATTATATGGTACTGTTACTGTTTGAAGTGCTATATTGTATGTATAAACTCGTTTCGTTCTTCTGGGACGTTGATAAGGAAATCTGTCCACTAACCGTTAGGAGGTGATCTCCGATCTTATTTTCATCTCTTTATTTCCTAAGGAAACGGGGTTGAATTTACTGGAAATACCGAAATTTGTTTTGAAGAGATCGAGATCGGATAAGTTATCCGGAAACCACTTCGATCCAATGAGTACGTTTCAAAATGAAGACAAGAGCATGGAGTCGAAGATGGAGCAGTGAAGTGCAAGGGCTAATCGCTACTAATCATGAGGCTGATTCCAAAATGGATATAGTAGCAGTAGTGCCTTCGGTTCCATTCGAACCCAGAACAGACTTGTATGGATGAATGCAATCATTACATTGTCATTGGAGGACAATGAGCATTCTAAGTGAAATTCCTTAAAAGGTAATCGTAGGCTCTAGCCTCATCAACCGGGAATAAATAAAAAGCAGGGGAGATGTAGCAAGGCTAAGTGGGTAGCACCCAATTAGTGTATGTTTATCATCCTTCTAGATACCCTCAGATATTATTACTACGATTTATGGTAGGAGCTCGGAAAAGGTTGGGAACACCCGGGGTAATAGCTTATTCGGTCTATCCAGGTTAGAGTAGTCTGGTCTTATGTTGCAGGGATCCCGGCATGGTCCACGGTACGCTGTTCTAGACATGTACTATGACAGGTGATATCCCAGTACCTAGTCATTCGCATAGAATCCATTCTCCAATACGTGCCTTTAAGGTTTTGATTGTAGAGCCTAGTATGTTGGAATTTAATTAATGTAACAATTTCAGCTATTTGAATAAGTTTTTGTACTTAGACACTATTATAATATCAGAGGATTTGATATGAAATGTTTTTGGTTATCGTAAGGTAAAAATCCGTCGTGTTTATGTGTGGCGTGGTCTTACGAGATACTTTTGATTTTAAAAAGATTTTGGAAAATTTAGCAATTCAAATTGAGTGTGTTTCTCTCACGCTGATTATCCAGACTGACTTGGGTGTTATTTTATTATAATGCTGGAGTCAGACGGAGTATTTAAGGTTCAAATTAGGATGCTATAGAGGAGGAGATGAGCTAGAGACCGAGACGTATTCTTGTACTTGTTATTTCCGCTGTAGTGTTTTTGTTGAAATTTCCAGCAAATTATGAGGGAAGGTCATTTAAACTGTCCATGCTGGTAATTATTGATTCGTGCACTTTGATGTGAGATATGTATAGTATAGTTTTGGGTTTGTGTAAAGAACTATTTATATCGTATGTTATTCAGTCCGCGGTGAGATTCTGTTTGTTTAATTTCCTTCTTCTTCTACTTATTTTCTTCCCTCAACAATCTGTCTTTCCGCCACTCAATCGTTCGGCATGTTACACGTGGAACATATTTATGTCGATTTTCGAAGGTCGAAAGGGCGGGTCGTCACATGTGGTATCAGAGCTTAGGTTGGCGATATACCTAGGCATTGGTGGGGATTACTCACTAGAGATAGAGTCAATAGCACTCTAGAATGAGTTGAGTGTATTAATAGATATGAGTGCGTAATTGTTAGTGAATATAAAATGTTTTTATATTGTGTTGACATATGGGTTGGGTATTTATGAATTCTGGTCGGTACATGAAGTACAAAAGGGTTTCTAAACTCTTAAACAAGGTAAACCGATATAGTATTGTTTTAAAGTGGGTAAATGAAATAATTTTACCCAAACGATATTTTGGTATAAAAGAAATAATTTTCTGAAATTATTATATATATTTGGATGTTTGGTTGTTAATATTATAATCAGAATAGATCATAAAATTTGAAATGGTTATATATATACAACTAATAGAAATTGTATAAGAATGATTTATACAAGTGAGTATAACTAAAATTTGATTTAAAACAAAATTTGAATCCTGGAAATTTTGGGAAATGTTTAAAATTGGGTTGGAACTAGATGTTTGGGAATTTTTAAATCTTTGAGCTTTGTGGAAATGTTTTCCAAAGTGTTTGAAAGGAAGAATGGTGGTATTATTTTTGGAGACATTTTTGAATAAAAATTGTTTTAAAGTAAAATTTGGGAGTAAGGAAGCACTGAACTCACTTCAGTCGCTGGAAAATAATTATGGTGATGACGGCCGCTCACCAGTATTCATTTTCGAGTTTCTAAGTGATGGATTGCTACCGTAGTGATTGACCATGATTATTGCTTTAGACCTGTTTGATAAGCAAGTTTCATTTTAGGAATTTCCAAAGGGGAATGTTTTGGGAAAAACCAAGTGGCTTTGAGATTTCAAAAGTATGATTTGATATACCAAGGGAATGTACGCATATTTATGATTTCAAAATGATTTGAAATAGAACCGGGTAATTGAATTCTGGAATTTCCATTTAAATGACTTATAAAGTCAGAGAAATCAATTATGAAGCTTGTAATTTGAAGTTGATATAGATAAGAAAGGGAAATGAAAATTTTAATCCTGGAATTTGGGAAAAAAATTAAAGGACAAATTAAAGTTAATAATTACTCACAAGGACATGCGCAAAATTTTTTTACCGTAAGGACAAAGCCCTGATACAACTTAAAAAACAAAGAATTCCGCTCATCTCCTCCTCCTTGCTTTCACTCAGAATTTGACGAAATTTTGCTCGAAAAAAATGGCATCGCAAACCAGAAACATATCTACATCTCCAACACAACTGTAACAATGGACAGCCGACGAACAACAAGCATAAGAGTCAACAGTTGAAGAAAACCAAGGTACATCGAAAGTGGAGCAACAAAGTGAAAATCAAAATGTCGAATCACTTCCAAGAGTAGATATTCAAAAGAAAACGCAATGATATAAGAGGGAAACCTACCTCTAGTGGAAATGATAGCAAAGACAATAAAGGGAAGAAGCAGCAAGTTAAAACTTAAAAAATCTACATCAGTAGAAGAGGAAAAGAAAAATAGAGAAAAAAGAACAAAAAAAAGACATGAAAAAATACAGCAATTGAAAGCAGACTAGAAACAAGAGAAAGTATACCAGAGAAGGTAACTCATACTATGAAAACAAATATAACAAATTTAGTATAGTTTTATTATAATAACGGTGAATTTTTTGCACAGAAAAAAGAAGAGAACGTGCAGCAACAAATAGTTGCAGAGAAAATAGTTGAAGAAAATATGCAAAAAAGAGAACAAAGAACAAAAAGAAGAAATGAAAAAACGATTCAAAAGAAAATACAAACAGAAACTGATGTAACTGAAACTGCAAAATTATGAAACTAACACTAACAATTTCGTACTGTTAAATGTATTCTAATATTATCAAAAATGTTAAATAGGTTAAATCTCAGAAAGAAGAAGGCAAAAAAGCTACAGATGAAGAATCAGAAGAAGAAGAACTCAATTCAGTAAAATTAGAAACATTATAACTTTATAACATTATATATTGCAAAAATAATACCTGTAAATCATTTGGTAAAAGAAAAGACCGATAATTACAACAAAATGATACCTATTTACAATAAATAGTAGTCAGTGTCATTTAGTGTAAATCGTTTGGTAAAATAGTAGTCAGTATCATTTAGTTGAAATCTGATACTTACAACAAACTGATACCTACTTACAAAACACTAATACCTACTTACAAAAAACTGATACCTATTTGAAAAAAAATGATACCTACTTACAGAAAATTGATACCTACTTAGTACAAACTAATACCTAGTTACTGCAAACTTGAAATCATTACATATTTGACTGAAGATATTTCACTGCAGCTAGTACCCAACCTATTTTTACATTTCAACATAATTTGTTTCACAAATTACTTATTGTCTTCATTTTGAAATATTAGGATAATCATGATTTTGTTAATCTACATCCAAAATGCATTAAAGGCAGATCACAAACACAATAGCAGAAAGTTTCAAAATCCGAAGACAAAAAGAATGAAACTGCTTATAGATGTGGATTGCAAGCAGTATTCAAAATGGTGAAAATGTTAAAACAAAAAAATGCTCTATCTAAAAAGCAGATGGACATATTGAAGAGCACTCCTTTCTATAATTTATTTAGAGTTTTTTATGAAGAGAAAATTATGATGAAAGAATGTAAAACGAATCAACACAATTTGGATGCTTTATACCAATGCTACTCAATTGAGGAAGATGCATCCTTATTTGCTAAAGAAAGAATGAAAGTTACAGCAATAGATATAAGTTTGATTTTTGACCTACCATTAAAAGAAATTAACATTGAGCCAACTCAGAAATTGACAAACAAAATAATTCCAATGTAGTGCAGAGAATTTGCAAAGAGAACTTTGGAACTTGCACTTACATAACAAGGAATGTTGTGGAAAAAAGAATAAAGCAAGAAGTGGCAAAGAAGAAAAAGGAGTACGAAGAAGACTTGCCACTCAAAACAACTAGCCCCAAGTTTCGAACAAGAGGATCTGATAGCTACAATCGAAGAAGCAACTTGGATGACTCCTATCCGGAACTACTTGCAAGATGGCACACTATCCAATGAGCGTAACGAAGTCAGGAAAATCTTGAGGAGTGCTTCCCGTTACACGATACAAGAAGGCATCCTCTATCGGAGCGGCTTCTCTAACCCCTTATTAAGATGTGTCGCCAGAAGGGAAGCCAAGGAAATCTTATCCAACATCCATCGAGGAAGTTGCGGAGACCACACTGGAGGGCAGACTCTGGCAAAGAAGATACTCCGATATGGATATTTCTGGCCCACCATAAACAAAGACGCCTTGGACTTCGTCAAAAAATGCGATAGATGTTAGAAATTTGCTAAAATACCTCGACTACCAACCATTGAGATTACTCAGATGACCATCCCTTGGCCCTTTGCAATATGGGGAATTGACTTGATTGGCGAACTGCCAATGGGCCGAGGCGAAGCCAAATATGCCATAGTGGCAGTTGACTATTTCACCAAATGGGTGGAAGCGGAGCCTCTAAATAAAATATCTTCGGCAAAAGTTATTAACTTCTTGATCAAAAATGTTTTATGCAGGTACGGGGTTCCACTCAAAATCATATCGGACAATGGACTTCAATTTGACAGCGAGAAATTCACCGACTGGTGCCGAGAGCACGGAATTCACAAAAGCTTCTCATCTATAGCTTATCCCCAAGCAAACGGACAAGTCGAAGCTGTCAACAAAATTCTCAGAACTCTAATCAAGAAGAAACTTGAAAAGTCAAAAGGCGCTTGGGTGGATGAACTTCCTACGACACTTTGGGCCTACCGCACATCTTACAGAACATCAACAGGACATACTCCTTTCTCTCTGGCATACAGATCGGGGGTCATGCTCCCAGTTGAAACTGTAGTGCCCTCCCATCGTAGGATCCACTACAACCCAGAAGAGAACGAAGAACTCCTCCACATGTCTTTGGATCTAATTGAAGAGAGAAGAAACGATGCAGCACTCAAAGCGGCAGCTCACAAGCAAAAAGTGGCAACACAATATAACTCCAAAGTCAAACACCGCAGCTTACAAGAAGGAGATCTTGTCCTCAAACGGATCTTTCCGCGCCCCGGAGCGCTAGATCCAATCTGGGACGAAACCTATGTAATTCATGAAGATCTCCACAACGGAGCTTATATTTTGTCAACAGTGGACGGAGAGGTGTTCCAGAGGGCATGGAACATCCAACACCTTCATCGATACTTTTCTTAACTTGTACTGCCCATATGAAGTGAATTAATAAAGAGAATCAGTGGACGTAGGCATTTTCGTGCCGAACCACTCTAAAAATCTTGTCTCTTTTTTAACTTGTTCCTTTATATCTTGGCTGCTTGTTAAGCTTTATCCTTTTCTGTTGAACAAAATCCTGTATAACGGCATTTCCATTCTGGACACTTCACAGCACAACCTCACCTAGACAAGACCTAACAGGTACTATACGAATCTATGCCCTCGTCAATGAGACACTTTTTCTCCAGCATCCCTCTGCTGCGGGTTAACTCATTGCTCACGACGGCCCTTAAAGCCTACTGTAATGAGCCGATCATAAGCCACCGAGAAGGCCGACTATAGTCGAGGCAGCTCATTACGGCGTTCGGCTCGCCGGCGACTGTGAACCGATTATAAGCCCCAACATAAGGTGTGGCCAGCCAGGGGCAGTTCACAGTTGACGATCGGCACCCACGCTAGCCGGCCATGGTAAATCGAATAATACCCACGATTACTGGCCATAATGTCCCGGGTAGTTACTGTGCGCGATCTCGGCTCCGATGTTTCTTAAGTATGGCTGTGGTAAAAAAGGAAACTCCCCGCGGAGGCATAAGATGGGTGACGAATGTCTCCAAGACCCACAGCTAGGGAAAGTGACTGCAAAACCCGTTAGCCACGAACTTAAGCACATCGAAGGCCTTCCGTGATTGGAAGTTTTACTATTTCTTATATTTCCATTTTATTTATAAAAACTTTCCTCCAATCCTCTATAACGATCACTAAAGTATAGGACACAAAATGGGAGACACTCGCTAGTGGAAATGAGAACTCACAACTGGATAACAGGTCACTCAGCTGCATTCCATCCTCAGTCACACAAGACATTCAAAGCTACCGTCTACAACTAAAACATGAAGGGCGGTACTTCCTTTTCTTGTACATAAACATGTAGTTATAGCCTATTCACACATCACACTAACATTGCGAGACATGAAATTATATTTTAAGCAAGAGCTTAGCATCAAACACGATTAAAGAACATGCATATACACAGCTATATTTCTTATGCAACACATCAAAATAACGACAGCATTCAAATATGACAGAATCAACTTATGTTATAAAATTATATAAGAATAAAATCATTCGCTACAATGACATAATTACATAATTATAGCCTGAAAGTACATTAATGTTTTGGACTAGTATATTCAGGAATGCCAAGTAAACCAAAAAAGTAGTCAGCTGCACCAGGGCACCGCCTCTATCTTGCTAGCCCTCCGGGACCTACTTGACCGCTGGATCAGAGCTCCCAGCATGCTGGCCAGAGGTCCCACCTGTCCGATTCAGGAGAAGAATCCATCAGATAAATGATACTTAATCAAGTTAAGAAAAGATTGAGAGGGAAGACTTACCAGCATCTGCTCCCTGATCATCATCCCCCAACTGCACACCCACTTCCTCGGTGGTAAGCAGCCGCATGCCCTCCTTCGCTGCCACTTTCTCCTCCTCAGTAAACTGGGCCGTGACCACATCCATTCTGAAAGCTACACCACCCTCCTTATCCGCCTCAGCCTTGGCCTCCTCCAAATCCCGGAGATATATCCTAGCCATGACCCGGGGATAATCGTCCATCCAGGACAGGTTGCCCTGCTTCCAAGTACGGAAGTACATGTCTTGGAGCATCTCATCCATCATCCCCTTGTTCTCCTCAAACTCCCTCATCCGGGCCTCGGAAGCCGACAGCCTTGCAACGGCAGCATCTCTCTTCAATCGGTATCTCGAGCAGTCAGCCTGAAGGGATTTCCGCATCGCCTCCATCTCCTCCTTCAGCTTGGCTTGAGCAAGATCTACGGCCTCAAGCCTCCCAGATAACTCCTCTATCTGCTCAAGATCCGTTCTCCGAACCTCATCCACCATGGCAATGGCCATATCGATTTGTTCCTTACAGGTGGCCTCCATTTTTCGCAGCTCGGCTCTGCTAGCCTCCTCCATAGTTTTCTTTAGCCGTCTGGAGGCCGCCTCATGCTGGGAGATCTGAATGGCCTGATCGGCAAGCTGTTTGGCCTGATCGGAAACCATTAGCCGCAACCGAATGTTAGCACTTCCGATTTCCTCTCCAGCCTTGACCAGTTGGGCATGATGCGCCATCAGCCTCCTGGTCTCCTCAGCCACCCGATCGATGTTTGCCTTGGCCTCATCCCCCATAGTCACAATCCGAGTGGTCAACAAGTCGAGATCCAAAGACTTAGCCTCATCAAGCACCCTTACCATATGATTGCGGGGTAGGAGGTGCTCACCGGTAACCTCATCGAAGGAAATATCATGGAGGTTCGGGTCCAGATCTGGATGACCCGCAAATGGGTTACGAGCCAAGCCGGGACGATCAACATGAGTAACGGTAGGATTCTCTGATGGATGTGGAGATGGTATGGACTCAGTATCCTCACCCGTAATATCATGAATAGGCTGGGTTGGGGGATGAGGTCCAAGCGAAGGTTCGAACAAGGAACGCCTCCTCTTCCTCTTTTGAATATCCTCTTCAATGACTCCGAGAATAGGACGGTAGCCGACTAAACCCCCGGAACGGTCAGTCGAGGGCTTCGGTTTAGCTGAAGCTTTGAGGAGTTTGAACTGTTCGAGGCGGTGCCGAATGTCTGATGTCTTGGCCGCCTTACCCGTTCCTGAAATAAAAACCAAGTGTTACAAGCATGTATGAGACTATAATCCAAGAAACATGTGAAGTTAAAAGAGGAGTCAAGAACTCACCTTGAACCACCGGAGTCGCCCTAGCTGAAATACTCTCAGAAGATGGACCGACACCAGTCCCGGCCTTATCAGATTTCTTCGGTTTCTCCACCAAAGCCGACCCTTCCTCCAACCCCTCAAAGGCTTGGCGGAAAGCATCATCCGTCCACTCTTGAATCTCACCCGCTTGCCCAGAGGTCGAGGCACCAACGCCACTACCACCCTGTCCTTCGCCACCGTTACCACCATCGCCTTCTCCATCGCCTCCGCTCTCCTCCTGGCCTCTTTCCTCCTCTCCACTTTCCTCCTCCGGAACATCTAGGCATGTGCTGGGAGAGGGTCCATCAGATTTCTTGAGCTTCTTCCCCCCAACGACTGGAAGTATCGAGAAGGGTCTCCTCTTGCTACTCTTTGTCGTGGCCCCTCCTTTAGCTTTGGCAACTCTTTCCTCGGCCGTATCCCTCTGCTTGACCACAGACTGATGTGGTAGAATCAAGTTGTGTCCCAGGAGAGTGGCATTCCTGATTAGGTAAGAAGCCGACCTATCCCTTCCCGAAATGGCCTCTATCTCTACGGCCATCTGAACCAGGTGATCATTCTCCACGACCGCAAAGCCACCTGTCGCTAGCAAGGAATAAAAACACATAAGAAGAAGCATCTCAGCCAGAACGGAAATTATAAATAAGCTTCAACTTACAGCCAGAGGTGAAGCGGTGGATAGAAACGGTAGTCATCCTGGACAAAGAACCATTCCTTCTTAAACATGGTGAACTTTGAATACAAGTCCAGGACCGGCTTGAAGGACACGGCCGATTCCAAGCTGATGTATGGAGACCCCTTCTTGTAACCTCTCAAGTTATATAGATACCGAATCTCCCGGTTAGAGGGGGGCACCCGTACTTTCTATGGGAAATCACGAATAGGCACACCAAGATAGCGTAGGAGTTGGGTTGGAGCTGGAAAGGGGCCACCTTCAAATAGGTGACGAAGCTAATTATCCAATCATTGATTGGAGGAATGGCCCCACACATGCAGTGGTACCTACTATAAGCGAAGTATCCTTCAGGGGGATTATACGGCATGACCCCCTTCCCCGGCAACAGCATGCGTGCTCTATTAATCCCAAAGGAGCGGGAGATAACATCAAGCTGCTCCTCTCTGAGAGAGCTCGGAAAGCAATCAGGAGGAGAGTTCAGAAGCTCTTGAGGACCATATCCGTCCACTAGTGATCTCGGGGTGGGTCCCTGTCGTCCCGGTCCTGGCTGGGCTGGGGGCACCACAGGGGACTCTCTTCTGTCCGTAGATTTTCTCTTTTCTGATCGAGTTTCCACTTTGTGAGACATTATCTGCAACACCAGAAAGTACATCGTTAGAGCAGGAGTATGAAAATATAAACAAACAAGTACATGCGGCCTGGATCTCATTCTCAATACGAAACATAAATTTTGAGGCTAAAGTCCATTCGGCCTCGCACTTCTCAAACTCCCAAGTCCATCCGGTAGTACAAGGTCGAAAGGCCATTCGGCACTCAAACTACCGAGCCCATTCGGTAGAGCAAGGCAGAAGGCCATTCGGCGCTATACTCCTCAGCTCATTCGGCACTCAAGCACACTCGGTAGTTCAAGATTAAAACCCCATTCGGCAATCACCTGATTCGGCAATCTAACGTGATTCGGCAGTGAGTTTGATTCAGCAGGAAAGAATCTGATTCGGCTATCAAGCTTGGTAGGGAATAACGAAGGCATAACACCCCTACTTATAGGCGAACGCAGGATGAACGGACCAGCTAATTCGGCACATAGGACCGGATGAAAACACCCAAGCTAGAATAAAGCGTGACATATACAAGCATATGCCCCACTTTGGGGGGCAAGTGTTGGGGGTGTTTCCACCGAGCCATTACAAGGAGGGTACCATCGAACCAAACCTCTCCACTTCACTGCCGAACCAAACCCCTCTACTTCACTGCCGAACCAAGCCCCTCCACTTCATTGCCGAACCAAGCCTTTCCACTTCACTGCTGAACCAAGGCCTCTCCAACACCTACCGGACCAAGTCCCTCTCCTCCATCACCGGACCAAAACTCCACCAAGTCACTACCGGACCAACGTCCCACCGGACCAACTCCACTTCCATGAACGACCGAACCAACCCACTTCACCTACCACCGGACCAACCCACTTCACCTACCACCGGACCAACCCACTTCCATGCACCACTGAACCAAGGCCTTGCCGAACCAACGTTGTCAGGCCAGATTGCATCAGCCCAGGCCCACCAGCAGCTATATACATCCAGAACCCCTGCCCCTAGCCTCACTCTATAAATAGAGGGGCAGGGGTACAACAATGGGAGACAAGTTTGAGAGCTCAAGCACGGATAGAACTTTCAAACAACTTTCAGATATTTGTAATCAAAGCCTTGTACTTGTAACCTGAAAAGTAAAGGAGAAACACATATAAAGTGGACGTAGGCACATTCTGGCCGAACCACTATAAAACTGTGTGTCTTTTACAGTTTAGTCCATCTATTTTATATATTTGCATAAATCACCCAAATCACTAAGAACAACGTATAATCAACTAAATCATACGACTTAGAGGTGTTTGCCCATTTTTTGTGCAAACAGTGATCAAAACTTTCTTTTCATTGACGACATCATCACAAAAGTAAGTGCACAAATACGTATATCAATATTAAATATGAAATTAAGTTTATCTAACATATACAAATTGTTTTTCTTAAAATAGTGTAGTTACATGGGAAGATAAGGACGCAATCAAAGGAGGTTGTGTCATAACAAAAAATGCACTAAAAACGTGCACTAGAAGGAAACGAGACAGATTTAGGTACATAAATTTTTTTTTTCTTTATATCAAAACTGATACCAAAATAAAAGCAAAAAGATACCTAAATCCATAGCATGCTTAAATCGACTTGATGCATTATTATTTTTATACTTATCAACATACACAACCAATATTAACATTAGTGATACTACTTTCTATTTAATATTGCATCACCAATAAAAAAAACTTATACTTTTCTGATTTTAATGCAGATTATAGATTGGTATATTTCAAGATGTAGACTGAAAGAACACAATTATGCTTTCACAACTTGTAACGACCCGTAGATTTTAATAGTTTTTAATTGGTTTTATAACGTATTTAATTTGGATTTTGAGAAATTTTAATAATAATATTTTGAAATAAAGTTTTAATATTTGGTTTACGTATAATTAAATATAGCAAAAGGTAAATTTTCAATTAATTTTATGAAAGTTTATTTATTTTGTGAAATTCTATTAAATTCATGTTGACTTGCTAATGATATGTAATCTAAATTTTAATAAAAGGATCTGCAACATCGTAGTTGTAAATTATGAATGTTATTGTTTATAATCATACATGTAACTCTAATGATACGATTTTAATAACAAATTCCGTGTTCAAGATATGGATTTCATAAGAGTATTTTCTTAATATCCTTAGCTTTCAACAATAATCAATTAGCGACCTTAATCTTAATAGGATTTGAAAATCATCAACATTCGGATAAGTCAAATGATATTCTAAATGTTAATAATAATCTTGAAAAAAAAAACTTTATGAGAAGAACATTTTAAGTACACATAAATTTTTATGGGATTATGTTAATATGTATTCAGTAGGCATATGCTAACAACCGCTCAAACAAGAGATAATCACTAATACACAGTGTTAATTGTTAAAAACTCAAACTATCTATATTTATCACGCAAAAATGCAAAATCATAAAGGTCATTAGTGAAATTATGCAATCTTAACATGTGCGTAGAAGGCACATGCTGATATTTTCCGATTTTGTGCATTGCACTAAGAATTATTGGATCCTATTCATCGTTAATTTGCTACCATTTCACGACTTTGACCACCACCTTAATTTGTTGAATGCCACGAATGCCAAAATGATGAATGATGTTGCAAGTCAGAAGAAAATGCATGCTCCTCTATGCATTTTTGCGTTAAATGACAATAGATGCCAACAATATTATTATGCATTTTCATTATCTTAATTCTTTTATCAATTAACCTCTCCACTTTTCTTTTCAATCTGATTTATAACCTGCCTATTTACTTTTCTTACCATATTTATTATTTGCTAGAATCTAGCCGTTTCATAATTCCCTTTTTCAGCATTTGATGTGTCTTCTCTAAATCTAAGCGGAAAATCTAGCTTACCCCTTTTATTCATTTACATTTTTTTCTGTTTCAAATTTCATCGTGACTGACACGCAACCTTACTTTAATCACTGCGTCAATCAAGCATCCATCTATTAATTTTCATTTATTTTATATTTATTGCCAACGTTATGAATTTGAAAGATCACTTGCTTCCCTTGTCTCCCTGATTTCACGTCTCTGTGCCTATCCTTTTGAGTTTCTTACTTTTATATTCTATTATTTGCCTAAACGTGCATTTTGACTGTTGCCATCCCCGTATTTATTTCTTTCCTTTTTGGAATTAAAACGTATACGTTTTACATTTATTTATTTCTAAACCATTCATTGCCTTTCCTTTAAATCAATCCATTCTCTTCTTATTTGTTTTAATTTATTTCCTCTTTTCACCAACACTCAATCTTTATACATATTTGTTTTAATTCATTTTCTCTATACATGTGCATCAATCTTTATACATATTTGTTTTAATTTATTTTCTCTTTTCACCAGCATTCAATGTTTATATACATATTTGTTTCATTTTATTTCCTCTGTTCACCAGCATTTAATCTTCATATATTTGTTTTAATTTATTTCCTCTTTCTTTTTTTTACTTCTCCTTAATTTATAGGAATAAATTCTTAAATTTCCTCTAGCCATTACTATCTTTATTTCTTGCCACTTTAAACAAAATTTCTTTCCACTTTATCAATGTGAGGCTTCTCTTATAAGTACAAATCACTCGTACATACCCTACTCCATATCAATAGACCTTCATCTCCTCTCTTGCGTGTGAAGCTTCTTCTGTAGGTAAATGGCTGCACTAAAATTTTTTTTTCTTCTTATTTCTTTTCTTTTTCTTTTTCATTTTCATCCTTTTCTTTTGTTTTATTATTGTTTACATTGCTTTTGCTTTTCCTTTATTTTAAGCATAACATGCTTCAAGTATATATTTTACATTATAAGTATGTTTATATAGTGCAGCGCAAGTATACATTAAATTTAAAGTTATAAACATTTGCATTTGTTTTATGGTTAGTTTTATATGAGTATTTATTGAAATTTGTATAGTCTAACTTTTGAATATACATTGGGTTATTTCATACGGTTTATATATAATATAAGATGTTTAGCAGTCTGCATATATGTTACAGTATGTAAGATTTTTATATAAAAAAAGAAAGGTGTTAATTTTATATTGTATTGTTTATAAAAAGGTGTTAATTTTATAATATATATATTGTGGGACAGTATACATTTATAAACATATTAATATACAGTAAGTTATAAAACATAAGTTGATATACAGGTAGAGTTTGCATGGGTTTAAATTTTCCTTCTGTTGTTTAAAATATAGTTGTAGAGTTATAAAATTTTGGGGAGAATACATAGTATAATATATTTTAAGTTTGTTTGTGTGTCTGTCCAGAGATGAATTATTAAAGAAATACAGTTTTATAAGATCTAAGATCTGTTGTTTTAAAATGTAAGTTTATACTAGTGATTATATGGGTTAAAATTTGACATTGATATTTTTAAGATGATAAAGAAAGTTTAATGTAAGTGTTAACATGTAAGAAATGCCTGAAGCCTGTTTTAATATTAAAGAAAATACTGGAATTTAAATTGTTAAATTATGTTGGAGCTGTGCTCTCGCCCTTCTCTTTCTTATAAATATTTTGCAAAAGGTAAATTTATATCAAGTATAAGGTGTGTAGTGTTTCAGCAAATCAAGGAAAGTCGATATTGGTCTTAACAATAATAATGTGGAATGTTGACTTAAATGTTGATTTAAATATGATTATAAAAAAAAATTATGTTAATATTGGTTTTAAACATAGTTTTGCAGTTTTCTATTATTTTCATTTGTTTGAAAACGTATGTATGTATATGTAATTTTAATGCGTTTCAAAACTAATATTGGTTAAGAGAGTAATATAATAGAATAATATTTGTATTTCATTTCGGTCTACATAAAGCAGTTTCTGATCTATTTTCATCGATCTCTATTTATCAGTTGTCCATCGTATTCGTGCCAATCTTGCTTCGCTTTGAAAATTTAGTTTGGATTTGTTCGATGTCTAGATCGTGATCCAGCGTAGCTCAATTCTTTGTCCAATCTATCTATCCTCGAAAGGTGAGCAATCACTCACGATTTAACATTCTTATATTTATTAAATTTGATTTAAATTGAAACGACAATTGAAATATGTTGTTATTAGTTATTTAAATTGTTTATATGCTATTATTTGTAACTGTTCACCTGTGGGATATGACACCATATCCTGTTGTTTATATTATATTGTTATTGATGATATATGCCTGCTATATTATTATTATATGTTATCACTCTGCAAGTTCCCTGTAGTTTAGAATTCACTATGGGTTGAAATGATACATACCCGAACGGACTTAAGAATAGGAGAATTTCGTTATGAGTTGAAATGATAGACCCAAGCGATTTTCATTTAATTGAATTTGGGATTACGGGTTGAAATGATATCCACCCGTATATATTTAGTGTACGGTTTGAAATGATAAATATCCGTAGCACTTGACCATATGATAGGAAATATATACAGACACCGTTGGTCCATATATATAAAAATATTTTGAAATAAATTCATTGTTTTGGAAAGAAATATATCGTCTTAATAAATATTAATTCTTAAATTATTATATATAAAGGGTAATGATATATATATATAGATTTAATAATATTTAATTCAATTAAGATCGATTTAATACATAAATTATGTTAATTATTTAGGTAATTATAGTTCAAATAGATTTTTGCAATAATTGGGATAAATTAAGATTGGGAGATAAATTTGAGTTTATTAAAAATGGTATTTAAATAAGGATTTATTTAATTAAATCAATTTGAAATTTTGAATGGGAAATTTAAGGGTATGATTTTGTAACTGGATTTTTGATGTAAGTGATTTAATGAATATTTCACGTTTAAATATATTAAAGAAAATATTGAGTAAAATGTAATTAAGGTTACTTAAATGATATTGAATCTAATAAGGGAGTATTTCAAGACTAAATAATAATGAGGTTAAATCGAGATCTATATGAAACTGTTATATTGAACTTTTAAATATTAAAGCCTTGAACTATATTGGAATTTAAATGGTTTATTTTGAGATTCGGATCTGTATTTGAAATAAATATAGTTGAATTCGTTATTTAAAAACTAAATTGAATTTAAATTGATAAATTAAGATTGGATTTAATTTGAATAGGAAGGTCGGGTTGATGTTGAAACAATTGGTTAAGTTGAGGAAATTGAAAATACTTTACTCTATAAATTATTTAATATATATATATATAAATACTATTTTGGGAAATATAGAGATATTTGAAGTGAAAATGATATTTGGTTTTGAAGTATAAATTAAGTTGAAAGGACTACGGTGTTATAGTGTATATTTCTACCTTCTAGATAGTTCTATGGACCCTTAGAGGATGGTTATCCCAAACATCCTTTAAGTTAATTGTATTTCAGTTGATATTTCACTTGAGTTGGATTTATTTAGATAAGAATGTTAATCCTGACTCGAGTGTTTTGTGTTTTGCTTTACGCTCGGGTCAGACTGAGTGATACAACATTTGAGACTCACCTTCGAAGTTGGAGTTTGCTTGAAGATCCAGCTATCTATCCTTTCAGTCATCCAGTTGATTGGTCCAGAGAAGTCTTCCGCACGTACTGGAGACTTCACTGTATCTGAGATATTCTATTGTACATTATCTCTAACTCTGATTTTTTTTTATAGTAGCTTCATGAACTACTATCTATTTATTCCGCTGCATATTTTTATACTACTCTGTATCTGTGATTCTGTGTTTGATTTATTTACTGTATATGTTGGGTTTTGCCAAGTTTTAATTAACAATTCGGTATTTTGAATTATACAAGTCGGACATGTATGGTTTTATTGTCGATTTGAATGGTCCAAAATAGCGGGTCGTTACAGTTGGTATCAGAGCTTTGGCTCTAGGCAAAACTTATCATATATGGTAAATTTATTTACAGAATCACTTTCGTTCGAGTTGAATCTCTTCCTTTCTGACTCGATTTCCTTTGAATTTTGGAATGTCCCTCGGTTCTGAAATTCATTCTTGTATCTCCCTAATTATATTCGTTCGATTCTGGAGTATCCCATAACTCCACTGAATGATTCGTAAAAGGGGGTGAAAACTCCTTTTCAATTGGCATTGATTCACCGAAGATTTTTTTGTATCATCGGTTTACGATGATGTTGTATCTTGGTATGCCGAATTCTATCTCTGGCGATCGAATGTCGATTTGTTTTGGAATTTCGCATCGATTATATTCCTGAAGTCACGGTTGACTCGGTTAAGGTCGCCCGCGATTTGTAGAAGTATACGCTTCTTCTATTTTGTAATTTAATTAGCTCATCTTCGATCGAGTCTATCTTCGAATCAGAATTCTATTAATTGGAGTTCCTCTAGTTCAAATCTATATCTTTGTTTTGAAATCCATTCTTAAATTTATCCTTGAAAATCGGGTATGTTTGCATTTTTGAAATTGTTTTATATATCCAAATTTTTATGATTTTATTCTGTTATAAAAGTGAATATGTTTTTGATAAGGATTATATACCTAATTTTAAAACAAATAAGAAATGTTATTCTATATATATAAAAAATTTGAAAGGATTTGAAAACTCGTAAGAAATTGATTTATATAAAAATGATTTACAACTAAAGGGTTAAATTTGAAATTCGAGAATTGAATTCCGGTATTTAGAATTTGGTTTTAAGATTTTGGAAAATATATAAAATAATACGATTTAAAAGTATTTTTCCGAATAAGAAATGTTTCAAATGAGTTCAAATGAATTCCAATAATTTTGAAAAAATTTCAAAGAAGTTTTCAAGAAAATAAAAGTCCAGAACTCACTTATGTCGCTGGAAAATAATTTTGGTGATGAGTGCACGCATCATCGACATTGATTTTCGAGTTTCAGAGTGGGGGAGAGGCCACTTTAATAGCTTCACTATGCAAGTGATTTTGTAAAACCGTTTTTGATTTCAAATTCCGAAGTATAATTTGATATCTTCGAAAGATATATGTATATATTTGAAACAATTTAAAGTAAGACCGGTGTTCAGTCCTCGAGTTTCAGATTTAATAATTGATTTATTGATTTATTGTTGATTTTCAACTCTTGAATTCAAAATTTGATTTCCCTAACTCTTTTGAGTGTTCGAACACTTCCAAATCGTGATTAAATTTTCAAAGCTAAGAAATTTCGAAGAATATAAAATGTTTGATAAAGAATATAAATTTAGTTTTGCAATGTTTTGGGAAAAAAATTAGTTTTGAATAATGGTTTTCAGAAAGGTAAATTGGATATTTCAAATAGAAATAAATAGTTTAAGGGTTTAAAGGGAGAATTATAAATTTGAAAACCATTTTGAGTATAATTGGTTTTGAGAAAAATATTTGGTTTTGAAATTGAATTGGAATTAAAAACCAGTACTTATATGGTGATTTTGGAAATGAATTTATTTGACTTGAATTATGTTAATTTGGAAACTGGGATTATTTTCTAAGCCTATTATTTTGGGAACTTTGAAATTTAGATATTTAATTTGGAAAAAATTGGTGAAATCATATATGATTTTTAAACTGAATAGATATTGAATGATTTGAAACTGAGAACCTTATATTATTAAGCACTTGATTTGGGAGTGGTCGAACTTATATAAATTGGATTTGTAAAAGTATGAAATTGATTTGAAATCCGTTGATTTGAAGGTACTCAATTTGGAAAGATATTTTATATAATCGAACCTATATAAGTATGATTTGATATACTATTGATTTGGAAAGTATTCGATTTGGGAAAAAGGGAATCCTATATATAATGGACTTTATATAAGTATGATATTTGAAAGTGATTTGAAAAGGTACTATATGATATATATTTTCGAAGTAAAGATATGGAAAGTGCCTTCTGCTTGATATCCGCTTTGTGGCCACATCGTGGATTCATTCTATCGATATTATTCTTTCTGATTTTTGGTTTTCCGGATGTAATACTCGAGTGTTCCCACCGTAGCGTAACCCATGGTTTTTTTTCTCTCGCGAATGCATAGCGCAATTGCCTGGCTGAGTCTTGCCTAGGGGTACGGATTGTTTCCTAGGGGATCCAGGCGTAACCATTGTGTATCCTGCAATCTGTGTAGGTCGCGAATAGTAGCGCAAGTGCCTGGCTGAGTCTTGCCTAGGGGTACGGATTGTTTCCTGGGGGATCCAGGCGTAACCATTGTGTATCCTGCACTCTACTAGTCATCATGGCGTAACTCGCAGGGCTGAAAAAGCTTACGGATATGGATTGTTTCCGGGAGGACCCAGGCGTAACCATTGTGTATCTGTGAACCATGATCGGACAAAGGTTTTGGTTTGGTTGTTTGGTTTGGATTGTACTTTCCATATCTATTATTTTTAAAGGATTTTCAATTATTTTCACTGGGTGTTGAAACGGGTCTACCAAGTACTTGAAGAATTCTTGCTTTGCGCCTGATCAACGCATGGCCAGAGTCTGCAAGAACGAGGATAAACTTGTTGAAACATCGAGTTGTAAAAGTATTTTCGAAAGGAAAATTTATATCGATATAATAGTATTTTATTATAAATGTATTTTTCCCAACAAAGAATTTTTGAATTAATATTTGAAATTTAAATTCTTATGGTTCTAGATTAATTATTCGTGCCCGATACTATTCCTTGCATCTACCTTATCTACTCAGTTTAGTTATTCACCTTGATTCTGTTTTCCAAACCTACCTTCCTTTCCTTTTTGAATATAATCTTTAAAATATTGTAAGTATTTTGAAGTTATTAATTTAATAAAACATATTTAATTCCAATGGGTTTTATGAAAACTTAAAGTATTAAAGATAACTGAATTGCAAATGAAGTTTTCAAATAAATATTTCAAATAAAATGTATATAGTTAAATAAATTGTTAATCCTTATCTTTCAATCTATCTTTCCTTCCGGTTGTTTCTTTTCTCCTACCTCCTTCCTTTTCGGGGATGAAAAGTTTTGAGTAGGGGAGAATGTAACGACCCGTAGATTTTAATAGTTTTTAATTGGTTTTATAACGTATTTAATTTGGATTTTGAGAAATTTTAATAATAATATTTTGAAATAAAGTTTAAATATTTGGTTTACGTATAATTAAATATAGCAAATGGTAAATTTTCAATTAATTTTATGAAAGTTTATTTATTTTGTGAAATTCTGTTAAATTCATGCTGACTTGCTAATGATATGTAATCTAAATTTTAATAAAAGGATCTGCAACATCGTAGTTGTAAATTATGAATGTTATTGTTTATAATCATACATGTAACTCTAATGATACGATTTTAATAACAAATTCTGTGTTCAAGATATGGATTTCATAATAGTATTTTCTTAATATCCTTAGCTTTCAACAATAATCAATTAGCGACCTTAATCTTAATAGGATTTGAAAATCATCAACATTCGGATAAGTCAAATGATATTCTAAATGTTAATAATAATCTTGAAAAAAACAACTTTATGAGAAGAACATTTTAAGTACACATAAATTTTTATTGGATTATGTTAATATGTATTCAGTAGCCATATGCTAACAACCGCTCAAACAAGAGATAATCACTAATACACAGTGTTAATTGTTAAAAAATCAAACTATCTATATTTATCACGCAAAAATGCAAAATCATAAAGGTCAATAGTGAAATTATGCAATTTTAACATGTGCGTAGAATGCACATACTGATATTTTCTGATTTTGTGCATTGCACTAAGAATTATTGGATCCTATTCATCGTTAATTTGCTACCATTTCACGACTTTGACCACCACCTTAATTTGTTGAATGCCACGAATGCCAAAATGATGAATGATGTTGCAAGTCAGAAGAAAATGCATGCTCCTATACGCGTTTTTGCGTTAAATGACATTAGATGCCAACAATATTATTATGCATTTTCATTATCTTAATTCTTTTATCAATTAACCTCTCCACTTTTCTTTCCAATCTGATTTATAACCTGCCTATTTACTTTTCTTACCATATTTATTATTTGCTAGAATCTAGCCGTTTCATAATTCCCTTTTTCAGCATTTGATGTGTCTTCTCTAAATCTAAGCGGAAAATCTAGCTTACCCCTTTTATTCATTTACATTTTTTTCTGTTTCAAATTTCATCGTGACTGACACGCAACCTTACTTTAATCACTGCGTCAATCAAGCATCCATCTATTAATTTTCAATTATTTTATATTTATTGCCAACGTTATGAATTTGAAAGATCACTTGCTTCCCTTGTCTCCCTGATTTCACGTCTCTGTGCCTATCCTTTTGAGTTTCTTACTTTTATATTCTATTATTTGCCTAAACGTGCATTTTGACTGTTGCCATTCCCGTATTCATTTCTTTCCTTTTTGAAATTAAAACGTATACGTTTTACATTTATTTATTTCTAAACCATTCATTGCCTTTCCTTTAAATCAATCTATTCTCTTCTTATTTTGTTTTAATTTATTTCCTCTTTTCACCAACACTCAATCTTTATACATATTTGTTTTAATTCATTTTCTCTATACATGTGCATTCAATCTTTATACATATTTGTTTTAATTTATTTTCTCTTTTCACCAGCATTCAATGTTTATATACATATTTGTTTCATTTTATTTCCTCTGTTCACCAGCATTTAATCTTTATATATTTTTTTTAATTTATTTTCTCTTTCTTTTTTTTACTTCTCCTTAATTTATAGGAATAAATTCTTAAATTTCCTCTAGCCATTACTATCTTTATTTCTTGCCACTTTAAACAAAATTTCTTTCCACTTTATCAATGTGAGGCTTCTCTTATAAATACAAATCACTCGTACATACCCTACTCCATATCAATAGACCTTCATCTCCTCTCTTGCGTGTGAAGCTTCTTCTGTAGGTAAATGGCTGCACTAATTTTTTTTTCTTCTTCTTATTTCTTTTCTTTTTCTTCTTCTTTTTCATCCTTTTCTTTTGTTTTATTATTGTTTATATTGCTTTTGCTTTTCCTTTATTTTAAGCAAAACATGCTTCAAGTATATATTTTACATTATAAGTATATTTATATAGTGCAGCGCAAGTATACATTAAATTTAAAGTTATAAACATTTGCATTTGTTCTATGGTTAGTTTTATATGAGTATTTATTGAAATTTGTATAGTCTGACTTTTGAATATACATTGGGTTATTTCATACGGTTTATATATAATATAAGATGTTTAGAAGTTTGCATATATGTTACAGTATGTAAGATTTTTATATAAAAAAAAGAAAGGTGTTAATTTTATATTGTATTGTTTATAAGAAGGTGTTAATTTTATAATATATATATTGTGGGACAGTATACATTTATAAACATATTAATATACAGTAAGTTATAAAACATAAGTTGATATATAGGTAGAGTTTGCATGGGTTTAAATTTTCCTTCTGTTGTTTAAAATATAGTTGTAGAGTTATAAAATTTTGGGGAGAATACATAGTATAATATATTTTAAGTTTGTTTGTGTGTCTGTCCAGAGATGAATTATTAAAGAAATACAGTTTTATAAGATGTAAGATCTGTTGTTTTAAAATGTAAGTTTATACTAGTGATTATATGGGTTAAAATTTGACATTGATATTTTTAAGATGATAAAGAAAGTTTAATGTAAGTGTTAACATGTAAGAAATGCCTGAAGCCTGTTTTAATATTAAAGAAAATACTGGAATTTAAATTGTTAAATTATGTTGGAGCTGTGCTCTCGCCCTTCTCTTTCTTATAAATATTTTGCAAAAGGTAAATTTATATCAAGTATAAGGTGTGTAGTGTTTCAGCAAATCAAGGAAAGTCGATATTGGTCTTAACAATAATAATGTGGAATGTTGACTTAAATGTTGATTTAAATATGATTATAAAAAAAATTATGTTAATATTGGTTTTAAACATAGTTTTGCAGTTTTCTATTATTTTCATTTGTTTGAAAACGTATGTATGTATATGTAATTTTAATGCGTTTCAAAACTAATATTGGTTAAGAGAGTAATATAATAGAATAATATTTGTATTTCATTTCGGTCTACATAAAGCAGTTTCTGATCTATTTTCATCGATCTCTATTTACCAGTTGTCCATCGTATTCGTGCCAATCTTGCTTCGCTTTGAAAATTTAGTTTGGATTTGTTCGATGTCTAGATCGTGATCCAGCGTAGCTCAATTCTTTGTCCAATCTATCTAGCCTCGAAAGGTGAGCAATCACTCACGATTTAACATTCTTATATTTATTAAATTTGATTTAAATTGAAACGACAATTGAAATATGTTGTTATTAGTTATTTAAATTGTTTATATGCTATTATTTGTAACTGTTCACCTGTGGGATATGACACCATATCCTGTTGTTTATATTATATTGTTATTAATGATATATGCCTGCTATATTATTATTATATGTTATCACTCTGCAAGTTCCCTGTAGTTTAGAATTCAGCATGGGTTGAAATGATACATACCCGAACGGACTTAAGAATAGGAGAATTTCGTTATGAGTTGAAATGATAGACCCAAGCGATTTTCATTTAATTGAATTTGGGATTACGGGTTGAAATGATATCCACCCGTATATATTTAGTGTACGGTTTGAAAAGATAAATATCCGTAGCACTTGACCATATGATAGGAAATATATACAGACACCGTTGGTCCATATATATAAAAATATTTTGAAATAAATTCATTGTTTTGGAAAGAAATATATCGTCTTAATAAATATTAATTCTTAAATTATTATATATAAAGGGTAATGATATATATATAGATTTAATAATATTTAATTCAATTAAGATTGATTTAATACATAAATTATGTTAATTATTTAGGTAAATTATAGTTCAAATAGATTTTTGCAATAATTGGGATAAATTAAGATTGGGAGATAAATTTGAGTTTATTAAAAATGGTATTTAAATAAGGATTTATTTAATTAAATCAATTTGAAATTTTGAATGGGAAATTTAAGGGTATGATTTTGTAACTGGATTTTTGATGTAAGTGATTTAATGAATATTTCACGTTTAAATATATTAAAGAAAATATTGAGTAAAATGTAATTAAGGTTACTTAAATGATATTGAATCTAATAAGGGAGTATTTCAAGACTAAATAATAATGAGGTTAAATCGAGATCTATATGAAACTGTTATATTGAACTTTTAAATATTAAAGCCTTGAACTATATTGGAATTTAAATGGTTTATTTTGAGATTCGGATCTGTATTTGAAATAAATATAGTTGAATTCGTTATTTAAAAACTAAATTGAATTTAAATTGATAAATTAAGATTGGATTTAATTTGAATAGGAAGGTCGGGTTGATGTTGAAACAATTGGTTAAGTTGAGGAAATTGAAAATACTTTACTCTATAAATTATTTAATATATATATATATAAATACTATTTTGGGAAATATAGAGATATTTGAAGTGAAAATGATATTTGGTTTTGAAGTATAAATTAAGTTGAAAGGACTACGGTGTTATAGTGTATATTTCTACCTTGTAGATAGTTCTATGGACCCTTAGAGGATGGTTATCCCAAACATCCTTTAAGTTAATTGTATTTCAGTTGATATTTCACTTGAGTTGGATTTATTTAGATAAGAATGTTAATCCTGACTCGAGTGTTTTGTGTTTTGCTTTATGCTCGGGTCAGACTGAGTGATACAGCAATTGAGACTCACCTTCGAAGTTGGAGTTTGCTTGAAGATCCAGCTATCTATCCTTTCAGTCATCCAGTTGATTGGTCCAGAGAAGTCTTCCGCACGTACTGGAGACTTCACTGTATCTGAGATATTCTATTGTACTTTATCTCTAACTCTGATTTTTTTTATAGTAGCTTCATGAAGTACTATCTATTTATTCCGCTGCGTATTTTTGTACTACTCTGTATCTGTGATTCTGTGTTTGATTTATTTACTGTATATGTTGGGTTTTGCCAAGTTTTTATTAACAATTCGGTATTTTGAATTATACAAGTCGGACATGTATGGTTTTATTGTCGATTTGAATGGTCCAAAATAGCGGGTCGTTACACAACTACAATGACGGTAAATAAAACTTTAATATCCAAGTAAATAATCTTTGCTTCATTTATTAAATCATAACTTATTTTCATATTAAACAGAAAGGAATAGTGTGTGATACAATGGGTGTAAAAAAAAGTATGGTCTTCCCTATGCTAGAATCCATTGTACAAGACAAATTTGCTGAAAGTATATATTTTCCTTTGCATTGTGAAAACCACTGGACATTAGTGACTTTAACATACCCAACAATGCAATGATGCCATTTTGATTCTAACCGCCTTAGAAGATCAAATGAAAGGAACAATTTCAGTTTAAAAGAAGCTATAAAATTGGTATGAGATTTCTCTTTCTTTTAAAAAAATTACTTATTGCAGATAAAAAAGGTGAATATGACCTAAATTTTTAACATTTTGTCTTTATTAGAGACAAAAAATAGAAGAAATGCTCAAAGAAATTTGGAAATAAAATAAAATAATAGACATGGAGGTGAAACTAGATGATATGCATCAAATAAAGTGTGCACAGCAAGCAGAAGATACGTAGTTTTTTGGGTTAAAATGATGTCTACTGACAACAAATGAACAATATAATGGAAACTACTAGTCATAATCAATTGACAGTTGCTCATTATTCAAACAATCTATGTTTTTGCATTATAATATCTCATTCGTACATTTATACATCATTGTATGCCTTTTATATTTAATTGAATTTGATTCAGAACAAAATATTGAAAAATATTATCTCTCAATTCCATAAACATTTTGTTCAGAAATAAACAGTTACTACAGGAAGAAAATTGATACCTACATAAATGAAACTGATACCTACATAAAAGAAACTGATACCTACAAAAACAAAACTTACACCTACAAAAACAAAACTGATAACTACATAATAAAAAATATTTAGCAAAAATATCTTAAAGTAATAACTACAAAAACAAAAATTCATATAAAAAATGATACTAAATGTGCTAGTAAAACTGTTAAATATTTTAATTCAAAGCATACTATATGCTTGTACCATTATCTCTGAAATTCATTGTTCTGTATTAATTATTAACCTGATAATAAAACTTATGCAAACTGATACTAAAACTACATTTTGGTTTCAACAGGCTTGACTGTGGTATATTTGTAATGATATTCATCATTTCACTGAACAAAAGTAGAATACCAATATAACTTGAAAAGAAGTAAATATTATCCACAAGAGCAAAGATTGTACATGCAATATTGTAACGACTAGTAGATTTTAATAGTTTTAAATGGTTTTATTTAACGTAATTAATTGAAACTATTGAGAAATTTTATATAATAATATTTTGAGATAAAAATTTAATATTTGGATTACGTCCAATTAAACATAGCAGATTTTAAATTTTCAATTTATTTTATCAAAGTTTATTCCATCGTGAAATTCTATTTAATTCAAGCTAGCTAATAAATTGCTTTAATAAATATTACAGAATCAATTCTTTAATAAATATTGCAGAATCAATGCACAGATGTTATCAATTTCATTTTTATGGTGGTACGTTCCTTTACGTTTCCTACCGGTTAAATTATAAATAATTTCCTTTGATGGGTCAGCTAAATCAAAGCAACGTGACCGTTGCTATTTATTTCTTTTATTAATTGCTACAATTATTTTCACCAAATCAAGGGTTGACCGTTACTTGGCTTTCAAATTTTTGACTCTGCATTCAAAAAGAAACGTACAATATAATAAGTACTTCATATTTATTTTCAGTACGTTTCACAAAATTTTCTCTGTCCGTTCTTTTCTATTAAATATATACTTGCAGCTGTTATCAATCCATCGTTTCAATTTGTTATATGGTCCGTTACTCTGCCTTTTCAGATTTGAACGTGCAGCTGGTGGCATTAAAAGTTGCTTTAATTATCCACTGAATTATCGTGACCATCCCACTACTCTATATTTAATCCTGTACGTTTTATCTTCGCTAAAATTTCTCTGTCCATTCTTTTTTTCCATTTTAATATCCTTGTCTTTCCATACTCACGTGCTTTCCAATCAAGTAATAAATTGTTTAAATATCCACCTTATCAACTTGACTGTTGTTATTGCATCACACCAGTATATAATTCAAATCTATCATTATTCTACCATTTCTTCTTTAATAAATTATATGTAACAGTATATCATAAATGGACATCTCACTCTCCACCCATTCATTTCTCTTATTCAATTAATAATGGAATATAAATTTATATATTTGGTATACAATTCAAACAACCGTTACCATTCATACCTCCTAAATTCTAGCGATTGACCCCTCTATTTCCATGGTTCCAATTTTAGTTGCTGGATTACTCATTCCTACCGTTCAACTATATTAGATATTTATAACGTGTAGTCTCTGAGCCTATTTAGCTTCATTTTTTCTTCCTCTCTGTTGCTTCTTGAAAAAAAAAAGATTTTTCCCATTACAATGCTAAAACACATATGATGGAAAAATGAAAAAGGACCAGTTCTCCTTCCTATAGCTTCGTCAAGCCTCCGCCACCACAGCTCGAACCACCTGTCAAGAGCCACAACCCACTCCATGCCTCCTCCCCTCCTCATCCATATTTTTATAAATGGTATGCGTATCATATTGCAATATATGTTTCGTTTTTAAATATTTACATATAGCATGAATATGTACTAGTACTATATATAGTCTATTTTGTTTAATGGATATGTTATACAAGCTGTGTTTTCTTTTATCTAATGGATTTCGAAACTTATAATAAATATTATTGCATTAGTTGTTGTTTTCAACTTCCTGCAACACTTTGTTTTTTTATTATAAATTTTAGCTTGCCGCAATTCTCTTTTCATCTATATTATTTGTATTCTATTATCTAATATATACATTTTATCTAGTTATATATATATTATACTATAAGGTGTATATATATAAGTTTTCATAACCCTTTATAATATGTAGCTATGTATATAAGATTGGACATGTTATATATGAAAGCATTGGTTATAGCAATTAAAAATATGCAAAGGAATTTATGGTGATATTTACTTATGAATAGAACAAGATACGTACCACCATCTGTATCTTCGTCTCTCTCCCCATGTTTTTTTATTATTATTATATATATATATTCTTTCTTTCTTTTTCTCTCTTTTCACTCCTTTCATTTTATAGCTTTTAAATAAATTGACAAACGCTTTGGAAGTATTTAAACGCAGTACACAACAAATTTAATAAGCAGTGGTGTTTTACGTTATTTATAGCCAAATAAAAAATTTGATAAGTTCATACATTTCTAAACTGAAAATAACAAATATATGATGCGATGGAATTAGAATTTTCATACGTCGTGCCATGAGCTGATCTTAAATTTAAAAGAGGTATGATATATCAATCGCTTACAAATAAGACGAAGATAATGTCCTAAATTAAATTTTAGCAAATTGAACGTTAGTGTCGTTATTAAGAAACCAATATTGTGTCATTTGATTATTTGGGTACTAATAATACGTTACTTTATTCATTCCATCAATTCATTTCACACCATGTTATTTTAAATAAATTGCTACTCTTCTACTGAAATTTATCCAAAAATTTAATAAAAATGATCCGACGGTGTATTAGCCTTCAGGACTAATCCCTGAATTCCAAACGTTGGATCCACTTTGCGTTCTGTTTTTTTTCTTCTCTTTTTCCATAAAACATATATAAAGTATAAAGTTTATATTTGTTTTCTGATGTTAGTTGAAATGTAAATATTGATTTTTAAATAGTATATCCATATATATAAGCTACTTTTGTTGTTCGTATATAAATGGTATTGTATGTGCATTTTTATGAAATAGCGCCCAATGTATATTATCTTATAAAGGAATTCATTTGTTATGTCAACTAAATATATGTTACATTTGGTTTATATAAATATATTATAACCGATGTTGACTTCTTTCATTATACTCTTTCATACAGCTAAAATATGTCAGTTTTGTAACCTTGCACATGATTAATATTAGTCTATTTATATAAGTATTTATTTCAAATTTCATATTGTATATATGCAAGCATTCTAATTTATGTGTTTTAAATTAAAAAAAAATGATTTTGGAAAATATAAATACATATATATTTAATTTAATATGTGTTGAATTTAGAATATGACTTTATATATATAATTACATATAGATATATATATATATATATATATGAGTCCACTCATACCATTATCTTCGCCGACCCCGTTCTGACTTGTCCCATCAATTCTTGTTATCAGCTTTGATCGTTGAATTCGTGTCGATTTTGCTTTGCTTAGATTCATAATTCAAATTTCAGTGTCTGTAGCAGTATGCATATCCGTGTCATCTTCTGTATTCTCTAGGCTCGAGAGGTGAGTAATCACTCACGATTAACATTCTTTTATTCAATAAATTTGATTTCAGTTGAAACGACAATTGAAATATGCTGCTGTAGTTATTTCAATTTGTTATATACGCTATTTGTTATATATGCTATTTTCTGTAGTTATATGACACCATATCCTGTTGTTTATATTATATTGGTATTGATGATATATGCCTGTTATTTTATTGTATTTTTTGTTATCACTCTGCAAGTTCCCTGTAGTTTACAAATCACTATGGGTTGAAATGATACATACCCGAACAGACTTTAGAATAGGAGAAAATCGTTATGGGTTGAAATGATAAACCCAAGCGATTTTCATTTAATTGAATTTGGGATTACGGGTTGAAATGATATCCACCCGTATATATTTAGTATACGGATTGAAACGATAAATATCCGTAGCACTTGACTATATGATAGAAAATATATACAGACACTGTTGGTCCATATAAATATTTTGAAAATAATTTCTATAATTTTGGAAAGAAATATATGGTTTAATAAATTTGATTCTTAAGATATTATATAAATGAAAATTGTATATATAGATTTGGTAGTAATATTTGATTTAAATTAGATTGATTTAATACATATAATATGGTTAAGTATTTATGTAAATCTATATTTCAAATAGATTCTCTTGTAATAAATTGAATAATTAAGATTGGGAGATAAATTTGGGTTTATAAAAATGGTATTTAAATAAGGATTTATTTAATTAAATCGATTTGAGATTTTTGAATGGGAAATTTAAAGGGTATGATTTTATTACTGGATTTTTGATTTAAGTGATTTAATGAATATTTCACGTTTAAATAAATTAAAGAAAATATTGAGTAAAATGTAATTTAAGGTTACTTAAATGATATTGAATCTAATAAGGGAGTATTTCAAGATTAAATAATAATGAGGTTAAATCGGGATCTATATGAAACTGTTATATAGAACATTTAAATATTAAAGCCTTGAACTATATTGGAATTTAAATGGTTTATGTTGAGATTCGGATCTGTATTTGAAATCAACGTAATTGAATTTGTTATTTAGCAACTAAATTGAATTAAAATGAAAATTTAGGTTGAACTAAATCTGAATTTATTATTTAGAAAACTAAATTGAATGAAAATTTAGATGAAATGTTGAATACTTAAAGTTTTGAAATATATGGAAATACAAAGGGGTATTTGTGATTATAAATCCGAATTTGAGATCGATAAAATTTAAGTGGTTATTTTAGAAATTGAGTTGAATTTAAATTGATAAATTGAAATTGAATTTAATTTGAATGGGAAGGTCGGGTTGATGTTGGAACAATTTGTTAAGTTGAGGAAATTGAAAATACTTTATTGTGTAAATTATTTAATATATATAAATACTATTTTGGGAAATATAGAGATATTCGAAGTGAAAATGAGATTTGGTTTTGAAGTATAAATTAAGCTGAAATGACCACGATGTTATAGTGTATATTTCTACCTTGTAGAAAGTTCCATGGACCCTTAGAGGATGGTTATCCCAAACATCCTTTAAGTTAATTGTATTTCAGTTGATATTTCACTTGTGTTGGATTTATTGATATAAGAATGTTAATCCTGACTCGAGTGTTTTATGTTTTTCTTTATGCTCGGGTTAGACTGAGTGATACAGCATTTGAGACTCACCTTTGTAGTTCGGAGCTTCATTTGGAAATCCAACTATCGATTCAGGTTCCAGCCTTTCCAGTTGACTGGTTCAGAGAAGTCATCTGTTGCATTGGAGACTTCACTGCATTTGAACTATTCGGTTGTGGCGCCCCACCTCTATACCCACGCTAGCCAAGGAAACTACAGAGTAATGCCGTCAACTAACACGGAGAATAAGACTAGTTAGGAGCGACCATCTATAGCCTTTCTCTAACTATCTATTGAATACATCGACAATAATCACACCAAACGGATCGATATATCCAATGAATACTTAAAACAAAACCATAGGCGGTTGAAGGATATATCAGAACAGAATATAACAACTCAAATGCAATATACATCACAGAACAGAAGATCATCATATACACATATATTGATACATAACAGAGTACACAAAATAATACATGTTAAGTGGTATAGCAAACCACAATATACATACGAGTCAAAAGAATACATATATCGGAGTTACAATAAAAGGACTACACAAAAAGCTTTAACAAAAAGGAACAAGCTGAATAGTCCATGCGGAAGCAAAATAGGCTAAGTCCAAAAGCACGTAACCTGAAACATCTCGGTTTGACCCGAGTATAAAATACACGGGTCAGTCTAGCTAAAAATATCAGTTAGATAAACTGAACAACAATAAACCTGCAAGGTTACAAGGTATACCAAATATCTCTAAAAGTGATAACATAATCATCTAACAAAAGATGAATCATATGATAACAAAACAAGCCTCATATCATCGGCAACATAGATAAACAAAGGATACAAATATCCCAAATCAAGCCAAAAAGGCAAATAACAAATGCCAATAAGGTATACAAGTTCCACAAGGTAATCGCTACATATCATGCGGCTCAGAAAGACCAACACCGAAGGGCGATACCAAGGGAATATACATATGAATGAAACATCAGAAAATTGCTCGAGCTCAGTACTGTATAAACAAGGATCCATGAGCCCGAAGACTCCAAACCTAATATCACCCATGCGGCTCATAACGACCAACATCGGAAGTGATACTAAAGGGCAACAAACCCGAAGGCACAAACCCGAAGGCATATACCCGAAGGCAACAAACCTGAAGGAGACAGTCCGAAGACAATATCCCAAAGGCAACAAACCGTAGTGGTGAAGGTCCGGAGGCCCAGTACTGGACACCACTAACTGGCGGAATGTGTCATAACTCTCAAAAAGGAATCCAAAAAGTGGTAAGGTGAGTCCCATAACCACTCGTTCGCACTAAATGGTTTACTATTCGTCAGTCAATTTCACACTCAAAGCAGTACAAAGTTCACCTCATATCATCAGTAAACCAAACCCGAAGGTCAAAACGATCAATTGAATAGGTCGGGGATTAATTGGAGAGATAAACGCATGGATTCATTGTCCGTGTTTTACCTAACCATTTAATCTCATTTCCACTTCGCTCGAAGTGCGAAATTGTCTGTGTGCGTTTTAAATAGAATTTATAAATTAGAGAAACGAGCTTTTAATGCAATTTGAGATTATTTTATAAAACACGTGGATGAAGTAAAAGAAGAAATCATCAAGGTCAAATATGCATAAACCACTAATTGGAATCAATCTAAATCGATAAAAGTGGGAATCACAAACAAATAGGCACACTTGACAAAATGAAGCAGGTCAGTCGACTGGCCTACTGCAGTCAGTCGACTGAACCATAACCCGAGAGTTTTTAAACTATGCAGTCAGTCGACTGACTACAGGGGGTCAGTCGACTGGTTGTAGCTGGAAATGTTTTCCAGCCTAGCAAATGGAGGAGCAAACTCACCCCATTGCAACCTGTCGAGCAATGGACTTGAGGGGCTTTTGCCAATCTATAACCCAACACCATTGACTCCGATTCACCACCAAAAACATGATCAAACATCAAAGTTATGATTTTCAAGGATATGACTCCAAAACACCAAAAAATGAAATGTTCACCAATTCAATTCAAACCAAAGGCAAATGCACATAAATAAGTGTTAGGAACTCATACCTAACAATCCAACACAGTTGTAAACATAGATGTGAGATAAAAATCTCACCTAACATCAATAATATTAAGAGAAGTAGATGTGAGTTCACAACTCACCTTTTAATTCAAAACAAGAATAGAGAAGCTCAAACACAAGAAGGAGACAAACTACTCTTCACTTCAACTCTACAAGCTTCAATCTAAGAATAAAACACATATTTCCCAAAATTTAGGTTTAGGAAATTCTGAGATTGAAGAGAGAAAGATATAGAGAAGATAAAGAGGAGGCTTACCTATAGCTTCACTTTGATTTTGGAGCAAGAATCAAGTTTGCAAGAAGAAACTAGGGTTTGCAATTTCTATTTCCTCTTCCCTTCCACCATTTTCAGTTTTTCTTAAGCTTAAGAAACGAAATGAGGGTGAATGGATGAAGAGTTAATGAGGTAGGGGGTTTAGTTAGCTAGTGGGCTGAACCCAAACCCAAAACCCAATAGAAAAAGAGTCAAAATTCAACTTACTCCAAACATATCAAAGCTTATACTCAAAAAGGTGACAAACGCCATTTTGGAACCAATGGAAATGGTTTTGAGTTCTAATTCGTCCATTTGCAAATAGTAACTTTTCGGATCCAAAAATCCGACTAACGACGCTATATTTAAAAAAAATATTTAAATATAAAATCGTTAAATATGCGGGTTGTTACAGATCTCCCCTCCTAACAAAATTGCGTCCCCGCAATTCCTATAGACGATGCTTGTAACAACTACATACATACAACATTCAAAAGAAAAGAAAATAAGCTTGAGATGAAAAAATATACTCACCGTTCCCAAGCAAAGATAGAAAACCTGGATAAGATCGCTCAATAAACTCTCTGGTTTCCCAAGTACAGTCATTGGGACTAGCGGACCATTGAACTTTAATGAGCGGCACGTCCTTGTTCCGAAGGTGTCGCACCTCCGTGTCAAGTACGCGAATAGGCTGCTGTACAATAGATAAGTCCGGTGAGATCTCAAGCTCAAGCAAATCAGGAGAATCAATAACATAATCCGATTCCCGAAGACACTTCCGAAGATGAGAGACGTGAAACACGTCATGAATGCCAGATAAATGAGCAGGAAGTGAAACTCTATAAGCCACAGGGCCAATACGTTCAGTAATAGAAAATGGTCCTATATAGCGAGGAGCCAATTTCCCAGTCATACTGAAACGCATAACCCCTTTCAAAGGAGAAACACGAATAAAGACAAGATCACCAATCGAGAACTCGAGAGGCTTCCTACTGCTATCCGTGTAGGATTTCTGGCGACTCTGTGCCTCTTTCATTCTCAACCGGATAAGATCAACCTTCTTGGAAGAATCACGAACAAAATCTGGACCAAGAATAAGCTTCTCCCCAAATTCCAACCAACAAGAAGGTGATCGACATGGCCTTTCATATAAAGCTTCAAAAGGAGCCATACCGATACTAGATTTAAATTGTTGTAGGAGAACTCTACAAGAGGTAGGTGATCCTCCCAACAACCACCGAAATCAAAAATACAAATACGGAGAAGATCTTCCAAGATACGATTCACCCGTTCAGTCTGTCCGTCAGACTGTGGATGATAAGCTGTACTAAAATTAAGCTTTGTTCCCAAAGCTTGCTGAAGACTCTTCCAAAAATGACTCGTGAATAAAGGATCACGATAACTCACAATAGAACTAGGAACACCGTGAAGTCTCACGATTTCCTTGACATACAACTTAGCCAAATGAGAAGCAGTCCTATTAGACTTAATAGGAACAAAATGAGCAGACTTAGTGAGGCGATCAACAATAACCCAGATACTAGAATGGCCCGATCTCGAACGAGGTAGGCCGTCAATGAAATCTATAGAAATTTGATCCCATTTCCACAATGGAATATCTAGAGGCTGAAGAAGACCCGAAGGACGCTGATGTTCGGCCTTAAAACGCTGACAAGTTATGCAATTACTCACATAACTCGCCACATCGTGCTTCATGCCTTCCCAATAATAAAGACGACGCATATCGGCATACATCTTACTACTACCAGGATGAATGGTATACTTAGAACCGTGACAATCATCAAGAATTTCATGCCTAAGTGCAAAATCAGAAGGCACAAAAAGACGGTTCTTCCTGCGAAGACACCATGAGAATCAATGCTGAAATCCCGCAACGCCTCATCACAGGATCCAGACTCACAAAGCTGAATAAGATGCAACAAATCAGGATCACGCCGCTGGGCATCGGCAATACGATCCAATAAAATAGGTCGAGCTCCCAAACTAAATAATATAATAGGAGAATCAGAAGATGAACCTCGATCACGAATTTCACAAAGAGATAGAGTCTCAAGAATATTCCATTCGGCAAGCATCATAGAAACAACAGCCGAATGTTTGCGACTAAGCGCATCAGCAACACGATTACCCTTTCCAGGGGTATACTGGATATCAAAATCATAGGAAGCAAGAATCTCGAGCCAACGCTATTGTCTCATATTGAGTTCCTTCTGAGTGAAAAAATACTTCAAAGATTTATGATCGGTATAAAGAATGAAGCGCCCGCCTAATAAATAGTGTCGCCAAATCTTCAAGGCAAAGACAATGGCGGCTAACTCAAGATCACGAGTGGCATAGCGAACTTCATTCGGACGCAGTTGCCTAGAAGCATAAGCAACTACCCGATCCTTCTGCATGAGAACAGCACCGAGACCACTACCACAAGCATCGGTATAGACAACAAGATCATGATTCCCCTCGGGAACCGCCAAAATAGGAGCATCAGTGAGAAGTTCCTTCAATGTCTAAAAGGAAGCTTCACACTTGTCGGACCAAATAAAACGAATGCCTTTTCGAGTAAGGCTGGTGAGAGGAAGCACAGCATGGGAAAAATCCTTAATGAACCGACGGTAATAACCCGCCAATCCAAGGAAACTACGAATCTCATGCACATTCTCAGGCCTCTTCCAATTCTGGATGGCTTCGATCTTTGAGGGATCGACAGAAATGCCATCGGAAGATACAACATGGCCTAAGAACTTAACCCTATTCTCCCAAAAATGGCACTTGGAGAATTTGGCTCTAAGCTGATGATGACGGAGGGTACTCAAGACAATTCTCAAGTGAATAGCATGCTCAGCATCAGGCTTAGAATAAATAAGGATATCATCAATGAAGACAAGGACGAACTTATCGAGATATTCTCGGAATACTCGATTCATGAGATCGACAAAGAAAGCAGGAGCGTTCGCCAAACTGAGCGGCATAACAAGCCACTCAAAAGAACCATAACGAGTGCGGAAAGCAGTAAGGGGTATGCTATCCCCCGCGACTCGTAACTAATGAAAACCTGTGGCAAGGTCAAGTTGGGAAAAGACCTAAGCACCACTCAATAGATCGAACAAATCATCGATCCTAGGCAATGGATACCTATTCCTAATGGTTAGCTCGTTAAGCTTGCGATAATCAATGCAAAACCTAAGAGTTCCATTAGACTTCTTCACGAAGACGACCACGGATCCCCATGGAGAAAAACTGGACTGAATCAACTTCTTGGACTCAAGCTCTAAAAGCTGTCTCTTGAGTTCCTCATTTTCCTTTGTAGACATCCTCGTGGGAGGACGACTAACTGGCTGCGCGCCTGGAATGAGATCAATGCGGAACTCAATTGCCCGCTTAGGTGGCAAACCCGAGACAGGCTCAAAACATCAGAAAAGTCACAAGCAATAGGAATACGAGATATATCATCATCATCTCACGAATCAAGAGAACATAAAGCCATTTCGGAATTATCCGCATCCCGAAGAATAAGAGATAGCTGAGTAGGCAAATTCGGATGCCGAAGATACAAAATTCTCTCCGAACAAATAATCCGAGCATCATATCTCACTAGCCAGTCCATATCCAAAATCAAATCAAATCCCAGACAAGAAATAACGTGTAGATTCGCACGAAAAGAAAAGCCACATAAAACAATCTCAACATCATCACAAAGCAGGCTAAGGGTCGCGGATCCCCCAATAGGATTCGCAATCCTTAAAGAAGTAACCAAACAAGAAACATCCAAAGATAAATCATCAACGAGCTTTTTCGATACGAAAGAATGTGACGCACCCGTATCGAAAAGAACTCGTATACTACGATCATGAAATAAAATAGAACCTTCCAAAATAGATGGAGATATACCTTTGGGCTGAGAGGGACCTTCAAAAGCCATGGTAGCATAAAGCCTGCTAGACTTGGCACCAGCCGGAACAGTAGGGAAAGCAGAAACATGATGACCTTCCTTCTTGCAATAGCGACAGAAGAGAGGCTTAGGACAAGCTCGAATAATATGATCAGGAGAATCACAATTTAAACACTTCCGAATGAAATGTGTTCCAACAGACTGAGGCTGAGAACTAGAACTACCAGTCTTCTTCTTCTTAGAAGGAAAAGACCTGGACTTCTGAAATGGAAATTGCCTCTTGTTGGGGTTCTTGGAAACCTCAACATCAACATCACTATCACACTCCTTCTCAACGGTCTCGAGATGAAGTGCCCAATCAACCAACTCCTCAAAAGAGAGCTTAAGCTGGAGCAACAAGGACTTCTTAAGATATTTCCTAAGACCAGAAACGAACTTCAAATTCTTCTTATAAGAAGTGCTAATGAATTCAAGACCATACTTAGATAAAGCCTCGAATGATGCAACATACTCAGAAACAGAAGATCTCCCTTGCTTCAACTCAAGGAAGCGACGGGTCAATAAAACTTTTTCAGATTCAGGAACGAACTTGAATTCAAATCGCTCCCGAAACTGAGTCCAAGAAAGAGTAGACTCATCAATCTCGGCTACAAGAAGCTCATACCAATCAAGAGCACGCTCTTGTAATAAGCTAGAAGTTACAAGAGCTCTATCATGGTCAGAAAGATTCATACGAGAGAAGATACGCTCGCACGTGCGAAACCAAGCTTGGACTTCAAGAACAGACTCGGAGCCCTTAAACGGCTTTCCTGCAAGATGAGCAAAATCACTGCACTGACGTGCGAAGGCAGACTTGCGAGGTGGAGAAACTCGAGGAGGAACTAGAGGCTGAGTGCTCCTAAACAATTCCAAAAATTGATCGACAGACATATAAACGCCATCCGGACGTGAACCACTAGATCGTCCGGCATCCGAACACCGTCCCCTGCCTCTTCCAGCCATACGCTGAAGGTAAGATAAGAACAAGATTAATCACAAGATAGATACTTCAATATGGAATACTACGGAATTTAAATGCATTCCTAGATGTATTCCCACATTCTATCTAACCTTGATGGTAGAAGGAATAGAAAGGCACGATGATTCAAAGATTTGTATCACTTATACACTTTGATGTACCGTAATATGTGCATCTATTCTGTGTTTATCATATTTTGTTCTGAACCTTGCTCCAATACCACGCTGTGACGCCCCACCTCTATACACACGCTAGCCAAGGACACTACAGGGTAATGCCGTCAACTAACACGGAGAATTAGGCTGGTTAGGAGCGACCATCTATAGCCTTGCTCTAACTATCTATTGAATACATCGACAATAATCACACCAAACAGATTGACATTTCCAATGAATACTTAAAACAAAACCATAGGTGGTTGAAGGATCTATCATAATAGAATATAACAACTCTAATGTAATATACATCACAGAACAGAAGATCATCATATACACGTATATTGATACATAACAGAGTACACAAAATAATACATGTTAAGTGGTATAGCAAACCACAATATACAGACGAGTCAAAAGAATACATATATCAGAGTTACAATAAAAGGACTACACAAAAAGCTTTAACAAAAAGGAACAAGCTGAATAGTCCATGCGGAAGCAAAATAGGCTAAGTCCAAAAGCACCTAACCTGAAACATCTCGGTCTGACCCGAGTATAAAATACACGGGTCAGTCTAGCTAAACAAATCAGTTAGATCAACTGAACAACAATAAACCTGCAAGGTTACAAGGTATAACAAATATCTCTAAAAGAGATGACACAATCATCTAACAAAAAATGAATCATATGATAACAAAACAAGACTCATATCATCGGCAACATTGATAAACAAAGGATACAAATATCCCAAATCAAGCCAAAACAGCAAATAACAAATGCCAATAAGGTATACAAGTTCCACAAGGTAATCGCTACATATCATGCGGCTCAAAAAGACCAACACCGAAGGGCGATATCAAGGGAATATACATATAAATGAAACATCAGAAAATTTCTCGAGCTCAGTACTGTATAAACAAGGATCCCTGAGCTCAAAGACTCCAAACCCAATATCACCCATGCAGCTCATAACGACCAACATCGAAAGCGATACTAAAGGGCAACAAACCCGAAGGCACAAACCCGAAGGCACATAACCGAAGACAACAAACCTGAAGGAGACAGTCCGAAGACACTATCCCAAAGACAACAAACCGTAGTGGTGAAGGTCCGGAGGCCCAGTACTGGACACCACTAACTGGCGGAATGTGTCATAACTCTCAAAAAGGAATCCGAAAAGTGGTAACGTGAGTCCCATAACCACTCGTTCGCACTAAACGGTTTACTATTCGTCGGTCAATTTCACACTCAAAGCAGTACAAAGTTCACCTCATATCATCGGTAAACCAAACCTGAAGGTCAAAACGATCAATTGAATAGGTCGGGGATTAATTGGAGAGATAAACACATGGATTCATGGTCCGTGTTTTACCTAACCATTTAATCTCCTTTCCACTTTGCTCGAAGTGCGAAATTGTGTGTGTGCGTTTTAAATAGAATTTATAAATTAGAGAAACGAGCTTTTAATGCAATTTGAGATTATTTTATAAAACCCGTGGATGAAGTAAAAAAAGAAATAATCAAGGTCAAATATGCATAAACCACTAATTGGAATCAGTCTAAATCGATAAAAGTGGGAATCACAAACAAATAGGCACATTGGACAAAATGAAGCAGGTCAGTCGACTGGCCTACTGCAGTCAGTCGACTGTACCATAACCCGAGAGTTTTTAAACTCTACAGTCAGTCGACTGACTGCAGGGGGTCAGTCGACTGGCTGTAGCTGGAAATGTTTTCCAGCCTAGCAAATGGAGGAGCAAACTCACCCCATTGCAACCTGTCGAGCAATGGACTTAAGGGGCTTTTGCCAATCTATAACCCAACAACATTGACTCCGATTCACCACCAAAAACATGATCAAACATCAAAGTTATGATTTTCAATGATATGACTCCAAAACACCAAAAAATGAAATGTTCACCAATTCAATTCAAACCAAAGGCAAATGCACATGAATAAGTGTTAGGAACTCATACCTAACAATCCAACACAGTTGTAAACATAGATCTGAGATAAAAATCTCACCTAACATCAATAATATGAAGAGAAGTAGATGTGAGTTCACAACTCACCTTTTAATTCAAAACAAGAATAGAGAAGCTCAAACACAAGAAGGAGACAAACTACTCTTCACTTCAACTCTACAAGCTTCAATCTAAGAATAAAACACATATTTCCCAAAAGTTAGGTTTAGGAAATTCTGAGATTGAAGAGAGAAAGAGGTAGAGAAGATAAAGAGGAGGCTTACCTATAGCTTCACTTTGATTTTGGAGCAAGAATCAAGTTTGCAAGAAGAAACTAGGGTTTGCAATTTCTATTTCCTCTTCCCTTCCACCATTTTCAGTTTTTCTTAAGCTTAAGAAATGAAATGAGGGTGAATGGATGAAGAGTTAATGAGCTAGGGGGTTTAGTTAGCTAGTGGGCTGAACCCAAACCCAAAATCCAATAGAAAAAGAGTAAAAATTCAACTTACTCCAAACATATCAAAGCTTATACTCAAAAAGGTGACAAGCGCCATTTTGGAACCAATGGAAATGGTTTCGAGTTCCAATTCGGCCATTTGCAAAAAGTAACTTTTCGGATCCAAAAATCCGACTAACGATGCTATATTTAAATAAAATATTGAAATATAAAATCGTTAAATATGCGGGTTGTTACATCGGTTGTATTTCTCTAACTCTGATGTATATAGTAGCTTCATGAACTACTATTCTTTATTTATTCCGCTGCATTATATTACTCTGTGATCTGTGATTGATTTATTTACTGTATATTTTAAGTTTTGTCAAATTTTAATTAACAATTCGGTATTTTGAATTATTCAAGTCGGATATGTAGGGTTTTATTATCTATTTGAATGGTCCAAAATAGCGGGTCGTTACAGTTGGTATCAGAGCTTTGGCTGTAGGCAAAACTTAGCATATATAGTAAATTTATTTACAGAATCACTTTCGCTCGAGTTGAATCGCTTCCTTTTGACTCGATTTCCTTTGAATTTTGGAATGTCCCTCGGTTCCGAAATTCATTCTGACTCTCCCTATTTATATACGTTTGATTCCGGAGTATCCCATAACTCCACTGAATGATTTGTAAAGGGGGTGAAAACTCCTTTTCAATTGGCATTGACTCACCGAAGATTTCTGTATCCTCGGTTTACAATGCTGGTATATCTTGTTATGCCGAATTCTATATCTTAGGCGATCGAATGTCGAATTGCCTCATAATTCTACACCGATCTAATTTTGGAATCACGGTTGACCGGTAAAGGTCGCCCGCGATTTATATAAGTATATCCATCTTCTGTTTTGTAATTTAATTATCTCATCTTTGATCGAGTCTATCTTCGAATCAGGATTCTATTGATTGGAGTTCCTCTAAATAAATCGCTATCTTTGTTTTGAAATCCATTCTTGAATCATCCTTTGAAAATCGGTTTTTGTTTGTATTTTTGAAATTGTTTATACCGAAATTTTATTTTGATAACTATGATTTTATTCTATATATAAAAGTGAAAATGTTACCCTATATATAAAAGTTTTGAAAGGATTTGAAATTTTGAAAAATTATAGAAATAGATTTATATAAAAATGATTTACAATTGTAAAGTTAAATTTGAAATTCGAGAATTGAATTCCGGTATTTTGAAATTGGTTTTAAGATTTTGGAAAATATATAAAAATAATACGATTTAAACGTATTTTTCGAATAAGAAATGTTTCAAATGAGTTCAAATGAATTCCAATAATTTTGAAGAAATTTAAAAGAAATTTTCATGAAAATAGAAGTCCAGAACTCACTTATGTCGTTGGAAAATAATTTCGGTGATGAGTGCACGCATCATCGACATTGATTTCCGAGTTTCAAAGTGGGGGAGAGGCCTCTTTAATAGCTTCGCTATGCGAGTGATTTTGTAAAACCGTTTTGATTTCAAATTCCGAAGTTTGATATTTTCAAAAGATATATGTATATATTTGAAACAATTTAAAATGAGACCGGTGTTCAGTCCTCGAGTTTCGGATTTAAGAATTGATTTATTGATTTTTTGTTGATTTTCAACTCTTGAATTGAAAATTTGATTTCCCTAACTATTTTGAATGTTCAAAAACTTCCAAATCGAGATTAAATTTTCAAAGCTAAGAAATTTCGAAGAGTATAAAATGTTTGATAAAGAATATAAATTTAGTTTTGAAATGTTTTGAAAAAAAAAGTTGAATAATGGTTTTCAGAAAGGTAAATTGGATATTTCACATAGAAATAGATAGTTTAAAAGTTTAAAAAAAAGGGATATTTATAAATTTGGAAACCATTTTGAGTATAATTGATTTTGGGAAAATATTTGGTTTTGAAATTAAATTGGAATTAAAAACCATTACTTATATGGTGATTTTTGGAAATGAATTTGTTTGACTTGAATTATTTTAATTTGGAAAATGGGATAATTTTCTAAACCTATTATTTTGGGAACTTTCAAATTTAGATATTTAATTTGGAAGAAAATTTGGTGAAATCATATATGATTTTGAAACTGAATTGATATTGAAATGATTTGAAATTTGAGAACCTTATATTATTAAGCACTTGATTTGGGAGTGATCGAACTTATATAAAATGGATTGTATAAGTATGAAGTCGATTTGAAATCTATTGATTTGAAAGGTACTCAATTTCGAAAGAGATTTTATATAATCGAATTATATATAAGTATGATTTGATCTACTATTGATTTTGGAAAGTATTCGATTTGGGAAAAATGGAATCCTATATATATGGACTTTATATAAGTACGATATTTGAAAGTTATTTGAAAAGGTACTATATGATATATATTTTCGAAGTAAAGATATGGAAAGTGCCTTCTACTTGATATCCGCTTTGTGGCCACATCGTGGATTCATTCTATCGGTATTATTTTCTCTGATTTTTGGTTTTTCAGATGTAATACTCGAGTGTTCCCACCGTGGCGTAACCCATGGTTTTTTTTCTCTCGCGACTGCATAGCGCAATTGCCTGGCTGAGTCTGGCCTAGGGGTACGGATTGTTTTCTGAGGGATCCAGGCGTAACCATTGTGTATCCTGCAATTTGTGTAGGTCGCGAATAGTAGCGAAACTGCCTGGCTGAGACAACCTAGGGGTACGGATTGTTTCCTGGGGGACCCAGGCGTAACCATTGTGTATCCTGCACTCTACTAGTCATCATGGCATAACTCATAGGGCTGAGAAAGCTTACGGATACGGATTGTTTCCTGGGGGATCCAGGCGTAACCATTGTGTATCTGCGAACCATGGTCGGACAAAGCTTTTGGTTTGGTTGTTTTGTTTGTATTGTACTTTCCATATCTGTTTTAAAGGTTTTTCAAGTATTTTCACTGGGTGTTGAAACAAGTCTACTAAGTACTTGAAGAATTCTAGCTTTGCGCCTGATCAACGCATGGCCAGAGTCTGCAAGAACGAGGATAAACTTGTTGAAACATCGAGTTATAAAAGTATTTTCGAAAGGAAAATTTATTTCGATATAATAGTATTTTATTATAAAAGTATTATTATAAAGGTATTTATTATAAAAGTATTTTTCCCAACAAAGAAATTTTGAATTAATTTTTGAAATTTGAATTCTTATGGTTCTAGATTAATTATTCGTGCCCGATACTATTCCTTGCATCTACTTTATCTGCTCAGTTTAGTTATTCATCTTGATTCTGTTTTCCAAATCTACCTTCCTTCCTTGTTGGATATATCCTTTAAAAATATTGTTTAATTATATACTACATGGTTTAATAGAAATTTTAGTGTTATAAATATTTAAGAAGTTATTTATCTAAAATAAAACATATTTTTTATAAAAAAATGATTTGTGATCTAATAATACTATTTGGAAGGTATCTTGAAACAAAATAAAAATTTATGAATTTTGGATTTAATATTTCAATAGCTTCTTTGTAAATATAAGTAATAATGTAAATAATTGTTTTCAAAGGAGTTTGAAAAGTATTAAAATATTAAAGAAAATTAATTTTCAAATGAAGTTATCAAATAAATATTTCAAATAAAATTTATATAGTTTTAAATTAATTGTTTATCTTGTCTTTCAATCTATTTTATTTCTGGTTGTTCTATTCTCCTACCTCCTACCTTTTCGGGGACGAAAAGTTTTGAGTGGGGGAGAGTGTAACGACCCGTAGATTTTAATAGTTTTAAATGGTTTTATTTAACGTAATTAATTAAAACTTTTGAGAAATTTTATATAATAATTTTTGAGATAAAAATTTAATATTTGGATTACGTCCAATTAAACGTAGCAGATTTTAAATTTTCAATTTATTTTATCAAAGTTTATTCCATCGTGAAATTCTATTTAATTCAAGCTAGCTAATAAATTGCTTTAATAAATATTACAGAATCAATTCTTTAATAAATATTGCAGAATCAATGCATAGATGTTATCAATTTCATTTTTATGGTGGTACGTTCCTTTACGTTTCCTACCGGTTAAATTATAAATAATTTGCTTTGATGGGTCAGCTAAATCAAAGCAACGTGACCGTTGCTATTTATTTCTTTTATTAATTGCTATAATTATTTTCACCAAATCAAGGGTTGACCGTTACTTGGCTTTCAAATTTTGGACTCTGCATTCAAAAAGAAACGTATAATATAATAAGTACTTCATATTTATTTTCAGTACGTTTCACAAAATTTTCTCTGTCCGTTCTTCTCTATTAAATATATACTTGCAGTTGTTACCAATTCATAGTTTCAATTTATTATATGGTCTGTTACTCTGCCTTTTCAGATTTGAACGTGCAGCCGGTGGCATTAAAAGTTGCTTTAATTATCCACTGAATTATCGTGACCATCCCACTACTCTATATTTATTCCTGTACGTTTTATCTTCGCTTAAATTTCTCTGTCCATTCCTTTTTCCATTTTAATATCCTTGCCTTTCCATACTCACGTGCTTTCCAATCAAGCAATAAATTGTTTAAAAATCCACCTTATCAACTTGACCGTTGTTACTGCATCACAACAGTATATAATTCAAATCTATCATTATTCTACCGTTTCTTCTTTAATAAATTATATGTAACAGTATATCATAAATGGACAGCTCATTCTCCACCTATTCATTTCTCCTATTCAATTAATAATGGAATATAAAGTTATATATTTGGTATAAAATTCAGACAACCGTTACCATTCATACCTCCTAAATTCTAGCGATTGACCCCTCTATTTCCATGGTTCCAATTTTAGTTGCTAGATTACTCATTCCTACCGTTCAACTATATTAAATATTTATAACGTGTAGTCTCTGAGCCTATTTAGCTTCATTTTTTCTTCCTCTCTGTTGCTTCTTGAAAAAAAAAAGAGATTTTTCCCATTACAATACTAAAACACATATGATGGAAAAATGAAAAAGGACCAGTTCTTCTTCCTATAGCTTTTTCAAGCCTCCGCCACCACAGCTCGAACCACCTGTCAAGAGCCACAACCCACTCCATGCCTCCTCCCCTCGTCATCCATATTTTTATAAACGGTATGCGTATCATATTGCAATATATGTTTCGTTTTTAAATGTTTACATATAGCATGAATATGTACTAGTACTATATATAGTCTATTTTGTTTAATGGATATGTTATACAAGCTGTGTTTTCTTTTGTCTAATGGATTTCGAAACTTATAATAAATATTATTGCATTAGCTGTTGTTTTCAACTTCCTGCAACACTTTGTTTTTTCATTATAAATTTTAGCTTGCTGCAATTCTCTTTTCATCTATATTATTTGTATTCTATTATCCAATATATACATTTTATCTAGTTATATATATTATACTATAAGGTGTATATATATAAGTTTTCATAACCCTTTATAATATGTAGCTATGTATATAAGATTGGACATGTTATATATGAAAGCATTGGTTATAGCAATTAAAAATATGCAAAGGAATTTATGGTGATATTTACTTATGAATAGAACAAGATACGTACCACCATCTGTATCTTCGTCTCTCTCCTCATGTTTTTTTATTATATATATATATATATATATATATATATATATATTCTTTCTTTTTTTCTCTTTTCACTCCTTTCATTTTATAGCTTTTAAATAAATTGACAAACGCTTTGGAAGTATTTAAACGCAGTACACGACAAATTAAATAAGCAGTGGTGTTTTACGTCATTTATAGCCAAAAAGAAAAATTGATAAGTTCATACATTTCTAAACTGAAAATAATAAATATATGATGCGATGGAATTTGAATTTTCATACGCCGTGCCATGAGCTGATCTTAAATTTAAAAGAGGTATGATATATCAATCGCTTACAAATAAAGCGAAGATAACATCCTAAATTAACTTTTAGCAAATTGAACATTACTGTCGTTATTAAGAAACCAACGTATTGTGTCATTTGATTATTTGGGTACTAATAATACGTTACTTTATTTATTCCATCAATTCATTTCACACCATGTTATTTTAAATAAATTGCTACTCTTCTACTGAAATTTATCCAAAAATTTAATAAAAATGATCAGACAGTGTATTAGCCTTCAGGACTAATCCCTGAATTCCAAACGTTGGATCCACTTTGCGTTCTGTTTTTTTCTTCTTCTCTTTTTCCATAAAACATATATAAAGTATAAAGTTTATATTTGTTTTCTGATGTTAGTTGAAATTTAAATATTGATTTTTAAATAGTATATCTATATATATAAGCTACTTTTGTTGTTCGTATATAAATGGTATTGTATGTACATTTTTATGAAATAACGCCCAATGTATATTATTTTACAAAGGAATTCATTTGTTATGTCAACTAAATATATGTTACATTTGGTTTATATAAATATATTATTACTAATGTTGACTTCTTTCATTATACTCTTTCTTACAGCTAAAATATGTCAGTATTGTAACCTAGCACATGCTTAATATTAGTCTGTTTATATAAGTATTTATTTCAAATTTCATATTGTATATACGCTGGATTCTAATTTATGTGTTTTAAATAAAAAAACAATGATTTTGGAAAATATAAATACATATATATTTAATTTAATTTAATATGTGTTGAATTTAGAATATGACTTTATATATATAATTATATATAGATATATATATGAGTCCACTCATATCATTATCTTCGCCGACCCCATTCTGACTTGTTCCATCAATTCTTGTTATCAGCTTTGATAGTTGAATTTGTGCCGATTTTGCTTTGCTTCGATTCATAATTCAAATTTCAGTGTCTTTAGCAGTATGCATATCCGTGTCATCTTCTGTATTCTCTAGGCTCGAGAGCTGAGTAATCACTCACGATTAACATTCTTTTATTCATTAAATTTGATTTCAATTGAAACGACAATTGAAATATGCTGCTGTAGTTATTTAAATTTGTTATATATGCTATTTTCTGTAACTGTTCACCTGCAGGATATGACACCATATCCTGTTGTTTATATTATATTGGTATTGATGATATATGTCTGTTATTTTATTGTATTTTCTGTTATCACTCTGCAAGTTCCCTGTAGTTTACAAATCACTATGGGTTGAAATGATACATACCCGAACAGACTTTAGAATAGGAGAAAATCGTTATGGGTTGAAATGATAAACCCACGCGTTTTTCATTTAATTGAATTTGGGATTATGGGTTGAAATGATATCCACCCGTATATATTTAGTATACGGATTGAAATAATAAATATCCGTAGCACTTGACTATATGATAGGAAATATATATAGACACCTTTGGTCCATATAAATATTTTGAAAATAATTTCTATAATTTTAGAAAGAAATATATGGTTTAATAAATTTGATTCTTAAGATATTATATAAATGAAAATTATATATATAGATTTAGTAGTAATATTTGATTTAAATTAGATTGATTTAATACATATAATATGGTTAAGTATTTATGTAAATCTATATTTCAAATAGATTCTCTTGTAATACATTGAATAATTAAGATTGGGAGATAAATTTGGGTTTATAAAAATGGTATTTAAATAAGAATTTATTTAATTAAATCGATTTGAAATTTTTGAATGGGAAATTTAAAGGGTATGATTTTATTACTGGATTTTTGATTTAAGTGATTTAATGAATATTTCACGTTTAAATAAATTAAAGAAAATATTGAGTAAAATGTAATTTAAGGTTACTTAAATGATATTGAATCTAATAAGGGAGTATTTCAAGACTAAATAATAATGAGGTTAAATCGAGATATATATGAAACTGTTATATAGAACATTTAAATATTAAAGCCTTGAACTATATTGGAATTTAAATGGTTTATGTTGAGATTCGGATCTGTATTTGAAATCAACGTAGTTGAATTTGTTATTTAGCAACTAAATTGAATTAAAATGAAAATTTAGGTTGAACTAAATTTGAATTTATTATTTATAAAACTAAATTGAATGAAAATTTTGATGAAACGTTGAATACTTAAAGTTTTGAAATATATGGAAATATAAAGGGGTATTTGTGATTATAAATTCGAATTTGAGATCGATAAAATTTAAGTGGTTATTTTTGAACTTGAGTTGAATTTAAATTGATAAATTGAGATTGAATTTAATTTTAATGGGAAGGTCGGGTTGATGTTGGAACGATTTGTTAAATTGAGGAAATTGAAAATACTTTACTGTGTAAATTATTTAATATATATATAAATACTATTTTGGGAAATATAGAGATATTTGAAGTGAAAATGAGATTTGGTTTTGACGTATAAATTAAGCTGAAATGACCACGGTGTTATAGTGTATATTTCTACCTTGTAGAAAGTTCCATGGACCCTTAGAGGATTGTTATCCCAAACATCCTTTAAGCTAATTGTATTTCAGTTGATATTTCACTTGAGTTGGATTTATTGATATAGGAATGTTAATCCCGACTCGAGTGTTTTATTTTTTTCTTTACGCTCGGGTCAGACTGAGTGATACATCATTTGAGACTCACCTTTGGAGTTCCGAGCTTCATTTGGAAATCAAACTATCGATTCAGTTTCCAACCTTTCCAGTTGATTGGTTCAGAGAAGTCATTTGTTGCATTGGAGACTTCACTGCATTTGAACTATTTGGTTGTATTTCTCTAACTCTGATGTATATAGTAGCTTCATGAACTACTATTCTTTATCTATTCCGCTGCATTATATTACTCTATGATCTGTGATTGATTTATTTACTGTATATTTTAAGTTTTTCCAAATTTTATTTAACAATTCGGTATTTTGAATTATTCAAGTCGGATATGTATGGTTTTATTATCGATTTGAACGGTCCAAAATAGCGGGTCGTTACAAATATAGACAGATGATGAACATTCCTGGAGTCTGTCTAAATACATGTCAAGCTTAGAAGAAGAAAGAAAAGGAAGGAACTGAATTCACATTGTGTTGTTTCACAATTAAATTTGGTACTTGTAAAGTAATGTAGTTCTATTGAAATTTGTACTTGTGAAGTAATGATGTTCTGTTGCAATTTGGTACTTATGAAGTAATGATGTTCTGTTTTTAAAACAAAGCTACTCTTACTTGTAAAACAATATTGATCTCTTGTAATGATATGCTGTGGTTGGTGTTCTTTTCTTTTCCTATTGTTTATATTATAACAAGATTGTATAGTGTAAGTTCTATCATCTAGCTATGGATCCCACATAATATAATAAGTTTTATGATGCAACTATCAGTTGTATAATGATATTATCAAATTTCATATCATATTTCAATACAAAACAGTAACTGAGTATCGGTTCTTATGAAAAATAGCATCAGTTTTGCTAAAACTGACACTCAACATACATTATGAAACAACAATTAGTGTTGATGTTAGTTTTTGCTAACACTAGATATCATTCTAATTATTTATTAGTACCGGTGCCAATTCAAGCATGTATTATAATACACGAAAATGATACTAAAAACAAACCAAAACTGATACTGAAGTCGTTTAAATCCAATCAAACAAACATTATCTCCAACCAAGCTAACTGATACTGATACTGTAAAAACCATTACCAAAACTTGTAAAAACTAATACTTGTAAAAATTGGTACTGTAAAAACTAATAATGTAAAAACTGTGACCATAAAAACTGATACTGATACCAAAACTTGTAAAAACAGACACCATAACTGATACTGTAAAAACATATAACTGATACTAAAACTGATACTATCACTTATACTAAATACCTAAAATTAAAATCAATTTGATAATATGCTATAATAAATACAATTAATAACAAAAGGTTTAATTACAATAAACCACCAAAACAAGTCACACATCCACTTATTAATCTGAACAAATTCAAAATATAAAATCAAATCATATCCTCTTTGAAGCTTGACAATTCCGTTTATTATGACCAAACTGCTTGCACTTGCCACATCTGTTTTCCTTGTTCTGAAAATATGAAAATCCTCCTTTGCGCTTGACTGGTGGTCTACCATCGCCACGTTTCTCCTTTGGTGGCTTGATAGCATCTTGAATGCTACCATTAACAATAGGCCTATCATAATTTGGAATAGGATTTATAGAATGGCATAAGAACATCGTTAAGCATCAACGGTGAAATAATTCTCGACAAAATCATATACAGAAAACTTAGACTTGTTCATTCACTTTATAGCATGAGCACAAGGAAATCCTGTAATTTTCCATTGGTTACAACTACAAACTCGTTCCTTCAAATCAACACAATGAGAGTTTGGAGATTTCACTTCAAAAGCAAAATTAGAAGATTTATATACGTCCCATCCAAATCCTTCTTCAATCAATTCACCTAAACGTAACTCCATAGAAGGGCAAAGACTTGTTCTCCACAAACGACACTCTTCTCTTCTTCTAACCATTTGTTCCATAATCTTAACACGAATACCATCTAAATACGAAGTAATAGGCAACGCTCGTTCAACTAAAATCCAACTATTAAAACTTTCTGCAACATTCGAACTATATTCACCATAACGTTTCCCTGGAAAAAATAAATCCATCCACTTATCAAATGGCTTATCCTTTAAAAAATTAACACCAGCAACACCACCAATTGATAGAATTTAGAGTGTGCTCCTTCAAATTCATATAGATTAGAAGCTCTAGAACACATTTTGAATAGATCAACAATAGACACATTTGCATTTTTGGCTTTTACCGCTGAAAGAAGATTTTGTTCCATATGCAAATAAAAATAACCGTGATAAGCTGAAGGAAAAACAACACGAACACCTGAAAGCAAACCATGGTGGCAATCGGACATAAAAACCAAAGTACGATCTTCTTGAAGCATTTGTTTTAAATGGTTCAAAAACCCTATCCAATTATCCACATTTTCTATAGAAACTGCACTCATAGCTAAAGGGAAGAAACCTACAAATGCAAAAATAATTAGTGGAAAAAACTCAAACTATTTATGACCATAAATTTGAAACAATTCTTCAAACTGATACTAATAGGGAAAAAAACTGATACCGAAAACCTGATACGACCATTATAAAAATATTGACAACTACGATAGTATGCACATTAATCTCTATTCTAACACAACAAAGTAATGAACATCGACATATATTATGATACAAATGAAATTTCAACACTACACAACTATATACAATACCATATATTAACATATTTGAAACTGATACTAACATTATATACAAACTGATACTAATCTCCTGCTAAGAAGTATGGAATTATGATACAAATACAAACTTACAATTCAATACAATGCAAATTCTGATACTAGAAACTTGCTAACTATAAACTACATATCTTTAAACTGATACCAACATAATACAAATTATGATAACAAATTAATATTAATGCTAATGCTAATGCTAACATTATGATCTCAATACAAATAAGTCAAAACTGAAAACAAAGACATACCTTGATCACCATTTTTTGTAGTAGCACTCATCAACACACCAGGATGTTCCTTCAAGTGAGTAACATCTAAGAATATCATAGGATGACAGTACTTGAAACCAAGTAAACAAGTGCCAAAAGCAATAACCACCCTCTCAAATTCATTACTACAAGGATCAACATCCATATCAACATAACTATCTACATTAAACTTCTTCACTGCTTCCAAATACCAACTCAAATCATTATAAGACAAAGCATCATTACCATGCAACTCCATTAATGCAAGTTATTTCCCATGATAAGCATAACCGTAAGACAACTGAAAATTGTATTCTCTTCTAAAATCAACTATAATATCTTTAGGCTTTTTACTAGGACAATCACGGATCTCGTCAACAATCAGCGATTTAACAAACGAACCAGATATATATGGATTATTCACATTTCTAAGACCAGCCCCACAAGAATGATCAGCAACCATATTTGTCATAAAAAACTTCTTCAATTCTCCAAAATCACAAGAACAATGGACTTGGAAAAGACAACCATCCTTATATGAAGAGCAAATTGCAGTAACTCTTGTAGCACAATTCTTTAAAAATACTAATTCATACCCATTTTGAATTTGATATGCCATCAAAAATTCTCTAAATGTTTAGCTCCTCCAAAACAAAAACCAACAAAATCGTAAATGCATAATGTCGAACCTCTCCTCAACATATCTTTTAAATAACTTTTACCATTAACAACAATATTTGAACAGACGGATACAGTAAAAGATGAAGATGCACGAACATTAGATGAACTTGGAATAGAAGCACCATCAACATATTCTAATTCAGAACCCTTAACCTTAATAGTAAAACCAAAGAAAAAACATTTCTTGTATGACTGAAAAAATTATACTTTGAATACCAGAATCAGTCTCAACCATAATAACTTTGTCCTCAAGTACATAAGAAATCTGAATAGAAGAAGGAGTTAATTGAGACCAACATCGACATATCTCATTCTTCAAATCATACAAAGAGCAATCGATAGACAATTGAGTGCTAAAAGTATTATTATTCAACACAAACAGATAAAGAAGACGGTTATCACCACTGCCAAAAAAAATAAAAATAAAAACATTAGTAAAAATATGTTCAATTTAGAAATTAGTTTTTCCATTTCAGAAAACTGATACCTACTGTAAACAAAACTGATACCTAATTACTGATAATCAAAAAAATTTATACTAAGAAAAAAATGATACCAGAAAACTAAACCTAAGATAAGATACTTTTCCACTCTATCACAACCTTATATACAACCCAATCAATGATATTTTTCCAATCATCCCAACATTAATGTAAGATAATGCAAGATAAATTAAATGTAAAGAATATAAGAATACAACATTGCATAAAGAAACAAATAAGAAAAACTGTTGCTGCTTCCAAAAGTTGCCATAGAAGAATGAACAAGCAATCAGAAAAATAACACTGCATGTAATTTGTGAAAACGAACACAATTAAAAATCATAAACAAATTTTTTTAACTCTATTAGAAAAATAAAAAAATAGAATAATATAAGCATACCTAGTTAATATAGTTTGAAGAAAAATGAGATCACGGTAGATATATGAAACAACGAGATCGACAAATGCGCGTAAGAAAATTTTGATCGATGAACTAAAATTTTCAAAAGAACGATATTCAAATGACCGAACGAGGTTGATCGATATTTTGATTGCGAGAGAGATATTGGATCGCGACAGAAAAATTTTGATTGAAAGGAAGAAGAAGAAGAAGCGCGCGAAAGTGGGCTGCAAGGAAAATATGATAATTTGTCCTTTAGAGGAAATTATTAGTGGGTTGTCGTACATCCATAAAAAACCCTAAAAATTGTCCTTGAGGAAAATTTCCTGTTAAAATTTAACTTGATTAAACTAAAGTGAACAAGATAGGTTTGAATTTAACTTAAGATAAGTTAAATAAAATAGAAGTTGGATTTGAATTGAATGGAATATAAAGCTGCAATGTAAAATGATTATGTAAGTATAAGTTATAATTGTTAAATGGGATAGTTAAACTTAAGCTATTAAGTGATGTGTATAATCTAGAGTTGTGGTTATAAAATGTAAATGAACTCAAGTAGGTAAAATGAGATTTTAAGTAAATAAAATTTTAAACTTATGAATTGAAAATGAAATGGTAAACCAAAATGAAAATGGTTTGGTATAATGGTAATAGAATGGAAATTTAAAATTTTGAATTTTTAATGGAGAATGAATTAAGGTGGAGTAAATTGAATATAAATATGAATTGTGAAGTGATTATATAACTACATGTTATAAATGCTGAATGTGGGTAAACTTAAGTGGGAAAAATTCAGGAAATTATGAATAAATAAGTTTGTATAACTTATTAAATTGGGAAAGTGAAAAAGTATAACCAAGTTTTGATTACCAAGGAACGAATTCGATTTAAGAGTAAATGAATTAAATATGATTTAGGATATGGATTTGATAAGATTGGGTGTGAACTTAAGTTGTGAAGCTGAACATAACTTAAGTAGCGATATGGAATGCGATAGTAAACCTTAGAAATAATTTTGTGAGATGGTTTATAAATAAATTAGCTTAAAATGAAATGTCGTTCACTATAAGATGAAGTGAATAAATCTATGTAAATTTAATGAAGTGAATGGAAAGGATGTAAAATAAATGGAGGTAAAGTTAATAAAAATGTAAGTGCATAAACCTGAGCTAGGTTGAATGAGAATTAATTTAAAAGGAATTATAATTTGATCGCCATGGAAACTTAACTTAAGTGATTATTTATGAAATGATTCATAAATAAATTAACATGGATTGAAATGTTGTTTAATATAACATAAAGCAAACAAGGTTTGGCGAATAGCATAAATGTGAATCAAATGGAAATTAGAAAAAAAATTGATTTAGAGTCAATTTAAAAAGGAATAAATTGAAGTTTAATCAAATGGATTTGCATATAATGAAAGTCAATAATGAATCGAATGCAAATAAATTGATCGTGAATCAATTTGAAATTGAATGGAAGTGAATATATGCAAGTAAGGCACATATAAATCAATTTGGAATATATATATATATATATATATATATGAGTTGTTTGTTGTAAATATGAATTGAATGAAATAAATTTGGTTGTAAATCATTTCGGATTGAATGAAATGATATATATGATATGTGGATCCATGGAAAGAAATTAAATTATGTTGGAACTTTAAAATTGCTTGTAATATGTGTTGGTATGTTCGGGTTACAAAGTTATATGTTTAGCTAGTTAAATGAGTGAAATGTTATAAAATTTCATGTTTATGAAAACTTATGTTCTTATTTTGAGTAAGTACATGTACAGGAAGCTGTTTGGATAGATTATGGTTGCATAAATCCATATAAATAAGCCGCTCTCTTAATAACGCTAATATGAGGTACGCCTACGCAATGAAAAAAAATTGATAATATAGATTGATATATATTTTGTTTTTCGACCATGTGGGTCGATGTATATTATTTTTATTATATTGTGATATTGCAAAGGGCTCTCCGTACAAAAGAGACTCTGTCAAAAAAATTCGGAAATTTAGGGTGTTAGAAAAATTTTGAATTTTTTTGGAAGTTTGTTAACTAGAGAGTTGATTTTTGAATCGCATTAGAAATCAAGGCTTTTGGAAATTAAAAATGAAAACAAATTGTTTTAGATAAAACCAAAAGGGTTTAGAGAAGTGAATGTAGGGCTTTAGTTAAGTGGGTTTTGGAAAAGTTAATGGGTTTGGTAGCATTTTTCCTGTCTTAGCAATTTCGAGGACGAAAGTTTTATTAGGGGGAGGAATGTAACGACCCAGAATTTTGGTCGTTTAGTTTTGAGTATTTAATTTATTTTTAAATGTTGAATTTGAATTATAAATTGATTTTAAATATGGAAGAATCGGTGAAATAGTTTAACATTTCAAATAGAGCGATTAATTAGATTGGGTAAGTATAAATTTAATATCTGAAATTGGGTAAACATGGGAATCTGGAGTTAAATGGGAATGAAAATGGTTTATAAGTTGATTTTAAAATATATTTGAATTAGAGTGATGATAGTCGACTTTTGAAATGGAATTAAAAGTCGATAAGTTAAAATTTGAGAATTTATATATTAATTTAATAGTGGGATTATTATATATACTAATAGTGTAAATAATTGAACTTTGATTTAAAATGAATCAGAATGATTTCTAATATGGATATAAATCTTATTTGATTTATAATGGAGTTAGTAAGTTTTAAAAATTGAAATTTTAAACGATTTCGACGATTTTGAAAATCGCTCGATTTAACCGACGAGTTAGAATAGCCTTTCGGGGCACAGCCTGGAAATTCGAGGAAACCAGTTCCGTTGGATCCATAATAGTTTATTATTATCGGATTTCAAATTTCGTAGCATTTGGAGTTGCTCTTTGGTCATACGGAATAGCAACGTGTTGAAATTAATATCGAAAATTTAATATTTAATTCGATTCAAAAAGCTATCTTCCACATATGATCGAATTTGGCCCCGAAACATGTTCCATTATGTTCGAATAGGGGTAAAACATTGTAAACGCTAAACGGAGTGCTTTGTTTGGAGTTTGTCCGGAAAATCACGCGAATTTTGAAAATAATAATAGAATGATATATATAATCCTATATATATATATACGATGAACAGTAGCCTAACCCTAGCAAATCAACGCAGCCGCCTCCATTCTTTAATGGCCGAAAAATTCTACTCGTCCCCCTTATTTTTCTCTCGATCCAAAAATTGTCAAAATCTTTCAACTAGAAAAAGGTAGAGCTTGGCAAGGTCGAGACATCCAATGGTCAAGAATGTAAATGGTGGAGTGGATCAATGTCAAGGTGGCGGAGTTCGTGGGTCGTTTGGTAGCGTTTTCCTCAGCCATGAGATGACCGAGTCCGACCGGATTTTGGCCAAGAGGCGTGAAGGGTTTGCGCACGCGGTGGCAGTGGCTGATTGTTCGCTAGGCTATCGAGGAGCCGCGATAATTAAGGAGAAATGACGGCGTGTTGGGTTCATTTTTCCTGTGAGCAAACGGTGAAGAAGAGACGTGCGACTGGATTTCCTGAAGCATTTTGTACGGCAATGATTTTACAGGGGTTTAAAAAAAAGAAATTGCTTATACAAATTTATATTCAAACTTTAAAATTTCGTATCTTTGCCATACGAGGTCAAAATCGGACAAAACAAGAGGCGACGGAATCTGGCGACGAGCACTACGCGCTGGAGTAGATTTGGAGTCGATTGGAACGAGTTAAAATTTTGGATTAAATCGAACGTCTTCGATTTAATTTAAATTTTGAACGTTTGGCGAATTAAAACTCAAGGTGAGTAAATCTCACTCAATTTTGGACTGCTGGCGTATAATAGCGGATGACCCTATATATCGCGATATTATGTCTCAAAGCGGAATTGGTATTTTTATGTTGTATTAACATCTGTGGATGTAAGGAAACAGGTTGGAGGTATCCAACTGGATTCCTCAAAAATGTTGAATTTGATTTCGTATATAGTGATATATATTGTTTGGAATAATCTATGACAGGTTATTGTGTGATTTAAATTGATTGAATGCTATGGGAGTTTTTAGCCTAGATTTTACTATCTTTAGATACCAATTTAATATGGTTTTGAATTGGTAAAGAATTTGTAAATAAGGGTTTTGAAGTAAAATATTTATATAGAGTTTTGGACAAATCAATTGGGTAAAATAAAAGGTTTCGGAATTTGTACTTAACAAATTCGGGATATTGTAAATAGAGATTTTGGGATAAAAGTATATAAAAGGATCTTTTTTAAAATAATAAATTCTTAAGTGGGATTTTGTTAAATATAAAGGATTAAAAATCGAGATTTTAAATATTTTTTGAAGAATAGAAGTGAATTTGGAAATAGGTATAAAATTGGTTATATTGGAGTTCAAATAAGGTTTCTAAATTTACGAAGTGAAATTGGAATCAAAAAATCGGGCTTGTTTTAAAAAAAAGGTTTTTAATTATGAACTAGATAACTTTAGAAGTGTTAAAAATATACTGAAAATTAGTCATCTAATTATTTTAAATGGTTAAAGCATATTTAATTATAAATTAGTTACTTTATTATGATTATTAAAGACTTATTATTATCTATTATTTAAGAATTAGTCGGCATTGTTTTTTTTTAAATAAATTATCAAATATTCATATGGATTTGTATAAACTTTTATTTAAGTATATTTGCCTAGTTTAAAACTTGGAAATTTATTTTAGAATTTACAACCACTATTTTGAGATAATTACTAAATAAAATTCTGGAAAGTAAATGGTGTACCTGCATGGCGTAATCGGAGGCAGTGAGTACCTGCAGTTAAGTCTTGGATTTCTCTGGGATAGAGACATAACCATTGAGTTGTGAATCCATGATTTGATACCAAAGTGGTACTTTCCACATTATTTTAAAAGGGTTTTCAAATATATTTTTAAAAAAGGATAATCTGTTAATATACTGAATTTGATAAGATAAGTACATACTTTTGGATAAAGGGATTTATTTATTTAAATAATTAGATTAAAAAAAGACTTAGTTTTTCAGTAGAAAATGGAATATTTGGTTGAATGATTGTTTTATTTGATAGTTAAATAACAGGCTATCAAATCTGGACCCAAAATATAATTTTGGAAATATCTAGGGAAACGCGGGGATTATATGGTACATTTACTGTTCGAGGTGCTATACTATACGTATAAACTCGTTTCATTCTTCTGGGACATTGATAAGAAAATCCATCCACTAACGGTTAGTAGGTGATCTTCGATCTTATTTTTGTCTATTTATTTCCTAAAGAACTAAGGTTGAGTTTACCTTCGAAGAGACCGAGATCGGATAAGTTATCCAAAAACCACTTTCATCCAACGAGTACATTTCGAAATGAAGACAAGAGCATGGAGTCCAAGATGGAGCAGTGAATTGCAAGGGCTAATTGCTATTAATCCTGAGGGTGATTCCAAAATGGATGTAGTAGGAGTAGTGCCTTCGGTTCCGTTCGGACCCAGAACGGACTTGTATGGATGAATGCCATCAGTACATTGTCATTGGAGGACAATGAGCATTCTAAGTGAAATTCCTTAAATGGTAATCATAGCATCTGGCCTCATCAACCGGGAATGACTGAAAAGCAGGGGAGATGCAGTAAGGATAAGTGGGTAGCACCCAATTAGGGTATGTTTATCACCTTTCAAAATACCCTCGGATATTATTACTACGATTTATGGAAGGATCTCGAAAAAGGGTGGGAACACCCCATGTGATAGCATATTCGGTCTATGCAGGTTAGGGATAGTCCGGTCTTGTGTTGCAGGGGATCCTGGCATGGTCCTCGATATGCTGTTCTAGACGTGTACTGTGACATGTGATACCCCAGTACCTAGTCATTCGTATGGAATCCATTCTCCAATACGTGCCTTTACGGTTTTGAATGTAGAGCCTAGTATGCTGGAATTTAATTAATGTAACAATTTTAGCTATTTAAATAAGTATTTGTATCTAGACACTATTATAATATCAAAGAATTTGATATGAAATGTTTTTGGTTATCATAAGGTAAAAACCCATCTTGTTTATGTGTGGCGTGATCATACGAGATACTTTTGATTGTCAAAGTATTTTGGAAACTTTGATAATTCAAATTGAGTATGTTTTCTCTCACGCTGGTTTTCCAGACTGACTCGAGTGTTATTTTATTATAATGCTCGGGCCAGACCGAGTATTTCAGGTTCAGGTTAGAATGTCATGGAGCAGGAGACGAGCTGGAGGCCGAGACGTAATCTGGTATTTGTTATTGCCGCTGTAGTGTTTTTGTTGAAATTTCTAGCAAATTGTGAGGGCAGGTCGTTATAACCGTCCAGGCTGGTAATTATTGATTTGTGTACTCTGTTGTGAGATATGTATAGTACAGTTTTGGGTTTGTGTAAAGAACTACTTGTATTGTATGTTATTCAGTCCGTTGTGATATTCTGTTTGTTTATTTTCCTTCTTCTTCAACCTATTTTCTTCCCCTCAACAATCTGTCTTTCCGGCACTCAATCGTTCGGCATGTTATACGTGGAGCGTATTTATGTCGATTTTCGAAGGTCGAAAGGGACGGTCGTCACAACTTGATAAGGATTTTTGACTTGATTTCGAAGTTTTCTATCACAGTATATGGCTATGCAAGGAGAACGATTGTTTTGTAATCCAGAAAGTGGATCGGAGTCCGCACTAGGGAAGTCGAGCGAGTGATATTGGTTATAAAGTGGAATCGTGTGATTGAGCGAACGATCGAATTTGGTATTGTGTACGGATGGTAAATGTACTTCTTACGGGCTTTATTATAATTAGCGTTACGGCACGCACTTTGCGCGTGAATTTTTTTTGCAAATTGTATATGTTTAACACATTCAAGAGAAAATGTTTTGTAGAAATATTTAACCATATTTTTGTGTTGAAACCATTTTTGTTAGTTTAAATTTTATTTTTAAGTTGTAACATCAATTTATTTTTAAGTTTGAAATTATATTTATATTATTAATTAATAATTTATTTGTTAGATCCTATTTGCATGTGATATTAAGATTTGATAGTATTTATTGATGGATGTTTTAAATGTTTAAAGGAATTTTATTTGTTAAATCCTATTTTTTAGTGATATTAAGATTAGATAATATCTGTAGACGGACGTTTTGAATTTATAAAAGAAATTTAATTGTTAGATTCTATTTTTAAGTGATCTTAAGATTTGGTATTAGGGGCATTTTTGGTAGTTCACGCTGACACCAAAAAAGTGTGGCAGCAAAGGTATTACAACTATTATTAAAGGAGATTTGATATTATGGGCATTTTTGGTAGTTCACGCCGACATCAAAAAAGTGTGAAACCAAAGGTATTATAACTATTATTAAAGATTATATGTTTAACATTTAAAAATGCCGAAATTATATGGCTATGAATCATATGTTTGGTATTATTTGTAAGTAAGATGCAGGTTCATGGAAGCAAAGGCTAGTTGATGCCTTTGGTTTCATGAGTTGAGTTTGTTTGCCCGATAAATAGGTACGTGTTTATATTGTTGCTTGGATTGATGATTTTATGCCCCAGATATGCGAGATCGCTTGGTTTGGTTTTCTTTTATTGGTTTGGGTCCGTAGTGGCGAATTATAATTTTTTCGATCGAGCTGCGCAAAGGAGATACTGCCGAAATTTTTCATAATTTTAGGACTTAGAAAAAATTAATGACCTATTCCAACTAATTTATTTTGAAAGTAGAGGGTTTGAAGGCATTTTCCTTACTTTGGAAATTTCGGGGATGAAATTCTTAAGGGTAGAGAATGTAACGACCCTGAATTTTAGTATTTGATTTTGAATATTTCATTAATTTTAATTATTTAAAATATTGGTTTAAAAGCTTTAAAAACTTGAGTTAATTAGAGATTATTAAAATCTTTGAAGTGTAATGAGTATTTGAATAGTTATTTAAATATTAGGATTTTAAATTGAACATTAAATCAATGGATTAAATATGCTTGTTTAACTCCTTTTAAGTTAATAAATAATAACAGCTTCTGTAAATATTTTTGCAGTAATAAATGATTCAAATAAATAATCAGAATTTTTTTTACGACTCGATTTCTATTTATAATTTTTTAATTTATTTTATTTTATTTTTCAATAATTTTTAGTTTGGAAAATGTTGAAATTATTCGTTTGACGATTTATTGGCAAACGGTAGTATTATCGTCAAACGGTAGTGTTTTTATGATTTAAGAATTCAATAACCAGTGTATATTATCATTGTTTTGGAGTCGCGTCACTGTTGTGAGCAAAACATATTTTTGTTTTGTCATTCGGGGTTCATACGTGAACGGAGATCCATACGATGAGACGACGGAAATTGCAAATTATATATACCAACGCTTAGACAAAACGTACAACCAGCACACGTTTGCTCTTTCATCCCGTTCCATCATTTTTCCTTTATCTCTGATCAAAGAAATGAGCAAAGTGAGCTTAAGGAAAACTTTAAAAATCAAAACAATACAAAATAAAATCAAGAAAATAAAAAACGTGTATCGTTGGGCTTGGGAAGGCTAGATCTACTTGTAGACAAGCTCGTGGAGGTTGCTGCAACTGTTTGAGAGTTCGACAGTGGGCGAACTTGAGCATAGATGACTAAGGTTTAGGTTTCTAGCGAATTTAAGCATCGATTGACGAATTGGAGTTCGCCATCGAGTTTCTCTTGGCACAGTACACGTTGACACAAAATTTTCTAGTGTCCGGTCAAGAGGGGCAAATCGCGACATGTTACTGTAGCGAAGAGGAGGGTGAAGGTCGCGAATGGTCAGGAGAGTTCGAGCTGATGATATTTGGGTCCGTCACGTAGCCCTCGCGAAGAGATGATCAATGGTGATGGCCGTGCATAATATCATCGACTATAGTGGCCGCCTTGATGGTGAAAAGCTTCGGCTATGGTGGTTTTGGAAGCAGGTAGAAGGTGAGAGTTAAAGTGGAAGAAAAGATTTGTATTTTGATTATGGTAATTAATTGTAATTATATAATGACAATCATAAATTAATCTTAATGACTTATAAATTGCACAACTCTCTCGTAGAAGGTGCAGATCGGACGGGATCAGTCGCGTTAGGCTCGTATCGACGATATCTACGTTATGGAATTGGATTGGCTTAGAACAGAGCTTGTAGAAATTTCAGCTTCTAAGTCAAAACCAGAACGCAGAAGTTATAACTTGAATTTTTTGTGACTTTAACTCACCCTTTTGATTAATCAGTAATGTTAATAGTAGATAAAATTTAATGTTCGCAATTGGTTGAACTTATTGGTTGTTTAGTTAAATGTTCGCTTTTACCAGCGATTTTCATTTAAAATTGAAATACAGGAAAATTATGTGGAGAAATAGGGATTTTTCACCATAGTGATTTTAATTTCCGGTTATATATACCCTTTGACTCTATTTCAGTTATAATCTTGTTATATAGATTGTTAAATTTGTTGAATCTTGATTGTTTAGCACTGCTACTTATGTTATTGTTATATGTTCAAACCTAACCCCTGCAGTGATAAAAATCAATAACAATATTAGTTAAGTGCTTGGTGGCTGATGTCTTTAATTTGGTATTTTGGAATATTATTGTAACGACCGTGATTTTATTACCGTCGTAATAAATGTTTTTAAAATCGGAAACGACTGTAATTTTTGAATTACTGCCGGAGTGCATATTTTAAATAGGAATTTTTAAATCAAAATTTGAAGAAAATATATTGTGGTAAAGTCAGTAACCAAAATTGTAGACGTGCGTTAGCATCTTGTTCCCCTCAGTTTATGGTACTTCTGCATTGCCGTGGCTAAACCCTCGTGGCCACTACATATTGTACACGGCATGTATACATGTTTTACTTGACATTGTTTGGGGGAAAATTGCATATTCAGTGGCATCCACCCTTGTTACATGCGTGTGCATTACCCCTAAAAATCAATTGCATGATATATTTACTTGCTCACGTTCTGGTAGTGGAGCAAATGCATGAAAAGAGATATAAAACAAAGTGTGAACACTTTGATTATATTTCTTATTATCAAAATGCAAATGTCAGTAGCCATCTTGTATGCCGTGTATAATGTTTCAAAATACACTTTTGCATTAAATGCTATGTGTACCTGAAAGATGGCAATACTCATTGTATTGACTTACGCCAATTGAAGGAAAGAGAATAACATTTTCTCTGCAAACTTTCTTCTCTTCAAGCAGAATTCCTCTGAGCAAACATTAAATGGCTACCTTCTACATTCTTGCTCGTTTGCAACTTTAAAGCTAACTGGATTCGAAACAAAAAATTGAGGTGAGTAATACTCACAACTCTAATTTATATACATCTAGCCTCTGAACACCGTTTTCTTTGATTTTTGAATTCTACTTTTGTGGTGATTTTTAGCATCTCTGCATCATATGTTTTGCACTGCTTTTTCCACTGTTGATTTCGAGTTAATACTTTAGTGCTTTCCTCGATCTTTGACTTCATGCGAATAACTTGCTTTTCTTGAATCAAGAAGTTGGTGGTCATCTGCTTTTGTCTAAATACCTTGGCCTTGTTGTTCAGTAAAAAAAAATCTTGATTCTTAGTCGTTAGCGTGCATGAAAAACTTGCAGTCAGCATACAAGTATTAAAATACAGTTGCCTGCATGAAAAACTTGCAGTCAGCAAACAAGTATTAAAATACAGTTTACAGTGCTCTATTAAAATGTGCTTAAACGTGTACCCTTGCATATATCATTCGTGTGCTTTAAAATGAGCGTGGGTATCCTTGCATATATCATTCGTGTGCTTTAAAATAAACGTGTACCCTTGCATATTTTCTTTGCTTGCGTGGGTATCATTCATGTGCTTTAAAATAAGAAAATGAGTTGCCTGTAGTTTCAATGCCTGCATGTATAAATTTTAAGTGATGCATGCACATACCTGAGCTTCATTGTAGATCATATTCGAATATGGGTTTTACGTGTGAGTTGAATTCGTGTTTTATGTGAATACAAAGCATGCGTTCGATTACAGTGCACGCAGTATAACAGAGTATGTGCGTTTAAAAAGGGACATTGTGGTTTGTTTTTTTTTGTTTTTTTTATGACTAAGTGGAAACTTTGGCTACAACCTGGGTTTTTGGCTTTAGCTTTGGGTAAGGCGTGTTGTATTACAAGTTGCGCGTAAGCATGTATAAATAATATCGTTGTCAAGTCCTGGTTCCTGTTGGATTTTCACTTTAAGTTGCATGAATTTAGTATAGGTATAGCATGCGCATAACAGTTATTAGGTTGAACATTTACAAGTTTGACCAAATCACATACTTTGGTACTAGTGAGTAGTTTGCATGCAATCTCGAACAAATTGTTGCCCAGACACTTGTTTACATTTTCATGGGTTAATAATTTGTAAGTACGCAAACTAGATCATAGTGAAACATGTTGATTATTTATGTGCAAAAAGAAAAGTATGTTAGGTGTTACGTACAAAATAAATAAAACTCATGTGCATGGGACAGTGCCACATATTTTGTTGAATGTATGGTAGTGCAACCTACCGGTTAATTTACGTCGAACCGATGTTTGGTTTTAAAGCGTAATTTGTTGCTGTTATTTTTATAATGGAATACATACACCGATACTATATTTTTTGATGCGTGTTGTTTTGGTAACATTTTCGATAAATGAAAATTTACTGTTATTTTAACGTTAGTAACAGTCAATTTAAAGTGACTTTACAAGCGGTTATTCTGCGACACTGATTTGGTATCCGTTTTTATGGCGTTTTGTGAAGCGCAATTTCCTCGTCGAAATTGCTACAGATGTTGTTGTTTTAATCACGTGTTTTAAAAATCGTTTTAAAATAAAATTGTTTTCAGAATTTTTTTACAGTTTACGCTTTTAAAAGAATGAGGAAGCGATTTAAACGCTTCGGCAAAATTGAGGACTATGAACCCTCACTTTTACTGATTCGCTTAACTCTGGACTTGTCCGTTTGAGAACGCAAAATGTTATTTATTTAAAATGCACAATTTTGCACTTTTAAGGAAACGATGAAGGGATTTCAACGATTTAGCAAAAGTGCGGAGTATGGAACCACACTTTTACTATTTCGGTTAATTCCGAATTCGTTAATTGAAACATCTGCTGTTTGATGATTCTGATGATTTTGTTGGGCTATCGAGCCACTCTGCTGGACCTTCGGGTCATCTGATGGACCTTCGGGTCATCTGATGGACCTTCGGGTCAATTACCAGTACTAGACCTTCGGGTCACTCTGCGGACCTTCGGGTCATCTGATGGGCACCAAAACTTATAGTACTTGGTAGGCTTCGGCCATCCGAGATGCACGTGCGGCGTAGCTAAATCTCGCCATCTGCTGGGATCGATCCACTTTTTTTGTTGATTTTCTAGTTATCTTATTTTGATTTCTAGATTTTGTGAATTGCTGCTTTAAATTCAATTATGAATTTGGAAGTTGAGTTTGTGTATAGTCTCATTTGAGATTATAAATTTGCGAATTGCTGTTTTAAATTCAATTGTGAATTTGAAAACTGATTTTAATAGAGTTTAAATTGAGATTTCTTCATTTAAACTATACTGATTGTTTATGCTGTATAGTCTCATTCGAGACTATAATTATTTATTTAAGTGTTGGTTAGCATACTCTTATTTCTGATAATAAATTAGACTGATCCGTTTATTATTTTCTTTAAATAATACTCGGGTCAGACCGAGTTATTTCAGGATAGTCGCTATCTCTGATTCTGTAGCAGCTTCAGCTTTTGGGACTTGCATCATCTTTTGTCTAGCCTTTAGAGAGTTCTTTTGGTTATTTGACTCCCATCTTATGTATGTTGGTGTTTATGTATATGTACATTTGGTTATTGTGAACTATCTATTGTTGTAGCATGTATTCCAGACTTTTCTTCCGTTATATATCTGATATTTCTGTTCTGACGTGATTATGTTATCATTATTGTTGTTATTATGAGTTGTCCTGGATTTTTCTTTAGACACCATAGTTTCGTTTTAGATTTGGATTGAATATATATCTTTAGGAGTGAATTTCACAACTCCTATCGATGTAATCAATACTCGTCTAAGGCATAACTTACGGATGGTCGCTTCTAACAAGCCTTATACTTCGCAACAGCAGACGTTATTCCTTATAATAACCTTTGTTATTGTGAACATAGAGGTGGTGCGTCACAGCATGGTATCAAAGCTGAAATTCAGAACAAATTATAATATACACAGAACAGAAACAGAATGGAACATATGTTACAACTATTCGGGGTTTTTATTCGTTCCTTTCTAATCTATTCTTTTCACTTTAACATGTGGAGTATGTCTAGGAATAAATTATATATTCCGTAGTATTCCATTTGTTAAACTTCTTATCATTATGTATTGTTTTAACTGATCTTTACCTTCTCTTGTCTCTCAGCCTATGGTTGAAAGAGGTAAAGGGAAGCGTTCTTCTGCAGGCCCGTCTAGTGGTTCTCATCCGGACGGTGTCTATATGACAGCTATTAGTTTATAGAGCTATTTCTGAGTACTCAGCCTCTTGTTGCTACTCCCGCGGCTCCTGTTCAGAAGTCTGCCTTCGCCCGCATGTGTAGTGACTATTCCCACCTTGGAGGTCATCCTTTCAAGGGATCGGAAAGTGTTATGGAAGTTCAGACTTGATTGCGCACTTATGAGCGCATATTTTCTCGGATGGATCTTTCGGATCATCATCGCGTTCTTGTGGCATCTAGTATGTTGCAAGAGCGTGCGCTTGATTGGTATGAGCTCTTTATTTCGGAGGTTGATGAGTCCGCTCTCTCTTGGGTTCAGTTTAAGGAACGATTCGAACTTAAGTTCGTTCCTGAATCGGAAAAGGCTAATCTTGCTTGTAGTTTCCTTGAGTTGAAGCAAGGAAAGTCCTCTGTTTCTGATTATGTTGCATCTTTCGAGGCCTTGTCCAAGTACGGAGTTGAGTTCATTAACACTCCGCGAAAGAAAAATCTTTGTTTTATTGATGGTTTGAAGAAGTATTTGAAGAAAGTACTTTTGCTTCATCTTAAGCTCTCTTTTGAGGAGCTTGTTGATTCGGCTCTTTGTTTGGAAGCTGTTGAAAAGGAACGTGATAGTTGTGATGATGTTGAGGTTTCGAAGAACCCCAACAAGAAGAGGTATCCATTTCGTAAGCCTAATTCTTCCAATCATAAGAAGAAGAAGCAAGCTACCTCTAGTTCTCAGCCTAATAGTGCACCTTCTGTTCAGAGGGCGTGCTACAATTGTGGATCTCTGGATCATCTTCACCGTAATTTCCCTAAGCCTCGCATTTGCCGCTATTGTAAGAAAGAGGGTCATTGGATTACGGATTGCCCTACTGCTTCTTGGGGTCTCAAATCTGGGAAGCTTAATGTTGCTAAAGCTTCTGGTGTTTCTCCTCGGCCCAAAGGTATTAATCCTTCTATTTTGGAAGGTTTTATTTTATTTCATGGTCGTTCTATTAGAGTTCTTTTCGATACGGGTGCGTCACATTCATTCGTATCGAAGGAGCTAGTTGATACTATTCATTTAGATGTTATTACTCTTTGTGACCCTTTGAGGATCGTAAATCCTATTGGTGGATCCGCTACTCTTGGTTTACTATGTGTTGATGTTGAGATTATTCTTTGTGGTTTCTCCTTTCATGCGAATCTGCATGTTATGGATCATCTTGATTTTGATATGATATTGGGTATGGATTGGCTCGTCCATTATGAAGTTCAAATACTATGTCCCGAAAGAACTTTATATCTCAAGCATCCCGATGCTAGCGAGTAGTTATCTATTATATTTCGAATTATGGATCATACTTCGAATGCTTTTATATCTTCCCTCGAATCAGAGGATGTCTTGGATAATATTATAGTTGTTTATGATTTTTCTGATGTTTTTGAGCCTATCTCGAGATTGCCGCCGAAGAGGGCAATAGAGTTCTGTATAGATCTTATCTCTGGTGCACATCCTGTCATTTGTCCTCCCACGAGGATGTCTGCTAAGGAAAATGAGGAACTCAAGCAACAATTATCTGAGTTGGAAGCCAAGCATTTTATCCGTTCTAGCTCGTCTCCTTCGGGCGCTGTCGCTGTCTTCGTTAAGAAGCCAGATGGTACTCTTAGGCTTTGCATTGATTATCGCAAGATTAACGAACTTACTATCAAAAATAGGTATCCATTACGTAGGATCGATGATATGTTCGGTCAATTAAGTGGCGCTAAGCTATTTTCCCAACTCGATCTTGCTACCGGTTTTCATCAGTTACGAGTGGCGGAAGATAGCATTCCTCTTACCGCATTCCGTACTCGTTATGGTTCTTACGAATGGCTTGTTATGTCGTTCGGTTTGACGAAGGCTCCGGCGTATTTTATAGATCTTATGAATCAAATATTCCAGGAATATCTCGATAAGTTCGTCTTGGTTTTCATTGATGATATTCTTATTTTTTCCAAATCTGAAGCCGATCATATTCAGCATTTGAAGATTGTTTTGAGCACTTTTCGTCAGCATCAGCTTTATGCCAAATTCTCCAAGGGTGACTTCTAAGAGAATAAGGTGAATTTTCTCGGTCATATTGTTTCTTCTGATGGTATCTCCGTCGATCCTTCCAAGATCGAATCTATTCAGAATTGGAAGAGGCCCGAGACTGTTACTGAGATCCGTAGTTTCCTTGGATTGGTGGTTATTATCGCCGATTTATTAAGGACTTTTCTCATATTGCTTTACCGCTTACTACTCTCACGAGAAAAGCTGTTCCTTTTATTTGGTCGGATAAGTGTGAGACTTCTTTCTTGAAGTTAAAGGATCTCCTTACTCATGCTCCTATCTTAGTGGTTCCCGAAGGGAACTGTGATCTTGTTGTTTATACCGATGCCAGTGGTTTTGGGCTCGGTGCCGTTCTTATGCAGAAGGATAGAGTAGTTGCCTATGCTTCTAGACAAGTAAAGCCTAACGAGATTCGTTATGCTACCCATGATTTGGAGTTAGCCGCCATAGTCTTTGCCCTAAAGATTTGACGACGTTATTTATTGGGCGAGCGTTTTATTCTCTTCATTGATCACAAATCTCTGAAGTATTTATTTACTCTGAAAGAGCTTAATATGAGGCAACAGTGTTGGCTCGAATTTCTTACTTCATATGATTTTGATATTCAGTGTGCCCTAGTAAGGGTAATCGAGTTGCTGATGCGCTTAGTCGCAAGCAGCAGGCTGTTGTTTTCATGATGCTAGCAGAGTGGAATATTTTGGAAGCTTTATCTCTTTGTGATATTATAGACCGTCCTTCAGTTTCTGATTCTCCCGTGCTTTTATTTAGCATGGAAGCTTGTCCTAGTTTGTTGGATCGTGTTGGCGATGCCCAGAAACAAGATCCACATATTGTTTTTCTTATTTAGAGTTGTAAATTGGAATCCCGAAGTGATGACCTGAAGGATTTCGATACCGATATTCATGGTTGTGTTTGGAAGAAGGGTAGATTGATCGTGCCTGATATTTCTAATCTTAGAAATGACATTCTTGAGGACTGTCATCGTTCTAAGTATACTATCCATCCGGGTAGTAGTAAGATGTATGCTGATAGAAACGCTTATACTATTGGGAGGGTATGAAGCGTGATATTATAAGTTATGTAAGTCGTTGCATGACTTATCAACTTGTTAAAGCAGAACACCAACGTCCCAGCGGTCTTTTGCAGCCTCTAGAGATTCCATTATGGAAATGAGATCAGATTTCCATGGACTTCATTGATGGTCTATCTCGTTCGAGGTCGGGCTACACTAGTATTTGGGTGATTGTTGACAGATTGACTAAATCAGCCCATTTTATTCCTATCAAGTCCAATCGGACTGCTCCATTGTTGGCTAAGTGTTCATTAAAGAAGTCGTTCGACTTCATGGAGTTCCTAATTCTATTGTTAGTGACAGAGATCCGCTTTTCACTAGTGATTTCTGACAGAGCCTTCAAAAAGCTTTGGGCACTAAGCTCAATCTCAGCACAACTTATCATCCACAGTCTGACGGTCAGACTGAAAGGGTGAATCAGGTTTTAGAGGATCTCCTTCGAGCTTGCATTCTTGATTTTGGTGGTAGTTGGGAAGACCACTTACCTCTTGTTGAATTTTTGTATAACAACAGTTTTCCATCCTGTATCGGTATGGCTCCATTCGAAGCTCTTTACGGAAGGCCGAGTCGATCGCCATCTTATTGGTTGGAACCAGAGGAAAAGTTAGTTCACGGCCCCGATTATATTCGTGATTCTTCTGAGAGGATTGATATTATCAGACAGAGAATGAAAGAGGCTCAGAATAGGCAGAAATCTTGTGCCGATCACCGTAGGAAGCCTTTGGAATTTTCTGTTGGCGATCTTGTGTTCATTCGTGTTTCCCCGATGAAGGGTGTGGTACGTTTTAGTAGCTCCGAGAAATTGGCTCCTTCTTATATTGGATCGTTTCCTATTACGGAACGTATTGGCCCTGTTGCTTATCGTGTATCGTTACCTGTTCAGTTTTCGAGAATTCACGACGTATTTCATATATCTCAGCTTCGTCGATGTCTTCGAGATTCAGATATTATTATTGATCTTCCTATGTTGCAAGATCTTGAGATCTCACCCGACTTGTCTATTGTGCAAAATCCTATTCGTGTGCTGGCTACAGAGGTGAAACGCCTTCGGAACAAAGAAGTTCCGCTCGTGAAGATTCAATGGTCCGCAAACCCCAAGGATTGCACTTGGGAAACCAGAGAATTCATCGAGCGTTCTTATCCCAGTTTTCTCTCCTCTTCGGGTAGGGGTGAGCATTCTTATCTATCTTTTCTATTTTGAATCTTTGTTGTGATGAATTATCTACGTTATTGGCTGCTTCTATTATGAAAATTGCGGGGACACAATTTTTATAAGGGGGAGTCTGTAACGACCGTGATTTTGTTACCGTCGTAATAAATGTTTTTAAAATCGGCAACGACCGTAATTTTTGAATTACTGTCGGAGTGCATATTTTGAAAAGGAATTTTTAAATCAAAATTTGAAGAAAATATATTGTGGTAAAGTCAGTAACCAAAATTGTAGACGTGCGTTAGCATCTTGTTCCCTTCAGTTTATGGTAGTTCTGCATTGCCGTGGCTAAACCCTCGTGGCCACTACATATTGTACACGACATGTATACTTGTTTTACTTGTCATTGTTTGGGGCAAATTGCATATTCAGTGGCATCCACTCTTGTTACCTGCGTGTGCATTACCCCTAAAGATCAATTGCATGATATATTTACTTGCTCACGTTCTGGTAGTGGAGCAAATGCATGAAAAGGGATATAAAACAAAGTGTGAACACTTTGATTATATTTCTTATTATCAAAATGCAAATGTCAGTAGCCATCTTGTATGCCGTGTATAATATTTCAAAATACACTTTTGCATTAAATGCTATGTGTACCTGATAGATGGCAATACTCATTGTATTGACTTACGCCAATTGAAGGAAAGAGAATAACATTTTCTCTGCAAACTTTCTTCTCTTCAAGCAGAATTCCTCTGAGCAAACATTAAATGGCTACCTTCTACATTCTTGCTCGTTTGCAACTTTAAAGCTAACTGGATTCGAAACAAAAAATTGAGGTGAGTAATACTCACACCTCTAATTTATATACATCTAGCCTCTGACGGTGTTTTGAAACACTGTTTTCTTTGATTTTTGAATTCTACTTTTATGGTGATTTTTGGCATCTCTACATCATATGTTTTGCACTGCTTTTTCCGCTGTTGATTTCGAGTTAATACTTTAGTGCTTTCCTCGATCTTTGACTTCATGCGAATAACTTGCTTTTCTTGAATCAAGAAGTTGGTGGTCATCTGCTTTTGTCTAAATACCCTGGCCTTGTTGTTCAGTAAAAAAAAAAATCTTGATTCTTAGTCGTTAGCCTGCATGAAAAACTTGCAGTCAGCATACAAGTATTAAAATACAGTTGCCTGCATGAAAAACTTACAGTCAGCATATAAGTATTAAAATACAGTTTACAGTGCTCTATTAAAATGTTCTTAAACATGTACCCTTGCATATATCATTCATGTGCTTTAAAATGAGCGTGGGTATCCTTGCATATATCATTCGCGTGCTTTAAAATAAACATGTACCCTTGCATATTTTCTTTGCTTGCGTGGGTATCATTCATGTGCTTTAAATTAAGTAAATGAGTTGCCTGTAGTTTCAATGCCTGCATGTATATTTTAAGTGATGCATGCACATACCTGAGCTTCATTGTAGAGCATATTCGAATATGGGTTTTATGGGTGAGTTGAATTCGTGTTTTATGTGAATACAAAGCATGCGTTCAACTATAGTGCACGCAGTATAATAGAGTACATGCGTTTAAAAAGGGACATTGTTGTTTGATTTTGTTTTTGTTTTTTTTATGACTAAGTGGAAACTTCGGCTACAACCTGGGTTTTTGGCTTTAGCTTTGGGTAAGGCATGTTGTATTACAAGTTGCACGTTAGCATGTATAAATAATATCGTTTTCAAGTCCTTGTTTCTGTTGGATTTTCACTTTAAGTTGCATGAATTTAGTATAGGTATAGCATGCGCATAACAGTTATTAGGCTGAACATTTACAAGTTTGACCAAATCACATACTTTGGTACTAGTGAGTAGTTTGCATGCAATCTGGAACAAGTTGTTGCCCAGACACTTGTTTACATTTTCATGGGTTAATCATTTGTAAGTATGCAAACTAGATCATAGTGAAACATGTTGATTATTTATGTGCAAAAAGAAAAGTATGTTAGGTGTTACGTACAAAATAAATAAAACTCATGTGCATGGGACAGTACCACATATTTTGTTCAATGTATGGTAGTGCAACCTACCGGTTAATTTACGTCGAACTGATGTTTGGTTTTAAAGCGTAATTTGTTGCCGTTATTTTTATAATGGAATACATACACTGAACCTATATTTTTTTGATGCGTGTTGTCTTGGTAACATTTTCGATAAATGAAAATTTACTGTTATTTTAACGTTAGTAACCGTTAATTTAAAGTGACTTTTCAATCGGTTATTCCACGACACTGATTTGGTGTCCGTTTTTTATGGTATTTTGTGAAGCTCAATTTCCTCGTCGAAATTGCTACAGATGCTGCTTTTTTAATCACGTGTTTTAAAAATCGTTTTAAAATAAAATTGTTTTCAGAAATTTTTTACAGTTTACACTTTCAAAAGGACGAGGAAGCGATTTAAACGCTTCAGCAAAATTGAGGACTATGAACCCTCGTTTTTACTGATTCGGTTAATTCTGGACTTGTCCGTTTGAGAATGCAAAATGTTATTTATTTAAAATACACAATTTTGCATTTTCAAGGAAACGATGAAGAGATTTAAATGATTTAGCAAAAGCGCGGAGTATGGAACCACACTCTTACTATTTCGGTTAATTCCGGATTCGTTAATTGAAACATCTGCTGTTTGATGATTTTGATGATTTTGTTGGGCTATCGAGCCACTCTGTTGGACCTTCGGGTCATCTGATGGACCTTCGGGTCAATTACGAGTACTAGACCTTCGGTCACTCTGCGGACCTTTGGGTCATCTGATGGGCGCCAAAACTTATAGTGATTTGTAGGCTTCGGCCATCTGAGATTCATGTGCGGCGTAGCTAAAACTCGACATTTGCTGGGATCGATTCACTTTTTTGCTGATTTTCTAGTTATCTTATTTTGATTTCTAGATTTTGTGAATTGCTGCTTTGAATTCAATTATGCATTTGGAAGTTGAGTTTGTGTATAGTCTCATCTGAGATTATAAATTTGTGTATTGCTGTTTTAAATTCAATTGTGAATTTGAAAACTGATTTTAATGGAGTTTAAATTGAGATTTCTTCATTTAAACTATACTGATTGTTTATGCTGTATAGTCTCATTCGAGACTATAATTATTTGTTTAAGTGTTGTTTACCATACTCTTATTTCTGATAATAAATTAGACTGATCCGTTTATTATTTTCTTTTGAATAATACTCGGGTCAGACCGAGTTATTTCAGGATAGTCGCTATCTCTGATTCTGTAGCAGCTTCATCTTTTGGGACTCGCATCATCTTTTGTCTAGCCTTCGGGGAGTTCTTTTGGTTATTTGACTCCCATCTTATGTATGTTGGTGTTTATGTATATGTACATTTGGTTATTGTGAACTATCTATTGTTGTAGCATGTATTCCAGACTTGTCTTCCGCTATATATCTGATATTTCTGTTCTGATGTGATTATGTTATCATTATTGTTGTTATTATAAGTTGTCCTGGATTTTTCTTTAGCCACCGTAGTTTCGTTTTAGATTTGGATTGAATATATATCTTTAGGAGTGAATTTCACAACTCCTATCGATGTAATCAATACTCGTCTAAGCCATAACTTACGGATGGTCGCTTCTAACAAGCCTTATTCTTCGCAATAGCAGACGTTATTCCTTATAATAACCTTTGTTATTGTGAGCATAGAGGTGGGGCGTCAGAATTATTAATTGCAGTTGGGATTAAAATTGATTTTGATTCAGAGAATGATTTTAAATCTGACTTATGGGTTTTCTGGAACATTTTGTTATAAATTGGATTTTGAAATTTCTCTATTCACTCCAACCTTTTTTTGTCTTTTCTAATATATTTAGAAATTGTCATAGTTTCTTTAGTATTATTTGATGAGGTTTAAAGTTGTTTAAAAATGTTTAATTTTTTTATTTATATTTAATATTGTTTAAAGGTTATTTATCAATATTTTAATATTGTTAAAAGTAATTTATTTAAAATAATTAGTATTGTTTGAAGTTAATAGTAATTATTTATCAATAATGTTTGGTATTAATAATAATTATTTATTAATAATGTTTTTGAAGTTAAAAATTATTTACTGTAATATAGTTTCAGGATTGATTGTTATTGTTTATTTAATAATAAGGGAGTTTTATTTAAGAGTTTATAAATGGTATTTTATAAAAGAAGTTTTATAAAAGGATTTTAGAAATAATATAAATATATTTATAAAAGGGGTTATTAAATAAATTTGGAGATTTACGGAAGAGCTATAATTATGTTAAATATTTATAAAAGAGTTTTATAAAAGTATTTTCTTTATAAACAATATTTTATATAAGAAAGTTGTAAATGTAAGAAGTTCATAAAAATGGATTTTTATAAAAGAGTTGTTTGAGAGATTTGATTTTCCAAAATGATTTGCAACGTCATTATACTGTTATTTAAGTATACTGAAGATTTGCTAAGTTTATAAAGTGGAATGGTTTGTGAATATACTTATTCAGTTGAAATAAGTATACCGGTGTTTCCCAAGTATTGAAAAGCGTAGAGAAGGGTTTTGTGAAATATATCAAGTATTTTAATACGTATATTTACGAAGTAGTTTAAATTTATGAAGACTTTATTTAAGAGGCTTAATAGTCACTTTGTGCTTAATCAGTCTTACTTTCCCTTAGGAATTGAAACCTCTGGTTGCATTGTTTGTTTATGTGATAGTTAAATAACCGACTATCAAATGTTGGTCCATTTTTAAACTATTATCGTCAGTTCGGAGATACCGAGATCGGATACGTTACCTGAAAACTACTTCAAATTGGCATTAGCCTTTTAACTAAAGTATCTGGAAGATAATTGAAGGCAGAGCTCTTTAAAGTGCAAGGGCTGTTTGCTTCCAATCCCGAGGGTGATTCCAAAATGGATGTATTAGAAATAGTGCCTTCGGTTTCATTCAGACCTAGAACGAACTTGTATGGATAAATGCTGGCATTGCATATCTGCTTGGAGGGCAGTGTTACCATTCCAAGTGGGGTTGCAATATAAAGGTTAAATGTAGCCTCAAGGAAATGACTAAAATCGAAGAAGATACAGCAGGGCTAAGTGGGTCGCACCCATTAGGATGTTGTCATCACCTTTCCAGATATATTCATTTACGGATTTGGTTGTACATGAGAGCTCTCGGAAAGGTTGCAAAAGCAACCAGGGTGATGAGATATTCGATACTATCCAGTATGGAGTAGGTCGGTCCTGTGTTGACAGAAAGTCCATGTGTGGCTCCCGATCCCGGTGTATTTTTCTAGAGGTGCACCATAGTAGGTGGTACCCTAGTGCCTTGCCATTGTGTGGAAATCCAATCTCCAATAAGCGCCGTGCAGACTTGATCGTAAACTTTGTTGAATCACTAGTTTTGATTCATGACAAAGCAATTTAGAAGAAAAAGAGAATGCACGATTAATCACAACAAAAAGAGACAATCAAAGGACTGTGGTGATATCGAGACTTTGAATCTATGTTTTCACTATTTATTACTTGTGTTCGAGTCTTAGAAATTGTTAAAGTATATCCTCAAGTAGTCCGCACTTCATTGTACTCATTTTTTAAACAAAACAGAGCTACTAATGCAAAAACACTACAGCCAGTCGACTGGATATAAACAACCAGTCGACTGACTGGTGTACATACACGAGTATGCACTATTTGTCTTTTAAATTTGTTGCATGACAGTCGACTAACCCAAATCGACCAGTCGACTGATCTGAACCCAACTATCATATTTTGAATAGAGATTTCCATTCTATGAAAGGTTGCGATCCTTCTCTGAACGGAAACGGTTGCTTCTTTTGGTCAGAACTCTTCACCAATGGCAGTAACCCTCTAACTACTTTAAAAACATGTTCTCAAACACTTCATATTCACCGAAAATCTTTCTAACTATCTACTATTCTTCTTGTGCTCTCATACTTGCATTCAAACAGCAAACAAGCATTTTATTTCTTTGAATCTTCAAATAAACTTTCATAATCTTCGATTCTTAGCATTACCTTCTCTTCATATCTTCACATGCAATTCATATACTTGAGGATTTGATTATAGGAGGTTTGTACTATCAGAGACAAATCGGTGTTATCAAGAACTGACGCAGCGGATTAATCAAAACAAACTTAATCGGTGAAAGTAGCGATCGATGGAATGAAGATACCGAAGTGCCCAAATTCGTTGATCCGAAGATACCGAATTCTAGCTATCTCAAACACGTTGATAGCGCACTATACCGTGTTCAAAGATCTACGATTCTTCGTACGTTGATCTAGCGCACTAGATTCCGTGAATCGGCTTCAACAAACGTGGATTCGAGCGCACTCGAATGACGTAAGTGGAGATAGGAGATTACACTCAACTACCAATTGGAGAAGAAAGCACAAAGCAATCAACAAGAAATTTTATTTCAAAATCAACAACCAAAAATGTACAACACACGCCCTATTTATAGCTTGTTACAACCGGCCCCCTTAAGTCGTATAGGACTTACGACTCATCCTGGGTCGGCAACGACCTATGACTCACGACTCAAAAACACACAGCTTAAAACCCAGCGACTTAACAAACTGCACGACTCATCAGCTACCATGACTCACGACTTATCATAACAAACGACTCAAAACATGTACTGACTCAATTATAGGTCGTGAACGACCTAACATCATTCAACAGCGACTTAAAGAACATACCAACAGTACACGACTCATCGGTACAAGCGACACAACACTTAGGTCGTATACGACCTAATGACTTACGACATAAGACACAAACGACTTAAACTCTTAGGTCGTAACTCGTAACTCGTTAACATCTTTCTCTGATCTCCAGTTAGGTCGTGGACGACCTAGGCCTTCAATAACTTCTGCTCTGTTAAGTCCTGAACGACTTAAACCTGTGTTGTTAACTCGTATGTGATTCATCAAACATGAACGACTTATGCTTCCATTAACTCGCAGCTTCTTTTCTCGTGGATCTTTAGGTCGTAGACGACCTAACATCTTCTCCTTAGGTTGTATACGACCTAGGCCTTCTCCTTCCTTAAGACGAGAACGACTCATGCTAGGTTGTGAACGACTCATGCCATGGAAACTGTTAGTTTGCAATTCTTCAATCCGGGTCTGAGCTGCATCATCCTTCCCTGGTTAAGAAAAATTCGTCCTCGAATTTGTAAATTCTTTCTCAACAATCTCACCTCCATGATATGGAATTAAATGTTTGATGTTAAAAACATCAGAAGTATAAACATCATCTGGTAGCTTTAATCGATAAGCATTCTCATTGATTTTCTTCAAAACTTCAACTGGACCAATTTTTCTGGCTTTCAGCTTATTATAAGCGCCCACTGGAAAACGATCCTTTGTCAACACAGCATACACCAAATCGCCTTTGTTAAATTCAACATTTCGTCGTTTCAAATCTGCAGACTTCTTATACTTCTCATTCGCTTTTTCCAATCGTTCCTGAACGATTTTATGACATTCAGTCAACTCATCAACAAAATCAACAGCCCGTTTAACTGTTCCCTTCGACTGTGGTATTACTGCCAAATCTAACGGTCCCCTGGGTAAATTTGAATAAACAATCTGAAATGGACTGAATCCCGTGCTACGATTCACTGCATGATTATGTGCAAACTCGGCTTGGCATAACTTCATGTCCCAGTTTTTCAAATTATCCTGTACAAGACATCGCAACAAATTTCCCAATGACCTGTTTACAACTTCTGTTTGTCCATCAGTTTGCGGATGATAAGCACTACTAAATTTCAGCTTCGTTCCCACCATCTTCCACAAACTTAACCAAAAGTGACTCAGAAAACGAGTATCCCAATCTGACACAATAGACTCTGGCAATCCATGAAGTCTATAGATTTCCTTGAAAAATAGTTGAGCAACACGAACAGCATCCGTTGTCTTCTTGCAAGCAATAAAATGTGCCATTTTAGAAAATCTGTCAACTACAACAAATATCGAATCATTACCACGCTGTGTTCTCGGCAATCCCAATACAAAGTCCATACTCATATTAACCCATGGTCTAGCCGGTACAGGCAATGGCATATACAAACCAGCATTGGTCGCGGTTCCTTTCGAAACTTGGCAAATATGACATCGTTCCACAAACCTTCCCACTTCTTTCCTCATCGACGGCCAAAAGTAAGATTGAGAAACCAACTGCAAAGTACGATCACGGCCCACATGCCCTTCTTCATGCAACTCTTTTACAATCTTCATTCTCAAACTACAGTCTGGAATGCATAATTGATTTCCTTTGAACAAGAATCCATCAACCATCACAAATTCATCAGTACTCCCATCCTTTACTTTCTCAACATATTTCACAAAGTAAGGATCTTCTTCAATCATCTCTGGCAGTAATTCAAACCCCGTCACTTCAACCTTCAATGTTGTTAACAAATGACTCCTTCTACTCAAAGCATCAGCTACCCGATTCGTCACCCCAGATTTGTGCTTAACAACAAAGGTAAACTGCTGTAAATACGCGATCCATGACGCATATCTCGCTGAAATCTTATCCTGCCCCTGTAAATGCTTCAAAGCTTCATGATCAGTATAAAGAACAAACTCTTTATGAAATAGATAATGCCTCCAATGCTTAACAGCTTGCACTACAGCATAAAACTCAACATCGTATGTACTATATCTCATCTTTGCCCCTGATAACTTTTCACTGAAATATGCAATATGTCTCCCCTGCCGACTCAACACTCCTCCAATCCCAACCTTTGAGGCATCAGTGTGTAGCTCAAACAACAACTGAAAATTAGGTAAAACAAGAATCGGTGTTGTCGTTAATAACTCCTTGATCTTCTCAAAAGCAACTCTCGCTTCCTCTGACCATACAAACTGTTTCCCTTTCATGCAATCAGTAACTGGAGCCATCACGCTACTGAAGTGTGGAATAAACCTTCGGTAGAATGATGCCAATCCATGAAAACTTCTAACTTCAGTGATAGTTCTCGGCTGTGGCCAATTTCTAATAGCTTCAACTTTACTCTGGTCCACTTGGATTCCCTTCTCAGATACAACATATCCCAAAAATAATACACTTCTCGTCATGAACACGCATTTCTTCGTAGCTGCATAAAATTGTTCCTCACGAAGAATAATTAACACCTTTCTCAAATGCTCTACATGCTCCTCTGTGCTTGCACTATAAATCAGAATATCATCAAAGTAAACTACCACGAATTTTCCAATGAATGGTCTAAAGATTTGATTCATCACCCGCATGAATGTACTAGGTGCATTTGATAAACCAAATGGCATAACCAACCATTCGTATAACCCTTCTCTCATCTTGAAAGCTGTCTTCCATTCGTCTCCTGGTCTAATTCGGATCTGGTGATAACCACTCTTCAAATCAATCTTCGAAAATATAGTTGCCCCACTCAACTGGTCTAACAAATCATCCAAACCTCGGCATAGGAAATCTGTAACGAACAGTAATCTTGTTCAAAGCTCTACTATCGGTGCACATTCTCCATGTTCCATCCTTCTTCGGCACCAACAAAGCTGGTACTGCACAAGGACTCAAGCTTTCCTGAACACGTCCCTGCTCAAGTAACTCTTCCACCTGCCTTCGTAACTCCTCATGTTCCTTTGGACTCATTTGATAATGTGGTCGATGTGGTAACACTATTCCCGGAACAAGATCAATTTGATGTTGAATGTCTCTCAATGGCGGTAACTCCTTAGGCAACTCTTCTGGAAATACATCTTCAAATTCTTTCAAAACTGGCTTTGCTTCTTCAGGAATTTCAACCTCTTCACTGCTCTCTCGCCCAATCAACAAATAGACTTCAGGCTCCTCTTCAACCTCCTTAACAAACTCCTTCAAAGTCAACAGAGTTTTCAATTCCTCAATCTCCTCAAGCTTGTTTTCTTTCTGTTGTTGTTTCTTGGGAACTAAAGTGATTTTAGTACCTTCGAACATGAAACTGTAGCTATTGGCACGACCATCATGTTGAACTGATCTATCAAACTACCACGGTCTGCCCAACAACAGATGACATACGTCCATATCTACAACGTCACACCAAATTTCATCTTTGTACTTCTTCCCAATGGAAAAATTCACACAAGCCCTTCGACACACTTTCACTTCACCACCCTTCCTTAACCATGCTAACTTGTACGGTTTAGGATGTTTCTCAGTTTTCAAGTTCAACTTCTTCACGGCCTCGGTAGAAATAATATTATCGCAACTTCCAGCATCAATAACGAACTTGCAAACTTTTCCCAGAATAGTGCATGTCGACTGAAATATGTTACTCCTCAACCAACTACAATCCTCCTCTTGCTTTGGTGTAAGACATGACCTCCTCATCATAAGATTACAACCTTCATCCCCAGACAATTCTTCTTCCTCCTCAACATAAGGTGCATTTGAACATTCTGCCTCCTCACCATCATCCTCCTCCACTTCTGCAACCATTGCTCTCTTCTTCGGCTTCGGACATTCATTGCTTTTATGACCCAACTCCTGACAATTATAACATTTGAAACCACTGCTAACCTTCGCCTTCTCAGCCTCCTTTATCACTGGCTTTGTAACAGGTTTAGGAACACTAGAACTTCCACTAACACCCTTCGCTTGATTATTGGAATTAGTAAACACACCACCTCCACGCCTTCCTTGCTTCTCCCAAGCTAACGCCTTCTGATGTGCCTCTGCAACTGATCTAGGATCGAACATATTAACCATATCCTGGATCTGCATTCTCAATCCCCCAATGAATCTAGCAGTTAGCTGTTCTTCCGTTTCCATAATATCATTTCTGGCAATGAGTTGGTAAAATTCATCAGCATAATCACTAACAGACTTCGTCCCTTGCCTCAGATTCTGCAACCTTTGGTACATAAGTGATTGGTAATTATAAGGTAAGAAAGTAGATCTCATCAACTTCTTCATCTTATCCCAAGATTCTATCTTTGACTTACCCATTCGTTCCCTGGTAAGTTTAGTTTGCTGCCACCACGCCAAAGCTCTCCCCCTCAACCTAGTAGCAACCAACTTCACTCTCCTATGCTCAGGAACCTCCTTAAAATCAAAAATCTCTTCCACATTAGATAACCAATCAAGAAATTCTTCTGCTACCATCCCTCCTTTAAATTCTGGAATTTCCGTCTTCATCCCCGATTCCCAACGACGATCATCTTCAACATCCCGATAAGAATTTCGAACTTGGTCTCGATCTCGATAATGAATACTAGCTCTATCACCCTCTTCAACAAAATCAAAAGTTCGCCTATATCGATCTCGACCATTATCATTTCTTCGTTCATGCATGCTTCTTTGACTATGTCTCTCTTCATCTGCATAGTCATGATGATCTCTTCGTGATGAAATTGATGTTTCTCTTCTATCTCTATAAGAATGTGGTGATACCCTCCTCGCTTCCGTAACCGATGGCGAAACTCGGTTTCCTCCATGGTTCGAGTTTGGTGATCTCCTCCTTTGATTCAAATCATTCATCAATTTCTCCAATTTTCCAATGCCTTCATCAAACTTCTCATTAATACGTTGTTCCATAAGCTCGGCTTCTTCTCTTCGATACAAAGCTTCAACGTTTTGATGACGATTAGCTCTCCTTGGTGGCATGATTGAAACTCCTCACAAAACTTCAACAATTTGAACACAAGACTTCAAAGCTTTAACAAAACAACAAGTCACAGCTTCCCTTGACTCGGCTTGCTCTAGCTCGGCAATAAGGAACGACTCAAGTAAGGTCGGCTCCTACTCAAGCACAAGGTACGGCTCAAACCCTTTACAAGGCTCGGCTACTTCCCACAAGTATACACGGCCTTCAATTTCAAACACCTTCAACACTTTGATCCGTAATGGAATGGATCGAAAGTTCTCCCTCTTGTTGCAACTTCAATATGAACACGATGAACACAACTTCAAAAATTGGCTCCAAGAATCAACTTAGCTATGATTGGCTAAGTGTGGCTCCGATACCAAAAAAATGACGCAGCGGATTAATCGAAACAAACTTAATCGGTGAAAGTAGCGATCGATGGAATGAAGATACCGAAGTGCCCAAATTCGTTGATCCGAAGATACCGAATTCTAGCTATCTCAAACACGTTGATAGCGCACTATACCGTGTTCAAAGATCTACGATTCTTCGTACGTTGATCTAGCGCACTAGATTCCGTGAATCGGCTTCAACAAACGTGGATTCGAGCGCACTCGAATGACGTAAGTGGAGATAGGAGATTACACTCAACTACCAATTGGAGAAGAAAGCACAAAGAAATCAACAAGAAATTTTATTTCAAAATCAACAACCAAAAATGTACAACACACGCCCTATTTATAGCTTGTTACAACCGGCCCCCTTAAGTCGTATACGACTTACGACTCATCCTGGGTCGGCAACGACCTATGACTCACGACTCAAAAACACACAGCTTAAAACCCAGCGACTTAACAAACTGCACGACTCATCAGCTACCATGACTCACGACTTATCATAACAAACGACTCAAAACATGTACTGACTCAATTATAGGTCGTGAACGACCTAACATCATTCAACAGCGACTTAAAGAACATACCAACAGTACACGACTCATCGGTACAAGCGACACAACACTTAGGTCGTATACGACCTAATGACTTACGACATAAGACACAAACGACTTAAACTCTTAGGTCGTAACTCGTAACTCGTTAACATCTTTCTCTGATCTCCAGTTAGGTCATGGACGACCTAGGCCTTCAATAACTTCTGCTCTGTTAAGTCCTGAACGACTTAAACCTGTGTTGTTAACTCGTATGTGATTCATCAAACATGAACGACTTATGCTTCCATTAACTCGCAGCTTCTTTTCTCGTGGATCTTTAGGTCGTAGACGACCTAACATCTTCTCCTTAGGTTGTATACGACCTAGGCCTTCTCCTTCCTTAAGACGAGAACGACTCATGCTAGGTTATGAACGACTCATGCCATGGAAACTGTTAGTTTGCAATTCTTCAATCCGGGTCTGAGCTGCATCAAGAACACACAGTGTCAGATATTCTTTTGTATTAGTGAAGTCCTCTTCTACTGCTGAGGCGAAAATCCTGTTCTGCTGCTCAGGTGTCTGTTCTGCTACTCAGGCTGTGTATACATATTCCTCCGGGTTAAGCGAGGATTGTTGTTTTAGTGAAATTCCAAAAGGAGTCTGGTACTGGACGTAGGACGATGCTCTGAACCAGTATAAAAATCACTGGTGTTATTTTTATTATTATACTGCTTTTATATTCCACACTATTTACTATATTGCTATCATCTCTATACTCTACATTATTGTATATCGATATTGCACGGTCCTACACACTTTCATTTGGTATCAGAGCATGGCTTCATCTAACCGTAACATAGTTATTTGATTCTTTTCTAATATGGACAGTAACACTAGCACTAGCACTAGCACTATAAGCACTAACACCAGTTTTATAGAAGGTCAATCCACTGCACGACCTCCATTTTTCAATGGTTTGAACTATAATTATTGGGCTACTCGTATGAGAATCTATATGCAATCAAATAGTTTTGAATCATGTAATATCACACAAAATGAATACACTCTTCCTACAAGAGAATACTCCACATGGACAAACACAAAAAAATTAAATGCTTCTACCAATGCTAAAGCTATCAACATGTTATTTTGTGCATTAGATAGAAATGAATTTAATCGTGTTAACATGTGTCAAACTGCTTATGAAATATGGAGAACACTTAAAATCACACATGAAGGAACTAACAAAGTCAAACAAAGAAAAATCTCCATGCTCAAAAATCAGTTTCAAAATTTCAGAATGAAGCAAGATGAATCCATCAATGATATATACTCCAGATTTCAAGATATCTATCATTCACTATTTGGATTAGGAGAAAAGGTCACTGATTTTGACATTGTATCGAAAATCCTAAACACTTTAACGGATGAATGGGAAAGAAAAGTCTTGGTTGTTGAAGAAGCTAATGACCTCTCTACCATAAAACCAGAAGAGTTAATAGGAAATCTAATGCCCTATGAAGCGAATTTGCATGCAAAACGAGTTCAAGCACATGACAAAAAGAACATAGCTTTCCATGCTGAAGAAGAAAAGGATGAAGATTTAGATGAAGAAGATCTAGCATTTATTGCAATAAAATTCAAAAAATTCTTGAAATCACGGAAAAACAACAGAAATAATGGAAAAAGGAACTTTTCAAACAAACCATCATCTTCAGAACTAGAATGTTTTAATTGCCATAAGAAAGGTCATATCTAGAAAGAATGTCCAGAACTAAAGAAAAATACCTCAACAAGGGCAGAAAAGATAAGAAAAAAGAAAGCATTCTATGTGACATGGGATGATTTAGATACTTCTTCATCAGATAGTGGCAGTGACAGTGAAAATGAGCAAGCTAATGTTTGCTTCATGGCTACTGAAAACATGGTTAGTGATTTTACCTTTGATGATATGATAGAGATAAATTCTGAACTAGTTGACACCCTCAAAAATCTCAAAATAAAATATAAGGAAACTCGTGAACATCAGAATAAAGCAGAATTCGAAAGAGATATACTTAAAGATGAGAAGAAAATACTAGAGGAAGAACTTGAAAAATTACAAGAATCATTCTCTAATATTAATTCTCAACTCACTCTATTGAGTCAAGAAATTGAAACTCAAAAAGAGAAGAATGACGCTCATTATTTCTGAAAATCACGAATTAAAGACAAAAGTAAAATTGATAGAATTAGATAATACTAGACTCAAAACTAATTTAGAAAGTATCACCAAAAATGATTCAAACTTTAATAAAGGAAGAGAAACTCTATCTAAAATTATTTATAGATCTCAATCTGCTTCAAGTAGGAAAGGATTAGGATATGTTAAGAAATCAAAAGCTCCACCTAAAAAGGAAATTAGGAGAAATATTAAGCCTACTACAAAATAGTTAAAAAGGAATACTTACCAAAAAAACATAAAAATTTAGGCTCCTAAAACAAAAAACTGTTTAATTAGGAAGAAATATATTAACACCTTATTGGAGATAGTTCATAAGAACAAAGATTATATTTTCGAATGGGATACTGAACCCTCTTGGGTTTGGTTTTCTAAGATCTAATTCTTAGGACCCTAACAAAAGGTGAGTACCAATATAATTCCTTATTTTTGCAGGTCCCACTTAAAAAGAGAGAAAATTGGATGCTCGACAGTGGTTGCTCAAAACATATGACAGAGGACAAAGATATGCTATCAAACATTACTTACTCAGATGGAGGATCCGTCACATTTGGAGACAATTCCAAAGGCTATATCATCGGCAAAGGCAGTGTGAGCAACAACGGTATTTCAAATTTACCTCTTATTTCAAATGTTTTACTAGTTAAAAATTTGAAACATAATTTACTTAATATCAGCCAATTATGTGACAAAGGATTCAAAATCACATTTTCTGAAAATAAATGTAGCGTTTTTGATCAAAATCAAAATCTTATCTTTGAAGGAAATAGAGATAGAAATATCTATGTTATGAATATGAAAATAAACCATAATTCAGATATGTATTTAATAGCCAAAGAAAATGATCATTGGTTATGACACAAACAATTCTATCACATTAACTTCAAAGCTATAAATAAGCTTTCTAAAAATGAGTTAGTAAAAGATCTACCAAAAATGAATTTTAAAATTGATCATATTTGTGATGCATGTTAGTTAGGAAAATTAACTAAGTCATCTTTTATATCTAAAAAGGTTATTTCAACTTTACAACCTCTTGAATTACCGCATATGGATTTATTTGGACCAACACAAGTACAATCCATTAATCATAGTAGATATGTGTTTGTAATTGTTGATGATTTTTCTAGATATACTTGGACTATTTTTATGAAAAATAAAAGTGATACTTTTGATAATTTCAAAATTTTTGTTAAAAAAATTCAAAGTTTTAAGGGATTGAAAGTCAAAAACATTAGGAGTGATCATGGAGGTGAATTCGAAAACGAAGCCTTTGAACATTTTTGTAAGAAGAAGGGAATATTCCATAATTTGTCGTTTCCTAAAACTGCACAACAAATGGAGTTGTAGAACGTAAAAATAGAACCTTACAAGAATGTGTAAGGATGTTAAATGGAAGTACATTACTAAAACATTTCTGGGCTGAAGCAGTTGCAACGGCTTATTATGTTTTGAATCGTGTTTCTATTCGACCACCGACTAAGAATACTCCTTATGAACTTCTTAATGGTCGAAAACCAAATATTTCTTATTTCAAAGTTTTTGGTTCAAAATGTTTCATTTTAAACACAAAAGATCGGCTTGGCAAATTCGATCCAAAATCCGATGAAGGAATCTTTGTAGGATATTCGAATCGAAGCAAAGCTTATCGAATTTATAATAAAAGAACCAATATCATCGAAGAAACACTTCATGTATCCTTCAATGAAATTTTAATCAAATGTCAAGTATAAGAGATGATGAAGAATTCCCTGATAATATCACAAATATAGAAGTTTCAAATTTTGAAAATAATGAAAACATAGTTCACAATAATAATGAATTAAGATCTCCACCTAGATTATTAAGGGATCAACCTTCCATTAATGTCATTGGAGAACTCAATTCATATGTTAGAACAAGAAGTCAATTGAATCAAATAGGCCATGTAGCTTTCCTTCCTCATATTGAACCTAAAAATATTAAAGAAGCATCTATGGATGAAAATTGGTTAATCGCTATGCAAGAAGAGCTAAACCAATTCGAAAGAAATGACGTTTTGGATTTAGTTCCGAGGCTCAGTGATCAATCAGTTATTGGTACAAAGTGGATCTTCAAAAATAAAGCTGATGAACAAGGAAATATTACTAGGAATAAAGCTAGATTATTTGCACAAGGATATAATCAAGAAGAAGGGATTGACTACGAAGAAACGTTTACTCTAGTCACTAGACTAGAAGCAATACGAATCTTACTAGCTTATGCATGTTTTCATAACTTTAAATTATATCAAATGGATGTTAAAAGTGCTTTTTTAAATGGTTTTATAAAGAAAAAGGTTTATGTTGAACAACCTCCTTTATTCCTACACGAACAATTTCCAGACCATGTCTATAAACTTAAAAAGACCTTATGCGGTTTGAAACAAGCACCTCGTGCTTGGTACGGTCGTCTTAAAAGATATTTAATAAATTCTGATTTTGAAATTGGGAAGGTTGATCAAACTCTTTTTATTAAAAGAAACAAGAAAGATATTTTAATTGTTCAAATTTATGTTGATGATATCATTTTTGGGTCCACAAATGAAAAATTATGTCAGGAATTTTCTAATGACCAAAGAATTTGAAATGTCACATATGGGTGAATTAAATTATTTTCCTGGCTTACAAATAAAACAATTAGAAAATGATATTTTTATAAATCAAGAAAAATATTGTAACAATCTAATTAAACGCTTTGGTATGGAAAATACTTCTACCAAACCAACTCCTATGAGTACAACTATACATCTTGATAAAGATGAAAGTGGCAAAAGTGTTGACCAAAAATTATATCGAAGGATGATTTGATCGTTAGTATATTTAACAGCTAGTAGACCTGACATAATGATGAGTGTTTGTTCATGTGCAGATTTCAAGCAGATCCCAAAGAATCACATTTGCGAGCAGTGAAACGCATATTACGGTATCTTAATAATACCAAGGACTTTGAACTATTCTATCCAAAGGAATACCCTTTTAAATTAGTGTCCTATAGTGACGCTGATTTTGGAGGAAGCCGGACAGATAGAAAGAGTACAAGTGGAACTTTTCAATTCATTGGACGGTCTCTTGTATCTTGGTTTGGTAAGAAACAAAACTGTTTCATTATCGACATGTGAAGCAGAATATATTTCTACAGCTTTGGCATGTGCTCAAGTTATTTATATGCAACAAACATTACAAGATTTTGGTTTTAATTTATCTAAATCAACTATTTACTGTGATAATTCTAGTGTTATAAATTTATCTAAAAATCATGTCAATCACTCACGAACAAAATATATTGACATTTGTCATCATTTTCTTCGTGATAATATTGAAAAAGATCTGATAAATCTAGAATTTATTTCCTCTGACAAACAATTGGCAGATATCTTTACAAACTGTTAAATGAAAGTACTTTCATCAATTTAAGACGAGAACTTGGAATCGTCTCTTTTAAAGATTTATAAATTTTCATAAAAATTGTTTTCAAAATATATTGTTTTTATATGTATTTTTTTAATGAAAAATTCATAGCATAATTTTATAAAATTTTGATATGCAAAGATAGTTTTCATGCAAAATCTTTTCTGGCAAAAATAATTTTTTCTTTGTGACACTAGAAGGATTGAACTCATGATCTCTTGGTTATAGACACACAATTATTTCTTGCCATTTGATCTATATATGTTTCTTATCTCAATTATAAGTTTGGTTAAAAATATTCTTCCAAATTTCGGGTTATAAAAATAATGTAACTGCTGGGGTTTGAACTCTGGTCTCATAGCTGGTAAGTGTATCCTTTACAGTTATGCTATGTTGTATTATTTGCTGAGCTACATACTTTGGTTTAACTTTTATCACATCAGCTCGTAACCATTCATTTTTAAATTTGTTCTCATCCATTCCCTCCATACATTATTTCCTCTGGCTCTTATTCATTCCAATCTCTGGCTATCAAATTCTGGTCCTTTTCCCATATATATATATATATATATATATATATATTCATATTATAGCAATCACCATTACCCTTTCATTCTTCAACTCCTCAATACTTTTCAATGGCTTCTCATGACTCTTATGAGTCATCCAACTCTAAGCTATCATATTCCATACCATCATCAAATAGCTCAACTCCTTCTTTAGCCACTCCTACTCCTAGAAATGAACCAGCTCATGATTGGAGATAATATCACACTGGATACACACCAAATAGCAAGAAGTCAAGGAGATCACTTTTTATTTCTCCAAAAAATAAAGAGAAAATAGACAACATCCACCACTATCAAAGGAAGCAAATCAACTTGCAAAGCGAGATGCACTATGAACAACAAATAAATTCCAAACGTCTTAGCTTTATAGAATCAACTGTCCTAAAATTCTACGCCAAATCACCAAAGAAAGACGTTATTGAACCCTCATCATCTCGTCAACCGCATAAATCTAGCTGGAATACATGGAAGCAAATTCCACAGCAACCTCCGGTGTCTCCCAACTCTTGGGAACGCCAAAACTATTGGTCTCCTCTACAACCTCACGTTGAAATCACCAAGATTGAACCAGATGAATGCTCTCCTAAGACTCCAAAATAATTAATTTCCTCGTGTATTTTGTTCCATATTCATGTCTACTTTATTCATGTATGTTTTTGTTCCATAAATCTTTGAATAAAAGTTGAAAGAAATTGTTTTAAAATTCACTGGCATTTTTAACTATAGCCAGTCGACTGAGATTGATAGGCCAGTCGACTATCTACAGAGAACAAATGCTCTCGGGTTTGCAACCAGTCGAACGACCTACCCCGACCAGAAATCTAATCCCCAATTTTCACTTTACCTTTTTCATATTTTTTTCACCTTCCAGAAACCTAATCCCCAATTTTTTCCAAATTCTCTCTCAAAAATATACAATTAATGGATCCTCCTAGATCAAAACGATCAAAGCAAGCCTCTTTATCTTTCGTTGATACTCATGTCGCCCATTGGCTATACGACGCAACTGCAATAGAAAGATGGGAAAAGTTGAAAAATTCAAGAATCTTTGAAGGTTTTTTCATGGTATACTCTGATTTTGGAGCTTATTCACTTCAAGAATTGATACGGAGATGCGGATTAGAGTCGCTACTCGACTACAATTCCAATCACCACAACATTAACCATCTCATGGTAACGCTTTTTTATGCAAATCTTAATATTGGCCACCAATAACCATCTAATCCGAATAATTGTGTCTGGAGTTTGGTCTGTGGTCAACAAATTTTCTTTTCACTTGATTGAATGGCATATATCCTTCAATCTCCAAATGAAGGTATTGATTTGAATATTGTCGAGTGCAATATAAGATAGAGAGATAGAGTTAGTCACATGTTCATGGGTAACGATATGACTACATTGCGTTCCAAGCTTCTACCGCCTAAAGGCACGAATCTTGCACAATACTTTTATGCGGTCTATTCTCCCAAGAACCAGATTGTATGAATTAATATATCCAAAAAAATTCAATGCTCTCTATGCGATATGTGGAAATATACGCGTAAATTGGTTACGGCGTATTTTGGATGAATTTCTTACCTTCCCCTATGGGAATATGAACGTTATTTACTTTGTCGAGTATATAATGAGACTTCTTCTAGAAGTTGGTGTTCGTCAACCCGATTCAGAATTCTCTACTGTCGGAATGATCAATATCCGGACCATAAGTCTTATGAAGCTACCAACAAGACCTCCACCTATTACCGCATACAAAGATTGAAAACGTCAACAAGCTCAACAACAATCTGGAGGTCCTATAATTAGAGAGCCGAAACCACATTAAGAAGAAGGAGAAATCCGTTTAGCTACCTCCTTCAGCACCCGTGAATCCATTGAAATCCTTTCCCGAAATCAACTTACCCTAGATTCAAGACTCAAGAAAATGGATAAGAAGCTTGATAAAATCAAAGGCTTCTTCTCTACTTTATGGGATGCCATATCATGTTCTTCCTCCACTGTTGCCACCTCCATTGCCCAAGGCAAGCGTCTAACACATCGTTTTACATGGTCAACATCAGAGGAGCATACTAGTAGCGACACTAGTGGAGCAGGCAGTGGTGCTCAAGGCACTTCTAGACCTAGGAAGGAGACTGCATCGGAAGGAGAGTATAGTTGGGATCTTGATGAATAAGATTTTTTTGTTGGTTTACTAGTAAGTTTGGTAGGTGCTATTGTTTTTTGCTTATTGGTACTCTTATCCTTCAGTTTGAACATATGAATATTTGTTTGCTTATCACTTATCTCTGAGACTTGTACTACTTAGTCTCACTATGGATTTTTGTTTCTGCACTTGGTATTGTAATTATTATGATATGTCTCCTTTTTGTTGATGACAAAGGGGGAGAAAAAATATATGTACAAATCATTTTGATGTAGGTACAAGAAGTGTCACATATTCAGGGGGAGTTTTTTATATGTGTTCACTAGGATTATTATATACAGGTTGTCATCAATCAAAATGGGGGAGAATATTGAATCACTAGTTTTGATTCATGACAAAGCAATTTATAAGAAAAAGGGAATGCACGATCAATCACAACAAAAAGAGGCAATCAAAGGATTATGGTGATATCGAGACTTTGAATCTACGTTTTCACTGTTTATTACTTGTGTTCGAGTCTTAGAAATTACTAGAATCTATCCTTAGATAGTCCGCACTTCATTGTTCTCATTTTTTAAACAAAATAGAGCTACCAGTGCAAATACACTACAGCCAGTCGACTGGCTATAAACAACCAGTCGACTGACTGGTGTACATACACGAGTATGCATTGTTTGTCTTTTAAATTTGTTGCATGATTAGTTGACTGACCCAAATCGACCAGTCGACTGATCTGAACCCAACTATCATATTTTGAATAGACATTTCCATTCTGCGAAAGGTTATGATCCTTCTCTGAACGGAAATGGTTGCTTCTTTTGGTCAGAACTCTTCACCAATGGCAATAACCCTCTGACTACTATAAATACATGTTCCCAAACACTTCATATTCACTGAAAATCTTTCTAACTATCTAATATTTTTCTTGTGCTCTCATACTTACATTAAAACAGCAAACAAGCATTTTATCGCTTTGAATCTTCAAATAAACTTTCATAATCTTCGATTCATAGCATTATCTTCTCTTCATATCTTCACATACACTTCATATACTTGAGGATTTGATTATATGAGGTTTGTACTATCAGAGACAAATCAGTGTTATCAAAAATATACAGTGTCAGATATTCTTTTGTATTAGTGAAGTCCTCTTCTGCTGCTGAGGCGAAAATCCTGTTCTGCTGCTCAGGTGTCTGTTCTTCTGCTCAGGTTGTGTATACATGTTCCTCCGGGTCAAGTGAGGATTGTTGTTTTAGTAAAATTCCAAAAGGAGTTTAGGACTGAACGTAGGACGGTGCTCCTAACCAGTATAAAATCTCTGGTGTTATTTTTATTATTATACTTCTTTTATATTCTGCACTATTTACTATTTTGCTATCATCTCTATACTCTACATTATTGTATATCCATATTGCACGGTCCTACACACTTTCAAACTTATTATGTTGGAATTTAATAACGTAACAATTTCGGCTATGATTAATATATATTTGTATCTTAGACATTATTATAACATCATTGGATTTTCCATAGAAATGTTTTGGTTATCGTAATGTAAAAATTCATTTGTGTTTATGTGCGGCATTGTATTATGAGATACCTTTATTTTTCAAAATATTTTTATAACATTAAAATCAATTGGGGTGTGTTTCTCACGTTGATTTACTAGACTGATCCAGGCATTATTTTCATATAATGCTTGGATCAGACCGAGTATATTTACAGATCTAGTTTGGATGCTTTGAAACTTCAGGAGACGAGCTGAATGCCTCCAAGTCCTATTCACGTATATCCTATTTTATTTCTGTTGCATTGGTTGTTTATTTATCAACAGTTGTGAGGATGGGTTGTTATAACAGTCCAGACTGATAATAAGTGATTAGTGTACTCTGATTTGATGTATGTATAATAAAGTTCAAATTTTCTTTTGCAAAGATCTGTTGTATATTATATGTTACACGTCACGATGTGAGATTCAGTTCTGTCTTTTCTTTTATTCTCCAACAATCTGTTTTTTTGTCACTTGAAAGCTCGGCTCATGAATACCGTGGATGTATTAATGTCGACATTTTAAGGGCCAAAAGGGCGGGTGGTTACATTTTTGGTTCATTTGCACAAATAAGTTTAATTCAACTATCAATCCACTGCATGTACTCAGTAATGCTACCACTACATCAAACGAACACTTATTTCCCTATGGAGGTTTTTTCAATGTGGTTATACGATTATTAATTGTTTAACTTAGAAATTCCAACTAAAATTAGTTTGGGTTTGCCTTTAAAATTTAGGAAAAAATCTTGGTATCGCAAGTTAAAATTAAAACTACTCTTTAAAATATAATCATAGTTACTTTAAACAAATGACCGATATTGATAATATGAAAATGGTACAAAAATTATCCATTTTCTTCACCTTAGCCTACTGGAAGAATATACAACGTAATAAGCATGTACAATGTTTTTATTTATCCAACTAAGACAATGGAAGTAAGGTTATAGTTATTTCTAATATCTTGAAGCTAAAAGGTAGAGGTTTCTCAATAAATGAATAAACAAACCATTCCTGCTACCTTATCCAGCTTAGGTCATTGCATGCATCTATTAACATGGACATCCAGGTTAGATAAACATGCTACTTCATATGATCGAGCGCATCAATGTATAAGAGGATTGAAATAAAAAGAAAAGAAAAGAAAGAGTGATCTGAATTAAGTAAAGCAAGGATAATATCAGATAATGAACCAAGCTTTTAAAGAGTTTTAAACTTACAATCAAAGCTTGATTTCCTTTCCTGTTAGTCACTGCAGATGTATTTCCATTATTTGATATCCGTGTTTCTGTAAATTATAGTACATATGTGTTATAGTATAGAACAATGCTTTTATGATTGAATTCGGTACAACGATAGTTTCGTGCAATGTGAAACTTACTAAATGAATGAAGGTTCAAATCAAAGAAATGTTGATGTACTCTACAATATAAAGTAAATGTAAGAAAGCGCTGGAGATGCAACTGAGAAAAGGACTATTTTTTTTAACAAATCATTTTACACAACAATAATTTCACAAATAACTACAATAAAGATAAAGAAACTGATATTAGATTAGCAATCAAGAAGTGAATCTGTTTCTAAAATTTATCATGAATAGCTAGATATTCAGTATATATAATTGTATCGAATGGGGTAAAACTAGGGCACAGACACGTGTGTGTGTATGTATAACTCAGAAAATGGATTATGCCTATTTATTGAATGATGCTCTGACTGTGTGGAACACGTATGATTTCTACTGTATATGCACCTACTGACTTTGTTATAGCATTTCAGTAAGCATCAGAAAGACCATATTAGAAGGTCAAAACGTGTTGGTTATTCACATATTTTGTCACATTGTAGTTGAATACAATAATAATAGCACGTTACAATGATTCAATATATCCAGGTTCAGGTTTAGTTCGATGTTCTATTTATTCTGAATTTTTTCTTTTTTGCACTCACTTATTCTTGGTCGACCACCATCAACAAATGCATGTTGACTGGCCAAATGAGAATGTGAGTGAAACAAATAGAAAAATAATTTATTTTGACCAATTTTCCTTTCAAAAAAATGCTATTCAAATCAATTCTAGTTAAAGCAAATTTAACCATACATACTAAATAGTAAAAGAGTAAAAGAGATTTTACTCAAGGTTGCGACTAAAACCAAGAAGATTTGAGCAACAATGCACCAATATGGTATATCTGAAAAAGATGAGGATGTGTCACCTGAAGAAAAAATATGAGCAACAATCGCTGGTTCAAGCAATTTCATTGTAATACTAATAGTGTAAACGTTATGTGTATAATAATTACTGCAGAACCGTTTGAGAATTGCAATTATGATCAAATATGCGCTTCCCCTTGACTTTTAGGAAAGAGATGGAACCATCTAAGTAGTATAATTTCATTACTTTTTCCCTTCTAGATTCGACTTGACTTTCACGCATACCAAGTTTTCTTATTTTACCTTATTGTAATCAGTTGTGAATACTGTATGATATTATTATTATATATAGAACACGGAGAAGAAATAACTTATGCAGTTCAAATAATTACAAATGTGTATCCAATGGTATCAAAGACCATGTACCCAAGGTTTCATGTCATAAAATAGAATATGCACATAAATATATTAAAAAAATTACTAAAAGTGTGAAGATGCATACATAGGACCATGATTAATAATAAAACATACCCACCTACTTGACTACAAATCTCCAGGATAGATGATTCCACAAGACTACAAATTTGAAGAGTAGCTCTCAACCATCTGAAATCACAAAATTCGATATTCAAATCAGTTTGTCATGATTAGTGACGCATCAAACCAACTTATCATCAATAATAGGTCCATACATCAAATGAGAAACATTTTTGATTTATTTTTCTAGATACACATTATTGTAACTCTGCAACCTAGAAACTAAGTCTGTATGGTTAAGTGCCAGGTAATTTAATTATACATTATCATCAATTTTGCGTGTTCTAGAAAAACACCCCGAATATCAAATGCATTTTAAAACAATGCCCTGTTACTGTGGTATAATCAAAGTTAATATCTCATCATGTTTGTAATAGTCTTGTTAGATAAATATTAACGTAGAAGAACAGTCATGCTACTTGGGACAATATATAAATGTGAAATTACTATACTAACTGTATTCAGGCATAAAGAATTTAATTTAATAATGATGCAAAGTTGATTTACTAATTATTTCTCACCTAAACTAAACCTGGGTTTAATCACATATAGTAAATTGTAACGACCCGATTTTTTCGACTTTCGAAAGTCAACATTAATACGCCAACTGTATCAAGTGCCGAACTATCGAATGCCGAAAAACCGAACCATTAAAGTTATTAAGAAGAAGAACATAGAAAAAGAAATAGAAACAATAACAGAATCTCACATTTCGCAGCGTAACAACATATAATATATAAATGAATACTCTTTAAAATAAAGAGTCATATCTGTTATTACATTACATCACATTACATTATCAGAGTGTAACCACAACAAACATCGGAAGAAAATATAACATATACTAGTGATACGCTTCGCCATCCAGCTTGCTCCTGGTCTCCACAACAACTCCTGAATTCCAAAATGACCTGATAACCTGACTCTAGACTGCCCGTGTGGAAATTGGTGGGCACCCAGAGTTTAGAAAGGGAAGAATAAACTCCAGGTCAGTCATGAGACTGGTGTGAGATTTCAAAAACAGTTATTTTCACAAAAAAAATAAAAAGAAATCCGTTATACTTTTGGAAAATGAAACTGTCATAAGACCTCCCGCCACACACACAATGCAAACGCACACTTGGAGGAGATTTCTCCTTATGACAGTCAAAAATGCTTGATACGCGAAAACTTTGGATATATTTTTTTAGTGCATAGTGCAGAAAACATTTCGAAAGTATAATATTAATCTTAGCCAGCATAACATAGGTAACTAACACACAAGTATGACATCTCCGGTCGTTACCGATCTTTATCCAAGGATCTTCAACCACAAAGCAACAACCACAAAGTATAATAATTTGCAGTATCAACATAGGAAAAATATCTGGGCTCCATACCATGATATCACCGATTATGCAGAAGGAAATGGAATACTCTAAGGGCGCGACCCCTAAAAACCTTGCCGCAACATTCCTGTTTCGACCATTTCCGGGTTGTGAGGCTCGGCGAAGTCTCATCCACAAAGCTACGCTTTTTACACAAAGTCATGTTTCGATCAACAAATGATTAGCAGCACTTCGTATGCCACATTACCAAATTAGGAATATATCACTAGTAATCATCAACTACATAACCTCTGAGCTCGTACGTCTCAGAGAAGGGTGTTAAGCTAAGAGAATAAATTCTCCGCTACCAACAGAAATGTATTTGATAGAAACCAGCTTTACATCTCAATTTGTAACGTCAGACACAGATCCATACAAGTCTATTCCGGGTTCGAAAAGAACCGAAGGCACTTTCGAAGAAGCACTTGCAATCCGGGTATTCACAATCCCGATCGGACTTCCCATCACATAGGGAATCTCTATACCATAGCTACTCAGTGCAGAGACAATCGATAGGTCATCCTATCATTCTCGCAAATACCCGGTCTTCACCACCGGTCTTCAAATGCAGTCCTATTTCGTCGTATCATTATTTAGAACGGGTTTTATGATACAAAATCCTCTTCCGGCTAATCCGAATAACGAGCGCTTATTTTAAAAAAAAGTGTTCATTCAAATTTCAAACAAATCACAACAATTTCCACTTTGATCACTTAAATAAAAGATTCATCAATATCCACTTGGAATCCGACCTTCGGTCGCATCGAAATTCAAACGCCATTCAAAAGCCAATATTGATAGTCGGTTATTTAACTATCAATCAACATTCACAACAATTACTGGATTTCAAATAATTTTTCCCCAGTTAATTATTTTCAAAACGTCTTGGCAAGATATATTTTCACACTTCAACCATTTGAAAACAAATTTCAAATCACTATTCACTCACGGAATAAGATTCCCGATATTATTTATTTCCGTTGAGAGTTTGCCGAGTTCAAATACTTTAAATAATTCAAATCATTTATCCAAAATGTATACTTGAAAACATTTTGATAAAACTATTTTAAAACACTTTGTTCAAACCATTAGTTATGAAGATATTATATCAAAATCGCGTATAAAATTCGAGTCCAAACTAATTTTAAAATAAAACTAGTAGATAAGATATAACTATTTAAATATCCATTTTCTAAAACAAATATCAATTAAAACTTTAAATAACCACTTCTATAATTAATTAAATAAATCTTTACTTTAAGATTAATAACAACTTAAGCAAATAATTTCTTCAAATATTCTTTTAAAACCTTTAGAACTTTTAATTTTAAACTTTAAAAGCTACTTTCAAAACATACTCGGCTTTTAAGGGAAAATACAGTTCCATTTCAAAAATGGTCCACTTAGACCAATTTAATAAACCCTTCTCGATTTATTTTGAATTTACATTCCAATCCGTAAATTCCTTTCCACATTTTAAAAATAAACCAATGTTTATTTTCTTAAAAAAAATTCCCTTTCCTTTACAAATTCCCCTTTTTTATTTCAAATTTCCAAATATCCATTGATATACGATTTTTCAAATCGATTCCCAAATATTCACTTTCAACACCAAATCAATTTCCATGTTGATCTCCAAATTTATTTCAAACACCCAAATCAATTTCCAAATGGATTTCCCAAATTTATCATCTTTTAAAATAAATCCCTTTATTTTTTCCAAACTATTTAAAATCAATATTTTAAATAAATCCTTCAACTATCAATAATATTACTCAAAACCCATTTATTAAAATCTTTCCCGTATTTTGGAATTTATTCAATAGGATTTCACTATAGATTTTTCTACTTAAATTCAAAAATCTTATTTTATTTATTTCTGGTGTCTTAGGACACCAAAAATATATTTGGCTAAATTTTAGCCTACAATGATTCCAATTACAATATAATCACACAGAGATTATAAATAATTTAACACACAACAAATGAAGCAAATTCAATTATTTGAGGAATCTAGTTGGATCCCTCCAACCTGTTTCCCCGCATCCAAAGACGTTAACACAACAATTAAATACCAATTCCACTTCGAGGTGGAATATCGCGGTATATGTGATTTATAAAAATATCATCCGCTATTATGCGGCGCAATACGGTCTCATCCGCTATATAATGTAGGAAATCAACTCCAAATACATATATAATACCAATTCCACTTCAAGGTGGAATATCGCGGTATATGGGTTTAAATATGCTATCATCCGCTATTATGCGGCGCATAGGGTCTATTTCAAAACAAATAATAACAACCATCATCCAAGCACACAATCAACAAATTTAAATTTAACTATTTAAAATCAAACTGGATATTCCAATTTAAACTTGAGTGAGAAGATCTCACCTTAGCTTTTATTTTGCAATCCATTTTTGTCCCGGCTTGTTTCCCCATGATTTTTAGCCCTTGTATAAACATTTATACAATTCATTAATATTTGAAAAATCGAATAACCAATTTTCGTTTGGTAATTTTAATTATCCAAATTTTTTATTTTAAACCAATTTCTTTTAATAAATTTATTTAGCTAAAATTTTAAATTAAAACTAAATTTCGTTTAATAATTTATCTTCAGTAATTAAAATAATTAAGTAGGTTAATAAAAATAAATTATCCACCAAACCGTTATTTAAAAATAAAGTTGTAAATTAAAGTGTATATAATATATATATATATATATATATTAACTTTATTCTTTTCTTTGAAAATAATCTATATAAATTTTAAAATTTATATTTATTACTATTTTTTTAAACTTTACTTAAAAAAATATTTTCTGTTATACTGTTTAACTTTTGATAACTTAAATTTTAAACTACAAATCTAATTAAAGTTCATACTTAACATTAAATTAAAATTTAAATCAAATACATAAATAAATCACACACCTAGCTGCCGAGCAGAAGATTGCACGAAAACCCTAGCTTCGACCACCTCTGCCCTAGACGCCGTCGCCTCGACAGCAATCGTCGATGTTGCCCTGATATTCACTCGCGAGATCCACGCTGAACCAGCAACACGCGGACCCCAAATACTTGCGTACACGTGCACAACGTCACCTGCTCGACTTGGACAAATGCCTAGCGAACCCTGATGAAGTAAATCACGTCGCCAGAATGCAACCTCGAACTTCCCCCTAACCCAGACGTCACCGCGAGCTCACCTCCCCCTCGCGCTGCCGCATCCAATCGATCGCACGCTGCGATCTTTGATCTTGTTCCAATGATTTGTCTCGACGACCTTGCTTCAGCCGTTCGATTTTATTTTATTATTATTTTCTTTTTTCGCCATTGCGATTTAGAAGGAGGAGGAGATGTTTTTTTTCGCGAACTCGATTTTAGTTTTGAAGTCCGCCATTTTTATTTTTTTCTTCGATTGAAATAAATGAAGTTGTCTGAAAGCATAAGGAGGGGGTGACGTGATATAAACAAAACAAAGGGAAATGTCGGACTGAAAAAAAGAAAAGGGAGTAAACGTCTCGAGCACGCTTCCTATGTCGGTTGATGGAGATTGACCTCTGATGTGAATGGAATTCGACTGGTCAGACAATATATTTGAATTTAAATTTTAAATTTAAACCGTATCAAATTACGCAACTCAAAATCTTAACTCCTATGGAGACGTGCTACTAGGCGTTTATAATGTTAAACCCATGTTCCGAACGTAGTAGAAATGGTTACAAGGCCTAACTCGCTCGTAAGGAGAAGATGGCTTTTTGGACCAGTTATTATATTGAATATTCGATATAGATTTAAGCGCTTTGTATATCGTATGGCCAAACGATCACTCTAAACACTACGAAAATTGAAACCCGGTAATAATATCATATTACGGATCCAATAGAACTAGTTTCGTCGAATTCCGAGACTGTGCCTCGGAAGGGTATTTATTTTATTTTTTAAAATATCGATTTAGACGATAAAATCTCAATACCAAACAGAACATTTCCAAAAACCAATCCTGAAGCTTTCATTATCTTCAGTATCATCAATATGAATTTTCTAAGTCATCAAATCATTTTTAACAAGCTAAAAATTGAAAATTCAAATTTTTACCCATCATTTATAAATTAAACTCAAAAATTAAATTGCCAAATTCATATTCATACTTGAAATTCAAGTTAGAATAACTTTTCAAATATTTAAAATCAATTAAATATTTCGATTTCAAACGTTCAAAATTCTGGGTCGTCACATCCTTCCCCCCTTAAAAGAATTTCGTCCCGAAATTACTAGTTAAGAAGAATGATCCTCAACGCGTTTAATATTTTCCAAACTAAGCAGTTTTATCAACTTTCCAAAACAAATCTTTTTATTTAAGACCCATCATTAATTCAGCTGACTTTCCAGCTTCAATTATAAGTTCCAAACAACATTGTTTTCTCAATAATTCAAGTTTAAATTTTAAATTCAAATTTCAAACTTTCAAATTTTCCCAAAATTTTTCTAATACTCTAAATTTTCGAAAATTTTTGCCGGCATCCCCTTTGCGCGGCTAACTCGGTACAACTACAAAATGCCTCTACGGGCTCCCAAATTCCAAAAGAAAGCAAAAAGCCAAGTGGCTTGATCAAAAACCCAATCAAATTTCATACCGAAATTTAAATACATACCTTTTTCGAGCAATTCAAATTTAAATCTGAAATCAAAATCAATTTTCCCCACTTGCTTTATAATACCTTATATCCAATTTAACCATATCTAACTATAGATTTCAAAATCATTTTATACATTTCCTCACAGAAGTTTCATATCAACTTCTACTCAAATTAGTTTTCCCATTACCATATGAATTCAATTTATCTTCAACTCTGAATATTGAATTTTATCTTCCATTTATAACTGATTCATATCGTTACTTTAATTTAATTTCATTCACTAATTTACTTAAATTTCAAATTTGAAATCGTTCGTCGCTAACAAATTTTTTTTCAAAAATTTTCTAACTCCCAAAATTTTCGAAATTTTTTGGCAGAGTCCCCTTTGTACGGAGGAGCTTTTGCAATTTGACAAAAGATATAAATATATATACATCGACCCATCTGGTCGGAAAAACAAAAATAATTCATATTTCCTATTTTTATTGCGTAGGCGTACCTTATTTAGCATTTTTAAGCAAGCGGCTTATTTAATTAGCATTTTGCGCACTCAAATCTATCCCAACGACTTCGTTGAACCTGTACTTACTCAATTCAAATATGTAAGTGCTAAAATCATGAAACTCAACAACATTTTACATATTTAACTAGTAAACATACGAGTTTCTATAAGCAATGCAGGTTAAACAATATTTATAAGCAACTTATAGGTTTTCAACATAAATTTTGACTGTTAACAACCAATTCGTATACAACTTCATTTAATTTAAATGATTTAAAGCTCAATTTCTTACATTCAATTCATTTTTTAAGCAAAACAAACTCATATTATTCCAATTGATTAAAAATTCAATTTTATTCACCTCTGTTAATACATTTACTTTCGTTTACAATTATTGAATTTTGATTCATTTCAAATCAATTCAATTTCGTCATTCCTTTAATTAGTTTGATTTACTAATTTTATTTCAATATTCGACTTTGTTTAATACAAACCAAATTCAATTCCAATTCCAGTTCTATTTACTTACAAATTCGAAATAAATTTCAACATTCAATTCATTTTCATGTACTTGCAATTGCAAATTTATTAATACATCCAGAAATTTATTTCCATAATTCAAACTCAATTCCAATTCATTTGTCTTAACCCCAAATTTATTTTCAACTTAATAAATTTTATTTAAGAAATCATTATACTTAGTCTCTTTAGACTTTTCTTTAAATTCACCTCATTTATTTGATTCACTTATACTTATTTTAATTTAACTTCATCCTTTAGGTTAAATTCATTCTATCAATGTCAAATTGTATAAGTTATCAACTCATTTACTAATCCCATGAATATTTAAAATAGGATTCCAGAGTCTTTTCAACCTTTTCAAAACCATTTTTTTAACCAATTCAAATTATCTTTCGAATTTCCAAAATCCAAACCTAGTTTTGCAAACAACTTTTATTTAAAACAATTCGATAGCAATTCCTCTTTTGGAAACACGAAAATGAACATCAATGATGCTGCAGTCATCACCGAAGTTATTTTCCAGCGATCGAAAAGAGTTTAGAGCTTTTATCCCTTCAAAACATTTCTCCAAAACCTTTGAAAATCGTCTTCAAAATCAAAAGGGATTTAAACTTTTCCAAATTTCAAAACATTTCCTAATGTTTCTTTGGAATTCTTTTTTTTAATTATAAATCACATTTACAATTTATATTTACCAATCTCATTCGCATATGGATTTATTTCTTAACTTTAAAGTTACGATTTCAATTTCCTATTCAAATGATAATAATATTATTACTTCCTAACAATCAAGCAACCATATACTATAATAATTTATGGAAAATGATTTCTTTTATATACGAAAATAGTTTGGGTAAAATTATTTCATTTACCCTATTTTAAAACGATATCATGTCGAATTTGTTCTGTACAAGTGTTTAGAGATCCCTATCAATTACGTTAATTACTCGTATTGACCAGAATCCATATACCACTAAACAAACCAATCAACACAATATAAAACAATTTCATATTCACTCACAAATACGCGCTCATATCTATTATTACACTCAACTCATTCTAGAGTACCACTGATTCTATCTCTAATGAATAACACCCAATAGTGCCAGGGTTGTCGCTTAACCAAATGCTCTGATACCACATTGTAACGATCCGATTTTTTCGACTTCCGAAAATCGACATTAATACGTCAACTGTATCAACTGCCGAACTATGGAATGCCGGAAAACCGAACCATTAGGGTTTAAGAAGAAGAAGATAGAAAAAGAAAAAAAAACAATAACAGAATCTCATATTTCGCAGCGGAACAACATATAATATATAAATGAATAATCTTTAGAACAAAGAATCATATTTGTTATTACATTACATCACATTACATTATCAGAGTGTAACAACAACAAACATCAGAAGAAAATATGACATATACTAGTGATATGCTTCGCCAGCCAGCTTGCTCCTGATCTCCACAGCAACTCCTGAATTTCAGAATGACCTGATAACCCGACTCTAGACTGCCCATGTGGAAATTGGTGGGCACCCAGAGTTTAGAAAGGGAACATTAAACTCCAGGTCAGTCATGGGACTGGCGTGAGATCTTAAAAATAGTTATTTTCACAAAGAAAATAAAAAGAAATCCACTATGCTTTTGGAAAGTGAAACTGCCATAAGGCCTTCCGCCACACACACAATGCAAATACACATTTGGAGGAGATTTCTCCTTATGACAGTCAAAAATGCTTCGTACGCGAAAACTTTGGACATATTATTTTAGTTCATAGTGCACAAAACATTTCGAAAGTATAATATTAATCTTAGTCAGCATACAACATTTCGTCATATGCCTATTATATCTACCATGTTCAATAGTTGATTACCGCCATATTCCATGGTAGGTTATACAACTAAAACCGTACAGGGCGCGTATTGTTTCTTTGGATTTCCAACAAATGGTCAGCAAAGGAACTTCCTACACCGAAATGGGTACGCCTCTGGAAGGACGCCCCGAGAACCTAACCGGATCTCTCACTACACCATAAACGATATTTTGATACGGCTAAAACCCGTATCTAATAAGATTAGATACGGCTTTTAGCCGTATCAAAATATGGCGAGCTTATTATTTTGACATGGATATTAGCCGTCTCTAATGAGACAATTAGATACAGCTTATTAGGTACGGCCTTAGGCCGTATCTAATTGATACATTAGATACGGCTATTAGACGTATCTAATGATCTAATTAGATAAGGCCATTTTACCTGTATCTAATTGACACATTAGATACGGCCAGAAGCCGTATCTAAGTAGTCAATTACACATACATATATAATATTCCGCACTCAAATGATATTAGAAAACAAATAATATTATAGACAGTGCACATTCAAATGATTCAATAATCCGCATTGCAGTGCATAATAACTTAACAATATCATTACATAACACGAAAAATACTACATACTAGCATTTAGCACAAATATGAAGTTAAGCTCAAAACAAGAGCTACACAAGTCACAATATCAATACAAGACCTTAAGATGTTCAATAGAACCCAGAGTATAACATCTATAACAGTGTCTTTGGCTAAACCTTTTGCCAATGAATTACTCCAAGTCTCTTGCTAAACTTTTTGCTACACCAAATAAAATTAGCTAGCACCAAAGATTGCATAAAATCATTCCTGATTCAACCGTCAAACATAAAAATGGGTATACCTGCTCCATCATCAATAGCCATATAAGATAATGGTTCTTAACTATACCTTAAAAAACATACATAAAGGATCTTTCTCCTTAAAAATTAAAGTATAATTGCATGATATCCTTTTTTCAGTTGACAGACTTTTGAAACGTACCTTTGGATTCGTATAACGCTATGACCACAAATATCCAAATAAAGGTATTCTCGCTATAAATCCTTGTGTAGGTAAACAACAACAACAACAAATGAAATGATTGTTACCTTTTCAGTATGATTCATTAAGGTAAAACCCATATATGGAAATATATTTTATAGACCTAGAATTTAACGTATTCAATGAGGAATCCTTAAAGGAAAAATAACGGCTAATTGAAGGACAATAGTAATAATTAGAAATTATGAAAATAAGGACAAAAAATGTATATCTATCAAATCAATTACAAATGCACAAGCTCTTTATTTTCATTTGTATATTCCAAAAGAAGATCAAATGCATCAATTATCACTTAACTATCCGCTTTTGCTGGTGAAAAGAACCATAGGAATAAAAAAACATCATTGGGCACTAAATACACTGAAAAGCAGCAATTATCTGTCATATAAAAATAGTTATACTAAATTTTCTCTCATTTACAGGGTAATTAATGTAAGCTGAAATAGCATAATTAGACATAACATCATAGCATCATTGTATTGGAAGTGAAATTATGTTCATACTTTACAAACCTAGATTAATGAGGTTTGGAGATTGGTGGTTAATGAGGTTTGGAGATTCAATCATCCATGCCTGGATAGTATTTATTAAAATGTAAATATCGATATCATTTACTATCCATATATTACTTAGCAGATACAATTTACTGTCCAACACAATTTAGCCATTCGTACTCCTGTATAATTCAAATGCACAAATAACGTATAATCTTATTCCTTTTATTTGCCATGTCATACTAATTACTAAGTAAGTTTACAACCAAATTATGCTTATCAACAGCCTGATAGTTTCTAGCAAAAATTATGTAAAACTTCTACCATTAAAGTATATTTAGATTATCAGGAAAACATCACATTTTTAAGCTTCCTAATCGTAGCACTTCTTTCTTCCAACCAAAATCCATAGTCTTTATCCAATGATCATACACTCTAATCTAATGTTATTTAGTCTATAATACTTAGTTTAATCTACAATTCCAAAAATCTACGCAATTTATAGTTACAAATTTTTTGAAGCAAATGATACTTATATTATTATACACAACACAGAAACGAGGTGCAAAGCCCAATCTACTAACTAAATGAAAGTACTCACAATATACAGTCACACGGTACAGAAAATAACGAAGATAGCCCAAAAATGACAATCACTTGTATATCTACATGACCAAATTTAATCCAGTCGAAAAGAACTACAACCAATTATCTACCGATTCTCCTAAGTAAAGTCTTCCAAATTAAAACCAATGTTAGTGAAAAATAGCATATTGCCAAAGGCACATTAACAATCTGACAGCTTTTTTCAATCAGTAGTAATTGCCAATTGTATTCAATAGCACAATAAAGCCATGGAATGCCGCGTGAAACAATAAAACATATATACATGAAAGTACGGTTAAAAATAGGAAAAAAGTTAACGTATACCATCAAAATAGAGTTTAACATTACTGAAGTATGACATTAGAACAGGAGGTAGTGAACTTTATAAATTACAGCATAGCAACAGTTTAACTTCGAGTCACTTATTTTCATAGAATACACTAACTTAGTAGCACAGATCTTTGAAGATTATCATCCTCCTTTGTAAATGTTACATGATCTGATTGTTAAGCAAGAAAGACAGTCGGCATTTATCTTTTGTCAAAGACAAATGTAACATAACACTTTGCTGGGAAGTATTACATCACTGTCCTACCTCTTATACTCAAGTAAATTTTGTACTGGCATCGAATAGTGTTTTATTAGTAGGTTAATAGCATAAATAAAGTCTAGTTTCTGATTGGTAAAGCTAAAATATTGTGAAATCAAATAGAACTATTGAAACTTTGTAAATATCATGGTAATCCACCATTGCACATGTACTACTATTACTTATAAGGTAACTAAAACCGATTCCAAGAATACGATTTTAATTGACAAAATATTGACAAATATGCTCCAATAAAATTAGAACAAACATTTAATTAGTAAAATAAGAATATTTGTCGATGGTATTTGTTTGAAAAATATAGGACTTGAAATATCGACCACATAAATAGAAAATATACCTGCTCCATCATCTAGATATATCGAATAAGACACTTCGGATGGCACACATATCCACCCACTCCAACATCAGCAAAGGTCTCTGCAAATTGATGATTCATTTTGCTGGTTCTCTCATCTGGTATCAGTATACTGTCCAACACCACTTTTTCATGTGTGGATGATACAGATTTCCCATGGATGTTGGACAATGTAGAATCTCGACATATAGTACCTATTTGGCGCAGCGGATTAATCAAACAAACTTCAATCAATGAAATGTAGCAATCGGTGAGTTGAAGATACCAAAAATGCCCAAGTTCGTTGATCCAAAGATACCGAACTCTAGCTATCTCAAACACGTTGATAGCGCACTATACCGTGTTTAAAGATCTATGATTCTTCGCACGTTGATCTAGCGCACTAGATTCCGTGAATCGGCTTCTACGATCGTTGAATCGAGCGCACTCGATTAACCGAAAGAGGAGATAGGAGATCACACTCAACTACCAATTGTATGAAAGCACAAAGCTAACAAAAGGAAATTTTATTCAATATTCAACTACTCAAAATGTACAACACACGCGCTATTTATAGCTTTCACAACTCAACACACACAAACCCTCACCTGACTCTTAGGTCGGCGACGACTTACGACCTAACTTAGGTCGTGGCCGACTCAACACAAGGCAGCTCAACTCCAGAACGACTCAACCCTGGCCGACTTAACAAGCACGACCTACATACATCATCATATGACCTTAAGACGACTCACCATAGGTCGTATGCGACCCAACACTTCATATGCATGACCGACTCAACATTACCCCTAGGTCGGTAACGACCTAAAATACAACACGATCCAACTACATACCGACTTAAAACTCACGACATACGACTTACAACATACAACAGTACACGACTCATCACAACAAACGACTCAACACGACCGACTCAAGCGCATGCTGCCTCATCTCCTTGCCACCTTAACTCCCTCCGACTCAAAGCCTTCACTTGCTGGGTTTTTCTTTGCTTCGCGTTAAGTCGTTGACGACTTATACGTTAAGTCGTAGACGACTCAAGTTCCCTCAATACTGAACGACTCATAGTTAGACCCGGCAACTTGTTCCCCATTGCTTTAATAAGTCGCAAATGACTTATGGATAGACCGATGAGTCGTGGACGACTCATCAAGTACGAACTCCTCCAAGCTTCGTTAAATCGGCACCGACTCATGCTTCCACTATCCCGTGACCGACTCATCAAGCATGTACGTCTTAAGCTCGTGTACGACTTACGACTTAAATCCAAATCTCCTTGACTCGTGCACGACTTAATATGGTCTAACTTCTGAATTCCTATATGCCTCGCTGCATCATCCTCCCCTGGTTGAGAAAAATTCGACCTCGAATTTGTAAATTCTTCCTCAACAATCTCACCCCCATGATATGGAATTAAATGCTTGACGTTAAAAACATCAGAAGTATAAACATCATCTGGTAACTTTAATCGATAAGCATTCTCATTGATTTTCTTTAAAATTTCAACTGGACCAATTTTCCGCGCCTTCAACTTGTTATAAGCACCCACCGGAAAACGATCCTTTGTCAATACAGCATAAACCAAATCACCTTCTTTAAATTCAACATTTCGTCGTTTCGAATCTGCAAACTTCTTATATTTCTCATTCGATTTATTCAATCGTTCCTGAACGATTTTATGACATTTATTCAGCTCATCAACAAAATCAGCAGCTCGTTTAACTATTCTCCTTGACTGTGGTACAACTGCTAAATCCAACGGCCCCCTGGGTAAATTTGAATAAACAATCTGAAACGGACTGAATCCTGTGCTTCGATTTACTGCATGATTATGAGCAAATTCTGCCTGGCATAGCTTCATGTCCCAACTTCTCAAATTATCTTGTACAAGACAACGCAACAAATTTCCCAATGACCTGTTAACAACTTCTGTCTGCCCATCAGTTTGCGGATGATAAGCACTACTAAATTTCAGTTTCGTTCCCACCATCTTCCACAAACTCAGCCAAAAGTGACTCAGAAAACGAGTATCTCTATCAGAAACAATAGATTCTGGTAATCCATGAAGTCGATAAATCTCCTTGAAAAATAACTGTGCTACTCGAACTGCATCTGCTGTCTTCTTGCAAGCAACAAAATGTGCCATCTTCGAAAACCTGTCCACCACAACAAATATCGAATCATTTCCCCTTTGAGTTCTCGACAAACCCAAAACGAAATCCATGCTAATATCAACCCATGGCTTAGATGGTACTGGTAATGGCATATACAACCCTGCATTCGTTGCTGTTCCTTTTGAAACTTGGCAAATATGACATCGCTCCACAAACCTTTCAACCTCTTTTCTCATCGATGGCCAAAAGTAAGATTGTGAAATCAACTGTAAAGTACGATCACGGCCCACATGTCCTTCCTCATGTAACTCTTTGACAATTTTCAACCTCAAGCTACAGTCTGGAATAAACAAACGATTCCCTTTAAACAGAAAACCATCAACTAACATAAATTCACCGGTACTCCCATCCTTCACTTTCTCTACATATTTTACAAAGTAAGGATCTTCATTAATCATCTCTGGCAATATTTCAAATCCCGTCACTTCAACCTTCATTGTCGTTAATAAATGACTCCTCCTACTCAAAGCATCAGCTACTCGATTTGTCACCCCTGATTTGTGCTTAACGACAAAAGTAAACTGCTGCAGATAAGCAATCCATGATGCATGTCTCGCTGAAATTTTATCCTGCCCCTGTAAATGTTTCAAAGCTTCGTGATCAGTGTACAGAACAAATTCCTTCTGAAATAAGTAATGTCTCCAATGTTTAACAGCCTGAACAACAGCATAAAATTCAACGTCATATGTACTGTATCTCATCTTCGCCCCTGACAACTTTTCACTGAAATATGCAACTGGCTTCCCATTCTGACTCAGAACTCCTCCAATACCAACCTTCGAAGCATCAGTATGCAATTCAAACAACAACTGAAAATTAGGTAGAACAAGAATTGGTGCAGACGTCAACAATTCCTTGATCTTCTCAAAGGCAACCCCCGCTTCTTCTGACCACACAAATTGTTTCCCTTTCATGCAATCAGTCACTGGAGCCATCACGCTACTGAAGTGTGGGATGAATCTTCGGTAGAATGACGCTAGCCCATGAAAACTTCTCACTTCTGTAATTGTCTTTGGCTGTGGCCAATTCCTGACTGCTTTAACTTTGCTCTGGTCAACTTGAATACCTTTCCCTGAAACAACATAACCCAGGAATAAAACACTGGGTGTCATAAACACACATTTCTTTATAGCAGCATAAAATTGTTCTTCGCGAAGAATAATCAATACTTCCCTTAAATGTACAACATGCTCCTCCATACTTCTGCTGTAAATCAGAATATCATCGAAATAAACCACAACGAACTTCCCAATGAATGGTCTAAAGATTTGATTCATCACCCGCATGAATGTACTAGGTGCATTTGACAAACCAAATGGCATAACCAACCATTCGTACAACCCCTCTCTCGTCTTGAAAGCTGTCTTCCATTCGTCTCCAGGTCTGATACGAATTTGATGATAACCACTCTTCAAATCAATCTTTGAAAATATAGTTGCCCCACTCAACTGATCCAACAAATCATCCAACCTCGGCATAGGAAATCTGTAACGAACAGTGATCTTATTCAAAGCTCTACTATCCGTGCACATCCTCCATGTTCCGTCTTTCTTTGGTACTAACAATGCTGGCACGGCACAAGGACTTAAACTTTCCTGAACACGTCCCTGTTCCAACAACTCTTCCACCTGCCTTCGTAACTCCTCATGTTCCTTCGGACTCATACGGTAATGTGATCGATGTGGTAACACTGCTCCTGGAACAAGATCAATTTGATGTTGAATGTCTCTAAGTGGTGGTAACTCCTTAGGTAACTCCTCTGGAAAGACATCTTCAAATTCTTTCAAAATGGGCTTTGCTTCTTCTGGAATTTCAACTTCTTCACTACTCTCTCTCCCAATCAACAAAAATACTTCCGGTTCTTCTTCAACTTCTTTAACAAACTCCTTCAAAGTCAACAAAGTTTTTAATTCTTCAATCTCTTCTAGCTTGCTCTCCTTCTGCTGCTGTTTCTTAGGAACCAAAGTGATTTTAGTACCCTTGAACATGAAACTGTAACTGTTGGCACGTCCATCATGTTGTACTGCTCTATCGAACTGCCATGGTCTGCCCAACAATAAGTGACAAACATCCATATCTACGACATCACACCAAATTTCATCCTTGTACTTCTTTCCAATCGAAAAATTCACACAAGCTCTCCGACACACTTTCACTTCACCACCCTTCCTTAACCATGCTAGCTTGTACGGTTTAGGATGCTTCTCGGTCTTCAAGTTCAACTTCCTTACTGCTTCTGTAGAAATAATATTATCACAACTTCCCGCATCAATAACGAACTTGCAAACTTTTCCCAAAATAGTGCATGTCGATTGAAAAATATTGCTTCTCAACCAACTACAATCCTCCTCTTGCTTTGGTGTCAAACAACTTCTCCTCATCATAAGATTACAACTTTCATCTCCCGACACTTCTTCTTCCTCCTCAACATAAGGTACATTTGAATACTCTGTCTCCTCACCATCATCTGCCTCAACCTCTGCAACCATGGTTCTCTTCTTCGGCTTCGGACATTCGTTGCTTTTGTGACCCAACTCCTGACAATTATAACATTTGAAAACACTACTAGCCTTTGCTTTCTCTGCCTCCTTCACCACTGGCTTTGTAACAAGTTTAGGAACACTAGAACTTCCGCCAACACCCCTTGCTTGATTATTGGAATTAGTAAACACACCACCTCCACGCCTTCCTTGTTTCTCCCAAGCTAACGCTTTCTGATGTGCCTCTGTTACTGATCTAGGATCAAACATATTAACCATATCCTGGATCTGCATTCTCAAGCCCCCAATGAATCTAGCAGTTAGCTGTTCTTCTGTCTCCATGATATCATTCCTGGCGATGAGTTGGTAAAATTCATCAGCATAATCACTAACAGATTTTGTCCCTTGCCTCAGATTCTGCAACCTTTGGTACATAAGTGACTGGTAGTTGTAAGGTAAGAAAGTAGATCTCATCAACTTTTTCATCTTCTCCCAAGATTCTATCTTTGACTTCCCCATTCGTTCTCGAGTAAGTTTAGTTTGCTGCCACCATGCCAAAGCTCTCCCCCTCAGCCTTGTAGCAACTAACTTCACCCTTCTATTCTCCGGCACCTCCTTGAAATCAAAGATTTCCTCCACATTAGATAACCAATCTAAAAACTCCTCAGCAACCATCCCGCCTTTAAACTCCGGAATCTCCATCTTCATACCCGATTCCCAACGTCGATCATCATCAATAACACGATAAGAATTTCGAACTTGGTCTCGATCTCGATAATGAATACTAGCTCTGTCACCCTCTTCAACAAAATCAAAAGTACGGCTACATCGATCTCGACCATTATCATCCCTTCGTTCATGCATGCTTCTTTGACTATGTCTCTCTTCATCTCTATATGCTTCATTGCCAAATTCACGTTGACTTCTTCTCTCTTCATGTGCATAGTCATGATGATCTCTTCGTGATGATATTGATGTTTCTCTTCTATCTCTACATGAATGTGGTGATACCCTCCTCGCTTCCGTAACCGATGGCGAAACTCGGTTTCCTCCATGGTTCGAGTTTGGTGATCTCCTCCTTTGATTCAAATCATTCATCAATTTCTCCAATTTACCAATGCCTTCATCAAATTTTTCATTAATACGTTGTTCCAAAAGCTCGGCTTCTTCTCTACGATACAAAGCTTCAACGTTTTGATGTCGGTTAGCTCTCCTTGGTGGCATGGTTGTAAACTTCACAAGACTTCAAAAATTCAACACAAGACTTCAAGCTTTCCACTCAACAAAGCAATCTAGGCTCAACAATACACGGCTATGCTTGTCTCGGCTCACACTAACTCGGCAACGAGTTAACGATTCAAGTAAAGTCGGCTCCAACTTGTCTCGGCCTTGACACTTCACGGCTTGGCTTCACACTTACTCCTAAACCCTCCAAAAATTGGCGCGCAAACACCAATTCAAAATCCAAACAAAGTCCAACTCCTCGATCCAAAATGAAATGGTTCAAACACTCCGAACTTGATGCAACTTCAATATGAACACGATGAACTCCTTCAAATTTCAAAACTTGGCTCCAAGAATCAACTTAGCTATGATTGGCTAAGTATGGCTCTGATACCAATAATGGCGCAGCGGATTAATCAAACAAACTTCAATCAATGAAATGTAGCAATCGGTGAGTTGAAGATACCAAAAATGCCCAAGTTCGTTGATCCAAAGATACCGAACTCTAGCTATCTCAAACACGTTGATAGCGCACTATACCGTGTTTAAAGATCTACGATTCTTCGCACGTTGATCTAGCGCACTAGATTCCGTGAATCGGCTTCTACGATCGTTGAATCGAGCGCACTCGATTAACCGAAAGAGGAGATAGGAGATCACACTCAACTACCAATTGTATGAAAGCACAAAGCTAACAAAAGGAAATTTTATTCAATATTCAACTACTCAAAATGTACAACACACGCGCTATTTATAGCTTTCACAACTCAACACACACAAACCCTCACCTGACTCTTAGGTCGGCGACGACTTACGACCTAACTTAGGTCGTGGCCGACTCAACACAAGGTAGCTCAACTCCAGAACGACTCAACCCTGGCCGACTTAACAAGCACGACCTACATACATCATCATATGACCTTAAGACGACTCACCATAGGTCGTATGCGACCCAACACTTCATATGCATGACCGACTCAACATTACCCCTAGGTCGGTAACGACCTAAAATACAACACGATCCAACTACATACCGACTTAAAACTCACGACATACGACTTACAACATACAACAGTACACGACTCATCACAACAAACGACTCAACACGACCGACTCAAGCGCATGCTGCCTCATCTCCTTGCCACCTTAACTCCCTCCGACTCAAAGCCTTCACTTGCTGGGTTTTTCTTTGCTTCGCGTTAAGTCGTTGACGACTTATATGTTGAGTCATAGACGACTCAAGTTCCCTCAATACTGAACGACTCATAGTTAGACCCGGCAACTTGTTCCCCATTGCTTTAATAAGTCGCAAACGACTTATGGATAGACCGATGAGTCGTGGACGACTCATCAAGTACGAACTCCTCCAAGCTTCGTTAAATCGGCACCGACTCATGCTTCCACTATCCCGTGACCGACTCATCAAGCATGTACGTCTTAAGCTCGTGTACGACTTACGACTTAAATCCGAAGCTCCTTGACTCGTGCACGACTTAATATGGTCTAACTTCTGAATTCCTATATGCCTCGCTGCATCACTATTGCAATAAAAGGGAATATTTATTATTATTTAAGTTTTCTACTTATTATGTCATAAATGTTTAAATGTCAAAAATACTTGTTCCTATTAATTCTAAATCAGAGTTGAGGATTTCACATTTTTGATTGTTTGTAACATTGGTCGAATCCTGGAACTGCGAAGCAACGAATTCAGGAGCATTGAATTGTGTGGCGCGTCCTCCATCAGAAGAATTGACCGGTGCACGAATTCCCTGTTCAATATTTCCCACCATGTTGATCAAAACCTCCATTTGCACAGACAAATTTCCCACCGTACTCTCCAAACTTCCCACCCTCATTTTCAACTCATCCTGCTCGCCATGAACATGTCGGAGTCGTTTCTGTGTAATGGCACAAGCCTTAACTTTAGTCTTTGGTATAACGGTCCCAACACCATGGATCCTACCCTTTGCATCCTTACCAAGCACTTGTGATAATATGTCTTTATCCACTGTCAATTTTTCTTCATCACTATCAGTGATCTTTTCCTTCGCTTTCGAAATTTGATCCTGTAATATGATAATACTTACATGAATAAGGAATTTTAAAGAATATGCAAGTTAATATTTGTTTAACTTACAAAGTATGGAGAAGTGACATCTGATATGCTACCATCTTTTTTCCTGTGTGTCTTCTCCTATACTTGACGACGACTGATATTTGTTGATGGACTAACAATGATCTGCAATACAAGTTGATGCAACGACATGAATATCCAATCAAAATGTGTAAATCATTTGAATGAAAATGAATATAAATTACCATTTCTTGTTCTATTTTAGCGTGACTTTTACGTCCTGCATGATGAGCATAACTGAGCAATGCTTTGTTCTTTTTGCCTACCTCCCTTCTTCCACTCGCTTCAGGCTTTGCTTCATTTTTTATGAACTCTGCCCAATCTTCTTGAGCAACTGTAGGTGGGTAATTTTTCAACCGTTCTTCGTTATTGTTGAAAGGGTCATAATAAAATACTCTCAAGTTTTTCTTGTATCTCCTAAAAGCCTCGGCTATTCTCTTTAAAAACATTTCCTTTGAAAGCGGATCGAGATCATAAATTTTCTGCAAAAAATATATTAAATTAAATGTTGTGCAAAGAGTTGAAACCATAAGGCTATTGAATGAAATAGTTGTTGTCAAACAGATAAGGATACTTACCACCAATTCGTTCCAAACGTTGTCCTTGTATATTGCAGGTACTTTATTCCAACTTATATATGATACCGGCACATGAGCTCTTACTAGTTTACTGAGCATAGTAGTGATTTTTCCAGCGTTATCTGAGACCGGAATACCAAGTAAGTTTTGATAAACTTTCTTCACCTCTGAACATGACGAATGTGAAGGTGTGGATTTTCTGACATAGTTTTCTGACTAATGTGACCGGAATACAAAATTATTAAGTGACAACACCTGGAATTGCATTGGAATGTATAAAATATTCAAAACGTACATACACACAATCGTGCAATTAAAAATATAAAGACACACAATCATGTGATGTACGAATACTAATAAGTTAACATATGGATTTGGTAAGGTCTTCTAATTTTTCATTGTCTTCAAAAGCTGATTGATAGACGGTAGGGAACTCAATGTCATCCACATTTGTAGTCAACCGTTTTGGTGTATGCAAGACCACAGACCATCCGTTATTTTTTAAATCTTTTGAGTAGAAAACTTGACTCGCTTCTGATGCAAGAATAAATGGGTCGGCATTCATGTTATTTTTGTTCTTCAATTTCTCTAAATTTACCATGATGAGGTTTGAAATGGGATCTATTTTGCAACCATTGACCTTATCCTCGACTTTTACCCAGTCACAATAAAAAACTGTTTGTTTGAAGTCAGTGTAATCAGACTCAAGTATCTGTTGAATGACTCCGTAATACGTATGTAACGATCCTAAATTTTGAACAATTTAAATTGTGAATATTTAATTAATTTTGAATATTTGAATGATAATTTAAACTGAATTTCCGATATAACAATGAAATTGGTGATTAAATATTTAAAATTTAATCTATACAAAGCTGAAGAAAAATTTAAACTTGACTTTGGAGTTGAAATTGAATATTTAATTTGTAATTGAAATTCAAACTAATGACTTAAGAAAATAATTTGGATACAAGAATTTTTATTTATGTAAATTAATAAATTGATGGTTAAAATTTTAATAACATTCTTTTCTTTAGCTTAAATAAAAAAAAAATCAATACAAAATAAAATAAACAAATACACTTAGTAAAAAAAATTTAACAACATAACTTAAACAAAAATTTACAAAACAAAGTAATGAAAATAATTAGACAAAACAAATTGGATTTAGATAAATAGAAAAAAAAAAATAAGAGGAAAACTTGTTTATGGTTTGGGCTTTGAAATTTATACCGGCCCACGTTTGAATACTACTGCCTTTATCTTTAACCCGATCCCCTTCCATTTCACTTTACCCGTTCCCATTTTTTTTTAACCCTAAAAAAAAAAAAAAAGCACGAGAAAAAAAATATGGCGGCTTCGTTCTTCTCGACTCGTTCTGCTTTGGGAAATTTGGAGCTTAATTGAAGCTCTGTTATGCTCGAGATCCTTGCTTCTCGTTCTCTTCTTCGTTTGCGTTGCTCCATTTCGATTCGAGTAAAGGTGAGTTTTCTAAGCTCACGATAATCTTCATGCAAGTTTTTGAATTTGTTTGAAGTGAATTCCTTGGTTGCATGCTATGTTTTTGGGGCGATTTGATTATCTTTGGCTCGGCTAATTTAATTTTTAAAACTGATATGCTCAGATTTGTGACTGCATGTTGAATTTTTGTGCTAGTTGCTGTTATTTGCTCGATTTACTTGGATTTTAAATTGGTAGAAACAGATGCTAGTAATTATTTTAAACTATAAGAACAGATTCTACCCATTTGATTTAGTTTTTGAACTGTTAGGAGCAAATGTTTTTTTGATTTCTTTTAAAATTTAAATTTGTAAGAACAGATGCTGCCCAGTCTTAATTTTTAAATTGATTAGAACAAATGCTACCTGACTATTTGTGTTTGTTTTAAAATTGATAGGAACATGTGCTATTTGTGTTTGTTTTAAAAATTTATAAGAATAGATGCTATGTTTATCTCGTATTTAAATTGATAAGTACAGATGCTACTAAAATATCTTGTTTGAAACTGTTTGCAAACAATTGCATTTTGAATTTAAACTTGCATGTTTACTGAGTTATTTCTTAGTCTTGTTGAGCTTTACGGATAGCCCATGGATCTGCACTAGTTCATCATATAGCTTACAATGTTCTTTTGAACATTTTGCATTCCCACAATTTGATATTGTCCAGTCTTCCCTGTGTTCATGTATTTGGGTTTGTGGCTGTTTGCATGTCAAGTTGCATCCATTCCACTTTGCATGTCTGTTGCACTTGGGTCTGGTCTCTGCTCTCCTGATTGTTCTACTCTTCATGTCATTATTGTTTGCATCCTGGTATGTGTTGCATTGCAGTTGATTCACTTCACTTGTGGTCTTCATATTTGACTCGAAACTTCTGTTTCAATTTGCATTATCTGATATGTTTCAGTTTCCATGTCAAGTTGTATCCATGCTGTTGCACTTTGGTCTGGTCATTGTTTTCCTGGGTGTTCAAGTCTTCATCTCCATTTTGTATGTACTGTTAGTACTTCATCCATGTTGTTCCTGTCTGCCTTCCCATTTTTGCATGTGATTGAACTAAGTATACTTGTTTAAAATTTGTTTGTATGTGAATGAAATATCAAAATGTCTCTCTGTTTGAAAATGTGCACATATGAATAATATGTTAAAAAGGGGAAAAAGTAAATCCATTTATCTGATTATCTTTAGCATGGGATGCTCAAATGGAAGTAGGTTGTGATGGTGTAAAACAATTTATTAAAATGTTAGTAAGCATCAAGTAGCTTCTCTGTTTTAAACTGCTAGGTGAATGAACATTTTAATTATAACTTAAGTGGTTAGTTATATTTTGCTTGACAAATTTCTGATATAATTGATGCTTGCATGAGTATATATAAGTATATGATCTGTGTGTATGAATTAAATGACTTGTGCCTGTATTTACTTGGATTGCTCTTCTCTGTTTTAAACTACAGAGAGTAAGAATAGAAGAAGAATTCAAATCTTCTGATCAGTTCCTTGTTAGGATTTAAGGTTTGAACATGATATGCTTGTTTAAACATTAATTTAAGTTAAAAAAAAAAAAAATCTTATTCAAGCAAAACAAATGTAGGAAATCCTCTGATTAAATCTTCTGTTTATAACTAATGATTTGAAAAGAATTCTTACTGGATTTTGTCTCCAGGATGAACTGCTGTTTGAAACAAAATTCATTTTTGCCTTGCACTCCATTTTCTTCTTTTGAAAACTGTTTTCCTGAGAGTGCATTACTACTTGAATTGATTTCCAGATTAACATTTTGCTTTGAACTGAGTTGAAAACTGAAGCTCTGTTTGATTTGTATATTTTTTTCTTTGCTTTGGAAATCACTGTATGCTTTTCCAGGTTCTTTTGTGTTGTTATTTCCAGAATACTCTATGTCTATAACTTCAGTTTCTCTAAAGTTTTGATTTAAACTCAAAACCACTTAATCTAGCCTCTGTTTAAAACTTAGGTTTCAAATGAAACTTGTTTGTTCCATCTGCACTTGAACTTGTGATACTTTTATACTGTCATGTTGTACTTGCTACTGTTGTATTACTTGTTTCACTTAAGTTTTGTAACTGAAGCTTACTGTGTTCATTTTGAACACCTTGTATTTCCAAAACTTTGATATGTTCAGTCTTCATATCCATTCCATTTTGCATGCCTGATGTATTCAGTCTTCATTTAAGTCTTCCCTGTGTTCATGCACTTTGGTTTGTGGCAGTTTGCATGTCCATTCACTTCTCTGTGCATGTTGCAGTCTGTAGTGATGTTGCATATGTATTTTGTAGCTTGCTCTCTACTTGTATTTATGGTTCTTTGCTGGTATGGTCTGCATATTGACTGTTGCAGTCCAACTTGTTGTTGGTCTTACTTAAAATTTTGTAGCCAGTTCCCTCAGATACATGTATACTCGTTCAAATTGACACCGTCACTTGTGTTGGTCACTGACCTTGCTTATCTAGGTGAAATGTGATGGGGGGTTCTCGCTTCGCGGTTAGGTGGCGAACGGGAGACTCTTACCCCCACACGTCCTCTTTAAGGGGTTGGTTAGGCGTAAGCCGTGACAGTCGAAAGGCTGGCCGTAAAAGCAAGGGCAGGGTACCATTTGTAGCCACGGTGGTGCCGGGATGGTTGCAAAGCCTACCGGTTGCTGCTGACGGAAATGAGGTTCTTACAAAGTGGTATCAGAGCTTTGGTTTACACAAAGCTTAGTTTATGGCGTTTAATATGAATAGTTACTAGAATCACTTTAAAGAAAGTGTTTTCAAATCTAAAGAAGTTTAAGATTGTTTTCTTTAAAATAAAAGGTATTTTGAAAATTAGAATTATTTTTGAAGATTCCCCTCTCTAAATTTAGGTTTGCGATAGTTTATATTCGGTGAGGTCTCGTTAGACTTGAGTTTCGATCGTTCGGAAACTCATTATCAAATTGTTGAGATTTATGGAAACTGAAAATATGAGTTAATTGAATTAATGAATTGGTTTAAATTGGTTTAAATCAAATATTTTGAATATCTTCAAAGTAGTAATTGGAAAATAAAATGATATGTCAATTTGATTATAATCAAATGGATTATTGAACTATAACTTGGAAATTTAATTTTGAATTCTTTTGAAAATTGATTTCAAATGTGGTGAAGAACGATTTAGTAAATGAATGGATTATAAGTATTTAACTTATAATATGGACTTTTGGTGTATATAACTAAGTTATATAAATTGAATTGAATCAAATTAAGAAAGGAGATTATAAAACGAAGTTTTATAAATAGAAATGGAATTTCTAGAGATGTTTGTAAAATCCGCAAACGACTTATTTTGATAAGTAAATTGTTGTAACTTATTAAAGGAATTATATCTATGGTTTTTGAACGGTGAATAAAATATCAAAAGAGATATGAATCTAATGAAAATTCGAAATAGATTTAAATAGATTCAATGATGCATTTGAATTTGAACGGGCATGGAATTAAGTTGAGTGGAAAACTTAGTATTGGGAATTTGAAATCGGTTTAAAACCAATATTTTTGAAGTGTATGTGGAATTCAAACCATGAATTAAGTTGAAGTTGAAAACTTAAATGGGAATGTTTTTGGGAAGAAACATTATGTAAATGAAGATAATTCATTTTGAAATGTGTTAAGAATCGAAAGCATAGATTTCAACACTTGTTGTTGAAATAGACGTTTTCGAGTGGAAAAATGGAAATGGTAGATTATAACATTTGTTGTTATAGTAAATAATTTCAAAAGGGAAATGATTTTGTTTAGTATTGGGATTTACATATCTATTTTTAAATTTGAATCCTTATACTAGTGGTTTTGAGTCGTCGTAACGATGTTTTACGCAACATTCGTTTTGACTCAAATAAAATGTGTTTAAAAGAATGGTTTTTTTAAGAATGAATATATACTTGATTTTGGTTTGAAGTATATTGAATATTTTCAAAGTGTTGAAAATAAGTGGATTTGTAAATTACTTATTATTGAATAAGTATGGGTATGTTTTCCTATATGAAATGAATGGTTTGAAATTTTATCTTTTAAAGATAAATTGAAAATGAATAGGTGAAATCGATTTGAAAATCGTATATTCATAGATAATTTGGAAATGTTTCCGTTTAAGGAAATCGCTTTGAAATTTGTTTTCAAAGATTAAAAGGCGAAGAAATGGTTTGAAATTTGTTTTCAAATGGTTAAGTGTGAAATTATATATCTTGTAAAGATATTATTTTTGGGAAATTTGAACAATTAGTTTAATTTGAAAATTTTCAAATGATTGAAATTTGAGCTAAATTGAGTTTAACTTTGTCACCCAAAACAAAGTAAGTTGAACTTTGAATTTTAAATGGATGATTTGGATTGTATGTCTAACGTCGTGAATTGACGACATATCAGTTGATTTCTATTAAATATATATCTGTTGGTGGCGGGGAATTTATTCTCTTAGCTTAACACCCTTCTCTGAGACGTACGAGCTCAGAGGTTATATATCGATAGACATCAATTATGTGTTGAGAATTGACGATGTAGCGTGAAATCCAAATCGAGTGTGTGAAGTCGATAATAAATTGGATTGTGAATGTGTATTAGGTTTGATATAACCTTAAAATTCCAAATCGACTTAGAGGAAAATTTTAAATGGTTAGTGAAATGGAAAATTGTGAATCCTCTATTTGTTATGGGTATGAAATGTTGTGGTTTTCATAACGTATATGTGTGAATACGATAAATTCGAAAACCAATTAGTTTGGAAAAGTAATTGTTGTGGAAAACTTATTTAAGTACATGGGTTGTACTAAGTGTGAAGTGAAATATTATATATGTATGTATAATATTATGTTTTCCAAAATTGAGGATATGGAAAGGTACCTTCCATTTATACTGTGTGACTGTGTGATGGTGATGGAACTCGAGATGAGTATCCATTTAAAAATCGTAGCTACGTAGTATTTCCATTAGTTGGATGACCATTTATATTTCCATTAGTTGGATGACCATTTATATTTCCATTAGTTGGATGACCTTTTGTATTTCCATTAGTTGGAATGTCCTTTTGGACTGGTATAGTGTGCTAGCGTAATTCGAGGGGCGAGATGCCTATGGTTACAAGCGATTCCACTGGGATAGTGGCGTAACCGCCGAGTATACCGCGATCTAGTTACACTCGGGTGGTAGCGTAATTTGAGGGGCGTGATGCCTACAGTTACAAGCGATTCCACTGGGATAGTGGCGTAACCGCCGTGTAAACTGCAATCTACAAACCAAAGCGTAATTCGAGGGGCGAGATGCCTACGGTCACGAGCGATTCTACTGGATAGTAGCGTAACCGCCGTGTGAACCGCGATCTTTGGCAACAACCATGGCGAAATTCAAGGGATGAGATATCCACAGTTACAAGCGACTCTACTGGGATAGTAGCGGAACCGCCGAGTAAACTGTGATCCATGGGGGAATGTGCTTTCCATATCCATTTTTAAAAGAATTTTTAAAAGTATTTTCACTGGGAATTGAAGCAAGTATATTTAGTACTTGGAGATTGTTAGACTTGCGCCTGGCCAGCGTATGCCTAATGTCTTTAAGAACGACAGTAGACTTGTTAAATTTCGAGTTAGCAAGTATTTTCGAACTTTAATAGAAAATCAATTATCTAGAATTAGAATTCGCATAATTCCAACCTAATGAATTAAGGAAGAGGATTTTTGAAGGGTTTTGAAAGTCCACAGCTTTGGAAAAGTTATAATATGTAAATCTCTAATATAAAGTGTTTCAAATTTAAAATTTTGGGTTGTAAGTTGAAAATTTTAGTAAAGATTTTTGTGTCTTGATTGTAGAAAATAATAGACAAAAGAGTTAATTAGCAAAGCTAGCGAGATAAAACAAATAGAATGAATCCTATATTCATTCATCTTTAATAAGTGTTGAACTTGATAAAATTGAGTAAAATATAAATATTAGTGAAATTTTAACAATCATTTTTCCTTACTTGTAATTTCGGGACGAAATTCTTTTAAGGAGGGGAGATTGTAACGATCCTAAATTTTGAACAATTTAAATTGTGAATATTTAATTAATTTTGAATATTTGAATGATAATTTAAACTGAATTTCCGATATAACAATGAAATTGGTGATTAAATATTTAAAATTTAATCTATACAAAGCTGAAGAAAAATTTAAACTTGACTTTGGAGTTGAAATTGAATATTTAATTTGTAATTGAAATTCAAACTAATGACTTAAGAAAATAATTTGGATACAAGAATTTTTATTTATGTAAATTAATAAATTGATGGTTAAAATTTTAATAACATTCTTTTCTTTAGCTTAAATAAAAAAAAAAAATCAATACAAAATAAAATAAACAAATACACTTAGTAAAAAAAATTTAACAACATAACTTAAACAAAAATTTACAAAACAAAGTAATGAAAATAATTAGACAAAACAAATTGGATTTAGATAAATAGAAAAAAAAAATAAGAGGAAAACTTGTTTATGGTTTGGGCTTTGAAATTTATACCGGCCCACGTTTGAATACTACTGCCTTTATCTTTAACCCGATCCCCTTCCATTTCACTTTACCCGTTCCCATTTTTTTTTAACCCTAAAAAAAAAAAAAAAAAAAAAGCACGAGAAAAAAAATATGGCGGCTTCGTTCTTCTCGACTCGTTCTGCTTTGGGAAATTTGGAGCTTAATTGAAGCTCTGTTATGCTCGAGATCCTTACTTCTCGTTCTCTTCTTCGTTTGCGTTGCTCCATTTCGATTCGAGTAAAGGTGAGTTTTCTAAGCTCACGATAATCTTCATGCAAGTTTTTGAATTTGTTTGAAGTGAATTCCTTGGTTGCATGCTATGTTTTTGGGGCGATTTGATTATCTTTGGCTCGGCTAATTTAATTTTTAAAACTGATATGCTCAGATTTGTGACTGCATGTTGAATTTTTGTGCTAGTTGCTGTTATTTGCTCGATTTACTTGGATTTTAAATTGGTAGAAACAGATGCTAGTAATTATTTTAAACTATAAGAACAGATTCTACCCATTTGATTTAGTTTTTGAACTGTTAGGAGCAAATGTTTTTTTGATTTCTTTTAAAATTTAAATTTGTAAGAACAGATGCTGCCCAGTCTTAATTTTTAAATTGATTAGAACAAATGCTACCTGACTATTTGTGTTTGTTTTAAAATTGATAGGAACATGTGCTATTTGTGTTTGTTTTAAAAATTTATAAGAATAGATGCTATGTTTATCTCGTATTTAAATTGATAAGTACAGATGCTACTAAAATATCTTGTTTGAAACTGTTTGCAAACAATTGCATTTTGAATTTAAACTTGCATGTTTACTGAGTTATTTCTTAGTCTTGTTGAGCTTTACGGATAGCCCATGGATCTGCACTAGTTCATCATATAGCTTACAATGTTCTTTTGAACATTTTGCATTCCCACAATTTGATATTGTCCAGTCTTCCCTGTGTTCATGTATTTGGGTTTGTGGCTGTTTGCATGTCAAGTTGCATCCATTCCACTTTGCATGTCTGTTGCACTTGGGTCTGGTCTCTGCTCTCCTGATTGTTCTACTCTTCATGTCATTATTGTTTGCATCCTGGTATGTGTTGCATTGCAGTTGATTCACTTCACTTGTGGTCTTCATATTTGACTCGAAACTTCTGTTTCAATTTGCATTATCTGATATGTTTCAGTTTCCATGTCAAGTTGTATCCATGCTGTTGCACTTTGGTCTGGTCATTGTTTTCCTGGGTGTTCAAGTCTTCATCTCCATTTTGTATGTACTGTTAGTACTTCATCCATGTTGTTCCTGTCTGCCTTCCCATTTTTGCATGTGATTGAACTAAGTATACTTGTTTAAAATTTGTTTGTATGTGAATGAAATATCAAAATGTCTCTCTGTTTGAAAATGTGCACATATGAATAATATGTTAAAAAGGGGAAAAAGTAAATCCATTTATCTGATTATCTTTAGCATGGGATGCTCAAATGGAAGTAGGTTGTGATGGTGTAAAACAATTTATTAAAATGTTAGTAAGCATCAAGTAGCTTCTCTGTTTTAAACTGCTAGGTGAATGAACATTTTAATTATAACTTAAGTGGTTAGTTATATTTTGCTTGACAAATTTCTGATATAATTGATGCTTGCATGAGTATATATAAGTATATGATCTGTGTGTATGAATTAAATGACTTGTGCCTGTATTTACTTGGATTGCTCTTCTCTGTTTTAAACTACAGAGAGTAAGAATAGAAGAAGAATTCAAATCTTCTGATCAGTTCCTTGTTAGGATTTAAGGTTTGAACATGATATGCTTGTTTAAACATTAATTTAAGTTAAAAAAAAAAAAAAATCTTATTCAAGCAAAACAAATGTAGGAAATCCTCTGATTAAATCTTCTGTTTATAACTAATGATTTGAAAAGAATTCTTACTGGATTTTGTCTCCAGGATGAACTGCTGTTTGAAACAAAATTCATTTTTGCCTTGCACTCCATTTTCTTCTTTTGAAAACTGTTTTCCTGAGAGTGCATTACTACTTGAATTGATTTCCAGATTAACATTTTGCTTTGAACTGAGTTGAAAACTGAAGCTCTGTTTGATTTGTATATTTTTTTCTTTGCTTTGGAAATCACTGTATGCTTTTCCAGGTTCTTTTGTGTTGTTATTTCCAGAATACTCTATGTCTATAACTTCAGTTTCTCTAAAGTTTTGATTTAAACTCAAAACCACTTAATCTAGCCTCTGTTTAAAACTTAGGTTTCAAATGAAACTTGTTTGTTCCATCTGCACTTGAACTTGTGATACTTTTATACTGTCATGTTGTACTTGCTACTGTTGTATTACTTGTTTCACTTAAGTTTTGTAACTGAAGCTTACTGTGTTCATTTTGAACACCTTGTATTTCCAAAACTTTGATATGTTCAGTCTTCATATCCATTCCATTTTGCATGCCTGATGTATTCAGTCTTCATTTAAGTCTTCCCTGTGTTCATGCACTTTGGTTTGTGGCAGTTTGCATGTCCATTCACTTCTCTGTGCATGTTGCAGTCTGTAGTGATGTTGCATATGTATTTTGTAGCTTGCTCTCTACTTGTATTTATGGTTCTTTGCTGGTATGGTCTGCATATTGACTGTTGCAGTCCAACTTGTTGTTGGTCTTACTTAAAATTTTGTAGCCAGTTCCCTCAGATACATGTATACTCGTTCAAATTGACACCGTCACTTGTGTTGGTCACTGCCTATTACTGTACATATCCTCTGATACATGTTTGCATTCCATTTGAACTGTGTAGTGTTTTCCCTGTGCACACAGTTCCCAGTTCCCTCTGATACATGTATACTTGTTCAAATTGGCACTGTCCAGTCCATATTGTTGGCATTGAGTTGTGGCACTGATTGTGTAGTCTGCACTGAGCACTTGGGTTTGTATTTGAGTTCTATTACCTCAGCCTTGTGGTCTGCACTACTTGTGTAGCTGGGTTGTTGTGCATACATGTTGATTCTATGGTTGTTGATATGCCTTGTGCTTGTAGTTGTATTTGGGGCTGCTGAAATTGTTGTGCATTGCGGCCTGTACTTGTGCTCTCTGCCTTTGACCTGCTGTGTTGTTTCTGTTCTGGCTTGTTATTGTATCTTTGTGGTCTTTGTGATTGCACTTGCATACGTGTCGGCAAGGCAGTGCACATGTGTGTAAACATACGTGTGTACTACAGCCACACACGTTTGACAGAATTTAAAAAATTGAAATTGTTAATGTAAAGTCCATAATAGATTAGACCGATTCATTTGTTTCACCATCTCTGTAACCATTTATTTCAGTTCATTTCAAATTTATTTACTTGAATAAAGATTAATCCTGACTCGAGTGTTTTTGTGTTTTGCAATAACGCTCGGGTCAGACCGAGTATTTTTGCAGCTTAGAGATTTGCTCGCAGCGAAGTTAGAGAGAGGGGGATTTCAGCACCACTAAAGTTTTAGCTAAATTTTTTTTCTCTTGTACTTAAATTTATAAATTGTTTCCGCTGTATAAAATGTAATGTATTGTAAACTCTGATATTTGTATATAAAAGAAAAGTTTGTTTATAAAATATGATTACTATTCTGTGATTCTGTAGCTGATTCTGTTTAAATGTTATAAACTAAATAACAATCCGTCATTTTGAACGTTTCTAGTTGGTTTAATTACCGACTAGAGGCGGTCAAAGCGGCGGGTCGTTACAACGTAGGTTGAAAATGATGAAATCTGTCTACATCATTGACTAGATCTTCCATCCTAATATGTTTAGACTCAGCAGTAGTTCTGCCATGACTAACTAGTTGCTGTTTTTCCATCTCCGCCCTTTTTTCCCCATGAAAATACCACACTGTATACGATTGGATAATACCCCATCTAAGCAAATGAAAATGAATGTCATCTAATTTGATTGTCTTCATATTTTTGCACCGGGTTCAAGGGCATAAATACAATCCTTTCTTACCACCATTTTCTTCAACAAAACTAATGAACTTCTGCACCCCGTCTATATAGTATGTAGATCTTAGATCTGATTCACTTATCCACAATTTGTCTATGCTGAAAGACATACTGCCCTCCTATATCATATTTAATAGAACATGAGACTTGCCCTTCAATGGGTCCTCGTTCCAACTGTTCGAAAAGAATATTTTTGAAATTATATTGAGAAATTTGTTGTAAGATTAATTCTACATATTTAAATTTATTAAATTATATTGGATTAACTAGTTACACAAATCATTAATTTATTATTAAACAGAATTTGATAATTATTTTCAAATCATGTTTAATTATCATTAAACTAGTTTCAAACTATTTATTTTATTCTAATTAAATATCCGAAATTAATTAATTAATTAATAAGTGTAATTTGCTTAAGACTTTAATTAATTAATGGTTAGAACATTTTATTTTTACCATTAACCATTGCTAGTTGCTATTTATTATTTAAATAACTTAAGTAATTAATCAAATGATTAACATATATTTAGTTATTCTAAACTTAAATAATTTAAGTTTAAACCCCTTTAGCTTTCCTTTCATTTTTATACCTCTTTTCTCCTTTTCCTTTTTTTTTAGTTTTTTACCTTTCTTTCCTATTCTTCCCTTTTCTTTTCTTTTCTTTACTCACGATTTCCCTTCATATACATATTTAATAATTACAAAACATCCACCAAAAATCATAATTCCTCAAGTTGAATCTAATCATATAAGTAAAATACCAAATTAAAACAATTTATTTTTGTGATATGATTCATTTCCACTGTAAATTCTTTCTTCCAGTAAATATACTTACTAACTACACTTGAGATCATTTAAAAAAAATAGAAATTCATTAATATAAACATACTTCCTTTAATGATCATAACCCAAAAGTAATTGAGTGAAGAGAAATCTAATTGTTAAAAAAACACATAACCAGATTTCTACCTGCATAACTTCCACCACCACCCCAACTTCCTTCTACGACCTTGCAATAGCCATAAAAACCACCACTGCCATATACGACACATATACAACACTTCATCATAACCACCACAATACTGCCATCACAGTGCATACAACCACTCAAACTCACCTCACTGACATATCCACATCCACAACCCTATTACCACTTTTACATTACTGCACATGTCCTCCATCATTCAACCATCAATCAACTGCTATCACCAATAATTCCCAAACACCTTACTACCTCCACCTTCCTTTGCCTGCCTTTGCCTACCATAACTACCCTATTCTACACAAACCCACCCACCATCTCTCTAAACACTGCCATTTCACTACCCTTTTTTTCAAACAACAACATTTCACTTCTGACAATCACAACTGCTAACATCCACCTGCCAACAATTCTACATCTCGTCACACCAAATTGCTCCTCCATTGACCAGTGCCTCCAATCATTTATTACCTCTCTTGATTTTGCTTCACTGTATAAACATCAACACCTCCCTGTACAAACAACAAAATCATGTTGCACTGCTTACACTTCACTTCCTCCACTGCCAGCGATCACCAACCATGACTACTTAAGAAGCAAGCAATTTCAATTTATACACCCAGACAAAACACATTTCCCATCTATGAAAATCATATTCAAGTCATTACTACCATCAATTGTTGCATGCACAAGCTATAAAGATGATTTAACTCTCAAGTCTTCTTCGCAATCTGACTCTGCCAGAAATGACTAAAACCCGCAGTTCAAAGCCTGGGTAAAACATGTTCTGACAGTTTGCCCAAAAGCATAGCACTCTGCTCGGTTTTGCTATTTGTTTAGAGTTGCTGAATTTGTTATTTAGGCAAATGACTTCAAAGAAGTTCTATGAATTTGAAGTTGCATTTGTGTTTATAAAAAACTGTAATAAACATGGAAATAAATGGTTAACTAAATCTAAGGTCCCCTAAAACTCAGGGTAAATTTGCAGTGGATTGGTCTTACAGGTTATCGCTAGCACAGTATTGGGTCAGCCTCATTCACTCCAACTGTTTTTCAACTTAATGGAGCACTCGTGATTGACAGTAATGTCATTAATGTGAAGCAAAATAACCAGAAGAATTGTCGGATTGTCTTCTGTTTTTCCTAACTTGCTACCAGTAACTAGTTTATATGTTAAGCTTGCTGAGTTGCATCATTATAACTTTGGTGAACTAAGATTCATAGTTTCGTACACAAATGATTAGTATGAGTTTACGGTAAATGTAGGAAATATTAAATGTGACTGATGTCACAGAAAAGGAGGAATTTTTATATATAAAGAATTGAAAAAATTTATAATCAATTAAACTAAACATCACTACACTAGTCTACATATAGATAATGAATTATGATATTTGATTATTATTGAGCTGATTTATCTTTTGTAACTAGCTACAATTCTTCGTATTATATTCTCATATTTAATTAATTTTAAATAGTTAAAATATATGGACTATTTAAATTTCAATAAATGGAACTCAAAATATAGGGTTTATTTTAAACATTAGCACCAAACTGTTTCCAAAAAGTTTTTGCATTACAACGGCGCCATTTTGTAGCACCGGAGTAATGTCTATGCATTACCCCTCTCCTGATACTTGGCTTGCACCATTAACAACAATTTTATCCACTTATACAACAATGTCAGAACAATATACAACATTAGCACCAAACTGTTTTCAAAAAATTTCCATTACAACGACGCTATTTTGTAGCACCGGAGTAATGTCTATGCATTACCCCTCTCCTGATACTTGGCTTGCGCCATTAACAATAATTTTATCCACTTATACAACAATGTCAAAACCATATACAATGTCAGAACCATATACAACATTAACACCAAGCTGTAAATTATGCAAGGATAAAAAAAATCCAATCATATTACTTATCCAAAATACACTTTTGCAGACCACGTTCATTTGGAGATTACAGCAGAACCTACTACAGATCGAACAATATATCATATCCGCTTCATATTGGTGTATGAGTCATGTATCAAATCCAATTTGTATTGCCAGTTAAACTGTTTTTTGGCTCATCACAATCATTCAGAGATTAAGCTAGGATGTCAATTACTATGGTCGCCAATCTACAGCTCGTTTTGTTAATTTAACCCTTTTATTTTGCTTTAAATGGATGTTTTATAGTGCATATGGTGCTGTGAATGGTAGGGCTCAAAATGAATGGTCACCAACTAATGAGATGCTTTCAAAGAAACACCAACACAGATGTTTTTTACATCACCTTATGAGGAAAATAACTTATAAGTTACTTATGTAACTTTTATATGTTTGTTAACTACATAAAATTTTGACTTTGCCAACAAATCAATAAGACATAACTTGCTTATTTTATTTTGTATCTTTTACAAGTAAATTAGCCAACATTTCAACTTATATCTAAACACTTCTATTATCTCATATTCATATGAATCGACGCAAAAGCTGTAACCTTAAACTATTTTAGGTAATTGTAGTAAAAGTTGTTCCCAAACAGATTGCAAATACAGCAACTCAATCTTACAAATAACAACATTAACCGAGCTTCGAGGCATTCGTTAATAGAAATTATGGTTACAGCATAAAAACTTGTAAACAAATATAACCAAATCAGTTGAGTGCACAAGATGGGCACCCAACTTCTCTCGAAAACACTTCGAAAGATTTGCGATAACAAGATAATATTCTTTAATTCATCAAATGGGTATGCAAAACCTACGAATACGGATACCCACCAACGATAATTATACAGCAAAACAAAAAAAGGTGAAATTATGACAAGTATAAACTGAAAGACTTTGAAGTTTACCTCGACACAAGAGAACTATCTCGATGAAAGGAACAACCATTAACGGTGAAAATGAAAGCTAGCTGGAAATTAAAAAAAAGGAGGGAGGGTGTGCATTTTGGGGAAAATTTTCCCACGAAAAGAGGCACAGATTTTAATACGGCTATAAGCCGTATCAAATGTTAAAACGGCTTACAGCCGTATTAAATAATATAGATACGACTATAAGCCGTATTAAAATTTGATAGGCTTATAGCCGTATCAAATGTGCCGCAATAAGGGTGCGCCAATATCCTATCGGTGTAGTGTCTGCCAACAAGGCCGACATTACCTCACGCTTTAACCAAGCTATAACATAGGTAACTAACACACAAGTATGCCATCCCCGGTCGTTACCGACCTTTATCCGAGGATCCTCAACCACAAAGCAACAACCACAAAGTATAATAATTTGCAGCATCAACATAGGTAAAATATCCAGGCTCCATACCATGATATCACCTCTTATCCAGAAGGAAATGGACATAACCTAGGGGCATGACCCCTAAAAATCTTGCCGCAACATTCCTGTTTCGACCATTTTCGGGTTGTGAGGCTCGACGATGTCTCATCCACAAAGCTACGCTTTTTCCACAAAGCCATGCTTCAATCAATAAATGATCAGCAGCACTTCGTATGCCTCATTACCAAATTGGGAATGTATCACTAGTAACCATCGACTACATAACCTCCGACCCCGTACGTCTCAGAGAAGGGTGTTAAGCTAAGAGAATAAATTCTCTGCCACCAACAGAAATGTATTTGATAGAAACCAGCTTTACATCTCAATTTGTAACGTCAGACACGGATCCATACAAGTCTGTTCCGGGTTCGAACGGAACCGAAGGCACTTTCGAAGAAGCCCTTGCAATCCGGGAATTCACAATCCTGATCGAACTTCCCATCACTTAGGGAATCTCTATACGGTAGCTACTCAGTGCAGAGACAATTGATAGGTCATCCTATCATTTTTGCAAATACCCGGTCTTCACCACCGGTCTTCAAATGCAATCCCATTTCGTCGTATCATTATTCGGAATGGGTTTTATGATACAAAGTCCTCTCCCAGCTAATCTGAACAACGAGCGCTTATTCAAAAAAAATAAGTGTTCATTCAAATTTCAAATAAATCACAACAATTTCCACTTTGATCTTTTAAATAAAAGATTCATTACAATCACAAAGGTTCGATGTGGTTTTCGGAATCCACTTGGAATCCGACCCCCGGTCGCATCGAAATTCAAACGCCATTCATTGATAGTCGGTTATTTAACTATCAATTAACATTCACAACAATTACTGGATTTCAAATAGTTTTTCCCCAGTTATTTATTTTCAAAACATCTTTGCAAGATATATTTTCACACTTCAACCATTTGAAAACAAATTTCAAATCACATTTCACTCGCGGAATAAGATTCCCGATATTATTTATTTCCACTGAGAGTCTGCCGAGTTCAAATACTTTAAATAATTCAAATCACTTATCCAAAATATATACTTGAAAACATTTAGATAAAACTATTTTAAAACACTTTATTCAAACCATTAGTTATGAAGATATTATATCAAAATCGCGTATAAAATTCAAGTCCAAACTAATTTTAAAATAAAATTAGTAGATAGGATATAACTATTTAAATATCCATTTTCTAAAACAAATATCAATTAAAACTTTAAATAACCACTTCTATAATTATTTAAATAAATCTTTACTTTAAGATTAAAAACAACTTAAGAAAATAATTTCTCCAAATATTCTTTTAAAACCTTTAGAACTTTTAATTTATACTTTAAAAGCTACTTTCAAAACATACTCGGCTTTTCAGGGAAAATGCACTTTCATTTCAAAAATGGTCCACTTAGACCAATTTAATAAACCCTTCTCGATTTATTTTGAATTTACATTCCAATCCGTAAATTCCTTTCCACACTTTAAAAATAAACTAATGTTTATTTTAAAACAAAATTCCCTTTCCTTTACAAATTCCCATTGTGAATTCAAATTTTCAAATATCCATTGATATACGATTTTTCCAATCAATTATCAAATATTCACTTTCAACACCAAATCATTTTACATGTTGATTTCCAAATTTACTTCATACACCCAAATCAATTTCCAAATTGATTTCCCAAATTAACATCTTTTAAAATAAATCCCCATATTTTTTTCAAACTATTTAAAATCCATATTTTAAATAAATCCTACAACTATCAACAATATTACTCAAAACCCATTTATTAAAATCTTTCCCCATATTTTGGAATTTATTCAATAGGATTTCACTATAGATTTTTCAACTTAAATTCAAAAATCCTATTTTATTTATTTCTGGTATCTTAGGACACCAAAAATATATTTGGCTAAATTTTAGCCTACAACGATTCCAATTACAATATATTCATACAGAGATTATAAATAATTTACACACAACAAATGAAGCAAATTCAATTATTTGAGGAATCCAGTTGGATTCCTCAACCTTGTTTCCCTGCATCCACAGACGTTAGCACAACAATTAAATACCAATTCCACTTCGAGGTGGAATATCGCGGTATGTGCGATTTATAAAAATATCATCCGCTATTATGCGGCGCAATACGGTGTCATCCGCTATATAATGCAGCAAATCAACTCCAAATACATATATAGTACCAATTCCACTTCAAGGTGGAATATCGCGGTATATGTGTTTAAATATACTATCATCCGCTATTATGCGGCGCATAGGGTCTATTTCAAAACAAATAATAACAACCATCATCCAAGCACACAATCAACAAATTTGAATTTAACTATTTAAAATCAAACTGGAAATTCCAATTTAAACTTGAGTGAGAAGATCTCACCTTAGCTTTTATTTTGCAATCCATTTTTGTCCCGGCTTGTTTTCCCATGATTTTTAGACCTTGTACAAACATGTATACAATTCATTAATATTTGAAAAAATCGAATAACCAATTTTCGTTTGGTAATTTTAATTATCCAAAATTTTTATTTTAAACCAATTTCTTTAATAAATTTATTTAACTAAAATTTTAAATTAAAACTAAATTTCGTTTAATAATTTATCTTCAGTAATTAAAAAGGTTAATAAAAATAAATCAACCACCAAACCATTATTTAAAAATAAACTTGTAAATTAAAGTGTATATATATATTAACTTTATTCTTTTCTTTGAAAATAATCTATATAAATGTTAAAATTTATATTTATTACTATTTTTTTAAACTTTACTTAAAATATATATTTTCTGTTATACTGTTTAACTTCTTGATAAGTTAAATTTTAAACTACAAATCTAATTTAAGTTCATACTTAACATTAAATTAAAACTTAAATCAAATACATAAATAAATCACACACCTAACTACCGAGCAAAAGATTGCACGAAAACCCTAGCTTCACCACCTCTGCCCTAGACGATGTCGCCTCGACAGCAATCGTCGATGTTGCCCTGATATTCACTCGCGAGATCCACGCTAACCAGCAACACGCGAACCCCAAATACTTGCGTACGCGTGGACAACGTCACCTGCTCGACTTGGACAAATGCCTCGCGAACCCTGATGAAGTAAATCACGTCGCCAGAATGCAACCTCGAACTTCCCCCTAACCCAAACGTCACCGCGAGCTCGCCTCCCCCTCGCGCTACCGCATCCAATCGATCGCACGCCGCGATCTTTGATCTTGTTCCAATGATTTGTCTCGACGACCTTGCTTCAGCCGTTCGATTTTATTTTATTATTATTTTTTGCGCCATTGCGATTTAAAAGGATGAGGAGATGTTTTTTTTTTCGCGAACTCGATTTTAGTTTTGAAGTCCGCCATTTTTATATTTTTTCTTCGATTGAAATAAATGAAGTTGTCTGAAAGCATAAGGAGGGGGTGACGTGATTTAGACAAAACAAAGGGAAATGTCGGAATGAAAAAAAGAAAAGGGAGCAAGCGTCTCGAGCACGCTTCCTATGTCGGCTGATGGAGATTGACCTCTGATGTGAATGGAATTAGACTGGTCAGACAATATATTTGAATTTAAATTTTAAATTTAAACCGTATCAAATTACGCAACTCAAAATCTTAACTCCTATCGAGACATGCTATTAGGCGTTTATAATGTTAAGCCCCTGTTCCGAACGCAGTGGAAAATGTTACGAGGCCTAACTCGCTCGTAAGGAGAAGATAGCTTTTTGGACCAGTTATTATATTGAATTTTCGATACAGATTTAAGCGCGTTGTATATCGTATGGCCAAACGATCACTCCAAACACTACGAAAATTGAAACCCGGTAATAATATCATATTACAGATCCAACAGAACTAGTTTCGTCGAATTTCGAGACTGTGGCTCGGAAGGCTATTTTATTTTATTTTTTAAAATATCGATTTAGACGATAAAATCTCAATACTGAACAGAACATTTCCAAAAACCAATCCTGAAGCTTTCATTATCTTCAGTATCATCAATATGAATTTTCTAAGTCATCAAATCATTTTTAACAAGCTAAAAATTAAAAATTCAAATTTTTACCCATCATTAATAAATTAAACTCAAAAATTAAATTGTTAAATTCATATTCATATTTGAAATTCAAGTTAGAATAACTTTTCAAATATTTAAAATCAATTAAATATTTCGATTTGAAATATTCAAAATTCTGGGTCGTCAGATAGATCCAAGATAAACTGGATACCTGTGTAAAGAATCATGCAAACAAAAGCAGAAGAAAGAATTGATTTTGTTTTCAAGTCGTTATCATATCACCATATTTTTGAACTGGTGTATCGTTGTCAAATATCTTTTGTAGTGTGCTGGAACACTGAAAATTGACATTAATATTCAATTTTGATCACAAATCAACAATACCAACTTAAACAGTAGGTGACGAACAAAGAAATCAACTCGAATTTAGGATTTTGCCTTAAAGGAGATGGTTTTGTTGGATCCTTGAGCAACCCTTGTAATAACAACATAAATGCACTTTGTTTGGCAGTAATCAATATAATTTGGTTCTGAACTGTAAGCATTAAATTAACTACAATGACGGTCGGAATAACTCAGAACGATTTGTTTCTATAGAGCGACGATTTGTTTCTATAGAGCGATGATTTGTTTTTAGAGAAATTTGATGAAGGCACGGAGGTCAAAGTGGTTAGGAATGACTGAACCAAAGAAGTAAATGGGGGAAATCACGGAATGGTAGCCTTCAAGATGACCTTTTCACGATTAGGCAACAACTCACCACATGTTCGGATATAGGTGATGGTCGCCGGTGATGGTGTTAGGAAGAATGATCGGATAACCGATTGGCAAAGGTGCGGTCAGGAAATCAGGAAGAACGATCGAAGTTAGGGCAATTAGATTACTTCCAGATTAGGGCTTGGCAGCAAAAGTGGAGGAGAAGAATCGAAGAACTCTTTCTTACGGCAAATAAAATGGTGTTTGAACTTCGGAATACTCGTGGCAGTGTTTCATTGGAAAACTGCAGGGCCTTCAGAGCCAAGGAAATTCCAGTAGTTTTTGCAATTTATTTCACGTAGCTTGATTAATTTTATTGTGACTAGCGTGAATCCGTGCTTCGCATACGGACGTTATAAAACCGTGGCAGTGAAATTCAACGAGTTTTGTATGGATACATATTTTAAATTTTTTAGATATGCATCGATAGACTCATGTTGAAATCGGAAAAATTTGCTGACTTAAGGAACAAATTATAACTTATAATCAGTGATCCATGCTGCTGAATGAAATGAGCAAAAGGAAGTGAAAGTTCAGAGAAAGCTTTTTAACAGTGGACAATATATGTTTGAAAACGGAAAATTAATTGTGATATAGTTGAGCAGATAAAATACAATAATCAGTATGAAATGAGCATAAGAAATTGAAAGTCTGGAAAAAGCTTTTTAACATTGGACATTATATATGAAGACAAAAAACAATATGGATACATTTCAGCACGTAAAAAATAGTAAACAGTATGAGCTGATAGCACAAAGTAGTTACAGTTGCAGCAAGAAAAAATAGTGGTATAGGTAAGGAAAATGGACAGTAGTAAACGTGGAATATGACCCACGTTAAAACTGTTTGCAAATATATTTGTTTACAGAAGTCAGCCCAAAAAGATAGCTTGTACTATAAAGAAATACCGGAAGAAAAGTTACAGTATTATTACATGTGCCTATAGGCAAGAACAAATAGCAAGAACAGCTAAAATATATATAAAAAAAGGCAACAGATGCTGGTGAAATGCAGCTGAGGTCAACGTGTTGATCATATTCCTTTTCTTCAATGTGCTGCTGTTCCAGAATGTGGACCTGCAAAAAAAAAAAAAATCTGACCATGCATATGAGTGTTTAATATAAACAATGTGTGTACTTGAGCTAGGAGGACCAAGTACAACATGACTTTGTGCCAATAGGTTGAAGCTGAATACAGTTCAATAATGAGTGCTATTATGAATTAATCACTCAGCAGTTGACGGGATGAAGTTGTGGGAAGTTAACAGAGTTATATACCGTATACAATTGCATGGTGGAGGTAAGTGTACAAAATGAAGGAGAATGGTGGTGAATAACAAGCCATATGCAGAAAACAAATATCAGGGAACAATATTTTACCACTTTTGTACAGTTTACCTTTACCGAAATTCAATAACTGTGCTTTAGGTGAACAAACAATACACTACATAAACGCTATCTATCCAGGTCCACAAAATCAATTGAAGATGAATATAGTAAATGACAAATATAAATCCCACATGCATATACAGTTCAAAAATGTTCTTTCTAGCAGGAATAATTCAACCAGTTTAAAACCAAAGAAATCACCAACCCAACAACAAAATAGCATCCATCAATATCCATCGTTTAATTATATACCAATATATTATGCATCTCTCTTTTATGGTTGATCTAGCACCATCCTTTATAGTTAAACTTACAAAATTTACAAATTAAAAGATCCGTGCAGTGACTTCATAGCAAATATAAGCAAGTTTAGAAATATTTTTCATTAAAATATCATGTAACTTAAAAGATTACGTTAAACCTAAATGAAATATTTTAGCAAATAAGATTTTGTGGCAGGTTTTCCACAATATCTTATTTAGACGAAATAAGAATTATCACGTTATGAAACTATGGCAGTATTTCTAAACTTAAAAGATCCTTACAGTAACTTCATAACAAATAAGATTTCTTTAGAGGAAAAATATTAGAAAGTCATGCATAATATGCTGCCAAATGTAAGATTTAATCAATCGCAATAAAAATAATCATTGTTTGATAATTCCATTATTGGTTGGTTCAAAGAAACAAAGTGTTGTAGATGGAATATTTTTTTTAAATAACATAAAATATAATCTGCGTATATGGTCAGCATTTGCAATATCATGTAAGAAGGAAGATATTCTTAACATAGAATTGGTAAATGGTATTAATACATGGAACATGATAGCAAAAGGAATAGGTGCTTACGCACATTCGGCTGGAATATATTATCGCTCCAGATATTAAGAAAATCTTGCCTTTTCCCAGCAATGTTATGTGTACCAGTATTTCTAAACTTTCAAGCTTATATGCATATACAATCACTATATAGAAACTTTGTGCATAACATAACCAATCCACTAAATATAATCATAGAACTGTCAATGTATGGATGCACAGACATGCAACCTAAAATATTATCATAGAGTTGCAAATATACGAACATAGAGACATGCACGCCAATTTTTTCACATCAACTAAGAGCAATTAACTGCAACCACATATACTTAAATATCATTAAAAACTTCATCATACCCATTACATGCCATATTTACTTAACTTGTTTGAAATCACTTAATGCTTTGTCCATTGGTTTTTAACTCTAGTACGACAAACATCCTGCAATCCAAAAATTATATAATATCAGATCTAATAACTTGTTAATTTAAACCAAAGGATTATACATTAATGATATAAATTTCCATCGTGATGGAAAAAATACATCCTATTCATGGTTGTGGTTTAGAAAATCTTGTATAACAGCTATTTTATGTTGTAAACTTTACATAAAATTGGATCCAGTGGAATATCAAAAAACTAATGTACTGTTATGTCTTAGATTGTCCCACATCCTATACCGCTTTAGACTACTGTATTATAGGGTAGATAATAATGTACTGTTTGCACGTGTAAAAATACCCATATACCCAAATCAGGCAAGAGTTTATATTTACGCATATATGTGGACCTATACCATTACGGTTAGTATCATGCACCAGGTCAATGACATTCAAATTTAGATGATACCGTCTTGTACAAATTAAGACTCCATCTCTAGATTGGCATAGAGTTATAAGTACAAAATGTGACATTGTATTGTGTAACCAGTTAGACTGCAATATTTCGATTTATTAACATGCGACCACTGTATGTGCACAATGTGATATTATAGGTACACACGATATTTTTAAATGTGACGTGGTTCTCATACATACTTGATAGATGGTTATAAAATGGAAGCCAGTTGGACTATTGGATTACAGCTCTAAAGACACTTAATTATTTTGCTCACCATAAGCACCGTTAAAGGATACTTAATTTTATGGCATAAAGGTTCATGAAGTTATTTTTAAAAGAACGATCTAACGAATGTGCAAATATTCTTGATTTAGAAACAGGACTACGTTAGAATACAACTGTATCTTGATGAATCGTAAATATAATACAAATTGCATCACTATCCTAACTTTAATATATCACCTGAATTGATTATAAAAATTGAAGCAACAATTTATCATCACACAATTCTTCTTGAAGAATACCAGAATTGGTAAATCAAAATGGTGTTCAGAATGAGTAAAATTGTATATGCTGCATTCGGCAGTTAGTAACCCATTCTTGAATGTTACTTAATTTAAGATCAATATATTGCAATCAACGATGCCTATCCAAAAAATATGTGAGGAATTATAATTAAATTAGTCAGTACGTTGTAATGAAACCATTTGTAGACTATATCTGAGAATAAATCATAACTAAAAACTTACTTTGTTTGCACCAGTTGTGTACGTTTATACAACAACTACCTTAAATATAGTAAATGAGAAAGACAATAATTGTGTATTATCAACATGGGTGGCTATTCTAATACTCAGGCTCTGTTAAAAATTAAGTGAACATATTTTGGAGTGAACCAAACTCAAACAAAGTGAATCTATATGTCGAATAGGAATAGGAATGTGAAGCGTGTTGGAAGCATGGTAGAATGGTAAACATCCTTTCCAACATTATTTTGGCAGCAAAAGTAGCTACTGTTTTGTCCGTACAGTACTTTCATAGTACTAACACAGAGATGATTTAATATCCTAGATTTACATGAAGAAAATATTTTGATGAATATCTGGAAGTACATTATATTTTCAAATTTGTAGTTAACTCAATATTGTTAATCAAAAGATGTAAGTGAGGAAATATAAATTATGCATCATCATTTTTTTACAATATAACGTAATAGGCAATATAACACGTTGAAGTGCGATAATCATCTCGATAAGGTCATGTGGTCAGTCTAAAATCCCATTAAATTACACTGCACATATAATTTGTCTATAAAAAAAATTATTTGCACAGAGTTGATAGTTTAATATGCATAAACCAAGTGTAACATGTTCAAGTACCATGTGCAATATAAAACATGACTTGAAAGTCAACAATTCATTGCTAAACCAAATACAGTTGAAATAATTTGCTAACTTCGCTATACCAGCACAAACTACGATGGATTGGAAATAAATACTAGCTGCAAATTGCATATATTTATGAAATGAATATGTGAGAGTGCAAAAATTGACACATGCATTTATTGTTTAAATATTAGCTTCATTCACTACTTTAACAACTTACATTTCACTGCTATTATTAGGTTTATACTATGTACTACCTTTCAAAAATTGTGAATTTGAGAAACCAAGTATTTGGAAGATTTAGGCCAGTGCACGCATGCATAATCTTCCTGATGGTGATTGTTGATATGTAAACAAAAGTATTTGCAGATAAAAATAAATGTTTAGATAATCCTTGAAAATCAGGCAAATCACTTTCGTCCCTAAGTAAAAATATTCTATAACTACTTAAAGAAATTATATCATTTAGTTGAGGGATCCAAGTCTCTAAACCCATTATAACAATAAAAACAAAATCCACGGTACTCAAAAAATGACATATTAATATCTCTTGGTTTCTATAAAGAAAAAACGTATGTTACCAAATCATGGGCGCCACAGCAAACTCAAAGAAGTAAAAAATTTAAGTTGCTAAAGTATTAAGCTTTCACAAACACCTGGACTATGAACTATCAATTCAATTATTTTCATTTAATTTGAACACATAAAACAAAATTTTACACTTCTCTGTAAACACTATTATAAAACACACCTTTTCCAAAACACCGTCGTAACATATAACACTGCATTCTTAAATTTCTCATTCATTTCAATAAACCCTAGGTAAAACCATACAAAATACCTTTGTCAAAACTCAATCCTAAGATATGACGTTGTATTCTCTTTTTCCCATATAGTTCAAAAAACTCGTGAGTAGAAATATGTTGGACCGATTATAATTCAAAATTTTGTAATACAACATGATTTATTTAATACCTTGACATCATAGGTATTACTATTTTAGACTCTATTGCAATTTAAACTTTTGTAATGAAAGAGGAGCTGCGATAAAAAATTGATGGTACCTTATTCTCTAGCCTAACACTTCAAAGGTTTTTATATCTCTTATAGCACCACATGTGCCCTCTCACTAATGGAAAGTCAACACAAGAAATGCTCTTCGTAAAAAACAATGTAGTAAATCATTACTTCAAAATCAAAAGCATATTGGCAAATCTCACATGATAGTGTAATATCTCATTTAAAGTTTATTAGCTATACAATGCAAGATAAAATGCATATACAATTTAGAATAAAATTTCTTAAATGCATGGTTCTAATAGAACATGCAACCTCCTTGATAAAGTATACAAAATAGGCATATTATTTATGAAAGGTTAGTCCTATCACTACATATTTAAATAATCCCGACAGCATCTAATATGACTCGGACACGACAATTTTTTTTTGTTCTAGTTAAAAAGTTAATTTTTTTTTGAAAAATAATCGGAATATACTACTTACATGCAGCAATTAGAAACATTATTACAATATAAAATATACGTCTTAAAATTGGTACACAATCCTTATTGAGTCGATATAGTCGATGTAGTAATAAAAATTGAAGCAACAATTTATCATCACACAATTCTTGTTGAAAAATACCAGAATTGATAAATCAAAATGGTGTTCAGAATGAGTAAAATTGTATATGTTGCATTCGGCGGTTAGTAATCCTTTCTTGAATGTTATTTAATTTAAGATCAACATATTGCAATCAACGATGCCTATCCTAAAACCATGTGAGAAATTATAATTAAATTAGTCAGTACGTTGTAATGAAACCATTTGTAGACTGTCTGAGAATAAATCATAACTAAAATTTTACTTTGTTTGAACCAGTTGTGTACATTTATACAACAACTACCTTAAATATAGTAAATGAGAAAGACAATAATTGTTTATTATCAAAATGGGTGGCTATTCTAATACACAGGCTGTTTTAAAAAATCCTCAGTGAACCACCTTTTAAATCGTTTTCTTATGCATTTTTAGTTTGAACTCCCCTTTCCTTTTTCAATTTTCGAGTATGATTCCATTTTTCTTATTGGCTTTTCATCAATGTTTACTCGAAGTTACCCTTTCATAGATCATCTGATTTGCAGGTCCTAACCCTGCTTCATTTATACTTTTAATTTCTTGAAATATTTGTACCCTAATTTTGTGGCTACGTTAAGCATAAAAGTAGATAAATCACGTATAAACCGGAATAGCATAAAACAACACCCTAAACTATTACATGCGCTAGTAACTTTTAGTTTTAGTTTATGAAAATTCAGTAATGTTCCTAGATACAATATGGGGATCATGTGAACACTCTATGATTAGTTAATATCACAGATGATATTAATTACTCATATACTATCTTTAGGATTCAAATTTTTCCAACCTTAAGCACAATGAATAAAACTAATTAAAATTATTCGATGATGCATTGAACTCACAAGCTTTCAAATCGATGGAGTTCAACGGTAAATTCAAGCTATGATCATTGCCATATCCAAACAATTCCAAAAGGTTCCGGGCATAATACACAGTGAAGTACTGAACTTAAATACTTAGCCGATCAAAAAGAACCATAAAACATCAACAAAGATATGGTTGCCAATAACTACTATTTTGGTCTCAGTTGATTACTGTCACATAACCATATTTTGTACACAATAGACCATGAACATAGTTTATGATAATGAGATAGAGTGTTCAAGGATTAGGGGCATACTTTTCTACCAATTTGGAAAGAGCAGTTTCAAATTCTTTCTCATGTTCGGCTTCCTCTTCCTTATGTTTTTTCTCCAGCCCAAATATTTTCTTCTTCATGTTTATTTTTAAGCTCTAGTGCTTCTTTCTAACGCTCCTTGATCAGAGTTTCTCTTTTTGTTTCAAACTCTTTGATGCCCTTTACTTTGCTTTTTATGAACTTCTGTATCCTTTCATTTCGACATACAAAAAGATGAAACAGTGAATCATAGTACACAGTAGTATATATGTTAGCAGTTTTATCTTTTGGTGAGAAATTACTGGAAAAAACTATGATATATCCATGCCTTAGCTTTTGATATCACATACATCAAATTTTGATACCTTGTTGGTTGTATCAAAGTTGCGCTCGAAAGAGGAATATTAAAGACGCTCTCCTTCAAGGAGACCGTGCTTATATTCTCTAATTGATTGATTATTGAACAAATTAACATGATTCAAAAACAGTTGGTACAATATGAACCTTTAAATACTAAAATCTCAAATTATTTCCTATAACACATGAAATTCATACTAAAACTGGAGTGGCGAATCAAATCCTAGCCAAAAACCTCATTTAATAATTGAACTACCATAAGGAGTCTTCAACGAACTACCAAGAAGAGGGACCTATCTAATTCAAAATCAGTTGCGAAGAGGAATAAGAACAGGTGCTTACATCGGAGAAGACACCCCTCAAATCAACCAGTTCTGACCACGCCCATTCTGAAAGACGACGTTGCAAGTAATCAGTGACAACGGTGGCAGAGCAGAGAAGGATGAAATCGGCTGTTATGTTATTTTTTAGGTCTGGGAAAAGGGAGAAATGGGTGAGGCTAAATTTTTTTCCTCTGCGCAAAAGGAAGATGAGCAGAGAGCAAAGTCAAAAAAGGAAGAAAGATAAAGTATGACCTTTGATTTCACAAATTGCCAAGGAGGCTTCTGTGCCCTTGAAATGCAACTCACTAATAATATGATAGTATAGATGACTATAGTTACTATATTATAATAACCAATTACTGGGGTCCGTCTATTCTCAGACCGTCAATTTCTCTTCCCACCCTGTTGTTTTCAAAAAAAAATCCACCCCGTCATTTACTCTTCGCACCCCGTCTAATTCCATTACTATCCTCTTCCTCGTTAAATGTGTATCCACTCTCAAGCCTCTCAAACTCTAGCATGCCTATCCTCTCTCAAACCCTAACTTGCCGATCAAAAACCATTATTCGTGCTCGCTTTTCATTCGCCGTCGCGCCTTTCAGTTGCCGTCGTGCCATGGAGAAGGAAAGAAGGAGCAAGCATCGGCACAGTATGATATCTTTACTCAAATTCCTAATCTATGCACAATTCGATGTGGCTGAGTGGAGTAGTATGCGAACTACGAAATTCAACACGAACGAGGTTGTTGAATCAACCTCGTCCGCCACGAATGTGGTTGTGACAACATCCACGTGTTGACCGGGCAATGTTGGTTAAACATTCTTGTTCGTGATGAACGTTCTTTGCTGTAATGAAATGCATTTGGTACCAAATCTCCCGGCAATAAATTATTGACAGTATTTGAAACCTGAAAATCCCTTTAAGTCGTACATAAAACAGTTTGCATATGGATTTACATACGCTCCTCTAAACAGTTTACATTTGTTTGCATCATAGTTTACATATGAAATTTATTGACGGTATTTGAAATTTATAAGTCGTATATAAAACAGTTTGCATCATAGTTTACATATGGATTTACATATGCTCCTCTAAACAGTTTACATTTGTTTGCATCATAGTTTACATATGAAATTATTGACAGTGTTTGAAATTTATAAGTCATATATAAAACAGTTTGTATCATAGTTTAAATATGGATTTACATATGCTCCTCTAAACAGTTTACATTTGTTTGCATCATAGCTTACATATGAAATTATTGACAGTATTTGAAATTTATAAGTCGTATATAAAACAGTTTGCATCATAGTTTACATATGGATTTACATATGCTCCTCTAAACAGCTTACATTTGTTTGCATCATAGTTTACATATGAAATTATTGACAATATTTGAAATTTATAAGTCGTATATAAAACAGTTTGCATCATAGTTTACATATGGATTTAAAATTTGTTTTGTTGTTGCAGAAAGTTCAAAAAAACCAACACGTAATCCCTAACGGCTTCCAAAAGAAATCGATGCGTGAAAGCGAGAAATCTGGACACTACAAATCAAACAGAGGAACAAAATCGAGATGAGCATGTTATTCAAGAGCGAAATGTTGAGCATGTTGTTCAAGAGCATAATTTAGAAGAGCATATTGACGAGCTACCTCCACAGCCTGTTCAAGAGCAACCTCCACAACATGTTGAAGAGCATCTTACACATGAAGATATCAGTGGTTCTAGTGGCATACAAAATACATCTTTCGGTGGACCGAGAATTACCGATATGATTAGCAGCTACGATACCCACGTTGCTTCATTGATACGAAATGGCAAGGTATATCTTTCAATATTCTATTAAATAAATCATATATCACAATAGCGTAATATAATATTAAGTTATCTTTTAGGAACGAGACACACTTTTATGTGTAAACCATGGTACAAATATTTTAAATTGAAAAATACCAAGTGATGCAACAATTTTTAAAGGATATTTGGAATCTTCCGGATTATTTTCTCTGGTAGAGACATGTTATAGCTCGGTAAATAAAGTACTTATATCTTGTTTTGTTGAGCATTGGCATCCGGAATCAAATACATTTCACCTACCATTCAGTGAGATGACTATAACATTAGACGATGTTGCCTCCCTACTACATATTCCGGTTAAAGGATTACCAATGCAAACATATTATTATTCCCGAAATGATATTACTAATTTGATTGTCAATAATTTGGGGATAAACGATATTGAAGCAAAAAATACCAGGAAGGACAGCGTTGGATACAATGCTTCACTAAATTATACGAAATTTTTGATGGAGTCTGCGATGATTGGGAAGAAGAAAAAATTAAACAAGCTGCTCATGCACATCCACTGTATTTAGTGGGCAATACATTATTCATGGATAAAAGTAAGTCTCATGTGTCCGTACATTATTTATACCAAATTAGTAATTTGGATGAAGTTCGTAATTATTCTTGGGGTTCGGCAACTCTATGTTGGCTATATAGGCAGCTAGGTCTTGCGAGTAGAATAGAAGTGAAACAAGTTGCTGGTTTTCTCGGATTTTTGGAATCATGGATATATGAACATTTCCTACATCTGCATCCATCAACCAAAATGTATAATGAAAGTTCACCAAGAGCGGCCCGTTGGGATCCAGCAAATGATTATCGTGCATCGCACAAGGAAAGGCTGTATCTTGATAACATTCAAGAACATGAGGTGTGTTATTAGGCTTGAATCATTTGAATTTTTTTTTTAATTCAAGTTATAATAACTGCATTATTTTACAAATTCCTGTAGGTAGTCTTTGACCCTTACATGCATGCAAGACAATTCCAACCTTTTTCGCAAATTGCTTGGTATTCTAGTTGTTTATTATGCTTAAATGTGGTCCACCCGTGTTTTGCGGCAATTCGTAAGGGTTCAAAACATTACGTGGCCTATTATTCAATCAACTAGTAAAAACACTCATCGCAGTGCTACGACTTCAACGTGTAAAGTGCTTTACGAGTTTGTGGAAAATATTTGGAATAAGTGGCCAAATCATGTTGGTAGTGTACAATATCGTTCCATTCCTCTGCGTGAATCAACTGAAACAGTGACAATGGATTATTTTGATTGGTATTACCCGCACACCGTGTTAAAAGTTCATCTGGTTAATGAACAAATTATTCGCCATAACAATCGACCTTCGTACGATCATTTATACACGGTAAAAGTCAATATAGTATTCTTTTATATCTAATTTTGCAATAATAACTTATTATCGATTTCCACTGCAGATCTATGAAGAGCTTAATGATGTGATTAGTGAAGGCATAACACTGGCATCATCACAACCGTAGACTTTACGTTTGGCTCATCTTGGTAGAATCTGCAAAGCCCTCACTAAAGCTAAAAAGATTTGTGCTTTTTTGTTAAAAAGGATGATTGGTTTTAGGTAGTGGTTTTCAGTTACCGTACTTCTTGTTGTGGAACTATTTCGACTCTTTTTTTTGTTAAACTGGATGGTTGTTTTGTAGTCTATGGACGGTTAATTTGTAGTTTGACGGATGGTTATGGTATTTTGTTCACATGGATGTTTTTTAACAATTGTTGCTTCTATCTGCAATTTTGTCTTCCATTTGCTTATTTCTGATACTGTGTCTATAATTTTGTCTGCAATTTTGTCTGCAATTTGCTTATTTCTGATACTGTGTCTACAATTTTGTCTACAATTCAGTAAATACAATTTGTTGATTATTTCTAATATGTGTCTACGGTTGATATGATTCAGTAAGAGTTTGAGTTATTCTGTCTACAATTAAAATGATTCAGTTTGAGTTATTCTATCTATAATTGATTGTCTATGAACGAGATTACCAAGCCAACATAGTCCAATACAAACGAGGCCGGTAAGGAAGACAACATCAAATAGGAACGAGGGAAATACACCTACCATGTCCAATATTAACATTATTCTTACGTACACCTCGTTATTGGTTTGATTCCTATTGGTTGAAACTCTCGGGTAAGGTGAAAATTCTTGACCCTATATAGAAAGAGGATAACGTGCTAATAACGTTCGTCGTTAGCTACACTAACCTTTATACATTGTTTAGCTTCTGCATGGTCTCCGTAGTCGACCACGTAAAACCTGGACGTTGCTTATATGCAGTCCTCGTTTGCATTTTCTTATTTGCTATAAACAACTTTCGGGTAAAATTTGTTGTCAATACCCTGTATGGAACGACACTTACATACAGACAACGTTAAACATGAACGATGTTTGTCAAACATTCTCATTAACGCCACATGTGGCCAGTATTAAATACAACATCAGATGTTAACGGTATATCTATGGTAACCATGTTTCCATTTGACGTAATACTAATGTTGACCTCGTTCACGCGCTGTTTTTTGATGTGAAAACTCTCGGGTTTTGTTGATTTTGAAGACCCTGTATACAACGAGGGTAACACGTAATTAACGTTTTCGCAAGCTTTATCCAAAGACCTCGTCCGATCCTAGTGTTATTTCTTTTATAGTAAACGTAGTCTTTCAACGCGACTTCTTTGTACACCACGTCTGTTGTATTGCAATCACCAATTTATAACTATTGGCGGTGATACAGAGATAGCATATACAAAACATAAATTCAATTTCAAAACAACAATTTCAATTCAAAGATACTAAAACAATTTCAAATCTTGTAAAGATGTTTAACAATGATATTCAACATTTTCGATTTCAAACTACATTTTAACTTAAAATAACATTGTCACAATTTTCCCACGTAGCCATATTTTCGCAGTCTTCCATCATCTCCCATTCTTCTCTTCTAGCTCATAATATATGCTCCCATTGTTCAGCTTCAACATGGCGATTATTAAACCAATTGATGTATACTGGTGGTACCGGATGGTTCGTTTGTAAGACGGCCTATACAACTAAAAACATTTCATTGTAATTGTAAATCCTTCATCTATTTGTTGAAAATAAAATGAATAATGCATAATACGTGGACAAAATGGTCATTTTTTACATGAACAATCCCTAGTTCACGACGATACAATTGAGATGGAATTTTTCCACTTAAAGGTGGTATAGTCAAACTCAAACTCTTACTGATACTAAAAACGACAATATTATATTTCATAGCTATTATGTACCCAATCTCGGGCATAATCATCCATTTACTTGGTTCGGCACCGCCAAATTTGTGATTAAGCACATTTAGCAAATAGGTGGTTCTACCATTTTCAATAAACACTTGTTCATACATCTCTTGATGTTGTTCAAGTTCTTCCATTAATTCCTTACGGATTTGCCACCATCGATCCTCTCCTAATCCTAAGAAAGAAGCAACACATCTAAATCCACAATTACCATCCATGCTTACTTCTACAATTCCTTCGATACAAGGCTTCCACTCTTTTGGCATGCAATTTTCATACACACCAAAATTTATATTTTTAGGTCTACAAACAATCAAATTTTCTTCCTTCGTCAAAATACAAGGATCAACCTTTTGTATTTTAGCTACACTACATTGGGTTGAAACACATTCACCTAGCTCAAATGCGGAAGGCAACCGTTTTGTTGAAGTATGAATTTTTATGAGATCGTGCTCGGGTTTTGACTTTGCTAATCGGAGATGCAAGGGTTGACGTTTGCGGATAAACAATCTCTTTTATTTTCTTATACACTTGAATTTAATGCGGTAATTCCAATTTCATAACTTCATTTAGCATTTCGTCAAGCTTTTTCTTCATATTAAAATCTCTTTTCTCTCCCATTTTTATAATATGCAATCTAGCCCAATGAACATGAATCAAATCCAAAGGTATTTCTACATTTCGATCGAGATTTGCTAACATATGAAAGCATGGAAGTCCGTGTGTCTTACGAGCAACACATCCGCATAACTCATCATTTACAATTTCATAAGAATTTATCTGTAGAAGCTCGGATTGAATTAGATCCAATGCCGCAAGAGAAACTACACCACGTAAATTTTAAAACTCTTTTTTATAATAAACATGAGCTACTTTTAAAAGACGTGTTTCAAATGAAGCTCTTGGTTCGGTAAACGATAGTTCAAGCAGTGAATGCATGCTCTCCCATGCTCTTTCGAAGTTGCATTGACTGGTGGCCAAATGTTTTTTTCAATTTAGCATGTGCGGCCTCGGCTCCAAAAGAAATTAGATATTAAGTTATTGTTATAAATAAATCTAAAGTAAATAAAGTAACAAAAAAGTAAGTGTCTTACCTATTTGATGTGTAGTTGCCAAAGTGCATAAAATTGTTAATCCAAACATGTACAAATCGATCTTTCCATGTATCAAGCCAATTTTCAGTAATATATTTTAATAACTTTGGGTACTCACCATACTGGACATGCAAATCTTGTAAATTATTGTTATATTGCTCATTATTTCAGGACTCATATAATTTGCCCAATCTTGAAAAAATTGTTTTTTTACTTCTTTTTTTTATACCCGTAACTCTTCTTTGAATAAAAGCAAGAATATTTTTTTCGATATGCCATTTACATAGGATATGAGCTGCTTGGGGAAAAACAATGTTAATGCATTGATCAATGCTATCTCTCTATCCGTGACAATGACACTTGGCATTTCTACATCGTAATCAATCATTACCAATTGAAAACGATTTAAGGCCCAAAGATAGTAATTTTCCCATTCTAATACGAGATATGCAATAACAACACAAAAGGTTTGATTAGTCGACGTAACACCGACAATCTCCAACAATGGCATTTTATATTTGTTTGTTTTGTAAGTACAATCCATAATAAGAAGATGTGGAAATTTTCTTAGCAAATCTACACTCGTAGGATGAGCCCAAAATATGTCAGTAATTATATCACTTCCGTCTAAGGTATTACGATGCCATTCGAAGTAATTTTTTTCCTTAAGCTTGCTTAGGAGGCATTGTATTTGAGAATGACCCGCTCTACGCATTTTCTTGTGCCTAGAAAGCACATTATATACTATTTTAATTGTTGTACTATTGGATTGATCATTTTGTTTTATAGTGTGCAAAATGGCTTCTGGCTTCACCATGATTTTGTACATTTCAACGGTTAATTTTTTTTCATTCTCCGTTAATCGATCAATAAAAGTGTGACCTTCCGAACTGTAAAATGCACAATGATTACGAACATCACATATTATTTCTAATTTCCAATTATCTGAACTATGATGTTTAATGCCTTTCAAACGAAATGGACAATTGCATTTTTTTGTACTTGTTAATCTAGTACTGTTAGATTTCTTGCCTTTGTACTCTTTATATGCTCCACTTCTCTCACATCCGAATATAATTATTGGATTTCTATCGCTACTGTTAATATCTGATTTTAAAACTACCACTACCATCATATTCCTTTTAGTCGTAGAATCATTCCATTCTTTCATTTTAAATCTATTTGGAAATACCTTCATACAAAAAAAGTGACGACCCGGAATTTTCGAGCATTTAAAATGAAATATTTAATTGATTTTAAATATTTAAACTTAATTTTTTAACTTGAATTTCAAATATCACTATTTATTTGATAATTAAATTATTGAATTACATAATTTGAAGTTGAGTAAAATGTTGAACTTGGAATTTTAAGCCTGTTGAAAATAAATTGAAGGCTTGAAAAATTTATATTGATAATATTAAGGATAATAGAAGTTGTAAAATTAAATTTAGCAGTGATTTGTTCAGTTTTGAAATTTTATCGTTTAAAATTGAATTTTAAAAAAAAGCCGTCCGAGGCACAGTCTCGGAATTCGACGAAACCTGTCCATTGGATCCGTAATATTGTATTACTATCAGATTTCAATTTTCATAGTGATTGGAGTTGTTGTGTGAGCGTACGAATATAAACGCACTGAATTTATATCGATAATTCAATAAAATAATTGGATCCAAAAAGCTATCTTCTCCATACGATCGAATTAGGACTCGAAACCTTTTCCATTTGCGTTCGGAATAGGGGCATAACATTATAAACGCCTAGCGGCATGCCTCGATAGGATGTCGAGATTTTTAATTTGCATTTATCGAGTTAATTTATATATCTAGTCAATTTCCAACCGTATTCCTTTCACATCGATACTTTCCCTTTCAAATCACTACAGCCTTTCTCTATACGCTAAAATCACCTCAGCCTTAGTCACTTACATCAAGCTGGAGCCTTTCCATTTCGTCCTCTCTAGATTCAAATTGCACGAAACACTTAAGAAAGAAAAAAATATGGCCACATAAATGTTGCCTTCATTCCCAGTTCAAAATCAAACTAAATTCTCCGACCGAAAGAAAATAAATAAATGAAGAGCGGCTTATTCAAAATCGAATCAAATAAAGCTGATACCACCTTTTCCTTCAAGCCTCCGATGAATCGATTCGAGAGATTGGTGACCGGGCTAGTGTAGTTCGATCGAGGTAGGCGTTCGTTTTCGAACCCGCAGCCGATGAGGGGGTCATATGAGTTCGATGCTCGGCTTGTGTTCGTGGATGGAAACAGTAGCGGCGGCTCGGCTAGGCTCGATGGCAAGGCGATGTCATAAGGTGGGGGTGACAAGTGGAAGGGTTGCTCGCGAATTGGGGGGGGGGGGTGGGGAAACAGTAGCGAAGCATCGACGCAGTCTCGATGGTAACGCGAGTTCGCGAAGGAGGTTAGGGTTTCCAACGTGGCGTCGGAAGGCGGCGGCGGCTTAGGGCTGCAGCAGTGAGGTAGTTTTATTTTGAGCATTTTAAATTTAAGGGTTCTCAAGTTTTAACTGGAAAAACTATTTGTTTTAAAATTAACAGTTCACAGTAAAACAGGTTTGATCATTATTTCTCTTATCAAGAGTTAACAGCAGGATAAAATAGTTGTTTTAAGTTTAATTATGCATATATATATATATATTATGGTGGTTAACTCGTAGTATTAACTCCTTAAATTATTTTAAAAGAGAGAAGAGAAAAATTATTATCAAAGAAAAATTACTTTAAACTAAAACTATTTGTTAATTTAATTTCAAACCGGGAAATAAATTGTTCTATTAGTTCAAATATTAATAAACCATAAAATGTTTATTCAAGGTTAAATCTGGGAAGAATCAAATTGGTCTGGATGGATTGCAAACAAAAATATAAGGTGAGTTAATCTCACTCAGTTAAATTTAAATTTAAATGATTAAATTTAAATAATTGTTTGAATGATTGAATTGATTGATGTGCCATAGTATGGTATATTTTGGAATTGGTATCTTATGTTGTGCTAACATCTGTGGATGCAGGGAAACAGGTTGGAGGGATCCAACTGGATTCCTCAAATTTATTTAGATTATTTAATATTTTGTGTTATGAATATTTGGTATCCTGTGATGATTTTATTGGTAATTGAAATATTGGATGGTATGGTTGGATTGAATATCTCAGTATAATGAGTTATCAAAATCTTTAGAATTGGATTTTTGAAAAGAAATAAAAGAGTAAAGTTTTAAGTAAAATAATTCTAGGAAATTTGAATAAATTTAATAATGAATTAAAAAAAATAAAAATAAAAGCGATTTTTCAAAATTCTAAAAAAAATGGAAAAATGGGATTTTGAATTAACAGGGGTGTAATAAATCTTAAACTAAAGTGATATTAGTTTAAAGAATAAAGAAATTATTTTAAATTTAAGGATTAAATTTAATTAAAGGATAAGAAGGAATTTTGGAAATATGAAATTGGTATTTTTAAAAGGTTTTAACTCATAATAAAGAAGTGAAAATTTGGAAGTTAAGGGACTTTGAAACAGATGAAGTAAGTGAAGGAATTTATTTCAAGTGAAGGAAAATTAGAAATCGATTGTAAATTTTATTTAAGTGTTTAGAATTGAAATTTAAAGAAAAGTGAGATTTTGGAATTTATAGACTGAGTTTATAAGAATGAAGTGGATTTGGGAAATAAATCCAAGGTGAGAATTTATTTATGGAATGGTAAATATGTTTAAAAATAAATGGTGATTTATTTTAAAGGATGTAAAGAGAAGTATATTTCCCTGGATAGCCAAGTACGTTTTCAAAGTAAATTTTAAAATATAAGATAAACGTTTAATGTTGTTTTAAAAAGCATGTTTTAGAAAATTTATTATTTCTGAATGTTTAAAATTCTAAAGTATATATTTTTCAAAATCTATTATTGCAATAATTATTTTAAAGGCGAGTTAGTGTTTTGTTTTAAAAAGTGAAAACTTAGTTTTATATTTATAAAGTAACCTTATTTTCAAATATTCGTATAGTATGTGTTTTTGATAAATTATTGAAGTAGTTTTAACTTAAATGTTTTAAAGTATATTTCAAAGTATAACGTTTTAAATTATTTTAAAAATCTAAAGTTTTATGCTTGATGATTTCAGTGGAAATAGAAAATACTTGGAATTTATTCTGAAAACGAAGATAGTTTGAAACTGTTTTCAAAAGGGTTTGAAAAGTGGAGATTTATCTTGTGAAGATATTTTTAGGATTAATAAATAATTTGGGAAATTATTTATCGGATGATGGTTGTTTGTGAATAATTAATTGATAGTTAAATCACCGACTATCAATATTGGCCAAATGCGCTGATCGTTTCGAAGAGACCGGGATCGAGATTTATTTCTCGGAAACCACTTCGATTCGGTTTGTACGGTTCGTGGAAAAACGAGTTTGGATTCGAAGATGGAGCAGTGAAGTGCAAGGGCTAGTCGCTACTAATCTTGAGGATACTTCCAAAATGGATGTAGTAGGAATAGTGCCTTTGGTTCCTTTCGAACTCGGGACAGACTTGTATGGATGAATGCTTTCGGAATATCGTCAGGTGGACGATGGGCATTCTAAGGGATATATTCTAAAAAGGTAATGCTTAGCCTCGAGCCTCATCAACTGGGAATGACTGAAAATCAGGGGTTATGCAGCAAGGCTAGGTGGGTAGCACCCAAGTAGGGTGAGGTCATCCCTTTCTAGATGTCCCTTTTTATTTCGGCTTAGCAGGCGGTTGCAGATCCCAACCGCGGGGTGATCTCACTCGGGATTATCCAGTACGGGGTAGTCCCGATCTTGTGTTGCAGGGGAGCGTGCGTACTCCTCGGTACTGTGATCTAGGTCACGTACTGTGACAGGTGGTACCCCAGTGCCTAGTCATTAGTTGGAAATCCATTCTCCCTACGAGCCTTGTACGAGTTTTGTTTGTATTACCCACTTTGTGGCTAGTAGCTGGAATTTAATAGATGTAACAATTTCGACTATTTTATAAGTATTTGTATATAGACCCTATTATAATATCAGAGGATTTATATAAAAATTGTTTTAGCTATCGTAAGGTAAAAACCCGACATGTGTATTTGTGGCGTGGTCTTACGAGATGCTTTTGTTTTCAAAGGATTTGAAACTTTAATAATCAATTGAGTGTGATTTTCTCACGTTGGTATTCCAGACTGACTCAGGTATTATTTAACTGTAATGCTCAGGTCAGACCGAGTGTTATAGAATACAGGATATGATGCTGTGGAGCTCAGGAGGGGAGCAGGATGACGATACGTACTCTCGTACTTGTTTATATATATTCCGCTATGTTGAGTTGCTGTGTATCCATTTGTATGATGTTGTTGAACTGTGATTTATGTACTCTGATGATGTAATATATAAACAGGGATATTTGATTTTTGAGTAAATATTATTTACTATCTATTATATTTTATTTCGCTGCGATGGTTAGATTCTGTTGTTGTTTTCTATTTTCTCCTTCTACCTCTTCTTCTTTAATTAAAATGGTTCGTAATTTCTAGACATCTTAAGTTGATTGATGTAGAATAGTGTTGACTCAAGGGGTTCAGATTTGCGGGTCGTTACAGTTGGTATCAGAGCTTTGGTTGGTGATAACCTTGGCTCTAGTGGGAATTGCTCATTAAATAGAGTCCATAGTACCGTAGAATGAGTTTGAGAGTATTAATAGATATGAGTGCGTATTTGTTAGTGAATATAATTTTTTTTAAATTGTGTTGACTTATCTGTTGAGTGTTTATGGATTCTGGTCGATATGTGGGATGCCATGCCATCGATAGGGATTTCTAAACTTTTGAACAAGATAAACTGACTCAGTATTGTTTTAAATAGGGTAAATGAAATAATTTTTCCCAAAATTATTTTGTATATCAAGGAAATAATTTTTCGTAAATTATTATAGTTATATATGGATGCTTGGTTGTTAGAAATAATTACATTAAATTATTATTATTAATGTGTAAAATTGAATAAGAAATTAAAATAATAACCAAAGATTAAGGAAGTGAATTCATAATTAAAAACTATGAAACAATTTCACATATAAATGAAATTTGTAAATGTAAATGATAAATGTAAATTATAAGTGTGATTAATAATTAAAATAAAATAAAATTCCAAAGTTATGTTTGAATATAAATTTAAAGAGTTTGGAATTTGAAAAATCTTGGAACTTATGTTCCTTTGAATTTGAAAGTGATTTCCAAAGTTTGGGAAAAATAATATATATTGGGAAATATTTTTGAATCGGATTGCAAATCTAGAGAGATTTGGAATTTAAAAATATTTGAAGGGTGTTAAAAGAGATAAAAGCATTGAACTCTTTTGGTCGCTAGAAAATAATTTCGGTGATGACTGCAGCATCATCGATGTTTATTTTCGAGTTTCCAAAAGAGAAATTGCCACCAAATTGTTTTGAATTGGAATTATTTGCAAAGGATGAATTTGATTTTTAGAAATGCAAAGAATTTTGGATATGGAAGATTTCAAATGGAATTTTGTTATATTGAAAGATTGTTTAAACTTTGGAATTTTAACTAAGAATGTTTATGGCATATAAAAATTTTGATAAATTGTAAAATGGGAATTTGTTGCAATAAAAGTCATCTTTGTAAGTAAGTAAAGTGAAAACTGGATACTGGAAGTTAAATTTTAAATTGTGTTAAATTATGTGTGGAAATAAAATTTATTGATAGGAAAATGAATTGGTGAATGAATAAATGAATCAACCATTTAACTTATAAAATAAAGTTGATATTAATAAGAAGAAATTAGAAATGTTAATCTGGAAATTAAAATTCAACTTAAGTGAATGAAGTGAAGAAAATATATTTGAATTTAACTTGAGATAAGTTGAATAAAATTGAAATTGAATTGAATTGGATATAAAGTTGAAAGGTAAAATGATTATAATTGTGAAATGAAAATTTGTACCTTAAGCTAGTAAGTGTTATATATATAATCTGGAATTTGGTTATATGATGAAATGACTCAACTGAGCAATATAAGCTTTTAAATAAAAAAATAAGTTTTGGACTCATATATTGAGGAATAAAATTTAGTTAAATTTGGATTGTATTGAATTAAAATTCAGTTGTGTCATGAATGATATTAAATGGAATTAAATCCTCGCTTAACAAAATTCAAAGAATGGTGTGTAGCTTGATTTATCTGAAGTTGAGTTGAAATAAAACTGAATTTAAATGGATCCAATCGAATTATAGATAATACTGACTGGAATAATATTCTACACAAACAAATAAATGTAAATTAAACAAGTAATGAATTAAAACAAATAAACTTCGAAAGCTTATAAAAGAATTGAAAAGCATTGAATATATATATATATATATATATATATATATATATATATGACCCCTACTTAAAAGTAAAATGTGAATATAATTGATTGTAAATAGATGGGGAAGAGTGGATATTTAAAGTGAGTAGCTTAAAAATATATATATATATATATATATATAAATAAGCCGGAATAAAAATATTGTATTCTGAGATAAAAATCCAAACTTGGGATATAAAATAAGATTGCACTCAAGGAAATTAAATAAAATGATTTTCAAGCTAAATGAAAAAGAAAATCAAGTATGAGATTGTAATTGGATTATAATTGGAAGTGTTATTGAATGAAAATGTGAATTGGATTAAAATGGATATGGTGTGGAATATAAACAAATCCAATTCAAGCATAAATTGAATGGCCTTATTATTAATAAATTCAACAATGAATTGTTAATGTAAATTAAAATTTAAAATGGATAAAAAAATAAACTAATCGAATAAATTAGTGAAATGGTTGGGATTTGATCAAAGGAAAATCAAACCAAAGATTGTGAATAAGTTATAGAGTTTGGAAATAAAAATGAATTGTATGGAATTGGATTAAAATAAAAATTATTTGTGTTGAAAATAAATCCAATTCGAGTATGAATAAGTTAAAACGGGGATGAACTTAAGTTATGAAATGGCGGTGAATTGAAGTAAATTAACTTAAGTTTAAAATTAAAAGAAGCATAGGATGATGTCGAGTATAATAAAAAATAGTTTGGAATCAAATCTTTTTGGATATGGAAGAAATGCAATGTAAGCTTGTGAATAAATTAAAATGGAATAGGATTAAGTGTAAATTGAGTTGGAATCAATTTAAATTGGTTATAAAGCTTATGTTATTATTTATTCACATTAATATTGTCGAATTGCATTAGAAAATTGGTCGTTCGACGTAAATGGAAGTAAGCAAAATTATATGAATCAATAGTTTGATAAATTTATTTTGAAATCAATGGAAATGAATATGAGTTTGTTTTGCTTGAAATGAATTAAATATAAGCGAGTAAGTTGTAATAACTTAAACTGAATGGAATGGTTTAAGAATTGATTATAAGCAATTGTAATAAGTGTCGGGACCTTATATATGCTTACGGAAATTATATAACATGCAGTATATGTGAAATTTCTGTGTTTATGCCAGTATATCATATGCATTGTTACAGGATCGATGTTTTAGCTATTTAAATTTAAGTGAAATGCAATAAACTTCCTATATATAGTACTTATATGTTTAAATTGAGTAAGTACAGGTACCTGGAAGCCGTATGGCTGGATTGGATCACGCTAAATGCTAAAATAAATAAGCCGCTTGCTTATAAATGCTAAATAAGGTACGCCTACGCAATAAAAAAAAGGAAATATGAACTGTTTTTGTTTTTTCCGACCGTGTGGGTCGATGTATATATATTTATATCTTTTGTCAAATTGCAAAAGCTCCTCCCTACAAAGGAGGCTCTGCCAATAATTTTTAGAAATTTTGGGAGTTAGAAAAATTGTTGAAAATTTTTGGGAACAAAATTTCTGTTAACGACAAAACGATTTCAAAATGGAAATTGAAATAAATTAGTGAATGAAACTACTTTAAAATAATAATATGAATCAGTATAAATGGAAGATAAAATTAAGTGTTCAGAGTTGAAAATAAATTGAATTTATATGGAAATGAAAGAATCAATTTGAATAGAAATAGATATAAACTAAAGTGGTGAAGTGAAAATAAATAAGGAAGTATATTAAACGCTTATACTAAACTTAGGAAAAGAATTGAATTCTAAATGGGAAATTGATATTACAAATATATTCTAAGTTAATATTTAGGATGAATAAATATTGACATTTCGTATGGAAGTCAAAAAATATTTTGAATGTTGTGATTGGATATTATTTCTAAGTGAAATATGCAGGTATTATAAAAGGAAAAGAGAATTGGTTTTGACTCCAAAAGATAAATTTGAATTGCTCGACAAAAAGATATGTGTTTACAATTTCTGTATGAAATTGATTGGGTTTTTGGATCTAGCCACTTGGCGTTTTATTTTCTTTTGGGATTTGGGAGCCCGTAGAGGCCTTTTGTAGTTGTACCGAGCTAGCCGCGCAAAGGAGCCGCTGGCAAAAATTTTCGAAAATTTAGGGAGTTAGAAAATTTTTGAGAAAATTTTGATAATTCAAAATTTGGATTTTGAATTGAAACTTGAATGGTTAAACAAATAGTAAAGTTTGAAACAATGGGAGGGCATGGAAAGTTAGTAAGAGTGATTAGGGGTCTTCTATAAAAAGATAGTTGGTTGGATGTTAAATTGTTGGTTTTGGGAAAAGTAAAAGGGTATTGGATATTCTTCCTAACTAGTAATTTCGGGGATGAAATTAATTTTAGGGGAAGGAATGTGACGACCCAGAATTTTCGAGCATTTAAAATGAAATATTTAATTGATTTTAAATATTTAAAGTTAATTTTTAACTTGAATTTCAAATATCACTATTTATTTGACAATTAAATTATTGAATTACATAATTTGAAGTTGAGTAAAATGTTGAACTTGTTGAAAATAAATTGAAGGCTTGAAAAATTTATATTGATAGTATTTATAACGTTGCGATTTTATCGGGATCCGAAGGTCGGCATTCTTACTGTGATGACCCACCCTTCTACTACCAGAAAGACGTATCATCATTAAGAAAGAAAGAGGTAGAAATATAAGAAAAAAAGAAAGAAAGGACAACAACAACATAATCTCACAGCGGAAACGGAATAAAATATAATACATCACATAATAATTACATAGTTTGTTTATATCAGAGTTATACAGTATTATACACTTAACAAATTTTATATACATCTGTCACTACATACATCTCAAAATACAACATACTCTAACTATCACAGCGGAACTATATAGATATCTACATACATCTGGGCTCCTGCTCCAAGCTCCTCCAGAACTCAACAATACAAGAACCTATCACTTGGCTACTCGTAAAAATTTGAGTACCCAAGAGTTTATGAAAACATAAAATATAAACTCCAGGTCAGACATGGGTCTGGTATGATTTAACAGTTTAAATTGTTTAACTTTGAAAAACATTTGAAAATAAAGGTATCACGTAAGACTCCCCACACATAAATACGGGTAAGTTTTTACCTTACGCTAACCAAAACATTTCATAGGAAATTCTGTGATATTATAATAGTGTCTACGGTTTTCAAGTAAATAGAAAATAGCCGAAATTGTTACATTATTAAATTCCAGCTACTAGCCACAAAAGTGGGTAATACAATCAAAACCTTTGGCACTTATTGAAAAATGGATTCCATACAATGGCAGGGCTACTGGGGTACCGCCCGTCACAGTACGGGACCTAGATCACCGTACCGAGGAGTACGCCCGCTCCCCTGCAACACAAGGCCGGAACCATTCCTTACTGAACAGTCCCGAACAAGATAACCCCGCAGTTGGCGCGACCAACCGCTCACTAAGCCGAATAAAAAGGGATATCTAGACAGGGGAAAATCTTGTCCTGCTTGGGCATGACCCACCTAACCTTGCTGCACCTCCCCTGTTTTAGCCATTCCCGGTTGATGAGGCTTGAGGCTACGATTACCTTTAGAGAACATATTCCTTAGAATGCTCATCGCCCGCCTGACGATGTGCTGAAAGCATTCGATCCATACCAGTTCGTTCCGGGTTCGAATGAAACCGAAGGCATTATCTTGTTACACTCATTTTGGAATCACCCTCAGAGTTAACGACGACAACCCTTACATTCTGAATCTTTATCTTCACTTTAGATTAATGACCTATCGTAAATTTGGATCGATGTGGTTTTCGGATGTCCAAATATGGAAACCCGATCCCGGTCTCATCGAAATCCAAAACGTGTCTTTTAAGGCCAAGTTGTTTAAAGTTTAAAACGGTTCAATTATCCATATACACAAATAGATAATTCACAATATCACAATAGATAATCAACATTATCATCATAAACAAATAAGCAATATTATCATCACAACAGATAATCAAAGTATACATTTCATACAGTATTATCTATCTCATATTTGAGGTATCAAACCATTCAAGGTAAACAATAACATCCATCCATACATAAGCAATCATATCAGCTATAATTAGTTTTAAAATGAATTAAATTAATTACTTGCACCTCTAATTAATTTAAAGTAAATTAAATTAATTACTTAACTATTATAAGTCTTGCTTATATAACTATTAACCAATTATCAATCAATTAATAAATTCATTACACTTAATCATACTTGATTAATTAACATTTAATTATACTCAAATAATCATCATTTAATTATTTTCACAAATTAATTATCTTATCCAAATATAGAAATTATCCTTCAATTACAAACATTACATTACTTCTTAATTATACCAATTAATTACTCTTTAATCTCTTATTATTAATTACATTTATTAATGATTACTAATTACATTTTCATTTCATTATTCTGTATTAAATTAATTACCTTAAGTAATTAATCTTCAATTAAACTATATTTATTAATCACTTCTGATTAACACTATTCAGTAATCAACCACCATTAATTACTCTATCACATCACTTAATTACACCTCAACTGATTTCCTTTAAATCAATCCCTTGGTTAATTGCACAAAGTAATTATACTCAAATTACTTTCACTATTAAATCATCCTCAATCAATTACACCCAGTCATTATCATCTTCAATAATTATTTAAATTAATTAAACTTAATTAATTAACTCAATAATTCATCATAAACTTCATTAACTACAATAAGTAATTAATTCCCTCATTACTTAATTACTTACTTACTTATTTATTTATTTTATTTCATGTTATTTAGTTTATTACTTCCTAATCAATTTATTTACCTTTATTAACTTAATTAACTATTCTTTAATCATTAATTGATAAACTTAATAAAACTTAGTTATCCATTTATTAATTACTGACTACTTAATTTATCACTTTATTAATTCTTAATTAAATTATTTAATCAATTAACCATCAATCATTAATTTACTTAAGTAATTAATTCATTTATTACTTATAATCCACCTCTAATTAAATTAGAAGTAATTATTTTTAGGTACTTCCTGAAATCATCAATTAATACAAATTTTTCAGCTTAACTAACATTTCTAAAAAAGCCTTCATCGATTCTGGAAATCAATTATGTTAACTAACAATAACTTAATTGTTAATTCACTTTATACTAAATTAAAATAATTACTGGATTATATAGTAATTAACCCTTTTAAAAACTTCGTTAAGTATTAATCAAAAATCACTATAACTTGAATCAAAATCTTATTTGAAACTTGTTAAACATTCATTATGTTCTCAGTACTTAAAAATTTGAGAAAAACAAATTTGTTTAACACCAACATTAAAATGCATTACTGCAGTTTCAAGGAAACTCATGCCATTCCTGAACATACTCGAGTATAACTCCAAGTACAACACGCTAATTCCCGAGCCTCACTCCCTATGCACAAACTTCTTCTTCTCCACTTTTTTTTTAGTTCCTACAGTTAACTTTGCTATGAAACAAAAAACAACCTTAAAACTACACTCGCGATAACCCGAAGCGACCTACCTAAACACTCGTGTACGACTCCAGAATCCACCACTGACACAACGTTGACTATCTCCTCCACGCTGTGCACGTGCACGGCAGCACCGCCAAACTTCGACGAACACCAGTGACTCAGACACATCACAAAACACTCTTATTTTCGAAACCCAAAATCGAATGCCTTCAGGAAAGTCGAATCAAAAAAAACAACAGTTCGACCGAGATGCAGAGCTCAACCCCATCAACATAATCACCTCATCACCGCCGCTGTGACCACCGGAAGCCCCCAACTTTTGGCCGCACCTCGACAACACGCGACCCTTCCATTCCCCGAAGTTTCGAACAACTCGATCACAAATGGATGACGAATTCGTCGCATTTATAGGCATGTCAAAATTTTGAACAAAAACCCTAAATTGATTATGTTTTTCAAATTTACACAACTGAAAAATTAATTGATATTTTTCTCAGGATCACAGTAGATATTACTACCCTCAATCCAAGTTTCAACATTTTATTCCATCTAAATTTTCTGAATTTGGAAACAATGCATTTCTTGTTCACAATTAAACTGCTCTTAGGATTCAAGGCTAAAAAGCTTCATTTTTGTTTTAAAATTCATAATTTGTTATAAGAATTCAACATACAACCTTAAATTAGTGTTTTACAGAAATCAATTTTATCAAGTTATCATTTGATACCTGTAGACTAAATTACAGTCAATATGTTTTACAACTAAGTTTAACCAGCTTTTAGAAATCATAAGCTAAGTTTTAAATACCTTGTCTATATGAAAAGTTTAAAGATTTATAAAAAATCTGAAGAGAGCAAATTTAATTTGAAAGAAAATATCACAACCTGCATCAATTACAGTGGTGAATAGAGCATCATAACAGCAATACAAACTGACACATATAAATATATCCAGGATATTAAATGATCTTGAACTATATTAAAATAACCTAAAGCTTAAAAAAAAATTGTTTACTCACACAAGATTACAGTTGAACAGAGGATGGTTGTCAATAGAAGTCTGCAGCTTGAAGTTTTGAATTCTATAACTTTCTGGCTTCCTAAATTCTGTTTGGACTTAAGAATATGAAACTTGGTCTATACTTCCTTTGCTTTATTAGGCTTTACTTTTTTTTTTGAAGTTATGGACTGAACTCCATGATATACATGCAAATAGAATGATGTAGATTTATAGCTAAGAACAGTTTGTATAGGATATTAGCTTCTCAAATAAGCCTTCCTTAGATAAAATTACATTTTACTTAATTTTTATGTACTAAGACCTAAGATAATTCAACCATTTCGGCTGAAAGATATTTTCAGACAGAAAATTGTGCTAATTGAATGTATATGTTTTCACTTATGTTAACATAAAATAAATGCTTGCTGACACATGAATATGGTACAAAGATATTTGCAGGCTCATGTTTGTACTAATATGTTTTATTTGATGTGTATTCTTGCTCTCTTATGTTAACATAGAAATAAAATGTTCGCTGACAAGTTTTGCTTATTGATATATACTGATCTTTCTATTTTGGCTGTAGGATCTTCTTGCAATTGAGTTGACAAAATATTGTGCTAATTTAATGCATATGTCCTCCTATTTGTTTACACTAATTAATATAGCCGATTCTTGTCTAGATACAAAGATATTTTGCTTTTGAGAATAAAGATAAATCTGAATATGCTATAAAACCTGTCTTCTTTTGCATACCAGATTTACATAGCATCTTTGTTAAAGATTTGTGTTATATAAAAATGTGTTACAAGTTATTCTTTTTTAACTTATCTTATATATTCATCTATAGTTATCATAGTATTGTTAGCATATTAGTTTTATTTTATGTAACATCCCGCCTTTTTGCACACTTTAAACCAACACACGTGCCAATTCAAAGCATACGCAAGGGCGGATTGTTATGGGGTAAATAAGAAAAACAGAGAAGAAATAAGAACAAAAACAGAATCTCAGCGGAAGGATAAAATATAATAACAAATATACAGTTCATAAACAGTTTACAAAAGCTTGATTCTTCTTTTACAATAAATATCAGAGTTACACATACCAATACAAGCAATGCAGCGGAATAGAAAGAGTGTGGTGTAATACTATATATAACATAATACTTATTCTTCGTCTTCGTCCTCCAAAGCTAAAATCTGCTATCCTGAAATGCTCGGACTGACCCGAGCGAATTTGAATAGACAAAAACACCCGAGTCAGACTAGAATATCTTATGTGAGTTAAATAAACAGAATATAAATATGAGTACAGTAACTCAAGAGATGTTCGGGATTTACATCTCCTAAGGATCCGTTAAACTATTTACTATGTAGTATATTGCGCTATTATAATAGTGTCTATTTATAAAATAAACTTACTTTTAAATAGCGTTAAGGCTTTACATTTTCCACCTTAACACGTAATAGTCCCAGTAGTCCGTCCAATATCATAGCCCCTCCTGATCGGGAAGCCACTAGAGGATACCACACGGGCTACGGGAGAAAACCAAACTCGTACAAGGCGCGATATGGTAGGTGACACGGCACAACTAGGCAATGCCAGGGTAGATATACCAATTGCTATCCAGGCTGGTGGAAACGCGTAGCCGCAGTTACCGCCCACCTCGGACTAACTCCCCAAAATCAAAATATAAAAGTGGCCACTGAATCAAATCCAAGTCAAATTATAATATCGAAGAGGAGCGTCCGATCAGAGGAATGACCTCATTGGCCTGAGAATCGCTCCTGTTTTAGCCACCTTATGCCAACTCACGGGAGTTGGGTCCACGTATTTACCTTACAGGAAACGTCGCCACCACCTACTTCATTCTGGAATCTCCACCGCGTACACGGTTAGTCAAAGTGGTTTTCGGTATCGACAGAGAGTATGTCCATATCCGATCCCGGTCTCTTTGCCAACCAATCGTTATTATAACACCGCGGTCATTTAAAATAGTTTATACTTTAAAACCAGAACATAGTCACTTTCAAAACCATAATATTACGATATCATTTCTTCTTTTAAAACCCAAAACAATATGATATCGTTTATCCCAAATAAAATTATTCCTTTCCAAAAAATTATGTCACTTTTTATTATTTAATATCCCATGTAACCAATATTCTGTTTGTAACTTTCAACATAATTCTTCGAAAATCCATAGCATTTTAAAACCATTATTTTCAAAACTAAATGGTTTGGATATTCAACGGTATGCGAATTAAAAAAAAGTTTAACTTTACTGTTGCTTTATAAAGAAATAAATTACATGGCTTTCCAAATATTTCTTCTTTTAAAGTTAAACCAAAATCCAAAATATTACTTCAAGTCGCAAAACCATTTCAATTTTATATATATTTATATCCATTTTGGAGCATTAATATTTCAACTAAAGTTGGATTTTTATCCTTTCAAAAATCAATATTCTATTAATTAATCCTGACCATTCACATAAAATCCATAATTAATAAGACTTCAATTTCTAGTAAAATATATATATATATATATTTCCAAATTCAATTTTTACTAGAATATTCATTTCAAAATATTTTGGAAAAAAAATCCAATTATAAATATCATATCTTTAAAATTTCCAACTTAATATTTAAACATAGGATATAATCATCAAACTCCATTTTCTTAATTTTCTTCCATTTTTAATAAAGAAATTTATTCACCTTTTAATTTCAAAATTTCAACTTCATATGCATATAACTATGGAAGAAAACATTTATTCAGTATAAAATTTAAGATTTTTATAAACCGTATTCCATCCAAACCATAGAAATCACATTAAAATAGTTATATATAGACCGCGGTGCCTGTATATAGTTTTCTATCCTATGGTCAAGTGATACGGATATTTATCATTTCAATCCGCAATTTAAAAATAAAAATTTGCGGTTATATATCATTTCAAACCACAATCCCGAAAAATGAAATATGCATGATAATTTTCAATTTAATGATATGCAATAAACATCCATCCATCAACAACATCCATCATCCAATCGCAACCATCAACCAATATCAATCAATAACAATTATATATATGATCATATATAACAGGTGATAACTGGCAGTTTATTCAAATTAAAATTTTCAACTATTAATCTAACAATTTATATTCAGTGATAATTGACATAACTGTTAACTAGCAGTTCATATGCAACCAAAAATTTCTAACAGCCAATTAACACGCAATAAATCAATTAAATTAACAGTTACATTCAATAAATGCAATTCAACAGATATGAATGAAATAACATGCCAAAAGCTCATAAATAAATTTCTATTCATTTCTAAAATTTATTTAACAAACATAAAAGCTTCTAGTAGTTGTGAGTGGGTTAAAACACTCACCTTTTGAATTTAAATTGAATTCAAATCCAATTTAAACCCAAAAATTGGACAGTCTCCAAATTCATCCAAACCAGTGCCAAAACGTCAGAAATTCCGATACGATCCCAGCAAAACAAACCGCGCGTGAATCCGAGCTCGTATGCAAAAGTTATGAAAATTTGAAAAATAAAAAATTCTGGTCCTGGGTCAACTTCGGGTTCGACTTCGGGGCGCCGCCTCATTTCCCCGATGCTTGCTTGGAGTTTTCGCCAAAACGACCCGGAGCGACCCGAGTCATTTTCTTCCTGACCCGAAGTTGCTCTAGAGTTTTCTCCTCTGAAACCCGAAGCGCGACCAGAAGCTGCTGCAGATCCACAAAATTTTTTTTTTTTTTTTTTTTTTTTTTTGAAAAAAATTTTTGGAATTTGGGAATTAGGTTTTTTTCTGCCATTGGAATGAGGAGTTGAGAAGGAGATGTACGTATAGAAAAATGAAAATAAGGAGTGGCTAGGGTTTATAATCGCAAATATATAGACAGATAAAAGAAGGCTAGGTGGGTACGGATAACGAACGTGCTAAACGATAGTTGGCCCAAAAAGCCCGTTCTGCCTCCGGAGTCGAATTTGTTAAAACTATATATCCAAATAGGTGTTTCAAAATATTCTGAACGCGATGGAAAAAGTTTCGCGACCAAATTCGATCGTATGAAGAAGTTATGCTAAAAAAATAAAAATTTCAAAATGCGTAAATTTCAGGACGTTTCGAGTCCGTACGATCAAACGACAAGTCCGATCGCAACGAAACTTGAAACATTATTATAATTCACCGTTACGGATCCGATGAAACTAGTTTCGTCGAAATCCGAGTCCGTGACAAAAATGGCTATTTTTAATATTTATTAAATAAATTAAAATAAATCATAAAATCCAAATTTTCTTTCAACTTTAAATATTGGCCAAATTTCATTACTTATATAATCCAATCAATTCCAAATAAGCTTGGATGTGAATTAAAATTTATAAGTATATAAATTTCGCAGTGTTAACCTCTGCGTTTTCTTATTATTTGGGAATTATAAATTTTATTCGCAAAACCCAATTATTTAATCATATACTTATACTCTCATCTTAAATCTAATTATATAAATAACTTGATTTCTATTATCCAACTCAAAATATATCAATTATTCTCCAACTACATAGTTAACGTTTCTTTTATATATCACTGTGGTAATATTTCAAAATGTTCATCTTTTGTTTGCATAAATTACTGTATTTAGATAAAATTGTAATTTTGGTAACTTATCACATAAATAACTTAAAACCTCAACTAATACATTCCACCTTTGTTTCATCTTATTCATTCACTCATCAATATTCCGTACTAACTACAAAATTTAGTGTATTCCTTTAAATTGATCAAAATAAGACTTATCAACTAATAGAAAGATTTACGTACAAAATTTATTGTCATACATCTAATTTACAAGCCTATACTTAATTATTATCCTACAATACGTTTTACGTTACTATAATGTTCATTCTTCCGTTCCTACGTTTCTATAAATTTATTCCTTTATAATTTATTTAACGCAACACTTAATCTACACCTATTGCGATGTTTCAAATTTACTTGAATGAACAATTTCTTTACTTAAAATAGTTGTTGTAAACTCTTAATTCCACATTTATAAGTGTATTATTATTTTCACTCAAATATTATACATATATATAGAGTATTGGGTTTTTTATTTAATCATCATTTATCATATATATTAATTAATTAAATTCAATACTTAAGTCTGACTAAATTTATTCCCCAAATACACATTTACATTTCTCAACCAATAAATATAACCAATCAAATTCTCATTTTATTGAACCTTGGTCAATTCCACACGTTAATTTTACTTAAAGTCTCAATTAATTAATTTACCTCGGTTTCATTACCTTATTACCTTATATGCATAATTGACATGGTTATATCTTCCATTACATCAATAATTTATCATTTCATTTCTATGCAATATATACTCATCTTATTCCATTTATTTGGTTACTGCATTGAAATCTATTTATTAACCAATACTAACGTTATTATCATAAAAAAAAATTTGATTCTCAAATTTATTCAATACTTAGAACAAAAATTTTCACATTAAATCAAATCCTTCTATTCAAACCAAGTATCATGCTATGATAATATTTTACGTTGGTTACACTGAAAAAAATCAACTTTTTATCGTTATCAATTAAACATACATTAATTGCACAAATTAAAGGAATTAATTGCCATTTATCAAATTAAATTTTTATACATCAATCTATTTCATCTAAATCCTTACCTATGAATATTGCAACCTTTAATTCCATTAAATACCAATTAACCCAAATTATTTCATTTATTCTAAGTCATATCACTAAAATAATTCATCATAATAAACTTAAAATCTATACGTTTATTGATTTATTTCTATTTGTCTTATGTTAAATTCTAAATTTAGTAAGACAACCTAAAGTACTCCACTCAATCGACAGCCCCTTTCAATTGTTAATACGTACTTAAATTTCTACAGTTGCCTTCCATCTGCACTTCCGTTACTATGATAAAAATTAGTAACGTTTATGCCATCAATCCATCATAATTACTTACCCTTAATTGAGTTTGATTTCCAAATAAATTTGCTGACCCTTAATTAGACAATTTATAAAAGTTTGTCATCATACCTATAGTTCTACGCTTATGCTATGTCTTAAATTTCAATAAATTTATAAATTTTGAGATGTTCATTAGGGTTTACAAATTTATTGACTTGCAATAACAGGGTTTCTTAATCTATTCAATTTATCGTTCACAATCTTTTATTGCATTAAATTGGTTTAATATTCCCATATTAAATTCTATGTACAGGTAAGAATTTTTCTTTCTTTCTCTACTTAATTCATTTGAATTTTATTCAAATGTCTTTAAATAGGTTTCTAAGTCACTTCTATATAATTTATTCTAGCCTTCATTTTAATACTTATCTACCACCTTTATTCTTTCAACTAAAATAAATTACAAAATCCTATTAAACAAACAATTTTAAATGGTCGAACTTAACGGGTCGTTACACTCTCCCCCACTCAAAACTTTTCGTCCCCGAAAAGGGAAAGGAAGGGAGAAGGAAGAATAAAACAGTATATCTAATTTCAAATATTAACTTATAACAATAATTTACTAAATTAATTTCCTTTAATGAAATACACTTGTTTTATAATCATTATGTCTTTTAATACTTGAACTATTAAAGTTGGAAAAATATCTTTAACCAAATTCTAAGTCCAAAATTTACGAAAATTTTTGGCAGAGTCTCCTTTGTACGGAGGGACTCTGGAGAAAATATAATATCCAAATATACAAATATATTACATATATTATCCAAAATAAAATATCCCAACACGGGAAAATATATAAAATAGCGCTTTATACGTAATCCGGAAACGTACCTATTTGTCGGGCAATACGCTTATTATTTTGGAACCAAAAGCAGTAGCAGTTGCTTCCAACCCCTGTATTCACTTATAAAATCTAAAAGTTAAATATCTATATTACAGTGAAATGTTTGGGTAGATTCAATCATTCATATCCAAATCAAATGCAACAACCATACATTTTAACAAACGGCACACACCACAAACAACAATCATTCAATCAACAACCGTTAGTTGTTCGGGTTCAAATTATGAAATTTTACGGAGTGAGAAATAACTATCAAGTGCATCCGTTACTCAACAGTCTTAGATGGAATAGAGATAGATTATTGTTCCTCCAACAACTCCAAAATTCCTTACCCAACAACCATACATCAACCAAACAATTCAAATCAACACCACAATAGCTTATTATACATTTATTTCATGCTTCAGTGGTTTTATTTTCTTTCTTTCATTTATGGAGGGATTTCTTTGTTTCTTACAATTTTCATTTTCCATTTGTTACAAAATTCATTATATTGTATTCCAATTTATTGACTAAGGTTTATATCATCTATTTATACTACTTACCCTTTCTTATATAGTAAAATTTCCAATTTAACTTAAGTTTATACAATTAATTCTCATTTATAACAGCAAATTTATTGAATACCTTAATTACCTCAAGCTTCACTTGTAAGATTTCCCCTTACATTTTCTTACTAACATTGCAACTTTTATTATATGGTAAGTTATGTATGTTTAAGAATGCAAGTGAAAATTTACAAGTTTCTTCTCAATTCCTTTTTATTTATTAATGGTTCAATAAATATATATTCGTTTTATAAATTACAATTTCAACTTACCCTTAATTTCATTCCTTTATTTAATGTTTACGTTTTATTATATTTAATTACAGTAACCCTCTACTTACACTTAAATTATTAACCTTAAAACCTCCATTTTTATAAATAAAGGATCTTATTAATTCATTATCTAGGGTTTACAGACATTTATTTATATTACCTACTTTTTATTATATTACTAGTAGCATTTTAAAACATACTTAAGTTTATAACCGTACACATCAATCTTTATTTATTAAAGAATTTCATTTTATTTACTTAAGTTAAAATCACCTATTAATAATACTCACCTTTAATTTGGGTAAAATTTCAATTATCACTTAAGTTTATACCAATAAATTCTTATTATAACAGTAATTTATTGAATACTTCATTTTTCCTAAATTCCTACTTGTAAAATATTCAATTCCAGTTTCTCATTTAACACTTCAACTTTTATATTTGGGTAAGTTATTTATGTTAAGGAAATTGCAATTGAACTTATACAAGTTTAATCTCCATTCTTTTAATTAAATTTAATGTTTATTCATATTACCCTTTGTCTCATATGTATGCAAATTCCTCTTTATAGCTTTGCAGTTATTCTCTTATTTCAATTAGAGGTTTCAATTCATTCATTCTTCAATAAATCTTTTCCATTATTTATCAGTTAAAAACTTTTACTTCCCTTATCCCTAGCATTAACTTTCTTACTTAATATTTCACTAACAAAGTTTAAACAATTAATTAACGGAAAAATTTAGAATTAAATACCGGGTCAAATTTTAATCTATTTCAAAATAATAGATAAATAAGTTCTTACAACTTTTATATCTCTAATTATATTTAGAACAATAAAAGAAAATTTTTAGAAAATTTCAAAAATAAATCTGCAGTAGAATTTACTACAGTGGCCTTTCCCCTTCGAAACTCGAAAATGAAAGTCGATGATGCGGCCGTCATCACCGAATTTATTTTCCAGCGACAGAGAGGAAAGTACAGAATTTAATTCTTTTCCAAAATCTTCTTTAAAACAATTCTTCCAATTTATACGAAATATTTATATAAGAAAATACTTATAAACCAAATCAATAAATTTCACAAATTCTTTGAAAGCAAATTTTCAAAAATCCCGGACTTAAGTTCTAAATCTCCAAATTTGGTTTATTATAATTTCACTTAGCTTCAGTTATTATAAATATTTTTATTGCCTAACATCCAATCTATAGCAACCAAATATATATATATCTTTATAAAACTATTTTTATATATAGAAATATAATAGGCAAAATTATTTCATTCACCTATATTAAAAACAAATATTATGTCGGTCTGTCCTATTAAGTGTTTAGAAATCCCTATTGATGACATAGCGTCCCATGCATCAACCAGAATTTATAAATACAAAGCGGAACAGATTAACACAATATTAAAATCTTTTTATTAATACTAACAAGTACGCTCTCTCTTATATATACACTCAGCGACTCCCATAGGATATTTCTACCCTATTAACAAAGAGTCAAACCCCACAAAGCCAAGGTTTATCGCTAAACCAAAGCTCTGATACCAACTGTAACATCCCGCCTTTTTGCACACTTTAAACCAACACACGTGCCAATTCAAAGCATACGCAAGGGCGGATTGTTATGGGGTAAATAAGAAAAACAGAGAAGAAATAAGAACAAAAACAGAATCTCACAGCGGAAGGATAAAATATAATAACAAATATACAGTTCATAAACAGTTTACAAAAGCTTGATTCTTCTTTTACAATAAATATCAGAGTTACACATACCAATACAAGCAATGCAGCGGAATAGAAAGAGTGTGGTGTAATACTATATATAACATAATACTTATTCTTCGTCTTCGTCCTCCAAAGCTAAAATCTGCTATCCTGAAATGCTCGGACTGACCCGAGCGAATTTGAATAGACAAAAACACCCGAGTCAGACTAGAATATCTTATGTGAGTTAAATAAACAGAATATAAATATGAGTACAGTAACTCAAGAGATGTTCGGGATTTACATCTCCTAAGGATCCGTTAAACTATTTACTATGTAGTATATTGCGCTATTATAATAGTGTCTATTTATAAAATAAACTTACTTTTAAATAGCGTTAAGGCTTTACATTTTCCACCTTAACACGTAATAGTCCCAGTAGTCCGTCCAATATCATAGCCCCTCCTGATCGGGAAGCCACTAGAGGATACCACACGGGCTACGGGAGAAAACCAAACTCGTACAAGGCGCGATATGGTAGGTGACACGGCACAACTAGGCAATGCCAGGGTAGATATACCAATTGCTATCCAGGCTGGTGGAAACGCGTAGCCGCAGTTACCGCCCACCTCGGACTAACTCCCCAAAATCAAAATATAGAAGTGGCCACTGAATCAAATCCAAGTCAAATTATAATATCGAAGAGGAGCGTCCGATCAGAGGAATGACCTCATTGGCCTGAGAATCGCTCCTGTTTTAGCCACCTTATGCCAACTCACAGGAGTTGGGTCCACGTATTTACCTTACAGGAAACGTCGCCACCACCTACTTCATTCTGGAATCTCCACCGCGTACACGGTTAGTCAAAGTGGTTTTCGGTATCGACAGAGAGTATGTCCATATCCGATCCCGGTCTCTTTGCCAACCAATCGTTATTATAACACCGCGGTCATTTAAAATAGTTTATACTTTAAAACCAGAACATAGTCCCTTTCAAAACCATAATATTACGATATCATTTCTTCTTTTAAAACCCAAAACAATATGATATCGTTTATCCCAAATAAAATTATTCCTTTCCAAAAAATTATGTCACTTTTTATTATTTAATATCCCATGTAACCAATATTCTGTTTGTAACTTTCAACATAATTCTTCGAAAATCCATAGCATTTTAAAACCATTATTTTCAAAACTAAATGGTTTGGATATTCAACGGTATGCGAATTAAAAAAAAGTTTAACTTTACTGTTGCTTTATAAAGAAATAAATTACATGGCTTTCCAAATATTTCTTCTTTTAAAGTTAAACCAAAATCCAAAATATTACTTCAAGTCGCAAAACCATTTCAATTTTATATATATTTATATCCATTTTGGAGCATTAATATTTCAACTAAAGTTGGATTTTTATCCTTTCAAAAATCAATATTCTATTAATTAATCCTGACCATTCACATAAAATCCATAATTAATAAGACTTCAATTTCTAGTAAAATATATATATATATATATTTCCAAATTCAATTTTTACTAGAATATTCATTTCAAAATATTTTGGAAAAAAAATCCAATTATAAATATCATATCTTTAAAATTTCCAACTTAATATTTAAACATAGGATATAATCATCAAACTCCATTTTCTTAATTTTCTTCCATTTTTAATAAAGAAATTTATTCACCTTTTAATTTCAAAATTTCAACTTCATATGCATATAACTATGGAAGAAAACATTTATTCAGTATAAAATTTAAGATTTTTATAAACCGTATTCCATCCAAACCATAGAAATCACATTAAAATAGTTATATATAGACCGCGGTGCCTGTATATAGTTTTCTATCCTATGGTCAAGTGATACGGATATTTATCATTTCAATCCGCAATTTAAAAATAAAAATTTGCGGTTATATATCATTTCAAACCACAATCCCGAAAAATGAAATATGCATGATAATTTTCAATTTAATGATATGCAATAAACATCCATCCATCAACAACATCCATCATCCAATCGCAACCATCAACCAATATCAATCAATAACAATTATATATATGATCATATATAACAGGTGATAACTGGCAGTTTATTCAAATTAAATTTTTCAACTATTAATCTAACAATTTATATTCAGTGATAATTGACATAACTGTTAACTAGCAGTTCATATGCAACCAAAAATTTCTAACAGCCAATTAACACGCAATAAATCAATTAAATTAACAGTTACATTCAATAAATGCAATTCAACAGATATGAATGAAATAACATGCCAAAAGCTCATAAATAAATTTCTATTCATTTCTAAAATTTATTTAACAAACATAAAAGCTTCTAGTAGTTGTGAGTGGGTTAAAACACTCACCTTTTGAATTTAAATTGAATTCAAATCCAATTTAAACCCAAAAATTGGACAGTCTCCAAATTCATCCAAACCAGTGCCAAAACGTCAGAAATTCCGATACGATCCCAGCAAAACAAACCGCGCGTGAATCCGAGCTCGTATGCAAAAGTTATGAAAATTTGAAAAATAAAAAATTCTGGTCCTGGGTCAACTTCGGGTTCGACTTCGGGGCGCCGCCTCATTTCCCCGATGCTTGCTTGGAGTTTTCGCCAAAACGACCCGGAGCGACCCGAGTCATTTTCTTCCTGACCCGAAGTTGCTCTAGGGTTTTCTCCTCTGAAACCCGAAGCGCGACCAGAAGCTGCTGCAGATCCACAAAATTTTTTTTTTTTTTTTTTTTTTGAAATAAAATTTTGGAATTTGGGAATTAGGTTTTTTTCTGCCATTGGAATGAGGAGTTGAGAAGGAGATGTACGTATAGAAAAATGAAAATAAGGAGTGGCTAGGGTTTATAATCGCAAATATATAGACAGATAAAAGAAGGCTAGGTGGGTACGGATAACGAACGTGCTAAACGATAGTTGGCCCAAAAAGCCCGTTCTGCCTCCGGAGTCGAATTTGTTAAAACTATATATCCAAATAGGTGTTTCAAAATATTCTGAACGCGATGGAAAAAGTTTCGCGACCAAATTCGATCGTATGAAGAAGTTATGCTAAAAAAATAAAAATTTCAAATTGATTTCAAAATGCGTAAATTTCAGGACGTTTCGAGTCCGTACGATCAAACGACAAGTCCGATCGCAACGAAACTTGAAACATTATTATAATTCACCGTTACGGATCCGATGAAACTAGTTTCGTCGAAATCCGAGTCCGTGACAAAAATGGCTATTTTTAATATTTATTAAATAAATTAAAATAAATCATAAAATCCAAATTTTCTTTCAACTTTAAATATTGGCCAAATTTCATTACTTATATAATCCAATCAATTCCAAATAAGCTTGGATGTGAATTAAAATTTATAAGTATATAAATTTCGCAGTGTTAACCTCTGCGTTTTCTTATTATTTGGGAATTATAAATTTTATTCGCAAAACCCAATTATTTAATCATATACTTATACTCTCATCTTAAATCTAATTATATAAATAACTTGATTTCTATTATCCAACTCAAAATATATCAATTATTCTCCAACTACATAGTTAACGTTTCTTTTATATATCACTGTGGTAATATTTCAAAATGTTCATCTTTTGTTTGCATAAATTACTGTATTTAGATAAAATTGTAATTTTGGTAACTTATCACATAAATAACTTAAAACCTCAACTAATACATTCCACCTTTGTTTCATCTTATTCATTCACTCATCAATATTCCGTACTAACTACAAAATTTAGTGTATTCCTTTAAATTGATCAAAATAAGACTTATCAACTAATAGAAAGATTTACGTACAAAATTTATTGTCATACATCTAATTTACAAGCCTATACTTAATTATTATCCTACAATACGTTTTACGTTACTATAATGTTCATTCTTCCGTTCCTACGTTTCTATAAATTTATTACTTTATAATTTATTTAACGCAACACTTAATCTACACCTATTGCGATGTTTCAAATTTACTTGAATGAACAATTTCTTTACTTAAAATAGTTGTTGTAAACTCTTAATTCCACATTTATAAGTGTATTATTATTTTCACTCAAATATTATACATATATATAGAGTATTGGGTTTTTTATTTAATCATCATTTATCATATATATTAATTAATTAAATTCAATACTTAAGTCTGACTAAATTTATTCCCCAAATACACATTTACATTTCTCAACCAATAAATATAACCAATCAAATTCTCATTTTATTGAACCTTGGTCAATTCCACACGTTAATTTTACTTAAAGTCTCAATTAATTAATTTACCTCGGTTTCATTACCTTATTACCTTATATGCATAATTGACATGGTTATATCTTCCATTACATCAATAATTTATCATTTCATTTCTATGCAATATATACTCATCTTATTCCATTTATTTGGTTACTGCATTGAAATCTATTTATTAACCAATACTAACGTTATTATCATAAAAAAAAATTTGATTCTCAATTTTATTCAATACTTAGAACAAAAATTTTCACATTAAATCAAATCCTTCTATTCAAACCAAGTATCATGCTATGATAATATTTTACGTTGGTTACACTGAAAAAAATCAACTTTTTATCGTTATCAATTAAACATACATTAATTGCACAAATTAAAGGAATTAATTGCCATTTATCAAATTAAATTTTTATACATCAATCTATTTCATCTAAATCCTTACCTATGAATATTGCAACCTTTAATTCCATTAAATACCAATTAACCCAAATTATTTCATTTATTCTAAGTCATATCACTAAAATAATTCATCATAATAAACTTAAAATCTATACGTTTATTGATTTATTTCTATTTGTCTTATGTTAAATTCTAAATTTAGTAAGACAACCTAAAGTACTCCACTCAATCGACAGCCCCTTTCAATTGTTAATACGTACTTAAATTTCTACAGTTGCCTTCCATCTGCACTTCCGTTACTATGATAAAAATTAGTAACGTTTATGCCATCAATCCATCATAATTACTTACCCTTAATTGAGTTTGATTTCCAAATAAATTTGCTGACCCTTAATTAGACAATTTATAAAAGTTTGTCATCATACCTATAGTTCTACGCTTATGCTATGTCTTAAATTTCAATAAATTTATAAATTTTGAGATGTTCATTAGGGTTTACAAATTTATTGACTTGCAATAACAGGGTTTCTTAATCTATTCAATTTATCGTTCACAATCTTTTATTGCATTAAATTGGTTTAATATTCCCATATTAAATTCTATGTACAGGTAAGAATTTTTCTTTCTTTCTCTACTTAATTCATTTGAATTTTATTCAAATGTCTTTAAATAGGTTTCTAAGTCACTTCTATATAATTTATTCTAGCCTTCATTTTAATACTTATCTACCACCTTTATTCTTTCAACTAAAATAAATTACAAAATCCTATTAAACAAACAATTTTAAATGGTCGAACTTAACGGGTCGTTACATTTTATTTGTATAGTTCATGTATAATTATGATAGTCTAAATTTTATTCATTGGTAATTTAAATTTTCAAACATTGATTTGTAACTTATGTTTGTATATGAAGAGAATTTATATATGAATATTTGTCTTGTTATTAGCCTCCAGTTTGAATATTTTACATATATGTATCAGGTGTTATACCTTATACTTTGACTGATTGCAGGTAGATTTTGAGTATATGAAGTTAATTTGTTTCATTACTTCTGGCTGGAATAGTTTATATAAATATACTGTTGTTATTTTGTGTATGAAAATATTTTGCTTTGTTAACTTCTAGTTTACATAATTTACATTTGATTTTGTTTTACTTATACTTTGTGTTTTTATACCTTGTTCTTATTTTAAATTTTACATTTGTATTTTATATTTGACTATCAATGTTTAGGTTATGTTCAATATGGTTTACTTATTTATATTTGTATTTATTTCTATTTCTACTTTACTATCACTTATTTAAATTAAATTATATAAACATATTTGATTTATGTTTTACATTTATATTCCATATTGTTAGAATTAGATTTTAAATTAACCATTATCATCCATATGTATATTTCCAAATGTAAACAAAGTACAGTATTTTAATTCAGTTATATAAGGTAAATATTATTAAGAAATTTTATTTAAATTTCCAGGACCAAATTTCCTTTTAAAAATACAAATTTATATAAAAAATGGCAATTATTCCAAAATCATTTTCATTTTAAAATAATCAGTTCACATTTTATTTAATCAGATTAAATATTTATTAAAATAAACAGGGCCAAAATTCAGGGTCGTTACACTTACGTCCACTGTATCAAATGCCGTATAATCGAATGCCGGAAAACCGGATTGTTAGGGTTAAAAAGAAGAGGTAGAAGAAAAGGATAGAAGAAATAAGAAAACTACACAGAAACAATATCAGAATCTCAGTATCGTAGCGGAACAACATATAATAGATAAATGAACATCTTTGAAACAAAGATACCATATCAGTTATTACATTACATCATATTACACTTTATTATTAGAGTGTACAACAACAAAACAACAATAAACAACGGAAAAGAAGTACTATATACTAGTGAATATGTCTTGCCATCCAGCTTGCCTCCAGCAACTCTCGAATCCAGAATAACCTGATAAACCTGACTCTTGACTGCCCATGTGGAAATTGGTGGGCACCCAAAGTTTAGGAAGGAAACAATAAACTCCGAGTCAATCATGTGAATGGCGTGAGAACTAAAACAGTTTATCTTTTAAAACAACAACAACAAGGATAATTTTAAAGTCAATTCACAGTGCTTTTGGAAAATGAGACTACCATAAGACCTCTCGCCACACACACAATGCAAAAGCAGAATTGGAGGAGATTTCTTCTTACGATAGTCAAAGATGCTTGATATGCATTAAAAAGAAACATACGATATTATTACTAGTGCATAGTGTAGGAGAAATCATTTCGAAAGTAAAGATATAAATCTTAGCCAACATACGACCATTATCGTATGCCTACTATAGCTACTATCCAAACAGTGGGGCGCCACCATAAGTGAATGGCAGGTTCTACAACTAAAACCGTACAAGGTGCGTATTGTTTTATTTGGATTTCCAACAAATGGTCAGGCTAAGGAACTTCCTACTGCCACATGGGATCGCCTCTGGCGGGACGTCTCGAGAACTTAACCAGCTCTCTGCCAACACAAGGCCGAGTTACCTTTATCACTAGGTAACTACTACACGAATATGCCATCCCCCGGTCCCTTTGGACCTTTATCCGAGCGCTCGATAACCAACATCACACAGTAATAAATATAGTGTGTCAACATGAGTAAGCATCTGGGCTCCATACCATGATACCACCCTTTCTTAGAAGGAAATGACATACCCTAAAGGGCGCGACCCTCATAACCTTGCCACATATTCCTGTTTTGACCATTTCCGGGGAGTGAGATCTGACGAAGTCTCATCCACAAAGCTAGGCACATGCCACGCTTTGACCAACAAATGATCAATAAATAATCATCACACAACAACACTCATCATGCCACATTACCAAATTAGGAATATATCGCTGATAACCTTCAACTACATAACCTCTGAGCGCGTACGTCTCAGAGAAGGGCATTAAGCTAAGAGAACAAATTCTCTGCCACCAACAGAAATGTATTTGAAAGAAATCTGCTTTATATCTCAAAATGTAATGCAGACACGTAACCATACAAGTTTGTTCCGGGTTCGAACAGAACCGAATGCACTTCCAAAGAAGCCCTTGCAATCCGGGTATTCACAATCCCGATCGAACTTCCCATCACAAAGGAAATCTCCATACCATAGCTAACAGTGTAGAGACAATCGATAGGTCATCCTATCGTTTTCACAAATACCCGGTCTTCACCACCGGTCTTCAATGCTATCCATTACGTCATATCACTATTCAGAATGGGTAATCCAAATAACGAGCGCAATAATTTAAAAATAAGTGTAGCATTTCAATTTCAACCAATTCACAACAAATACCTATTTAAAGGTCAATATTGATAGTCGGTTATTTAACTATCAATCAGTATTCACAACATCACCTGATTATAAATAATTTTCCCAAATTATTTATTTTCAAAAATATCTTTATAAGATATATATCCCACACTTCAACCATTTTAAGACCAATTTCAAATAAATTTACACCCTTACAACTTTCATTTCAAAATGGTTCATTTAAACCAATTAAATAAATCCTTACCGATTTATTACATTTACGTTCCAAATCCGTAAATTAATTTCCACACATCAAAATAAATTAACGTTTATTTTTAACTAATTTCCCTTTCTTTTATAAATTCCATAGTGAATTTACAATTCCAAAATATCTATGAATATACGATTTTTAAATCGATTTCTAATATTCATTTTCAATTTATCTTTGAAAGATAAAAATCTCAAAACATTCACTTCATATTGGAAAAAAATTTCCATACTTATTTAATAATAAGTAATTCACCAATCTATTTGTTTTCAACATTTTGAAAATATTCAATATACTTAAATCTAAATTAAGTATATATTTTATTTTATAAGGAAAACATTCTCTAAAACACACTTATTTGGGTCAAAACGAATGTTACGCAAAACATCGTTACGACAACCCAAAATCACTAGTATAGGGATTCAAACTTAAAATAGATATATAAATCCCAATACTTCATAAAACATTTCCTTTCGGAAATCATTTACTATAACAACAGTGTTATAGTCCACATTTCCTTCTATTCCTCGAAAACGTCTATTTCAACAATAAATGTTGAAATCTATGATTTCGATACTTAACACATTTTAAAACGTTTTTGAATCGTTTAAATTCTATTTAAAATATCACTTTTTTCCAAATATTTCTTTAATATATTATTCACTGTCCAAAATCGTGAATATATTCCTTATCCAAATTCAACATTTCTACATATTTTATTTAAAGGATTATCCACTGTCCAAACCGTGGGTATATTTCCTTTAATAAGCTATAATAATTAACTTATCAAAATAAGTCGTTTTCGGATTTATAAAATAACGTTTATAAATTCCATTTATATTTTATGGTCACTTCAACTTATAAAATCACTTTATTAACAAATTCTATCCATATTCCATCTACACGCAAAAATCTAATTTATAAATTAATTACTTATAAATCTTTTATTTTATAAAATCTATTCATTTTATAACTTCATAATTTATAAAGCTGTGAATTTCATTCACTTATGAAATCCATTTATATTCCATTTTAACACTTATAAAAACTTGTTTTATAATTCCAATATTTTAAACTTATAAATATCAATTTTATAAATATTTTATATAAAACGTTTATAATAATTCGAAAATCCCAATTTAAACCATTTTATAAATTTATCAACTGTTTATCTTAAAAATCACATTTTGGTTATATTTCTAAAAAATCATAATTTTTATAACATATGAAATTTATAACGTTTTAATTATTTAAAATGAATCAATTTAAAAATTAAATTTTATTATGGATTCTCAACTTAAATTTTCAAAAATCAAATTTTATTTATTTTCGGCATCTAACGATACCAAAATATATTCGGCTAAAATTTAGCCTTTAACAATCTCAATTACAAAGATAATCACGCAGATTATAAATAGATCAATAAATAGATCAACACGCAACATTGAAACCAATTCAAATGTTTGAGGAATCCAGTTGGATCCCTCCAACCTGTTTCCCTGCATCCAAAGATGTTAGCACAATACCAATTTCGCTTCAAGATGAAATATCGCGGTATATGGGATTTATAAAATATTATCCGCTTAATAGACGACGCAATAGGGTCTCATCCGCTATATAATGCGGGAAAATCAACTCCAAGTACATATATAATACGAATTCCATATAAGTTGGAATTATCGCGGTATATGTTTTTAATAAATAACATCCGCTTACAAACGGCGCATAATGTCTATTTCAACAATCAACAGATAATAATTTATCATTCAGGCATACAATCAACAATTTTAAATCTAACTATTTGAAATTAAAATCGAAATTAATTCGATTGAGTGAGAAGTTCTCACCTTGATTTCAATTCCGTTTCAGCGTTTTATTTCGAATAAATTAAACGAGCGTTTAATTTTACCCGAAATTCTCACTAGCTCCAAACGACTTCAGTCCAGCTCCATTGAAAAGTGTTTGACAAAACGAACCCGGCGCAATTCGTTTCGTCCAAAACGGACCTCGTATGACAAAGATACAACATTTTAAATATTACACGATTTATTATACACATAAATTAACAATTTAATTTTAATTTTCAAACCAACAAATCTGGGCTGTCAAATAGAAATGAAATCAAGGCCGTCTCCCCCCTCTCTCTCGTTTTTGCTTCCAGGAACTTGAACGTGACAGAACCCATGATTGCCGCATCTAGGGTTAAACATTGCCACCATCTCGTTGACCCGAAGTTCGATCAGGAAGTGCCAAACGAAGCTCCTCACCTTCCTCTACCTTCGGCCAGAAGCCGGTTGAACTCGTCCCCCTCCTTCTCTCGAAAAGCGTGCACGACCGGCCTCCCTTTGGCTGAGCATTGCCGTCAATTGGATGCTCCAATTTCGATCATACCCGTTGGATTCGAAGATCTCATCGCCCTTTACAACATTGTTGTTGAACGTTTTGCGTGAAAGTCGACGGATCGAGAGAAAGTTGAGGATGAACGTGTGAGTTTTCTGGCCGTGGGTTTCAATAATGGCGGCTAGGCTGTTGAAAATTAGGGTTTGGCAATTGAAATGAATAAAGGCTCCTTTTATAGAAAACCGACGAAACACTATTCATCCCGGATTTTCCGAACTCCGAATCTCGCGCAGTGACCGGCATTTCTAAAGTTTATCCCGCGTTTCGAACACAATGGAATAGGTTTCGGAAGCTAATTCGATCATCTGTGCAAGTTACGGCAATAAACGTTCGATTTAAATTAAATTGATTTAAACTAATTTCTATGCGTTTTGGCTTGCCCTGGGCAAACGGTAAATCCGATTGACACGAAATTTGAAACCATACAATAATATGACATTAAGGATCCGATGAAACTGGTTTTGTCAAAATCCGAGACTGTTTGAAAAATGACTATTTTAACTCGCCAAATTAATATTAAAACAATTTCGATGCGTTTCGAGCTGCCACGGTCAAACGAAAACTCCAATTGCTACGAAAATTGAAATCCGATAATAACGAACTATTACGGATCCAATGGAACTAGTTTCGTCCATCTGAGACTGTTCGAAAAATAGCTAATTTCACTAGTCGATAAAATATTAAAATATTCAATTTTCACAAATTAACTTTAAATTCAATTTTAAAAGTTCTGTAATGTTATTCAATATGATAAAATAATGAAACGACCCGCCGCTCTGAACGCCTCCAGTCAGTAATTAAACCAACTTGAGACTTTCAAAATGACGGATTGTTATTCAGTTTATAGAGTTTAAATAGAAACAGCCACAGAATCACAGAATAATCATAATATTTTACATAAATGAATTTTTATACATATATCAGAGTTTTACAATGCATTAAATTTTTATACAGCGGAATATTTCTTTTAAGTACAAAAATTCTTCGAAAAGCTAAAGTGAAGCAATTTCCCCAACTCTCTCTAACTTCGCGGCCTGAAAATCTTCAAGGTGTAAAATTACTCGGTCTGACCCGAGTATTACGTTCAAAAGAAAATAATACACAGGTCAGTCTAATTCAAACTCAGTTATTAGTGCATAGAGGCAATAATAATCACAATTAGACGATAGTCAAATATAATTTTACCTATCCGATCCTTTAACAAGAAATCGGATAACGGTAAATATAACACTTAATAGTGTTAAACCATAAATCAGTAGATTCAAATTATCAACAAAGATAGATGAAGGGATTATTGATGAAGATAATTTAGAAAACAATCAAAATCTGCCTAAACGGCATTTAACAACAAAATCATCAAAATCGGTTCAAAATATATTGAATTGTCAACACAAAACAATTTTCATCAAAAAGAAAACATCAATTAAAACATTAGATTTGGTAGGGCTGCAGTACACACACGCGTATACGGCCTCGCCACATTTTTAAAATGTTAACTCTGCATGGCTGCAGTTCACGCTTGCGTGCACTGCCTTGCCACTACCGTAACGAAATATGCAAAAGATCATAAATCAAAACGAAATAGTATATCAATAAAAATCAATACCGTGTGGCTGCAGTTCACGCTTGCGTGCACTGCCTCGCCACTATAGTGATGATGTACCCAAAAGCTCAATGGAAGTTCACAAACGAGCACAAGGTCAAACCCAAGCATTTGAGCTGGATTCAACTCAATGTATAGAAACAAATACCAAACAGGGGAAAACTGCAGATATCAAAGTAAAGCAAGAAACAACTGCACATAGAATCTGCAGTTGAAACAAGCAAATGGCCACGGAACTAAACAGTAGAGCAACGACAACGTAAGTGCCGAACGCAACTGAAATTAGGAAAAACAAATCCAATTGCATCAATGCAATGCAAACCGACATAGGCAAAACTGCATATAAAACGAAACTGCAGTCACAAATGGATACAAGGGCAAATCTGCAATCAAAAATTTGCAGCCACCACAAGATCACAAAGCGTGAAGGCTCGAATGAAGCATGAAAACAGTTCAAAGCTTCAACAAATCAAAACAGCATCAAAGCACACGAGAATTTGACTATGTGCAAATTTACTCAATGATACAACATGGTAAGACCAATGCATAAATAACACTAACAAAAATCGAGCGACAACATGTACAGGGCAAGGTCAATGCAAAGCAAAAATCATCTCAGTAAAACTATCAAATGAAAACTCAAGTTAAGCATGAGTAAATGAGGTACACCTGATAGTATCAGGGGACACTGTAAATAGTGCACAACATAAGTATGAATCAACTTATATATAAATACTGCATTAGATGACCACAGTGGATATGAACTCGACCAAATTCACAAACAATTTGAGTGGACAATGCACCAATACTAACCATAATTACTATATGAATTTCACTGTAACAAAGAATGGTCAGACCCAGTATAGCAAGCTACAAGAATGACTGGAACTACAAGATATCAAGGTGTAGACAAATCAAACTCAAGATTACAGAGTGCAGTGGCCATATACATAAATACATACAAGAATGTATGTATACAAATGATTAGCCATCAAAGAACAGTACATATGCAATTTGGATATGCAAGCATACAGTATCAACATAGACAAAAGCGAAAAATATCTGGAGTGAATGCAGACAACTACAGACATGAAACCACAATGAAGTGCAACAGGGGAAACAACTACAGATGCATATGGTCAAGAGAATCAACTTACTTGGAGTGAATGCAATAAGGTATGCAACCCAGTGTCGACAACAGTGCAACAGGTCAAGCAATGATGCAGACCAAAAGGCAAAGACTCAAGTATATGGATGCAAAGGACTCATATATGAAGATCACAAGACTCAAGGCAGTGGACCCCACACCAATGTAAATGAAGTGGATAATGCAAACTCAAATGTATAATCACAACAATGCAGAACTCCTCCAGAGGGAGATGTACAAGATGATAACATGTTTTAACCACTTTGCAAGACTCACACTTGGATTCGTACGCAAGATTTTTTTTATATGAAGTTATAACACAATAACCTGGCAAAACTATACACTATGACTTACTATGCATGCACATTTCTAATTGATACCCTGTGCAACATTTTCATTTAATACAAGTTGTGCATGCTACAAACATCTAACATGTAATAACTTGGACCTTAGTTTAGTTTACTACCAGTTTTGCATACAACAAAACAAAAATGTAAAACAACCAAATCTGTCCAAAATTCATACGCAACATAGCAGGCGCGTGCATGGGTTCAAATAAGAATATGCCAGGACTTACAATTTCTTTAGAGCATGTATTAACTAAACCAGTGAATAAAGTTTTGAATTAAAAATCTGATGTTTCAAAACTAAGACAGAGGACAAAGTGAACATCAGGTTGTACTCATAAATTAAACTTACTCAGAGGATTACATGTATAAATACACACATTTCACAGTATAGGTACCATAGATTTATTCTTTAAATTGTTTTAATGAAATGTTACTCACTTTTTTTTTCTTTTTCTTTCTAACAGGTTTAGAAACCTGTACACAATGATCAGAGGCAATATACAGGGGTGTATTCCTGTATTTCCATATATATATATACACAAGCAAATTTACAGTCATGCAAACATATTTTGCAATCACATATCTAACATTTATCACATTCAACCCAAACTTTTATGTCTGTTGAACAATAAATCAAAGTTTAAAATTTATTTCTAACAAAATAAAATGAAGTACTTCTGGAATCCGGATAATTCAGTTGAGAGAACAAATGCATGTTATAATCAAGTGTTGAATTAAGTAGATTAGAGTTTATTTCTAGCAAAATAAATCGACATCGTGGTGGCCACGAAACCAACCTAATCGCAGTTCATCAGAGAAAGCAAGGCCGAAGCCAACAAAGCAAATGAAAACCAAGGTACAAGTTTTAACAAAGTCGCGTGGCCGAAGAATGGCCAAAGTCGATAACCCAAAATCATCAACATCCTCAAAATCCACGGAACCAAAATTTCCAGAAAAATCAAAATCAAGAAAAACACGAAATCGAACCAAGTCAAAATTAGGTCAGAAACTACCAATGATGAAACCAAATCAAACGCAAATTAAAATACTAAGTTGAACTAGATGTGAGTGAGGGGATCACTCGCCTTTGTTTAACGCATCGCAAGTAGGAGCCGCGAGCTACTGAAGTCGAGGCCTTCGATTTTGAAATGCCCTAGCTTGGAAAAGAGGAATCGAACGAAAAAGTCGCCGCCATTTTTTTCTTTCGTTTAATTTTTTTTCCGTATGATTTGAATGATGGAAGAAGGAGGTAGGTTTTCAAATATAGGAGAGGGGAGGCGTGATTTTGTAGAGGAGATCGTGTTTTTGGCGTGATGGAAGGCATAGATTTAGGCGTGTTTGTAGCTGATGAAGGTAAAGCAACGTACTCTTTCTATTTTATTATATTATTATTATTATTATTATTATTTTTAACATTTTAAATCCAATTTGTTTTGTATAATCATTTTCTTTACTTTGTTTTGTAAATTTTGTTGTTTGAATTTTTAACTACGTGTATTTCTCTGTTTATTTTATATTGATTAAAATTTTATTCCTTTTACTTTAAAGAAAAGAAAGATGTTATTTAAAAACTAACCATCCATTTATAAATTTACACAAATAATAATTCTTGTATCCAAATTATTTTTTCTAAGTCATTAGTTTGAATTTAAAATACAAATTCAATATTCAATTCAACTCCAAAGTCAAATTCAAATTTTATTCAACTTTAAATAAATTAAATTCTAAAATTTAATCACCAATTCATAGTTATATTGGGAATTCAATTTAAATCATCATTCAAATATTTAAAATTAATTAAATATTTTTATATTTTAAATTGTTCAAAATTCAGGGTTGTTACAATCTTCCCTCCTTAAAGAATTTCGTCCCGAAATTATAAGTTTGGAAAACGATTGTTAAAATCTCACCGATATTTATACCCTACACAATTTTGCTAAGTTCCAAACTCACAAATAAATATAGGATTCATTCCATTTATTTTATTTCATTAGCTTTATTCATCGATTTCTACAATCAAGACGCAAAAGTCTTTTACCAAAATTTCCGACTTACTAAACTCAGATTTAAACTTAAAATTCTTTATGCTAGAGATTTGCATACTATATCTTTTCCAAAAGCTGTGGACTTTCAAGATATTTTAAAAATCTTCTTCCTTAATTCATTAGGTTAGAATTATGTAATTCTAATTTCAGACTATTGATTTTCTATTCAAAGTTTGAAAATACTTGCTAACTCCAACTTTAACAAGTCCATCGTCGTTCTCACAGACTTTAGGCATACGCTGGCCAGGCGCAAGTCTAAAAATCTCCAAGTACTAAATATACTTGTTTCAACTCCCAGTGAAAACACTTTTTAAAAATTCTTTTAAAAATGGATATGGAAAGCACGTTCCCCCATGGATCACAGTTTACCCGGCGGTTACGCTACTATCCCAGTAGAATCGCTTGTAACTGTAGATTTCACATCTCTCTTGAATTTCGCCATGGTTGTTGCCATAGATCGCGGTTCACACGGCGGTTACGCTACTATCCCAGTAGAATCGCTCGTGACCGTAGGCATCTCGCCCCTCAAATTACGCTTCGGCCTCCAGATCGCAGTTTACGCGGCGGTTGCGCCACTATCCCAGTGGAATCGCTTGCAACTGTAGGCATCACGCCCCACGAATTACGCCAGCATCAATTCACATAATCCCAACACGATGATCCATCGTGGGGGATTCCAGTCCCAATGGACATTCCACTAATGGAAATTCTACGTAGCTACGATTTCCAATGGACACTCACTGTAAGCTTTCGATTTTTCGTTGCCGAAAAACCGAATAGTTATGGGTTTTAAGAAGAATTTAAGAAAAGAAAAAGAAAGAAGAAGAGATAAGGAGATAGAAAATAGAAAGGAAAGAAAACAGAAAATAGAAAATAGTATGGAACAGAGAAAATAGAACAGAATTTTAAAATAGAAGAAAAAGAGAATAGAGGAAAAAGAAAAACAGAAGAAAATAGGACGGAACAGACAACAACAGAATCACATCAGAATCTCACAATTCGCAGCGGAACAACACATAATAATAAATGAATAATCTTTAAACAAAGAACTATATCAGTTATTACATTTTATACATTACATTACATCATATCATCAGAGTGTACAACAACAAACAGTGCAACGGAAAAAGAAATACTATATAAGTAATACGCCATGCCATCCAGCTTGCCTCCAGCAACTCCAGAATATCCAGAATATCCTGATAAGCCTCACTCTTGACTGCCCGTGTGAAAATTTGTGGGCACCCAGAGTTTAGGAAGGAAAACAATAAACTCCAAGTCAGTCATGTGACTGGTGTAAGAACTCAAAACAGTTTATTTATCTTTGAAATCAAAATAGAGGAATATTTTTAAATTCAATCCGCAATGCTTTTAAAAATGAGACTACCATAAGACCTCCTGCCACACACACAATGCAAACGCAGACTTGGAGAAGATTTCTCCTTATGATAGTCAAACACGCTTGATACGCATTTAAAAAGAACATTTGATATTATTACTAGTGCATAGTGTAGAAGAAATTCATTTCGAAAGTAGAATATAAATCTTAGCCAGCATAGGTACCATTATATTATGCCTACTAATAGCTACCATATTAGATGGCAGGTTCTACAACTAAAACCGTACAAGTCTCGTATTGTTTCTTTGGATTTCCAACAAATGGTCAGGCCAAGGAACTTCCCATTGCCACATGAGAATGCCTCTGGAAAGACATCCCCGAGAACCAAACCGGAACTCTGCCAACACAAGGCCGGGTTACCCCTAACTGGGTAACTACTGACACGAGCACGCCATTCCCCGATCGTAAACGACCTTTCTCACGGGATCCCGAAAACCAACAACCACAAAGTAATAAATTCGTAGTAACCACATAGGTTAAATATCTGGGCTCCATACCATGATACCACCTCTATCCAGAAGGAAATGTACATACCCTAAAGGGTGCTACCCCTCATAACCTTGCCGCATCTTTCCTGTTTTGACCATTTCCGGGGTGTGAGGTTCGACGAAGTCACGTCCACAAAAACATACTTTATACAAAAGCCATGCTTTGGGTCAACAAATGATCAACACAATGATCACCAAGATAGACGATCAAATAAACGATCCTATCACAATAATCAACACAATGATCATTTCAGCAACACTCAGCATGTCACATTACCAAATTGGGAATATATCGCTGATAACTTCAACTATATAACCTCTGAGCTCGTACGTCTCAGAGAAGGGTGTTAAGCTAAAAGAATAAATTCTTCGCCACCAACAGAAATATATTTGAAAGAAATCGGCTTTATATCTCAACTTGTAATGTCAGACATACAATCCATACAAGTTTGTTCCGGGCTCGAACAAAACCGAAGGCACTTACAAAGAAGTCCTTGCAATCCGGATATTCACAATCCTGATCGGATTCACCATCACATATGGAGAACTCTACACCGTAGCTACTCGGTGCAGAGTAAATCGACAAGTCATCCTATCGCTCTCGCAAATACCGGGTCTTCAACACCGATCTTCAAATGCAATTCATAACGACGTATCACATATTCGGAATGGGTTATACGACCCCATGGTCCTTTCCCGGTTAACCCGAATAGTGAGCGCTTATTTAAAAATAAGTGTGGCATTCAAATTCAATCAATTCACATCTATTACCCATTCAAAGGGAAATATTGATAGTCGGTTATTGAACTATCACTGGATATGCACACATCACCAGATTCCAAATAATTTTCCAAATTATTTATTTCACAAAAATATCTTCACTAGATATATAATTTCAACACTTCAAAAATAAATCAATATTTATTTTTAAACAAATTCTCCTTTCCTTTATAAATTCAATAGTGAATTTATATTTCACAATATCTATTGATATACGTTTTCAATTATCCATTTTCAATTTATCTTCAAAAAGATAAATTCTAAATATCACTTCATATTGGAAAACAATTCCATACTTATTTAATAAGTAATTCACAAATTTCATTTATTTTCAACACTTGGAAAATATTCAATATACTTAAATCGAAATTAAGTATATATTTCATTCTTTAAGGAAATCATTCTCTTAACATATTTATTTGGGCCAAAACGAATGTTGCGTAAAACATCGTTACGACGTCCCAAAATCACTAGTATAGTGATTCGAAATTAAAATAGATATATAAATCCCAATACTATACAAAAACATTTCCTTTCGGAAATCATTTACTATAACAACAGTGTTATAGTCCACTATTTCCTTCTATTTCTCGAAAACGCCTATTTCAACAATAAATGTTGAAATCTATGGTTTCGAATCTCAACACATTTTAAAACATTGTTCGATCGTTTTAATTCTATTTAAAACATCCAAATCCAAAACAATTTCTTTAACGTGTTATTCACTATTCAAAAACGTGAATATACTTCATTAACAATTTCATCCTTTTATTCCTTTTAATTTAAAGGATTATTCACTATTCAAAGATGTGAATATACTTCATTAACAATTTCATCCTTTTATTCCTTTTAATTCAAAGGATTATTCACTATTCAAACATGTGAATATACTTCATTAACAATTTCATCCTTTTATTCCTTTTAATTCAAAGGATTATTCACTATTCAAAGATGTGAATATACTTCATTAACAATTTCATCCTTTTATTCCTTTTAATTCAAAGGATTATTCACTATTCAAAAATGTGAATATACTTCATTAACAATTTCATCCTTTTATTCCTTTTAATTCAAAGGATTATTCACTATTCAAAAATGTGAATATAACTCCATTAATAGGTTTCAACAATTTACTTATCAAAATAAGTCATTTGCGAATTTATAAAACAACGTTTATAAATTCCATTTCTATTTATTTATAAAACTTCCTTTTTATAAATTCTTCGATTAACCTATTCCAGTTTATAACTCGATTATAAACTAAAAGTTCATATTATAAGTTAAATACTTATAAAACGATTATTTTACCAAATCGTTCTTTTAAAGACTTTCCAATTTATAAATCTTATAACTTATAAGATCCATTTATTTAACCAATCTATTCTTCAAATAATTTCACCAAATTTATAAATCTTACAATTTATAAATTTCTTTTATAACTTCACAGTTTATAATTCTATAAATTTCATTTCTATTTCTGAAATTCATTTCCACTTCATTCAAACACTTATAAAAACTCGTTTTATAATGTCAACATTTCAATTTATAAATATCCATTTATAAATCTCTTGATATAAATCAAATTATATCATTATTCTAAAACGTCTTTAATTTCCTTTATAATTTCACCATTTTGATTTATAAAATAATCAAATTTTATAAATCCTATATTTAAACTTTTAATAACATATTCAAAAATCCAAGTTAAACTATTTTATAAAATCATTAATCCATATTTCTCAAAAATCAATCTTTTAACCATATTTCTCAAAAACATAATTTTATAACTTTTAAAAGTATAACGTTTATTTATTTAAAATAAATAAATTCCCAAAAATAGTTTATAACGTATACTTTCAAAAATCACCTTTAAAAATCATTTTAAAATCCCAAAATTTGTGTCCAATGATGCTACACACCAAATAGTCAATCACGACAAACAACGATATCATATATCGATATGATAATCCATCAAATATCAAAATATCTGAAATCAAATAAAAACTGTTGAGGAATCCAGTTGGATCCCTCCAACCTGTTTTCCTGCATCCAAAAACATTAGCACAATACCAATTTCGCTCCAGTACGAAATTATCGCGGTATATGTTCTTATTAAATATTATCCGCTTAATAACGGCGCAATAGGGTCTCATCCGCTAAAAAATACGGGAAATCAATCAACTCCAATATATACATATGCCAATATATATATATTGATATTATATATAATACCAATTTCACTGTTTATGAAATATTCGCGGTATATGTTTTTAATAAATAACATCCGCTTACTAACGGCGTATAATGTCTATTTTAACAATCAATAGATATCAATCAACATTCAAACATACATTCAAATATTTTAAATCTAACTATTTAAAATAAAATCGAAATTAATTCGATTGAGTGAGAAGTTCTCACCTTGATTTTATTTCCGTTTTAGCGATTTATTTCGGATAAAATTAAACGGACGTTTAATTTTACCCAAAATTCTCACTAACTCCAAACGACTCCAAACCAACTCCATCGCGTAGTGCTCGTCCATACGATTCCAACGCAACTGGTTTCGCGCGTTTTCGACCTCGTATGAAAAAGTTATGTATTTTTGAAGTTTGTACGATATAATATATATTAATTTACAATAATCTTTTCAAATTATAACCTAGAATAAATCTGAGCCCTTGATTTCATTTGCCATCAGATCTGGGCTGCGTGTTGATTCTCCCCCATCCTTTCCTTTTGCACGCAACTTGTATAGGTGAAACATCATAGAGCCGAACCCAACATAGATAATTAGGGCTAAACATTGCATCGCGATTACTCAACGAAACTCGATCAAACCACCGCCACGCGAAAGCCCTCGACAAGAGCCATACTCGGCCCTAAGCTCATAGAGCTCGGCCATCCCTATAGCACGCAGTTCGAGGCCGAACTCCAGGCCTTTGAGCCCAATTTGCCGCCAATCCGAAGCTCCAAACACGATCATGACCGTTGGATAGATGGATCTTGGCATGCTCTTCAATCTTCTAGTTGAAACTTTCATGAATCGATGCATAGATTTGAAGATTTGGAGGGAGGAAGGAAGATCATTTCTGACCGTTCTTATAGGGGGTGGCGGCTAGGTTAAAAAATTAGGGTTTTAGTTATTTTTTTTATCAAATTATGAAGAGTGGTGGTGTATTTATAGAGTTTCGTTCGACACTATTCATCCGGAAATTCCGAACTCCGATTTACGCGCCGTAACCAGCGTTTCTAGGGTTTACCCCGCGTTCCGGACACAATGGAATAGGTTTCGGAAGCTAATTCGGAAGTATGTGCGAGTTATGGCTGCAAACGCTCAATTTAAATTAAACCGATTTAAGTCGATTTCTAGGCGTTTTAATTTGTACCGGACAAACGGTAAATCCAATTGACTTGAAATTTGAAACCATACAATAATATCACATTACGGATCCGATGAAACTGGTTTCGTCAAAATCCGAGACTTTTTGAAAAATGGCTATTTTAACTCGCCAAATTTAAATTAAAAATAAATCGATGCGTTTCGAGCTGCCACGATCAAACGATAGCTCCAATTGACACGAAAATTGAAATCCGGTAATAAATAACTATTACGGATCCAATGGAACTAGTTTCGTTCAATTCTGAGACTGTTCAAAATTTGACTATTTTCACTAGTCGATTTAAATATTAAAATATTCAATTTTCACAAATTAACTTTTAATTCGATTTTAAAAGTTCTAAAATATCGTTCTAACTTCCATATGATAAAATAAAATTTTACAAATCATTTTTAATCATATTTAACCCAATTATAAATTATTTCCATAATTTAACGTATTAAATTATCGATTTAATTATTCAATTAAATCCAATAATTCAAATTAAAATTTATTCGACTTATAAATTCACTTATTAATATTTAAAATTAATTAAATATTCAAATTTTAATCTCTAAAAATTCTGGGTCGTTACAATCTTCCCCACTTAAAAGAATTTCGTCCTCGAAATTATCAAGTAAGAAAAATTATATAATCTATTAATTTTCCCAAAACAAATTTAAACTTCTTTACAATACTTTACTAAGTTTTCAAATCATACTTAGTTATCTTTTCAAAAACAATTACTATTGTTTAACTTTCAATACCAAAATCAAAGTTAAAGTTTTCAAAATTTCCAATTTTCTCAAATTTTTTCTAACGCCTTTAATTTTCGGAAAAATTCGCCATAGTCTCCTTTGCGCGGCTCGATCCGAAAAAAAAATGACAGTATATATATCACAAATATACATCTCATCAAGTAATGAGGCATCCCGCAGGGAAAAAAGTGTAAAAGTACGGTATGTAATCCGAGATATGTACCTTATATTTTATTAGCGAGCATATACGGCTAATATAGCGCAAAAGCGAGCTCCAAATGCGAAGCAAACGCGATCCGCACCTACTAATCACTCAACAAACAACATGAGAACATGCATATATGAAAATAGTATCGATATACAACATATAGTAACATAATAACTATATATGCCAACATAGCAAATGTATGAAAAGCAATATATTCAACCATCAACCAACTATAATCCATAACCAATATCAATATTCATTTATATTCTCATTAATATTTAATGAATTGGTTTTTCAATTTAAATCACATTTGATTTATTTACAGTGGATGTTTTTATTAACATTCATTCTCAATTAGTTTATATTCACTAATTTATATTCAAGTTGGTTTACTTCCAAAACAAATTCAATTCTATTCAAATTTATTTACTTCTAATTTGAATTCAATTACATAGCTTTAAATTTCACTAATTCACTTTCATTAATACTTAATGAATTATATACAATCAACTAACAATCATATAACAACCAATGTATATTAATTACAACCAAATTTCTTTACTTATCAATTGGTTTAATTAAATTGATTTGCATTCAATTTTTCAACTTCCAATAACATTAGATTTTAATGAATTAACACTTATATTCATTATTTCATACCAATTATTCACATTCAATTGATTAACATTTAATCCATTAATTCAATTCAATTTCAAAGTTGAATTTCATTTAAATAACTTAAGTTCATATTTATCACTTAACTTTATTAATTTAGTTTGATACTAATATCAACTTAATTCCATATCACTTAAGTTATACTTCATTTACAAACATCACTTGTTTTTACTTAACTTAAATTCCAACTTATAAATCAATTCAGATTCCAATTCTAAAGTAAATTTCCATTTAACTTTAAATTCATTTTTTATTTATAACTCATATCCATAAATATATTCATTAGTTTCACTTCTTACATATATAAGTTTATTTCACAATTGTAAATCACTTTAATTATAATTTAATTCTTATAATTCTTTTGTTTATACAATTATTCTTCAATTTAGATTATTCAAACATCTAAATAATCAACTTATATACTTTAATAATTCTGAAAAATTATTTCTTTATATATAAAATATAATCAAGGCAAAATTATTTCATTTACCCAATTTTAAAAATCAATATTGTGCCGAATTGTTCTATTCAAATGTTTATAAACCCCTTCGGCATAGTTGTCCACACCGTGCCGACGAAGGTTCATATACCACTCAACAAACCAATCATCACAATATAAAACAATTTCTATATTCACTAACAAATACGCTCTCATAGCTATTATTACACTCAAATTCAATCTAGAGTACTGCTAACTCTATCTCTAATGAGTAATACCCAACAGAACCATGGTTGTCGCTTAACCATAAGCTCTGATACCAACTGTAACGCTTTCGATTTTTCGTTGCCGAAAAACCGAATAGTTATGGGTTTTAAGAAGAATTTAAGAAAAGAAAAAGAAAGAAGAAGAGATAAGGAGATAGAAAATAGAAAGGAAAGAAAACATAAAATAGAAAATAGTATGGAACAGAGAAAATAGAAACCGGTAGGCTTTTCAACCATCCCAGCCCCACCGTGGCTTACACTGGTACCCCAGACCTTGCTTTTACGGCCAGCCTCTCGACTGTCTCAGGTTACACCTAACCAACCCCCTAAAAGAGGATGTGTGGGAGTAAGAGTCTCCCGTTCGCCACCTAACCGCGAAGCGAGAACCCCCCATCACATAGCCCAAAGCTTAACAAGACTGGTGTGAGAACTCAAAACAGTTTATTTATCTTTGAAATCAAAATAGAGGAATATTTTTAAATTCAATCCGCAATGCTTTTAAAAATGAGACTACCATAAGACCTCCTGCCACACACACAATGCAAACGCAGACTTGGAGAAGATTTCTCCTTATGATAGTCAAACATGCTTGATACGCATTTAAAAAGAACATTTGATATTATTACTAGTGCATAGTGTAGAAGAAATTCATTACGAAAGTAGAATATAAATCTTAGCCAGCATAGGTACCATTATATTATGCCTACTAATAGCTACCATATTAGATGGCAGGTTCTACAACTAAAACCGTACAAGTCTCGTATTGTTTCTTTGGATTTCCAACAAATGGTCAGGCCAAGGAACTTCCCATTGCCACATGAGAATGCCTCTGGAAAGACATCCCCGAGAACCAAACCGGAACTCTGCCAACACAAGGCCGGGTTACCCCTAACTGGGTAACTACTGACACGAGCACGCCATTCCCCGATCGTAAACGACCTTTCTCACGGGATCCCGAAAACCAACAACCACAAAGTAATAAATTCGTAGTAACCACATAGGTTAAATATCTGGGCTCCATACCATGATACCACCTCTATCCAGAAGGAAATGTACATACCCTAAAGAGTGCTACCCCTCATAACCTTGCCGCATCTTTCCTGTTTTGACCATTTCCGGGGTGTGAGGTTCGACGAAGTCACGTCCACAAAAACATACTTTATACAAAAGCCATGCTTTGGGTCAACAAATGATCAACACAATGATCACCAAGATAGACGATCAAATAAACGATCCTATCACAATAATCAACACAATGATCATTTCAGCAACACTCAGCATGTCACATTACCAAATTGGGAATATATCGCTGATAACTTCAACTATATAACCTCTGAGCTCGTACGTCTCAGAGAAGGGTGTTAAGCTAAAAGAATAAATTCTTCGCCACCAACAGAAATATATTTGAAAGAAATCGGCTTTATATCTCAACTTGTAATGTCAGACATACAATCCATACAAGTTTGTTCCGGGCTCGAACAAAACCGAAGGCACTTACAAAGAAGTCCTTGCAATCCGGATATTCACAATCCTGATCGGATTCACCATCACATATGGAGAACTCTACACCGTAGCTACTCGGTGCAGAGTAAATCGACAAGTCATCCTATCGCTCTCGCAAATACCGGGTCTTCAACACCGATCTTCAAATGCAATTCATAACGACGTATCACATATTCGGAATGGGTTATACGACCCCATGGTCCTTTCCCGGTTAACCCGAATAGTGAGCGCTTATTTAAAAATAAGTGTGGCATTCAAATTCAATCAATTCACATCTATTACCCATTCAAAGGGAAATATTGATAGTCGGTTATTGAACTATCACTGGATATGCACACATCACCAGATTCCAAATAATTTTCCAAATTATTTATTTCACAAAAATATCTTCACTAGATATATAATTTCAACACTTCAAAAATAAATCAATATTTATTTTTAAACAAATTCTCCTTTCCTTTATAAATTCAATAGTGAATTTATATTTCACAATATCTATTGATATACGTTTTCAATTATCCATTTTCAATTTATCTTCAAAAAGATAAATTCTAAATATCACTTCATATTGGAAAACAATTCCATACTTATTTAATAAGTAATTCACAAATTTCATTTATTTTCAACACTTGGAAAATATTCAATATACTTAAATCGAAATTAAGTATATATTTCATTCTTTAAGGAAATCATTCTCTTAACATATTTATTTGGGCCAAAACGAATGTTGCGTAAAACATCGTTACGACGTCCCAAAATCACTAGTATAGGGATTCGAAATTAAAATAGATATATAAATCCCAATACTATACAAAAACATTTCCTTTCGGAAATCATTTACTATAACAACAGTGTTATAGTCCACTATTTCCTTCTATTTCTCGAAAACGCCTATTTCAACAATAAATGTTGAAATCTATGGTTTCGAATCTCAACACATTTTAAAACATTGTTCGATAGTTTTAATTCTATTTAAAACATCCAAATCCAAAACAATTTCTTTAACGTGTTATTCACTATTCAAAAACGTGAATATACTTCATTAACAATTTCATCCTTTTATTCCTTTTAATTCAAAGGATTATTCACTATTCAAAGATGTGAATATTCTTCATTAACAATTTCATCCTTTTATTCCTTTTAATTCAAAGGATTATTCACAATTCAAAAATGTGAATATACTTCATTAACAATTTCATCCTTTTATTCCTTTTAATTCAAAGGATTATTCACTATTCAAAGATGTGAATATACTTCATTAACAATTTCATCCTTTTATTCCTTTTAATTCAAAGGATTATTCACTATTCAAAAATGTGAATATACTTCATTAACAATTTCATCCTTTTATTCCTTTTAATTCAAAGGATTACTCACTATTCAAAAATGTGAATATAACTCCATTAATAGGTTTCAACAATTTACTTATCAAAATAAGTCATTTGCGAATTTATAAAACAACGTTTATAAATTCCATTTCTATTTATTTATAAAACTTCCTTTTTATAAATTCTTTGATTAACCTATTCCAGTTTATAACTCGATTATAAACTAAAAGTTCATATTATAAGTTAAATACTTATAAAACGATTATTTTACCAAAACGTTCTTTTAAAGACTTTCCAATTTATAAATCTTATAACTTATAAGATCCATTTATTTAACCAATCTATTCTTCAAATAATTTCACCAAATTTATAAATCTTACTATTTATAAATTTCTTTTATAACTTCACAGTTTATAATTCTATAAATTTCATTTCTATTTCTGAAATTCATTTCCACTTCATTCAAACACTTATAAAAACTCGTTTTATAATGTCAACATTTCAATTTATAAATATCCATTTATAAATCTCTTGATATAAATCAAATTATATCATTATTCTAAAACGTCTTTAATTTCCTTTATAATTTCACCATTTTGATTTATAAAATAATCAAATTTTATAAATCCTATATTTAAACTTTTAATAACATATTCAAAAATCCAATTTAAACTATTTTATAAAATCATTAATCCATATTTCTCAAAAATCAATCTTTTAACTATATTTCTCAAAAACATAATTTTATAACTTTTAAAAGTATAACGTTTATTTATTTAAAATAAATAAATTCCCAAAAATAGTTTATAACGTATACTTTCAAAAATCACCTTTAAAAATCATTTTAAAATCCCAAAATTTGGGTCCAATGATGCTACACACCAAATAGTCAATCACGACAAACAACGATATCATATATCGATATGATAATCCACCAAATATCAAAATATCTGAAATCAAATAAAAACTGTTGAGGAATCCAGTTGGATCCCTCCAACCTGTTTTCCTGCATCCAAAAACATTAGCACAATACCAATTTCGCTCCAGTACGAAATTATCGCGGTATATGTTCTTATTAAATATTATCCGCTTAATAACGGCGCAATAGGGTCTTATCCGCTAAAAAATACGGGAAATCAATCAACTCCAATATATACATATGCCAATATATATATATTGATATTATATATAATACCAATTTCACTGTTTATGAAATATTCGCGGTATATGTTCTTAATAAATAACATCCGCTTACTAACGACGTATAATGTCTATTTTAACAATCAATAGATATCAATCAACATTCAAACATACATTCAAATATTTTAAATCTAACTATTTAAAATAAAATCGAAATTAATTCGATTGAGTGAGAAGTTCTCACCTTGATTTTATTTCCGTTTTAGCGATTTATTTCGGATAAAATTAAACGGACGTTTAATTTTACCCAAATTCTCACTAACTCCAAACGACTCCAAATCAACTCCATCGCGTAGTGCTCGTCCATACGATTCCAACGCAACTGGTTTCGCGCGTTTTCGACCTCGTATGAAAAAGTTATGTATTTTTGAAGTTTGTACGATATAATATATATTAAGTTACAATAATCTTTTCAAATTATAACCTAGAATAAATCTGAGCCCTTGATTTCATTTGCCATCAGATCTGGGCCGCGTGTTGCTTCTCCCCCATCCTTTCCTTTTGCACGCAACTAGTACAGGTGAAACATCATAGAGCCGAACCCAACATAGATAATTAGGGTTAAACATTGCATCGCGATTACTCAACGAAACTCGATCAAACCACCGCCACGCGAAAGCCCTCGACAAGAGCCATACTCGGCCCTAAGCTCATAGAGCTCGGCCATCCCTGTAGCACGCAGTTCGAGGCCGAACTCCAGGCCTTTGAGCCCAATTTGCCGCCAATCCGAAGCTCCAAACACGATCATGACCGTTGGATAGATGGATCTTGGCATGCTCTTCAATCTTCTAGTTGAAACTTCCATGAATCGATGCATAGATTTGAAGATTTGGAGGGAGGAAGGAAGATCATTTCTGGCCGTTCTTATAGGGGGTGGCGGCTAGGTTAAAAAATTAGGGTTTTAGTTATTTTTTTTATCAAATTATGAAGAGTGGTGGTGTATTTATAGAGTTTCGTTCGACACTATTCATCCGGAAATTCCGAACTCCGATTTACGTGCCGTAACCAACGTTTCTAGGATTTACCCCGCGTTTCGGACACAATGGAATAGGTTTCGGAAGCTAATTCGGAAGTATGTGCGAGTTATGGCTGCAAACGCTCAATTTAAATTAAACCGATTTAAGTCGATTTCTAGGCGTTTTAATTTGTACCGGACAAACGGTAAATCCAATTGACTTGAAATTTGAAACCATACAATAATATCACATTACGGATCCGATGAAACTGGTTTCGTCGAAATCCGAGACTTTTTGAAAAATGGCTATTTTAACTCGCCAAATTTAAATTAAAAATAAATCGATGCGTTTCGAGCTGCCACGATCAAACGATAGCTCCGATTGACACGAAAATTGATATCCGGTAATAACTAACTATTACGGATCCAATGGAACTGGTTTCGTTCAATTCTGAGACTGTTCAAAATTTGACTATTTTCACTAGTCGATTTAAATATTAAAATATTCAATTTTCACAAATTAACTTTTAATTCGATTTTAAAAGTTCTAAAATATCCTTCTAACTTCCATATGATAAAATAAAATTTTACAAATCATTTTTAATCATATTTAACCCAATTATAAATTATTTCCATAATTTAACGTATTAAATTATCGATTTAATTATTCAATTAAATCCAATAATTCAAATTAAAATTTATTCGACTTATAAATTCACTTATTAATATTTAAAATTAATTAAATATTCAAATTTTAATCTCTAAAAATTCTGGGTCGTTACACTCACACCGAGTTCCAATCACCTTCACAAATAATAAATGGAAGGTACATTTCCATATCCTCAGTTTTAGAAAACATATGTCATATACATATAGTACTTCATTTCACATTTCGTACATATCATACCTATGTAAACCTACACAGGATTTTCATAATAATGACTTTCCAAACTGATAGTTTTCGAATTATTACATTCACATATATAAGTTACGAAAACTCAATTCACATCCTAATAAATAGAGGATTTCTAAATTTTCCATCTCGTTTTAAAATTTTCCACTAAATCGATTTGAAAATTTAAGGTTATCTCAAACCTAATTCACATTCATAATCTAATTCATTATCAACTTCACATTCGATTTGGATTTCACGTTACATCGTCAATTCTCAATACATAATTGATGTCTATCGATATATAACCTCTAAGCCGTACGTCTCAGAGAAGGGTGTTAAGCTAAAAGAATAAATTCTCCGCCACCAACAGATATATATTTAATAGAGATCAATTGCTATGTCATCAATTCACAATGCTAGACATACAATCCAAATCGACTATCCAAAATTCAAAGCTTAACTTATATTGTTTTTGATGTCAAAGTTAAACTCAGTTTAACTCAAGATTCAATCTTTTTGGAAAATATTCAAGTTGAACTGATCGTTCAAATTTCCCAAAAATATCTTTACAAGATATATAATTTTCCAACTTAACCATTTGAAACAAATTTCAAATATTCATTTTTTTTAATTTATCTTTAAAAGATAAAATTTCACACCTTTCATTTCATATTGGAAAACATTTCCATACTTATTTAATAATAAGTAATTCACAAGTTCATTTATTTTCAACACTTGGAAAATATTCAATATACTTGAATCAAAATTAAGTATATATTCCATTCTTTAAGGAAAGCGTTCTTTTAAACACATTTATTTGAGTGAAAACGAATGTTGCATAAAACATCGTTACGAAGACCCAAAATCACTAGTATAGGGATTTGAAATTTAAGATAGATATATAAATCCCAATACTATAAACAACATTTCCTTTCGGAAACCATTTACTATAACAACAGTGTTATAGTCCACCATTTCCTTATTTCTCAAAAACGCCTATTTTAACAATGAATGTTGACATCTATGTATTCGATACTTAATGCATTTTAAAACATCTTTAAAACCATTAACTTTTTCAATTTCAACTTCAACTTAATTCATAGTTTGAATTCCTCATACTTTTCATAATATTAGTTTTAAACCAATTTCAAACTTTTCAATATTAAGTTTTTCACTTAATTTAATTTTCCACACGTTTAAATTCAAATTCATCACTGAATTTATTAAACCTATAATGGATTATCATGTTGACAACTTCAAATTTGAAATTTAAATTCTATTTAAACTTTGCATTCGCTTTTCTATTTCCAAAAATAATCAATTAGTTCTTTAGTAAGTCATTCATCGACTTGGTTCCATTAAATTTATATTTCCACATTAACCTCATTTCATAATATCACTTCCCTAAAACATATCCGTTTTATTCAATAATATATTCACTGTCCAAAATCGTGAATATACTTATCTATTCAATTCAGTGTTTCTACACATTTATTTAAAGGATTATCCACTGTCCAAAATCATGGATAAAATTCCTAACCAACATTTACTATCACAATATTTAACTTAAAGGATAATTCGCTGTCCAAAATCACGAATATATCTCCTTTAATAACTTCTATTTTTCATTTATCAAATTCAATTGGTTTCGAATTTATAAACAATCTTTACAAATTCCATTTTTATTTATAAACTTCGATTTATAAATCTTCTTTATTAATTCAATTCAATTTATGTAACTCCATTATATACCAAAAGTCCATTTATAAGTTAAGTACTTATAATCCATTTATTCACTAAATTATTCTTCAAAACATTTGAAATCAATTTTTCAAAAGAATTCAGAATCAAATTCCCAAGTTATAGTTCAATGATCCGCTTGGCTATACTAAATTGACATATCATTTTATTTCCCAATTATTACTTTGGAGATATTCAAAATATTGGATTCAAACCAATTCATTAATTCACTCCACTTATATTTTATTTTTCATAAATCTCAGTAATTCGATAATGGATTTTTCCGAATGAGAAACTATCACAAGCTTAAATTTAGAGAGGGAAATTTCCGAAAAAGATTTGAATTTTCAAAATACCCGTTTATTTTTCAAAGAAAACAATTTCATAATTCTTTAAATTCGAAAAACATTTTTCTTTAAAGTGATCCTAGTAACTATTCATATTAAACATCATAAACTGAGCTTGTGTAAACCAAAGCTCTGATACCACTTTTGAAATGACCCGCCGCTCTGACCGCCTCCAGTCGGTAATTAAACCAACTTGAGACGTTCAAAATGACGGATTGTTATTCAGTTTATAGAGTTTAAATAGAAACAACCACAAAATCACAGAATAATCATAATATTTTACATAAATGAATTTTTATACATATATCAGAGTTTGTACAATGCATTAAATTTTTATACAGCGGAATATTTCTTTTAAGTACAAAAATTCTTCGAAAAGCTAAAGTGAAGCAATTTCCCCAACTCTCTCTAACTTCGCGGCCTGAAAAGTTTCAAGGTGTAAAATTACTCGGTCTGACCCGAGTATTACGTTCAAAAGAAAATAATACACAGGTCAGTCTAATTCAAACTCAGTTATTAGTGCATAGAGGCAATAATAATCACAATTAGAGGACAGTCAAATATAAATTTACCTATCCGATCCTTTAACAAGAAATCGGATAACGGTAAATATAACACTTAACAGTGTTAAACCATAAATCAGTAGATTCAAATTATCAACAAAGATAGATGAAGGGATTATTGATGAAGATAATTTAGAAAACAATCAAAATCTGCCTAAACGGCATTTAACAACAAAATCATCAAAATTGGTTCAAAATATATTGAATTGTCAACATAAAACAATTTTCATCAAAAAGAAAACATCAATTAAAACATTAGATTTGGTAGGGCTGCAGTACACACAGGCGTATACGGCCTCGCCACATTTTTAAAATGTTAACTCTGCGTGGCTGCAGTTCACGCTTGCGTGCACTGCCTTGCCACTACCGTAACGAAATATGCAAAAGATCATAAATCAAAACGAAATAGTATATCAATAAAAATCAATATCGTGTGGCTGCAGTTCACGCTTGCGTGCACTGCCTCGCCATTATAGTGATGATGTACCCAAAAGCTCAATGGAAGTTCACAAACGAGCACAAGGTCAAACCCAAGCATTTGAGCTGGATTCAACTCAATGTATAGAAACAAATACCAAACAGGGGAAAACTACAGATATCAAAGTAAAGCAAGAAACAACTGCACATAGAATCTGCAGTTGAAACAAGCAAATGGCCACGGAACTAAACAGTCGAGCAACGACAACGTAAGTGCCGAACTCAACTGAAATTAGGAAAAACAAATCCAATTGCATCAATGCGACGCAAACCGACATAGGCAAAACTGCATATAAAACGAAACTGCAGTCACAAATGGATACAAGGGCAAATCTGCAATCAAAAATTTGCAGCCACCACAAGATCACAAAGTGCGAAGGCTCGAATGAAGCATGAAAATAGTTCAAAGCTTCAACAAATCAAACAGCATCAAAGCACACGAGAATTTGACTATGTGCAAATTTACTCAATGATACAACATGGTAAGACCAATGCATCAATAACACTAACAAAAATCGAGCGACAACGTGTACAGGGCAAGGTCAATGCAAAGAAAAAATCATCTCAGTAAAACTATCAAATGAAAACTCAAGTTAAGCATGAGTAAATGAGGTACACCTGATAGTATCAGGGGACACTGTAAATAGTGCACAGCATAAGTATGAATCAACTTATATATAAATACTGCTTTAGATGACCACAGTGGATATGAACTCGACCAAATTCACAAACAATTCAAGTGGACAATGCACCAATACTAACCAGAATTACTATATGAATTTCACTGTAACAAAGAATGGTCAGACCCAGTACAACAAGCTACAAGAATGACTGGAACTACAAGATATCAAGGTGTAGACAAATCAAACTCAAGATTACAGAGTGCAGTGGCCATATACATAAATACATACAAGAATGTATGTATACAAATGATCAGCCATCAAAGAACAGTACATATATAATTTGGATATGCAAGCATACAGTATCAACATAGACAAAAGCGAAAAATATCTGGAGTGAATGCATACAACTACAGACATGAAACCACAATGAAGTGCAACACGGGAAACAACTACAGATGCATATGGTCAAGAGAATCAACTTACTTGGAGTAAATGCAATAAGGTATGCAACCCAGTGTCGACAATAGTGCAACAGGTCAAGCAATGATGCAGACCAAAAGGCAAGGACTCAAGTATATGGATGCAAAGGACTCATATATGAAGATCACAAGACTCAAGGCAGTGCACCCCATACCAATGTAAATGAAGTGGATAATGCAAACTCAAATGTATAATCACAACAATGCAGAACTCCTCCAGAGGGAGATGTACAAGATGATAACATGTTTTAACCACTTTGCAAGACTCACACTTGGATTCGTACGCAAGAATTTTTTTTTATATGAAGTTATAACACAATAACCTGGCAAAACTATACACTATGACTTACTATGCATGCACATTTCTAATTGATACCCTGTGCAACATTTTCATACAATACAAGTTGTGCATACTACAAACATCTAACATGTAATAACTTGGGCCTTAGTTTAGTTTACTACCAGTTTTGCATACAAAAAAACAAAAATGTAAAACAACCAAATCTGTCCAAAATTCATGCACAACATAGCAGGCGCGTGCATGGATTCAAATAAGAATCTGCCAGGACTTACAATTTCTTTAGAGCATGTATTAACTAAACCAGTGCATAAAGTTTTGAATTAAAAATCTGATGTTTCAAAACTAAGACAGAGGACAAAGTGAACATCAGGTTGTACTCATAAATTAAACTTACTCAGAGGATTACATGTATAGATACACACATTTCACAGCTATAGGTACCATAGATTTATTCTTTAAATTGTTTTAATGAAATGTTAATCACTTTTTTTTTCTTTTTCTTTCTAACAGGTTTAGAAACCTGTACACAATGATCAGAGGCAATATACAGGGGTGTATTCCTGTATTTCCATATATATATACCCAAGCAAATTTACAGTCATGCAAACATATTTTGCAATCACATATCTAACATTTATCACATTCAACCCAAACTTTTATGTCTGTTGAACAATAAATCAAAGTTTAAAATTTATTTCTAACAAAATAAATTGAAGTACTTCTGGAATCCGGATAATTCAGTTGAGAGAACAAATGCATGTTATAATCAAGTGTTGAATCAAGTAGATTAGAGTTTATTTCTCGCAAAATAAATCGACATCGTGGTGGCCACGAAACCAACCTAATCGCAGTTCATCAGAGAAAGCAAGGCTGAAGCCAACAAAGCAAATGAAAACCAAGGTACAAGTTTTAACAAAGTTGCGTGGCCGAAGAATGGCCAAAGTCGACAACCCAAAATCATCAACGTCCTCAAAATCCACGGAACCAAAATTTCCAGAAAAATCAAAATCAAGAAAAAAACGAAATCGAACCAAGTCAAAATTAGGTCAGAAACTACCAATGATGAAACCAAACCAAACGCAAATTAAAATACTAATTTGAACTAGATGTGAGTGAGGGGATCACTCACCTTTGTTTAACGCATCGCAAGTAGGAGCCGCGAGCTACTGAAGTCGAGGCCTTCGATTTTGAAATGCCCTAGCTTGGAAAAGAGGAATCGAACGAAAAAGTCGCCGCCATTTTTTTCTTTCGTTTAATTTATTTTTCTTATGATTTGAATGATGGAAGAAGGAGGTAGGGTTTCGAATATAGGAGAGGGGAGACGTGATTTTGCAGAGGAGATCGTGATTTTGGCGTGATGGAAGGCATAGATTTAGGCGTGTTTGTAGCTGATGAAGGTAAAGCAACATACTCTTTTTATTTTATTATACTATTATTATTATTATTTTACATTTTAAATCCAATTTGTTTTGTATAATCATTTTCTTTACTTTGTTTTGTAAATTTTTGTTGTTTGAAATTTTAACTACGTGTATTTCTCTATTTATTTTATATTGATAAAAATTTTTATTCCTTTTTACTTTAAAGAAAAGAAAGATGTTATTTAAAAACTAACCATCCATTTATAAATTTACACAAATAATAATTCTTGTATCCAAATTATTTTTTCTATGTCATTAGTTTGAATTTAAAATACAAATTCAATATTCAATTCAACTCCAAAGTCAAATTCAAATTTTATTCAACTTTAAATAAATTAAATTCTAAAATTTAATCGCCAATTCATAGTTTTATTGGGAATTCAATTTAAATCATCATTCAAATATTTAAAATTATTTAAATATTTTTATATTTTAAATTGTTCAAAATTCAGGGTTGTTACAAATAATATTTTCCAAATCATTTTCAATCATATTAAACTCGATTTTCAATTATTTCTGTAATTTCAACTATTAAATTATCGATTTAATTATCCAATTAAATCCAATATTTGAAATAAAATTTATTCGACTTATAAATCTCACTTATTAATATTTAAAATCAATTAAATATATGAATTTTAATTAATATAAATTCTGGGTCGTTACAGACTTCCCCCCTTAAAAGAATTTCGTCCTCGAAATTACCAAGTAAGAAAAATTTACAAAATCCATTAACTTTCCAAAACAAACCGTTCAATTTAATTTTTCAAGTCTCTTAAGTGTTTAACTTTCCCAAAACTCATAGTTAAACTTCATACAATAACTTTACCAAGTTTTCAAATCATACTTAGTTATAGTTTTCAAAATTTTCCAAAATTCCCAAAAATTTCTAACGCCTTAAATTTTCGGAAAAATTCGCCATAGTCTGCTTTGCGGGGCTCAATCCGAAAAAAATGATAGTATATATATCGCAAATATACATCTCATCAAGTGATGAGGCATCCTGCAGGGAAATAAGTGTAAAAGTATGATATTTAATCCGAGATATGTACCTTATTTGTTATTAGTGAGCGTATACGGCTAATATAGCGCGAAAGCGAGCTCCAAATGCGAAGCAAGCGTAATCCGCACCTACTAAACACTCAACAAACCATGAGAAACATGATTATATGAAGGTAATACCAATATACAATATATAGCAACATAACAACTACATATGCCCATATAGCAAATGCAACAAAAACAACAAATGCAACCATCAAACAACTATCATACGATTAACATCCAACAAATCAATATTCTTTCATTTCTCATTAACATTCAATGAATTAGTTTTTTTTTTTCATTTTAATCACATTTGGTTTGTTAACATTGGGCTTTACAAATATTCATTTATTCATTTCCATCTAGTATACATTCACTAATTTACATTCATTTTAGTTCACTTCCTAATCAAATTCAATTCTATTCAAATTCATTTTCTTCCAATTTGAATTCAATTACATAACTTTCAATTTCACTAATTTAATTTCATTAACACTTAATGAATTTACATACAATCAACTAACAATCAAATAACAACCAATGTGTATTCAACATAACCAAATTCATTCAATGTACTTTTAACATTCAATTTGGTTCAACACTTATAATTTCAATTGGTTTAACATTTAATTGATTTTCATTCAATTATTCAACTTCTAATTATATTGGCTTTCAATGAATTAACACTTCATTCATTATTTCATATCAACTTATTTACATTCAATTGATTTACATTCAATTCATCTATTAGTTCAATAGCTAATTCATTTAACAATTTAAAGTTGAATTTCATTTATATAACTCAAGTTCATAATCATCACTTCTCTTGATTAATTTCTTCGATACCACAATCAACTTCATTAAATTTTACTTAAGTTATATTCCATTTAAACATCATCTGTTTAACCTACTTAAATTTCCAAATCCAATTCAGATTTCAATTCTAAAGTAAATTCTATTTAACTTAAACCAAAGTCAAATTTTTGTATCACTATCAAATTCATACTTCATTTTACTTAACAAAATTGTTTAACCATTTTAACTATTGGTTTCACTTACATTTTCTCATTTTCTAAGTTATACAACTTATATATTTAAACTTCCAAATCCATTTACTTATCCAAAGCTAAATTTATTATCTTATACTATAAGTTCTAAATTCATTTCACTTATATTTATCAATTTCAACTTGGATTTTCAAATTTTCAAATTTGTTTATCACAACAAAACTCAAATTTTCAATTTACTATGGTAGCAAATCCATCACACAGAAACTCAAAAATGATACTGATGATGCTGCAGTCATCATCCTTATTATTTCCCAGCAACAGTAGTGAATCAGTGCTAAATATTCTTTCAAAAGTCTCCTTTTATTTATAAATTACATTTATAAATCTTTCCTTATAAAATTTCATAATTTTCTCTTTACTTATACAAGATTATTTCACTATTGTAAATCATTTTAGTTATAATTCCATACTTATAATTCATTTGCTTTTACAATTCATTCTTTAACAACTGTTGTTTTATTTAACTTATTCAACAACCAAACAATCATTTATATACACTTTAATCATTCTGAAAAATCATTCCTTTATATATAAAATATAATCAAGGTAAAATTATTTCATTTACCCAATTTAAAACGATATCATGCCGAATTGTTCTGACCAAGTGTTTAGAGATCCCTATCGATAGGGTCGTACGGACTATACCGACCAGAATCCATATACTACTCAACAAACCAATCATCACAATATAAAATAATTTTATATTAATTAACAAATACGCGCTCATATCTATTATTACACTCACACTCATTCTAGAGTACTACTAACTCTATCTCTAATGAGCAACACCCAACAGAGCCATGGTTGTCGCTTAACCATATGCTCTGATACCTGCTGTAACGTTGCGATTTTATTGGGATCTGAAGGTTGGCATTCTTACGTCCACTGTATCAAATGCCGCATAATCGAATGCCGGAAAACCGAATTGTTAGGGTTAAAAAGAAGAGGTAGAAGAAAAGGATAGAAGAAATAAGAAAACAGAACAGAAACAATATCAGAATCTCACAGTCGCAGCGGAACAACATATAATAGATAAATGAACATCTTTAAAACAAAGATTCTATATCAGTTATTACATTACATCATATTACACTTTATTATCACAGTGTACAACAACAAAACAACAATAAACAGTGGAAAAGAAGTACTATATACTAGTGAATACGTCTTGCCATCCAGCTTGCCTCCAGCTACTCCTAATCCAGAATAACCTGATAAACCTGACTCTTGACTGCCCGTGTGGAAATTGGTGGGCACCCAGAGTTTAGGAAGGAAACAATAAACTCCGAGTCAGTCATGTGAGTGGTGTGAGAACTAAAAAAATTTATATTTTAAAACAACAACAACAACAAGGATAATTTTAAAGTCAATTCGCAATGCTTTTGCAAAATGAGACTACCATAAGACCTCCCGCCACACACACAATGCAAACGCAGAATTGGAGGAGATTTCTTCTTATGATAGTCAAAGATGCTTGATACACATTAAAAAGAAACATTGGATATTATTACTAGTGCATAGTGTAGGAGAAATCATTTCGAAAGTAAAGATATAAATCTTAGCCAACATATGACCATTATCGTATGCCTACTATAGCTAACATCCAAACAGTGGGGCGCCACCATAAGTGAATGGCAGGTTCTACAACTAAAATCGTACAATGTGCGTATTGTTTTATTTGGATTTCCAACAAATGGTCAAGCTAAGGAACTTCCTACTGCCACATGGGATTGCCTCAGACGGGACGTCCCGAGAACATAACCAGCTCTCTGCCAACACAAGGCCGGGTTACCTTTATCACTAAGCAACTACTACACGAGTATGCCATCCCCCGGTCCCTTTGGACCTTTATCCGAGCGCTCGATAACCAACATGACACAGTAATAAATATAGTGTGTCAACATGAGTAAGCATCTGGGCTCCATACCATGATACCACCCTTTCCAGAAGGAAATGACATACCCTAAAGGGCACGACCCTCATAACCTTGCCGCCTATTCCTGTTTTGACCATTTCCGGGGAGTAAGGTCTGACGAAGTCTTGTCCACAAAGCTAGGCACAAAGCCACGCTTTGATCAAAAAATGATCAACAAATAATCATCACACAGCAACACTCTGCATGCCACATTACCAAATTGGGAATATATCGCTGATAACCTTCAACTACATAACCTCTGAGCGCGTACGTCTCAAAGAAGGGTGTTAAGCTAAGAGAATAAATTCTCCGCCACCAATAGAAATGTATTTGAAAGAAATATGCTTTATATCTCAAAATGTAATGTCAGACACGTAACCATACAAGTCAGTTCCGGGTTCGAACAAAACCGAAGGCACTTCCAAAGAAGCCCTTGCAATCCAGGTATTCACAATCCCGATCGAACTTCCCATCACAAAGGAAATCTCCATACCGTAGTTAACGGTGCAGAGACAATCGATAGGTCATCCTATCGTTTTCACAAATACCCGGTCTTCACCTTCGGTCTTCAATGATATCCATTACGTCGTATCACTATTCAGAATGGGTAATCCGAATAACGAGCACAATAATTTAAAAATAAGTGTAGCATTTCAATTTCAACCAATCCACAACAAATACCTATTTAAAGGTCAATATTGATAGTCGGTTATTTAACTATCAATCAGTAATCACAACATCACCTGATTATAAATAATTTTCCCAAATTATTTATTTTCAAAAATATCTTTATAAGATTTATATCCCACACTTCAACCATTTGAAGACCAATTTCAAATAAATTTACACCCTTACAACTTTCATTTCAAAATGGTTCATTTAAACCAATTAAATAAATCCTTACCGATTTATTAAATTTACGTTCCAAATCCATAAATTAATTTCCACACTTCAAAACAAATCAACGTTTATTTTTAACTAATTTCCCTTTCTTTTATAAATTCCATAGTGAATTTACAATTCCAAAATATCTATGAATATACAATTTTTAAATCGATTTCTAATATTCATTTTCAATTTATCTTTAAAAGATAAAAATCTCAAAACATTCACTTCATATTGGAAAAACATTTCCATACTTATTTAATAATAAGTAATTCACCAATCTATTTGTTTTCAACATTTTGAAAATATTCAATATACTTAAATCTAAATTAAGTATATATTTTATTTTATAAGGAAAACATTCTCTTAAACACATTTATTTGGATCAAAACGAATGTAACGTAAAACATCGTTACGACAACCCAAAATCACTAGTATAGGGTTGCGAACTTAAAATAGATATATATATATATCCTAATACTTCATAAAACATTTCCTTTCGGAAATCATTTAATATAACAACAGTGTTATAGTCCACCATTTCCTTCTATTCCTCGAAAACGTGTATTTCAACAATAAATGTTGAAATCTATGATTTCGATACTTAACACATTTTAAACGTTTTTGAATTGTTTAAATTCTATTTAAAATAACACTTTTTTCCAAATATTTCTTTAATATATCATTCACTGTCCAAAATCGTGAATATATTTCCTTATCCAAATTCAACATTTCTACATATTTTATTTAAAGGATTATCCACTGTCCAAAACCGTGGATTTATTTCCTTTAATAAGCTATAATAATTAACTTATCAAAATAAGTCATTTTCGGATTTATAAAACAACGTTTATAAATTCCATTTATATTTTATGGCCACTTCAACTTATAAAATCACTTTATTAACAAATTCTATCCATATTCCATTTACACGCAAAAATACAATTTATAAGTTAATTACTTATAAATCTTTTATTTTATAAAATCTATTCATTTTATAACTTCACAATTTATAAAACTGTGAATTTCATTCACTTATGAAATCCATTTATATTTCATTTTAACACTTATAAAAACTTGTTTTATAATTCCAATATTTTTAACTTATAAATATCAATTTTATAGATATTTTATATAAATCGTTTATAATAATTCAAAAATCCCAATTTAAACCATTTTATAAATTTATCAACTATTTATCTAAAAAATCACATTTTGGTTATATTTCTCAAAAATAATAATTTATATAACATATAAAAATTTATAACGTTTTAATTATTTAAAATGAATCAATTTCAAAATTAAATTTTATTATGGATTCTCAACTTAAATTTTCAAAAATAAAATTTTATTTATTTTCGGCATCTAACGATACCAAAATATATTCGGCTAAAATTTAGCCTTTAACAATCTCAATCACAAAGATAATCATGCAGACTATAAATAGATCAATAAATAGATCAACACACAACATTGAAACCAATTCAAATGTTTGAGGAATCCAGTTGGATCCCTCCAACCTGTTTCCCTGCATCCAAAGATGTTAGCACAATACCAATTTCGCTTCAAGACGAAATATCGCGGTATATGGGATTTATAAAATATTATCCGCTTAATAGACGACGCAATAGGGTCTCATCTGCTATATAATGCGGGAAAATCAACTCCAAGTACATATATAATACCAATTCCATATAAGTTGGAATTATCGCGGTATATGTTTTTAATAAATAACATCCGCTTACTAACGACGCATAATGTCTATTTCAACAATCAACAGATAATAATTTATCATTCAGGCATACAATCAACAATTTTAAATCTAACTATTTAAAATTAAAATCGAAACTAATTCGACTGAGTGAGAAGTTCTCACCTTGATTTCAATTCCGTTTCAGCGTTTTATTTCGAATAAAATTAAACGAGCGTTTAATTTTATCTGAAATTCTCACTAGCTCCAAACGACTCTAATCCAGCTCCATTGCATAGTGTTCGACAAAACGAACCCGGCGCAATTCGTTTCGTCCAAAACGGACCTCGTATGACAAAGATACAACGTTTTAAATATTACACGATTTATTATACACATAAATTAACAATTTAATTTTAATTTTCAAACCAACAAATCTGGGCCGTTCAAATAGAAACGAAATCAAGGCCGTCACCCCCCCTCTCTCTCGTTTTTTCTTCCAGGAACGTGAACGTGACAGAACCCATGATTGCCGCATCTAGAGTTAAACATTGCCACCACCTCGTTGACCTAGAGTTCGATCAGGAAGTGCCAAACGAAGCTCCTCACCTTCCTCTACCTTCGGCCAGAAGCCGGTTGAACTTGGCCCCCTCCTTCTCTCGAAAAGCGTGCGCGACCGGCCTTCCTTTGGCTGAGCATTGCCGTCAATTGGATGTTCCAATTTCGATCATACCCGTTGGATTCGAAGATCTCATCGCCCTCTACAACATTGTTGTTGAACGTTTTGCATGAAAGTCGACGGATCGAGAGAAAATTGAGGATGAACGTGGGTGTTTTCTGGCCGTGGGTTTCAATAATGGCGGCTAGGCTGTTGAAAATTAGGGTTTGGCAATTGAAATGATTAAAGGCTCCTGTTATAGAAAACCGACGAAACACTAATCATCCCGGATTTTCCAAACTCCGAATCTCGCGCAGTGACCGGCGTTTCTAGGGTTTATCCCGCGTTCCGGACACAATGGAATAGGTTTCGGAAGCTAATTCGATGATCTGTGCGAGTTATGACAATAAACGTTCGATTTAAATTAAATCGATTTAAACTAATTTCTATGCGTTTTGGCTTGCCCCGGACAGACGGTAAATCCGATTGACACAAAATTTGAAACCATACAATAATATGACATTACGGATCCGATGAAACTAGTTTCGTTGAAATCCGAGACTGTTTGAAAAATGACTATTTTAACTCGCCAAATTAATATTAAAACAATTTCGATGCGTTTCGAGCTGCCACGGTCAAACGAAAACTCCGATTGCTACGAAAATTGAAATCCGATAATAAAAAATTATTGCGGATCCAATGAAACTAGTTTCGTCCAATTCTGAGACTGTTCGAAAAATGGTTAATTTCACTAGTCGATAAAATATTAAAATATTCAATTTTCACAAATTAACTTTAAATTCAATTTTAAAAGTTCTATAATGTTATTCTAACTTCAATATGATAAAATAAAATTTTCCAAATCATTTTCAATCATATTAAACTCGATTTTCAATTATTTCTGTAATTTCAACTATTAAATTATCGATTTAATTATCCAATTAAATCCAATATTCGAAATAAAATTTATTCGACTTATAAATTTCACTTATCAATATTTAAAATCAATTAAATATGTGAATTTTAATTAATATAAATTCTGGGTCGTTACAGTATTAAGGATAATAGAAGTTGTAAAATTAAATTTAACAGTGATTTGTTCAGTTTTGAAATTTTATCGTTTTAAATTGAATTTCACAAAAAAATAGCCGTCCGAGGCACAGTCTCGGAATTCGACGAAACTAGTCCATTGGATCCGTAATATTGTATTACTATCGGATTTCAATTTTCATAGTGATTGGAGTTGTTGCGTATGCGCACGATATATAAACGCACTGAATTTATATCGATAATTTAATAAAATAACTGGATCCAAAAAGCCATCTTCTCCATACGATCGAATTAGGACTCGAAACCTTTTCCATTTGCATTCGGAATAGGGGCATAACATTATAAACGCCCAGCGGCACGCCTCGATAGGATGTCGAGATTTTTAATTTGCATTTATCGAGTTAATTTATATATCCTAGTCAATTTCCAACCGTATTCCTTTCACATCGATACTTTCCCTTTCAAATCACTACAGCCTTTCTCTATACGCTAACATCACCTCAGCCCTAGTTACTTACATCAAGCTGGAGCCTTTCCATTTCGTCCTCTCCAGATTCAAATTGCACGAAACACTTAAGAAAGAAAAAAATATGGCCACATAAATGCTGCCTTCATTCCCAGTTCAAAATCAAACTAAATTCTCTGACCGAAAGAAAATAAATAAATGAAGAGCGGCTTAATTCACATGGGTAGAAGGGCGGACAAAGTATTAAAAATCGAATCAAATAAAGCTGATACCACTTTTTCCTTCAAGCTTCCGATGAATCGATTCGAGGGATTGGTGACCGGGATAGTGTAGTTCGATCGAGGTAGGCGTTCGTTTTTTAACCCGCAACCGATGAGGGGGTCAGATGAGTTCGACGCTCTGCTTGTGTTCGTGGATGGAAGCAGTAGCGGCGGCTCGGCTAGGCTCGATGGCAAGGCGATGTCATAAGGTGGGGCGACACGTGGAAGGGTTGCTCGCGAATTAGGGGGGGCAGTGGCGAAGCATCGACGCAGTCTGGATGGTAACCCGAGTTCACGAAGGGGGTTAGGGTTTCCAGTGTAGCGTCGGAAGGCGGTGGCGGCTTAGGGCTGCAGCAATGAGGTAGTTTTATTTTGAGCATTTTAAATTTAAGCGTTCTCATGTTTTAACTGGCAAAAACTATTTGTTTTAAAATTAACAGTTCACAGTAAAACAAGTTTGATCATTATTTCTCTTATCAGGAGTTAACAGCAGGATAAAATAGTTGTTTTAAGTTTAATTATATATATATATATATATATATATATATATATATATTATGGTGGTTAACTCGTTGTATTAACTCCTTAAATTATTTTAAAAGAGAGAGGAGAAAAATTATTATCAAAGAAAAATTACTTTAAACTAAAACTATTTGTTAATTTAATTTCAAACCGGGAAATAAATTGTTTCATTAGTTCAAATATTAATAAAGCATAAAACGTTTATTCAAAGTTAATCTGGGGAGAATCAAAATGGTCTGGATGGATTGCAAACAAAAATATAAGGTGAGTTAATCTCACTCAGTTAAATTTAAATTTAAATGATTAAATTTAAATAATTGTTTGAATGATTGAATTGATTGATGTGCCATAGTATGGTATATTTTGGAATTGGTATCTTATGTTGTGCTAACATCTGTGGATGCAGGGAAACAGGTTGGAGGGATCCAACTGGATTCGTCAAATTTATTTAGATTATTTAATATTCTGTGTTATGAATATTTGATATCCTGTGATGATTTTATTGGTAATTGAAATATTGGATGGTATGGTTGGATTGAATATCTCAGTATAATGTGTTATCAAAATCTTTAGAATTGGATTCTTGAAAAGAAATAAAAGATTAAAATTTTAAGTAAAATAATTCTGGGGAATTTAAATAAATTTAATAATGAATTAAAAAAATAAAAATAAAATAAAAATAAAAGCGATTTCAAAATTCTAAAAAATATGGAAAAAGGGGATTTTGAATTAACAAGGGAGTAATAAATTTTAAACTAAAGTGATATTAGTTTAAAGAATAAAGAAATTATTTTAAATTTAAGGATTAAATTTAATTAAAGGATAAGAAGGAATTTTGGAAATATGAAATTAGTATTTTTAAAAGGTTTTATCTCATAATAAAGAAGTGAAAATTTGGAAGTTAAGGGACTTTGAAATAGATGAAGTAAGTGAAGGAATTTATTTCAAGTGAAGTAAAATTAGAAATCGATTGTAAATTTTATTTAAGTGTTTAGAATTGAAATTTAAAGAAAAGTGAGATTTTGGAATTTATAGACTGAGTTTATAAGAATGAAGTGGATTTGAGAAATAAATCCAAGGCGAGAATTTATTTATGGAATGGTAAATATGTTTAAAAATAAATGGTGATTTATTTTAAAGGATGCGAAGAGAAGTTTATTTCCCTGGATAGCCAAGTACGTTTTCAAAGTAAAATTTAAAATACAAGATAAAAGTTTAATGTTGTTCTAAAAAGCATGTTTTAGAAAATTTATTATTTCTGAATGTTTAAAATTCTAAAGTATATATTTTTCAAAATCTATTATTGTAATAATTATTTTAAAGGTGAGTTAGCGTTTTGTTTTAAAAAGTGAAAACTTAGTTTTATATTTATAAAGTAAACTTTTTTTCAAATATTCGTATAGTATGTGTTTTTGATAAATAATTGAAGTAGTTTTAACTTAAATGTTTTAAAGTATATTTCAAAGTATAGCGTTTTAAATTATTTTAAAAATCTAAAGTTTTATGCTTGGTGATTTCAGTGGAAATAGAAAATGCTTGGAATTTATTCTGAGAACGAAGATAGTTTGAAACTGTTTTCAAAAGGGTTTGAAAAGTGGAAATTTATCTTGTGAAGATATTTTTGGGATTAATAAATAATTTGGGAAATTATTTATTGGATGATGGTTGTTTGAGAATAATTAATTGATAGTCAAATCACCGATTATCAATTTGGGCAAAATACGCTGATCGTTTCGAAGAGAACGGGATCAAGATTTATTTCTCGAAAACCACTACGATCCGGTTTGTACATTTCGTGGAAAAACGAGTTTGGATTCGAAGATGGAGCAGTGAAGTGCAAGGGCTAGTCGCTACTAATCCTGAGGATACTTCCTAAATGGATGTAGTAGGAATAGTGCTTTCGGTTCCGTTCGAACTCGGGACGGACTTGTATGAATGAATGCTTTCAGAATATCGTCAAGTGGACGATGGGCATTCTAAGGGATAAATTCTAAAAAGGTAATGCTTAGCCTCAAGCCTCATCAATCGGGAACGACTGAAAATCAGGGGTTATGCAGCAAGGCTAGGTGGCTAGCACCCAAGCAGGGTGAGGTTATCCCTGTCTAGATGTCCCTTTTTATTTCGGCTTAGTGGGCGGTTGCTGATCCCAACCGCGGGGTGATCTCACTATGGATTATCTAGTAAGGGTAGTCCCGGTCTTGTGTTGCAAGGGAGCGGGCGTACTCCTCGGTACTGTGATCTAGGCCACGTACTGTGACAGGTGGTACCCCAGTGCCTAGTCATTAGTTGGAAATCAATTCTCCCTACGCGCCTTGTACGAGTTTTGTTTGTATTACCCACCCTGTGGCTAATAGCTGGAATTTAATAGATGTAACAACTTCGGCTATTTTATAAGTATTTGTATATAGACCCTATCATAATATCAGAGGATTTCTATAAAAATTGTTTTAGCTATCATAAGGTAAAAACCCGACATGTTTATTTGTGGCGTGGTCTTACGAGATGCTTTTGTTTTCAAAGGATTTGAAACTTAATAAACAATTGAGTGTGATTTTCTCACGCTGGTATTCCAGACCGACTCGGGTATTATTTAACTGTAATGCTCGGGTCAGACCGAGTATTATAGAATACAGGATATGATGCTGTGGAGCTCAGGAGGGGTGCAGGATGACGATACGTACTCTCGTGCTAGTTTATATATATATATTCCGCTGTGTTGAGTTGCTGTGTATCCATTTGTATGATGTTGTTGTTGAATTGTGATTGATGTACTCTGATGATGTAATATATAAACAGAGATATTTGATTTTTGAGTAAAGATTATTTATTATCTATTATATTTTATTCCACTGCGATGGTTAGATTCTGTTGTTGTTTTCTATTTTCTCCTTCTACCTCTTCTTCTTTAATTAAAATGGTTCGTAATTTCTGGACATCTTGAGTTGATTGATGTAGAATAGTGTTGACTCAAGGGGTTCAGGTTTGCGGGTCGTTACAAAAAAATTCAATATAAAAATGAGTTAATTTACAAAATAGTAAAATAAATTACACAGATCATATGTTGTGAACTCATTGCTATAATCCATGACAATTTCTTCATCTTCTTCGGCCACCCACCCAATCTACAAAGTTAAAAAATGGATGCAGTATTTAACGGACAATGTTTTCCTCACTTCCTAGTATATGGTAAACTAGATTTTGAGCAATTCCTAGTATATATGGAACTATGACTATGTTAGTTTTTAGTATAATAGCAGCTATGAAGAAAACATACCTGATTTTGTTGTACGTAATTAACTGTATTGCTCGTATCCTCCTCCATGTCAATTTCAACAGATGGAACCAGATGGAGGAGAGATAAAGATAAGATGAAAAGACACAGTAAATTGAATAAGATGCTCATTTAAAATTTAAAGGGTATAACTGGAATAAAAAAATTAAAATTTTACCCGGGGTGTGAAGAGAAAATGCCGGGGGGTTAATAGATGGACCCCAATTACTGGGAAATTTAATACAACTAATGGCAAAATTAATACAAATTTAATGGCTTTAAACTCACTCTCGGATTGCCTTTTTCATACATGTTTTGTTTTGGTTGAAAAATATCGAGGATAACTCGAATAATTTAAGTGCAAGAAGAATATTAGTCTCCTAGGTTTTTTTTTTTAATTTTTAAAGATACATACATACAAGGAAAACCTTTTACCCATTCTCACTTGATCTCAGTCCATTATCTCCAAGCCAATTCTCTATGTTTTAGCCACTCCTAGACCTTCCCAAAGCTGAAATTATGCAACCCTGATGATGGGTCTTAAACTCATCAAAGCCCAAGCCAAAATAAAATCAATTAAATCTAATTTAATCGCTTGTCGACGTTGTATATCGATCGATATATTTATAATTGTTATGAATATATACAACATGATTTATTTCTCAAATCATATTCAAATTTTATAATTAATATTTCATAAATATTAATTAATTTAATTAATTTATAACAATTATAAACTAATTAAATCATTCGGTCTTAAGGGAATTCATCATTTCAGTTGTGTAACTCTTGGGTATAAATTTGATTAGCGATTAACATCGAACTATTCTAATGTTAACGTTCACACGTCACATAGCAGGTGGTGTGACATTATGGCCAAATTTATCGCTTACTCATTTTTGGTAAATATCCAATTTTAGTTTACTAAGCGTTACTCGTTTGTGACATTTGTTTACACCAATTTTCTTCACCAAAACTATATCATTTTAGACTTATGGAACTTGCTAATAGTCAAAATTTCAACCTCATCCACATTCAACTTTATAGTCCAAATACAAAGTCCTTAGTTCAATAATAACAATTATTATTAACCGAAATGCTTTAGTCAGAGACTTTGACATTGAGTTGACTTGAGTTGACTGTGATACTAACCGCATATAACCGAGGAGACGAATCCTCTCTTAAATAATGCTTCACTTCCAATACTTCCACTCGACCCAACTATAGTCACTCGATGGATGTCATGCCTTGATTTGGCTATAATCAAAGCGAAGCTTTCATATTGAAGATCCATGGTATTCTCAAGTCGAGAGAGCTGTGTAAAACAGTCACATTGATATTTTCTGTTTGACCGTAGTTATATTAACCAACAGAAAACTATTGAGTGAGTCTTTCCATAGTTATCCAATAACTATTAGTCCCCTAGGTACCCCAGCAGTCATGAGTAATACACTGCCCAATATTTGGAGAGCGTTATGTACTCCAGTCTCAACGGATACATCGCTATCCAGTTTCGATGCATCTTGACTAGGAACATTTAAAATGGTATATTTGTTTCGTTGTGATAAATTACTCACTGTTACAACACTTTGTAACTACTATCACAAAATATACCGTTTATGAATTTTCTATTAAATATACTTTTAATTAAGTCAATTAATTAATATAATCACATTATATCAAGTATATAATAGGAAGAATACCTTTATTTCGAATAACATTGGTCAACGAGTTAGATATATGTAACAAATTACATAATTGCCCCTAGGGCATACCCCTAACTCTATCAATCTCTCACTTTCACTTGGGGTCAATTATGTAATCTAATTCAAGCTTCTTCAATCAATTTTCTCTAGACCAATTAGGTCAGTCCCTTAGTGAATGGGTATGCTATTATGTTTTAATTATCTACTTTGTCGATTAACTCTCGCTGGCACTGATAAACTGCCTTTATCATGTGGAACGATTCAAGGTATATGTCTTTCGACTTCTAGTGAATTTTAAGTTCTATCATGACAAATTTCATGACATTGTTATCTTACAACAATATTAGGAGATTATCAACATTTGGAATCACCTTTGGCTCAATTATAAATTTGTGCATTTATATCTATATACATTGGTTTATTATAGCACTATTCAAATTAATGTTCATAACATTTCATTGAATCGACCACAATCCCCTTTATTTTGAAACATTTTCAAATTAAAGATTTTAACTTGAATTTTATCACTGACATGTTATACTCAATATCACTTATAAAAGTTTGTGTCCAAACATTCCATCATAACGAGTTCGTTGTTTCTATAAACAATTCTCTAGTATTTCATAAATACGCGATAATACCTCAAACAACCATTTAGTGATATCAATTTGGATTTTATATTTACTCCATGTATCAAATACATAAACAAAACACAATATTATACACAACATAACTGTATGATAATTCCCATTGCTAATGCATAAGGATTCCGACTTACATGTTCTCCTTTTAATAGGGTGCTCTTGTATATCGTTTCGGGACAATCCCTATATCTTTTATACTCACCATAAAAGACATCATTTACAATCCAAAATTGAGTATTAAAACAACTAAAGTTGGTTTTAATACAAGTATATTGTTAAAATCAACAACGTGTTGTTTACTTATAGATTATAAATATCAATATACCTTTTAACGTTCTTTCTTATGAGCATACGCTTCCTCTGCACTTTGATTAAAAATCAAACTGTTGATATTTCTGTCAAAATACTTATTCAATTTTGATGCTTATAAAATGGTACATTCATATCATTTCTTGGATCATATCCAAAGACTCACAAACCCAATATCGCTCCCACTGACTTTAAGGCATTTTTGGTTAATACGTGTAAACGACTTACTCTAAATCATTATTTAGAATTTTCTGTTTCAATACATAAAACCCAAACACTAAGTCTTATCAAGCGATAATTTCGTGAGTAAATCTGAATTAACTTGAGCATGTTGAATATCTAATATGTTATGCTAATTTTAATAATTGAAATTTGCGATATAAATCAACACTGCTCATTTAATTCCAACCACATTAGTCTTTCCAATAAAAACACAATCTCGATCGATGGATCACATCTCTTTGGTTGCGGCCACTAAAATAATGTTTTGATAGCGTGATTGGAATTCTTTCAGATTTGCGCATCATACCATATAGAGTCAACAATTTTAATGGTTTAATTGAACAACTGAGGGTAATGTATATTTTCGACATTAATAAGAAACTCACAGTTTCTCTTTGACGTATAAGAATACTTGTTAAACATTCTAATGCTATGTGTTCATTTAGGTTAGGTAATTTTACTTCATCTCATATAATCAGTTCAATCTTTGGACCGGATCCAATTTCATTTAACTACTAAAAATTTCTCAAGAAATTCCTTCACAATGAAGTTGATATATCTTGAAACAACAATTGTTTCTTAGTGCAAATAGAATAGGGATTCATAAACGATTTATGAACCTTTTTATTTATAAAACTGATTTTAGTTTAAAAAAATTATGTTCAAAATGTAAATATGTCATTTGATGACAGACCTTTCCAAAAATCTTTTGGAGATTCATACAAGACCCCTCATGAACAATTATTAAGTACAATCTTTCAACTCGCACAACCTGCCAACTCCTTAGCCTAGGATATGTTGGGATTTCTTACAAACCCTTATCTTGTATGATTTTGTAAACTGTTGTTTAGATGAAATAATATCAACCTTGTGTACTAATCTTAAGTACATGACTTTATAGAAAGAAACTAACTCAACTTCACTCACAATTAATTCTAAATTGTTCAACAATGTCTGATTACTCCTTATCAATGCATTATTATGTATCACATGGAGGTGTGACTTCTGAGATTGAATTTATATTCATTTTTAGGTACATTTGGAACTCTTTCCAATATATTCACTTATTCGATCAAATCATTTTATTATATTGCATGTTATTTTATTTACTTTCTTTTACATTCTATGATTTTATCATAAACTTACTACATGTGTATCGAATACACAAGTTCATGTTGGTAATAAATCATCGATGAATATAACAAAGTATGTGGAATCCTTTTGGTACTAATTGACTTGTCATTGCATACATCAATATGTATTAATTCAAAGAGTTCATCAACTCTTATGATGCTCCCACTGAATGGTGATAGCCATTAATTGGTTGAGATATGCTTAACCCGTATCATATGATTCATAATCATATAGTAAAATTATTTCTCAAAACTACGATTTAGTCTATAATTCCAAAACAACTGTAAATAATATTAGATACATATGTATTTTTTATTGCATCGCTTTTACTATGAAAACAAATTCCATAACATAGTTCTATTTCATAATGAATATTCGTAGTACTCATATTGAAATATAGTTATATCTATTTTTCACTCAATGCTAAAAATAAACATCATTTCACAAATAATGTTTGGTACATTTTACGGAAACAATTTCCATAATTTGATGCAATCATTAGGTGCTATATGGCATGCTCCCACTATTTCCGCCATTGCTATAATAGCGTACTAAATTTAGAGGTCCACCATTCACTTAATATTGTTAATATTGTTTACCTGTTTCATAGGCTGCAACTAGTTTACAGTAGAGAGTTCGTTGATCAAATATCTTGAACTCAAAGAAATATGTAACGACCCGTATTTTACGTGTCGATAAATAGTAGAATTTACAGGTCGTTAGTATTGTTTATGTTGTTTCTAGCCTGAGTCGTTTAGAAAGTTAACTCATGTGTTAGTGATGAGTTTGAGTTCTCAAGTTTTGAGTCGTTAACGAGTCAACATGTTGAGGGTTGAGTTTGGACCGAGTTAAGGTAGGCAGCGACTCATGGTCTTGGACGAGTCAGTGGGTTAGCCTGTTAGAGTTTGGACCGAATTAAGGTAGTGGGCGACTCATATGGTAACCGACTCATAGAGGCAGCGACTTATAGGTATGGTCGAGTTAGTATGTGGCCGAGTTAAGGGGTTGACCGACTCATAGGGGAGACCGACCTAAGAGGATAGTGAGATAAGAAGTGTGGCCGAGTCAACGAGTTACGACTCATAGGGTTTGCCGAGTTAAGGAGTTGAGTCGGTGGGTGTTGAGTCGGCAGAGGTTGTTGAGTCATATGCAGTTGAGTCGGCTAGGGCTTAGGTCGGCCATAAGACTAAGTCGTTAGGTCGGTAGGTACCCAGTATGACCTAGTGTAGTTGAGTCGGCATGTTAGTTGAGTCGCCATACGACTTAGGACTTAGGAAAATACGGCAGTGTCTTATGTCGTAAGCCATTGAGTCGTTAGCATGCTGTGCCGTATTTGGTTAGGTCGGTAGGTCGTGTGACCCTTCGTGCGTGTTGTGTTAGTTAGGTCGTATGAGTCGTACACGGGTTAAGGTTGTTAGGAGTTAAGACATGAGGCCTTGCGTTGTGTTGAGTTGGCAAGTGGCATGGGCGACTCAGGGAGATGAGTCGGCAACGACTTAAGAGCGGCCGAGTCAGGGAGAAATCAGCCTATAAATAGAGGGGTTTGGCTCACTTCTTGGTACCCGGTTTTTGAAGCAACGAAGTGCTGCCATTTTGGGAACTCGACTACAACATTTCTTCATCTTCTTTTCTCCATTCCAATCTAATTCTAACATCCATCCAAGATCGAAGATCGAGATTGAAGATCCTAGAGACAAAGTTGAAGATCTTCATCCAACGAAGCTAGATTTCATCGTTTTAAGCGAGATTTCGCCGGATCAAGCCTTGATCTTCGCTGTCCAGATCTGAAGTGTTTAGTTTTTGAGGTGTTTAGGTGATTTGGTGAGTGGTAGTTATCTCTCACGCGGACCCTAAGGAGTATATTGGATTGGTGGTTTGTTGGAGTGTTGTAGATAGTGATTTTGTGCATTTTCCTTAGATCCAAGTATAGATCCATTGTTGTGAAGATGTTTATCTATGCAAGTTCATTTATTAAGTTATAGAAACAAAACCCATGTTTTATATTTGATAGATCTATGCTTAAAACTATGATTTCATGTATGTTAGACTTATGCTCATTTATTTACGAAATTGCCACTATAGTTAATATTGCTTATTAGATCTTGTTTGAATGCTTGAATGTTTGGATACATGATTGATTAGATTGTTTCAAGTTAGCAAATGGTTGATTTGGAACAAGATGGTTGGAGATGATTCGAAAGCTAAGTGGAAAGGCTCTTGAATGGTGAAAGCTGTTTATGGCATATGAAGCGGATGTTGAAGCTCATATGTATGGATTGGATGATGTTGAGATGGGACTTTGCCATGATGCGAGGAGGCAAACCATGATGTTGAGTTGGGACGGGTTATGATGACGTTCCAAGCACGGGCTACGACGACGTGCAAAGTTATGTTGATAACTCGGTAATGCGATCCGGGTAGGTGATAATGGTTAGCTTGAGAGGCGCTTGAGCTAGTATGGAAATAGTCGTCGAGGAGGATGACTAGGAGGCTAAGATCTTATCGTTGTTGAAGGTTCTAGCATGCTCAAAGCAAGAGTACGTTGGAACGGGCTGCGACGACGTTCCAAGCACGGGCTGCGACGACGTGCTAGTACTCTGGGTAGTTGCGAAAATTCCTAGGCACGGGCTGCGACGACGTGCGGAGTTATGTCTAGAACCGGGGTTACCATTAGTCCTTGACAGGTGGTCATTCAATTAACGGTGAAATCATGGCAATGATAACAGTGATAGCCAGAGTCATGGATGTTTGGTTGTATTATCATTCAGTCTCAAGAGCGGTATTTTCTGGGTGCTTATCTGATCTTGGTTTAGGCCTTGGGGGTTTGTGTTTGGAAAACATCGCCCTTGACTCGAGTGATTATTGCTTTACCTTAATTATCTGTAATGTTATGCTTGCTTCTTCTTATTGTGTGTCTGGGGGCTATCACTGTAGAAAGAGGTGGAGTGGGATGGTTTGGTTCCTATTCCTTTTATCCCTTTTGCTCTTTTGGTATGTTTGGTAGTTAATTTACTGCTCACTAAGACTTTGTCTGACTCAAGGTTTTATGTCTCCTCTTATTACCTTGGGCTGTTCATCCATGTTGGGATGGGCAGACTAGGTAGCAGGTGACAGGTGCTGTTCTTGGAGATCTACGCTGATGATGACGAAGACGAGCAGGAGGCTTTGCATATTAGTTTTCTTACTATTTGTACTGGGAGTTCCGCTGCTTGTATATATATTCTGAGTGCTATGTAGTGAGGCTTTGATGTATGGATTGCCTGGATGATTGTATCAAACTACTGTGATGCTTATATGATGATTTCCTGTTATGAAGCTTCACTATATATATATATATCATTTCTCTATTGTATTTTATCCATGCGCTGTGAGTTATGCGATAGAGTTTCTGTTTTATTTTTACCCCGACTATCGTCCATGGCTACCTGGCATGCCTTTCAGCGCATTATTTCCTTGTTATGGTGCGGGAGTCATGGGCGGTCGTCACATTTGGTATCAGAGCCAGGTTAATCGATTTTAGCCAACGCTCGCTGAGGTAACTACGTATGAGAGACGTAATTGTATTTTGATGGATGATTACTATACATAATATAGTAGCTTAGAAGGATTTGAACTCCTTATGCAGTTGTTTCTTAAGGTGTTCTAATCATTCTTATTACAGATATTAAGGATGAGTCGAAGAGGGAGACCAGCTGCAAGGGAAAGCCGTGCTGATGAAGGAGCTGTTGATTATGGAACTATGTTCGAAGCGATGATGACTTCGATCATGAGAAGGATACCAGCTTCAGGATCATCAGTGGATGTGGGAGTTCAAGTTCAAGCTCCAAGACCGGTGGATTTTGCTAAGCTTTGCAAGGATTATACTTCTCTTGGAGGAAAAGCTTTCTTGGGGACGGAGTCAACTATTGAGGTGCAGAGATGGATTGATGCATGTCGAAGGATCTTTGGTGACTTAGGGATTGAGGATGCAACCAAGAGAAAGCTTGCATCGAGACAGCTTCAGGGAAGAGCTGCTGATTGGTGGAATTCTATCACCATCGATACACCAGAAGAAGAGATTACTTGGGAGCAATTCCAAGTTAGATTTGAAGCTAAGTTCATCTCTACGGCTCAGAAGTCTGTTTTGTTCAAGAGGTTTGTAGAGCTCAAGCAAGGTGGGAGACCAGTTCTTGAGTATATTTCCGAGTTCGAAGCCTTGTCCAAGTATGCCAGATCGTATATTGATTCTCCCTACCAGAAGAATGAGAAGTTTGTGACCGGTTTGGATGCTTATCTTGGGAGGCAGTTAGTGGATCATTTGGACGATCCATTTGAGAAGCTTGTGGAGAAAGCCCTTAGGCATGAGAGTCTGTTTCCTAAGGAAAGTTCTGTTGTGGCTGTAACCAGGGAAGGATCTAGACCACAGCAGAGTGGCAACAAGAAGAGGAAGCAGCAGCAACAGAGGGGTAGGGATGGCCAGAAGAAGCCGAAGGGCGAAGTGACTTGTTATAATTGCCAGCAGAAGGGCCATCTCTCCAAGGATTGTAGGAATCCAAAGGCGCCGGCGAAATGCCACAACTGTGATAAACCAGGGCATTTCAGGAAGGACTGTCCAGAACCGAGGAAGGACAGGCAGATTGTGCAAGCTTATGCTTTGGGAGTTGTGCCGTCATCTTCAAAAGCTCCTACTGCTGAAGAGAAGGGGAAGAGTGTGGTGGTTCAAGGTACTCTTTCTATTTGTGGTGTTCCAGTTAGAGTGTTGTTTGATACTGGAGCATCGCATTCTTTTGTTTGTAATGATTTGGTAGGCCGGTTAGGTTTGAAACCAGATATTGTTGATAGGCCATTGGTTGTGACTAATCCGGTTGGGGGTTCGTCATGTTTGTGTATGATATGCCGTGGTCTGGTTGTGTCGAGTCATGATTGCTCGTTTGATTGTGATTGCTTTGTTCTGAACTTTGCGGGGTTCGGAATTATTTTGGGTATGGACTGGCTTAGGAAGTATGCGGCTAGGATTGATTGTGAGAGGCTTGAGGTGACAGTCGGGAATGTGGAAGGGCAAAAGGTTGTGATACGATGTAAGCATGAGGAAGGCGTCTTCATGAGCTTCATGTATTCGCTGGTTGTTCCACGGGATGGACTGTCATCGGTGCCAATTGTGAATGGATTTGAGGACGTCTTTGACGAAGTCAAAGGGTTACCGCCGCATAGGGAGATCGAGTTTCGTATCGATCTAGTTGAGGGAGCCAGACCTGTTGTGATGCCTCTTAGGCGGATGGCGCCTAGGGAGCAGCTAGAGTTGAGGGTGCAGGTTGATGACCTTTTGCAGAAAGGATTCATTCGGAGAAGTGTGTCCGAATGGGGTGCACCAGTTGTGTTCGCAACCAAAGCGGATGGATCGTTGAGGTTGTGTGTGGATTATCGTGAGCTGAATAAGTTGACTAGGAAGAACAAGTATCCATTGCCGAGAATAGATGACTTGTTTGATCAGCTTCACGAGGCTAAGGTGTTTTCTCAGATGGATTTGGCAACGGGATTTCACCAGTTGAGAGTGGCGAAGGATAGTGTGCCAAAGACTGCTTTCAGGACACCATCCGGTTTTTATGAGTGGCTGGTAATGCCGTTTGGATTGACTAACGCACCAGCATATTTTGTGGATCTTATGAATAGAGTGTTCAGAGATCAGTTGAATAAGTTCGTGCTTGTGTTCGTGGATGATATTCTGATTTATTCCAGAACTGAGGAAGAGCACAAGACACACTTGAGGATTGTTTTGGGGATCTTACGGAAACATCAGCTGAAGGCTAAGTTTTCGAAGTGTCACTTCTGGAAGAGTGAAGTGAGGTTCTTAGGCCATGTTATCTCGGGAAATGGAATAGCGGTTGATCCCGCTAAGGTGGCAGCAATCCAGGATTGGGTTAGACCTGAGAATGCGTCTGATGTGAGAAGTTTTCTTGGATTAGCAGGATATTATCGTCGGTTTATCAAAGACTTTTCCAAGATAGCTGCACCGTTAACAGGATTGACGAAAAAGAACTAAGTGTTCAGATGGGATGATAAGTGTGAGCAAGCTTTCGTAATCCTGAAAGAACGGCTGACAAGTGCTCCTGTTTTAACTATTCCAAGTGGGAATGATGAGATGGTGGTTTACACCGACGCATGTGGCACTGGACTTGGAGCAGTGCTAATGCAGAAGGATAAGGTTGTTGCGTATGCTAGTCGACAACTGAAGCCGCATGAAAGGAATTATCCAACTCATGATTTGGAGTTAGCGGCGATTGTGTTTGCTTTGAAGATGTGGAGGCATTATCTATTGGGAGTTAGATTCGAGTTGTTTACAGATCATAAATCGTTGAAGTATCTGTTCTCCCAAAAGGATTTGAATCTTCGACAGCAACGGTGGCTAGAGTTTCTGGCATCTTATGATTTTGGTATAGCCTATACTCTGGGAAAAGGTAACGCAGTGGCTGATGCGTTAAGTCGAAGACATGCAGGTTTGGGAGCCATGTTTTCAGAATGGAAGAGTCTCGAGTATTTGGCTGGATTTGACTTCAGGCCTAGATGTGAATTGGAACCTGAGATGTTAGCAAACTTATCGATAAGACCTACTCTTGTGGAAAGAATTGGCGAGAGCCAAAAGCGAGACGATAAGCTTGTCAAGATCATCCGAGATTTGGAATCTGGATTGGACCCAGAGAAGGATAAGGGATTCGAGGTCGATCGAGAGGGTTGGCTTCGGAAGCAAGGACGATTGGTTGTTCCCGATGTAGATGGATTGAGAGATGAAATTCTGAAGGAAGGTCATCACTCGAAGTTGACAATTCATCCAGGTGGAAATAAGATGTATCGGGATATGAAGAGAACTTACTACTGGGAAGGCATGAAGAAGGATGTTGGAAGTTTTATTTCCAAGTGTATGAACTGCCAGTTGGTGAAAGCTGAGCAGAAGAAGCCCAGTGGATTGCTTCAGCCATTAGAGGTTCCTACATGGAAGTGGGAGCAAGTGTCGATGGATTTTATCGATGGTCTACCTAGGACAAGGGCGGGAAATGAAGGGATTTGGGTCATAGTAGATCGTTTGACCAAGAGTGCAAGGTTCATTCCTGTTCAATCAACTAGGACTGCATCGAAGTTGGCTGAGTTGTATGTTAAGTGGATAGTTCGATTCCATGGTGTTCCGAAGTGTATAGTGAGCGATCGAGACCCATTGTTCACTAGTGGATTTTGGAAGAGCTTCCAGGAAGTTTTGGGAACCAAGTTGTGTTTGAGTACAGCTTATCACCCTCAAATAGATGGTCAGACTGAGAGAGTTAACCGAGTTTTGGAAGATCTTCTCAGAGCTTGTGTTTTGGACTTCGGAGGATCATGGGAAGATCACCTTCATTTGGTGGAATTTGCATATAACAACAGTTATCAGTCGAGCATTGGTATGGCACCATATGAGGCATTATATGGAAGACCGTGTAACTCTCCGACATGTTGGTTGGAAACTGGAGAAAAGCTGATGCTTGGGCCAGAGATGATCCGACAGACTTCGGATTGTATAGAGATCATTCGGCAACGAATGAGGGTAGCCCAAGATCGTCAGAAAAGTTATGCCGATAATCGTCGTAAGGATCTGGAGTTCGACGTAGGTGAGATGGTTTTTGTGAAGATTTCTCCTTTGAAGAGTGTTATTAGATTCGGGAAGAAAGGGAAATTGACTCCGAGATTTGTTGGGCCATTCCCGATTATCGAGCGAATTGGAAAGCTCGCTTATAGATTGGAGTTACCAGAAAAGATGGCGGGTGTGCACAATGTTTTCCATGTATCTTATCTACGGAAGTATGTGCATGACCCAACTACGGTGGTTTCTGCTGATAGCTGTGAAGACTTGAAGGTTGATCCAGTGTTTAGAAGACCTCGTAAGCCGCTTCGTATTGTTGAAACCGATACGAAACAGCTTAGGAGGAAGACGATTACGCTGCTCAAGGTACAATGGAGTGATGATGTTAACGACTGTACGTGGGAGGAGGAAGAGAGGATGAAGGCAGCTCATCCCGGACTCTTCGAGGTATGGCCCTAAAGTGTCGTGACATCTCATGAATTTGTAGCTTGTTCTAAGTCTTAGAATTCTGCATGCTAGGCTCGAATTGGATGCATGGTTTGTTGATTGCTATGGATGGTAGGCATGCGGAAAATCTTTGATTGCTGTTGTTTGCTTGGAATTTCGGGGGCGAAATTCCTAAGGGGGAGAGAATGTAACGACCCGTATTTTACGTGTCGATAAATCGTAGAATTTACAGGTCGTTAGTATTGTTTATGTTGTTTCTAGCCTGAGTCGTTTAGAAAGTTAACTCATGTGTTAGTGATGAGTTTGAGTTCTCAAGTTTTGAGTCGTTAACGAGTCAACATGTTGAGGGTTGAGTTTGGACCGAGTTAAGGTAGGCAGCGACTCATGGTCTTGGACGAGTCAGTGGGTTAGCCTGTTAGAGTTTGGACCGAATTAAGGTAGTGGGCGACTCATATGGTAACCGACTCATAGAGGCAGCGACTTATAGGTATGGTCGAGTTAGTATGTGGCCGAGTTAAGGGGTTGACCGACTCATAGGGGTGACCGACCTAAGAGGATAGTGAGATAAGAAGTGTGGCCGAGTCAACGAGTTACGACTCATAGGGTTTGCCGAGTTAAGGAGTTGAGTCGGTGGGTGTTGAGTCGGCAGAGGTTGTTGAGTCATATGCAGTTGAGTCGGCTAGGGCTTAGGTCGGCCATAAGACTAAGTCGTTAGGTCGGTAGGTACCCAGTATGACCTAGTGTAGTTGAGTCGGCATGTTAGTTGAGTCGCCATACGACTTAGGACTTAGGAAAATACGGCAGTGTCTTATGTCGTAAGCCATTGAGTCGTTAGCATGCTGTGCCGTATTTGGTTAGGTCGGTAGGTCGTGTGACCCTTCGTGCGTGTTGTGTTAGTTAGGTCGTATGAGTCGTACACGGGTTAAGGTTGTTAGGAGTTAAGACATGAGGCCCTGCGTTGTGTTGAGTTGGCAAGTGGCATGGGCGACTCAGGGAGATGAGTCGGCAACGACTTAAGAGCGGCCGAGTCAGGGAGAAATCAGCCTATAAATAGAGGGGTTTGGCTCACTTCTTGGTACCCGGTTTTTGAAGCAACGAAGTGCTGCCATTTTGGGAACTCAACTACAACATTTCTTCATCTTCTTTTCTCCATTCCAATCTAATTCTAACATCCATCCAAGATCGAAGATCGAGATTGAAGATCCTAGAGACAAAGTTGAAGATCTTCATCCAACGAAGCTAGATTTCATCGTTTTAAGCGAGATTTCGCCGGATCAAGCCTTGATCTTCGCTGTCCAGATATGAAGTGTTTAGTTTTTGAGGTGTTTAGGTGATTTGGTGAGTGGTAGTTATCTCTCACGCGGACCCTAAGGAGTATATTGGATTGGTGGTTTGTTGGAGTGTTGTAGATAGTGATTTTGTGCATTTTCCTTAGATCCAAGTATAGATCCATTGTTGTGAAGATGTTTATCTATGCAAGTTCATTTATTAAGTTATAGAAACAAAACCCATGTTTTATATTTGATAGATCTATGCTTAAAACTATGATTTCATGTATGTTAGACTTATGCTCATTTATTTACGAAATTGCCACTATAGTTAATATTGCTTATTAGATCTTGTTTGAATGCTTGAATGTTTGGATACATGATTGATTAGATTGTTTCAAGTTAGCAAATGGTTGATTTGGAACAAGATGGTTGGAGATGATTCGAAAGCTAAGTGGAAAGGCTCTTGAATGGTGAAAGCTGTTTATGGCATATGAAGCGGATGTTGAAGCTCATATGTATGGATTGGATGATGTTGAGATGGGACTTTGCCATGATGCGAGGAGGCAAACCATGATGTTGAGTTGGGACGGGTTATGATGACGTTCCAAGCACGGGCTACGACGACGTGCAAAGTTATGTTGATAACTCGGTAATGCGATCCGGGTAGGTGATAATGGTTAGCTTGAGAGGCGCTTGAGCTAGTATGGAAATAGTCGTCGAGGAGGATGACTAAGAGGCTAAGATCTTATCGTTGTTGAAGGTTCTAGCATGCTCAAAGCAAGAGTACGTTGGAACGGGCTGCGACGACGTTCCAAGCACGGGCTGCGACGACGTGCTAGTACTCTGGGTAGTTGCGAAAATTCCTAGGCACGGGCTGCGACGACGTGCGGAGTTATGTCTAGAACCGGGGTTACCATTAGTCCTTGACAGGTGGTCATTCAATTAACGGTGAAATCATGGCAATGATAACAGTGATAGCCAGAGTCATGGATGTTTGGTTGTATTATCATTCGGTCTCAAGAGCGGTATTTTCTGGGTGCTTATCTGATCTTGGTTTAGGCCTTGGGGGTTTGTGTTTGGAAAACATCGCCCTTGACTCGAGTGATTATTGCTTTACCTTAATTATCTGTTATGTTATGCTTGCTTCTTCTTATTGTGTGTCTGGGGGCTATCACTGTAGAAAGAGGTGGAGTGGGATGGTTTGGTTCCTATTCCTTTTATCCCTTTTGCTCTTTTGGTATGTTTGGTAGTTAATTTACTGCTCACTAAGACTTTGTCTGACTCAAGGTTTTATGTCTCCTCTTATTACCTTGGGCTGTTCATCCATGTTGGGATGGGCAGACTAGGTAGCAGGTGACAGGTGCTGTTCTTGGAGATCTACGCTGATGATGACGAAGACGAGCAGGAGGCTTTGCATATTAGTTTTCTTACTATTTGTACTGGGAGTTCCGCTGCTTGTATATATATTCTGAGTGCTATGTAGTGAGGCTTTGATGTATGGATTGCCTGGATGATTGTATCAAACTACTGTGATGCTTATATGATGATTTCCTGTTATGAAGCTTCACTATATATATATATATCATTTCTCTATTGTATTTTATCCATGCGCTGTGAGTTATGCGATAGAGTTTCTGTTTTATTTTTACCCCGACTATCGTCCATGGCTACCTGGCATGCCTTTCAGCGCATTATTTCCTTGTTATGGTGCGGGAGTCATGGGCGGTCGTCACATTTGGTATCAGAGCCAGGTTAATCGATTTTAGCCAACGCTCGCTGAGGTAACTACGTATGAGAGACGTAATTGTATTTTGATGGATGATTACTATACATAATATAGTAGCTTAGAAGGATTTGAACTCCTTATGCAGTTGTTTCTTAAGGTGTTCTAATCATTCTTATTACAGATATTAAGGATGAGTCGAAGAGGGAGACCAGCTGCAAGGGAAAGCCGTGCTGATGAAGGAGCTGTTGATTATGGAACTATGTTCGAAGCGATGATGACTTCGATCATGAGAAGGATACCAGCTTCAGGATCATCAGTGGATGTGGGAGTTCAAGTTCAAGCTCCAAGACCGGTGGATTTTGCTAAGCTTTGCAAGGATTATACTTCTCTTGGAGGAAAAGCTTTCTTGGGGACGGAGTCAACTATTGAGGTGCAGAGATGGATTGATGCATGTCGAAGGATCTTTGGTGACTTAGGGATTGAGGATGCAACCAAGAGAAAGCTTGCATCGAGACAGCTTCAGGGAAGAGCTGCTGATTGGTGGAATTCTATCACCATCGATACACCAGAAGAAGAGATTACTTGGGAGCAATTCCAAGTTAGATTTGAAGCTAAGTTCATCTCTACGGCTCAGAAGTCTGTTTTGTTCAAGAGGTTTGTAGAGCTCAAGCAAGGTGGGAGACCAGTTCTTGAGTATATTTCCGAGTTCGAAGCCTTGTCCAAGTATGCCAGATCGTATATTGATTCTCCCTACCAGAAGAACGAGAAGTTTGTGACCGGTTTGGATGCTTATCTTGGGAGGCAGTTAGTGGATCATTTGGACGATCCATTTGAGAAGCTTGTGGAGAAAGCCCTTAGGCATGAGAGTCTGTTTCCTAAGGAAAGTTCTGTTGTGGCTGTAACCAGGGAAGGATCTAGACCACAGCAGAGTGGCAACAAGAAGAGGAAGCAGCAGCAACAGAGGGGTAGGGATGGCCAGAAGAAGCCGAAGGGCGAAGTGACTTGTTATAATTGCCAGCAGAAGGGCCATCTCTCCAAGGATTGTAGGAATCCAAAGGCGCCGGCGAAATGCCACAACTGTGATAAACCAGGGCATTTCAGGAAGGACTGTCCAGAACCGAGGAAGGACAGGCAGATTGTGCAAGCTTATGCTTTGGGAGTTGTGCCGTCATCTTCAAAAGCTCCTACTGCTGAAGAGAAGGGGAAGAGTGTGGTGGTTCAAGGTACTCTTTCTATTTGTGGTGTTCCAGTTAGAGTGTTGTTTGATACTGGAGCATCGCATTCTTTTGTTTGTAATGATTTGGTAGGCCGGTTAGGTTTGAAACCGGATATTGTTGATAGGCCATTGGTTGTGACTAATCCGGTTGGGGGTTCGTCATGTTTGTGTATGATATGCCGTGGTCTGGTTGTGTCGAGTCATGATTGCTCGTTTGATTGTGATTGCTTTGTTCTGAACTTTGCGGGGTTCGGAATTATTTTGGGTATGGACTGGCTTAGGAAGTATGCGGCTAGGATTGATTGTGAGAGGCTTGAGGTGACAGTCGGGAATGTGGAAGGGCGAAAGGTTGTGATACGATGTAAGCATGAGGAAGGCGTCTTCATGAGCTTCATGTATTCGCTGGTTGTTCCACGGGATGGACTGTCATCGGTGCCAATTGTGAATGGATTTGAGGACGTCTTTGACGAAGTCAAAGGGTTACCGCCGCATAGGGAGATCGAGTTTCGTATCGATCTAGTTGAGGGAGCCAGACCTGTTGTGATGCCTCTTAGGCGGATGGCGCCTAGGGAGCAGCTAGAGTTGAGGGTGCAGGTTGATGACCTTTTGCAGAAAGGATTCATTCGGAGAAGTGTGTCCGAATGGGGTGCACCAGTTGTGTTCGCAACCAAAGCGGATGGATCGTTGAGGTTGTGTGTGGATTATCGTGAGCTGAATAAGTTGACTAGGAAGAACAAGTATCCATTGCCGAGAATAGATGACTTGTTTGATCAGCTTCACGAGGCTAAGGTGTTTTCTCAGATGGATTTGGCAACGGGATTTCACCAGTTGAGAGTGGCGAAGGATAGTGTGCCAAAGACTGCTTTCAGGACACCATCCGGTTTTTATGAGTGGCTGGTAATGCCGTTTGGATTGACTAACGCACCAGCATATTTTGTGGATCTTATGAATAGAGTGTTCAGAGATCAGTTGAATAAGTTCGTGCTTGTGTTCGTGGATGATATTCTGATTTATTCCAGAACTGAGGAAGAGCACAAGACACACTTGAGGATTGTTTTGGGGATCTTACGGAAACATCAGCTGAAGGCTAAGTTTTCGAAGTGTCACTTCTGGAAGAGTGAAGTGAGGTTCTTAGGCCATGTTATCTCGGGAAATGGAATAGCGGTTGATCCCGCTAAGGTGGCAGCAATCCAGGATTGGGTTAGACCTGAGAATGCGTCTGATGTGAGAAGTTTTCTTGGATTAGCAGGATATTATCGTCGGTTTATCAAAGACTTTTCCAAGATAGCTGCACCGTTAACAGGATTGACGAAAAAGAACTAAGTGTTCAGATGGGATGATAAGTGTGAGCAAGCTTTCGTAATCCTGAAAGAACGGCTGACAAGTGCTCCTGTTTTAACTATTCCAAGTGGGAATGATGAGATGGTGGTTTACACCGACGCATGTGGCACTGGACTTGGAGCAGTGCTAATGCAGAAGGATAAGGTTGTTGCGTATGCTAGTCGACAACTGAAGCCGCATGAAAGGAATTATCCAACTCATGATTTGGAGTTAGCGGCGATTGTGTTTGCTTTGAAGATGTGGAGGCATTATCTATTGGGAGTTAGATTCGAGTTGTTTACAGATCATAAATCGTTGAAGTATCTGTTCTCCCAAAAGGATTTGAATCTTCGACAGCAACGGTGGCTAGAGTTTCTGGCATCTTATGATTTTGGTATAGCCTATACTCTGGGAAAAGGTAACGCAGTGGCTGATGCGTTAAGTCGAAGACATGCAGGTTTGGGAGCCATGTTTTCAGAATGGAAGAGTCTCGAGTATTTGGCTGGATTTGACTTCAGGCCTAGATGTGAATTGGAACCTGAGATGTTAGCAAACTTATCGATAAGACCTACTCTTGTGGAAAGAATTGGCGAGAGCCAAAAGCGAGACGATAAGCTTGTCAAGATCATCCGAGATTTGGAATCTGGATTGGACCCAGAGAAGGATAAGGGATTCGAGGTCGATCGAGAGGGTTGGCTTCGGAAGCAAGGACGATTGGTTGTTCCCGATGTAGATGGATTGAGAGATGAAATTCTGAAGGAAAGTCATCACTCGAAGTTGACAATTCATCCAGGTGGAAATAAGATGTATCGGGATATGAAGAGAACTTACTACTGGGAAGGCATGAAGAAGGATGTTGGAAGTTTTATTTCCAAGTGTATGAACTGCCAGTTGGTGAAAGCTGAGCAGAAGAAGCCCAGTGGATTGCTTCAGCCATTAGAGGTTCCTACATGGAAGTGGGAGCAAGTGTCGATGGATTTTATCGATGGTCTACCTAGGACAAGGGCGGGAAATGAAGGGATTTGGGTCATAGTAGATCGTTTGACCAAGAGTGCAAGGTTCATTCCTGTTCAATCAACTAGGACTGCATCGAAGTTGGCTGAGTTGTATGTTAAGTGGATAGTTCGATTCCATGGTGTTCCGAAGTGTATAGTGAGCGATCGAGACCCATTGTTCACTAGTGGATTTTGGAAGAGCTTCCAGGAAGTTTTGGGAACCAAGTTGTGTTTGAGTACAGCTTATCACCCTCAAATAGATGGTCAGACTGAGAGAGTTAACCGAGTTTTGGAAGATCTTCTCAGAGCTTGTGTTTTGGACTTCGGAGGATCATGGGAAGATCACCTTCATTTGGTGGAATTTGCATATAACAACAGTTATCAGTCGAGCATTGGTATGGCACCATATGAGGCATTATATGGAAGACCGTGTAACTCTCCGACATGTTGGTTGGAAACTGGAGAAAAGCTGATGCTTGGGCCAGAGATGATCCGACAGACTTCGGATTGTATAGAGATCATTCGGCAACGAATGAGGGTAGCCCAAGATCGTCAGAAAAGTTATGCCGATAATCGTCGTAAGGATCTGGAGTTCGACGTAGGTGAGATGGTTTTTGTGAAGATTTCTCCTTTGAAGAGTGTTATTAGATTCGGGAAGAAAGGGAAATTGACTCCGAGATTTGTTGGGCCATTCCCGATTATCGAGCGAATTGGAAAGCTCGCTTATAGATTGGAGTTACCAGAAAAGATGGCGGGTGTGCACAATGTTTTCCATGTATCTTATCTACGGAAGTATGTGCATGACCCAACTACGGTGGTTTCTGCTGATAGCTGTGAAGACTTGAAGGTTGATCCAGTGTTTAGAAGACCTCGTAAGCCGCTTCGTATTGTTGAAACCGATACGAAACAGCTTAGGAGGAAGACGATTACGCTGCTCAAGGTACAATGGAGTGATGATGTTAACGACTGTACGTGGGAGGAGGAAGAGAGGATGAAGGCAGCTCATCCCGGACTCTTCGAGGTATGGCCCTAAAGTGTCGTGACATCTCATGAATTTGTAGCTTGTTCTAAGTCTTAGAATTCTGCATGCTAGGCTCGAATTGGATGCATGGTTTGTTGATTGCTATGGATGGTAGGCATGCGGAAAATCTTTGATTGCTGTTGTTTGCTTGGAATTTCGGGGGCGAAATTCCTAAGGGGGAGAGAATGTAACGACCCGTATTTTACGTGTCGATAAATCGTAGAATTTACAGGTCGTTAGTATTGTTTATGTTGTTTCTAGCCTGAGTCGTTTAGAAAGTTAACTCATGTGTTAGTGATGAGTTTGAGTTCTCAAGTTTTGAGTCGTTAACGAGTCAACATGTTGAGGGTTGAGTTTGGACCGAGTTAAGGTAGGCAGCGACTCATGGTCTTGGACGAGTCAGTGGGTTAGCCTGTTAGAGTTTGGACCGAATTAAGGTAGTGGGCGACTCATATGGTAACCGACTCATAGAGGCAGCGACTTATAGGTATGGTCGAGTTAGTATGTGGCCGAGTTAAGGGGTTGACCGACTCATAGGGGTGACCGACCTAAGAGGATAGTGAGATAAGAAGTGTGGCCGAGTCAACGAGTTACGACTCATAGGGTTTGCCGAGTTAAGGAGTTGAGTCGGTGGGTGTTGAGTCGGCAGAGGTTGTTGAGTCATATGCAGTTGAGTCGGCTAGGGCTTAGGTCGGCCATAAGACTAAGTCGTTAGGTCGGTAGGTACCCAGTATGACCTAGTGTAGTTGAGTCGGCATGTTAGTTGAGTCGCCATACGACTTAGGACTTAGGAAAATACGGCAGTGTCTTATGTCGTAAGCCATTGAGTCGTTAGCATGCTGTGCCGTATTTGGTTAGGTCGGTAGGTCGTGTGACCCTTCGTGCGTGTTGTGTTAGTTAGGTCGTATGAGTCGTACACGGGTTAAGGTTGTTAGGAGTTAAGACATGAGGCCCTGCGTTGTGTTGAGTTGGCAAGTGGCATGGGCGACTCAGGGAGATGAGTCGGCAACGACTTAAGAGCGGCCGAGTCAGGGAGAAATCAGCCTATAAATAGAGGGGTTTGGCTCACTTCTTGGTACCGGTTTTTGAAGCAACGAAGTGCTGCCATTTTGGGAACTCGACTACAACATTTCTTCATCTTCTTTTCTCCATTCCAATCTAATTCTAACATCCATCCAAGATCGAAGATCGAGATTGAAGATCCTAGAGACAAAGTTGAAGATCTTCATCCAACGAAGCTAGATTTCATCGTTTTAAGCGAGATTTCGCCGGATCAAGCCTTGATCTTCGCTGTCCAGATCTGAAGTGTTTAGTTTTTGAGGTGTTTAGGTGATTTGGTGAGTGGTAGTTATCTCTCACGCGGACCCTAAGGAGTATATTGGATTGGTGGTTTGTTGGAGTGTTGTAGATAGTGATTTTGTGCATTTTCCTTAGATCCAAGTATAGATCCATTGTTGTGAAGATGTTTATCTATGCAAGTTCATTTATTAAGTTATAGAAACAAAACCCATGTTTTATATTTGATAGATCTATGCTTAAAACTATGATTTCATGTATGTTAGACTTATGCTCATTTATTTACGAAATTGCCACTATAGTTAATATTGCTTATTAGATCTTGTTTGAATGCTTGAATGTTTGGATACATGATTGATTAGATTGTTTCAAGTTAGCAAATGGTTGATTTGGAACAAGATGGTTGGAGATGATTCGAAAGCTAAGTGGAAAGGCTCTTGAATGGTGAAAGCTGTTTATGGCATATGAAGCGGATGTTGAAGCTCATATGTATGGATTGGATGATGTTGAGATGGGACTTTGCCATGATGCGAGGAGGCAAACCATGATGTTGAGTTGGGACGGGTTATGATGACGTTCCAAGCACGGGCTACGACGACGTGCAAAGTTATGTTGATAACTCGGTAATGCGATCCGGGTAGGTGATAATGGTTAGCTTGAGAGGCGCTTGAGCTAGTATGGAAATAGTCGTCGAGGAGGATGACTAGGAGGCTAAGATCTTATCGTTGTTGAAGGTTCTAGCATGCTCAAAGCAAGAGTACGTTGGAACGGGCTGCGACGACGTTCCAAGCACGGGCTGCGACGACGTGCTAGTACTCTGGGTAGTTGCGAAAATTCCTAGGCACGGGCTGCGACGACGTGCGGAGTTATGTCTAGAACCGGGGTTACCATTAGTCCTTGACAGGTGGTCATTCAATTAACGGTGAAATCATGGCAATGATAACAGTGATAGCCAGAGTCATGGATGTTTGGTTGTATTATCATTCGGTCTCAAGAGCGGTATTTTCTGGGTGCTTATCTGATCTTGGTTTAGGCCTTGGGGGTTTGTGTTTGGAAAACATCGCCCTTGACTCGAGTGATTATTGCTTTACCTTAATTATCTGTTATGTTATGCTTGCTTCTTCTTATTGTGTGTCTGGGGGCTATCACTATAGAAAGAGGTGGAGTGGGATGGTTTGGTTCCTATTCCTTTTATCCCTTTTGCTCTTTTGGTATGTTTGGTAGTTAATTTACTGCTCACTAAGACTTTGTCCGACTCAAGGTTTTATGTCTCCTCTTATTACCTTGGGCTGTTCATCCATGTTGGGATGGGCAGACTAGGTAGCAGGTGACAGGTGCTGTTCTTGGAGATCTACGCTGATGATGACGAAGACGAGCAGGAGGCTTTGCATATTAGTTTTCTTACTATTTGTACTGGGAGTTCCGCTGCTTGTATATATATTCTGAGTGCTATGTAGTGAGGCTTTGATGTATGGATTGCCTGGATGATTGTATCAAACTACTGTGATGCTTATATGATGATTTCCTGTTATGAAGCTTCACTATATATATATATATCATTTCTCTATTGTATTTTATCCATGCGCTGTGAGTTATGCGATAGAGTTTCTGTTTTATTTTTACCCCGACTATCGTCCATGGCTACCTGGCACGCCTTTCAGCGCATTATTTCCTTGTTATGGTGCGGGAGTCATGGACGGTCGTCACAAAATAAATGTTATAGAGAACAATTTTCTAGATGAAAATACATTTCGAAATAAAAATCATATTTCATATTCCAATATTAAGTATCAATTATTATTATAATTCTTGTTTCCAATGTTTCTCTATGAAGCAGAAGTGACTATTCATTCTCTTCATTCCATCTATTCGTATACACTCGTTTTTCTTTCAAATGGTCAAACTATTCAAAAGAAAACTTACCACAATGTCATAACAAACCTTTTAAAAAAGTGCATTCGATTATTCTTAACATTTAGGGCATCAAATATGTTGCACTTTATGTAAACCGATCAAGATAACATTTCAACGATCGAGTTCTTAAATGTATCTCGTAGTTTATGATCCTGTGTTATATTAACACAATATGATGCTTTTTAAATCATTCAAGTTGAATACGTGATCTTAAAATACTGTTAATTGGCTTACTTCAAATGAACAAACTTCATCGAAACATTGTACCACACAAACTATGACTGTTCACCATATAACATTTATACGTGAAAGTACATGGATCAAATATCCATAGTCTTGAATTCCCTTTAGAGTTCAAAAACTCATAAAATACAATACGCGGTCTAAACCAAATAAAATACAAGTGACCAACTTATGAATGTATTACGTAGTTTAAACTAGGCACTTACATGGGTATAGAAACATTATATAGCATGAAATTAGAATTATTAGTAAGTATATAATATTTCTATTTGTCAACCTTCAACTCAGTTTGTTTATATATGTTAATTGACAAACGTTTTAGCAATCATAATAAATGCACAAATTTGTCATTGTAGATAATTATAACATTATATATAGCATATGTTCTTACAATATTAAAAAAATTAAACATTACCATTTCATTTTTCTAATAAGGCTCCCACTAGTCTTTTATATTTCTCCAAACCCTAAAATTAAACATAAAAGTCTTACAACTTCACTAGTGGGTGTTAGGACTCGTTTGTTTTGGTATTTAACCTTGAGTTTTCTCAACAAATCATAGCCCCATAAACGGTGGATAACTCCTTATCGGTTGTATTACATACAACTCCTAACACATTTTTCCTTGTTCTAATCTCATTTCGACCTTGATTTTGCTCAACAAATCGAAAGAGATTATTCACTCATACTTACCATATCGTGATGGCCTAATTATGTATATGTACCTTGAGTTTGCTCAAAAATACGTATAGTTATCTAACATCATCTGTTCAATATATTAATAATACTATGCATAACATCCCTAGCTTGAGTTTGCTCAACAACTAAGGAGTATGTAAGTAATTTATTAATATATATGGTAGAGGACAATATTATATTGAAGATTCATAATCATCAAAATATATATATATATATATATATATATATTGAGTGATATCGACTTATAGAGTAATATATTTCTTATGAAATACCTCAGCGATTCAAGTGACAAACACATCAGAAATCACAGTATATGTACATTTACATATGTATTTATTTCTCAAGTCTATTTGGGTTTTTTTAATGTTCCACATTTAGTTTATACACATATCATATAAGTTTTATTGTTATATAATTTTTATATTTCATATTACTTATATGACAGTCTTACGTATAATATATCATTAATTAAATCTTATTTGATTAATTTTAATCAATTAACTCTTTAATTAATTTTAAATTAGTATTCCAATATAACTTTTATATTGGACATATCTATTGTAACATTTATAGTTATATTATAACCTTTATAGTGTAACACACATGTATCATATATATGTGTATTTTATTTAATTAATTAAGTTCTAATTAATTTATTAAATTAAACAATTTTTATTAAAATTTATTGATTTTAAAATTTATCTTGTATACATACATGTATAATTATGTTACCTTATACATTTTAAAATAACATAACATATACCAACATATATAATACATGCATATATACATTAATTAATTAGCATACTTAATTAATTTATTTTATTAATCTTATTAATAAATTTGAAATTTTATATAAATATTTTCAAACATTTTGAAAATATCGTTATCCGTGCAAACAATGTGAAAACTTATGCAGCATTATAATTTTGATAATAAACATGTTTTATTTTAAATTTAACTATTAAATTTAAAATCTTTAAAATTATTTTTCAAAACGATTTTGAAATTTATCCCAAGGCCCAAATTAAGTTGCGCCTTTTCTATTAGGAGCAACATTTGGGCTCATTTCACCTTTCAAGCAAGGCCGGTAACCAGGAAGGACATGATACTTGATTACCCAATTCCAATCCTAGACATTACCTTTCTAGACACCGTGCTAAGTGGGCAAGTTTAACTAGTTAGCCCTAATATGACTAAATTAGACCGCATAAGCTATTGGGCCCTAATACCATTGTTGGAATTTGTTTGCACAAAAAATGGACAAACACCTCCAAGTCGTATTATTTAGTTGATTATATATGATTTTCAATGATTTTAGATGAGTATGTAAATATAAAAGAAGTAGGGGCTGAAATGTAAAAGACACGCGGATTTATAGTGGTTCGGCCAGAATGTGCCTACGTCCACTTTATATGTTATTATCTTCTTTCTTTCAGATTACAAGTACAATGCTTCGTATATAAGTATATGAAAGTAGTTTGAAAGTTCCTTCCTTGCTTGAGCTCTCAAACTTGTCTGCCATTGTTGTCCCCCTGCCCCTCTATTTATAGAATGAGGTAGGGGGCAGGGGCCTTGGAGGTATATAGCTGCTGGTGGGCCCGGGCTGAAGCAATCTGGACTGGCAATCATTTGGTTCGGCGAGGCTTTATTCGGCTATGCTTAGAGAAGTTGGGGTTTAGTTAGGCGTGGTCTGGTCCGGTAAGGTGTTGGAGAGGTGGTTCGGTAGTGGAGATGGAGAGGTGGCTCGGTAGTGGAGTTGGTCCGGTAATCTTCTGGTTCTGGAGTTGGTTCGGTTATGGTACCGAATCAGTTGGTTCGGTTATGGTTGGGCCGGATGTGGGGGCTGGCCGAATGACCTTTGGTTCGGTGTGAATTGGAGATGCCGAATGCCTCTCTGCCGAATGGACTTGTATATTGAGAACGCCAGATGGACTTCTATGCTTATATTGTGCCTTGTGTTTGTCGAACGGGGTAGAGGTTGCGAGCCCGAGTAAAACTTTGACTTCTTGGTCTCGAGATCTTCTGGGTGAGAATTCGCCCAACATTTGCCCCCCAAAGTGGGGCACGTGCTTGCATGTGTCGCGCTTTGTTTTCCCTGTGGCGAGAAGGCTTGTTTTGTAACGCCATGGGCTGGATGTTCATATCCTGTTGATGTCCTGCAAAGGAATTTACAGTTTTAGAGTGATTTCAAACAACAACCGTTCGTGATCGAAATATTCGAGTTGAATTGAATTGTGCTGTTTGGGACGAGAGAGTAAGCCCCGAGGGGGCTTAGCATCATTGATGCCAGGTTCATGTCAGAGTAGATCCTTGGATCGTTTGTCAAGATGGTTTATCGCCAGCTCAGAGCATGCCTAGGGATCGTTCGCGACCCCGTACATGTGTAAGTAGCTTAGCCATTTCATAATTATCAGAGTCAAATATCCGTTTAACCTACGAGTTTAAAAAGGCGTGTCAAAGTGTAAATTCCCACGAAAATAGGGTTAATAACCATTCAGAGCGTGCCTATGGACCGTTCGTGGTCGCGTACACGTGTAAACGATTAATCCATGTTAGTGAGAGATTTACAACTTATTCATCGTTGTAATAATCCTCATTTTATTAGTTAGTTCTAGAGTTCGGTACTTATCTGCATGAGGCGCTCTGCATGCCCCTAGTTCCTGGTTGTCGTTGGTAGAGAGATAGTTCATTCGGTTTTTTGTTGGTCCGGTTATTCTCATCCGGCTGTGGTTTCATTCGGTATCTAGTTGGTTCGGTATATTTGTTATTGGTCCGGTGTTCCTATCCGGTGGGCCGAACCAGTTGGTTCGGCGGCCCTGAGCTCGCCTATATATAGAGGCCGTACCCCCCTTGGTTTTCCCTTACCGAACCAGAGAGCCGAATCAACTGACTTGCCGGACCAAATCGTCTGCCGAACCAAATCTCTACCGAATCAGGTACACACTCTATTGCCGAATGCCTTTATTACCGAATGTTTCTGTATGCCGAATGAGTTTAAGGCCTTAGTGCCGAATGAACTTCATGCCCCATTGCCGAATGAATTTGCTTGCACCGTATTACCGAACGAATTCGTATACCGGATGAATCTCTAATGCCGAATGGAACTACCGAATGAGGCATATACCGAATGAGACTCGGAATTTGAATCTTGAGCGAAATCTTAGGCTTTTATATGCTTGCTTTAGATACTTGCTTGTTTATTTTCCTATACTTCTTATTCTAATATCAAGTTTTTCTTGTGCTGCAGAAAATGTCTCGCAAAGCGGAAACACGATCGGACAGAAAGAAGTCTAGAGGCACAGGAGAGTCTTCTTCTTCCTTGCCCCCAGTCCAACCAGGATCCGGGCAACATCGACCTATTCCGAGGTCTCTAGTGGATGGATATGGTCCACAGGAACTTCTGATCTCCCCTCCTGATTGCTTTCCTAGCTCCCTAAAGGAGGAGCAACTTGACGTCATATCCCGTTCCTTCGGGATAGATAGGGCTCTTATGCTGCTGCCGGGAGATGGAGTGATGCCATATAATCCTCCCGAGGGCTACTTTGCTTATAGCAGATACCATTGCATGTGCGGTGCTATCCCTCCTATCAACGCTTGGATAGTAAGCTTCACCACATATTTGAAGGTGGCTCCCTTCCAGCTTCAGCCTAACTCTTATGCCATCCTGGTGAGCCTTTTTGTTATCTTCCAGAGGAGGTACGGGCGTCCTCCTTCTAACCGGGAAATTCGATATTTGTACAACCTGAGAGGCTATAAGAAGGGGTCTCCGTATATTAGTCTGGAAGCGGCCGTGCCCTTCAAACCAGTCCTGGACTTATATTCCAAGTTTACTATGTTCAAGAAAGAGTGGTTCTTCATCAAGGACGATGCTGTTTCTTTCCGCATTTTCACTTCCGGCTGTAAGATGGATTTCATTTATACTTTCCATGTTTTGACTGTAGTGTTTTTTCTGACATGCTTCTATTTCTGGCTAGCGACAGGTGGTATTGCAGTCGTGGAGGATGATTCCTTGGTGCGAATGGCTGCTGAACTAAAGGCTATTCCGGCACGGGACCGGTCGGCCTCCTTCTTGATCAGGAACGCAACCCTCTTGGAGTATAATTTGATCTTACCGCACCAGTCCGTGGTTAAGCAAAGAGACACGGCTGAGGAGAAGGCTGCTAAAGCTAAGGAGGGGGCTACGGTGAAGAGCGGTAAGAAGGAGCCTTTTGCAGAGCGTCCCGTTGTCGGGGGGAAGAAACTGAAGAAGTCTGATGGCCCTTCTCCAAGTACTTTTCCGACTGTCCCGGAGGAGGAAGGTGTAGAAGAGGAGGAAGGAGGCGAGGTTGGAGAAGGGTCGGAGGGTGGAGGAGATGGCGACGGTCAAGGTGGTAGTGGCGTCGGTGCCCTATCCTCTGAGCAAGATCTTGAACTGGATGAGGCTCTCCGTCGGGCCTTCGGGGAGTCGGAGGGAGAGCCGGAAACGGAGAAGGCAAAGGAAACCGGCAAAGCTGTGGCTGGCACTGACCCATCCTCTAAGGGTTCCTCAGCTAGGGCGATTCCGGCGATGCAAGGTGAACTTTTGTCCTCTGCCGATTCCATTTTCGATAGGGACTTAGAAATTTTTTACGGTTCACTTCCGTCCTGGAATGAGATCCAGGACTTATTGCAGTATCCCACTCCTCCGCCGGGTTTGTATAATAGATGTGTCTTCTCACTTTTCTTTCCTTTTAACTTAACACATTTTTCGAACTGTGGATTATTGTATGTTCGTAACACTTGTTCTTTATTCCAGGGGCAGGCCAGGTGGTTAAAACGTCGGACGTTCGACACCGCCTTGAGCAGTTTAAGTCGAGGAGAGCTTCTGCGAAACCCTCTACTGGTCGCACTGGGGATGTAGTCAGTTATCGCCCTCTTCTTGGGGTCATTGAAGAGGGCATTCGGAAAAAGAAGCGGAGCCGTTCCTTATTTGAGTCTTCCCCTGGTTCGCAGCTTCCTACTCAGCCTCCTCGTGATACTACGGAGGAGAGCACGGAATCCGGCCCCCCTCATCCTCCTTTCAAGAGCCCAACTGTTATTCGTATAAGGCGTCCTGATGTGCCTCGCCCCGTGCCTCGTGACCCTTTTGCCGGTCATCCTGATTTAGATCCGAGCTTTCGGGATATCTCATTTGATGAGGCCACGGGCGAGCACCTTCTTCCCCGCAACCCCATGGTAAGAGTGCTGGACGAGGCCAAGTCTTTAGATCTTGATTTACTTACTACACGGGTAGTCACCATGGGGGACGAAGCCAAGGCTAACATCGATCGGGTGGCCGCAGAGACCAAGAAGTTAATGGAGCATCATGCTAAATTGGCCAAGGCCGGGGAAGAGATCGGGAGTGCTAATATTCGGTTGAGGTTAAAAGTTGCCGATCAGGCCAAGCAGCTCGCCGATCAAGCCATCCAGATTTCCCAGCATGAGGAAGCCTCCAAGCGGCTGAAAGAGACGATGGAGAAGGCCAGTAGGGCGGAATTACGGAAGATGGAGATCGCCTGCAGGGAACGGATTAACATGGCCATTACGACGGTGGACGAGGTTCGAAATGCGGATCTTGAGCGGGTAGAGGAGTTGTCTGGGAGGCTCGAGGCTGCGGAAATGGCTCAGGCCGAGTTGAAGGAGGAGATGGAGGAGATGAGGAGGTCCCTCAAGTTAAAGGAGGAGGAAATGAGGAGGTCTCTCCAGGCTGACTGCTTGAGATACCAATCAGAGAGGGACATTGCCGTCGCCAAGTTGCGAGCTTCCGAGGCCCGGGTGAGGGAGTTTGAGGAGAATGAGGGGATGATGGATGAGATGCTGCAGGACATGTACTTCCACACTTGGAAGGAGGGCGGCTTGTCTTGGATGGACGATTACCCTCGGGTGATGGCCAAGGTGTATCTCCAGGCTTTAGAGGAGGCCAGGGTGAACGCGGGTAAGGAAGGCGGAGAGGCTTTCAATTTGGATGCGGTTACTGCCCAGTTCTCGAAGGAGGAGCAAGCGGCGGTGAAGGAGGGGATGCGGCTGCTTGCTGCAGAGGAAGCGGGCGTGCAGTTGGATGATGAGGATCAGGCGGCGGATGCTGGTGAGTTATTCTTTTCCCTTTCTTTCCTTTCCGTGTTTTCATAACTTGATCGTTCGTTTAATGAATTCCTCTTCTGAACTGGACAGGTGGGACTCCTGATCCACATGCTGGGGGCTCTGATCCTGCGGCTAAGTAGACTGGGGAAGTTGGTGATGGAGTGTGGACGCGGCTGCCACCTTTTTATTTCTTTTATCACTGTTTACGTTAGTCATTGACATGTAACTATAATAATATTATTTGCAAAGAATAACTTTGTAACATTCCTGAAAATTTATCAAGTTTAGATTGGCAATTAAATTAATTTTTGGAAATAAATTGTGATTTAATTAGAAAATTTTCTAGAATAAGTAAAAAAATTTGATTATTAATAGAAATTTACATTTGAAATTTAAGGATAAGTGATTTATAAAATAAATATTGAGTTTCAAAATAAAATGTATTAAAAAAATAAAAATAGGATTTAAAATCTTGAGATTAATAAAATGATAGAGATAGTTGTTTTCTAAAATATTAATTTTATTTGGAAGATATAATAAATTTCAGAAAAGGATTTATTTTTAGGATTTAATTCTCTTGTCTAAACAAATGTGACCTTTGTTAATATGAAATCAAAAATTTTACATTCTTCTTTCCTTTTAAAGGTTGTACAAAATAAATAAATAAATAAATGTATGAATGAAAATTGTAAAAATACATAAGTATATGAACATTATGGAAAAAAAAAAATTAAGTGTAAGCAATAATTGAAATAAAATTTTGTTTTGAAAATATAAATATAAAAATAAAAAAATCTTTTGTCTTTGAAAATTTTAAATGTGAATATATAAATAAGGAAGTATACATGCACATGAGGGTGGAGTAGAAGAATTAACAAGATCTTAAAACTTAAGATTGTTTTTAACAAGTGGCATAAAAACATCATTTCCTTAATAAAATAATAAGATAAAAAATTTCAAAAACTCTTCATTTTCCCATATGCAATCATATTAAACATCTCACCAAATCTGAACAAATCAGTAATCAAATATTTGGCATTTCAAATCTCAACAAAGAAAAAAGGGATAAATCAGAAAAAAAAGAAGAAAAAATTGATAACCAGAAAAAAAAAAAAAAAAAAAATGTCCAGTTTCAACTTGAAGCAAAATTTGAAATCTGTTCCAAAAATCTGGAAGCATGCAACATGTGTTTGGATCTGAAGCTCTGCATGTTCTTGCATTTGAAAACTCTGGCACCTGCATAACAAATTTGAGGCCTGCATGTAGAACCTTGGGAAAACTGCATCTGAAATTATCAAGCTAGCATCATTTTTAAAGGCAGAGGTCTGCATTCATGTTTTCAAGATAATTTGGATCTGAAACAAGCATACAAGCCTGCATTTCAAAACTCTGGACTCTGCAATCTATTTTGCTCTGCAAATTGAATCAATGCCCTGAAATTGATTGTGCTCTGCAATTTTACAAAATGTGAGTAACTTTTCTTTTAAAAACTTAAGGTTACAGTTTATTGCATGCTTAAATAAATAAATGATCATGTGTTATATACTTACTGTCTGATATATGCATGCTTAAATTGCTTATGTCCTGTTTTGTTTCCTAGTTCAGGTTATTAATTAAATTCTATATCTTAAATTTGTCTGTGTTAAATTTTGAGAATTTAACTATGAATGGTAGGCCAGTTTCATAGTTTACATTCTAGGATTTTATTAAGGTAAAATTCAAATTTAACTTACTGGAAAGAAAATACAGAGCATAGGAAAAAAAAATGACAGTCATAGTGTTGTTAAAAAAAAAAAAATTACAGTATCAAAATGTATGTATTTCCATTTTTGGTCAAGTTCAATTAAAGCTTGCATTTGTTTGGGTTGAAATTATTTCTGGTGATAGTATAGTTATCATTGATAATGATAAAATTACTGAATTTTTATTGAAATTCAATGAAAATATTGTAAATTGGGATTTAGGTAGTAGAACCCTAGTTGTATTGAGTTTAAGGGAGTTGGGTGCTGTGGCTTCTTGAATGAATCGAGTTCTATGATTTTGTGGGTATTGATAGATGGTGTAGTGATGGAGCTACCACCGGAGTTTGGATGTTGATGGTGGTCGAGAAGTGGAGATATTGGTGATGACAGGTTAGACAGTGGATGGAAATGTTGGTTTCAGGTTTGTTTTGTTGTGGTCCAAGTGTTTCAGGTTTGACTTTAACTTGAATTCTTCAAGTTGAAATTGTGGGGAATCTGGGAGATCTTAAGTTGAAGTGTGGTCTCTGATAGATAGGGGATGGTCGGAGAAGATAGTCAGAGGTGACTGGAGTGGGGAAGTGGATGCACAAGTGTATGTGCATGTTGATGATGAGGTAGTTTGATGTTGTTGGTTGCAGGAATTTTTGACTCGGGTTGGTCTCGGGGGAAATGGGAAATAACTCGAAGTAGAAGGGGATTTGACTCGAAGTCGAATAGGGGTCTGGGTGTTTTGAGTTTCAGGGCTTAGCAACAGAAGCCTGTTTTTTTGCAGTTTTGAAATTAAAGATAGGTTAAATTCAAACTAAAAGTTTAGCTTAGGATTTAACTTAAACCTAAGGATGAATTCAAACTTGTTTGAATTATTTTTCTGTAATAATTTAAATGCAGAATTTTAAATTGGTTTTAAAGAAAGGAAAAAAATAATAAAAGAAACAGGAACTGTTTCCAGTTTGTAAAATATATGAAATAAAGACAAATCAAAATTTGTACTTGTAGTTTTGAAAACTGAATTTAATAATGAATTTAAATAAGTTTAAAATTTGGTCTTTTGAAATAATTTAAATTCAGCAAATCTCAAAGTTTGTTTTTTTTAAACAGAAAACTGTTTCTGTTATTTTTATGTAAAGGTAAATTTAAATTTAAATTTGCAGGAGAGATTTAAAACTGAGTTATATCTGAAATTTGAATATGAATTCAAATTTTGACTGTCTGAAATTTGAAATCAATTATGATTTAAATTCAAATTTGATTTTAACTCTCAAGTATAAAATGCATTGTTGTTTTGCATTTGAATTAAAGGTTAAGTATTTAATTTAGGAATTCAAATGAATTCAAATCTGAAGTTTTAAAATCTGGATTTTAAATTTAAACTTCAGTTTTAAAGTAAAGATTTAAATTTAAATTGCTTTCAAATGATTTTCATTTGAATTAAAGGTGTAAATTATAGAAAGAGTTTTAAAGAATTTAAAACTAAAATGAGAATGAAAGTTGTATTTCAATTTTGAAGTTTTAAAGTAATTTTTAAAATTGATTTGAATTTGATTTGAATTGAAATTTAAATCCTTTTCAACTTATTTATAAAGTATATGTTTCTTTTAAACATATAAGATTAAGTTGTGTATTGTTTTAAATTCTTATTTAAGACAAATTTGAGTCTTGAGTTTAAAGAAATTGTTAAATGGAATTTAATGTAAATTTAAAAACATTTTGTTTTTTCATGCATAATTTAAATCAGGAATGTTTATTTAAAGATAAAGAAAAGTATAATGATTTGTAATTCATTTAATTATTAAGGTATTACAAATGGATAATTAATATAATTAATTAATTAATGAAATGGATAATTAATTAAAGTAATTAAGGGTTTTAATTTGATTAATTAAAGTTTAAGATTAATTTTTCTTAGAATAATTAATTGGTAATTAAGAAATCATTAATTGAATGATATTAGATTTTAAATTAATAATTGAAGATTTATTAATTGAATAAATATGGATAGTTATTTAATTAGGAATAATAAATGAAAGTAATCATGTAGGTAATAAATTTAAAACCATCCAGTTTATTCATCTTAATTGTAGATGCTGATTGTTATTGAATGTTGTGTAATGGATTGATATTTTGATATGTGATGTGATGCTATTTGATGCTTTATGCTAAGCTGTTATATCTATGATATATATATGATTATATGAATATGCAAATCCTTTGACCCGTATAACGACATTTGAATTTCGATGCGACAGGGAGTCGGATTCTAGCTGGTTATCCGAAACCCACATCGAATCATATTAGTGAATTTTTGTGATTGATAATTTACTTTATCTATGAATCTGTTAATATAGATAAGCGTTATGGGTTATACCGCTTATCTTTATGATTGAATCTGTGATGATGATGTTGTGCACTATTGTGTTGAACCCCTGGACCACACTTATACACACACAAATATGGATTGCACGTGGAAATGGGTTAAGTCACAGATTTTGAAATTGTTTTAAAATTTGAATTTTTGAATCCAAAATAGTTTTGGAATTGGAATTGAAGTTTTTGAAAAAAATGAATTTCAAAAATAAAAGTTATTTTGAATAACTCGATTGAGTTTTGAAATTTTAAATAATTTGAGTTAAATTTGAATTCAATAATTGAATTGAATTCTATGATTTGGGAACTAGGGTTTTAAAAAGTTATTCAACTTATAAATGGATTTATATGGGGTTTTTAAACCAATTTAAAAGTGATGTTTGGAATTTAAATTTAACCCAAGATTCCAACTTGTATAAATCGGACTTTTCTGAAACGAAAACTGTTGTTTTCAAATAATAGAAGCTTTCATATAAGAAATGGATTTCCAATGTATGTTAAAAGGAATTCAAGTTTTGAAATAAAAATGGTATTCCAAGTTATAAATAAATCTTTGGACGTGTTTTGAAAGCTATAAATTAAATCTTTAATTTAAAGATTTATTGAGTTAATCCAATCGGAATGGAAGTTGTTTTGAATCTATGAATAGATCTTTGTGAAACTAGGTGAAACTTTGTGAAATAAATCTTTTTGTTTAAAGATTTAAAATGGTAATTTGTTTAACCATTTGAAAGAAAAGTTTTGGATTTTATAAGTTGTGACTTAACTAAAATCCCATATCCATATGTTTTAAAATATGGCGCTCATTATTCGGTTTAGCCGGGAGAGGACCTAGTGTCATATAGCCCATTCCGAATAGTGATACGACGTTGTGGATAGCAATTGAAGACCGGTGGTGAAGACCGGATATTTCCGAAAATAAAAGGGTAACTCATCGATTGTCTCTGCACTGGCTGATCCCCGGTATAGAGATCTTCATATGTGATGGGAAGTCCGGACGTGATTAGGGATTATCCGGATTTGCAAGGGCTTCTTCGGAAGTGCCTTCGGTTCTGTTCGAACCCGGGACAGACTTGTATGGTTGTATGTCCGACATTACACTTTGAGATGTTAACTGATTTCTATCAAATACATTTCTGCCTGGTGGCGGAGAATTTATTCTCTTAGCTTAACACCCTTCTCTGAGACGTACGAGCTCAGAGGTTATGTAGTTGATATTTATCAGTGATATATCCCAAATTTGGTAATGTGGCATGCTGAGTGCTGCTGTGTGATGATCATTGGTTGATCATTTGTGATATGATCATTTGTTTGATCATTTATCTTTGTGATCATTGCTTTGGTCATCTGATTGACCCAAAGCATGGCTTTGTTGCACAAAGCGTAGCTTTGTGGACGAGACTGCATCAGGACCTCACTCCCCGGAAATGGTCGAAACAGGAAAGATGCGGCAAGGTTATGAGGGTCGCTCCCTTTAGGGTGTGTCATTCCCTTCTGGTAAAGGGTGGTATCAGGTATGGAGCCCTGGTATTTAACCTATGTGGTTGCTCCAATCTCATTTACGGTGTGGTTGTTGCTTTGAGGCGCCTCGGATAAAGGTCCCAAAGGACCGGGGGATGGCATATTCGTGTAGTAGTTACCTAGTTACAGAGGTAACCCGGCCTTGTGTTGGCAGAGATCTAACCGTAACGTTAGTTTCTCGGGACGTCCCACCAGAGGCGATCCCATGTGGCAGTAGGAAGTTCCTTAGCCTGACCATTTGTTGGAAATCCATTCATCCAATACGTGCCTTGTACGGTTTTAGTTGTATTACCTGCCATTCACTTATGGTGGTCACCACTGTTTGGATGGTAGCTATAGTAGGCATAGTTCGGAATGTCTATGCTGGCTAGGATTTATATTCTACTTTCGAAATTGTTTTCCACACTGTGCACCTATAATAATAATATCAATGATTTTCACGTATCAAGCATATTTGACTATCATAAGGAGAAATCTCCTCCAATTCTGCGTTCGCATTGTGTGTGTGGCGGGAGGCCTTATGGTAGTTTCATTTTTCAAAAAGCATTGCGGATTTCAAATTTAAATTCTGTTGTTTGTTTTAAAGGACCAAATGCTTTTATTTGCTCACACCAGTCCCATGACTGACCTGGAGTTTATTGTTCCTTTCCTAAACTCTGGGTGCCCACTATTTTCCCACACGGGCAGTCTAGAGTTGGGGTTTTCAGATAATCAGTAGTAGGTGTAGATTCGATAGCTTTCAGCCTTAGGATTGGCAATCGCATTTTGGATCGAGTTGCTTCTCTTCATCTTGTTTTGGAGTTCGAGCTATTTCTGGATTGGTGCTTTGAAGATGGAGATTTCTGATACTGGAGTTCTTTCTTGAAGACCATATTGGAGATTTTGTTCCGCTGCTAGTGTTATTATTATTTTTCCGCTGCTATTCTTTGTATCTCTGATAATGTTGATATCTATTGTACCATTCTGTTGTATCAAATGTTGTACATTGATATATGCTATTCATTTCTTCCGCTGTGTTATTTACTTAATGTGTTATAAGCTCCGGCGACTCGAATTTGAACGGTCGAATCTGCGGCATTCGAGTACAATGTAAAGTATGGATGTCGATTTTCGAACGCGAAAAATTCGAGCTGTCACACTTGGTATCAGAGCTGATGGTTAAAACCTTAGCTCAGGAGTATAACACATTAAGCAGCTCATTAGAGATAGGGTGAAGTAAACCCTAGAATGAGTATATCCCTGAGATATCCGTTCGAATGCCTCAGTAAATTCTCTTACTATTCACCGATAGTAAGTATGAGTGCAAGAAGAGAACGAGATAGGGGACAGGGGAGTACCACTATAAATGGTCAATACCCTGCAACAGTGGAAATATCTTTTCTCTATCAATCTCCTTTGATTCGATTTCATATTCTTTTGATTGCTTCATAGCTGCTCCAGGAAGAAGTTTCGGTGTGATGGTAGCCCTACGAATCGTTGTAGAAAATTCTTACTTCGTATCTTCATCGGTTTCTTATCAGCTTTTCGATCTAAATTCTAATGAATTTGAAATTGAAAATATTAAATAAATTGGAAATTTTAAATTAAGTAAATTGGTTAACTAATATGAAGATTTGATCCATCTATCTATTCTCTGGGATCCGATATATTCTACGAACGATTAGTTATCTCTTCGAACTAGTCAATGCCCTTACATATTCATAGACCGATGGACCCAAATATCTTGTGTAATATTATATGAGATTGTTCTCATATCTATTGTTGATATTCTTATTTGGTAAGCCAAATACAGAATTTATATCCAGTTCGATTTGGAAAGGAATTTCTCTATCTTTCATCTTTTCTTTTCGTCTTCCTAGCAAATTTCGAGGACGAAATTTCTTAAGGGGGGAAATCTGTAACATTCCTGAAAATTTATCAAGTTTAGATTGGCAATTAAATTAATTTTTGGAAATAAATTGTGATTTAATTAGAAAATTTTCTAGAATAAGTAAAAAAATTTGATTATTAATAGAAATTTACATTTGAAATTTAAGGATAAGTGATTTATAAAATAAATATTGAGTTTCAAAATAAAATGTATTAAAAAAATAAAAATAGGATTTAAAATCTTGAGATTAATAAAATGATAGAGATAGTTGTTTTCTAAAATATTAATTTTATTTGGAAGATATAATAAATTTCAGAAAAGGATTTATTTTTAGGATTTAATTCTCTTGTCTAAACAAATGTGACCTTTGTTAATATGAAATCAAAAATTTTACATTCTTCTTTCCTTTTAAAGGTTGTACAAAATAAATAAATAAATAAATGTATGAATGAAAATTGTAAAAATACATAAGTATATGAACATTATGGAAAAAAAAAAATTAAGTGTAAGCAATAATTGAAATAAAATTTTGTTTTGAAAATATAAATATAAAAATAAAAAAATCTTTTGTCTTTGAAAATTTTAAATGTGAATATATAAATAAGGAAGTATACATGCACATGAGGGTGGAGTAGAAGAATTAACAAGATCTTAAAACTTAAGATTGTTTTTAACAAGTGGCATAAAAACATCATTTCCTTAATAAAATAATAAGATAAAAAATTTCAAAAACTCTTCATTTTCCCATATGCAATCATATTAAACATCTCACCAAATCTGAACAAATCAGTAATCAAATATTTGGCATTTCAAATCTCAACAAAGAAAAAAGGGATAAATCAGAAAAAAAAGAAGAAAAAATTGATAACCAGAAAAAAAAAAAAAAAAAAAAATGTCCAGTTTCAACTTGAAGCAAAATTTGAAATCTGTTCCAAAAATCTGGAAGCATGCAACATGTGTTTGGATCTGAAGCTCTGCATGTTCTTGCATTTGAAAACTCTGGCACCTGCATAACAAATTTGAGGCCTGCATGTAGAACCTTGGGAAAACTGCATCTGAAATTATCAAGCTAGCATCATTTTTAAAGGCAGAGGTCTGCATTCATGTTTTCAAGATAATTTGGATCTGAAACAAGCATACAAGCCTGCATTTCAAAACTCTGGACTCTGCAATCTATTTTGCTCTGCAAATTGAATCAATGCCCTGAAATTGATTGTGCTCTGCAATTTTACAAAATGTGAGTAACTTTTCTTTTAAAAACTTAAGGTTACAGTTTATTGCATGCTTAAATAAATAAATGATCATGTGTTATATACTTACTGTCTGATATATGCATGCTTAAATTGCTTATGTCCTGTTTTGTTTCCTAGTTCAGGTTATTAATTAAATTCTATATCTTAAATTTGTCTGTGTTAAATTTTGAGAATTTAACTATGAATGGTAGGCCAGTTTCATAGTTTACATTCTAGGATTTTATTAAGGTAAAATTCAAATTTAACTTACTGGAAAGAAAATACAGAGCATAGGAAAAAAAAATGACAGTCATAGTGTTGTTAAAAAAAAAAAAATTACAGTATCAAAATGTATGTATTTCCATTTTTGGTCAAGTTCAATTAAAGCTTGCATTTGTTTGGGTTGAAATTATTTCTGGTGATAGTATAGTTATCATTGATAATGATAAAATTACTGAATTTTTATTGAAATTCAATGAAAATATTGTAAATTGGGATTTAGGTAGTAGAACCCTAGTTGTATTGAGTTTAAGGGAGTTGGGTGCTGTGGCTTCTTGAATGAATCGAGTTCTATGATTTTGTGGGTATTGATAGATGGTGTAGTGATGGAGCTACCACCGGAGTTTGGATGTTGATGGTGGTCGAGAAGTGGAGATATTGGTGATGACAGGTTAGACAGTGGATGGAAATGTTGGTTTCAGGTTTGTTTTGTTGTGGTCCAAGTGTTTCAGGTTTGACTTTAACTTGAATTCTTCAAGTTGAAATTGTGGGGAATCTGGGAGATCTTAAGTTGAAGTGTGGTCTCTGATAGATAGGGGATGGTCGGAGAAGATAGTCAGAGGTGACTGGAGTGGGGAAGTGGATGCACAAGTGTATGTGCATGTTGATGATGAGGTAGTTTGATGTTGTTGGTTGCAGGAATTTTTGACTCGGGTTGGTCTCGGGGGAAATGGGAAATAACTCGAAGTAGAAGGGGATTTGACTCGAAGTCGAATAGGGGTCTGGGTGTTTTGAGTTTCAGGGCTTAGCAACAGAAGCCTGTTTTTTTGCAGTTTTGAAATTAAAGATAGGTTAAATTCAAACTAAAAGTTTAGCTTAGGATTTAACTTAAACCTAAGGATGAATTCAAACTTGTTTGAATTATTTTTCTGTAATAATTTAAATGCAGAATTTTAAATTGGTTTTAAAGAAAGGAAAAAAATAATAAAAGAAACAGGAACTGTTTCCAGTTTGTAAAATATATGAAATAAAGACAAATCAAAATTTGTACTTGTAGTTTTGAAAACTGAATTTAATAATGAATTTAAATAAGTTTAAAATTTGGTCTTTTGAAATAATTTAAATTCAGCAAATCTCAAAGTTTGTTTTTTTTAAACAGAAAACTGTTTCTGTTATTTTTATGTAAAGGTAAATTTAAATTTAAATTTGCAGGAGAGATTTAAAACTGAGTTATATCTGAAATTTGAATATGAATTCAAATTTTGACTGTCTGAAATTTGAAATCAATTATGATTTAAATTCAAATTTGATTTTAACTCTCAAGTATAAAATGCATTGTTGTTTTGCATTTGAATTAAAGGTTAAGTATTTAATTTAGGAATTCAAATGAATTCAAATCTGAAGTTTTAAAATCTGGATTTTAAATTTAAACTTCAGTTTTAAAGTAAAGATTTAAATTTAAATTGCTTTCAAATGATTTTCATTTGAATTAAAGGTGTAAATTATAGAAAGAGTTTTAAAGAATTTAAAACTAAAATGAGAATGAAAGTTGTATTTCAATTTTGAAGTTTTAAAGTAATTTTTAAAATTGATTTGAATTTGATTTGAATTGAAATTTAAATCCTTTTCAACTTATTTATAAAGTATATGTTTCTTTTAAACATATAAGATTAAGTTGTGTATTGTTTTAAATTCTTATTTAAGACAAATTTGAGTCTTGAGTTTAAAGAAATTGTTAAATGGAATTTAATGTAAATTTAAAAACATTTTGTTTTTTCATGCATAATTTAAATCAGGAATGTTTATTTAAAGATAAAGAAAAGTATAATGATTTGTAATTCATTTAATTATTAAGGTATTACAAATGGATAATTAATATAATTAATTAATTAATGAAATGGATAATTAATTAAAGTAATTAAGGGTTTTAATTTGATTAATTAAAGTTTAAGATTAATTTTTCTTAGAATAATTAATTGGTAATTAAGAAATCATTAATTGAATGATATTAGATTTTAAATTAATAATTGAAGATTTATTAATTGAATAAATATGGATAGTTATTTAATTAGGAATAATAAATGAAAGTAATCATGTAGGTAATAAATTTAAAACCATCCAGTTTATTCATCTTAATTGTAGATGCTGATTGTTATTGAATGTTGTGTAATGGATTGATATTTTGATATGTGATGTGATGCTATTTGATGCTTTATGCTAAGCTGTTATATCTATGATATATATATGATTATATGAATATGCAAATCCTTTGACCCGTATAACGACATTTGAATTTCGATGCGACAGGGAGTCGGATTCTAGCTGGTTATCCGAAACCCACATCGAATCATATTAGTGAATTTTTGTGATTGATAATTTACTTTATCTATGAATCTGTTAATATAGATAAGCGTTATGGGTTATACCGCTTATCTTTATGATTGAATCTGTGATGATGATGTTGTGCACTATTGTGTTGAACCCCTGGACCACACTTATACACACACAAATATGGATTGCACGTGGAAATGGGTTAAGTCACAGATTTTGAAATTGTTTTAAAATTTGAATTTTTGAATCCAAAATAGTTTTGGAATTGGAATTGAAGTTTTTGAAAAAAATGAATTTCAAAAATAAAAGTTATTTTGAATAACTCGATTGAGTTTTGAAATTTTAAATAATTTGAGTTAAATTTGAATTCAATAATTGAATTGAATTCTATGATTTGGGAACTAGGGTTTTAAAAAGTTATTCAACTTATAAATGGATTTATATGGGGTTTTTAAACCAATTTAAAAGTGATGTTTGGAATTTAAATTTAACCCAAGATTCCAACTTGTATAAATCGGACTTTTCTGAAACGAAAACTGTTGTTTTCAAATAATAGAAGCTTTCATATAAGAAATGGATTTCCAATGTATGTTAAAAGGAATTCAAGTTTTGAAATAAAAATGGTATTCCAAGTTATAAATAAATCTTTGGACGTGTTTTGAAAGCTATAAATTAAATCTTTAATTTAAAGATTTATTGAGTTAATCCAATCGGAATGGAAGTTGTTTTGAATCTATGAATAGATCTTTGTGAAACTAGGTGAAACTTTGTGAAATAAATCTTTTTGTTTAAAGATTTAAAATGGTAATTTGTTTAACCATTTGAAAGAAAAGTTTTGGATTTTATAAGTTGTGACTTAACTAAAATCCCATATCCATATGTTTTAAAATATGGCGCTCATTATTCGGTTTAGCCGGGAGAGGACCTAGTGTCATATAGCCCATTCCGAATAGTGATACGACGTTGTGGATAGCAATTGAAGACCGGTGGTGAAGACCGGATATTTCCGAAAATAAAAGGGTAACTCATCGATTGTCTCTGCACTGGCTGATCCCCGGTATAGAGATCTTCATATGTGATGGGAAGTCCGGACGTGATTAGGGATTATCCGGATTTGCAAGGGCTTCTTCGGAAGTGCCTTCGGTTCTGTTCGAACCCGGGACAGACTTGTATGGTTGTATGTCCGACATTACACTTTGAGATGTTAACTGATTTCTATCAAATACATTTCTGCCTGGTGGCGGAGAATTTATTCTCTTAGCTTAACACCCTTCTCTGAGACGTACGAGCTCAGAGGTTATGTAGTTGATATTTATCAGTGATATATCCCAAATTTGGTAATGTGGCATGCTGAGTGCTGCTGTGTGATGATCATTGGTTGATCATTTGTGATATGATCATTTGTTTGATCATTTATCTTTGTGATCATTGCTTTGGTCATCTGATTGACCCAAAGCATGGCTTTGTTGCACAAAGCGTAGCTTTGTGGACGAGACTGCATCAGGACCTCACTCCCCGGAAATGGTCGAAACAGGAAAGATGCGGCAAGGTTATGAGGGTCGCTCCCTTTAGGGTGTGTCATTCCCTTCTGGTAAAGGGTGGTATCAGGTATGGAGCCCTGGTATTTAACCTATGTGGTTGCTCCAATCTCATTTACGGTGTGGTTGTTGCTTTGAGGCGCCTCGGATAAAGGTCCCAAAGGACCGGGGGATGGCATATTCGTGTAGTAGTTACCTAGTTACAGAGGTAACCCGGCCTTGTGTTGGCAGAGATCTAACCGTAACGTTAGTTTCTCGGGACGTCCCACCAGAGGCGATCCCATGTGGCAGTAGGAAGTTCCTTAGCCTGACCATTTGTTGGAAATCCATTCATCCAATACGTGCCTTGTACGGTTTTAGTTGTATTACCTGCCATTCACTTATGGTGGTCACCACTGTTTGGATGGTAGCTATAGTAGGCATAGTTCGGAATGTCTATGCTGGCTAGGATTTATATTCTACTTTCGAAATTGTTTTCCACACTGTGCACCTATAATAATAATATCAATGATTTTCACGTATCAAGCATATTTGACTATCATAAGGAGAAATCTCCTCCAATTCTGCGTTCGCATTGTGTGTGTGGCGGGAGGCCTTATGGTAGTTTCATTTTTCAAAAAGCATTGCGGATTTCAAATTTAAATTCTGTTGTTTGTTTTAAAGGACCAAATGCTTTTATTTGCTCACACCAGTCCCATGACTGACCTGGAGTTTATTGTTCCTTTCCTAAACTCTGGGTGCCCACTATTTTCCCACACGGGCAGTCTAGAGTTGGGGTTTTCAGATAATCAGTAGTAGGTGTAGATTCGATAGCTTTCAGCCTTAGGATTGGCAATCGCATTTTGGATCGAGTTGCTTCTCTTCATCTTGTTTTGGAGTTCGAGCTATTTCTGGATTGGTGCTTTGAAGATGGAGATTTCTGATACTGGAGTTCTTTCTTGAAGACCATATTGGAGATTTTGTTCCGCTGCTAGTGTTATTATTATTTTTCCGCTGCTATTCTTTGTATCTCTGATAATGTTGATATCTATTGTACCATTCTGTTGTATCAAATGTTGTACATTGATATATGCTATTCATTTCTTCCGCTGTGTTATTTACTTAATGTGTTATAAGCTCCGGCGACTCGAATTTGAACGGTCGAATCTGCGGCATTCGAGTACAATGTAAAGTATGGATGTCGATTTTCGAACGCGAAAAATTCGAGCTGTCACAAACTTCGTGTGATTTTATAATATAAGCTGATGTTGTTATGTTTAAATGTTGTTGTCATCTTGATGTGCTGCGTGGGAAATATAACTATGTATATGCCTGTGATTCTAGTTGTGTTTGATGCTAAGTTTTTTGCTAGAAATATAATTTCATGTGTTGCAATGTTATTGTACGAACAAGCTATAGTTACGTATTTATGTACAAGAAAAGAGAGTACCGCCCTTTATGTTCCATTCGCAGGCGGTAGCTTAGAGTATCTTATGTAACTGTTCACGGATATAGTTGAGTACCCTGCCACCCAGTACGCAGGCTTAGTTTCTCATGAGTGAATGCTTCCTATTTGGTTTCCTGTACTTTAGAGTTTGTTATACAGGATAGGAGAAAAGTATTTAAATGAAATGGAAATATAGTAAAAGTAAAACTTCCAGTCACGGAAGGCCGTCGATGTGCTTAAGTTCGTGGCAAACGGGTTTTGTAGTCACTTTCCCTAGCTGTGGGTCTTGGAGACATTTGTCACCCATCTTACGCCTCCGCGGGGAATTTTCTTTTTTACCACAGCCGCACTTAAGACACATCAGAGCCGAGATCGCGCACGGTAACTACCCGAACCATTGTGGTCCGTAATCGTGGGTATTATTCGATTTACCGTGGCCGGCTAGCGTGGGTGCCGTTGGCCGTGAACTACCCCTGGCTGGCCACACCTTATGTTGGGGCTTAAAGTAGGTTCACAGTTGTCGGCGAGCCGAACGCCGTAATGAGCTTCCATCGGCTATAGTCGGCCTTTATGATGACTTATAATCGGTTCATTACAGTTGGCTTTGAGGGCAGGCGCGCAATGAGTTAAACCGCAGCAGAGGGATGCTGGAGCAAAAGTGTCTCATTGGCGAGTGCATAGAATCGTAGCGTACCTGTTAGGCCTAGTCCAGATGAGGCCGCGGTGCATCTTGAGTGGAGATGCCATAGGATTTTGTTCAACAGAAAGGGATAAAACTTAACAAGTAGCCAAGACATAAAGGAACAAGCTAAAAAGAGACAAGATTTTTTAAAGTGGTTCGGCACGAAAGTGCCTACGTCCACTGATTCTCTTTGTTAATTCACTTCATATGGGCAGTACAAGTTAAGAAAAGTATCGACGGAGGTGTCGGATGTTCCATGCCCTCTGGAACACCTCTCCGTCCACTGTTGACAAAATATAAGCTCCATTGTGGAGATCTTTATGAATTACATACGGTCCGTCCCAGATGGGGTCTAGTGCCCCGGGGCGCGGAAAGATTCGCCTGAGGACAAGATCTCCTTCTTGTAAGCTGCGATGCTTGACTTTGAAATTGTATAGCGCTGCCACCTTTTGTTTGTGAGCTGCTGCTTTAAGTGCTGCATCGTTTCTCCGTTCCTCAATCAGATCCAAAGACATGAGGAGGAGTTCTTCGTTTTCTTCTGGGTTGTAGTGGATCCTACGGTGGGAAGGCACAATAGTCTCAACTGGGAGCATTGCCTCCGATCCATATGCCAAGGAGAAAGGAGTATGTCCCGTTGATGTTCTGAAAGACGTGCGGTATGCCCATAGTGCCGTTGGAAGTTCGTCCACCCAGGCGCCTTTTGACTTTTCAAGTTTCTTCTTGATTAGGGTTTTGAGAATTTTGTTGACAGCTTCAACTTGTCCGTTTGCCTGAGGATAAGCTACTGATGATAAGCTTTTATGAATTCCATGCTCTTGGCACCAGTCGGCAAATTCTTCGCTGTCAAATTGGAGTCCGTTGTCTGATATGATCTTGAGTGGGACTCCGTACCTGCACAGAATATTTTTGATCAAGAAGTTTATAACTTTTGTTGAAGATATTTTATTTAGAGGTTCTGCTTCCACCCATTTGGTGAAATAATCGACTGCCACTACAGCATATTTGGCTCTGCCCCGGCCCATTGGCAGTTCGCCAATTAAGTCAATTCCCCATACAGCAAAGGGCCAAGGGCTGGTCATTTGAGTAATTTCATTTGTGGGCAGTCGAGGAATCTTGGCAAATTTCTGACATCTGTCGCATTTCTTGACGAAGTCTAGAGCGTCTTTGTTTAGTGTGGGCCTGTAATATCCATATCGGAGTATCTTCCTTGCCAAAGTCTGCCCCCCAGTGTGATCTCCGCATCCTCCCTGATGGATGTTTGATAAGATCTCCTTGGCTTCCCTTCCAGCGACGCATCTCAATAAGGGGCCAGAGAAGCCACGCCGATAGAGGATGCCTTCTTGTATCGTGTAGTGGGGAACTTTCCTCAAGATCCTCTTGGCTTCGTCACGCCTGTCGGGCAGTGTGCCATCTTGCAAATATTTCCGGATGGGAGTCATCCAGGTTCCTTCTTCGATTGCAGTTACCAGATTTACTGGTTTGAAACTTGGGGCTAGCTGCCTTGAGATGGCTAGTGTTCCGAAAATGGTGCTATTCTTCACACTAGCTTGCTTTGCAAGTTCATCTGCCTCTTGGTTCTCTTCTCGAGGAATATGTTTGATTAGATAGTGGTCCAATTGATCGAGCAGCAGTTTGGTTTTCTTTAGGTATGCTGTGAGTCGTTCTCCTCGAGTCTGGAATTCTCCTAGCACCTGGTTTACGATAAGCTGAGAATCACTATGAAGACATAAGGAATTGATTCCAATTTCCAGGGCAAGCTCCAATCCTGCTATTACTGCTTCATATTCAGCATCGATGTTAGTGGCCGTGAACTCCAACCTTAATGCATAGTACAACTTTCTTCCCCTGGGGGTGATGATCACAATTCCTGCCCCCGAGCCTTGTTCGTTCGATGCTCCATCTACAAAGAGGTTCCACTTGATGTTTTTTGCTACTTCGGATTGTTCCTTGCCTTCGTTGGTAGTGAATTCGGCAATGAAATCGGCCATGGCTTGTCCTTTGATAGCGGTGCGAGGATGGTAGGTGATATCATACTGACTTAGTTCGATGCACCATTTGAGGAGTCGCCCAGAAGTGTCAGGACGATGGAGCACTAGTCTTAGCGGTTGATCGGTTAGAACCCTGATGGAGTGAGACTGGAAGTAGTGTCGCAGTTTTCGTGACGCGATCAATAAACAATATGCTAATTTCTCTAGTTTAGGATATCTGGCCTCTGCCCCTGTAAATCTCTTACTTACAAAGTAAACCGGGCGTTGTGTGCGGTCTTCTTCTCTTACCAAGGCGGCGCTTAGAGCATGAGATGATACAGCGAGGTATAGGTATAACACTTCACCTTCATTTGGAGTTGAGAGTACTGGTGGTCTCTGAAGGTGTTCGATTAGGTTGAGGAAGGCTTTTAAGCATTCATCGGTCCACTCGAATCTCCCTTTGTCTTTCTTGAGAGCTTCGAAGAAAGGGACACACTTGTCAGTTGCCTTGGAAATGAATCTGCTTAGGGCGGCCACCTTTCCGTTTAGGCTCTGCATTTCTTTTCGAGTGGAGGGTATCCTTATTTCTTTTAGAGCCCGGATTTGTTCAGGGTTTGCTTCGATTCCTCTGGCGTGGACGATAAATCCTAAGAATTTTCCCGAAGATACTCCGAAGGAGCACTTTAGAGGATTCAGCTTCATTCCATATCGGCGAAGTACTTGAAACATCTCGCCCAGGTGGCTTACATGGTCGTCGGCTTTCCTGGACTTTACCAACATGTCATCCACATACACTTCCATAGTTCGTCCTATTAGTTCCGCGAACATCTTGTTGACGAGGCGCTGATAGGTAGCTCCAGCATTTTTGAGTCCAAAAGGCATGACTTTGTAACAATATAGTCCGCGGTCGGTGATGAAGCTAGTGTGGTCTTGATCAGGAGCGTGCATGGGAATCTGGTTATATCCGGAGTATGCATCCATAAAAGATAGGAGTTCGTGTCCGGCTGTGCTGTCCACAAGTTGGTCAATTCGGGGAAGTGGGAAGCAATCTTTTGGGCAAGCGTCATTCAGATTGGAGAAGTCAATACATGTTCGCCACTTTCCATTGGCCTTTTTTACTAGCACTGGGTTAGCGATCCATTCTGGGTAGATGGCTTCCCGTATGAAGCCATTAGCAAGTAGATTCTTTACTTCCTCATCAAGGGCTGCCGATCGCTCTGCCCCCATGCTCCTCTTTTTCTGCTTTACTGGTACTTTGGTGGGATCGATGTTCAGCATGTGGCATGCTATGTCGGGGGAGATTCCTGTCATATCGGCATGGGTCCACGCAAATACATCTAAGTTGTGGCGGAGAAAGTCAATGAGTTGATCTTTCAACTCCGTTTTTAGCTGAGATCCGACTTTTAATAGTTTACTTGAATCGTGCTTGTCTACAGATACGAATTCCATAGCCTCTGCAGGCTCGGCAGTAGCCTCCTCCTCTTTATCCCTGGGGTCTAGTTCATTGAAGGGATCGCTTGTGTATCGAAGAGGAGGGGCTTTCTTTAATTGCTATGCCTTCAAGCTTTTCATGCAGAGAGTAGTCTCTGCACCTTTTCCTTTATTCTTTCTGCGGTTATCGCGGAGTTCAGTTACGTAGCAGTCTCGGGCAGCATCTTGATCTCCTTCTACTTCTCCTACTCCGTTGTCTGTTGGAAATTTCATTTTCAGGCACCAGGGGGCTAATACAATCTGGAAGTCAGACAAGGCTGGTCTTCCCAAGAAGGCGTTGTAAGCCGAGTGGTTTTCTATTAGTACGAACGTTTGTTTTCGCACAACGGAGCGGGGATGACTTCCTATTTCGACGAAGAGGTCAAGTTGCCCGAGGGGCATTTTTGCATCTCCAGTGAAACCGTGCAGTGGTTTGTCACAGGGGGATACATCCTTCATTGATAACTTCATTTTGTCGAAAGCATGTTTGAATAGGATATTTACGGAGCTTCCTGTGTCTATTAGAATCCGAAAAACTTTAGCTGGACCGAACCAGGCAGAGATGACCATAGGATCCATATGTGGGTACTGTCTTCCTTCCAAATCACGCCTACTGAATATGATGTCGTCGTTCTCTTTTCGTTTCGGGTGGCGTTCTTCCGTGATGGAGTTAACATAGCCTTCTGCATTTCTAAGCGACTTGCCGTACCTTTCCATCTCTGCCCAACTTCTGTCGGCGATGTGTGGTCCTCCTGAGATGGTAAGGACCACTATCTTCCCTTGACTAGAGCCACTGGTGTTGTGATTGTTGCGATTCCCTCCGCCTACCTCTGGGAGGGGTTGCTTTGAGTTCTCATTGGCTGGAGTTGGAGTCCTGTTCTGACCCTTCACATAGCGTTCCAGTCTTCTTCTTCTAATGTGTTCTTCGATCAAGTCCCGAAGATGGTGGCATTCATTGGTGTCATGTCCGTGGGATTCGTGGAAGCGACAGAACTTTCCGGACTTGAGTGCGTTATCTGATTCTTTCTTGTGCGGGGGGCGCTTGTATCCTAGTTCGCCCTGAGTGGCTAGGAAGATATTTTCGATTGTGTCGTTCAAAGGAGTGTAGGAGTCAAATCTCGGTCCTGGTCGATATTGGCGCTTTTCGACCTTTCTGCCCCCAGCATTGTCTCTAGATTCATTTCTTCGAGCGTCCTTAGCTGCAGTGGGAACCTTGTCCTGAACTGTCTTACCTTGTTGTCCTGATTGCCTCTCTGTAGCAGCGTCTTCAAGTCTCATATACTTTCCAGCTTCATGGAAGAAATCAGGCAAGGTAGCTGGTTTTTCCTTAGTTAATCTTCTGGCAAACTTGGTGTCTGGATGTACACCACTACAGAGGGCCATTAGAGTGAGTTTTTCATCGGCATCTTGAACTGCTGCCGCTGCGGCGTTGAACCGCGTTAGATATTGTTGCAGCGTTTCTCCGGTTTTCTGTTTGACATTGGATAGAGAATAAGCATCCTTGGGTTGTTCCACATGGATGCGGAACTGGCTAATAAACCTTTCTTTCAACATCTCCCATGAGCTGATGGATCCTTGGGGTAGATGGCAGAACCAGGAGGTAGCTAGATCAGCTAGGAATAGCGGAAAACATTTACATAACACTCCTTCTGTTGCTCCACTCATGAGCATATGCTGGGTGTATCTCTGCAAGTGTACGATGGGGTCGGAAGTTCCTTTGTAAGGTTCCATGGTTGGCATTTTCCATTCCCGGGGAGTGATGGCAGTTTCGATATTTCGGGTAAAGGGACTGGTGACCCTAGCGCCTATTCCCCGGTCCCTTTGCTCCCGTTGGACACATTCTCTGAATAATCGTGCCATTCGTTCGTCAGAACTTGGAGCGGACAAAAATGAGCTTGGTTCTTCCCTGCGGGATCTATCTCGTCCAGATGACCTGTAGGGATGGTACAGTCTATCACTTCTAGCATTATCCAGTGGTTGTCTTTGGCTGCTCGGATGCACGCTAGGACCAGCTACAGTTGCCCCCTGCCTTGATCTTCCCCTGTGGGGTTCTGTTTCGAGCACATCCATGGGGTCAACTTCGGGCTGGGTTCTAGCTCGGCTCCGTTCAGCGGGGTTTCTATGATTAGGTGGCATGACTGGCTCAGCTACATCCGACCCTCGCCTGGTGCCTCCCCCGCTGGGTTCGGTTCCAAGGGCTTCCTCGAGTCGGAATTCGGGCTGAGTCCGGGCGCGGCCCCTATCATTGTTGTTCCTGTTGATAGCTTCTTCGAAGAGGGAAGACCTTTGTTGCCTCCGAGATCCTCCGGATTGGGACTCACCCCATGATTCAGTGTTGTGGTTGGACTCTTCAGCATCCCTTAAGCGTGACATGAGTTGGTCCACCAAAGCTTCTTGTTGGGATGTGAAGCGGTTAGTTACTTCAGCCACAACCCTTGTCCAGATCTGCCCTAGTGATTGGTTGTTCCGTTGCGGGACCAGTTGGATTTTCCTGATTTTCATCTGGTACTGCTGCTGAAGTGGGCTGATCTGCGATTGCTGGATCTGGAAGGCTGCTAGTTGCGATGTTCTTTCCTTTGTTAATATCCCTTCTCTGTTTGGAAGGCATGATTTCTAAGCAACGAGCGATGTTGTTAGGAAGAAGGTTGAGTGGGAGAAGATGAAGCTTGAGTTCTACTCTCAATGAAAGCACCAAAAATGTTTGCACAAAAAATGGACAAACACCTCCAAGTCGTATTATTTAGTTGATTATATATGATTTTCAATGATTTTAGATGAGTATGTAAATATAAAAGAAGTAGGGGCTGAAATGTAAAAGACACGCGGATTTATAGTGGTTCGGCCAGAATGTGCCTACGTCCACTTTATATGTTATTATCTTCTTTCTTTCAGATTACAAGTACAATGCTTCGTATATAAGTATATGAAAGTAGTTTGAAAGTTCCTTCCTTGCTTGAGCTCTCAAACTTGTCTGCCATTGTTGTACCCCTGCCCCTCTATTTATAGAATGAGGTAGGGGGCAGGGGCCTTGGAGGTATATAGCTGCTGGTGGGCCCGGGCTGAAGCAATCTGGACTGGCAATCATTTGGTTCGGCGAGGCTTCATTCGGCTATGCTTAGAGAAGTTGGGGTTTAGTTAGGCGTGGTCTGGTCCGGTAAGGTGTTGGAGAGGTGGTTCGGTAGTGGAGATGGAGAGGTGGCTCGGTAGTGGAGTTGGTCCGGTAATCTTCTGGTTCTGGAGTTGGTTCGGTTATGGTACCGAATCAGTTGGTTCGGTTATGGTTGGGCCGGATGTGGGGGCTGGCCGAATGACCTTTGGTTCGGTGTGAATTGGAGATGCCGAATGCCTATCTGCCGAATGGACTTGTATATTGAGAACGCCAGATGGACTTCTATGCTTATATTGTGCCTTGTGTTTGTCGAACGGGGTGGAGGTTGCGAGCCCGAGTAAAACTTTGACTTCTTGGTCTCGAGATCTTCTGGGTGAGAATTCGCCCAACAGAATTGGACTTGCCCGCAGTGCAAGTTATGCGTAAATTTCAATTTTTTTACCATATTGGATCTTTTATTGGGCTTATGAAGTCTAACTGAATTAGAACATTTCTAAATTTCATTTGAATAAAATCATTTATTTTATTTAAATTCAAATATATTAAAATATGAAATTAATTTTATTTGATGTAGTTTATGTAGGAAATGTGGATTACGGATCTTAAGGAAGAATTAACACTAGAAAGGGGGGGGGGGGTAAATAGTGTTTAATTAGATTTTATGAATCTTTTTGAAATCTTTTCAAATTAAATTCAAATAGATGTAATTCACAAACACATAAAAAATCACAGAATTAGACACAGATGAAGATAGTAAATAAAAGCAATAAAGGAAAGAACACATCGGAATTTTATACTGGTTCGGAGTTACCCTACATCCAATCCCACGCAATTTCTTATGCATATTTCTTTTCAAATACAATGTCGATACTACAACCTTGATTTCAAGGCCAAGTGATACACCCTTCTGTCTTCGAGTCCAGGGCAAACTCTCTTTATTTAACCAGACTACAAGATCACCTAATTGATTTATGGGCTACAATCATACACAATTGATTTACGGGCCATAATCACACTATTTCCAATATCACTTTGATAGATAGAGAGACTAGATACACTTCTTTAATTACAAATGATCCCATAACTCTGAATAGCACTAAGATCATTGAGAGAGAGTGGAAAAGAATCAAACTAGAGATGATCAAGTTTGATACACTTAGGATTTCAACAGAGTTTAGTTAAAATAAAAGAGAATACTTGAGTGGAGAAGTAGGAGTGAAGAAATGAAGAAAAACTAAAGGTAAATCCTTGTCATTGTTCTTTTTTTGAAAAACTAACTTAAAATTCGTTGAAAACAACTGGTTTATAGAAGAACAACAGTCATGTCCATTCGCGAAAGGTTATGACGAATAGACACTGCATTTGAAAATCTAAAATTTAAATTCTATGGTCACCATGTTGACATGGGGGGATGGGGTATGTCGACATGCCCTAGTAAATTTTGAAAATTGATTTTTGTCTTTTCAAAGAGATTTTCTTTCTAAAACTTATCAAAATAATTTCTGAAGTTTATAAACCATTTTGAATATAGTTTAAACCTATAAAAGAGATTTAAAAAGTAATCTTAAAAATATACAATCTGTAATATAAAGTAATATTAAAAACTAAATATAGAATATATTTTTGAGATTTAAAGCTTATAATATTAAAAACAGGAGATAGTTTAAAAACAAGAGATGATTTTGAAATCAAAATATAAAAGATAATAAAAATAGTTTAAGGATAAAATATTTAAACTGAGAGAAATGACTTTTAAAAAGTTTTTGGAAAAATATTTAAAATAAATCATTTTGTAAATTTCATGGATTCCATTCTACTAGAGAAGGTCGTGGGTTCCATCCCACTAAAGTGGTCGTGGGTTCCATCCCACTGTTAAAGCGAGAAGGTGGAGTCCATTCCATAATTAAAATCCGAATAAAGATTTTAGTGTTATTATGAAGTTTTAACATAAATCTGACTCTATTACTTATCTTGATATCTTAAACTCTTGAACTCTTGAACTCTTGATACTCATGAGTCTTCAGTCTTGTGTTCTTCAGTCCTGAATTCGTTAATCTTGAATCTCTATACCGTACAGTCTTCATTCTCATTATCTGCATATATATATATATATATATATCTAGCATATATATCCTGCATATACATATATATCTGGACAAGAATATTAGTATTTATATTTTTTAACTAGTCCTAAGGTTGTTGTCATCAAAAGCATCATCTCATAAACTAACAATTTACACATAAATGTATCATACACATATATGTGTTGTTTCCTGTGTGTTAACGTAAAAATCAGACGCTAACACCCCGGTGTATGTAGAGTAAACGTGAAAGCACCACCCGTTGGCACGGGAATCAGAAAATAAGTAGGAAAATCTCAGAAAGACAATAAAGGCACAGTTTTTATAATGGTTCGGCTTATAGTCAAGCCTACGTCCACTTTATATCTCTTTATTGCTAATTCAAGTACAACTTATACAACTTTCTTCAATTACAACACACTTTATACTAATATTCCCAAACTTTGATGGAGAATAATCTTTAGAATCTGTGTCGAATGATGTAGATTTTCTCTTGAAGTTTGTCGTAGTGTCCTTGGTGTTTGGAGTGCTTGAAGTGCTGTTCGAGTTGAGAAAATGGTAGAGTGTCGACGCTTCGAGAATGAGCCAAAAGATCCCTCGAGCATTGGAGCTCACGCTCTATTTATAGGAGTTTTTTGGCCATAAGTCATAGGTCGGAAGCTGCGACTTAAAGTAAGTCGTGGGTCGAAGGTTGCGACCTAAAGCAGGTCGTAGGTTGAAGGTAACGACTTAAGGTGGGTCGTAGACCACATGTGAGCGACCTAGCAGAAGGAAGCTTCGGCCCTTCCTGGTAACACTAGTCTCTTCTAGACGAAGTACTAGGTCGTTGGCGACTCAGGGGAATTGTTGGCGACCTTACAACGCTAAGATATCCGATATAGCGACCTAAGCTAACTCGTTAACTACTATGTCGCATAACCCATTAGGTCATTAGGTCGCTTGTGATTTTAGGTCGCTGGGTCACGGATCTCTTAGGTCGGTAGGTCGCTGCCCCTTAGGTCGCTAACTCGCTTCTTACTTTAGGTCGTTAAGCCGCCAGGTCTCTTAGGTCGCTGAGTCGTGGCTTCCTGTAAGCCGTTAGGTTGCTTCATCTCTTAAGTCGTTAGGTCGTCACATTTTTAGGTCGTGAGGTTATTTTCAAAGCGGAGTTAACACTTGCCCCTCGAAGTACACGCCTAGGTCGTAGGTCGTGTGCTTCGACTTAACTCTGTTAGGTCGTTAACGACCTAAGAGATAACTTAACTCGCGAATCCATTTGCCTCTGCCTTATATAACTATTAACTCGTTTCTTTCCCCTTACTTAACGGCTCCCACAACCCTTTCTGCCATTAGCGATTTCTCAATTTTCCAAAGGCAAATCTGCTCCAATCAAGTTGTTGATTCATCCCTACTTTCACGTCGTGTAAGTGAATTCAACTTTTATTCAGCCACGATCACCTTCGAACCTTGAAAATCCCATCGTCTGATCCGATCCAACTTCATGTGCCTCGCTTCACTTTCGATCGCAATGAGCAATGCTGCTGTTGCGATTCGTGGGAGCAATGCGGTGAGATGGATTCGAGATGATTTGAATCGGAGTTGGGTGAGGTGGTGGTATGAATAACGGACTTAGCGGAGAGGATGATGAATTTTCGTCATTTAGGTGATAACGGGCTATCGGGTTGGAGAAGAGTTAGTGGGTTAAGGACATAACTTGAAATTGCCGAATAATCACCAGAACCGACCTAACAGATCTTGGATGACCTTGAAATTCTTGTGATTTAGCTGATTCGCACGGTTTTCGAATCGACTGACCTAAGAACTTTCTGTGACCTTAATTGCACATGACTTAAATCTTTAGGTCGTGTTAGTTTCCTGACAACTTAGGACTTAATCAGATTTATGTTGTCTCGGTTTGAAGCTTTGTGACTTGCCCTTTAGGTTGTGTGAGTGATCTAGGATTTAGGCCGTGTAAACGACTTAAGACTTGAACAATTTTTCACTGTCAAACTACTTCTTGCGACCTAGATCTGCTTTGACTTTCATGTTAGGTCATGAACGACCTAGGACTTGAATAACTTGAGAGCTTCAAAATCTTGACAGAACTTGATTGCACTCCAAACTTAAACTTTGAACTGCCGAGATAACTTGCATGACCTTGCTATGCCTTCTTAACAGAATATACCAAATTTGACGCTAACAACCTGCTAAATACAACATTTGCAGAAAACTAGGGCGAACATACTGTCATTGACCGCCCACATCGAATGACAGATTAGTCGATAAAAGATAATTAACTCAACATAAGAAAATTGCATGAAATGCTGTGAGTCAACAAATTCAAGTGAAGTAGTAAGGCAATGTTAATCAGCTAAAGCTGATCTGTTTGCATCAATACTGCACTTGTACTTGGACTTAGAGCGACAGGTCTCGAAATTTTACAATTGACTCATGTTCATTAGTTTAATTTCAGTTATATTTACTTATCGCTTTATTAGTTTTACACAACACTTCACACATTTAGGAAACGTGCACCTTCATATTTGAATATCCAGTTCCTTGTGTAGAATGTCTTCTCGTCAAGAGGAAGAAGTAGTACAAACCGGAGAGGTCCTCCCGATGGCTGGGCCACTGGTCAATCCACCAGAAAGGACTCCAACTACCCTGAGTTACCGGGTGTTCAATCAGTTACGCGCCCAATTTGGGATTGTAGAAGCAGATGCTATTCTCCCTGGGCCAAATGATTTTGCTGATAGTCCTCCCTTCGGGTTTGTTGCCGTTAACCGCCAAATGTGCCTTTGTGGTGCCATTCCTCCTTTCAACAATTTTCTCCAACAACTCTTTCGTCGATTGGCTATTTCTCCCTTTCAATTGCACCCCAACGTCTACGCCATTTTGATGGGATTATGCGTTCTCTTCAGAAGGACGCTTGACCACCTCCCAAGCTTTGAAGAAATCTGCTATTTATGCACATTTGCGAGAAGTAAAGACCATCCTTCCATTATATATGTGAGAAGCGCCATAAATCGCAAGCTTATCACTGATCTCTCTGATAGTGCTCATGGTTTCCTAAACCAGTTCTTCTTGTCCGTTGCCTCCAAGGATTTTACGCTATTTGGAGAGTAGGGGGTAGGCTTACTTATCCCCATTCTTTCCTTTTCTAAGCTTTGCGAGATCCAAATTGCTAAATGCTAACTTCGCTCTCTACTTTTGCAGTCCTTCCTCCTCCTTGTAGAGATCCAAGCCACAAGCAGATTTTTGAAAGACTGAACGCTGTGGCTGCTGAGGAGAGAAGTATAAAATTTCTGCTGAAGGATGAATTCCTACATCAGTTTGGACTTTTACATCCTTCCCGCTCTACTCAGCCTTATGAAGTTCCTGACTCTCCGTCCGATACACCGGATGTCCCAGTTTCTGCTGAGGAGCCTACACTGAAAGAACATGCTCCTGAGGTCTCTCTGGTGAAGTGCTCTACTTCTACTGATGTTGCGGGGTCATCTGGAAAATTTGCACTTGCCCCGGTCATTGAAGAAGAAGAGCCTCGAGAAACTCCCCAACATTCAGGGAAGTCCGGTGATGAAGGAGCCGGGAAAACAAGTCCTATCAAGCAGAGCGGGGATGACACTTTTGAAGGGTTGAGCGACCTGTTTATCACCTCACAGGAGCTCTTTAAAGATGACCCTGTTACCAGTAGGGTTTCCTCTTCAGTAGTTGAGGCAACTTCTATCTTGCAACAGATTCCGTCGACTCAAGAGTTGACGTCAGCTACTACACCCATCATTTCTCCGCAACCAAGGAGTGGTTCGTAGTTTGACGCGCGTAGTCTGCACGTTACACACACTTAGGATTTTTCAGCACTTGTATGTACTCTCATGCATTTTACTTCCAAGATTTTCAAGTTTTGCCTCTTTCTCATTTTCAGGTTCTCCAAAGGGGCGTAGCGGTTCCTATTATGACGACTTTCAACAGTATGGAAGGCGTGGTCAGTATGATTATAGGCGCTATCTTCCCACCCACAGGGAAACTGATGAAGAGAGAGTTGCTCAAAAGGCTCAAGAAAGAAGAATGTATGAAGAAAGGTACGGAAGAAGGGATGAGCAACATGACTCTTCTCGCAGAGGCGATGACTCTCACAAAAGAAAAACTTATGACGATAGAGGAAAGAGTGATGACATCGGAGACCCAAGCAAGCAGGCCAGGCTTGATGAAAAGACCGCATCTGCAACTTTAGAAAAAGCCGCCACTCTCACTTCCCTTAAAATTCCTTCAAAGTCTCCTGCCCTTGATGGAGTCGACATTCAGACACTTCTCGGCCGACCCTCATACCAAGTTGAGAGAGGTCCGCCAACCCTTCAAAGTCGGTTCCCGCGTTGGTGCTTAAAGGGAGTCCGTTTCGACCTTGACTTGGTTCCCATCGACAAGAGGCCATGCTATGAAATCTTGACACCGTTAAACTTGATATTGAGAGAATATGAGGGTGGCAAAAGCTCGTCGATGAGCTTCAGAGGGTGAACCGGGCCAACCTTGAAGCTATGCTGACGATGGAGAACGACAAGTCTGAATGGCAAAAAATTCTCGATCAGCACAACACCGAGATGAAAAACATCGCCGAGTACAACGAAAAGCTTGAGGCGGAGGTCGAGAAACTTAAGCACGAGCTCGCCACTTCTTCCACCTCTTATACTCAAAAGGAGGAAGTGCTTCAGAAGCAAGTTCGAGATGCTCATGCCGCTCAACGGTATGTTGAAACCCGACTTGAATCTACACAGAAGACGGTGGAAAAATATCGTGCTGACTTTGTAGACTTACGGGAGAAAGATAACTCCCAGGACTTAGGAATCATGAGGCTGAAAGCTCAATTATTAAAGACTGAGAAAGAACGTGATGAGGCCATGGCTGGAAAGAAAGCCGCTGAACAATCTCATGAAGAGACAAAAGCCAACATCAGCTCTACTCTGTTTGATTTTTACGTCCAAAGCGTCTTGGGGCGTGGAAGCCTTGCATTTTTGGGGCCTAAATAGAAAATCACTTTAGCTGAAGTGTGGGAGGTTGTACTGGATATGCTCAGAGGTGCCGTTTATTCCGAAGATGAACTTGAGGCGCATTACTTTGATGGCGAAACTCGTGCAGCTCTTGCCAGAGGAAAGGAGCAGCTTGCTAAAGTACGAGCCGAAACGATGGGAGGGGAGCATCCAGAGAAAGACGCACCTTTAACTACCCCTGTCCCTCCTTCGACTTCGGCCGACATTGATATCATGGGCTCCGGTTCCCATTCTCCGCCCATGGCTAAAGTCGTAACTGAGATTACAAGCGCACAGGGCGGAGACGAAGGCGAAGAAAGCATTGAAGCACAAGCTTATGAAATTGACGTTAGAAGGCCAACTTCTCCAGGTAACTTTAATGCTGATCTTACTCAAGTAGACTGCTCATTTGCTTCATATGAGTTTGATGAGCTTCTTGATTATTTCCTGAATCTTAGCGAGTCTTTATCTCCTCTCTTTACTGATTTTATCTTCTTTTCTTCTGTAGAGAAAGTACTGAGCATTGTTCAGACTTTCCCTCCTCTAGTTATTCCTCCTCCGTCTCTGCAAGGCACTCCTCCTTCTGCCTCTCAACCGGGATCACAAGAGGAGCAAATAGAAGCTCTCCAAGACTTGGACGATCCTATTGCTTCTCAAGAACATAGGGGAGAAGAAACCGAGGAGGGAGAAAAGACTCCGGAACTAACTGGCTCCGACGATATGCCGTTGGCCACACTTTTTACTCCAGGAAGCGGGTCTTCTCCTAAGAAAAGGGGGAAACGCGGAGTCTCAAAGAAGAAAGAAGCTTCAGCTGGCGAGGAAAAAGCAGAAACAAGTCCAATCATTCCCCTTTCTCCTTCTTCTCCTACTCTTTCAAGCCGGCGTAGGAAGTTGGTCATCCGGCCAGGTGCAGGCTCAAAAGGTGGAGGGAAGAAGAAATGATGGCTTTGGTCCTGTGCTTTTTATCTCGTTCTTTGCTTTTTTGCTCATATATAAGCTTATGCTGACTGGAGATTGTGCGGGTACCAGTCCCCGCTTTCTTTTACTTTGAAACCTGCATATGTATAAAATTCTCATAGTATGGAATAAAATGGTTCTTTTACTTATACAAATTTCTGTCTGTATTTGAGAACACTTTTATTTTCTGTTTTCATGCAAGTTTCTTTATCCTCTTTATGTGAAGTTGAAGTAAACCTATGGTATGTTTCTTGAGCATTATTTTCATTTTAATGATGACAATATTGTATTGCCCCCATACCATGGTTTATTACAATCTCTTTCACATTGGCAAAGTTTCGGAGGACAACTCTTCTGTTTCGAGAAGACTTGTGCTCTTTCTTTAGAGAACAACTCTTCCATTTGGAGGAAGTTTGCATTTGTACTTTATAGGATAATATTTCCGTTCTAAGGAAATATTTTTCTAATTTAGTAGAATGCACTTCATATTAGAGGAGTTTTTTTTTGTTGCGAATTTTTTATACTTCACTTTTTGAAAAAAGTCACTTTTTCTTTGGCAAGTGAATTTTACTTCATAGTACAGTGGGCCTTCCGAAAAAGGGCTTCAAGCTGCTTGAGCCTCCGAAGAGAGTTTTTTGTTTGATTGTGCCTCTGGGAAGGGGGCTTTTTGTTTGGTTGCGCCTCTGGGAAGAGGTCTTTTTGTTTGATTGTGCCTCTGGGAAGAGGTCTTTTTGTTTCTGCCTCTTGGGAGAGGCTTTTATCTTTTCCCTGTTCACTGGGAAGCGGGCCTCCGAGGAGGGCTTTTCACATTTCGACTCGTGTGAAGTTTTATTTCAGATCGCGGTGAAATGTGTGCCTCTGAGTAGGGCTTTTGCTTAGAAGTTTGGAGTTTCTTTCTCTTAGTTGGATGGATTCAAGGGGCGGACACGAGTGTTCTGTGCCACCGATCAGTCCGCAACTTTCTGTCGAGAAAGAACTCTCTTTTTCTGGAAAGGCCCGCTCGAGGTCTTTTAGCGTTTCAACTATGGTGAAATGGGCCTCCGAAGAGGGCTTTTCACATTCCAGCACTTGTGAAGTTTTATTTCAAATCTCGGTGGAATGCGTGCCTCCGAGTATGCCTGGAAGTTTCTTCCTCATGGTTGGCTGGATTCACGGGGCGGACACAAGTTACTTGGACGCTTATTTGCGCAGATTGTCTCAACTAGTGAACAAGCGCCTTGCCTTCCACTTAGGAAGGTGCCTCCGATCATCGTATGGATTCACGGGGCGGATGCAAGTTACTTGGACGCTTGTCTGCGCAAACTGTCTCAGCTAGTGAACAAGCGCCTTGCCTTCCAGTCGGGAAGGTGCTCCCGGTCATTCCATACCAATTTTTTTTTGTTGAGAAAGTCTTCTGGCATGCCCCGTTTGAGGTCTTTATCCTCCGAAGAGTTGTGCCTCCGAAGAGGGCTTGTGCCTCCGAAGAGGTCTTTTGCTGTCTGATGCTTGCTCGCCCATGTCTCTTTGCCATCTATTCATATCGGCGATCCCCGTTATCTTTTACAAATACACTTCCCTTTTAGTTGCCAACAATTTCCTTTATCCAAAGAAGTATACTTCATAGTTAAGCGAGTTGGTGGTGGCAAGCACAGGCTATTTAACTGGATGCTCGTTTGTACAAACATTCACAACTAGTTAGCAAGGGCCCACTTCCAGCTGAATCACTAACTTTTGTTTGAAGCACTTCTTCCGTAGGATTTGAGTATGGAAATTTTGAACGGCTTAGCGTTTGCTTGTTGGGTGGTGTCGGGGATTGCTTGGTCTTGTGACGGGTAAGCTTTATTTTTATGGCCTGCATTATTAGATCGACATTTTAGTAATACAATTGATGTATTTTATATATCGAAATAAAACAAAGCAGTTTATAATAGTAAGGAACACAAGATTTATAGTGGTTCGGCCAAGAACTGAGCCTACATCCACTTTATAGTTCTTATTATTCACTTGCATTGGCTTTACAACGGCTTTCAATATAAGAATCATACATTCATCATTCTTTTACAATATTTCATTAAAGCCTTTAAGCAAAATATGGCCGCAAATGATTGCTGTTTCAAGCTCTTGGAATTGGGTCTCCTTCGACAGTTACGAGTTTGAATGTGCCATCAAGAAGTTTTTGGCCTATAAAATACGGCCCTTCCCAGTATGGTCCAAACACGCCTGTAGGTGTCATAATTCTTTTTAAGATTAGATCCCCAACTTTAAAGCTACGTTGGCGAACTTTGGAAATTAAGTGCATGGCTATTCTTTGCTGATGAACCGCAATTCTGAGCTCAGTTTCTTCTCTTTTTTCATCAAGGAAGTCAAGGGTTCAAGTTGCAGCTTTTCATTTTCGGCTTGATTGAAATGGATCCTTCTATGTGAAGGGATCTCTATTTCTACCGGAATCATTGCCTCTGATCCATATGCTAATGAAAATGGAGTGTGCCCCGTCGCAGTTTTATGTGTAGTTCTATATGCCCATAGTGCTAGTGGAAGCTTATCGACCCAACCAGCTTTCGCTTTTTCCAGCTGTTTTTTGATGGTCGATTTAATATTTTTGTTTACTGCTTCCACTTGCCCGTTTGCCTGTGGATGAGCCACTGCTGAGAAACTTTTCTGGATCTTGAATTTCTTGCAAAAATCTTGGAACTCTTCACTTTCGAATTGGGTTCCATTGTCTGTGATTATCTTTTGAGGCACACCACCTGCAAATGATATTCCTAGTTACAAAGTTTATCATTTTCTTAGAGGTAATAGTAGCTAAGGGTTCAGATTCAGGCCATTTAGTAAAATAATCAACGGCAACAATAGCATATCTGATTTCGGATTTTGCAGTTGGCAAAGGCCCGATGAGATCCATTCCCCAAATAGCAAATGGCCACGGACTGACCATCTGTGTTATCTCAGTGGAAGGTGCTCTTCGGATCTTTGCAAATCTCTGGCATCGGTCACATTTTCGGGCGTAACTTGCGGCATCACGATTAATATCCGGCCAAAAATACCCATAACGGAGAATTTTCTTTGCTAAAGTTTGACCACCTGAATGATCTCCACACTCTCCTCCGTGTACGTCAGTTAGAATTGTCTCAGCTTCTTCCTTGGTCACACATCGGAGTAATGGCATTGAAAATCCCCGCCTATACAATCGGCCATCTTGAATTATGTACCTGGATGCTTTTCTTAACAACTTCCGCCGTTCTTTCGAGTTTTCTGGTAGAGAACCGTCGCGCAGATATTTCAATATCGGAGTCATCCATGATTCTCGCTCCTGTGATATGGTCATGATCCAGTCAATATCCATTTCATCAATGCTTGGAGTTGAGAGGACTTCCATAGGAACTAATCCCAATAATTGAGCATCACCAGTGCTTGCATACTTTGCGAGGGAATCTGCCTTCATGTTTTCTTCCCACGGTATATGGTTTATCGTATAATGGTCCAGGTCATCGAGAAGCTCCTAGGCTCTTGACAAGTAAGTGGGCAGATTTCCTCCTTTAGTCTGAAACTCTTTCTTGACTTGACATACAATAAGTTGTGAATCACTGAAGATCTGCAACATTTTGACATTCAATTCTTTAGCAATTCTCAAACCGGCAATGAGAGCTTCATATTCTGCCTCATTATTAGTCGAAGGAAATTCTAATCTCAATGCATAACACAGAGACCGTCCTTCAGGGGTTTCAAGCACAACCCCAGCCCCGGAACAGTAATCGTTTCTTGTGCCATCAACATACAATTTCCATCGAATTTGGGAATTACCAGTTACTATTTCCTCGCTATCACCTTTGTCTGTACATTCTGCGATAAAATCTGCCAAAGCTTGTCCATTGATTGCTCTCCGGGGATGATAAGTGATGTCATATTGACTGAGTTCAATATTCCACTTCAGAAGGCGACCCGAAGTCTCAGGGCGAAAGAGGACTTGCTTCAGAGGCTAATCAGTGAGGACTTTGATTGGATGAGCTTGAAAATATGGCCTCAATTTTCTTGATGCAATCAGTAGACAATAAGCAAGCTTTCTCAACTTTGAATAGTTCAATTCTGCCCCAGTGAATCTCTTGCTGATATAGTAGACCAGGCGCTGAATTTTGGCGTCTTCTCGCACCAGTGCCGCACTAAGGGCATGAGCTGAGATCGCCAAGTATTCAAAGAGATCTTCATCATCATTAGGTTTAGAAAGTATCGGAGGCGTTTCCATATGACGAATTAACTCATCGAAAGCTTTCTGGCATTCTGGAGTCCAGTCAAAATTTTTCCTTCCTTTCTTCAGAGCATCAAAGAATGGAATGCATTTATCAGTAGCTTTAGAAATGAATCGACTTAAGGCAGCGACTTTTCCATTGAGACTTTGCAGTTCCTTCTTCGTTCTAGGAGCTTTGACTTCTCTTAAGGCAGTGAGCTGAGCAGGATTAGCCTCAATGCCCCTAGCGCTCACAATGAAACCCAAGAACTTTCCGGACTCCACCCCAAATGAACACTTCAAAGGATTAAGATTCATTCCATACTTTCGTAGGACGGCGAACATTTCCGCTAAGTGATCCATATGGTCTACTGCTTTCTTTGATTTAACCAACATATCGTCAACATAAACTTCCATGGTCTTTCCAATCCGTGGCTTGAACATCGCATCAACAAGCCTTTGGTAAGTTGCCCCTGCATTCTTCAGTCCGAAGGGCATGACTCTGTAGCAATAGAGACCGACATCGGTAATAAAGCTCGTGTTCTCTTGATCTTGCTCATGCATCATGATCTGGTTATATCCGGAGTAAGCATCCATAGAAGATAACAATTCATGTCCCGCTGTTCCGTCAACCAACTGGTCAATCCGAGGTAGTGGAAAACAGTCTTTGGGGTAGGCTTTGTTTAAATCTGAAAAGTCGATGCATACCCTGCACTTTCCGTTAGCTTTCTTAACCAGTACCAGATTTGAAACCCAATTCGAATAAGTAGATTCCCTGATAAAACCATTCTCCATAAGCCGATCAACCTCTTCTTTCAATGCTGCTGACCTTTCAGGACCTTGAGTTCTTCTTTTCTGCTTTACCGGTGTAAACTTTGGATCAATATTCAAGGTATGTACTGCAACTTCAGGTGATATTCCACACATATCAGCATGGGTCAAAGCGAATACATCCAGATTTTCTTTCAGGAATGATATCAAAACATTTTAAACTGTTGGATTAAGGTGTGAACCCACATTCAGCACTTTGTTCGGGTCTTTTGGGTCAACAGGTACTGGCACTGTTACTTCAACTGGCACCACTCGATTCTCCCCTGCACTGGATTTTCTGGAATCCATCTTTCTTCGTGCTTCGCTACATTCGCCAGTACAGGGTCCGCCCTGTAATTGCTACAAGGTTGATTCTTTGATGCGGACTGGGGCTACCGCATCCTTTCCCATCTCTCTCTTTCTTGCTTCACGTAGTTCTATCAGATAACATTCCCGCCCCGCATTCTGATCCCCTTTTATAACACCAACTCCATTATCTGTGGGGAATTTCATGGTAAGGCACCACGGGGCGAGGATTGCTTTAAAGGCTGCAAGAGTTGGACGACCTAGGAAGGCGTTGTAAGTAGAAAATTCATCAACAATTACAAAAGTCTGCCTTCGAACGACCTTCTTCTGCCCCTCACCAAGTTCCACGAACAGGTCAATAGTCCCAACCGGCTGCCTGGGTTCCCCAGTAAACCCAACGATCTTTTGCGATGAAGCTTGAACATCAGTCATTGGGATCTTCATCTGATCAAAAGTCTTCTTGAAAAGAATATTTCAAGAAGCACCACAATCAACAAGTACTCTTCTTACAATAGCTGGCCCAATGGCAGCAGAAATAACCAAGGGATCTATGGTGGGGGCTTCAACACCCATAGAAGCCCTGACTCTGAAGATAATGTCATCATTAAAAGTTTTCTGCTGTTTCAGAGGTGCAGCGTCTTCCAACACAAAAACTTTCTCCTCTGTTGGGGTATATTTCAATGCACGAGCGTACCGTTCCATCTCACCCCAGCTTCTTCCAGCTGGGTGAGGTCCTCCTGTAATCACATTAATAACATGCCTCCCAGATTCATGATTCGCTGCCTTTTCACTTGAGCTAGGACGATGAACAGGAGCATGTTGTGCTTGAGTTGGCGAATTTGGGCCATTCTTGTTTCTCCTTACATATTGCTGGAGCTTGTTTTCTTTCAATAGTTCCTCAATCAATTCCTTCAAGTGACGACACTCATTGGTATCATGCTCGGGTTGGTTATGGACCGGCAAAACTTTCCATTGGTCTCGGCTTTCTTATTACCCCTTTGCTTAGCTGGTGCGGGGAACTCGACTGTGTATTTGTTTGCAAAGTAGATGTTTTTCGGGGTATCTGTCAGAGGGGTGAAGTTGAAAGGACGACTTTTCTTTGCATCTCCTTGCTTCCTCTGACCATCATTCCCCCTCTTCTGATTGCCACATTCCTTCCTATTCGGGACAGTATTACTATTTCCAGCCCCTATCGATACCACCTTAGCCGGTGCTTGGAGGCTTTCTAGGCGCATGAATTCATCGTCTTTCTTATAAAACTTGTCGAGCGAATTCGGTTCTTTAATTTTCAACCACCTCCCGAACTCACTTGCCTTATCAATAGCCTTCATCAAATACGTCAAAACCATTCTCGGCTCTACGTTGTCTACTTCAGCCAGAGCTATATTGAAGCGATTCAAGAAAGCTCTAATGGATTCTCCAGAATTCTGCTCCAAGCTGGATAACGACATTATATCTTTCGCCTTTGAAGCGTACAATCTGAACTGTTCCTTGAACTTTCGAGTCAAATCAGAAAATTGGTCTATCGACCGGACCGACAATTTCGTGAACCAGAGAAGAGCAACTCCTTCTAGGTATACCCAAAAATGTCGGCATTTGATCTCATCTGAAGCTCTGGCACCAGTCATTTGCCAATCATACTTGTATAGAAATTCATTAGGGTCACTTGTCCCCTTATAAGCCGGTATGGTAGGAGGAACAAACTTCCTAGGAAATTCTGCTTTCAAAATCCTTTCAGTGAATGGAGTCTTGCTCGGAGCGAACCCCCATTCTTTTTCGTCTTCCTCTCTTTGCATATTTTCCTTCATGATTTGTCGGACCATCCCTGAGAAATATTCCTCATCATTAAGGGGCTCAGCAGGACAAGCATCGGCCATTTTTTCAGAAGTCTGCCTTGACAGGCGCTCACGGAAAGTTGGCTGTTGTCCCGATCCTCCAACTTGGGGAGGTGTGTCTTTGACTGGACCAGCTGCCATTTGAGGAACATCTCTTTCTCCCACATCATGAACATTATCAGCAAAGTTTGATTCGTTATTCACTGGTTGAGGGTTAGCCCCAAACAAAGCGTTCAACCTTTCCAACATCGGATTGTTTTGGGCTTCCATCTGCTGATATAGCCCAGAAACCGCGGCATCCAATTCTGCCCGCGTTACTCCAACGGTTGGAGTTGTTTGACTTAAAGGAGGAGAAGTGGCAGTAGTCTCGCGAACATCGTCGGATCTAACAGACTTGCGCTTTCTTCCAGTAGCCATTATTTCTGACAAACTTCTGGTTTTTAGAGAGATCCTTTCCACAAATTTCTGCAAAGCTATGATGACAGTATCCTGAGTTGGTTTCTCAGTGAAAGCACCAAAAATGATAACGTAAAAATCAGACGCTAACACTCCGGTGTATGTAGAATAAACGTGAAAGCACCACCCGTTGGCACGGGAATCAGAAAATAAGAAGGAAAATCTCAGAAAGACAATAAAAGACACAGTTTTTATAGTGTTTCGGCTTATAGTCAAGCCTACGTCCACTTTATATCTCTTTATTGCCGATTCAAGTACAACTTATACAACTATCTTCAATTACAACACACTTTAGACTACTAGTCCCAAACTTTGATGGAGAATAATCTTTCGAATCTATGCTGAATGATGTAGATTTTCTCTTGAAGTTTGTCGTAGTGTCCTTGGTGTTTGGAGTGCTTGAAGTGCTGTTCGGGTTGAGAAAATGGTAGAGTATCGGCGCTTCGAGAATGAGCCAAAAGATACCTCGAACGTTGTAGCTCACGCTGTATTTATAGGAGTTTTTTGGCCATAAGTCGTAGGTCGGAACCAGTGACTTAAAGTAAGTCGTGGGTCGAAGGTTGCGACCTAAAGTAGGTCGTAGGTTGAAGGTAACGACTTAAGGTGGGTCGTAGACCACATGTGAGCGACCAAGCAGAATGAAGCTTTGGCCCTTCCTGGTAACACTGGTCTCATCTGGACGAAGTACTAGGTCGTGGGAGACTCAGGGGAATGGTTGGCGACCTTACAGCGCTAAGATATCCGATATAGCGACCTAAGCTAACTCGTTAACCTACTATGTCGCTTAACCCATTAGGTCATTAGGTCGCTTGTGATTTTAGGTCGCTAGGTCGCGGATCTCTTAGGTCGGTAGGTCGCTGCCCCTTAGGTCGCTAACTCGCTTCTTACTTTAGGTCGTTAAGCCGCCAGGTCTCTTAGGTCGCTGAGTCGTGGCTTCCTGTAAGCCGTTAGGTCGCTTCATCTCTTAAGTCGTTAGGTCGTCACATTTTTAGGTCGTGAGGTTATTTTCAAAGCGGAGTTAACACTGTGTAACATAATAATTCATGAAAGGTATGATATGTCCATATGTAGATTTTGGGATTTACACCACATCAGATATATTAGCTTATTTCGTATGTCATGTGTGTTGTCCAAATATGTGCATGTATATGTGTTACAAAATACACACACATGTTTGTATAAATATATTATATATAATATATGAACATAAAACATTTATATATAAATAAATATATATAGAAAGAGAGAGAAAAATTATTAAAAATTATTTATAATTCAAAATTAACTTAGTTTTGCAAAAATAATAATTTTAGTATTTTAATTTGTATATATTATGAATAAAATAATGTTTTCATCCACAAATAATTAACATAGAATAATCTATTAATGAAAATTCAAATTTTACAATGTTCAAAAATCTAAGATTATAACATAGAGCTTAGGAAAACTTTGAAAAATTTTCAAAGTTGAAATATAAATTTTAAAAACAAATACATTGATTTCGGCAATAATTATTTAATATAAAATAATATATTATTAAAAATTCAAAATTTAAAATTTTGGGAATTCTAAGATCATGAATGAAAGGTTATGAAAATTTTTGAAGAATTTTTCAATTAAGTTATTATTTTTAATAAATCATAAACAGTTTTTCTAAAATAATATTAATTAGTAAAAATAATAAACTTTATTGAAAAATTCCCAAAATTTTTCTATATGTTTTTGAAATGATATAATATTTTAAAAAATATAAAATTGAACTTTTAATCTAATAATTATTTTGTATATAATAAACAATTCAAAATTTCAGTAAATGTTAATTTAAAAATATGAATATCTGTATGATAATTAATTTTCAAATTTGTAAATTCGTCTTATATATAAATATATATACTAAATTTTTTAAATCACACATATATCTTATATATGCATATATGCTATTTCGAGAGAGAAATATACACTAATATACATACATACATATGAATTTATTAGTAAATATATATAAAACAATTATTAATGACAAAATTGATTTTGTATAGTAAACAACATTTGTCTATACGTAAATCAAATGGTATAATAAACAAATTATGCACATAAGCAAACTGATTTGAGGCAACCACATCTACTTACAAATTCTCACCTAACTGAACATATAGTAGCAATATATTTAAACAGATATGAAATTGCTCATTATAGGATCATAGAATATAATTTAATTACTATAATATGAATTAAAATTACCAATTTAATGATGCCTTTGAATCCATGTTGATGCAATTAATTCCCTTCCTTTTACTGTTCTTGATTCTTCAGATTGCAAGTCCGGAATCACCGACTTCTAACTATCGAATAGTATTATTTTAATTTGAAATATATTTGAGAATTTTGAAGTTGATTGAGAATTATGTTTTAATCAGCAATATAGAAGGTAATGGCGGCCAAAAAAAGCTTTTATGTGTTTTAGACACACATACACACATATATGGTTGTACTAGAGAGAAACAAGGAAAACTTTTTTACCCATTCTCACTTGATCTCAAATCATTATCTCCAAGCCGATTCCCTATGTTTTAGCCACCCTTAAACCTTTCCAAAAGCGAAATTTTGTAGGCCTGATGATGGGCCTTAAACCTATCTAATCCTAAGCCAAAATACTATGCAATTAAATCTAATTTAATCGCTTGTCGATATTGTATATCGATTGATATATTTATAACTGCTATAAATATATATAACATTATATATAACGTCATACCTTATATAGAAATCGTTCGCTAAACCATCCTACTTTATTTTTGGAATCTCCACCACGTACACAGTTGTTAAAGTGGTTTTCGGTATTGGCAAAGAGTATGACAATATCCGATCCTGGTCTCTTAAACAACCAAACTCTTATTTCACACCGAATGGTTCTTTTACATTTCAAGAGTTAATTCATAATTTATATCAAAATATCATATTCAATTTCAAATCATATCTCTTTCGAAATCATATTCACTTCAACCCATATTCACTTTCAAATCATATTCACTTTTGAAATTCACATTCACTTTGAAATTATCGATAAGTTCTATTAATTAATTATTCATTTCATAATCATCTTATTCAGTCAAATATGTTATTTTTCAAAAAGGTATAAATTCCAAATTACAACTTAGGTTGTATTATTCACATTCACTTTGAAGATATAAATACTTCAACATTATACAATCTGAAAATTTAGAAAACAGTTTAGGTAATTATAAATAGTTTATGTAGTTTTAAAATAGTTTAAATAGATTTAAAGTAGTTCAAATAGTGAAAATAGTTTAAATAGAATTAATTAGTTTTAACATGATTTAAATAGATTAAATATAGATTAAATAGATTTTAATATAAGTAGGTTTCAAAATAGATTAAATAGATCTAAATAATATTAAATAGATTTAAAATAGGTTAAATAAATTTAATTAGTTAAAAATAGGTGAAATAGGTTAAATTGTATTAAATAGGTTATACTAAATTAAAATAGTTTTAAATTTTTTAAAATAGTTAATTTCATTAAAACGGTTTAAATTAGTTTAAATAGATTTTCAAAGTTATATCCAAACATTTCAATAACTCGGTTCCACTAATTCATTTATATTCGACACTTCAACATTGAGATTCCAATTCAAATCCTTTGAACAATTTTATTAAATCAAATCCTTTTTCAGCATTAACACTTGGATTATCGAAAATACTTTAGTTTGTATAAACCAATTTCTTCATCAAAATACTAGTCAACTGAATTCAAAATTTCAAAGGTTCAAAATCATTTAATTTAACCAATCCGGTGTCCGTATATAATTTTCTACCCTAGGGTCAAGTGATACAGATATTTATCATTTCAATCCGCAATTTAAAATTTTATGGTTATATATCATTTCAAACCGCAATCCCGAATTAAATAAAATCCATAAAATCGCTTAAGTCTATCATTTCAACCCATAACGATTTTTTTCCTAATCTATAGATCGTTCGGGTATGTATCATTTCAACCCATAGGGAACTTGCCGAGTGATAAAAATATATAAATTAAACATAGCATCCAATCATCCAATATCAACAACCAAACATCCATCAAAATCATCATCCAATTCAATCAAATAAATTACAACAATTAACAGATTTTCATTAATAGGAAACTAACTGACAATTTAAATTCAATAATACATTAAATATCAGTAAATTCAAAATAAATTCAAATTAACTAGAATGACGATTTAAGTATACCAAACAACCATAAATAAATTTCTAACCACGTCATAAAATTAATTTAGGGTAAGTCTGGCTCATATCCCTAATAAGTTTCAAAATAGAGAAAACATCCTTTCCAAACTGAAGTTACATTTCCGGTCCCTATTTTCAAATTCGCGCACGCAAAAAGGCGCAAATACCCTTTATGTTTTTAACATTTCAAACGCGTATAATTTTATGTAGAAAAATCGGATCAACGTACCGTTTTCATCAAAAAATCACAAATTTTATGAACTTTAAAATGAGATCCATTGTTGATACCGAAAATTCATATTTGTAGTAAAGGTGCAATTATTTCATATATTTGCAGACAATTCAGCAAATTTTGAACACTTTCGATTTGTTTTCAAATTTACAACATTTGCAAATAATTGCACACATTTCTGCAACTATATGGTATAGTTGTAGAAATGTCTACAACTATTGCATATAGTTGCAGAAATTTCTGCAACTATATGGTATAGTTGTAGAAATGTCTACAACTATTGCACATAGTTGCAGACATTTCTGCAACTATTGCATATTTTCAGAAATGCAACTATTGCATATAGCTGTAGAAATGCAACTATTGCATATACTTGTAGAGATGTCTGCAAATAGTTGCAGAAATGTCTGCAACTATTGCTTATAGTTGCTGAATTGTCTGTAACTATTGCATATAATTGCAGACATTTTTACAACCATTGTATATAATTGCAGCATTTCCATTGAAATCGAGAAAGCTGAGATCGACATTGAAGAAGAAGATAAAATCAAGAAACATAAGTTCGCCAATGAAGAAGAAGATGAAATCAAGAAAGATAAACTCGTTATTAAAATCAATCGTGCAAGAAGCGGAGGGGTATTTTAGGGAAAAAATAGCTGAAATGAAAAACAGGGACCTGCAAATTATATTTTCTTGAGGGAGGAGTTTTAGTGAATTAAGTTTGCTTTTAGGGATGCGTGTCTAATATTCACTTTAATTTAACCAACATAAGAAATTTTAGAAGTAGCGATTGGGTTAAAACAATCACCTTTGATTTTAAATGAATTAAAATCCAATTAAGCCAAAAATTGAAACAGTCTTAGAATTCTTCCAAACCCGTGTCAAAATGTCAGGAATTTCGATATGATCGCGGTGGAATAAACAGCATGTAAATCTGACCTCATATGAGAAAGTTACGGTAGCTAGAACATTCGACCATAAAAATTAAATCAAACAAATAATATAGGAAGACAATGCCACGTCACCTCATCGAGTTCTCGTACGCGTGAATCCAGGCCGAGTTTCATCTTTCCACACATTTTGAGGAACCCTAACGAGGCCAGCAAAGCACGACCTTATGGAGTCGACTTCGCCGCGTTACACCACCACCGGTCGCCGCCGACACCCAACGCCTCGACCCCTTATAGCGACCATCCCATCTTCCCGCTCGCATCCAAAAGATGACAGCCGCCGCCAAGCTATAAGAACCCTAGTCAAATTAATCTGTCCGATTCAACCATCAACTTGACGAACTACAAGCACCGTTAAGCTGCATGCAACGATCTCCACAGCCAAGTACCCTTCAATCGACGATCGGTCGAAGTCGATCGTAACCCAATAAACAGCCGAGAATAAACCATCAAATTCAGCGTACATAGTAACTCAGATCGAGAAACACACTGTAGATTTGACTTGCGCCCGTCAAGAGCTTCAAATCGAAATATAATTCGATATATTTTGAGGAGTTTAAATTTTGAAATTGATTTTAAATTTGGATTGCGGGTTTTGAAGTTTAAATCTGTTTCTGTCATTGAGGAGGAGAGGAGAAGAAAGAATTGTACATACTGTAAATAAGAAATGAGAAACAATTAGGGTTTATAACAAGCTATTTAGGTCAGAAATAGAAATGAGTAGATCAGATCGATTTGAAAGTTGAATGATAAACGACCCAAAAAGCCCGTTTCGTCCTCGAAACAGAAATGGGTCATCCTATATATCAAAATAGATGTTTTAAATAATTCTAAATCTAATGGAACAGTTTTCGAGTCCTAATTCCATCGTATGAAGCAGTTGATTTAAAATCTGCTTATTTCTAGTGATTTTAATTAAATTGATTTCTAGGAGTTTCGAGTCCGTATGATCGAACGACAAGTCGGATCGCTACAAAACTTGAAATTCTACAATAATTCACCGTTACGGATCCGATGAATCTGGTTTTGTCAAAATCCGAGTCAGTGGCAAAAATGGTTATTTTCACGTTAATTAAATAAATTAATAATTAATTAATTAAATCACTTTTTCATTCAAATTTGATTTTCGTCACTTTTAATCACTTGGACACTTACAATGACTTAATACAAGTTTGTATAACAATTTAGTGTTGGTCATTGCACTAATTACAGTGTTCAATTTCTACTGTAATTAAATCTAATTAATTATAATTTAATCCAGTAAATTGATTCAATTTGATTTCACTCTTTATATTCAATCAATTATTACTCTAATAGTATAGTTAATATTTATTGATTTCTTATTTCACTAATATGCTACAATTTCCATCTTTTATTTGTATTGACTATATATTTCCATTATACTGAATTTTGTCAATTTTATTATAATTTAAAATCTCAATAAATTAATTTTTATTTATTCCACTATTTTATTTCCATTAATTATTGTCTTGCAAACAAATTTAACATTTTTATACATTGTATTACAATCACATTTTTCGGTTATTGTCTTAACTCACATTAATGTAACGTTTATTTACATTTATTTGCAATTGGTTAATTAATTGGTAACAAACAACAATTTTCACCATTTCTACCTTTAATAACATTTGTAACTTCATTATTTACCACCAATTGTTATAACAACTCATACTATACAATCTATCCAATCACCATATATTACACATTATTTTATTAATTAATCAACATTTAAATTATCAATTGCTCTTTATATCCAATTATAAATTATACACACATCATTACAATTAATTTACAATCTATAACCAATTATAACTTTTCAATCCTTTCAATTAATTTGAATTACATTCAAAGAAATTGTAAATTACCTTAAATTAATACTATTACCTTTTAATCCAATTATATTCTTATTATTTAATCACATAATTTTATTTCGTCCAACATTAAATTATAAAACCTTATTAAATTTACAACTTTTAATTATCGAAAATTACGGGTCGTTACACTTCTTAATCAAAAATCTTCATTTTTCTTACATAGCTCTCAACTATAATAGAAAAGTAAGCACCCGACCACAAAAACCTCATCAATGTTCATTGTCAAGAATCGATCGATAAATCCTTTTTGGGACCAGTGTAAACCGCTCAAAATACCATACTCGAATCTTAGATCAAAATCGTGCAACGAAATGATCTATGTACCTCATATGTACTTATTAACCTTCCTAAAAATTTGAGAAAACATTCTATAATACTTTTATTCAAACATTTTTATAAAGATGCTTCTTTAAATAATTACTTTAAAAAAAAATTATTCACCAAAAATTTCTATGTTATTTTCAAAGAAACCCTTTCCATTTTAACACTTAGAAAATACTTCTATATACTTAAATCTGTAAAATAACTAAGGAATGCTTCATATTTTCCAAATCACACTTTATTTGGTAAAAATGAATGTTGCGTAAAACATCGTTACGATAATCCAAAATCACTAGTATAGGGATCAGATTAATAATACTTAATATTAATTTTCGATGTCGACCTTAAACTATTTATTAGTTATAAGCCGGTCACGTTGGGGTATCATTACCTCTCAGACCTTGAATGGATGACACTTATAACTTAATAATAGATATAAATTACCCACCTCTAATTTTAACATCAAATATAGGATATGTATGAATCCTGTATTCTATACAAAATATCTCCTTTCGAAAATCACTTACTATAACACCAATGTTATAATCTATGCCTTTCTCACTTTCCTGAAAACATTTTTTACAACAATGATGTCAAAATCCATGTCTTCTTCCGCTTAAGCCACTTTTAAATCACTTTTAAAAATATAGTTTAAATCTCATTTTAAATATCACTTTCAAAACATTTCTCTTAAAAGAGATTTTAACTTTAAAAAAACTCTTTTATACATATAAACTTTCTATTTTATAAATGTATCTTCTAAATCCATCTTTTACATAATTGTTTTTTTTTGTAAAACACGCTTTTATACAATATGCTCATTTATTATCCTATATAAAATCATTATTATTAACCCAACATTATTATCGAATACCATATAGTCAAATCGTGAAACTTAATTCATAGGGTGTTCGTTAAATCAACAAATGATAATAACTGAATGTTATTACTTCCAATATTAAATGCAGACACCTTGAGAAAAATTAACAATCATTAATTAATCTATCAATTAATGATTCACATTATCTTTTTAACTTTAGAAAATTATATAGATCAAAGAACTTAAAAATGATACCAAGAAACTAGGTACTACCAATAGTATAGCTTATTCACTTAACAAGAAGGGTAATATTTAAGAGAAGTGTTTACCATCATAACACAACTCTTACCCATTTTTAGTACTTTCAAGCCACTCTAACTAGTTAATCATAAGATTATTTTCAAAAATATTGAGATTCAAATTCCTAAAAATCCTTTTATAAAATACGTTATATAAATCCAATTTATAAAAAATTTATGAAACGCATTCATAAAATTTTTCTGTCTTAAATAAATTCCTTTATTTTTTAAACAAATATTATTATTTATTGAACACAACATAATCTTGTGAAACTAAATTCACGAGGTGTTTGTATTTAAACTTTTAAACCAAACAACCAATCAATCAATGACAATAAATACTATCATTTCCCTAACAACTAAACACTACAAAAATAACTATATTATTTGAAAGATATTACTTTATATTCAAAATATAATCCTAGGTAAAATTATTTCATTTACCAATTTTTGAAAACAAATCATTTTTATATAACATTAACAAATATGTGCTTAAATATATTGCTCTCAACTCCTTCCAGGGTGTCACTTACCATATCATTAATGAGTTACTCATCCAAGATATTACTAACCCTATCTCCAGTGAGACTTTACCCCTACCTGGCTCAAGTGTGCGCTCAACCTAAGCTCTAATACCAAATGTGACGACCTGCCTTTTCGACCCTCAGAAATCGACAATAATACATCCATGATATTCACATGCCAAATATCCAAGTGCCGAAAAGACAGATTGATTAAGGGTAAAAAGAAAAATAAAGACAGAACATAATCCTACATGAATGAAATAACATATATTATTTCAATATATTATCTTTACAGCAGAAACATTAGAGTTTATCCAAATATCAACTTGGACAGTTATGAATCTCTGTCCTTATAAATGATGAATACAACAGTAAACAAATGCAGCAGAAATGAAAATAGATAACCATCTACAAAGAAATCTCCTGCTTCTGCTCCAAGCTCTTGCAAAATGATCCAAGATAGACCCGACTACTTGGCCACCTGAAAAAATTGGGCACCTAGAGTTTAAGGGGAAAAGAAATAAAACTCCAGGTTAGTCATGGGACCGGTGTGAGAAAACTCAAAACATTGGTTTTGAAAACAAAGGGTATCTCATAAGACCACACCGCACATAAACACGGATGGTTTCTACCTTCTGATAACCAAACCATTTGCTACGCTAAATCAGGGATATTATTTTTATGACATTCTTTGAAAACCCTTTCAAATAACATATTAATCATAGCCGAAATTGTTACATTAATTAAATTCCAACATACTAGGTTCTACAATCAAAACTGTAAAGGCATATATTGTAGTATGAATTTGATGCAATGGCGAGGTAAGGGACTACCTTCCGATAATACATGTCTAAAGGGACGCACCTAAGGCTCCAACCTGTACCAACGTAAAACTGGCCTACCTCTACCATATCCTAATGAGAGCGACCCAATTAGCCCTGCCGCATCTATCCTCCTTTTGTTATTCCCAATGTGCGGGATGTGATGCCCCACCTCTATACTCACACTAGCCAAGGACACTACGGGGTAATGTCGTCGACTAGCGTAAAGAATAAGGCTGTTGAGGAGTGACCATTTGCGTAATTTCTTTGTGCGAGTACCGATATGCCAAATAGTATGTCATGCATTTCATTTTAAGAGGAAATCCGACATATCAAATACCAACTCAAAGATACTACACGGTGGCTATGTGGTCTTCGGAAACAAATATAAAATAAGCATAACATAAATCAGTCATAGATATTCATATCGCTAAGGCGGAAACAGATATGAATATAACACATAGAAGTGAACATCAAAGTAGTGGTCATACAAGATCCACTACATCACAAAAGAATAGGCACAAGTGCTAGACAAAAGAATAAGTATACATGGAGTCTCTATCTCGAATGTATAAAAAAACTACTAAGCTAAGTTAGTTATCCAAAAGTCAGAAGCTAGTCCCTGCTAAGAACTCAAGTGGAAGCACCTGAAACACCTCGGTCTGACCCAAGTATTATTTAAGAAGAAAAATAATGTGACCCCCACCTCTATACTCACATTAGCCAAGAACACTATGGAGTAATGCCGTCGACTAGTACGAAGAACAAGGCTGTTGAGGAGCATCATTTATGTAATTGCTTTGTGCGAGTACCGATATGCCATATAAAACATCACTTCGATTTCAAGAAGAAATCCACATACCGATACAAACTCAAAGCTACTACGCAGTGGCTATGTGGTCTTCGAAACAAATATAAAATAAGCATAACACAAAATCAGTTATAGATATTCATATCACTAAGGCAGAAACAGATATGAATATAACACATAGATGTGTACATCAAAGTAGTGGCCATACAAGATCCACTACATCATAAAAGAATAGTACATGTGCAAGATAAAAGAATACATATACATCAAGGAGTCTCTATCTCGAATGTATAAAGAAAAAACTACTAAGATAAGTAGTTAGCCAAAAGTCAAATGATGGACCCTGAGAAGAAGTCAAGTAGAAGCACCTGAAATACCTCGGTCTGACCCGAGTATTATTTAAGAAGAAAATAATAAACGGATCAGTCTAGCTATAAATATCATAGAAAATGAGATAGGATAAGAAATATGAAAAAAACGTATGATAACAATAATGCCATACTGTGACAAGTATACATTAAATAACAACAAAAATCATACAATATCTCAAACTTTCTCAAACATAAAAAAGAATGTCATATTCTTTAGCTTATTCGCCAAACCACAAATATTGATAAAACTTATCAACGTAAATCACAAAAATTGGTGAAACACAAATTCTAAAAATCATCAATTAGAAATCCAGAAATCACAAAGGGGGAGGCCTATCACAAATGGGAGCATGAAAACTTACCAATACATGCATCACAAAAGGAAAGATATTCCATGGTCGTTAACCATCAATTTTGAGTTGAGGCACCACAAACGGGCCCAAAGACCATGGGTCGCTACCCCACCAATTTTGAGCCGAAACTCAACAAACGGGGTTTAATTCCCTACACAAACAAAGAGACATCGCACATCGGTAGTCTAAATCACAAAATGATCATCATTGATCGATAATTGTAAATTACACCAAGCTAGTAAATAAACAAGTTTAGCTTCATGTCCCTTAACCACTAGCTTAACTTAAATATTTACGAATAAATTGTAAATTTCCACTCGAATATTGTCATAAGATTTCAATCGAACAAGTCTGAGAATTATCCGACGAAGTAAACGCAAGCGTTTCATACCACGTGTTTTGCTAAGTCGTTTAATTGGATTTCTCGAGCGAATGAGGTAAAGGTTTGTATATACTAATAAATTGGAAAACGACTTTAAAGCGAGCTTTGTATTAAAAGTAAATGTTGAAATCGTTTTTGTGAAAGATTTTGAGTATTTACTACTAGTATAAAAACCTTTGTATTTTAAAGTGACAAATCACAGAAAAAGATTGTAAAAACAACCGATCACCAAAAATTCAAGTTCGAAGACGTGAATCAAATCCATAGAAATCAATACCCAATCCATCAAAATGAATATTCCCAGAAGTCCAAAAGAAGAAGTCATCAAAGTCGATAAAAGTGATAACAACTAATCGGATCAAGAAAAATCGATAACCATTGAAAATTCACTCAAAAAATAGGCAAATAGGCAAAACTGAACAGTTTCAGACGTCTGGAGGTTAAACCAGACGTTTGGATTTAGGTTCTGGAAATAATTCAGAAAACCTCCCAAACGTCTGAACGACAAACCAGACGTCTGAAATTACCAACCAGAAGTCTGATTCTTTTCTCTGCCTTTTTATTTTCTGCGTTCGCTATATAATTTTTCCAAGGACTATAACTAGACGTATGAAATTACCAACAAGACGTCTAGTCGGTTAAGTTGGGCAAAAATTTGCCTAGGCCAATGATGGCCAAATCGATACGGAAGTGATCGGATGAGCGACGGAGACTAGAGATTTATGCCAAGCGACAACCCAGCCTTATAGGCTCTTCGATACACCCCAAATAACATGTCCAAACATCCAAGATTGGATTTTTAATGATTTGGACTTCAAAACACTAAAATTGAAAAATTCACTAAATCAATTCAAATCAAAAGCAATTGAACATGAAACAGATGTTAGGAATTCATACTTAACAACAAAGAAATGTATAGACATAGATGTGAGTTCAAAAACTCACCTTTTAAAATAAAGGAAAGATCAACCACTCTTCAACTTCAACTCAAGAAGCTCCAATCTATGATCATAGACAAATATTTTCTAAGTTAGGGTTTACGAATTTCTAAAAATTGAAGAGAGATTGAGATGGAGAAGATGAAGAGGATGCTTACCTAAGCTTCTCTTTGATTTTGGAGCTTGAATTTGAATTTCCTAGCAAAACTAGGGTTTAGGAATTCTAATTTCCCTTTTTCCCCTCATTTTTACTTTAGCTTTAAAGTGTTAGAAATGAAAATGAATGAATAGAAGAGGGGGTGGAGTTAGGGTATTATGTTGGGTTAATGGGCTAAAAGCCAAACCCAAAGCCCAATAGAAAATAACAAAATTCTACTCAACTCCAAACATATCGATGTTTATACTCAAAAAGGTCGCAAACACCGTTTTGGATTCAATGGAAATGGTCTCGAGTCCTAATTCGACAGTTTACAAAAAGTAGCATTTCAGACTTTAATCCGACTAACGATGCTATATTTAAATAAAATATTTAAATATACAATCGTAAAATATGTGGGTTGTTACCGACTTTCCTCCTTAAAGAAACTACGTCCTTGCAATACTTAAGAAGAAAACAAAGACTAACAACCATAAAAGCATATAAACACAAAAGAAAATTTGAAGTAAGAAGTCCACCTTAAAGAGCTCGAGAGAGTAAGTCCGGATGTGTTCACTTGATGAATTCTCTGGATTCCCATGAGCAAACCTTAGGATTTTCGGACCATTGAAATTTACAAGTGGGACATCTTTATTACGAAACGTTTAACCTCCGTAGTAATGATACGAATAGGATGTTGCTCATAAGTCAAATTAAGTGAAAATTCAATTTCTTCAATAACACTGGGCTCAAGAATAGAATCGGAATCCCTAAGGCATTTCCATAGTTGAGAGAAGTGGAATACGTCGTGAATAGCAGAAAATTGAGCCGTTAATAAAAGGTAATAAGCCATGGAACCGATACGTTCGGTGATGGGAAATGGACCAATATATCGAGGTGCTAATTTTCCCGATCAACTGAATTGCACAACACTATTCATAGGTGAAACACAAATGAACACCAAATCTCCCACAGAAAATTCTAAATTCCTTCTTCGGTTATCAACATAGGATTTTTGTCTGCTTTGAGCTTCTTTCATCCTATGACGAATATGGTCAATCTTTTCTGTGGAATCGTGAATAAAATTTGGACCTAAAACCAGCTTCTCACCGGCTCAAGCCAATAAGAAGGAGATCGACATGGCCTTCCACAGAGTGCCTCGAAAGGTGCCATACCAATACTAGATTAGAAGCTATTATTATAGGAAAACTCATAAGGGAAATATGATCTTCCCAACTTCCACCTAAATCAAGAACACATGCACGAAGGAGATCTTCAAGAGTTTGATTCACACACTCTGTTTGTCCATCGAACCGAGGATGATAAGCGGTGCTAAAATTAAGCTTCATTCCCAAAGCTTTTTGAAGACTCTTCCAAAATCCACTAGTAAATAATGGATCACGATCGCTAACAATAGAAGTAGGAACTCCATGCAATTTAACCATTTCTGTAACATAGAGTTTGGCTAAGAGAGGTACAGTCCGATTGGACCGAACGAGAATAAAGTGGGCGGATTTTGTAAGCCTATCTACAATCACCCATAAACTGTCATGACCCGAACGAGAACGGGGAAGACCGTCAATAAAGACCATGGATATTTGATCCCACTTCCAAACCGGAATGTCCAAAGGTTGCAATAACCCACCAGGCCTTTGATGCTCGGTGTTAATGCTAAAAATGTACGCAAACACCCCGGTGTAAGTTGTAGTATAGTGAAAGCACCACCCGTTGGTACAGGTACTGAAAATAAGCAGAAAAAACAGAGAAATAGTAAAGTGACAACAGTTTTTATAGTGGTTCGGCTCAAAGTCAAGCCTACGTCCACTTAACCTCTTTTATTGCTGATTTGATTACAACTTTTTCAACGATACTTCAGTTACAGCACGATTAAGATGAGTAGCTAGAACTTCGATGTAGAAAAGCTCTTTGAATTCATGATGAATGAGTTAGATCTTTCCCAATGTTCGTTGAAGCGTCTTCGGTGTTTGAAGTGTTGAAGGAATTGATAAAATAGCAAAGTATTGGCGTTCCAGAAATGATCCAAAAGTCCCCTTCCAGGTGAAGTAGGCAGGGTTTTTGTAGTGAAAATCTAGAAGTAGGTCGTAGGTCGTGGGAGACACAAGGTTACGTCGTAAGTCGTGAGCGACCTAAGGGACACATGCTATGGCTTAAAATGGTTGTGCTTGATTAACTGCTTCTGCTGGTAGGTCGTCGCGACCTATGAGAGTGGAAGGCGACTTATATGGAGCGACTTAGAAGAGGTAGCGACCTAAGGTTGGGAGCGACTTATATCAAGCGGCTTTACTCTGTTTTAATGCTGCGTCCTTTAGGTCGTTAGGTCGCTAATCCCTTTAGGTCGTTAGGTCGATGCAGTGTTCATTCCACTGTTATGTTATGTCGTTGATCTGCTTTGATCGTTAGGTCGTTAAGTCACTGAGTTGCTCTTATGCTAGGTCGCTAAATGCTTAGATCATTAGGTCGTTAAGTCGCTGAGTTGCTCTTATGCTAGGTCGCTGAATGCTTAGATCATTAGGTCGCTTGCTTCTTAATGCGTTAGGTCGCTTTCTTATTAACTTGTTAGGTCGCTTGCTTCTCTTGAGTAGTTGAGTCGCCATTCAGAAAGGAATTAACACTTGCCCCTCGAAGTACATGCCTAGGTTATAGGTCGTATGCTTCGACCAAACTCTGCTAGGTCGTGAGCGACTCAAGTAGCTCGTTAACTCGCGCGCCTATTCGTCTTCTCCTCTTTCTCCTATGTAAGCTGTTAAACCACTTCGTTCTCTTCACTTTATTGCTTATACTTTGCCGCCATTGCCGTACTTAAGCTCAGGAACATCAAAGCGAAATTCCCTTCCTCGTTGCTTTCGATCGTCATTCCAAACAGTATATTTAGGTAAATCGATCATTTGTTCGTCCTATCTCCCATCGATTCTCCCATGATTGGTTTTACAAAATTTCTATTACCTTATTGTAAGATTATACTCCAATTTGCCCTCTGTTTACTGTTGAACCGGTGAAAATTGCCTTAACAATGAATCAGCTTAGGATCCCATGGAGTTATTTGGCGAGTGTTTTGAATTTATGGAGTTTAACGATGTTTTCTGGAAATTTGGAAGAGACGATGAGGCTTTAGGTGCTTGGAAGAGACGAAGGGATATTTGGTTAATGTGTTAGTGGATTTTAGGTTAAGCCGCGGTGCTACTGGTGATGCAAGGGCGGTGGACGCATGACAACGTGTGAGTGGAGAACAGGCCTTAGGGTTTTTTGATGGGCGAAAGTTTGGTACTTCCGAGCAACTTCAAGAGCGACCTAATGAATCGAACGACCTAAGAGCCTTGCGACTTAAAGGAAGCTAAACAAATTTCGAACTTGCGACTTAACTTGCATAACATACTTCTTTGGATGGGATAACCCTCTTAACGACCTATTATTGGGTCGCACTGCGATCTGGGCGACTTAACTTCTTGCGTCATAACCTTTAGGTCGCTGGTGTATTCGAACGAGCTAACACTTAAACAAATATGCTTTGTCTTGACTTAAAGCCTTATGCCATAGCCCGTAGCATAACTTTAACTCGCAGGAGCATGAATAATAAACTCCATGACTCGCACGGCGCGACTTAAGGAAGCTTCGACCTATGCTAAGCCGTTTGAGCTTGATAACTTGTAAAACTTGACAGCACTTAATTAAATCTTCAACTTGAACTGCCAGGATAAACTGCTTGAACATGTTGCATTTTTCCACAGATTGAATTAACTTTTAAGCTAACAACCTATCAAACACAACATTTGCAGAAAAATAGGGCGAATATACTTTCATTGACTGCCCACATCGAATGACAGATTAGTCGATAAAGAATAATCAACTTAATGGAATTACACGAATGAAGTGCTGTGAATTAATAAGTTCAAGTGAAGTATTAAAGCAAAGCTAAATTAATCAACTAAAGCTGATCTGCTTGCATCAATACTGTACTTGGACTTAAAATAACAAGCCTTGAAACTTTATAATCGAAAATGCCAATTAGTTTAATTTCAGTTATATTTTCTTTTTCTTTTTATTAATTTTTCACAACACTTCACACTTTTAGGAAAGCTGCACCTTCATATTTGAATATCCAGTTCCTTGTGTAGAATGACTTCTCAGTAAATGCTAGAAGAGATGGTAGAGCGAACCGAAGGGGTCTTTCCCATAGCTGATCCTTTAGAGAACCCTCCGGAAAGAGTCACAACATCATTAAGCCAACGGGCTTTCAACCAGTTATGTACTCAATTCGGCATTGCTGAAGCGGATGCTCTGCTTCCAGGGGTGAATGACACTGTCGATAGGCCTCCTCCTAGCTTTGTTGCAGTTAATCGTCAAATGTGCCTGAACGGAGCTATTCCCTCCTTCAATGATTTTCTTCAAATGCTCCTTCTTCGATTAACTATTTCTCCTTTTCAGTTACACCCCAATGGCTACGCCATTTTGATGGACTGTGCGTATTGTTCAGGAGGACGTTCGACCATCTTCCGATCTTTGAAGAGATTTGCTATTTGTGCACATTTGCGAAGAACAAAGATCATCCTTCTATCACACTTGTGAGGGGTGCAAGAAACCGTAAACTGATTACTGATCTTCCTGAAAGTGCCCACGGGTTTTTGAATCAGTTCTTCTTTGTTTGCTTCCCCATGGGATTCTACGACATCTGGAGAGTAGGAAGTAAGACTACTTATCTCCGTTCACTTGATTTGTGAGCCTTTCAAAACTCAAGTCGTCAAGTGCTAACTTCATTCTCTACTTTTGCAGCAACTCCTCCTCCCTCAAGAGATTCTAACCATAAACCGACTTTTGATAGATTGAGTGCTGTAGCTACTGAAGAGAGAAGTATTAAATTCCTACTGAAGGACGAGTTTTTGCACCAATTCGGACTTTTTCACCCTTCTCGATCTATTCAGTCCCGTGAAGCCCCTCGTTCTCAGGCAGAAGTGTCAGATGCCCCAGCCTCCGTGAAGGAATCCACACCGAAGGAATCTATTGTTGAGTCTTCGTTAGTGAAGTGCTCCAGTTCCGTTAGCGGTGAGGGATTATCCGGCAAATCTGAACTTCTTCCGGTTATTGAAGAAGAGGAATTTCCTCATTGTTTTGGGAAAGCTACTGGAAAATCTGGTGAGGGTGCCGAGAAAGAAAGTCTTGTTATAAAGAGTGCAAAGTGTGTTGAAGAAGGCATGACTCATTCCATTGGGCATGATGGTGATGATGTCTTTGAGGGACTGAGTGACCTTATGGTGACTTCCCAAGAGCTTTTCAAAGGTGACACCATCACCTCTAAGTTCGTTTCTCCATCAATTGAAGCGACGTCTGGTTTGTGGTCAACTCTATCAATCCAAGAATTGACTCCCAAGCCGAAGAGTGGTTTGTAGCTTGACGCGCGTAGTTCACACTCCACACACACTTAGGACTTTGGAAATTATGTGCACTTAGCTTCTTTATTTCGAAGATTTCTAAACTTGTCTCTTCTTCACTTTCAGGTTCTCCAATGGGACGCAGTGGTTCGTACTACGACGACTTTCAACACTATGGGAGGCGCGATTCTTACGACCCCAAGCGTTATTTTCCTGCCCCCAGAGAAACCGATGAAGAAAGAGCTGCCAGGAAAGCTCGCGAGAGGCAGGCTTACGAGGAGCGGTATCGAAGAAGAGATGACTGCCACGACTCTCACCAAAGGGATGATGACTCCCATAAAAGAAAGTCTCACGATGACAAGGGAAGAGTTTTGAAGCTGAAGGGTCCAGCAAGCAGGCCAAGCCTAGCGAAAAATCTTCATTTGAAATTTCCAAAGTGCCTGCTGCTTCTATTTCTCTGGACATCCCTTCTAGTTCCCCTGCCCTCAAAAGAGATGAGATTCAGACCATCATTAATAGGCCTCCGTATCAAGTTGAGAATGCTCCGCCTGCACTCCAAAGCCGGTTTCCAAACAGGTGTTTAAAAGGAGTACGCTTTGATTTGGACTTGGTCCCCATTGACAAACAGGCTATGCTAAGAAATCTTGACGCTGTTAGGCTTGACATTGAAAGAATGTCCGGGTGGCAAAAGCTAGTCGATGAGCTTCAAAGAGTGAACCGTTTAAATCTCGAAGCTATGCTAACCATAGAAAGTGACAAATCTGAATGGCAAAAAGTTCTTGATCAGCACGACACAGAGATGAAGAACATCACTGCATATAATGAGAAACTCGAGGCTGAAGTCAAGCAACTTAAAGATGACCTTGCTAACTCTTCCACTTCTTATACTCAAAAGGAAGAGGTGCTTCAAAAGCAAGTAAGAGATGCCTATGCTAGTCAACGAGATGCTGAGGCTAGACTTGAGGCACAACAGAAAATTGTGGAAAGCTATCGCACTGATGTTGCTCAGTTGCGGGAAAAGATTAGCTCCCAAGACATGGAGATTGAAATGTTAAAAGCTCAGCTTTCTAAAGTTGAAAAAGAGCGCGACGAGGCCATTGCTGGAAAAGCAGCAGCTGAACAGTCTCATGAGGAGACGAAGGCCAACGTCAGTTCTACTTTATTTGAGTTTTACATTCACAGCGTCTTGGGACATGGCAGTCTCTCATTTTTGGGCCCAAAGTATAAAATTACTCTAGCTGAAGTGTGGCAGGCGGTTGAAATGCGTAAAGGTTCCGGCTACGCTGAGGAGGGTCTTTAGGCTCATTTTTTGGACGATGAAGGTCAAGCCGCCCTTGCCAGAGGAAAAGAACAACTCGCCAAAGAACGAGCCGAAGCGGTGGGAGGAGAGCATTTAGGGAAGGCATCTTTGACCGACCCGACTCATCCTCCGGCTTCGGTTGACGTCGATATTATTGGCTCTAGTTCTTACTCTCTGCCTCCTGCCAAAGCTGAGACCGAAATTACAACCGCCCACACCAAGGCCCAGGAAGACATCGAAGCCCACGATTTTGAAATCAACGTGATAAATCAACTCCTTCAGGTAACTTCAACACTGATCTAGCTTAAGCGGACTACTTTTTTGCTTCACATGAGTTTGATGAACTTCTTGATTATTACTTAAACCTTGACGTGCCACTATCTCCTCATTTTGCGGGAAATACTGACGTTTAATTCTTCTTCTTCTGTAGTGAAAACAACAAGTACTGCACAAGCTTCGCCTCCTCCAGCTGTTCCTCCTTCATCTCTTCAAGTTACTCCTTCTCTTGCTTCTCAACCGGGATCTCAAGAAGAACAGATAGAACCTCTTCAAGGCTTGGATAACCCGGCCGCTTCGCAAGAGCAGAAAAATGAAGGGATTGAAGAGGGTGAGAGGACCCTGGAGGAATTCACTGCCGACGATACAAAGTTGATTGATCTTATTGCTCTGGGCAGCGAATCTTCTTCAAAGAAAAGGGGAAAGCGTGGAGTTTCGAAGAAAAAGAAGGAGACTTTCGCTGGTGATGAGAAGGCAGAAGAGGACCCAATTGTGCCTCTTTCTCCTCTTTCCCTGACCCGTTCAAGCCGACTTAAGAAGTTAACCATTAGGCCGGACGAAGGCTCCAAAGGCGGTGGGAAGAAGAAGTGATGGGTCCAGCTTTATCCTTCTTTTGTTTTGCTTTTTTGCTTTTTGCTTTTTGCTTTTTGCTTTTTGCTTGTATTGACCGGAGATTATGCGGGCACCGGCACCCGCTTTTTGAAACCTGCACATGTATACAGATTTTTTATAGTATGGAATAAAATGATTCTTTTTACTTGTAAAACTTTTGTCTGTATTTATAAATGCATTTATTCCTTTTTATCACACAAGTTTCTTTATTTTCCTTGTATGATATTGCAGTGAGCTCGTGGTATGTTGCTTGAGCGTTGCTTTTATTAATGCAGCTATATTATATTGCCCCCATACCACGACTTATTGCAATCTTCTCCATTTTGAAAAAACTTGTACTCTTACTATGGAGAACAATTTTTCCACCTTGAGAAGACTTGTGCTCTTACTTTGGAGAATACTTCTTCCATTTTGTGGAAATGTTATCCTACTCTAGTAGAGTGTGCTTTGTATTGGAGAAGTTTTCTTTCTTTCTTGGAAAAAGTTTTTATACTTCAACTTTCGGAGATGGTCACTTTTACTTTTGAGAAGTGGATTCCCCTACGCGGTGAAGTGGGCCTCCGAAAAGGTCTTTGATTTGTTTGTGCCTCCGAAGAGGGCTTTTTGGTTTGTGCCTCTGGAGAGGGCTTTTGTTTGTTTGGGCCTCCGAAGAGGGCTTTTTATTTGTGCCTCTGGAGAGGGCTATTTGTTTTTTCCCTATACGCGGGGAAGCATGCCTCCGAAGAGGGCTTTTGTACTTCAACTTGGTGAAGTGGGCCTCCGAAGAGGGCTTTGGCCCTTCAACTTGGTGAAGTGGGCCTCCGAAGAGGGCTTTTGGCTCTTCCCCTTGTGAGGAGAAGAGGGCCTCCGAAGAGGGCTTTTGGCTCTTCCCTCTTGTAAGGAGAAGAGGGCCTCCGAAGAGGGATTTTGGCTCTTCCCCTTTGTGAGGAGAAGAGCGCCTTCGAAGTGGGCTTTTGGCTCTTCGCCCTTGTGAGGCGAAGAGGGCCTCCGAAGAGGGCTTTTGCCTCCTAAGAGCGCTTTGTTTTTCGCCTGGAAGTTGCATTACACAGTTAAGTGCGTCACGGAGCAGACGCAAGCTATCTAACTGGATGTTTGTTTGCACAAACCATCGCAATTAACTAGCAAGGGCCTGAAACCTTCACTTTGGGAAGGTGCCCCTTCGGTGGTTCCACCAACCTTTTTGGTTGAGGCACAAGATTCCATTTTGGCTGTTCTTTGTCTGCTTGCCCATATCTTTCCATCATCTGCCTCTCAACGATTCCTCATTATCATTTCCAAGCACATGTTCTTTTCCTTTGCAAGTGTTTGCTTTTCTTTTTTTTCCAAAGAAGTGTATTTCATTGTTAAGTGAATCCACGGGGCAGATGCAAGCTACCTAATTGGATGTTTGTTTGCAAAAACGATCACAACCAGCTAACAAGGGCCTGGAACCTTCACTTTGGGAAGGTGCCCCTTCGGTGGAATCACCAACTGTTTGGAAGAAGCACTTCTTATGTAGGAATTGAATCTGGAATTTTTTATGACTTGACATTTTCTTGTTGAGTGATTTGTAGGAATTGCTTGGCCTTGTGATGTGTTGAATAGGTAAGCTTTGCTTTGATAGCCTGCATTATTAAATTGAAATTTTAGCAATATATTTAAGATATATGCATATCGAAACGAGACAGGCGTTTTATAGTAATAAAGAACATAAGATTTATAGTAAATTCAGTGTGAATCAATACAAAAATGATACATCCGTAATCATTTTACAACTTTAAGCATTGCTTTTAAGTAAAATATGGCGCAAGTGCTCGCTGTTTCAGGCTCCCGGAAATGGATCTCATCAGTACTTAGAGCTGAGAAGACTTTCACAGGGACCAATCCCAATAATTGAGCTTTGCCAGAGCTTGAATACTTCGTGAGAGAATTTGCCTTCACGTTCTCTTCCCGGTTTATATGGCTTATTGTATAATGACCAAAATTATCAAAAAGCTCCCAAGCCTTTGACAAGTAAGCAGGCAGATTTCCTTTTTTAGTCTGAAACTCTTTCTTGACTTGGCATAGAACAAGCCGGGGCATATCTCAAAGCACGAGCATATCTTTCCATCTCACCCCAACTTCTGCCTGCTGGGTGAGGACCCCCTGTGAGAACATTGATATAGGCCTCTCGGATTCCTGCGCTGCAGCCCTCTCACAAGAGCCGAATTGATAAGCAGAAACTTGTTGCCCCTGAGTAGATGAGGTTGGGTCGTTTCTGTTTCTCTTCACATATTGCTGAAGTTTATTCTGCCTCAACAGCTCCTCAATCAAACTCTTTAAATGGCGACATTCATTTGTGCCATGGCAGGATTGATCGTGGAATCGACAGAATCTTCCATTATGCACAACGTTTTTCCCAAGCCTCAACTTAGGTGGTTTAGGGTATTCAACAACATCCTTGGTTGCAAAAAAGATATTCTCTGGAGTATCAGTTAAGGGAGTAAAATCTGAAGGTCTAAAGTGGCGAGTTTTCTTCGCATCATTTTTCTTTTTTCTACCGTCATTCTCCCTCTTATGGCCACCAGATTCCTTTTTATTAGGAGCAACGTTGTTATTCTCAACTTCAGTCATGGCTACTTTTGCCGACACGGGAAGGCTTTCTAAGCGTATAAATTCATCGGCCTTCTTGTAGAATTACTCAAGTGAATTTGGCTCTTTCATCTTTAGCCATTTCCCAAATTCGCTTGATTTGTCAATAGCTCGCATCAAGTAGGTCAGAATCATTTGAGGCTCTGCATTATCAACTTCGGCCAATGCTATATTAAAGCTGTTTAAGAAAGATTTGAGAGGCTCTCCAGGGCCTTGTTCGAGGCTGGATAGTGACATTATATCCTTGGCCTTCGCAGCATATAAACTGAACTGATCTTTGAATTTCCGAGTTAGGTCGGAGAACTGATCCACAGATCGAACTGACAGCTTTGTGAACCAAAGCAGGGCCACTGCCTCCAAGTAAACCAGAAACTATCTACACTTGATCTCATATGATGCTCTGGAACCTTTCATATGCCAATCATATTTGTATAAGAATTGATTAGGATCGCTTGTCCCCCGATAAGCTGGAATAGTGGGGGGAACGAACTTCTTTGGAAATTCAGCATTTAGAATTCTTTCAGTAAAAGGAGTCTTGCTTAGAGCAAACCCCCATTCGCTTTCATCTTCTTCCCTTTGCATGCTTTCTTTCATAATTTGTTGAATCATTCCCAAGAGGTATTCCTCATCGTTTAGAGGCCCCGCAGGACAGACGTCAGCTACTTTTTTGGAAGTTTGCTTGGACAAACGTTCGCGAAGAGTTGGTTGCAGCCTTGAACCTCCGGCTTGGGGAGGTGCCTCTTTGGCAGTGCCAGCTGCCCTATGAGGAATACTCTTTCCTTGAGAATCATGAACATCTTCGGCAAAGGTTTCTTCATTGCTTTCTGGTTGACGATTAACACCAAGCAAAGCATTTAACATATCCAACATCAAAGTGTTCTGGGCTTCCATCTGTTGATACAACCCAGACACTACAACATCCAACTTCTCCCTTGTGACTCCAACACTAGGAGCCGCTTGATTCGACGCGGGAGAAGTAGCGGTATTGTCATAAGCACTTCCAGATCTAGCAGATTTACCTTTACTTCCAGGAGCCATGATCTTCGATAGACTTCTGGTTTTCAGAGAGAGTCTTTCAACAAATCTTTGCGGAGCAATGATGAGAGCACCCTGCGTTCGAGTTCTCAGTGAAAGCACCAAAAATGTTAACGCCAAAAATGCATGCTAACGCCCCGGTGTAAGTTGTAGTATAGTGAAAGCACCACCCGTTGGTACGGGAACTGAAAATAAGCAGAAAATAACAGAGAAATAGTAAAGAGACAAAAGTTTTTATAGTGGTTCGGCTCAAAGTCAAGCCTACATCCACTTAATCTCTTTTATTGCTGATTTGATTACAACTTTTTCAACATACTTCAATTACAACACGATTAAGACGAGTAGCTAGAACTTCGATGTAGAAAAGCTCTTTGAATTCATGATGAATGAGTTAGATCTTTCCCAAAATTCGTTGAAGTGTCTTCGCTGTTTGAAGTGTTGAAGGAATTGAGAAAACAACAAAGTATTGGCGTTCCAGAAATGATCCAAAAATCCGCTTCTAGGTGAAGTAGGCAGGATATTTATAGTGAAAATCCGGAAGTAGGTCGTAGGTCGTGGGCGACATAAGGTTAGGTCGTAGGTCGTGAGCGACCTATGGGACACAGGCTATGGCTTAAAATGGTTGTGCTTGATCAACTGCTTCTGTTGGTAGGTCGTCGCGACCTATGGGAGTGGAAGGCGACTTATATGGAGCGACTTAGAAGAGGTAGCGACCTAAGGTTGGGAGCGACCTATATCAAGCGGCTTTACTCTGTTTTAACGCTGAGTCCTTTAGGTCGTTAGGTCGCTAATCCCTTTAAGTCGTTAGGTCGCTAATCCCTTTAGGTCGTTAGGTCGCTGCAATGTTCATTCCACTGTTATGTTATGTCGTTGATCTGCTTAGATCGTTAGGTCGTTAAGTCACTGAGTTGCTCTTATGCTAGGTCGCTGAATGCTTAGATCATTAGGTCGTTAAGTCGCTGAGTTGCTCTTATGCTTGGTCGCTGAATGCTTAGATCATTAGGTCGCTTGCTTCTTAACTCGTTAGATCGCTTTCTTCTTAACTCGTTAGGTCGCTTGCTTCCCTTGAGTAGTTGAGTCGCCATTCAGAAAGGAATTAACACTCGGCCTTAATAAGTTGGCAAGTCATGCAATGCTTAACGAAGTTAGCAATATCGGATTTCATCCCATCCCAATAATAAAGTCGTTTCATGTCCGCATACATTTTACTACTACCGGGATGAATAGTAAATTTAAAACGATGAGATTCTTCTAAAATGCCTTTACGAAGATCACAATTATTTGGCACGACATGTCTACCAAACTTTCAAATGCCACCACGAGCATTGATTTCAAAGTCTTTCAAACCCTCAATATCAATTTTATCCCTACAACTTTGGCTAAGAAGAGCCAATTCGGGATCATGCTTTTGAGTTTCCAGAATGCGGTCTAAAAGAGAAGGATGAACCTTAAGGCTACATAATACAAGAAATGGACATGAATCAGATTAACGATCTCGAATCTCACAAGTGGACAAAGTCTCGAGATTATTCCATTCAAATATCATCATAGAAACAACTACTTGTTGCTTTCGGCTAAGGGCATCGGCAACACAATTTCCCTTTCCGGAAGTATAACGAATATCAAGATCATAAGATGCAAGGAACTCGAGCCAACGTTGTTGGCGCAAATTATGTTTCTTTTGAGAAAATAAATGCTTCAAAGATTTATGATCAGTGTAGAGAAAAAAAATCTCTTCCAAAAGATAATGACGCCAAATTCTAAGGGCAAAACAATGGCCGCGAGCTCTAAATCATGAGCGGCATATCTAGTCTCGACAGGCTTTACTTGCCTAGAAGCATAAGCGATAGCACGTTCCATTTGCATGAGCACGGCTCCCAAACCAACACGACTAGCATTGGTATAAACAATAAAGTCTTAGTTCCCTTCGGGAATCACAAGAATTGGAGCATCGAAAAGGAGTTCTTTCAATTTCTGAAAAGAAGCTTCACATTTGTCTGACCAAGTGTATTTGAATCCCTTCTTTGTCAAACTAGTATGAGTTACGGACATTTTAGAAAGGTCCTTTATGAAGCGACGGTAATTGCCCGCCAATCCATGAAAGCTATGAATTTCCGTCACACACTCCGATCTCCTCCAATTTTGAATCGCTTCAATCTTTGAAGGATCCATGGAAATTTCGAATTCAGAAATAATATGCCCGACAAATTTCACATGAGATTGCCAAAAGTGGCACTTAGAAAATTTTGCTTTCAATTGATTGCTCCTAAGAGTTTCCAATACAATCCGAAGATGTTTTTCATGCTCTTCCTCAGTTTTAGAATAAACAAGAATATCATCAATAAAGATGAGAACGAATCGATTGAGGAAGTCTTTGAAACCTCGATTCATAAGTTCAACGAAATAAGATGGAGCGTTCATTAAACCAAATGGCATAACAAGCCATTCATAAGATCCAAAACAAGTATGGAACGATATCAAAGAAATGCTATCCTCTGCAATACGAAGCTGATGAAAACCAGTTGCTAAGTCTAATTGTGAAAAGACTCTAGCACTGCTAAGTTGATCAAACAAATCATCAATTCGAGGTAAGGGATATTTATTCTTAATGGTGAGATCATTAAGCTTGCGATAGTCAATGCAAAGCCTAAGTATACCATTGGATTTCTGCACAAAAATAGTTGAAGCACCCCATGGATAGGAACTAGAACGAATAAATTGCTTCGCTTCCAATTTGGATAACTATTTATGCATCTCCTCATTTTCCTTATTGGACATACGATAAGGAGGACGAGTGATAGGTAGAGGTCTAGGAATTAGATTAATTCTTAACTCAATTTCTTGCTTAGGGGTTAATCCTAAGACGGGCTCAAATATGTCGGAAAATTCACGAACAATATGAATGGGGGAAATGGCATCTTACTCATCATCATTATCGTCATCATGTGGACTTAGAGAATAAAAGGATGCTACCAAACTGGAATATGAATTATTAACAACAATAGAAATCTGCTTAAACAATCGAGGATGTCGAAGATGGATAGTCCTCTCAGGACATAGGATATGGGCTTCATAATGGTTAAGCCAATCCATTGCCAAAATCATTCCGAAACCTAAGTAACGCATAACATGCAAATCGGCTCGGAACGCATAATCACATAAAATAATCTCAACAACTTTACAAAGTAAACTGAGTGTTGCAGATCCACTAACTGGATTTGTAATTCTCAAAGAAGTCATCAAGCCCATAACATTTAAATAAAAAGTATCAACAAGTTCTTTTGATATAAAAGAGCGGGATGCACCCGTGTCAAAAAAACTCGAATAGGAAGATCGTGAAACATGATAATGCCATCAAGGATAGAATGAAAAATACCTTGACCACGAGAAGTGTTACTAAGGGTTTGCACAACATTTAGCTTTCCCTCCTTCTTGCTTTGAAGTTTGGGACATGAAGATATAGTATAACCTGAACTTTTGCAATAGTGACAAGTAAGGGGCTTCAGCCACTTATTTGCATAATGGCCCTTAGAACCACAATTTTTGCATTCTCCACGACTAGAAGTAGAAGTCTTTGCGACCGAAGTTGCTTGCTTCCCTTTCTTGTTGGGATTAGGGCCTTTGAAGTTAATAGGCCTCTTCTTGTTGTTGTTGAAGTTTTGTTTGGCACCCACAACTTCAACATCACTTTCTTTATCGGCCTCTTCAAATCGAAGAGCGATATCAACAAGCTGATCGTAAGAAACCTCCAGTTTCAAAAGTAAAGGCTTTTTGAGGTTCTTATTCAACCTGTAAATAAACCTCTGATCACAGAAGATTCACCTTGAACAAGGTCAATAAAGCGCCGAGCTAAAGTTACTTTCAGCTTCTGGCATAAACTTCAATTCGAATCTTTCTCAGAATTGCTCCCAAGTAAGATCCGCTTCGATAATTTTCGAAATCAAAAGCTCATACCAATCTAATGCTCTTTCTTGCAGCATGCTGGAAGCCACTTGGACTCGATGTAGATCTACAAGATTCATGCGAGAAAAGATGTGATCGCATGTTCTATGCCAAGCTTGGACTTCTATAACACTTTCGGAACCCTTGAATGGCCTTCCACCCAATTAGTATAATCACTGCACAAGCGTGCAAACCCAGATTTAGGATGAGTAGGCTCTAGAATGGGTCCGACAGCTTGAGCGTTCTTTACAATATCTAAAAGCTGTTGGGCAGACATAAATACTCCATCCTGAGGAGTAGCACTGGATTGACCGGCACTGGGATGGCCTGGTCTAACCATTTCTCTTCTTTAAGAAAGAAAGAAAGAACAAGAAAAAGGTTATTCTCAGAATGAATATCAAACAACCATGATTGATAAAACAAGGCATCATAAAAGAAAATAGGATAGAACGGGTCCAATGACTCGAATTAAATCCTAAGGAACGATTCCTAAGAAAGGCTTCGGACAATGATCCTTGCTATAATATTCTTTTTGTTTCGAAGTTTGGCTCTGATACCAAGCTATGATGCCCCACGCTATACTCACACTAGCCGAGAACACTATGGAGTAATACCATCGATTAGTACGAAGAATAAGGCTGTTGAGGAGCGACAATCTATGTAATTGCTTTGTGCGAGTACCATTATGCCAAATAAAACATGTGACGACCCGAATTTTCGAGCATTTAAAATTGGTGTATTTAATTGATTTTAAATATTTAAAAGTTTAATTTTTTTTAACTTGAATTCAAATATCATAATTTGTTTGATGATTAAATTTATTAAATTAAATAATTTGAAGTTGGGTAAAATGTTAAACCTGGAATTTTAAGCCTATTAAAAATAATTTGAAGGCTTATAAAAATTATATTGATAATACTGAAGAGAATAGAAGTGTTAAAATTGAATGCAACAATGATTTGTTCAGTTTTGAAATTTTATCGTTTAAATTGAATTTAAAAAATATCCTTCCATGGCACAGTCTCGAATTCGACAAAGTCAGTTCCATTGGGTCCGTAATATTGAATTATTATTGGATTTCAAATTTCGTATTGATCGGAGTTGTTGTGTAAGCATACGTTATATAAACGCGTTGAAAATTAACATCGAAAATTCAGTTAAAATTTATATGTATATTCTCATGTAAACAACCTTCATCAGCCGACATTCGTTCACATCACGTACTCTATCTTCCTTCAGAAGCTAATGCTTTCATTTTAAAGTCGAGGCTTCTTCGAGAATCCACGTGTTCGGTTTTATAAAAAAATGGACCCGAAACCCTTCTCTCTGAAACTAAAAATCCCCAAACTAAAACACATTCGATATCTAAGAACAACAATCTCATATCAGAGAAACTTCGAAACCGAGCCTCCTCGATATCGTGGGATCGAGGCGCGCGTGATTTCGAGGGTCGCGGAGGGCAAGCGTGAGGCCAGGAAGGGAGGCGGCGAGCTGGGCGTGCGACTCGACTTTGGCGACGCGGTGGATTTGGGTTTGCGACCGACTTTGAAGCTCGCGATTAACGATGAGGTCGCACACGTGAATGGGGTATCGACTCGCGATTTAGGGTGAAGGGGATGTGAAGGCAGTTCGATGACAGTAGTGGTAGTTGACAGGAGATGGTTTTGGGCGTGACGAGGTGCAGTCGGCAGCCAGGGCTTCGATTCGATAGGTAGGTGAGGTATTTCTTTATTTAATTATTTATTAAATTGTATAAATATGTATACAGAGATAGTGGAAGTTTCTTTTAAAAAATATATAATAAAAAAATTAATTGATTAATTATCCTCGATTTAGAGATTTATATTTGTAAATGAATGTTTATACAAAGAAGTAAATTACTGCTGATATTTACTAAAACAGAAAATTTATTTATAAGGTTTGAAAAATAAAATAAAATAGTTTTTTTTAGATTTAAATTTAGATTATTAATTATTTATGCAAAGGTTAAATATATGTACAAGACAACTATATAAGGTATTGGAAGGAAATTATATAAGTGATTTGTGATAAAATTTTACGATTTACTTATTTAATTTATTTTTGTTACTAAAAGATGTAATAAAGGAAAATTTAAGTATCAGTCCCAAATAAAATTATTAAATGATAGTTGAATTGTTCGATTCGTTTCGAATATTAATAAAATTATATAATTGGTTATTCAAGGTCAAACACCTGGAAATCCAAGGCAATATTGAAATGGATTGCGAATGAAAACCTAAGGTGAGTTAATCTCACTCGGTTAAATTTAAATTTAAACGATTAAATTTAAATAATTGTTTGAATGGTTGAACTGACTGATGTGATATAGTATGATATTTTGGAATTGGTGTATTATATTGTGCTAACGTTTGTGGATGCAGGGAAAAACAGGTTGGAGGGATCCAAATGGATCCCTCAACATTTATTTAAATTATTTAATACCCTCTATTGTGATTTATTTGATATCCTATGATGAATTATATTGGAATATTGAATGCTATGGTTCGATTGGACATAATTGGGTATGATGAATTACCAAAAATATATAAATTGGATTTTGTAAAGATAATAAAAGAAGTGAAATTGTAAGTAAAATAATTATATAGAATTTAAATAAATGAAGAATAAATTGGATAAGAATAAAAGTAGTTTTAAATTCTAATAAATAAATTCCGTATATGGAAGGGAAATTTTGAATAAACAGGAGATTAATGAATTTTAAACTTCAGTATTATTATTTAAAAAGAACAAAACATTTATATAAAATTTAAGATTTAATTATTGAAAAGAATAAAGAAGAAATTGGGAAGAACCTGAAATTTGTATATTTCAGTTAAAAAGGTTTAAAATCAAACGGAAAATAATAATAATAATAAAGTCCATAATTAATGAATTTTGAAATGAACTGAGTAAGTAAAGAAATTTATTTCGAAGGGAGTAAATTGAAAATCAATTTGGGAAATTGATTTAAATGATTGAAGTTGGAATTTTTATCTGGATAACCAAGTACGTTTTTAAAGTAAATTTTTAAATATAAGTTAAAAGTTTTAAAGTTATTTTAAAAAGCATGTTTTAGACAATTTATTATTTCTAATCTTTAAAATTTTAAAGTAAATATTTTTCAAATCTATTATCGTAGTAGTTATTTAAAAGGTGACTTAATAATTTTGTTTTAAAAAGTGAAAACCTAGTTTTATATTTTATAAAGTAACCTTATTTTCAAATATTCATATGGTATATATTTTTTAGCCAATTATTGAAGTAGTCTTAACTTGAATGTTTTAAAGTAAATTCCAAAGTAAGTATTTTATTTTAATCTATTATCGTAATAATTATTTTAAAAAAATGATTTGGTATTTTAAAGAAGAAAATCTAATGTATAGTTATAAGGTAACCTTATTTTAGTTATTTCTAGAGTATTATTTTAAAATTAAGTATTAAAGTAATTTTTCAAAATTAAATGTTAAATATATTTGACAATAAAGTGTTTTTAAATTATTTTAAAAATCTAAAGTTTGTGCTTGGTTATTCCAATGGAAATAGAAATACTTGGAATTTATTCTGAGAAAGGAAGATAGTTTGAAACTGTTTTCAAAAGGATTTGAAAAGTGGAAATATATCTTGTGAAGATATTTTTGGGGTTAGTAAATAATTTGGAAAATTATTTATTGTTCGATGGATGTTTGTGAATATAAATTGATAGTTAAATCACCGACTATTAATATTGGACAAATACGTTGATCGTTTCGAAGAGACCGGGATCGAGATTTATTTCTTGAAAACCACTTCTATCCGATTTTGTACGTTTCGTGGAACGAGTTTGGATGCGAAGATGGAGCAGTGAAGTGCAAGGGCTAGTCGCTACTAATCCTGAGGATATTTCCAAAATGGATGTAGTAGGAATAGTGCCTTCGGTTCCGTTCGACCCCGAGACGGACTTGTATGGATGAATGCTTTCGGAACATCATCAGGTGGACGATGGGCATTCTAAGGGATATGTTCTAAAAAGGTAACACTTAGCCTCAAGCCTCATCAAATGGGAATGACTGAAAATCAGGGGTTATGCAACAAGACAAGGTGGGTAGCACCCAAGCAGGGTGAGGTCTTCCCTGTCTAGATGTCCCTTTTATTTCGGCTTAGTGGGCGGTTGTTGATCCCAACCGCGGGGTGATCTCACTCGGGATTATCTAGTAAGGGGTAGTCCCGGTCTTGTGTTGCTGGGGAGCGGGCGTACTCCTCGGTACTATGATCTAGGCCACGTACTGTGACAGGTGGTACCGCAGTGCCTAGTCATTAGTTGAAAATCCATTCTCCCTACGAGCCTTGTATGAGTTTTGTTTATATTAACCACTCTATGGCTAGTAGCTGGAGTTTAATAGATGTTACAATTTCGGCTATTTTATAAGTATTTGTATATAGACCCTATTATAATATCAGAGGATTTCTATAAAAATTGTTTTAGCTATCGTAAGGTAAAAACCCGACATGTTCATTTGTGGCATGGTCTTACGAGATGCTTTTGTTTTCAACGGATTTTTAAAACTTTATTAATCAATTGGGTGTGATTTTCTCACGCTGGTATTGCAGACTGACTCGGGTGTTATTTAACTGTAATGCTCGGGTCAGACCGAGTATTATAGGATACAGGATATGACGCCGTGGAGCGCAGGAGACGAGCTGGATGACGATACGTACTTCCGTACTTGTTTTATATCTATATATTCCGTTGTGTTGAGTAGCTGTGTATCCAGTTGTATGTTATTGACGTTGAGTTGTGATTGATGTACTCTGATGATGCAATATATAAACAGAGATATTTGATTTTTGTGTAAAGATCATTTATTATCTATTATATTTTATTCCGCTGCGATGGTTAGATTCTGTTGTTGATTTCTATTTTCTTCTTCTACCTCTTCTTATTTAACCCAAATGGTTCGTATTTCTGTACAACTTGAGTTGATTTAGGTTGAATAGTGATGACTCAAGGGATATGGATTTGCGGGTCGTCACAGTTGGTATCAGAGCTTAGGTTGGTGATAACCTTGGCTCTGGTGGTAATTACTCATTTAAATTAGAGTCCGTAGTACTCTAGAATGAGTTTGTGCGTATTAACAAATATGAGTGCATATTTCTTAGTGAATATAAATTGTTTTAATATTGTGTTGATTGGTTTATTGAGTGGCATATGAACCTTCGTCGGCACAGTCTGGACAACTGTATCGCTGGGGTTTCTAAACACTTGAATAGAACAATTTGACACGGTATTGTTTTTAAATGTGGGTGAATGAAATAATTTTACCCAAAATATATTTTAATATAAAGAAAAGTTTTGTAAACTATTTTGGCTAATATATGGTTGCTTGGATGTTAGAAATGATAATATTAAATTATTATCATCATTGTGTAAAAATTTAACTAGAAAGCGAAAATATAACCAAAGTTTAAGGGAATAAATTCATTATAAAATAAAATTTATAAATATGAATTATAAACGTAAATTATAAATTGAAATATAATTAATGGGATTTTGTATAAGCATAAACTATACAAATGCATTATAGCTAAAATTTGAATTAAAACAGAATTTGAAACTTTAAAACCCCGGAGATTTTGGAAGTATTAGTAAGATGAATAATAGCAATATTATTTTGGAGGTATTTCTGAAAGGAAATTGTTTCAAATAAATTTTGGGAACGGATTTAGCATTATTCACTTCAGTCGCTGGAAAATAACTTCGGTGATGACTGCAGCATCAGCGATGTTTATTTTCGAGTTTCTAAGTGATAGATTGCTCTCAAATTGATTTGTTCAGGAAAACCTGTTTGTTTTTGAAAACTTCAAAGGAAATTTGTCGGGGAATAAAGCCAGGATTGGTTTAAAATTTTTGAGAAGTGTGATTTGAGATGATGGAGATTTCAAAATGTTTTGAAACCAAAACGCCGGTGTTTTTAAATTCCTAAGGAGATAGATTATAAGCTTATAAATTAAGATGATTTTTAAATCAGAAAGGAAATATAAGCTTTGAATGTTGGAATTTAAATTTAAAGTGAAGGTTAGAAAAATGAAATTAACTTGGATTGGGAAATAAAATTTAACTGGATTGAAATTAATTAAATTAGACTGAAAATAATATCCAGTTGTATTCGAATTAAGTTGAAATCGAATTGAGTTAAATAAATCCGAGTTAAAATAAAATTGAATTGGAATAAAAATTCAATTGTGTTATTGAAATGGAATTAGATTCTTACTTGAATTAATGGAAAACAAGTTGGATACGAATTGGATTGAAATAAATAAATTAGGATAACTTGTAAAAGAATTAAAAATCCATGAAATAAAAATATGCTTGAGCTATAAATAGGCGTGAATCTTGAGTTAAAAATAAAAGAAGAATATATAAGCCTAGAATGAATTGAAATGTGTAAAATAACAAGTGGTGACTTGTAAAATTAAAAAGTGGGATAGAAAAACCTAAAACTAATATTTTGACGAATTGGAAAATAAAATAAAAATCCAAATTGAATTTTAAAATAAATTTGAACTTAAGAAAATTAAATAAAGAGATTTTGAAATTAAAATCAAGTTCTGGATTATAAATAGGGAGAGAACTAATTAGATAATAAATTAGTTGATGAAATATATAAATGGAACCTAATGTAGTTAAATAGAAGCTGAATTGGTGAGTTAATATTGAAGTTTGGAAATAAAACTCAAGGTATAAATCAAATTCGACTTGAATCATTAGTGAAGAAATATAATTGAAAGTGGCCTTGAAATTAATTAAATGAATTGAGAATGTAATTGAATTGTGTGTTCATGAAATTGGGTAGTAAATTGAAATTGGATAGTGAATTCAGAATTTGGGTTATTAATTAAAATTTGACTTGAGGTGCAACAAATTAATTACAATTGGAAGGGTATCAAATAAAAATGAAATTAGATTAAAATAGCAATGGTAGGAATTGCAACTAAAATCTATATAAGAGAAAATAAATTGGATATGGCCTTGTAATCAATTGAACGAGTTGAATCTGAAAGTTAAATTTTATTATAACTAGTCAAATAAATTTGTAGTTTAATACAAGATTTAATTAAGAGAGAATTAAGTTGAATAAAAGAGGAAATTTTTTTTCTCGTAAGATGAAATGAGCTTAAGTATAAATAGAAGTAAATTAACTTAAGCTAAAAAGATGGAAAGGAGTTGATTTGAATTCACCTTAAAACTAAGTTTAATAATGTTGGATTGGTTTTAAATCAAGTGAAAATAAATTTAAATCGAAATAAAATTCGGTGGGTTACCGATAATATTTAAGGGACTGAAATGCTTAAATAAATAATTGTAAACCATTTAAATTGTTAAGGAATTGAAATAACTTAGTGACAATGAGAAAATAGAATGTTTTTTTAAGTTAATAAAACGGATTTAAATGAATGCGGATAAGAAATGAATCGCAAATGAATAGATCGTAAATAAAATTGAAATAGTAGTGAATGAAATAGCGTGGATTGTCTTCGAGCTAAATAAAATAGTTTGGAATAAACAATTTTGGAATGAATTGTAAATGAATGGATTGTGAATGAAATTTAAACAGAATGTGTCGAGCTAGATCAAATGATTTTGAATGGAACCTGTTCGAACAATGAAACTAGTTTGATTAATTAAATGAAATGCAAGTGAATGGATTCAAATCTGAAATGTAATGAAAATGAAAATATATGGATTGTGAGTCAAATTTAAAATGGAATAGAATTAAGTATAAATTGAGTGAAATCAATTTAAATAGGTTATAAAACATAAATACTTATTTATTTACATAGATATCGTCAAATTGCATAGAATAAATCATCATTTGATGTAAATGGAAGTAATTAAAATTCTATGAATTGATAGGAGTTAAATAAATTGATTTTGAGATCAATTGAATTAAATATGAGTTCGTTTTGCTTAAAAATAAATTAATGTAAGCTTGTGAGTTGTAACCATTCGGATTAAGTGAAACGATATGTGATTGGTTGTAAGCAATTAAAGTTAATATTGGAATATTTAAATTGCTTATAAAAAAAGTTTTTGATGGGCATTTCTTTTAGAATTCATATGTTTTAACTATTGCAAGTAAGTGAAATGTTGTTAAACTTCATATATTTGACACTTACATGTTTAAATTGTGTAAGTACATGTACCTGGAAGCCGTGTGGCTGGATTATGGGCACGCTAACTGCTAAATAAATAAGCAGTTTTCTTAAAAATGCTAAATAAAGGTATGCCTACGCAATAAAAATAGGAAATATGAACTGTTTTTGGTTTTTCCGACCAGGTGGGTCAATGTATATATATTTATATCTTTTGTCAAATTACGAAAGCTTCTCCGTACAAAGGATACTCTGCCAAAACTTTTCGAAAATTTTGGGAGTTAGAAATTTTTTGAAATTTTTTGGAAAATTTTGGTAACGACAAAACGGTTTCAAACTGGAAATTGAAATAAATTAGTAAATGAAACTAATTTAAAATAATGACACGAATTAATATAAGTGAAAAATAAAATTTTAAATTTAGAGTTGATGATAAATTGAATTCATATGGAAATGAAAGAATCAATTTGAATAGAAATAGATATAAACTACAGTGGTAAGGTGAAAATAAATAAAGAAACATATAAAATGCTTATACTAACTTAAGAAAGGAATGGTGAATTCTTAATTGGAAATTGAATATTACAAATATAATCTAAGTTAATATTTGAATGAGTAAATATGGACATTTTGTAAGGAAGTCGATAAAATGTTTTTTGGAATGTTGTGAATGGATATTAGTGCTAAGCAGGGTTTGCAGGTAATATAAAGGGAAAAGAGAATTGATTTTGATTTCAGAAGATAAATTTGAAATGCTCGACAAAAGGGTACGTGTTTAAATTTCTGTGAAATTTGATTGGGTTTTTGGATCTAGCCACTTGGATTTTTGCTTTCTTTTGGAATATGGGAGCCCGTAGAGGCCTTTTGTAGTTGTACCGAGCTAGCCGCACAAAGGAGACGTTGGCAAAAAATTTCGGAAATTTAGAGAGTTAGAAAATTATTGAGAAATTTTGAAAATTTTAAACTTGGTTTTGAATTATAATTTGAATAGTTGAATAAGTAAAGTTATTTGGGAACTTCGAAAAAGCTTGGAAAGTTAATAAGAATAATAATGGACTTTCATAAAAAAAAGGATAGTTGGTAAGGTGTTGAATTGTTAAAAAGTGTTTGGATTTGGGGAATAGAATAAATGGCTATCGGACCATTCTTCCTAACTAGTAATTTCGGGGACTAAATTCTTTTTAGGGGGAGAAATGTGACGACCCGGAATTTTTGAGCATTTAAAATTAGAGTATTTAATTGATTTTAAATATTTAAAAGTTTAAATTTTTTAACTTGAATTCAAATATCATAATTTATTTGATGATTAAATTTATTAAATTAAATAATTTGAAGTTGGGTAAAATGTTAAACCTGGAATTTTAAGCTTGTTAAAAATAATTTGAAGGTTTATAAAAGTTATATTGATAATACTGAAGAGAATAGAAGTGTTAAAATTGAATGAAACAATGATTTGTTCAGTTTTGAAATTTTATCGTTTAAATTTAATTTAAAAAAATCCTTTCGAGGCACAGTCTCGGAATTCGACGAAGCCAGTTCCATTGGGTCCGTAATATTGAATTATTATTGGATTTCAAATTTCGTATTGATCGGAGTTTTTGTGTAAGCATACATTATATAAACGCGTTGAAAATTTACATTGAAAATTCAATTAAAATTTATATGTATATTCTCATGTAAACAACCTTCATCAGCCGACGTTCGTTCACATCACGTACTCTATCTTCTCTCAAAAGATAATGCTTTCATTTTAAAGTCGAGGCTTCTTCGAGAATCCACACGTTCGGTTTTATAGAATCCACGCGTTCAGTTTTATAAAAAGAATAGAACCGAAACCCTTCTCTCTGAAACTAAAAATTCCCAATCTAAAACACGTTCGATATCTGGGAACAACAATCTCGTATCAGAGAATCTTCGAAACCGAGCCTCCTCGGTATCGTGGGATCGAGGCACGAGTGATTTCGAGGGTCGCGGAGGGCAACCGCGAGGCCAAGAAGGGAGGCAGCGAGCTAGGGCGTGCAACTCGACTTCGGCGACACGGTGGGTTTGGGTTCGCGACCGACTTTGAAGCTCACGATTAACGATGAGGTCGCGCGCGTGAATGGGATATCGACTCACGATTTAGGGTGAAGGGGATGTGAAGGCAGTTTGATGGCATTAGTGGTAGTTGGCAGGAGATGATTTTGGGCGCGACGAGGTGGAGTCGGCAACTAGGGCTTCGATTCGATAGGTAGGTGAGGTATTTCTTTATTTATTAAATTGTATAAATATGTATATACAGATAGCGGAAGTTTCTTTTAAAAAAACTATAATAATAAAAATTAATTGATTAATTATCCTCGATTTAGAGATTTATATTTCTAAATGAATGTTTATACAGAGAAGTAAATTACTGCTGATATTTACTGAAACAGAAAATTTATTTATAAGGTTTGAAAAATAAAATAAAATAGTTTTGTTCTTAAATTTAAATTTAGATTATTAATTATTTATGCAAAGGTTAAATATATGTACAAGACATTTATATAAGGTATTGGAAGGAAATTATATAAGGGATTTGTGATAAAATTTTACGATTTACTTATTTAATTTATTTTTGTTACTAAAAGATGTAATAAAGGAAAATCTAAGTATTAGTCCAAATAAAATTATTAAATGATAATTGAATTGTTCAATTCGTTTCGAATATTAATAAAATTATATAATTGTTTATTCAAGGTCAAACACCTGGAAATCCAAGGCAATATTGAAGTGGATTGCGAATGAAAACCTAAGGTGAGTTAATCTCACTCAGTTAAGTTTAAATTTAAATGATTAAATTTAAATAATTGTTTGAATGGTTGAACTGACTGATGTGATATAGTATGATATTTTGGAATTGGTGTATTATATTGTGCTAACGTTTGTGGATGTAGGGAAAAACAGTTGGAGGGATCCAACTGGATCCCTCAACATTTATCTAAATTATTTAATACCCTCTATTGTGATTTATTTGATATTTAATGATGAATTATATTGGAATATTGAATGCTATGGTTCGATTGGACATAATTGTGTATGACGAATTACCAAAAATACATAAATTGGATTTTGGAATGATAATAAAAGAAGTGAAATTGTAAGTAAAATAATTATATAAAATTTAAATAAATGAAGAATAAATTGGATAAGAATAATAGTAGTTTTAAATTCTAATAGATAAATTCCATATATGGAAGGGAAATTTTGAATAAACAGGAGATTAATAAATTTTAAACTTCAGTATTATTATTTTAAAAGAACAAAACATTTACTTAAAATTTAAGATTTAAATTATTGAAAATAATAAAGAAGAAATTGGGTATAACCTGAAATTTGTATATTTCACTTAAAAGGGTTTAAAATCAAACGAAAATAATAATAATAATAAAGTCCATAATTAATGAATTTTGAAATGAACTGAGTAAGTAAAGAAATTTATTTCGAAGGGAGTAAATTGGAAATCAATTTGGGAAATTGATTTAAGTGATTGAAGTTGGAAATTTTATCTGGATAACCAAGTACGCTTTTAAAGTAAATTTTTAAATATAAGTTAAAAGTTTTAATGTTATTTTAAAAAGCATGTTTTAGAAAATTTATTATTTCTAATCTTTAAAATTTTAAAGTAAATATTTTTCAAATCTATTATCGTAGTAGTTATTTAAAACGTGACTTAATAATTTTGAAAAGTGAAAACCTAGTTTTATATTTTATAAAGTAACCTTATTTTCAAATATTCATATGGTATATATTTTTTAGCCAATTATTGAAGTAGTCTTAACTTGAATGTTTTAAAGTAAATTCCAAAGTAAGTATTTTATTTTAATCTATTATCGTAATAATTATTTAAAAAAAATGATTTGGTATTTTAAAGAAGAAAATTTAATATATAGTTATAAGGTAACCTTATTTTAGTTATTTCTAGAGTATTATTTTAAAATTAAGTATGAAAGTAATTTTTCTAAATTAAATGTTAAATATATTTTACAATAAAGTGTTTTTAAATTATTTTAAAAATTTAAAGTTTGTGCTTGGTTATTCCAGTGGAAATAGAAATACTTGGAATTTATTCTGAGAAAGGAAGATAGTTTGAAACTGTTTTCAAAAGGATTTGAAAAGTGGAAATATATCTTGTGAAGATATTTTTGGGATTAGTAAATAATTTGGAAAATTATTTATTGTTTGATGGATGTTTATGAATATAAATTGATAGTTAAATCACCGACTATCAATATTGGACAAATACGTTGATTGTTTCGAAGAGACAGGGATCGAGATTTATTTCTCGAAAACCACTTCTATTCGGTTTTGTACGTTTCGTGGAAACAAGTTTGGATGCGAAGATGGAGCAGTGAAGTGCAAGGGCTAGTCTCTACTAATCCTGAGGATATTTCCAAAATGGATGTAGTAGGAATAGTGCCTTCGGTTCAGTTCGACCCCGAGACGAACTTGTATGGATGAATGCTTTCGGAATATCGTCAGGTGGACGATGGGCATTCTAAGGGATATGTTCTAAAAAGGTAACGCTTAGCCTTAAGCCTCATCAAATGGGAATGACTGAAAATCAGGGGTTATGCAACAAGACTAGGTGGGTAGCACCCAAGCAGGGTGAGGTCTTCCCTGTCTAGATGTCCCTTTTATTTCGGCTTAGTGGGCGGTTGCCGATCCCAACCGCGGGGTGATCTCACTCGGGATTATCCAGTAAGGGGTAGTCCCGGTCTTGTGTTGCAGGGGAGCGGGCGTACTCCTCGGTACTGTGATCTAGGCCACGTACTGTAACAGGTGGTACCCCTGTGCCTAGTCATTAGTTGGAAATCCATTCTCCCTACGAGCCTTGTACGAGTTTTGTTTGTATCACCCACTCTATGGCTAGTAGCTGGAATTTAATAGATGTAACAATTTCGGCTATTTTATAAGTATTTATATATAGACCCTATTATAATATCAGAGGATTTCTATAAAAATTGTTTTAGCTATGTAAGGTAAAAAACCGACATGTTTATTTGTGGCGTGGTTTTACGAGATGCTTTTGTTTTCAAAGGATTTTTAAAACTTTAATAATCAATTGGGTGTGATTTTCTCACGCTGGTATTGCAGACTGACTCGGGTGTTATTTAACTGTAATGCTCGGGTCAGACCGAGTATTATAGGATACAGGATATGACGCCTTGGAGCGCATGAGACGAGCTAGATGACGATACGTACTTCCGTACTTGTTTTATATCTATATATTCCGTTGTGTTGAGTAGTTGTGTATCCAGTCGTATGTTATTGATGTTGAGCTGTGATTGATGTACTCTGATGATGTATAAACAGAGATATTTGATTTTTGTGTAAAGATTATTTATTATCTATTATATTTTATTCTGCTGCGATGGTTAGATTCTATTGTTGATTTCTATTTTCTTCTTCTACCTCTTCTTCTTTAACCCAAATGGTTCGTATTTCTGTACAACTTGAGTTGATTTAGGTTGAATAGTGATGACTCAAGGGGTACGAATTTGCGGGTCATTACAAAACATCACTTTGATTTCAAGAGGAAATCCGACATACCGATACAAACTCAAAGCTAATACACTGTGGATATATGATCTTCGGAAACAAATATAAAATAAGCATAACACAAAATCAGTCACAGATATTCATATCACTAAGGCGGAAATAGATATGAATATAACACATAGAGGTGTACATCAAAGTAGTGGTCATACAAGATCCACTACACCATAAAAGAATAGGTACAAGTGCTAGACAAAAGAATATGTATACATCAAGGAGTCTCTATCTCGAATGTATAAAACAAAAACTACTAAGCTAAGTAGTTAGCCAAAAGTCATATGATGGACCCTGATAAGAAGTCAAGTAGAGGCACCTGAAATACCTCGATCTGACCTGAGTATTATTTTTGAAGAAAATAATAAACGGATCAGTCTAGCTATAAATAACATATAAAATGACATAGGATAAGAGATATGACAAAAACGTATGATAACAATAATGTCATACTGTGATAAATATACATTAAATAACAACAAAAATCATACAATATCTCAAACTTTCTCAAACACCAAAAAGAATGTCATATTTTTTAGCGTATTCACCAAACCACAAATATTGATAAAACTTATCAATGTAAATCACAAAAAAATTGGTGAAACACAAATTCAAGAAATCATCAGTTGGAAATTAAGAAATCACAAAGGGGGAGGCCTATAAAAAATGGGAGCATGAAAACTCACCAACACGTGCATCACAAACGGAACGCTATTCCATGGTCGCTAACCATCAATTTTGAGCCGACGCACCACAAACGGCCCGAAGACCATGGGTCGCTACCCCACCAATTTTGAGCCAAAACTCCACAAATGGGGTTTAATCCCCCACACAAACAAAGGGACATCTCACATCGCTAACCTAAATCACAAAATGATCATCATTGATCGATAAGTGTAAATTACACTATGCTAATAAATAAGTGAGTTTAGCTTTATGTTTCATAACTACTAGCTTAACATAAATATTTACGAACAAATTGTAAATTTCCACTCGAAAATTGTCACAAGATTTCAATCGAACAACTCTAAGAATTAACCGACAAAGTAAACGCAAGCGTTTCATACCACTTGTTTTGCTAAGTCATTTAATTTGAATTTCTCGAACAAATGAGGTAAATATTTGTATATACTAATAGGTTGGAAAACGGCTTTAAAAGCGAGCTTTATATTGAAAGTAAATGTTGAAATCGTTTTTGGGAAAGAGTTTGAGTATTTACTACTAGCATAAAAACCTTTGTATTTTTAAGTGACAAATCACATAAAACGATTGAAAAAATAATCGATCACCAAAAATTCACATTAGAAGACGTGAATCAAATCCATAGAAATCGAAACCAAATGCACCAAAATGGATATTCCTAGAAATCCAAAAAAGAAGTCATCAAAGTCGATAAAAGTGATAACAATTAATCGGATCAACAAAAATCGATAACCATTGGAAATTCACTCAAAAAATAGGCAAATAGGCAAAACTGAACAGTTCAAGATGTTTGGAGGTTAAACCAGATGTTTGGATTTGGGTTCTGGAAATAATTCAAAAAACCTCCCAGATGTCTGAACCACAAACCAGACGTTTGAACTTACCAACCAGACGTCTAATTCTTTTCCCTACCTTTTTATTTTCTACGTTCGTTATATAATTTTTCCAAGGACCATAACCAGACGTCTGAAATTACCAACCAGACGTCTGGTTGGTTCAGCTGGGCAGAAATTTGCCTAGGCCAATGATGGCCAAATCGATTCGGAAGCGATCGGACGAGCGATGGAGACTAGGAATTTATGCCAAGCGACAACGCAGCCTTATAAGCTCTCCGATACACCCGAAATAACATGTCCAAACATCCAAGATAGGATTTTTAATGATTTTGACTTCAAAACACCAAAATTGGAAAATTCAACAAATCAATTCAAATCAAAAGCAATTTAACATGAAATAGATGTTAGGAATTCACACCTAGCAACAATGAAATGTAAAGACATAGATGTGAGTTCAAGAACTCACCTTTAAACTCAAAAACAACAAGTGAGAAGCTTTAAAACAAAGGAAAAATCAACCACTCTTTAGTTTCAACTCAAGAAACTCCAATCTATGATCATAGATAAATATTTCCTAAGTTAGGGTTTAGGAATTTTCGAAAATTGAAGAGAGATCGAGATGAAGAAGATGAAGAGGATACTAACCTAAGCTTCTCTTTGATTTTGGAGCTTGAATTTGAATTTCCTAGTAAAACTGGGGTTTAGGAATTCTAATTTCCCTTTTTCCCCCATTTTTACTCTAGCTTGAAAGTGTTAGGAAATGTAAATGAATGAAGAGAAGAGGGGGTGGAGTTAGGGTATTATGTTGGGTTAATGGGCTGAAACCCAAACCTAAAGCCCAATAGAAAAATAGCAAAATTCTACTCAACTCCAAACATATCGATATTTATACTCAAAAAGGTCGCAAACGCCGTTTTGGACTCAATGGAAGTGGTCTTGCTAATTGGATAGTTTACAAAAAGTAGTATTTCGGACTTTAATCTAACTAACGATGTTATCTTTAAATAAAGCATTTAAATATACAATCGTAAATTATGCGGGTTGTTACAAATAATAAAAGGATCGGCCTAGCTATAAATATCATATAAGATAAGATAGATAAGAGATATGACAAAATATATCACAACAATAATGTCATACCATGACAAGTATATATTTGATAATAATGAAAATCATATAATATCTCAAATCTCCTCAAACATCCAAAAACAATATCATATTCTTTAGCATATTCACCAAACCTCAAATAATTGACAAAACGTATCAATGCAAATCGCAAAAATTGGTGAAACCTCAAATTCCAGAAATCAATAATTAGAAATTTAGAAAACTCAAAGGGGAGGTCAGTGACAAATGGTGCAACAAAAACTCATCAATACGTGTATCACAAACGAGATGTTATCCCATAGGTCGCTTACCCATAAAATGAACCAACATCGACACACCTAAAAAGATACGCCCCATGCACAATCGAACATCGACGCACCTAAAAAGATACGTCCCATGCACAGACTTATTGAGCCGAACATCGACACACCTAAAAAGATACACCACATGGACCGACTCGTTGAGACGATTGCTCCACGAACGATCAAAAGACCATGGGTCGCTACCCCCCTCAAATTGACCTGAAGCTCCATAGAATAAGTGTAAATTACACCAAGCTAGTAAATAAATGAGTTTAGCTTCATGTCCCTTAATTACTGGCTTAACTTAAATATTTATGAACAAATTGTAGATTTTCACTCGAAAGTACCAAATGATCAGCATTGATAAAAAAGAAGTGTAAATTACACTAAGCTAGTAAATAAATGAGTTTAGCTTCATGTCCCATGACCCTGGCTTAACTTAAATATTTACATACAAATTGTAGATTTCCACTCGAAAATTGCCACAAGATTTCAATCGAACCAGTCTAAGAATTAACCGACGAAGTAAACGTAAGTGTTTTATACCACTTGTTTTGCTAAGTCATTTAATTGGATTTCTCATACGAATGAGGTAATGGTTTATATATACATTAATATATTAGAAAATGGTTTTAAAAACAAGCTTTGTATTAAAAATAGTGTTGAAATCATTTTTGTGAAAGAGTTTGAGTATGTAATAATAGTATAAAAACCTTTGTATTTTAAAGTGACAAATCATAGAAACGATTATAAAAACAGTCTATCACCAAAAATTCACATTTCGACGACGTGAATTAAAACAATGAAAATCGATATCGAATCCATTAAATGGATATTCCCAAAAATCTAGAAAAGAAGTCATCAAAGTCGATAACAAATGACAACAACTAACCAAATCAACAAAAATCGATAAATCTGAAACCCACATAAAAATAGGCAAATTGGCTAAATTTAACAGCCCCAGACGTCTGGTGGTTTTCCCAGACGTCTGAGCCGAAGGTCTGGAAATTTTCTTTCAGATCGCTCAAATGTCTGGGAATAACCTCAGACGTCTGAGCTGTAGGTCTGGAATTTTTATTCCTTTGCCTTAGGCATTTGAATGTTTTCCCAAAGACCTGAGCTGAAGCTCAGGGCAAAATTTTCCTAGGCCATTGATGGCCAAATCAACTCGAAAGCGATCGAACGAGCGATGGATGCTATAGATTTATGCCAAGCGACAACCCAGCCCTATAGGCTCTTCGATACACCCCAAATAACATGTCCAAACATCCATAGTAGGATTTTCATAGATTTTGACTTCAAAATACCAAAAATTGGAAAATTCACTAAACCAAATCAATTCAAAAGAAATTGAACATGAATAGATGTTAAGAATTCATACCTAAAAACAATAAAAGCTATAGACATAAATGTGAGTTCAAGAACTCACCTTTAAATTCAAAAACAAGGAATGAGAAGCTCTAAAATAAAGCAAGATAAATCCCTTCACAACTACACCTCTAAGATATTCAGTCTATTATTACATGCAAAGATTTCATAAGTTAGGTTATAAGAAATTTCTGAAAATTGAAGAGAGATTGAGATGGAGAAGATGAAGAGGATGCTTACCTAAGCTTCTTTTTAATTTATAACTTGAATTTGAATTCCTATGAAAAGCTAGGGCTTAGGAATTTTAATTTCCTTTCTTTTCGCGTATTTTTTCTTTTTCTTGAGAGTGTTAGGAAATTATGAAAGGAATAAATGAAGAGTAGAGGAGTTAGGGTATTTGGTAGAGGAGTTTGGGTTGTCTTATTGGGTTTGTGGGCTAGAACCAAACCCAAAGCCCAAACGAAAATACCAAAATCCTAGTCAACTCCAAACATATCTATGCCGATACTCAAACAAGTTATAAATATCGACTTGAACTCAATGAAAGTGGTCGCGAGTCCGGATTCGACTGTTTACAAAAAGTGACGTTTCAGACTTTAAGTTAAATAAACGACGCGATATTTAAATAAAATATCTAAATATGAAATCATAAAATATGCGGGTTATTACATGAGGCTTAAAGTAACGTTTTACGATTCACAGAACAAATTAATTTAAATGCCACATTGCCATTCCTAATTACACATTATTGATTTCCATAAAAATACAACCTCTGAGCTTATATGTCTCGGAGAAGGGTGTTAAGTATAGGAGGAGTTATCTCCTATACTACCATATAGATGTACATTTGTAGAGATCTTAGAAATGTAATGTGAGACACTCGTCCATATAAGTTGTTCAGACAAAGGACAAACCGAAGGCACTTCTCCTACTACATCTTGTTTGGGAATCACCCTTAGGATTAGTAGTGAGTAGTCCTTGCATCGAAGATTCCAAATTGAAGGTACCATTGCCACCATATATATGATAAAAGAATTACCCCAGAGGTTCGTGACAAGCAGCCTTGCATTATGAAGATCTTTGTCTTCGAAATCATTGCCTTTAACATATTTCACTTTCGAATGTATATCGTTACAAAGTGGTTTATTGGGATAGGAATTACCTAAAGATGTAAGTATACAGGTGATTATTATTCAATTAATCAATATCATTTATCCAAGTGAAATATCTAGTTAGATATAGATAACTTCTAATAGTATTCTATTTCAGTGTATACGAGATAATTAAACCTCGTTTATTAAATTCTCTAGTTAGTTAAACCCTTTTTAAATCTTGGAATAATTCTGAATTATTTAACCTTTTACTTAGGAAAATATTTCAAAATCATTTATTTAAATCTTAATAAAGGTTTCCTATTTTCAAATCATAACTTTTAAATGTGTCAAAAATAATGTTATTTAAGACATTGTTTAGTATAAATCCAAACCAATTTGTATTGAGTAAAAAGGATCCACAGAAATTATATTAATGATACTTCAATACCAATTTCCATTTTCAACTTGTACTATTTGTCGAATAATGTAAAATCACCTTTTAAATTCACATGGATAGTACGAGTTCCCTCCTCGGAATTTAATACAGTGTTTAACCAATACATTTCATATATCACCAAAATCTTATTATTCTAAAATCTTGTTTAACTTTTAGAAATCTCCAAATCTCTTTTTATCTTAGAAAAATGTGGTCTGAGTACATTTGGTTTACTGTCACCTCCATTAGGCCAGTTCGAATAGCCCGAGCGGAACCCATACACTGGTTGTCCAAGCTCGAGTCTAGAGACTATCTCTGTGGTCAAGTTATTTGATCAACTCTAAACTCTTTTTATTATCTTTTAGAGACGATTATCAGTTCGGATAACTCGAGCGGAACCCACACACTGGTTATCCAAGCTCAGGTCTAGAGACTATCTCTTGGTTACCCATGAAACGGTCAAGTTATTCGATCAACTCTAAACTCTTTTATATTATTTTTTATATACCTTTAACCATTTATTTAACACAATTCCAAATATTGTTTAAAATAATTTTCCTTTAACCATTTATTTAAAAATCCTTTAAAATAATTTTAAAACTTCCAAACCATCTTCAAAATATGTAATTATTCATTTGAAGAGATTACTAAAAAGATTGGGAATAATTAGGTTAAAACCATAATTTGCATCAGTTATCGAAACCACTGCAAAAAACTGCTACGAACAGTGTTTTTAAAGCTTCTTTGTTCAAAAAACTAATTCAATTTCATATATGTCCATTTTTATAACTCAAATCCCTTTTAACACATTTTAACATATTATGAAATTTATTTCATATTTTTAAAGATTTAAAAATATCAATTTTAAAGCATTTACCACACTGGTTCCCAAAAGTGTCAAACCGCGATGTTTTTAAAAACTTGATTTGGACATAACTCAAATTTGTTCAATAAAATCTTGATTTTTCTTCTTCATTTTAAAATTATAGTTATAAATGTTCGGAAAATTCTTTTTTCGAATGATTCCGGGCTATATTCCATTCTACACGTTGATTTAACTTTTACGGCGCAAAATCGCAAACTGCCGTTACGCGATGTGCTTATTTTAACTTTATTTTCAAATCCTTTTCAAGCTTTACCAAAATGAGTTTTATTATTTATAAAACATTTATAAACCATTTTAAAGAGGTTTAACCATTTTGTAACACTTTATATTCCATATAGGAAAGTGATTTCCCTTGTATAAATTCGACGTGTATTCAACGTGAATTATCTCCACAACCAAACAAATTTATTATCACATCCAAAACATGATGATCAAACGTAAAAAATCAATCATAGCAAACATACCATATTATCATATAATTTATAAAAATAAGTAGAGTTTCTCTCCTTTATTGGTTTCAAATTTACTTAATTTGACTATAGCTTCACTATCATTACACCGAAGCTTATGAATCCTATCTTGAGATCTTAGCGTGAGCTCGACCTAGGCTTATAGGGGATAGAATTTTTTTTTGAGATGGTGGTGACTCCTTATAGTGCACGACCAAGAAGAAGAAAGAGAGGTGGAAGTACAAACTCGTATCTAGGTATTTTTTCGTATATGGTAGTTTTTATGGTAATAGAGCTTCACTGTAGTGGAAGAAACTAGAGAATCCATTAGGGAGGCTATTAGAAAGCATTGGAAGAAGAAGAAGAGAAGGTGTGGAGAAATGAGAGAATGGAGGGTTGTATTTATAGAAAAATAAGTGAGCAAATATCTAAATATGAAATTACCAAACTACCCCAAACTCACTCCCCTCCCGCACCCCTTAGCCATGACTTTCCCCTCCCATGCGCTACCCTGTGTGCCATCCCATGTGCTTGTAAGTGATGGTGATTTGGTTAAGTAAATATCATGATATTTATAACTTTGACTTTGTGTAAATAACTAATGTACATGGTAACTTTTTATGTGTATATTTATGTGCTATGTATGTTATGACATGTATGTATGCATACACACACACACACAGATATATGTATGTATGTATGTATGTATGTGACAACTCATGGTGCAACGTTTGATTACAGCTTCCGTTTGTCAAACCGTTGCGAATCCGGGATCCGATTCCCGGTTATATTTTTACTTCTTTGTTAAGCTATATATATTTGTAAAAAAAATACTGAAAATATATTTCTTATCATTTTAAATAAATTAAAATGATCGCATTTGAATTATAAAACCATATAAACCAATATGAACAACTATTTACGAAAAGTGTTATGTATCGATAAAGTGTTATCAATTTTCTTATATCTTCAAATCAAGTATAAAATTTTGTAAAATTATTATAAATGATTTATTACAACTATATAATTAATTAAAATGAGTTATTACCATTTTAAAACAATTATTTGATTATTTAAACTTGATTTATAATTCCAGAAAATGTATAAAAGTAATGATATCCCTGATGATGTCATAAGTATAGTTTATTTTCAATAAAATAAATAATTTTATTTTATATCAATGTTTAAATGGATAAATAAGTGTATGTATCCAGTACCTTTCATGTTAATATTGAGAAAATCTCAATTTTTTCGAAAACTAATTTTCGTTATTTTTTAATGTAAACCCCCAAATATCCATATTTGTCAATATACCTTTAAAATAAGTTTACCATCATTATTTATGGCTCAAAACATTATAATTTGTGTTGTAAAATCCTGTATTTTAATATTTCAAATTTAAGTATAACTTATCAAAATGATAAATTTGTGGGTTGTTATAGTTTATTAGGTAAAATGAGTTTTACTAATAAAAAGGGTTTTAATTAATAAAGGAAGATCGAATAAAAAAGGGATTAAAAGTCGTTTATATGTCTTGATTATGCTTATGTGTTTCAATCGTGCTTTACGTGCTACTTACTTATGGATAGTAAACGGGACTTAGTTTCCCATATGTGATCATTCTCATTATTAGTGAATGACCAAATTCGTCAATTTAGTATTGAAGTGACCAGGATCGGTAAGTGTTTTACTTATCGAAAACCACTTCAAGGCTAAGATACATGTTCTATCTTTCGGAAGTGCAGATGTTCAAGATGTTGGATTCTATGTGGAGATTCAAGATCTGTTTTAAGATGCTTGAACACATGTAGTTGTTCGTGATCTATTCAAAATGTGGGAATCCATGTGCGATTTTGAGACCTATTGAGGTATAAGAGTCCATGCGCGATTTCGAGAACTGTTGAGGGATCCATTTATGGTTTCGAAATCAGATGAGATAGAAAAATCCATCTATGGTTCCGAGTTCTGTTCGAGTGATGAATATTCATGTGAAGATGCCGAACGTGACCTTGACATTAGAAAAGGCTAAAAATAGAGTAGGAGCATAACTTGGGGTTTTGTTGACCCATGACAGGATATTATCACTCCAGATCTAGAGTATGCTTATCGATGTTGCGTGCGGGAGTGATGGTATTCGAGATTACGTATTTAGATGTGGATTTGTAATGTTTACCTTATGGTATATATTATCTAGAGATGTACGATGCTCGAAGGTAGTTTCTTACCTTTGTGTAGGAGATTGGTGTAACGACCCAATTTTTTTCGACTTTCGAAAGTCGACATCAATACGTCCACTGTATCAAATGCCGAACAATCGAATGCCGAAAAACGAAACCGTTAGGGTTAAAGAAGGAGAAGATAGAAGAAGAAACAGAAACAATAACAGAATCTCACATTTCATAGCGGAACATTATATAATAGATAAATGAATATCAATAAAACAAAGAACCATATCTGATATTACAATACATCATCAGAGTTTACAACAACACAATTCAACACTGGCAGACATTAAAACTTGCTCACATGAAACTGAACTTGCAGCAATCCCAACGCAACGGATAATACATAGTATAGATGATATGCCTCGCCATCCAGCTACAACTCCTGATCTCCACGGCATACTTCTAGACTTTTCTCTAGAATAATGATAACCAGACTCTAGGCTGCCCGTTGGAAAATTATGGGCACCCAAAGTTAAGTAAGGGAACAATAAACTCCAGATCAGTCATGGGATTGGTCTGAGATCTTAAAAACAGTTATTTTCACAAAGAAAGGAAAAGAAATCCGCTATGCTTTTGGAAAATGAAACTACCATAAGGCCTCCCGCCACACACACAATGCAAATGCAGAATTGGAGGAGATTTCTCCTTATGATAGTTAAACATGCTTGATATGCAAAATTCATTTTAATAATATCATTAGTGCATAGTGTGGAAAATATTTCGAAAGTATAATATTAACCTTAGCCAGCATACAACCATTATTGTATTCCTACTATAGCTACCATGTTCAATAGTAGGTTACCGCCACATTCCATGGCAAGTTATACAACTAAAACCGTACAGGGCTCGTATTGTTTTGTTTGGATTTCCAACAATGGTCAGGCAAAAGAACTTCCTACATCGAATGGGATGCCTCTGGAGGGACGCCCCCAAGAACCAAACCAGATCTCTACCAACATAAGGTTGGGTTACCGCTGTAACTAGGTAACACCTACAAGTATGCCATCCTCGGTCGTTACCTACGTTTATCTCGGATTCACCAACAAATAACATGTTTGCACAAAAAATGGGCAAACACCTCCAAGTCGTATGATTTAGTTGATTATATGTTGTTCTTAGTGATTTAGGTGATTTATACAAATATATAAAATAGATGGACTAAACTGTAAAAGACACACAGATTTATAGTGGTTCGGCCAGAATGTGCCTACATCCACTTTATATGTTATTCTCCTTTTTCTGTTCAGATTACAAGTACAATGCTTTGATTACAAGTATCCGAAAGTTGTTTGAAAGTGCTATCTGTGCTTGAGCTCTCAAACTTGTCTACCATTGTTGTACCCATGCCCCTCTTTTATAGAGTGAGGTTGGGGGCAGGGGTCTTGGATGTATATAGCTGCTGGTGGGCCTGGGCTGATGCATTCTGGCCTGGAAGTGTTGGTCTGGTATGCCTTGGTCCGGTGGAACTTAGTTCGGCAATGGGTGGAGTGTGGGATGGTTCGGTAGTTGGTGGTTCGGTAGTGAGGGGAATTTGACCGGTGGTGGCTTGGGAGTGAATTGGTTTGGTGGGCATGGGATGGAACCGGTCCGGTGATATGTTGATTCAGTGGTAGGGATGGAGCCGGTCCGGTGAGGTGTTGATTCGGTGGTAGGGAAGGAGCCGGTCCGGTGAGGTGTTGATTCGGTGGTAGGGAAGGAGCCGGTCCGGTGAGGTGTTGATTCGGTGGTACGGATGGAGCCGGTCGAAACACACCCAACATTTGCCCCCCAAAGTAGGGCATATGCTTGTATATGTCGTGCTTTGTTTTAAGTCATTCATCCTGGACGCTATCATCTGGTCTCTAATGCCGAATCAACTGGTCCGGTTATTGACATTTGCTTATATATAGGGGCCCAACGCTTTCGACTTTCCTTATCAGCCGAACCAAACCCCTGTCTTTGCCGAATCAAACTCTCGTCTCTGCTGAATCAAACGTGTTAGCCGAACCGAAATCTTATTTTGCCGAACCAGGTGAGATCCTTTTCTGCCGAATGCGTTCTTGTTCTAGGCTACCGAATGGTTTCGGGGACTCGACTCACCGAATGAACTTCGTGGAGTATAAGTGCCGAATGAACCTATATACTTGGATTACCGGATGAACTCAAATCTTTGAATTACCGAATGAACTTTCGTTCTTGAATTGCCAAATGAAACTTGGGGATTCGAGTGCCGAATGGACCTTATATGCTTGAATTTTTATGTTTTGAATTACAAGTGAAATTCCGGACTACATGTACTTGCATGTTTATATCCTCTGTTCTAACGATGTACTTTCTGGTGGTGCAGATAAATGTCTCGTAAAGTGGAAACTCGATCAGATAAGAAGAAATCCAAGGACGAAGGAGAGTCCACCGTAGTGCCCCCAGCTCAGCCAGGACCGGAACGTCATGGACCCACCCCGAGATCGCTAGTAGATAGGTATGGTCCTTAAGAGCTTCTGAATTCTCCTCCTAACTGCTTTCCTAGCTCTCTCAAAGAAGAGTAGCTTGATGTTATCTCCCGCTCCTTTGGGATTGATAGAGCACGCATGTTGTTGCCAAGGAAGGGGGTCATGCCATATAATCCCCCTGATGGATACTTCGCTTATAGTAGGTACCACTGCATGTGTGGGGCCATTCCTCCAATCAATGCTTGGATAGTTAGCTTCGTCATCTATTTGAAGGTGGCCCCTTTCCAGCTCCAGCCCAACTCCTACGCTATCTTGGTGTGCCTATTCGTGATTTTCCAGAGAAAGTATGGGCGCCCCCTTCCAACCGGGAGATTCGGTACCTATATAACTTGAGGGGTTACAAGAAGGGGCCTCCATACATCAGCTTGGAATCGGCCATGTCCTTCAAGCTTGTCTTGGACTTGTATTCAAAGTTCACCAAGTTTAAGAAGGAATGGTTCTTCGTCCAGGATGACTCCGTTTCGATCCACCGCTTCGCCTCTGGCTGTAAGTTGAAGCTTATTTATAGTTTCCGTTCTGACTGAAATGCTTCTTCTTATGTGTTTTTATTTATTGCTAGAGATAGGTGGCTTTGCGGTCGTGGAGAATGATCACCTGGTTCAGATGGCTGCGGAGATAGAAGCCATCTCGGGAAGGGATAGCTCAGCTTCTTACCTAATCAGCAATGCCACTCTCCTGGGACACAACTTGATTCTACCACATCAGTCTGTGGTCAAGCAGAGGGATACAGATGAGGAAAGAGCTGCCAAAGCCAAAGGAGGGGCCACGGCGAAGAGCAACAAGAGGAAACCCTTCTCGATACCTCCCGTCGTTGGGAGGAAGAAACTCAAGAAATCCGATGGACCCTCTCCCAGCACATGCCCAGATGTTCCGGAGGAGGAGAGCGCGGAGGAGGAAAGTGGTAGAGAAGGTGATGGTGGTGATGGCGGCGAAGGACAAAGTGGTAGTGGCGTTGGTACCTTGACCTCTGGGCAGGCATGTGAGATTCAAGAGTGGACGGATGATGCTTTCCGCCAAGCTTTTGAGGGGTTGGAGGAAGGGTCGGCCTCGGTGGAGAAACCGAAGAAAACTGATAAGGCCGGGACTGGTGCCAGTCCATCTTCTGAGAGCATTTCAGCTAGGGCAACTCCGGCGGTTGAAGGTGAATTTTTGACTCCTCTTTTAACTTCACATGTTTCTTGGATTATAGTCTCATGCATGCTTGTAACACTAAGTTTTTATTCCAGAAACGGGTATGGCGGCCAAGACGTCAGACATTCGGCACCGCCTCGAGCAATTCAAACTCCTCAAAGCTTCTGCTAAACCGAAGCCTTCGACCAACCGTTCCGGGTACGTAGTCGGCTACCGTCCTCTTCTCGGAGTAATTGAAGAGGATATTCGAAAGAGAAAGATGAGGCGCTCCATGTTCGAACCTTCACTCGGACCTAAGCCCCCAACCCAGCCTGTTCATGATATCACGGGGGAGATACTGAGTCCATACCATCTTCGCATCCATTAGAGAATCCTACCGTTACTCATGTTGATCGTCCCGGCTTGGCTCGTAACCCATTTGCGGGTCATCCAGATCTGGACCCGAGTTCTCATGATATTTCCTTCGATGAGGTTACCGGTGAGCACCTCCTACCCCGTAATCTTATGGTAAGGGTGCTTGATGAGGCTAAGTCTTTGGATCTCGACTTGTTGACCACTCGGATTGTGACTATGGTGGATGAGGCCAAGGCAAACATCGATCGGGTGGTTGAGGAGACCAGGAAGTTGATGGGGCATCACGCCCGACTGGTCAAGGCCGGGGAGGAAATTGGGAGTGCCAACATAAGATTGCGACTAGTTATTGCCGACCAGGCTAAGCAACTTGCCGATCAGGCCATCCAGATCTCTCAGCACGAGGCTGCCTCCAGACGGCTAAAGAAAACTATGGAAGAGGCTAGCGAAGCCGAGCTGTGAAAAATGGAGGCCATCTGCAAGGAACGGATCGATATAGCCATTGCAACGGTAGTCGATGTTCGAAAGGCGGACCTCGAACGGGTAGAGGAGTTATCAGGGAAGCTTGAAGCCGCGGAGCTTGCTCAAGCCAAACTGAAGGAGGAGATGGAGGCGATGAGGAAATCCCTTCAGGTTGACCGCTCGCGATACTGATCGGAGAGGGATGCTGCCGTTGCAAAGCTGTTGGCTTCTGAAGTCCGGATGAGGGAGTTCGAGGAAAATGAGGGGATGATGGACGAGATGCTCCAGGATATGTATTTCCGTACTTGGAAGTAGGGCAACTTATCCTGGATGGATGACTATCCCCGGATCATGGCCAGGATTTATCTTCGGGATCTAGAAGAGGCCAAGGCTGATGCGGATAAGGAGGGTGGTATGGCCTTCAGGATGGATGTGGTTACGACCCAGTTTACTAAGGAAGAGAAAGTGGCCGTGAAGGAGGGCATGCGGCTGCTTGTTGCCGAGGTGGTAGGCGTGCAGTTGGGAGACGACGGTCAAGGAACGGATGTTGGTAAGTCTTCCCTTTTAGCCTTTTCATAGCTTGGTTGCTTATCGTTTATCTAATATATTCTTCTCCTGAATTGGACAGGTGGGACCTCTGGTCAGCATGCTGGGAGCTCTGATCCTGCGGTCAAGTAGATCTTGGGGGGTCGGAAGGATAGAGATGAAGTTATGATGTTGCCAACTATTTTGGCTTGATACGGATATTTTTGATTTTACTTGACATTCCTGTATATACTAGTTCCAAAACATTAATGTACTTTCAGGTTGTAATTATGTCATTGCAACGAACGACTTTATTTTTTACATGTAATTTTATAACATAAGCTGATTCTGTCATATTTGGATGCTGTCATTATTTTGATGTGTTGCATAAGAAATATAGTTATGCATGTGCTAGTGATTCAACTGTGTTTAATGTCAAGTTCTTGCTTAAAGTATAATTTCATATCTTGCAATGTTAATGTGATGTGTGAATATATCATAGCTACTTATTTGTATACAAGAGAAAAAAGTACCGCCCTTTCTATTTTTAGTTGTAGATGGTAGCTTTGAATGCCTTGTGTGATCGAATACGGGTTGAGTGACCCGTCATCCAGCCGAGAGTTCTCATTCCCATTAGCGAGTGCATCCTATTTAGTGTCCTGTACTTTAAGGGTTGTTACAGAGGATAGGAGGAAAGTTTTAATAAATAAAATGGAAATATAAGGAATAGTAAAACTTCCAATCATGGAAGGCCTTCGATGTGCTTAAGTTCGTGGAAAACGGGTTTTGTAGTCACTTTCCCTATCTGTGGGTCTTGGAGACATTCGTCACCCTTCTTACGCCTCCGCGGGGAGTTTTCTTTTTTACCACAGCCGTACTTAAGACACATCGGAGCCGAGATCGCGCACCGTAACTACCCGGGCCATTATGGCCCGTAATCGTGGGTATTATTCGATTTACCGTGGCCGGCTAGCGTGGGTGCCGATCGTCAACTGTGAACTGCCCTTGAATGGTCACACCTTATGTTGGGGCTTATAATCGGTTCACGGTCGCCGGCGAGCCGAACGCCGTAATGAGCTGCCTCGGCTATAGTCGGCCTTCTCGGTGGCTTATGATCGGCTCATTACAGTTGGCTTTGAGGTGCGTCACGAGCAATGAGTTAACCCGCAGCAGAGGGATGCTGGAGCAAAAGTGTCTCATTGACGAGGGCATAGATTCGTATAGTACCTGTTAGGTCTTGTCCAGGTGAGGTTGTGCCGTGAAGTGCCCAGAATGGAAATGCCGTTATACATGATTTTGTTCAATAGAAAAGGATAAAGCTCAACAAGCAACCAAGATATAAAGGAACAAGTTAAAAAGAGACAAGATTTTTAAAGTGGTTCGGCACGAAAATGCCTACGTCCACTGATTCTCTTCGTTAATTCACTTCATATGGGCAGTATAAGTTAAGAAATGTATCGACGAAGGTGTTGGATGTTCCACGCCCTCTGAAACACCTCTCCGTCCGCTGTTGACAAAATATAAGCTCCATTGTAGAGATCTTTATGAATTACATAGGGTCCGTCCCAGATTGGATCTAGCGCTCCGGGGCGTGGGAAGATCCGTTTGAGAACAAGATCTCCTTCTCGTAAGCTGTGGTGCTTGACTTTGGAGTTGTATCGTGCTGCCACTTTTTGCTTGTGAGCTGCCGCTTTAAGTGCTACATCATTTCTTCTTTCTTCAATTAGGTCCAAAGACATGTGTAGGAGTTCTTCATTCTCTTCTGGGTTGTAGTGGATCCTACGGTGGGAGGGCACTACAGTTTCAACTGGAAGCATGGCCTCCGATCCGTATGCCAAAGAGAAGTGAGTATGCCCTGTTGATGTTCTGAAAGACGTGCGGTAGGCCCAAAGTGCCGTAGGAAGTTCATCCACCCAAGCGCCTTTTGACTTTTTAAGCTTCTTCTTGATCAGAGTTTTGAGAATTTTGTTGACAGCTTCGACTTGTCCATTTTCCTGGGGATAAGCCACAGATGAGAAGCTTTTGTGAATTCCGTGCTCTCGGCACTAGTCGGTGAACTCCTCGATGTCAAACTGAAGTCCATTGTCTGATATGATTTTGAGCGGAACACCGTACCTGCATAGAACATTTTTGATCAAGAAGTTTATAACTTTTGCCGAAGATATTTTATTTAAAGGTTCCGCTTCCACCCATTTGGTGAAATAGTCGACTGCCACTATAGCATATTTGGCTCCGCCTCGGCCCATCGGCAGTTCGCCAATCAGGTCAATTCCCTATACCGCAAAGGGCCAAGGACTAGTCATTTGAGTAATCTCATTTGTTGGTAGTCGAGGAATCTTAGCAAATTTCTGGCATTTGTCACATCTTTTGATGAAGTTTAAGGCGTCTTTGTTTAAAGTGGGCCAGTAATACCCATATCGGAGTATTTTCTTTGCTAGAGTCTGCCCTCCAGTGTGATCTCCGCAAATTCCTTGATGGATGTTGGACAGGACTTCTTTGGCTTCCCTTCCAGCGACACACCTTAGTAAGGGGTTAGAGAATCCGCGCCGATAGAGGATGCCTTCTTGTATTGTGTAGCGGGAAGCTTTCCTCAAAATTTTCTTAACTTCGCTACGCCCGTCGGGCAGTGTGCCACTTTGTAAATACTTCCGGATGGGAGTCATCCAAGTTTCCTCTTCGATTGCAGCTATCAGATTCACTTGCTCGAAACTCGGGGCTAGTTGCTTTGAGATGGTTATTGTTCCGGAAGTGGTGCCGTCCTTCATGCTAGCTTGCTTTGCCAGTTCGTCGACCTCCTAATTCTCTCCTCGAGGAATGTGTTTGATTAAATAGTGATCCAATTGATTGAGCAGCAGCTTGGTCTTCTTTAGATATGCCGTGAGTCGTTCTCCTCGAGTCTGGAATTCTCCCAGTATTTGATTTACAATAAGTTGAGAATCACTATGGAGACATAAAGAACCGACTCCAATCTGTAGGGCAAGTTCTAATCCGGCTATCACTGCTTCATATTCTGCATCGTTGTTGGTGGCAACGAATTCCAACTTCAGGGCATAGTGCAGCTTCCTTCCCTTAGGGGTGATTATCACAATACCTGCCCCCGAGCCTTGTTCGTTTGATGCTCCATATACAAAGAGATTCCATTTGATATCTTTTGTTATTTCAGATCGATCTTTACCTTCGTGGGTAGTGAATTCGGCAATGAAATCGGCCATGGCTTGTCCCTTGATGGCGGTGCGAGGGTGGTAGGTGATATCATATTGACTCAGTTCAATGCACCATTTAAGTAGACGCCCAGAAGTGTCGGGGCGATGGAGTACCTGCCTTAGCGGTTGATCGGTTAAAACTCTGATGGAATGAGATTGGAAATAGTGTCGCAGTTTCCGTGACGTGATTAGCAAACAGTATGCTAGCTTTTCAAGTTTAGGGTATCTGGCTTCTGCCCCTGTAAATCTCTTGCTTACAAAGTATATGGGCCGCTTCGCGCGGTTGTCCTCTCTCACCAAAGCGGCGCTTAAAGCATGGGACGATACATCAAGGTATATGTATAGTTCTTCGCCTTCATTTGGAGTTGAGAGTACTAGTGGTCTCTGAAGGTGTTCGATTAGGTTAAGGAAGGCTGTCGAGCATTCGTCAGTCCATTCGAACTTTCCTTTGTCTTTCTTTAGAGCTTCGAAGAAAGGGATGCATTTGTCGGTTGCTTTAGAGATGAACCTGCTTAGGGCGGCCACTTTCCCATTTAGGCTTTTCATCTCTCTTCGAGTGGATGGTATCTTGATATCTTGCATAGCCCGGACTTGTTCGAGGTTTGCTTCAATCCCCCTGGCATGGACGATGAATCCCAAGAACTTTCCCGACGATACTCCGAAGGAGCACTTTAGAGGATTCAGCTTCATTCCATATTGGCGAAGTACTTGAAACATCTCGTCCAGGTGGTTTATATGGTCGTTGGCTTTCCTCGATTTTACCAGCACGTCATCCACATAAACTTCCATTGTTCGTCCTATTAGTTCCGCAAACATCTTGTTGACGAGGCGCTGATAAGTAGCTCCAGCATTTTTAAGTCCAAAAGGCATTACTCTGTAGCAATACAATCCTCGGTCAGTGATGAAACTAGTGTGGTCTTGATTGGGGGCGTGCATAGGGATCTGGTTATATCCTGAGTATGCATCCGTAAAGGATAAGAGTTCGTGTCCGGCTGTGCTATCCACGAGTTGATCGATTCGGGGGAGTGGGAAGTAGTCCTTCGGGCAAGCGTCATTTAAGTTGGAGAAGTCGATGCATGTTCGCCACTTCCCATTAGCCTTCTTTACTAGTACCGGGTTGGCGATCCATTCTGGGTAGATGGCTTCTCGTATGAAGTTATTGGCAAATAGGTTTTTTACTTCTTCCTAGAGGACTGCTGATCATTCTGCTCCCATGCTTCTCTTTTTCTACTTTACTGGCACCTTGGTGGGATCGATGTTCAGTACATGGCATGCTACGTCTAGGGAGATTCCAGTCATGTCAGCCTGCGTCCATGCAAATACATCCAAGTTGTGGCGAAGAAAATCGACGAGTTCATCCTTTAATTCCGCTCTTAACTGATACCCGACTTTCAGCAGTCTACTTGGGTCGTGTTTGTCTACAGATACAAATTCCATAGCCTCTGCAGGCTCGGTGGTGGCCTCCTCCTTCTTGTCCCTGGGGTCTAATTCGTTGAAAGGATCACTTGTATATCGAAGAGGAGAGGCTTTCTTTAACTGCTATGCTTCCAAGTTTTTCTTGCAGAGAGAAGTCTCTGCATCCTTCCCTTTATCTTTCCTGCGTTTATTGCGAAGTTCAGTTACATAGCAATATTGAGCGGCGTCTTGATCTCCCTCTATTTCTCCTATTCTGTTATCTGTTGGAAATTTCATCTTCAGGCACCACGGGGCTAGGACAATTTGGAAGTCAGACAAGGCTGGTCTTCCCAAAAAGGCGTTGTAGGCCGAATGGTTCTCTATTAGCACAAATGTTTGTTTTCGCACAACGGAGCGAGGATGACTCCCCATTTCGACAAAGAGGTCCAGTTGCCCGAGGGGCATCTTCGCATCGCCAGTGAAACTATGTAGCGGTTTGCTGCATGGAGACACATCCTTCATTGACAGCTTCATTTTGTCGAAAGCATGCTTGAATAGGATATTTACTGAGCTTCCAGTGTCTATTAGAATTTGAAAAACCTTGGCTGGACCGAACCAGGCAGAGATGACCATAGGATCCATGTGAGGGTACTGCCTTCCTTCTAGATCACGCCTACTGAATGTGATGTCATCATTCTCTTTCCGTTTCGGGTGGCATTCTTCTGTAACAGAATCAATGTAGCCTTCATTATTTCTAAGTGACTTACCGTATCTCTCCATCTCTGCCCAGCTTCCGTCGGCGATGTGTGGTCCTCGTGATATGGTAAGGACCACTATCTTCTCTTGACTGGAGCCGCTGGTGTTGCGATTTCCTCCGCCTACTTCCGGGAGGGGTAGCCCTGGGTTCTCATTGGCAGGAGTTGAAGTCCTGTTCTGACCTTTCACATAGCGCTCTAGTCTCTTCCTTCTGATATGTTCTTTAATCAAGTCCCGGAGATGATGGCATTCATTGGTGTCATGCCCATGAGATTCGTGGAAGCGGTAGAACTTTCCAGACTTATTTGCATTATCTGATTCCTTCTTGTGCGGGGGACGCTTGTATCTAACTTCGTCTTGGGTGCCCAAGAAGATGTTTTCGATTGTTTCATTTAAAGGAGTGTAAGAGTCAAATCTCGGTCCTGGCCTATATAAGCGCTTTTCCCCCTTCTTGCCCCCAACACTATCTCTGGAGTCATTTCTTCGAACGTCCTTTGCTATTGCGCGTGTGTTGCCATGAGCAGCTTTGGTTTGTTGCCCTGTCTGCCTTTCAATGGCAGCGTCTTCAAGTCTAATATATTTCTCGGCTTCATGGAAGAAATCGGGTAAGGTGGCTGGCTTTTCTTTCGTTAATCTCCTAGCAAATTTAGTATCCGGGTGCACACCACTGCAGAGGACCATTAGGATAAGTTTCTCGTCGGCATCTTGGACTGCGGCCGCTGCAGCGTTGAATCGGGTTAGATATTGTTGCACTGTCTCTCCGGGTTTCTGTTTGATATTAGATAGGGAATAAGCGTCCTTGGGTTGTTCCACATGATTGCGGAACTGGCTGATGAACTTTTCTTTCAACATTTCCCATGAGATGATGGACCCTTGGGGTAGATGGCGGAACCAGGAGGTAGCTAGATCTGCCAAGAATAGTGGGAAGCATTTACACAACACTCCCTCTGTTGCTCCGCTCATGAGCATATGCTGTGTGTATCTCTGCAAGTGTACAACGGGGTCAGAGGTTCCCTTATAAGGTTCCATTGTTGGCATTTTCCATTCCCGAGGGGTGATGGCAGTTTCGATATTGCGGGTGAAGGGGCTGGTTACCCTAGCGCCTATACCCCGATCCCTTTGGTCCCGTTGGACGCACTCTCTGAACAATCGCGCCATCCTTTCGTCAGAACTTGGAGCGGATATAAATGAGTTTGGCTCTTCTCTGCGGGATTGATTCCGTCCAGATGACCTGTAGGGATGGTATCGTCTATCACTCCTAACATTCTCCAATGGCTGCCTCTGGTTTACCGGGGCACGCTGGGGTCAGCCACAGTTGGCCCTTGCCTTGATCTTCCCCTGCTGGGTTCTGTCCTCAGCACTTCCTCGGGTCCAACTTCGGGCTGGACTCCAGCTCGGCCCCGTCTATTAGTTTTTCCATGGTTAGGTAGCATGGCAGGCTCAGCTACATCCGACCCCTGCCTTGTACCTCCCCTGTTGGGTTCGGTTCCAAATGTTTCCTCGGGTCGGAATTCGGGCTGAGTCCGGGCTCGACTCCTACCATAGCTGTTTCTGTTGTTAGCCTCTTCGAAGAAGAAAGACGTTTGTCGTCTCCCAGATCCTCCAGACCAAGACTCACCCCATGATTCAGCGTTGCGGTTAGATTCTTCAGCATCCCTTAAGCGTGACATGAGTTGGTCTACCAAGGCTTCTTGTTCAGATGCGAAGCGGTTAGTTACTTCAGCCACAACCCTGTCCAGATCCGTCCTTGTAATTGGTTGTTCCATAGCAGGAGCTTTCGGATTTGCCTGATTTCCATTTGCTGTTGGAACCGGACGATTGTCTTGATCTCTGATCACTGGATCTGGGATACTGCTAGTTGCGATGTTCTTTCCTTTGTTAGCATCTTTCTTCCGTCCGGGAGGCATGTTTTCCAAGTAATGAACGATGCTGATAGGAAAAGGGTTTAGCGGGGGGTCCTGAGTTCATCTATCAGTGAAAGCACCAAAAATGTTTGCACAAAAAATGGGCAAACACCTCCAAGTCGTATGATTTAGTTGATTATATGTTGTTCTTAGTGATTTGGGTGATTTATACAAATATATAAAATAGATGGACTAAACTGTAAAAGACACACATATTTATAGTGGTTCGGTCAGAATGTGCCTACATCCACTTTGTATGTTATTCTCCTTTTTCTGTTCAGATTACAAGTACAAAGCTTTGATTACAAGTATCTTAAAGTTGTTTGAAAGTTCTATCCGTGCTTGAGCTCTCAAACTTGTCTACCATTGTTGTACCTATGCCCCTTTATTTATAGAGTGAGGTTGGGGGCAGGGGTCTTGGATGTATATAGCTGCTGGTGGGCCCGGGCTGATGCATTCTGGCCTGGAAGTGTTGGTCTGGTATGCCTTGGTCCGGTGGAACTTGGTTCGACAATGGGTGGAGTGTGGGATGGTTCGGTAGTTGGTGGTTCGGTAGTGAGGGGAATTGGACCGGTGGTGGCTTGGGAGTGAATTAGTTCGGTGGGCATGGGATGGAGCCGGTCAGGTGAGATGTTGATTCGGTGGTAGGGATGGAGTCGGTCCGGTGAGGTGTTGATTCGGTGGTAGGTAAGGAGCCGATCCGGTGAGGTGTTGATTCGGTGGTAGGGAAGGAGCAGGTCCGGTGAGGTGTTGATTCGGTGGTAGGGATGGAGCCGGTCGAAACACACCCAACATAACAACAACCATACAGCTAAATATCTGGGCTCCATACCATAATACCACTTTCTATCCAGAAGAAAATGGACATACCCTAGGGGCACGACCCAACCTTGCCGTAACATTCCTGTTTCGACCATTTCCGGGTTGTGAGGTTCAACGAAGTCTCGTCCACAAAGCTACGCTTTTCACAAAAGCCATGCTTCGTTAAACAAATGATCAGCAGCACTCAGCATGCCACACTACCAAATTGGGAGTATATCACTAATAACCATCAACTACATAACCTCTGAGCTCGTACGTCTCAGAGAAGGGTGTTAAGCTAAGAGAATAAATTCTCTGCCACCAACAGAAATGTATTTGATAAAAATCAGCTTTATATCTCAAAGTGTAATGTCAGACATACAACCATACAAGTCCGTTCCGGGTTCGAACGGAATCGAAGGCACTTCAAAAGAAGCCCTTGCAATCCGGACATTCACTATCCCGATCGAACTCCCCATCACATATGGAGATCTCTATACCGAAGCAACTAAGTGCATAGTCATTCGACAGGGTATCCTATCGTTCTCGAAAACACTCGGTCTTCACCACCGTCTTCAAATGCTATCCATTTCGTCGTATCACTACTCGGAATGGGTTATAGGACACAAAGTCCTCTCCCGGCTAAACTGAATAGTGAGCGCTTAATTTAAAACCATGTGGATATTTCAATCACAAAGATTCATCATCAAGATTCGATATGGGTTTCGAGTAACCATCTAGAATCCGACTCCCTATCGCATCGAAATTCAAATGCCATTTAAAGGCCAATATTGATAGCCGGTTACTTAACTATCAAACAATATTCACAACAATCACCAAGATTTAAATAATTTTCCCCCAATTTTTTACTTTCAAAATTTCTACGCAAGATATAATTTCATATTTCACCCTTTGAAAACAAATTTCAAATCACTTTCCTCCTGCGGGTTATATTTCCAAATATTCATTCATTTCCACTGAAAATTTGCCGAGTTCAAATACTTAAATAATTTAAATTACTTATCCAAACATATATACTTGGAAATATTTAAAATAAAACTATTTCAAAACACTTTATTTTAAAAAATTAGCTACGAAATTTTATACCCATATCTCATATAAATGTTAAGCCCAAAATAATTTTAAAATAAAATTATTAGATAGAGTATAACCTTTTAAATAACCATTTTCTAAATCAAATATCAATTAAATCTTTAAATAATCACTTCTATAATTAATTAAATAAATCTTTACTTTAAAGATTTAAAAATAAATTAAGAAAATAATTTCCCCACAAACATCCATTTAAAACCAAATCTTGAACTTTTAATTTATATTTGAAAGCTACTTTAAAAACATACTTGGCTTTCCAGGGCAAATACACTTTCCATTTCAAAATGGTCTATTTAAATGAATTAATAAATCTTTCTTGATTTATTTTGATTTACATTCCAAATCTGTAAATTTCTTTCCACACTTTTTAAAAATAACCCATTGTATATTTTTTTAAATAAATTTCCCTTTCTTTTATAAATTCCCATTGTGAATTTAAATTGCCAAATATCCATTGATATACGATTTTCAAATCGATTTCTAGATATTCACTTTCAAACACAAAATCAAATTCCAAATTGATCTAAAAATCATTTTCAAACACCAAATAAAATTCCAAATTGATTTCCAAATTCATTTTCAAACACCAAATCAAATTCCAAGTTGATTTCCTAAAGATTTTTTTTAAACACCAAATCAATTTCCAAATTAATTTTCAAATTATATTACCTTTTAAAAGAAATCCCTTTATTTTTCCCAAACTATTTAAAATCTGAATTTTAAATAAATTCTTCAACTTTTAAACAATATTACCCAAAATCCATTTATTAGAATCTTTTCCCATATTTTTGGAATAAATTCGATAAGGTTACAAAAATCAACTTTTATACTTTTAAATTCCTTCTTTTAAATTTATCTAATTCTCAAAATTAAATTTACTATAGATTTTCTACTCGAATTTCAAAATTCAATTTTATTTATTTCTGGTATCCTACGATACCAAAAATATATTCGGCTAAACTATAGCCATCAACGATTTTAATCACAAATATAATCATACACGGATTATAAATAAATTAACACACAACATTGAAATAAATTCAAATGTTTAAGGAGTCCTGTTAGATCCCTCCAACCTATTTCCCTGCATCCACAGATGTTAGCACAACAATTAAATACCAATTCCACTTCGAGGTGGAATATTGCGGTATATGGAATTATATAATATCATCCGCTATTATGTGGCGCATAAGGTCTCATCCGCTATATAATGTAGGAAATCAATCACTCCATATATATACACACACACACACACACTCTACCACATCCAAACAGTCGATTAATAACTGAAATTCCAAATTTAGTTTGAGTGAGAAGAACTCACCTTTGCTTATGCATGCAATACATTTCCATTCCAGCTTGATTTCTTCATAATTTCAAACCTTCTATAAGCAATTTTACGATTTATTAATATTCGAATTAATCGAGTAATTAAATTCCATTTGATAATTTTAATTAAACAATAATTTTATTTAAAACAAACAAATTTTATTTTTTAAAATAATTTCCCTTTTAATAAAATACTTTAGCGACCAAAATAATTACATAAGTTAACTAAACAATTTAATTACTAAAATAAATTAGTAAATTGTATTTTGTCTCTATTTTCTATTTTTCAAACTGCATATATAAAAATATGCTATATGGGTTTTGAAAATTTTATCTTTATATAAATTCTTAATATATATTTATTTATTTTCCAAGATCTTACATATATATACACGTGTCTACGTTTTTAAATATAACTCCAAAATCTTATTTGCATATATACTCTTGACTAAAAAAACTTCCTGTATGAACTACATACATATATTAAATCAAATAGGCATGTAGATATATATATATATATATTTAGTTTATGTTTCCTGCAATCTAAAAGAAAAAAATACGAGCAGAACGAAGCCATACCAAATATGCCACACGAGCCTTGCCGAGTTATGCACCACTTGGATCGCACCCATTCCATCTCTGTGGCTTTTGCTTCGAGCTCAGACCACCACCTCGAAACACCAATCTCGGCCTCGACTTTGCGCGAGTCTCCAATTGCGACGCGCAGCCAATGCCTCACCTCCCTGTTCCATAGTCAACACTCATCCACCGCCTCCCTTCGATCTCATGAAAACCCCAACCCAGATCGCGATTAACCCGACTTTGTGAAACCCTAGACGCTCACGACCCTTGGCTTTGACGACGAACACCCCAGATCAATTTCACGATCGTTTGTCTTTTTTTTTCTTTTTTTACTTCTAAAATTGATTTGTCATTTTTATCTGAGTTTCATTCGATTGTTTCACTCGGCCATAGATCTCCTTTTTTAAGCTTACAGTTTTTTTTTAATTCCGAACGAAAATGATTTCATTTGATTGTTTTTTTTATTTGAACGAGACATACATCAATTTTTTTTATTTATCTTAAAACGAACGCGTGTATAAAATTTTCCAAGTGTTGTAAAGAAAGCAACGTGTAAAAATTGCCTTGAGAAAACATTATATAAAATATATATATTATTTTTAAGTTCAAATTCAAATTTAAATCATCCCGAATTACGCAACTTAAAATACTAACCTCAATCGAGGGCTGGGTGTTTATAATGTTATACGCCCATTCCGAACGTAATGGAAAAGGTTTCGAGTCCCAATTCGATCGTACGGAGAAGATAGCTTTTTGAACCCAGTTATTAAATTAAATTTCGATATAATTTTCAGTGCGTTTTCCTTCCGCACGGTCACACGATTACTCCAAACATTACCAAAATTGAAATCCGATAATAATACATTATTACGGATCCAATGGAACTATTTTCGTCGAATTCCGAGACTGTGCCTCGGAAGGCTATTTTTAAATATCGATTTAAACGATATATTTTCAAAGCTGAACAAATCACTTTCAAATTCAATTCTGAAGCTTTCATTATCTTCAGTATTATCAATATGAATTTTCTAAGCCTTTGAAATATTTTTAATCAGCTTAAAAATCAAGATTCAATATTTTATCCAGCTTTAATAAATTAAATTCAATGATCTAATTACCAAATTCATAGTTATATTTGAAATTCAAGTTAAATTAACTTCCAAATATTTAAAATCAACTAAATATTTCGATTTGAAATGTTCAAAATTCTAGGTCGTCATATTCTCCCCCCTTAAAAATTTCGTCCCGAAATTACAAGTTAAGAAGAATGATAATTAACCCATTCATTATTTTCCCAATCCAAACAGTTTTAACTTTCCAAAACAATCTTTTTATTAAAAAACTCGTTATCGATTCAACTAACTTTCCAACCATAGCCATAAATTCCAAACAATATTGTTTTCTTAACCAATTCAAATTTAAATTTAAACTCAAATTTTAAATTTTCAAAATTTCTCCAAAATTTTCTTACTTCCTAAATTTTCAAAAAATTTCGCAAGCGTCTCCTTTGCGCAGCTAGCTCGGTACGACTATAAAATGGCACAACGGGCCCCCGGATTTCAAAAGAAAACAAAAGGCCAAGTGGATAGACAAGAAAATCATCAAATTTCATATAGAAATTTAAATACATACCTTATTGTCGAATAATTTCATTTATCTTCTAAATCAAAATCCCAATTCCATTTTCCTTTAACACATCTGTGTATCTATTTAGCAATAATGTCTAATTACGACATTCAAAATCATTTCATACATTTCTTTACCAAAGTTTCAATATTCATTTTAAGACCGTACGATGCACACATACCACTCGTACGCAATATTAAATTTGATCGCTCACTCGATCAAACAATTTCACTTCCGAACTAGTATTGTCCTCCCGATTTTCTAGTGCGGACACAGATCTGGTTTCTTGATCAGAAACCGTCATTCTCCTTGCATACACGTAAACTATGATAGAGAATTTTCAAAATCAATCAAAAATCCATATCCAAGTTCATCATCGAAAATTAAGTGAAAAATCCTAACTCGTATCGATACAACTGTCTCAAAATCCTATGCTCGAATTCTGGATCAAATCGTTATGCGAAGAAAATAATATACATACATCCTACGTATTTTTCCTAATTGATTATTAGCTATATCAATTTTCTTCCTTTACTTACATTGATTTTCATTCACTTATTTACAATTACCATTTCATGATTTCCAGTTTAATGTTTACTCAATTATTAACATTGTATATTTCCACAATTCAAAATTTTACTTAAGAATTTCACACTTTATTTCTTAAGTTCAATATAAGTATTCTATATATTTCTTATATTTATTTTCAATTCACCAATTCGGTTAATATCTACTTATATTTAAATTGGATTTCAATTCCATATGAATTCAATTTACCTTTCATTTATAACGATTGAATTCAATTCATTTCAAACCATATTTTCTTTGTCATTCCTTCAATTAGTTTCACTTACTAATTTTATTTCAATACTTTGCTTTGTTTATCACAAATCAAAATTAATTCCAATTCCAGTTCTATTTACTTACAAATTCGAGATGAATTTCAACATTCAATTTCACTTTCATTTAATTGCAATTGTAAATTTATTTATTCATTCACAATTTTATTTTCCACCTTAATAAATTTTATTCCATAACTATTTATTATCAGATTCCAAAGTCCTTCCGACATTAAAAATCATTTTTGAAATCAATTCAAATTTTCTTTTGAATTTCCAAAACCAAACCCAGTTTTCCAAACAACTTCAATTTTTTAAATAATTTGGCATCAATTCTTCTCTTGGAAACTCAAAAATGGACATCGTTGATGCTGCAGTCATCACCGAAATTATTTTCCAACAACCCAAAAGAGTTTAGTGCTTTTATCCCTTCAAAACAATTTTCCAAACCCTTTGAAAATCATTTTCAAACTAAAAGGGATTAAAACTTTTCCAAATCTCCAAAATTTTCAAAACCTTCCAAATTCTTTTAAATATTCCTTTGGAATTCTATTTCAAATTATAAATCACATTTACGATTTATATTTATAAATCTCATTTGTATATGGATTTTATTCCATAGCTTTTTGTTACAATTTCAGTTTCTTATTCAATAATCAATGATAATAATTTAATATTATCACTTCCTAACAACCAAGAAACCATATACTATAATAATTTACAAAAAAAAATTTCATATGCAAAAATAATTTAGGTAAAATTATTTCATTTACCCTCTTTTAAAACAATAATGTGTCGGTTTGCCTAGTTAAGAGTTTAGAAATCAATATTGATATAGTTGTACAGACTGTACCGACCAGAATTTATAAACACTCAACCGATAAGACAACACAATATAAAACAATTTTATATTCACTAAGAAATACACGCTCATATCTATTAATACACTCAAACTCATTCTAGAGTACTACTGACTCTATCTCTAATGAGTAATCCCCACCAGAGCCAAGGTTGTGGCTTAACGAATTGCTCTGATACCACTTTGTAACTAACCAATTTTTTTCGACTTTCGAAAGTCGACATCAATACGTCCACTGTATCAAATGCCGAGCAATCGAATGCCGGAGAACCGAACCATTAGGGTAAAAGAAGAAGAAGATAGAAGAAGAAACAGAAACAATAACAGAATCTCACATTTCGTAGCGGAACAATATATAATAGATAAATGAATATCTTTAAAACAAAGAACCATATCTAATATTACAATACATCATCAGAGTTTACAACAACACAATTCAACACTGGCAGACACTATAACTTGCTCACATGAAACTGAACTTGCATCAATTCCAACGCAATGGATAATACATAATATAGATGATACGCCTCGCCATCTAGCTTCAACTCTTGATCTCTACAGCATACTTCTAGACTTCGCTCCAGAATAATGATAACCTAACTCTAGGCTACCAGTGTGGAAAATTATAGGCACCTAGAGTTTAGTAAGGGAACAATAAACTACATGTCAGTCATGGGACTGGCGTGAGATCTTAAAAACAGTTATTTTCACAAAGAAAGGAAAAGAAATCCGCTATGCTTTTGGAAAATGAAACTACCATAAGGCCTACTGCCACACACACAATGCACATGCATAATTGGAGGAGATTTGTCCTTATGATATTCAAACATGCTTGATACGCAAAATTCTTTGTAATATTATCATTAGTGCATAGTGTGGAAAACATTTCTTAAGTATAATATTAATCTTAGCCAGCATACAACCATTATTGTATGCCTACTATAGCTACCATGTTCAATAGCAGGTTACCGCCAGATTCCATGGCAGGTTATACAACTAAAACCATACAGGGCTCGTATTATTTTGTTTGGATTTCCAACAATGGTCAGGCAAAAGAACTTTCTACACCGAATGGGAAGCCTCTGGAGGGACGCCCCCAAAAACCAAAACGGATCTCTACCAACACAAGGTCGGGTTACCTCTGTAACTAGGTAACACCTACAAGTATGCCATCCCTGGTCGTTACCGACCTTTATCCCAGGATTCACCAACAAATAGCAACAACCACACAATTAAATACCTAGGCTCCATACCATGATACCACTTTCTATCCAGAATAAAATGGACATGCCCTAGGGGCGCGACCCCTAATAACCTTGCCGCAACATTCTTGTTTCGACCATTTTCGGGTTGTAAGGTTCGACGAAGTCTCGTCCACAAAGCTATGCTTTTCACAAAAGCCATGCTTCGATCAACAAATGATCAGCAGCGCTCAACATGCCACACTACCAAATTGGGAGTATATCACTAATAACCATCAACTACATAACCTCTTAGCTCATACGTCTCAGAGAAGGGTGTTAAGCTAAGAGAATAAATTCTCCGCCACCAACAGAAATGTATGTGATAGAAATCAGCTTTATATCTCAAAGTGTGATGTCAGACATAAAACTATACATGTCCATTCCGGGTTTGAACGGAACCGGAGGCACTTCCAAAGAAGCCCTTGCAATCCGGGCATCCACAATCTCGATCGGACTCCCCATCACATATGGAGATCTCTATACCAAAGTAACTCAGTGCAGAGTCATTCGACAGAGTATCCTATCTTTCTTGAAAACACCCGGTCTTCACCACCGTCTTCAATGCTATCCATTTTGTCGTATCACTATTCGGAATGGGTTATATGACACAAAGTCATCTCCCGGCTAAACCGAATAGTGAGAGCTTAATTTTAAAGCATGTGGATATTTCAATTACAAAGATTCATCATCAAGATTCGATGTAGGTTTCAGATAACCATCTAGAATCCGACTCCCTGTCACATCGAAATTCAAATGCCATTTAAAGGCCAATATTGATAGTCGGTTATTTAACTATCAAACAATATTCACAACAATCACCAAGATTTAAATAATTTTCCCCCAATTATTTACTTTCAAAATATCCTCGTAAGATATTATTTCACATTTCAACCTTTTGAAAACAAATTTCAAATCACTTTCCTCAGGCGAGATATATTTCCAAATATTCATTAATTTCCACTAAAAATTTGCCGAGTTCAAATACTTAAAATAATTTAAATTACTTATCCAAACATATATACTTGGAAATATTTAAAATAAAACTATTTTAAAACATTTTATTTCAAAATAACCATTTTCTAAATCAAATATCAATTAAATCTTTAAAAAATCACTTCTATAATTAATTAAATAAATCTTTACTTTAAAGATTTAAAACTAACATAAGAAAATAATTTCTCCACAAACAACCTTTTAAAACCAACTCTAGAACTCTTAATTTATATTTGAAATCTACTTTAAAAACATACTCGGCTTTCCAGGGCAAGTATACTTTCCACTTCAAAATGGTCCATTTAAATCAATTAATAAATCTTTCTTGATTTATTTTAATTTACATTCCAAATCTGTAAATTTCTTTCCACACTTTTTAAAAATAACCCACTATTTATTTTTCTAAAACAAATTTCCCTTTCTTTATAAATTCCCATTGTGAATTCAAATTTCCAAATATCCACTGATATTCGATTTTCAAATATTCACTTTCAAACACCAAATCAAATTCCAAATTGATTTCCAAATTCATTTTCAAACACCAAATAAAATTTCAAATTGATTTCCAAATTCATCTTCGAACACAAATCAAATTCCAAACTGATTTCCCAAAGATTTATTTTTAAACACCGAATCAATTTCCAAATTGATTTCCAAATTCTATTACCTTTTAAAATAAATCCCTTTATTTTTCCCAAACTATTTAAAATTTGAATTTTAAATAAATTCTTCAACTTTTAAACAATATTACCCAAAACCCATAAATTAAAATCGTTTCCCATATTTTTGGTTGGAATAAATTCAATAAGATTACAAAAATCAACTTTTATACTTTTAAATACCTTCTTTTAAATTTATCCAATTCTCAAAATTTAATTTACTATAGATTTTCTACTAGAATTTCAAAAATCGAATTTTATTTATTTATGGTATCCTACGATACCAAAAATATACTCGCCTAAACTATAGCCATCAACGATTTCAATCATAAATATAATCATACATAGATTATAAATAAATCAACACACAACATTGAAACAAATTCAAATGTTTGAGGAATCCAGTTGGATTCCTCCAACCCGTTTTCCTGCATCCACAGATGTTAGCACAACAATTAAATACGAATTCCACTTCGAGGTGGAATATCGCGGTATATGGGATTATATAATATCATCCGCTATTATGCGGCATATAGGGTCTCATCCGCTATATAATGTGGGAAATCAATCACTCCATATATATAGACACACTACCACATCCAAACAGTCAATTAATAACTGAAATTCCAACTTTAATATGAGTGAGAAGATCTCACCTTTGCTTATGCATGCAATACATTTCCATTCCAGCTTGATTTCTTCATGATTTCAAACCTTGTATAAGCAATTTTATAATTTATTAATATTCGAATTAACCGAATAATTTAATTTCCATTTGATAATTTTAATTAACCAATGATTTTATTTAAAACAAATAAATTTGTTTTTTTTAAACTAATTTCCCTTTTAAATAAAATATTTTAGCAACCAAAATAATTACATAAGTTAACTAAACAATTTAATTACTAAAATAAATTAGTAAATTGTATTTTGTCCCTATTTTCTATTTTTCAAACTGCATATATAAAAATATGCTATATGGGTTTTGAAAATTTTATCTTTATATAAACTCTTAATATACATATATATATATATATATATATATATTTTCTTTTTTCCAAGATCTTATATATATACGTATCTACTGTTTTACATATAATTCCAAAATATTATTTGCATATATACTTCTGACTAAAAAAACTTCCTGTATGAATTACATACATATATTAAATCAAATAGGCATGTGCGTGTGTGTGTGTGTATATATATATATATATAAATATATTTTTTAGTTTATGTTTCCTGTAATTTAAAAGAAAAAAAACAAATACGAGCAGAAAGAAGCCATACCCAAAATGCCACACGAGCCTTGCCGAGTTACGCACGCACTAGGATCGCGCCCATTCCATCTCTGTGGCGTTTGCTTCGAGTTCAAACCACCGCCTTCGAACCCCAATCTCGCCCTTGAATTTGCGCGAGCCTCTAGTCGCGACGCGCAGCCAACGCCTCATCTCCCTGTTCCGTAATCAACACTCAACCACAACATCCCCTCGAGCTCGTCAAAACCCCAACCCAAATCGTGATTAACCTGACTTTGCGAAACCCTAGAAGCTCAGGACCCTTGGCTTGGACGACGAATCCCTCCAGATCAATTTCACGATTGTTTGTCTTTTTTCTTCTTTTTTTTTTACTTTTTAAAATCGATCTATCATTTTTATCTGAGTTCCATTCGATTGTTTCACTCAGCCATAGATCTCCTTTTTGAAGCTTACGGCGTTTCTAATTTCGAACGAAAATGATTTTGTTTGATTGTTGTTTTTTATTTGAACGAGACATCCATCAATTATTTTATCTTAAAACGAACGCGTGTATAAAATTTGCCAAGTGTTGTAAAGAACGCTACGTGTAAAAATTGCCTTGAGAAAACATTATATCAAATATATATTATTTTTAAATTCAAATTCAAATTTAAATCGTCCCGAGTTACGCAACTTAAAATCTCAACCTCCAATCGAGGCGTGTCGGTAGGCGTTTGTAATGTTATACGCCCATTCTGAACGCATTGGAAAAGGTTCCGAGTCCAAATTCAATTGTACGGAGAAGATAGATTTTGAACCCAGTTATTAAATTAAATTTCGATATAATTTTTAGTGCAATTGCCATCCGTACGGTCATATGATCACTCCAAACATTATGAAAATTGAAATCGGATAAAAATACATTATTACGGATCCAATGGAACTACTTTCGTCGAATTCCGAGACTGTGCCTCGGAAGGCTGTTTTTAAATATGGATTTAAACGATATATTTTCAAAACTGAACAAATCACTTTCAAATTCAATTCTAAAGCTTCCATTATCTTCAGTATTATCAATATGAATTTTCTAAGCCTTTGAAATATTTTTAATCAGCTTAAAAATCAAGATTCAAAATTTTATCCAACTTTAGTAAATTAAATTCAATAATCTAATTGCCAAATTCATAGTTATATTTGAAATTCAAGTTAAATTAACTTCCAAATATTTAAGATCAATTAAATATTTCAATTTCAAATGTTCAAAATTCTGGGTCGTCATAATTGGATTTCGGCTTGACCAAAGGGATCTCCATGGAAAATCCATTATGCTAACATTCCTTATTGGATTTTATTATACTCCTATTATGCTGGAATGTAATAAATGTAACCATTTCAGCTATGACTAATATTTATATTCTACACCTTATAAGGTAAAAACCCATCCATAAAAACATCAACGCCCATACCGATAAACTATTCATACCAAGAGGGTTATATCCATTAATAAGTCGTGAAGAGTTTAACCATAGATAATCTCTAACCACCCCCATCAAATAAGTGGAAGATTCATTAAATTGCAAAACATTAACCTTGTAATGACCCGTAATTTTCGACAATAAGATTTGTTTATTTAATAGGATTTCTGTAATTTATTTTAGTAGAAACAATAAAGGGGATAAATAAATGTTAAAATGAAGGCTAAAATAAATTATGTAAATGGTAACTTAAAACCTATTTATAGAAATTTGAATAAAATCCAAATGAATTAAGTAGAAAAAAAAGATTCTTACCAGGATATAAAATTTAATATGAGAAATTAATGAAAATATTAAATTGATTTAGTGCAATAAAAGAGTGTAAATGGCAATTGGAATAAATTTAGGAATCATGTTAATGCAAGTTAAAAATTTATAAATTTTGATAAGTAGTAGTTGTGTGAAGAATAAATATACAAGTATATCAAAAGTTATAATAGTGGATTACTAGTAAATTCACTCATTTACCAATAAACGATAATTAGAAGTGCCTTGCTGATAATTTATAACATAACGGAAAAGAGTAAATGTATTCATTAGAATATTAGTTGAAATTGGATAGGGAGTATAAGTAACAATGTTAATACAAGGTAAGTAATGTAAAATTTAAGTTAATAATAATGAATAGTGGTTAATTCGAATTTTGTAACGCATATTATGAATTACCTGCTTATTTATTAATGGAATTAGAATTTGCAATAAGTGATAATAAAATAAATGAATGTTATGCTTATGGAAAGTGAAATAACGGTCGTTTAAATGTTGAGTAATGATAGGGTTGTATTTATTAAGCGTTACTTCAATAAGTATGATAAATTGTGTAATTAATACAAGATAGTAATTTGGGTAATACAAAGTATGAAACTAAGAGATAAATTTGCAAAGGATATTTAGTTTGTAATTAATATATTTGACAAAAATATAGTAAATGTAGTGAAATCAAAATTTGTATAAGAAATTGTGAGGTTTTGATTGATTGGAATTTGTAGAATCAGGAATGGATTAAAGGTTATTGGTTTAAACAGGTAATCAATTGAAATAAAATTCAATCTTTGAATGTTACGTTAAGGTAAATTTAATGTTATGCAATTGAGATAAAAAAATAGAAAATGTTAAAGTATATGTATATATATATTAAAATAAATGGTACCTAGGATGGTAATAGGATAAATAGTGAATTTAAAGAATAGGAATCAGAATTTATTTATCTATATTGAAACTTAAGTCCAATAATTGAATTTAATTGCAATTAAATGAGAATGGATATAGTAAATAATTCGTTATTTGAAATAAAGATAATATGAGGAATTTATGTGATAATTTGGAATTCAATGTTTAATCCATCTATTTGACAGAAATGAATGGAATACTAATTAATTTATTTAACTAAACGAAATTTTAGGATATTATTTATAATTTGGAAATTTAATGAAATTAAGGATTTATATTGAAATTTATAAATTTACCTTCTTCAATTTGACATCTAAACTTGTTGGAATTTTGATTTAAGAAATTGTAAATATGATAAAGGTGTCAAATTTAGAATTTAAATTATAAATTGGATTTAATCAATTTATTTAATTAATTTAAAAATAGCCATTTTGGCCACTGACTTGGATTTCGATGAAACCAGTTTCATCGGATCCGTATCGGTGAATTATTGTAGGGTTTCAAGTATCGTAGTGATCGGACTTGTCGTTTGATCGTATGAACGCAAAACGCCTTGAAATCGATTTAATTGAAATCAATTTGAAATTATTGATTTCAGCATAACTTCTTCATAAGATCGAATTTGGACATGAAACTTTTTCCATCGCGCTCAGAATATTTTAAAACACCTATTTCGATATATGGGTTTACCCAATTTCGTTTCGGAGTCGAAATGTAACAACCCGCATATTTATCGAGTTTGTATTTAAATATTTTATTTAAATATTAACTCGTTAATCGGATTTTGGTCCGAAAAGCTACTTTTTGCAAACGGTCAAATTAGGACTCGAGACCAATTCCATTGAGTTCGAAATGTCGTTTACAACTTTTTAAGTATAAACATCGATAGGTTTGGAGTTAGTGAAATTTCACTAGCTTTTCCCGCTTTGGACTTTGGGTTAGTTTAGCCTATTAAGCCCAAGTTCCAACCCTCTTCTCCTCACTCTTCATAAATTTCCTAACTAATCAAGCTTTGGCATTAATGGTGGAGGGAATGGGAAATTAAAACTCCAAGCACAAATTCAATTGCAAATCCAACATTCAACTCCAAATTCAAGTAGAAGATATTGGATTCAAGCTTTGGATTGCTTCTCCTTGCTTTCAAGCTTCATCTTCATAAACTTTAGTGCAAAGGTGAGATTTTTGTCTCACAAATCTAGTCTATAACTATATTGGACTGTTGGGAATGATTCCCTATCACTTTTGCATGCACATTTGCATTTGGTTTGGATTGGATTGGCGAAAAACTCCAATTTTTAGCATTTTGGTGAATTTTCTGCACTTAGGTCGTTCTGGCCATTTTTAGGTCGTTCGGAGTTAAGTCGTTCGTCCATGTGTCGTGAGTCGCTCACGAGTTAACTTTAGGTCGTTCTGGAAGAATTGGCACTTCGGAATTAGGTCGCTCACGAGTTAAGTCGTTAGGTCGCTCGCGAGTTAGTACCATAGGTCGCAGGGCTTTAGGTCATTCTGGAAGTATTGGCACTTCGGAGTTAGGTCGCTCGCGAGTTAAGCCTTAAGTCATAGGTCGCTCACGAGTTTGGCCTTAAGCCGTAGGTCGCTCGCGAGTTAAGCTTTAAGTCTTAGGTCATTTCCGACCTATAATCTCTAGGCAAACGTTAAGTCGCTCGCCCTGGTTTATCTCGTAGGTCGTCTCCGACCTAAGCTCCAGATAAGTCGTTCGAGTTAGGTCGTTGGACCATTTACCTTAGGTCGCTCGTCCACTAAGTCGGCCTGGTTTATCTCGTAGGTCGTCTCCGACCTAAGCTCCAGATAAGTCGTTCGAGTTAGGTCGTTGGACCATTTACCTTAGGTCGCTCGTCCACTAAGTCGGCCTGGTTTATCTCGTAGGTCGTCTCCGACCTAAGCTCCAGATAAGTCGTTCGAGTTAGGTCGTTGGACCATTTACCTTAGGTCGCTCGTCCACTATGTCGGCCTGGTTTATCTCGTAGGTCGTCTCCGACCTAAGCTCCAGATAAGTCGTTCGAGTTAGGTCGTTGGACCATTTACCTTAGGTCGCTCGTCCACTAAGTCGGCCTGGTTTATCTCGTAGGTCGTCTCCGACCTAAGCTCCAGATAAGTCGTTCGAGTTAGGTCGTTGGACCATTTACCTTAGGTCGCTCGTCCACTAAGTCGGCCTGGTTTATCTCGTAGGTCGTCTCCGACCTAAGCTCCAGATAAGTCGTTCGAGTTAGGTCGTTGGACCATTTACCTTAGGTCGCTCGACTCTGTTAAGTCGGCCATGTTGGGTCGTGAGTCATCGTTAGGTCGCAACCACTAAGTCGCTTGACCCCTTAGACCCCTAGGTCGCAGCCGTTAGGTCGTATGACCCTTGAGTCGTTAGGTCGTTAGACCTCATTTTGTCTTCACTAGGTCGTACCGTTGCCCCCGCACCCCCACCTTGGGGGGTTGCAACCCCCCCAGGACCCCCCCTCCGTAGGGGATCTTATCTGAAAAACATTGAGCTGATTTCCTTGGATTTTATTCGCATCTCCGTATGCGATCTTTGTGACTGATTGTTTCTACACTTGCTTATGTGTTTTGTCACTTTATAATACAAAGGTTTCAATACTAGTAGTAAATATCAAAACTCTTTTAACAAACAATTTCAACTCTATTTTTAATAACAAAGCTCTTTTCTTAAACCGTTTTCCAATCTATTAGTATATACAAGCCTTTACCTCACTCGGATGAGAAATCTAATTAAACGACTTAGTAAAACAAGTGGTATGAAACGCTTGCGTTCACTTCGTCGGTTAATTCTTGGACTTGTTCGATTGAACCTCTTGTGACAATTTTATTAGTGAAGATTTACAGTTTGTTTGTAAATATTTAAGTTAAGCAAGTGGTTATGGGACATGAAGCTAAACTTCTATATTTACTAGCTTAGTGTAATTGACACTTCTCGTTGATCTTGATGATCGCTTTATGAATTAGACTAGCAATTGCGCGATGTCTCTTTCATTGCAAGGTTAGACTAGACACCACTTGTGTGATTCCATTCACACATATCTTTCTGCTTTTTGGTTAGTCTTGACCTCAATCTGTGTGATTCCACTCACACATGTGGGGTAGCTCCCCATGGTCTTCGGACCGTCATGTGATAGGCCTCTTTCCCTTTTTATGATTTCTGGATTTCTCGTGTTGATTTCTGGAATTTATGTCATTGACTTGTTATGAGTACAAGTTTAGGGTATGATGCCCTCTTCGAATCTTTGAGAAGATTCTTGTGATATTGATTATCTCTTATTGATTGATCTTCTGTTGATCATTATTTACATACTTATAGTGGTATGTCGTTATGGATATTTATGTTTATGCCATATCTTTTATGTTATATCATGTCATCTGATATTTATAGCTAGACTGATCCGTTTATTATTTTCTTAAATAGTACTCGGGTCAGACCGAGATGTTACAGGTGCTTCTGCTTGACTTCTTCCCAGGGATTCATCACTCTGACTTTTGGCTAACTGTTTAGATTAGCAGTTTTTGTTGTATACACTTGAGATATAGACTCATAGTTGTATTCTTTTGTATAGCACGTGTTGCTATTCTTTTGTATTATCGTGGATCTTACTGACCACTACTCTGATGTACACTTTCATGTGTTAGTTATATATTCATATCTTCTTCCGCCTTTGTGATATGGATATCTGTGACTGATTTGTGATATGATTATTTCTATGCTTGTTTCCGAAGATTATTTATAGCCACCGTGTGATAAGCAATTACATGGATGGTCGCTCCTCAACAGCCTTATTCTCTGTGCTAGTTGACAGCACTACTCCGGAGTGTTCTTGGCTAGCGTGGGTAAAATGTTAAACCTGGAATTTTAAGCCTATTAAAAATAATTTGAAGGCTTATAAAAATTATATTGATAATACTGAAGAGAATAGAAGTGTTAAAATTGAATGCAACAATGATTTGTTCAGTTTTGAAATTTTATCGTTTAAATTGAATTTAAAAAATATCCTTCCATGGCACAGTCTCGAATTCGACAAAGTCAGTTCCATTGGGTCCGTAATATTGAATTATTATTGGATTTCAAATTTCGTATTGATCGGAGTTGTTGTGTAAGCATACGTTATATAAACGCGTTGAAAATTAACATCGAAAATTCAGTTAAAATTTATATGTATATTCTCATGTAAACAACCTTCATCAGCCGACATTCGTTCACATCACGTACTCTATCTTCCTTCAGAAGCTAATGCTTTCATTTTAAAGTCGAGGCTTCTTCGAGAATCCACGTGTTCGGTTTTATAAAAAAATGGACCCGAAACCCTTCTCTCTGAAACTAAAAATCCCCAAACTAAAACACATTCGATATCTAAGAACAACAATCTCATATCAGAGAAACTTCGAAACCGAGCCTCCTCGATATCGTGGGATCGAGGCGCGCGTGATTTCGAGGGTCGCGGAGGGCAAGCGTGAGGCCAGGAAGGGAGGCGGCGAGCTGGGCGTGCGACTCGACTTTGGCGACGCGGTGGATTTGGGTTTGCGACCGACTTTGAAGCTCGCGATTAACGATGAGGTCGCACACGTGAATGGGGTATCGACTCGCGATTTAGGGTGAAGGGGATGTGAAGGCAGTTCGATGACAGTAGTGGTAGTTGACAGGAGATGGTTTTGGGCGTGACGAGGTGCAGTCGGCAGCCAGGGCTTCGATTCGATAGGTAGGTGAGGTATTTCTTTATTTAATTATTTATTAAATTGTATAAATATGTATACAGAGATAGTGGAAGTTTCTTTTAAAAAATATATAATAAAAAAATTAATTGATTAATTATCCTCGATTTAGAGATTTATATTTGTAAATGAATGTTTATACAAAGAAGTAAATTACTGCTGATATTTACTAAAACAGAAAATTTATTTATAAGGTTTGAAAAATAAAATAAAATAGTTTTTTTTAGATTTAAATTTAGATTATTAATTATTTATGCAAAGGTTAAATATATGTACAAGACAACTATATAAGGTATTGGAAGGAAATTATATAAGTGATTTGTGATAAAATTTTACGATTTACTTATTTAATTTATTTTTGTTACTAAAAGATGTAATAAAGGAAAATTTAAGTATCAGTCCCAAATAAAATTATTAAATGATAGTTGAATTGTTCGATTCGTTTCGAATATTAATAAAATTATATAATTGGTTATTCAAGGTCAAACACCTGGAAATCCAAGGCAATATTGAAATGGATTGCGAATGAAAACCTAAGGTGAGTTAATCTCACTCGGTTAAATTTAAATTTAAACGATTAAATTTAAATAATTGTTTGAATGGTTGAACTGACTGATGTGATATAGTATGATATTTTGGAATTGGTGTATTATATTGTGCTAACGTTTGTGGATGCAGGGAAAAACAGGTTGGAGGGATCCAAATGGATCCCTCAACATTTATTTAAATTATTTAATACCCTCTATTGTGATTTATTTGATATCCTATGATGAATTATATTGGAATATTGAATGCTATGGTTCGATTGGACATAATTGGGTATGATGAATTACCAAAAATATATAAATTGGATTTTGTAAAGATAATAAAAGAAGTGAAATTGTAAGTAAAATAATTATATAGAATTTAAATAAATGAAGAATAAATTGGATAAGAATAAAAGTAGTTTTAAATTCTAATAAATAAATTCCGTATATGGAAGGGAAATTTTGAATAAACAGGAGATTAATGAATTTTAAACTTCAGTATTATTATTTAAAAAGAACAAAACATTTATATAAAATTTAAGATTTAATTATTGAAAAGAATAAAGAAGAAATTGGGAAGAACCTGAAATTTGTATATTTCAGTTAAAAAGGTTTAAAATCAAACGGAAAATAATAATAATAATAAAGTCCATAATTAATGAATTTTGAAATGAACTGAGTAAGTAAAGAAATTTATTTCGAAGGGAGTAAATTGAAAATCAATTTGGGAAATTGATTTAAATGATTGAAGTTGGAATTTTTATCTGGATAACCAAGTACGTTTTTAAAGTAAATTTTTAAATATAAGTTAAAAGTTTTAAAGTTATTTTAAAAAGCATGTTTTAGACAATTTATTATTTCTAATCTTTAAAATTTTAAAGTAAATATTTTTCAAATCTATTATCGTAGTAGTTATTTAAAAGGTGACTTAATAATTTTGTTTTAAAAAGTGAAAACCTAGTTTTATATTTTATAAAGTAACCTTATTTTCAAATATTCATATGGTATATATTTTTTAGCCAATTATTGAAGTAGTCTTAACTTGAATGTTTTAAAGTAAATTCCAAAGTAAGTATTTTATTTTAATCTATTATCGTAATAATTATTTTAAAAAAATGATTTGGTATTTTAAAGAAGAAAATCTAATGTATAGTTATAAGGTAACCTTATTTTAGTTATTTCTAGAGTATTATTTTAAAATTAAGTATTAAAGTAATTTTTCAAAATTAAATGTTAAATATATTTGACAATAAAGTGTTTTTAAATTATTTTAAAAATCTAAAGTTTGTGCTTGGTTATTCCAATGGAAATAGAAATACTTGGAATTTATTCTGAGAAAGGAAGATAGTTTGAAACTGTTTTCAAAAGGATTTGAAAAGTGGAAATATATCTTGTGAAGATATTTTTGGGGTTAGTAAATAATTTGGAAAATTATTTATTGTTCGATGGATGTTTGTGAATATAAATTGATAGTTAAATCACCGACTATTAATATTGGACAAATACGTTGATCGTTTCGAAGAGACCGGGATCGAGATTTATTTCTTGAAAACCACTTCTATCCGATTTTGTACGTTTCGTGGAACGAGTTTGGATGCGAAGATGGAGCAGTGAAGTGCAAGGGCTAGTCGCTACTAATCCTGAGGATATTTCCAAAATGGATGTAGTAGGAATAGTGCCTTCGGTTCCGTTCGACCCCGAGACGGACTTGTATGGATGAATGCTTTCGGAACATCATCAGGTGGACGATGGGCATTCTAAGGGATATGTTCTAAAAAGGTAACACTTAGCCTCAAGCCTCATCAAATGGGAATGACTGAAAATCAGGGGTTATGCAACAAGACAAGGTGGGTAGCACCCAAGCAGGGTGAGGTCTTCCCTGTCTAGATGTCCCTTTTATTTCGGCTTAGTGGGCGGTTGTTGATCCCAACCGCGGGGTGATCTCACTCGGGATTATCTAGTAAGGGGTAGTCCCGGTCTTGTGTTGCTGGGGAGCGGGCGTACTCCTCGGTACTATGATCTAGGCCACGTACTGTGACAGGTGGTACCGCAGTGCCTAGTCATTAGTTGAAAATCCATTCTCCCTACGAGCCTTGTATGAGTTTTGTTTATATTAACCACTCTATGGCTAGTAGCTGGAGTTTAATAGATGTTACAATTTCGGCTATTTTATAAGTATTTGTATATAGACCCTATTATAATATCAGAGGATTTCTATAAAAATTGTTTTAGCTATCGTAAGGTAAAAACCCGACATGTTCATTTGTGGCATGGTCTTACGAGATGCTTTTGTTTTCAACGGATTTTTAAAACTTTATTAATCAATTGGGTGTGATTTTCTCACGCTGGTATTGCAGACTGACTCGGGTGTTATTTAACTGTAATGCTCGGGTCAGACCGAGTATTATAGGATACAGGATATGACGCCGTGGAGCGCAGGAGACGAGCTGGATGACGATACGTACTTCCGTACTTGTTTTATATCTATATATTCCGTTGTGTTGAGTAGCTGTGTATCCAGTTGTATGTTATTGACGTTGAGTTGTGATTGATGTACTCTGATGATGCAATATATAAACAGAGATATTTGATTTTTGTGTAAAGATCATTTATTATCTATTATATTTTATTCCGCTGCGATGGTTAGATTCTGTTGTTGATTTCTATTTTCTTCTTCTACCTCTTCTTATTTAACCCAAATGGTTCGTATTTCTGTACAACTTGAGTTGATTTAGGTTGAATAGTGATGACTCAAGGGATATGGATTTGCGGGTCGTCACAGTTGGTATCAGAGCTTAGGTTGGTGATAACCTTGGCTCTGGTGGTAATTACTCATTTAAATTAGAGTCCGTAGTACTCTAGAATGAGTTTGTGCGTATTAACAAATATGAGTGCATATTTCTTAGTGAATATAAATTGTTTTAATATTGTGTTGATTGGTTTATTGAGTGGCATATGAACCTTCGTCGGCACAGTCTGGACAACTGTATCGCTGGGGTTTCTAAACACTTGAATAGAACAATTTGACACGGTATTGTTTTTAAATGTGGGTGAATGAAATAATTTTACCCAAAATATATTTTAATATAAAGAAAAGTTTTGTAAACTATTTTGGCTAATATATGGTTGCTTGGATGTTAGAAATGATAATATTAAATTATTATCATCATTGTGTAAAAATTTAACTAGAAAGCGAAAATATAACCAAAGTTTAAGGGAATAAATTCATTATAAAATAAAATTTATAAATATGAATTATAAACGTAAATTATAAATTGAAATATAATTAATGGGATTTTGTATAAGCATAAACTATACAAATGCATTATAGCTAAAATTTGAATTAAAACAGAATTTGAAACTTTAAAACCCCGGAGATTTTGGAAGTATTAGTAAGATGAATAATAGCAATATTATTTTGGAGGTATTTCTGAAAGGAAATTGTTTCAAATAAATTTTGGGAACGGATTTAGCATTATTCACTTCAGTCGCTGGAAAATAACTTCGGTGATGACTGCAGCATCAGCGATGTTTATTTTCGAGTTTCTAAGTGATAGATTGCTCTCAAATTGATTTGTTCAGGAAAACCTGTTTGTTTTTGAAAACTTCAAAGGAAATTTGTCGGGGAATAAAGCCAGGATTGGTTTAAAATTTTTGAGAAGTGTGATTTGAGATGATGGAGATTTCAAAATGTTTTGAAACCAAAACGCCGGTGTTTTTAAATTCCTAAGGAGATAGATTATAAGCTTATAAATTAAGATGATTTTTAAATCAGAAAGGAAATATAAGCTTTGAATGTTGGAATTTAAATTTAAAGTGAAGGTTAGAAAAATGAAATTAACTTGGATTGGGAAATAAAATTTAACTGGATTGAAATTAATTAAATTAGACTGAAAATAATATCCAGTTGTATTCGAATTAAGTTGAAATCGAATTGAGTTAAATAAATCCGAGTTAAAATAAAATTGAATTGGAATAAAAATTCAATTGTGTTATTGAAATGGAATTAGATTCTTACTTGAATTAATGGAAAACAAGTTGGATACGAATTGGATTGAAATAAATAAATTAGGATAACTTGTAAAAGAATTAAAAATCCATGAAATAAAAATATGCTTGAGCTATAAATAGGCGTGAATCTTGAGTTAAAAATAAAAGAAGAATATATAAGCCTAGAATGAATTGAAATGTGTAAAATAACAAGTGGTGACTTGTAAAATTAAAAAGTGGGATAGAAAAACCTAAAACTAATATTTTGACGAATTGGAAAATAAAATAAAAATCCAAATTGAATTTTAAAATAAATTTGAACTTAAGAAAATTAAATAAAGAGATTTTGAAATTAAAATCAAGTTCTGGATTATAAATAGGGAGAGAACTAATTAGATAATAAATTAGTTGATGAAATATATAAATGGAACCTAATGTAGTTAAATAGAAGCTGAATTGGTGAGTTAATATTGAAGTTTGGAAATAAAACTCAAGGTATAAATCAAATTCGACTTGAATCATTAGTGAAGAAATATAATTGAAAGTGGCCTTGAAATTAATTAAATGAATTGAGAATGTAATTGAATTGTGTGTTCATGAAATTGGGTAGTAAATTGAAATTGGATAGTGAATTCAGAATTTGGGTTATTAATTAAAATTTGACTTGAGGTGCAACAAATTAATTACAATTGGAAGGGTATCGAATAAAAATGAAATTAGATTAAAATAGCAATGGTAGGAATTGCAACTAAAATCTATATAAGAGAAAATAAATTGGATATGGCCTTGTAATCAATTGAACGAGTTGAATCTGAAAGTTAAATTTTATTATAACTAGTCAAATAAATTTGTAGTTTAATACAAGATTTAATTAAGAGAGAATTAAGTTGAATAAAAGAGGAAATTTTTTTTCTCGTAAGATGAAATGAGCTTAAGTATAAATAGAAGTAAATTAACTTAAGCTAAAAAGATGGAAAGGAGTTGATTTGAATTCACCTTAAAACTAAGTTTAATAATGTTGGATTGGTTTTAAATCAAGTGAAAATAAATTTAAATCGAAATAAAATTCGGTGGGTTACCGATAATATTTAAGGGACTGAAATGCTTAAATAAATAATTGTAAACCATTTAAATTGTTAAGGAATTGAAATAACTTAGTGACAATGAGAAAATAGAATGTTTTTTTAAGTTAATAAAACGGATTTAAATGAATGCGGATAAGAAATGAATCGCAAATGAATAGATCGTAAATAAAATTGAAATAGTAGTGAATGAAATAGCGTGGATTGTCTTCGAGCTAAATAAAATAGTTTGGAATAAACAATTTTGGAATGAATTGTAAATGAATGGATTGTGAATGAAATTTAAACAGAATGTGTCGAGCTAGATCAAATGATTTTGAATGGAACCTGTTCGAACAATGAAACTAGTTTGATTAATTAAATGAAATGCAAGTGAATGGATTCAAATCTGAAATGTAATGAAAATGAAAATATATGGATTGTGAGTCAAATTTAAAATGGAATAGAATTAAGTATAAATTGAGTGAAATCAATTTAAATAGGTTATAAAACATAAATACTTATTTATTTACATAGATATCGTCAAATTGCATAGAATAAATCATCATTTGATGTAAATGGAAGTAATTAAAATTCTATGAATTGATAGGAGTTAAATAAATTGATTTTGAGATCAATTGAATTAAATATGAGTTCGTTTTGCTTAAAAATAAATTAATGTAAGCTTGTGAGTTGTAACCATTCGGATTAAGTGAAACGATATGTGATTGGTTGTAAGCAATTAAAGTTAATATTGGAATATTTAAATTGCTTATAAAAAAAGTTTTTGATGGGCATTTCTTTTAGAATTCATATGTTTTAACTATTGCAAGTAAGTGAAATGTTGTTAAACTTCATATATTTGACACTTACATGTTTAAATTGTGTAAGTACATGTACCTGGAAGCCGTGTGGCTGGATTATGGGCACGCTAACTGCTAAATAAATAAGCAGTTTTCTTAAAAATGCTAAATAAAGGTATGCCTACGCAATAAAAATAGGAAATATGAACTGTTTTTGGTTTTTCCGACCAGGTGGGTCAATGTATATATATTTATATCTTTTGTCAAATTACGAAAGCTTCTCCGTACAAAGGATACTCTGCCAAAACTTTTCGAAAATTTTGGGAGTTAGAAATTTTTTGAAATTTTTTGGAAAATTTTGGTAACGACAAAACGGTTTCAAACTGGAAATTGAAATAAATTAGTAAATGAAACTAATTTAAAATAATGACACGAATTAATATAAGTGAAAAATAAAATTTTAAATTTAGAGTTGATGATAAATTGAATTCATATGGAAATGAAAGAATCAATTTGAATAGAAATAGATATAAACTACAGTGGTAAGGTGAAAATAAATAAAGAAACATATAAAATGCTTATACTAACTTAAGAAAGGAATGGTGAATTCTTAATTGGAAATTGAATATTACAAATATAATCTAAGTTAATATTTGAATGAGTAAATATGGACATTTTGTAAGGAAGTCGATAAAATGTTTTTTGGAATGTTGTGAATGGATATTAGTGCTAAGCAGGGTTTGCAGGTAATATAAAGGGAAAAGAGAATTGATTTTGATTTCAGAAGATAAATTTGAAATGCTCGACAAAAGGGTACGTGTTTAAATTTCTGTGAAATTTGATTGGGTTTTTGGATCTAGCCACTTGGATTTTTGCTTTCTTTTGGAATATGGGAGCCCGTAGAGGCCTTTTGTAGTTGTACCGAGCTAGCCGCACAAAGGAGACGTTGGCAAAAAATTTCGGAAATTTAGAGAGTTAGAAAATTATTGAGAAATTTTGAAAATTTTAAACTTGGTTTTGAATTATAATTTGAATAGTTGAATAAGTAAAGTTATTTGGGAACTTCGAAAAAGCTTGGAAAGTTAATAAGAATAATAATGGACTTTCATAAAAAAAAGGATAGTTGGTAAGGTGTTGAATTGTTAGAAAGTGTTTGGATTTGGGGAATAGAATAAATGGCTATCGGACCATTCTTCCTAACTAGTAATTTCGGGGACTAAATTCTTTTTAGGGGGAGAAATGTGACGACCCGGAATTTTTGAGCATTTAAAATTAGAGTATTTAATTGATTTTAAATATTTAAAAGTTTAAATTTTTTAACTTGAATTCAAATATCATAATTTATTTGATGATTAAATTTATTAAATTAAATAATTTGAAGTTGGGTAAAATGTTAAACCTGGAATTTTAAGCTTGTTAAAAATAATTTGAAGGTTTATAAAAGTTATATTGATAATACTGAAGAGAATAGAAGTGTTAAAATTGAATGAAACAATGATTTGTTCAGTTTTGAAATTTTATCGTTTAAATTTAATTTAAAAAAATCCTTTCGAGGCACAGTCTCGGAATTCGACGAAGCCAGTTCCATTGGGTCCGTAATATTGAATTATTATTGGATTTCAAATTTCGTATTGATCGGAGTTTTTGTGTAAGCATACATTATATAAACGCGTTGAAAATTTACATTGAAAATTCAATTAAAATTTATATGTATATTCTCATGTAAACAACCTTCATCAGCCGACGTTCGTTCACATCACGTACTCTATCTTCTCTCAAAAGATAATGCTTTCATTTTAAAGTCGAGGCTTCTTCGAGAATCCACACGTTCGGTTTTATAGAATCCACGCGTTCAGTTTTATAAAAAGAATAGAACCGAAACCCTTCTCTCTGAAACTAAAAATTCCCAATCTAAAACACGTTCGATATCTGGGAACAACAATCTCGTATCAGAGAATCTTCGAAACCGAGCCTCCTCGGTATCGTGGGATCGAGGCACGAGTGATTTCGAGGGTCGCGGAGGGCAACCGCGAGGCCAAGAAGGGAGGCAGCGAGCTAGGGCGTGCAACTCGACTTCGGCGACACGGTGGGTTTGGGTTCGCGACCGACTTTGAAGCTCACGATTAACGATGAGGTCGCGCGCGTGAATGGGATATCGACTCACGATTTAGGGTGAAGGGGATGTGAAGGCAGTTTGATGGCATTAGTGGTAGTTGGCAGGAGATGATTTTGGGCGCGACGAGGTGGAGTCGGCAACTAGGGCTTCGATTCGATAGGTAGGTGAGGTATTTCTTTATTTATTAAATTGTATAAATATGTATATACAGATAGCGGAAGTTTCTTTTAAAAAAACTATAATAATAAAAATTAATTGATTAATTATCCTCGATTTAGAGATTTATATTTCTAAATGAATGTTTATACAGAGAAGTAAATTACTGCTGATATTTACTGAAACAGAAAATTTATTTATAAGGTTTGAAAAATAAAATAAAATAGTTTTGTTCTTAAATTTAAATTTAGATTATTAATTATTTATGCAAAGGTTAAATATATGTACAAGACATTTATATAAGGTATTGGAAGGAAATTATATAAGGGATTTGTGATAAAATTTTACGATTTACTTATTTAATTTATTTTTGTTACTAAAAGATGTAATAAAGGAAAATCTAAGTATTAGTCCAAATAAAATTATTAAATGATAATTGAATTGTTCAATTCGTTTCGAATATTAATAAAATTATATAATTGTTTATTCAAGGTCAAACACCTGGAAATCCAAGGCAATATTGAAGTGGATTGCGAATGAAAACCTAAGGTGAGTTAATCTCACTCAGTTAAGTTTAAATTTAAATGATTAAATTTAAATAATTGTTTGAATGGTTGAACTGACTGATGTGATATAGTATGATATTTTGGAATTGGTGTATTATATTGTGCTAACGTTTGTGGATGTAGGGAAAAACAGTTGGAGGGATCCAACTGGATCCCTCAACATTTATCTAAATTATTTAATACCCTCTATTGTGATTTATTTGATATTTAATGATGAATTATATTGGAATATTGAATGCTATGGTTCGATTGGACATAATTGTGTATGACGAATTACCAAAAATACATAAATTGGATTTTGGAATGATAATAAAAGAAGTGAAATTGTAAGTAAAATAATTATATAAAATTTAAATAAATGAAGAATAAATTGGATAAGAATAATAGTAGTTTTAAATTCTAATAGATAAATTCCATATATGGAAGGGAAATTTTGAATAAACAGGAGATTAATAAATTTTAAACTTCAGTATTATTATTTTAAAAGAACAAAACATTTACTTAAAATTTAAGATTTAAATTATTGAAAATAATAAAGAAGAAATTGGGTATAACCTGAAATTTGTATATTTCACTTAAAAGGGTTTAAAATCAAACGAAAATAATAATAATAATAAAGTCCATAATTAATGAATTTTGAAATGAACTGAGTAAGTAAAGAAATTTATTTCGAAGGGAGTAAATTGGAAATCAATTTGGGAAATTGATTTAAGTGATTGAAGTTGGAAATTTTATCTGGATAACCAAGTACGCTTTTAAAGTAAATTTTTAAATATAAGTTAAAAGTTTTAATGTTATTTTAAAAAGCATGTTTTAGAAAATTTATTATTTCTAATCTTTAAAATTTTAAAGTAAATATTTTTCAAATCTATTATCGTAGTAGTTATTTAAAACGTGACTTAATAATTTTGAAAAGTGAAAACCTAGTTTTATATTTTATAAAGTAACCTTATTTTCAAATATTCATATGGTATATATTTTTTAGCCAATTATTGAAGTAGTCTTAACTTGAATGTTTTAAAGTAAATTCCAAAGTAAGTATTTTATTTTAATCTATTATCGTAATAATTATTTAAAAAAAATGATTTGGTATTTTAAAGAAGAAAATTTAATATATAGTTATAAGGTAACCTTATTTTAGTTATTTCTAGAGTATTATTTTAAAATTAAGTATGAAAGTAATTTTTCTAAATTAAATGTTAAATATATTTTACAATAAAGTGTTTTTAAATTATTTTAAAAATTTAAAGTTTGTGCTTGGTTATTCCAGTGGAAATAGAAATACTTGGAATTTATTCTGAGAAAGGAAGATAGTTTGAAACTGTTTTCAAAAGGATTTGAAAAGTGGAAATATATCTTGTGAAGATATTTTTGGGATTAGTAAATAATTTGGAAAATTATTTATTGTTTGATGGATGTTTATGAATATAAATTGATAGTTAAATCACCGACTATCAATATTGGACAAATACGTTGATTGTTTCGAAGAGACAGGGATCGAGATTTATTTCTCGAAAACCACTTCTATTCGGTTTTGTACGTTTCGTGGAAACAAGTTTGGATGCGAAGATGGAGCAGTGAAGTGCAAGGGCTAGTCTCTACTAATCCTGAGGATATTTCCAAAATGGATGTAGTAGGAATAGTGCCTTCGGTTCAGTTCGACCCCGAGACGAACTTGTATGGATGAATGCTTTCGGAATATCGTCAGGTGGACGATGGGCATTCTAAGGGATATGTTCTAAAAAGGTAACGCTTAGCCTTAAGCCTCATCAAATGGGAATGACTGAAAATCAGGGGTTATGCAACAAGACTAGGTGGGTAGCACCCAAGCAGGGTGAGGTCTTCCCTGTCTAGATGTCCCTTTTATTTCGGCTTAGTGGGCGGTTGCCGATCCCAACCGCGGGGTGATCTCACTCGGGATTATCCAGTAAGGGGTAGTCCCGGTCTTGTGTTGCAGGGGAGCGGGCGTACTCCTCGGTACTGTGATCTAGGCCACGTACTGTAACAGGTGGTACCCCTGTGCCTAGTCATTAGTTGGAAATCCATTCTCCCTACGAGCCTTGTACGAGTTTTGTTTGTATCACCCACTCTATGGCTAGTAGCTGGAATTTAATAGATGTAACAATTTCGGCTATTTTATAAGTATTTATATATAGACCCTATTATAATATCAGAGGATTTCTATAAAAATTGTTTTAGCTATGTAAGGTAAAAAACCGACATGTTTATTTGTGGCGTGGTTTTACGAGATGCTTTTGTTTTCAAAGGATTTTTAAAACTTTAATAATCAATTGGGTGTGATTTTCTCACGCTGGTATTGCAGACTGACTCGGGTGTTATTTAACTGTAATGCTCGGGTCAGACCGAGTATTATAGGATACAGGATATGACGCCTTGGAGCGCATGAGACGAGCTAGATGACGATACGTACTTCCGTACTTGTTTTATATCTATATATTCCGTTGTGTTGAGTAGTTGTGTATCCAGTCGTATGTTATTGATGTTGAGCTGTGATTGATGTACTCTGATGATGTATAAACAGAGATATTTGATTTTTGTGTAAAGATTATTTATTATCTATTATATTTTATTCTGCTGCGATGGTTAGATTCTATTGTTGATTTCTATTTTCTTCTTCTACCTCTTCTTCTTTAACCCAAATGGTTCGTATTTCTGTACAACTTGAGTTGATTTAGGTTGAATAGTGATGACTCAAGGGGTACGAATTTGCGGGTCATTACAAAACATCACTTTGATTTCAAGAGGAAATCCGACATACCGATACAAACTCAAAGCTAATACACTGTGGATATATGATCTTCGGAAACAAATATAAAATAAGCATAACACAAAATCAGTCACAGATATTCATATCACTAAGGCGGAAATAGATATGAATATAACACATAGAGGTGTACATCAAAGTAGTGGTCATACAAGATCCACTACACCATAAAAGAATAGGTACAAGTGCTAGACAAAAGAATATGTATACATCAAGGAGTCTCTATCTCGAATGTATAAAACAAAAACTACTAAGCTAAGTAGTTAGCCAAAAGTCATATGATGGACCCTGATAAGAAGTCAAGTAGAGGCACCTGAAATACCTCGATCTGACCTGAGTATTATTTTTGAAGAAAATAATAAACGGATCAGTCTAGCTATAAATAACATATAAAATGACATAGGATAAGAGATATGACAAAAACGTATGATAACAATAATGTCATACTGTGATAAATATACATTAAATAACAACAAAAATCATACAATATCTCAAACTTTCTCAAACACCAAAAAGAATGTCATATTTTTTAGCGTATTCACCAAACCACAAATATTGATAAAACTTATCAATGTAAATCACAAAAAAATTGGTGAAACACAAATTCAAGAAATCATCAGTTGGAAATTAAGAAATCACAAAGGGGGAGGCCTATAAAAAATGGGAGCATGAAAACTCACCAACACGTGCATCACAAACGGAACGCTATTCCATGGTCGCTAACCATCAATTTTGAGCCGACGCACCACAAACGGCCCGAAGACCATGGGTCGCTACCCCACCAATTTTGAGCCAAAACTCCACAAATGGGGTTTAATCCCCCACACAAACAAAGGGACATCTCACATCGCTAACCTAAATCACAAAATGATCATCATTGATCGATAAGTGTAAATTACACTATGCTAATAAATAAGTGAGTTTAGCTTTATGTTTCATAACTACTAGCTTAACATAAATATTTACGAACAAATTGTAAATTTCCACTCGAAAATTGTCACAAGATTTCAATCGAACAACTCTAAGAATTAACCGACAAAGTAAACGCAAGCGTTTCATACCACTTGTTTTGCTAAGTCATTTAATTTGAATTTCTCGAACAAATGAGGTAAATATTTGTATATACTAATAGGTTGGAAAACGGCTTTAAAAGCGAGCTTTATATTGAAAGTAAATGTTGAAATCGTTTTTGGGAAAGAGTTTGAGTATTTACTACTAGCATAAAAACCTTTGTATTTTTAAGTGACAAATCACATAAAACGATTGAAAAAATAATCGATCACCAAAAATTCACATTAGAAGACGTGAATCAAATCCATAGAAATCGAAACCAAATGCACCAAAATGGATATTCCTAGAAATCCAAAAAAGAAGTCATCAAAGTCGATAAAAGTGATAACAACTAATCGGATCAACAAAAATCGATAACCATTGGAAATTCACTCAAAAAATAGGCAAATAGGCAAAACTGAACAGTTCAAGATGTTTGGAGGTTAAACCAGATGTTTGGATTTGGGTTCTGGAAATAATTCAAAAAACCTCCCAGATGTCTGAACCACAAACCAGACGTTTGAACTTACCAACCAGACGTCTAATTCTTTTCCCTACCTTTTTATTTTCTACGTTCGTTATATAATTTTTCCAAGGACCATAACCAGACGTCTGAAATTACCAACCAGACGTCTGGTTGGTTCAGCTGGGCAGAAATTTGCCTAGGCCAATGATGGCCAAATCGATTCGGAAGCGATCGGACGAGCGATGGAGACTAGGAATTTATGCCAAGCGACAACGCAGCCTTATAAGCTCTCCGATACACCCGAAATAACATGTCCAAACATCCAAGATAGGATTTTTAATGATTTTGACTTCAAAACACCAAAATTGGAAAATTCAACAAATCAATTCAAATCAAAAGCAATTTAACATGAAATAGATGTTAGGAATTCACACCTAGCAACAATGAAATGTAAAGACATAGATGTGAGTTCAAGAACTCACCTTTAAACTCAAAAACAACAAGTGAGAAGCTTTAAAACAAAGGAAAAATCAACCACTCTTTAGTTTCAACTCAAGAAACTCCAATCTATGATCATAGATAAATATTTCCTAAGTTAGGGTTTAGGAATTTTCGAAAATTGAAGAGAGATCGAGATGAAGAAGATGAAGAGGATACTAACCTAAGCTTCTCTTTGATTTTGGAGCTTGAATTTGAATTTCCTAGTAAAACTGGGGTTTAGGAATTCTAATTTCCCTTTTTCCCCCATTTTTACTCTAGCTTGAAAGTGTTAGGAAATGTAAATGAATGAAGAGAAGAGGGGGTGGAGTTAGGGTATTATGTTGGGTTAATGGGCTGAAACCCAAACCTAAAGCCCAATAGAAAAATAGCAAAATTCTACTCAACTCCAAACATATCGATATTTATACTCAAAAAGGTCGCAAACGCCGTTTTGGACTCAATGGAAGTGGTCTTGCTAATTGGATAGTTTACAAAAAGTAGTATTTCGGACTTTAATCTAACTAACGATGTTATCTTTAAATAAAGCATTTAAATATACAATCGTAAATTATGCGGGTTGTTACAAATAATAAAAGGATCGGCCTAGCTATAAATATCATATAAGATAAGATAGATAAGAGATATGACAAAATATATCACAACAATAATGTCATACCATGACAAGTATATATTTGATAATAATGAAAATCATATAATATCTCAAATCTCCTCAAACATCCAAAAACAATATCATATTCTTTAGCATATTCACCAAACCTCAAATAATTGACAAAACGTATCAATGCAAATCGCAAAAATTGGTGAAACCTCAAATTCCAGAAATCAATAATTAGAAATTTAGAAAACTCAAAGGGGAGGTCAGTGACAAATGGTGCAACAAAAACTCATCAATACGTGTATCACAAACGAGATGTTATCCCATAGGTCGCTTACCCATAAAATGAACCAACATCGACACACCTAAAAAGATACGCCCCATGCACAATCGAACATCGACGCACCTAAAAAGATACGTCCCATGCACAGACTTATTGAGCCGAACATCGACACACCTAAAAAGATACACCACATGGACCGACTCGTTGAGACGATTGCTCCACGAACGATCAAAAGACCATGGGTCGCTACCCCCCTCAAATTGACCTGAAGCTCCATAGAATAAGTGTAAATTACACCAAGCTAGTAAATAAATGAGTTTAGCTTCATGTCCCTTAATTACTGGCTTAACTTAAATATTTATGAACAAATTGTAGATTTTCACTCGAAAGTACCAAATGATCAGCATTGATAAAAAAGAAGTGTAAATTACACTAAGCTAGTAAATAAATGAGTTTAGCTTCATGTCCCATGACCCTGGCTTAACTTAAATATTTACATACAAATTGTAGATTTCCACTCGAAAATTGCCACAAGATTTCAATCGAACCAGTCTAAGAATTAACCGACGAAGTAAACGTAAGTGTTTTATACCACTTGTTTTGCTAAGTCATTTAATTGGATTTCTCATACGAATGAGGTAATGGTTTATATATACATTAATATATTAGAAAATGGTTTTAAAAACAAGCTTTGTATTAAAAATAGTGTTGAAATCATTTTTGTGAAAGAGTTTGAGTATGTAATAATAGTATAAAAACCTTTGTATTTTAAAGTGACAAATCATAGAAACGATTATAAAAACAGTCTATCACCAAAAATTCACATTTCGACGACGTGAATTAAAACAATGAAAATCGATATCGAATCCATTAAATGGATATTCCCAAAAATCTAGAAAAGAAGTCATCAAAGTCGATAACAAATGACAACAACTAACCAAATCAACAAAAATCGATAAATCTGAAACCCACATAAAAATAGGCAAATTGGCTAAATTTAACAGCCCCAGACGTCTGGTGGTTTTCCCAGACGTCTGAGCCGAAGGTCTGGAAATTTTCTTTCAGATCGCTCAAATGTCTGGGAATAACCTCAGACGTCTGAGCTGTAGGTCTGGAATTTTTATTCCTTTGCCTTAGGCATTTGAATGTTTTCCCAAAGACCTGAGCTGAAGCTCAGGGCAAAATTTTCCTAGGCCATTGATGGCCAAATCAACTCGAAAGCGATCGAACGAGCGATGGATGCTATAGATTTATGCCAAGCGACAACCCAGCCCTATAGGCTCTTCGATACACCCCAAATAACATGTCCAAACATCCATAGTAGGATTTTCATAGATTTTGACTTCAAAATACCAAAAATTGGAAAATTCACTAAACCAAATCAATTCAAAAGAAATTGAACATGAATAGATGTTAAGAATTCATACCTAAAAACAATAAAAGCTATAGACATAAATGTGAGTTCAAGAACTCACCTTTAAATTCAAAAACAAGGAATGAGAAGCTCTAAAATAAAGCAAGATAAATCCCTTCACAACTACACCTCTAAGATATTCAGTCTATTATTACATGCAAAGATTTCATAAGTTAGGTTATAAGAAATTTCTGAAAATTGAAGAGAGATTGAGATGGAGAAGATGAAGAGGATGCTTACCTAAGCTTCTTTTTAATTTATAACTTGAATTTGAATTCCTATGAAAAGCTAGGGCTTAGGAATTTTAATTTCCTTTCTTTTCGCGTATTTTTTCTTTTTCTTGAGAGTGTTAGGAAATTATGAAAGGAATAAATGAAGAGTAGAGGAGTTAGGGTATTTGGTAGAGGAGTTTGGGTTGTCTTATTGGGTTTGTGGGCTAGAACCAAACCCAAAGCCCAAACGAAAATACCAAAATCCTAGTCAACTCCAAACATATCTATGCCGATACTCAAACAAGTTATAAATATCGACTTGAACTCAATGAAAGTGGTCGCGAGTCCGGATTCGACTGTTTACAAAAAGTGACGTTTCAGACTTTAAGTTAAATAAACGACGCGATATTTAAATAAAATATCTAAATATGAAATCATAAAATATGCGGGTTATTACATGAGGCTTAAAGTAACGTTTTACGATTCACAGAACAAATTAATTTAAATGCCACATTGCCATTCCTAATTACACATTATTGATTTCCATAAAAATACAACCTCTGAGCTTATATGTCTCGGAGAAGGGTGTTAAGTATAGGAGGAGTTATCTCCTATACTACCATATAGATGTACATTTGTAGAGATCTTAGAAATGTAATGTGAGACACTCGTCCATATAAGTTGTTCAGACAAAGGACAAACCGAAGGCACTTCTCCTACTACATCTTGTTTGGGAATCACCCTTAGGATTAGTAGTGAGTAGTCCTTGCATCGAAGATTCCAAATTGAAGGTACCATTGCCACCATATATATGATAAAAGAATTACCCCAGAGGTTCGTGACAAGCAGCCTTGCATTATGAAGATCTTTGTCTTCGAAATCATTGCCTTTAACATATTTCACTTTCGAATGTATATCGTTACAAAGTGGTTTATTGGGATAGGAATTACCTAAAGATGTAAGTATACAGGTGATTATTATTCAATTAATCAATATCATTTATCCAAGTGAAATATCTAGTTAGATATAGATAACTTCTAATAGTATTCTATTTCAGTGTATACGAGATAATTAAACCTCGTTTATTAAATTCTCTAGTTAGTTAAACCCTTTTTAAATCTTGGAATAATTCTGAATTATTTAACCTTTTACTTAGGAAAATATTTCAAAATCATTTATTTAAATCTTAATAAAGGTTTCCTATTTTCAAATCATAACTTTTAAATGGGTCAAAAATAATGTTATTTAAGACATTGTTTAGTATAAATCCAAACCAATTTGTATTGAGTAAAAAGGATCCACAGAAATTATATTAATGATACTTCAATACCAATTTCCATTTTCAACTTGTACTATTTGTCGAATAATGTAAAATCACCTTTTAAATTCACATGGATAGTACGAGTTCCCTCCTCGGAATTTAATACAGTGTTTAACCAATACATTTCATATATCACCAAAATCTTATTATTCTAAAATCTTGTTTAACTTTTAGAAATCTCCAAATCTCTTTTTATCTTAGAAAAATGTGGTCTGAGTACATTTGGTTTACTGTCACCTCCATTAGGCCAGTTCGAATAGCCCGAGCGGAACCCATACACTGGTTGTCCAAGCTCGAGTCTAGAGACTATCTCTGTGGTCAAGTTATTTGATCAACTCTAAACTCTTTTTATTATCTTTTAGAGACGATTATCAGTTCGGATAACTCGAGCGGAACCCACACACTGGTTATCCAAGCTCAGGTCTAGAGACTATCTCTTGGTTACCCATGAAACGGTCAAGTTATTCGATCAACTCTAAACTCTTTTATATTATTTTTTATATACCTTTAACCATTTATTTAACACAATTCCAAATATTGTTTAAAATAATTTTCCTTTAACCATTTATTTAAAAATCCTTTAAAATAATTTTAAAACTTCCAAACCATCTTCAAAATATGTAATTATTCATTTGAAGAGATTACTAAAAAGATTGGGAATAATTAGGTTAAAACCATAATTTGCATCAGTTATCGAAACCACTGCAAAAAACTGCTACGAACAGTGTTTTTAAAGCTTCTTTGTTCAAAAAACTAATTCAATTTCATATATGTCCATTTTTATAACTCAAATCCCTTTTAACACATTTTAACATATTATGAAATTTATTTCATATTTTTAAAGATTTAAAAATATCAATTTTAAAGCATTTACCACACTGGTTCCCAAAAGTGTCAAACCGCGATGTTTTTAAAAACTTGATTTGGACATAACTCAAATTTGTTCAATAAAATCTTGATTTTTCTTCTTCATTTTAAAATTATAGTTATAAATGTTCGGAAAATTCTTTTTTCGAATGATTCCGGGCTATATTCCATTCTACACGTTGATTTAACTTTTACGGCGCAAAATCGCAAACTGCCGTTACGCGATGTGCTTATTTTAACTTTATTTTCAAATCCTTTTCAAGCTTTACCAAAATGAGTTTTATTATTTATAAAACATTTATAAACCATTTTAAAGAGGTTTAACCATTTTGTAACACTTTATATTCCATATAGGAAAGTGATTTCCCTTGTATAAATTCGACGTGTATTCAACGTGAATTATCTCCACAACCAAACAAATTTATTATCACATCCAAAACATGATGATCAAACGTAAAAAATCAATCATAGCAAACATACCATATTATCATATAATTTATAAAAATAAGTAGAGTTTCTCTCCTTTATTGGTTTCAAATTTACTTAATTTGACTATAGCTTCACTATCATTACACCGAAGCTTATGAATCCTATCTTGAGATCTTAGCGTGAGCTCGACCTAGGCTTATAGGGGATAGAATTTTTTTTTGAGATGGTGGTGACTCCTTATAGTGCACGACCAAGAAGAAGAAAGAGAGGTGGAAGTACAAACTCGTATCTAGGTATTTTTTCGTATATGGTAGTTTTTATGGTAATAGAGCTTCACTGTAGTGGAAGAAACTAGAGAATCCATTAGGGAGGCTATTAGAAAGCATTGGAAGAAGAAGAAGAGAAGGTGTGGAGAAATGAGAGAATGGAGGGTTGTATTTATAGAAAAATAAGTGAGCAAATATCTAAATATGAAATTACCAAACTACCCCAAACTCACTCCCCTCCCGCACCCCTTAGCCATGACTTTCCCCTCCCATGCGCTACCCTGTGTGCCATCCCATGTGCTTGTAAGTGATGGTGATTTGGTTAAGTAAATATCATGATATTTATAACTTTGACTTTGTGTAAATAACTAATGTACATGGTAACTTTTTATGTGTATATTTATGTGCTATGTATGTTATGACATGTATGTATGCATACACACACACACACAGATATATGTATGTATGTATGTATGTATGTGACAACTCATGGTGCAACGTTTGATTACAGCTTCCGTTTGTCAAACCGTTGCGAATCCGGGATCCGATTCCCGGTTATATTTTTACTTCTTTGTTAAGATATATATATTTGTAAAAAAAATACTGAAAATATATTTCTTATCATTTTAAATAAATTAAAATGATCGCATTTGAATTATAAAACCATATAAACCAATATGAACAACTATTTACGAAAAGTGTTATGTATCGATAAAGTGTTATCAATTTTCTTATATCTTCAAATCAAGTATAAAATTTTGTAAAATTATTATAAATGATTTATTACAACTATATAATTAATTAAAATGAGTTATTACCATTTTAAAACAATTATTTGATTATTTAAACTTGATTTATAATTCCAGAAAATGTATAAAAGTAATGATATCCCTGATGATGTCATAAGTATAGTTTATTTTCAATAAAATAAATAATTTTATTTTATATCAATGTTTAAATGGATAAATAAGTGTATGTATCCAGTACCTTTCATGTTAATATTGAGAAAATCTCAATTTTTTCGAAAACTAATTTTCGTTATTTTTTAATGTAAACCCCCAAATATCCATATTTGTCAATATACCTTTAAAATAAGTTTACCATCATTATTTATGGCTCAAAACATTATAATTTGTGTTGTAAAATCCTGTATTTTAATATTTCAAATTTAAGTATAACTTATCAAAATGATAAATTTGTGGGTTGTTATAGTTTATTAGGTAAAATGAGTTTTACTAATAAAAAGGGTTTTAATTAATAAAGGAAGATCGAATAAAAAAGGGATTAAAAGTCGTTTATATGTCTTGATTATGCTTATGTGTTTCAATCGTGCTTTACGTGCTACTTACTTATGGATAGTAAACGGGACTTAGTTTCCCATATGTGATCATTCTCATTATTAGTGAATGACCAAATTCGTCAATTTAGTATTGAAGTGACCAGGATCGGTAAGTGTTTTACTTATCGAAAACCACTTCAAGGCTAAGATACATGTTCTATCTTTCGGAAGTGCAGATGTTCAAGATGTTGGATTCTATGTGGAGATTCAAGATCTGTTTTAAGATGCTTGAACACATGTAGTTGTTCGTGATCTATTCAAAATGTGGGAATCCATGTGCGATTTTGAGACCTATTGAGGTATAAGAGTCCATGCGCGATTTCGAGAACTGTTGAGGGATCCATTTATGGTTTCGAAATCAGATGAGATAGAAAAATCCATCTATGGTTCCGAGTTCTGTTCGAGTGATGAATATTCATGTGAAGATGCCGAACGTGACCTTGACATTAGAAAAGGCTAAAAATAGAGTAGGAGCATAACTTGGGGTTTTGTTGACCCATGACAGGATATTATCACTCCAGATCTAGAGTATGCTTATCGATGTTGCGTGCGGGAGTGATGGTATTCGAGATTACGTATTTAGATGTGGATTTGTAATGTTTACCTTATGGTATATATTATCTAGAGATGTACGATGCTCGAAGGTAGTTTCTTACCTTTGTGTAGGAGATTGGTGTAACGACCCAATTTTTTTCGACTTTCGAAAGTCGACATCAATACGTCCACTGTATCAAATGCCGAACAATCGAATGCCGAAAAACGAAACCGTTAGGGTTAAAGAAGGAGAAGATAGAAGAAGAAACAGAAACAATAACAGAATCTCACATTTCATAGCGGAACATTATATAATAGATAAATGAATATCAATAAAACAAAGAACCATATCTGATATTACAATACATCATCAGAGTTTACAACAACACAATTCAACACTGGCAGACATTAAAACTTGCTCACATGAAACTGAACTTGCAGCAATCCCAACGCAACGGATAATACATAGTATAGATGATATGCCTCGCCATCCAGCTACAACTCCTGATCTCCACGGCATACTTCTAGACTTTTCTCTAGAATAATGATAACCAGACTCTAGGCTGCCCGTTGGAAAATTATGGGCACCCAAAGTTAAGTAAGGGAACAATAAACTCCAGATCAGTCATGGGATTGGTCTGAGATCTTAAAAACAGTTATTTTCACAAAGAAAGGAAAAGAAATCCGCTATGCTTTTGGAAAATGAAACTACCATAAGGCCTCCCGCCACACACACAATGCAAATGCAGAATTGGAGGAGATTTCTCCTTATGATAGTTAAACATGCTTGATATGCAAAATTCATTTTAATAATATCATTAGTGCATAGTGTGGAAAATATTTCGAAAGTATAATATTAACCTTAGCCAGCATACAACCATTATTGTATTCCTACTATAGCTACCATGTTCAATAGTAGGTTACCGCCACATTCCATGGCAAGTTATACAACTAAAACCGTACAGGGCTCGTATTGTTTTGTTTGGATTTCCAACAATGGTCAGGCAAAAGAACTTCCTACATCGAATGGGATGCCTCTGGAGGGACGCCCCCAAGAACCAAACCAGATCTCTACCAACATAAGGTTGGGTTACCGCTGTAACTAGGTAACACCTACAAGTATGCCATCCTCGGTCGTTACCTACGTTTATCTCGGATTCACCAACAAATAACATGTTTGCACAAAAAATGGGCAAACACCTCCAAGTCGTATGATTTAGTTGATTATATGTTGTTCTTAGTGATTTAGGTGATTTATACAAATATATAAAATAGATGGACTAAACTGTAAAAGACACACAGATTTATAGTGGTTCGGCCAGAATGTGCCTACATCCACTTTATATGTTATTCTCCTTTTTCTGTTCAGATTACAAGTACAATGCTTTGATTACAAGTATCCGAAAGTTGTTTGAAAGTGCTATCTGTGCTTGAGCTCTCAAACTTGTCTACCATTGTTGTACCCATGCCCCTCTTTTATAGAGTGAGGTTGGGGGCAGGGGTCTTGGATGTATATAGCTGCTGGTGGGCCTGGGCTGATGCATTCTGGCCTGGAAGTGTTGGTCTGGTATGCCTTGGTCCGGTGGAACTTAGTTCGGCAATGGGTGGAGTGTGGGATGGTTCGGTAGTTGGTGGTTCGGTAGTGAGGGGAATTTGACCGGTGGTGGCTTGGGAGTGAATTGGTTTGGTGGGCATGGGATGGAACCGGTCCGGTGATATGTTGATTCAGTGGTAGGGATGGAGCCGGTCCGGTGAGGTGTTGATTCGGTGGTAGGGAAGGAGCCGGTCCGGTGAGGTGTTGATTCGGTGGTAGGGAAGGAGCCGGTCCGGTGAGGTGTTGATTCGGTGGTACGGATGGAGCCGGTCGAAACACACCCAACATTTGCCCCCCAAAGTAGGGCATATGCTTGTATATGTCGTGCTTTGTTTTAAGTCATTCATCCTGGACGCTATCATCTGGTCTCTAATGCCGAATCAACTGGTCCGGTTATTGACATTTGCTTATATATAGGGGCCCAACGCTTTCGACTTTCCTTATCAGCCGAACCAAACCCCTGTCTTTGCCGAATCAAACTCTCGTCTCTGCTGAATCAAACGTGTTAGCCGAACCGAAATCTTATTTTGCCGAACCAGGTGAGATCCTTTTCTGCCGAATGCGTTCTTGTTCTAGGCTACCGAATGGTTTCGGGGACTCGACTCACCGAATGAACTTCGTGGAGTATAAGTGCCGAATGAACCTATATACTTGGATTACCGGATGAACTCAAATCTTTGAATTACCGAATGAACTTTCGTTCTTGAATTGCCAAATGAAACTTGGGGATTCGAGTGCCGAATGGACCTTATATGCTTGAATTTTTATGTTTTGAATTACAAGTGAAATTCCGGACTACATGTACTTGCATGTTTATATCCTCTGTTCTAACGATGTACTTTCTGGTGGTGCAGATAAATGTCTCGTAAAGTGGAAACTCGATCAGATAAGAAGAAATCCAAGGACGAAGGAGAGTCCACCGTAGTGCCCCCAGCTCAGCCAGGACCGGAACGTCATGGACCCACCCCGAGATCGCTAGTAGATAGGTATGGTCCTTAAGAGCTTCTGAATTCTCCTCCTAACTGCTTTCCTAGCTCTCTCAAAGAAGAGTAGCTTGATGTTATCTCCCGCTCCTTTGGGATTGATAGAGCACGCATGTTGTTGCCAAGGAAGGGGGTCATGCCATATAATCCCCCTGATGGATACTTCGCTTATAGTAGGTACCACTGCATGTGTGGGGCCATTCCTCCAATCAATGCTTGGATAGTTAGCTTCGTCATCTATTTGAAGGTGGCCCCTTTCCAGCTCCAGCCCAACTCCTACGCTATCTTGGTGTGCCTATTCGTGATTTTCCAGAGAAAGTATGGGCGCCCCCTTCCAACCGGGAGATTCGGTACCTATATAACTTGAGGGGTTACAAGAAGGGGCCTCCATACATCAGCTTGGAATCGGCCATGTCCTTCAAGCTTGTCTTGGACTTGTATTCAAAGTTCACCAAGTTTAAGAAGGAATGGTTCTTCGTCCAGGATGACTCCGTTTCGATCCACCGCTTCGCCTCTGGCTGTAAGTTGAAGCTTATTTATAGTTTCCGTTCTGACTGAAATGCTTCTTCTTATGTGTTTTTATTTATTGCTAGAGATAGGTGGCTTTGCGGTCGTGGAGAATGATCACCTGGTTCAGATGGCTGCGGAGATAGAAGCCATCTCGGGAAGGGATAGCTCAGCTTCTTACCTAATCAGCAATGCCACTCTCCTGGGACACAACTTGATTCTACCACATCAGTCTGTGGTCAAGCAGAGGGATACAGATGAGGAAAGAGCTGCCAAAGCCAAAGGAGGGGCCACGGCGAAGAGCAACAAGAGGAAACCCTTCTCGATACCTCCCGTCGTTGGGAGGAAGAAACTCAAGAAATCCGATGGACCCTCTCCCAGCACATGCCCAGATGTTCCGGAGGAGGAGAGCGCGGAGGAGGAAAGTGGTAGAGAAGGTGATGGTGGTGATGGCGGCGAAGGACAAAGTGGTAGTGGCGTTGGTACCTTGACCTCTGGGCAGGCATGTGAGATTCAAGAGTGGACGGATGATGCTTTCCGCCAAGCTTTTGAGGGGTTGGAGGAAGGGTCGGCCTCGGTGGAGAAACCGAAGAAAACTGATAAGGCCGGGACTGGTGCCAGTCCATCTTCTGAGAGCATTTCAGCTAGGGCAACTCCGGCGGTTGAAGGTGAATTTTTGACTCCTCTTTTAACTTCACATGTTTCTTGGATTATAGTCTCATGCATGCTTGTAACACTAAGTTTTTATTCCAGAAACGGGTATGGCGGCCAAGACGTCAGACATTCGGCACCGCCTCGAGCAATTCAAACTCCTCAAAGCTTCTGCTAAACCGAAGCCTTCGACCAACCGTTCCGGGTACGTAGTCGGCTACCGTCCTCTTCTCGGAGTAATTGAAGAGGATATTCGAAAGAGAAAGATGAGGCGCTCCATGTTCGAACCTTCACTCGGACCTAAGCCCCCAACCCAGCCTGTTCATGATATCACGGGGGAGATACTGAGTCCATACCATCTTCGCATCCATTAGAGAATCCTACCGTTACTCATGTTGATCGTCCCGGCTTGGCTCGTAACCCATTTGCGGGTCATCCAGATCTGGACCCGAGTTCTCATGATATTTCCTTCGATGAGGTTACCGGTGAGCACCTCCTACCCCGTAATCTTATGGTAAGGGTGCTTGATGAGGCTAAGTCTTTGGATCTCGACTTGTTGACCACTCGGATTGTGACTATGGTGGATGAGGCCAAGGCAAACATCGATCGGGTGGTTGAGGAGACCAGGAAGTTGATGGGGCATCACGCCCGACTGGTCAAGGCCGGGGAGGAAATTGGGAGTGCCAACATAAGATTGCGACTAGTTATTGCCGACCAGGCTAAGCAACTTGCCGATCAGGCCATCCAGATCTCTCAGCACGAGGCTGCCTCCAGACGGCTAAAGAAAACTATGGAAGAGGCTAGCGAAGCCGAGCTGTGAAAAATGGAGGCCATCTGCAAGGAACGGATCGATATAGCCATTGCAACGGTAGTCGATGTTCGAAAGGCGGACCTCGAACGGGTAGAGGAGTTATCAGGGAAGCTTGAAGCCGCGGAGCTTGCTCAAGCCAAACTGAAGGAGGAGATGGAGGCGATGAGGAAATCCCTTCAGGTTGACCGCTCGCGATACTGATCGGAGAGGGATGCTGCCGTTGCAAAGCTGTTGGCTTCTGAAGTCCGGATGAGGGAGTTCGAGGAAAATGAGGGGATGATGGACGAGATGCTCCAGGATATGTATTTCCGTACTTGGAAGTAGGGCAACTTATCCTGGATGGATGACTATCCCCGGATCATGGCCAGGATTTATCTTCGGGATCTAGAAGAGGCCAAGGCTGATGCGGATAAGGAGGGTGGTATGGCCTTCAGGATGGATGTGGTTACGACCCAGTTTACTAAGGAAGAGAAAGTGGCCGTGAAGGAGGGCATGCGGCTGCTTGTTGCCGAGGTGGTAGGCGTGCAGTTGGGAGACGACGGTCAAGGAACGGATGTTGGTAAGTCTTCCCTTTTAGCCTTTTCATAGCTTGGTTGCTTATCGTTTATCTAATATATTCTTCTCCTGAATTGGACAGGTGGGACCTCTGGTCAGCATGCTGGGAGCTCTGATCCTGCGGTCAAGTAGATCTTGGGGGGTCGGAAGGATAGAGATGAAGTTATGATGTTGCCAACTATTTTGGCTTGATACGGATATTTTTGATTTTACTTGACATTCCTGTATATACTAGTTCCAAAACATTAATGTACTTTCAGGTTGTAATTATGTCATTGCAACGAACGACTTTATTTTTTACATGTAATTTTATAACATAAGCTGATTCTGTCATATTTGGATGCTGTCATTATTTTGATGTGTTGCATAAGAAATATAGTTATGCATGTGCTAGTGATTCAACTGTGTTTAATGTCAAGTTCTTGCTTAAAGTATAATTTCATATCTTGCAATGTTAATGTGATGTGTGAATATATCATAGCTACTTATTTGTATACAAGAGAAAAAAGTACCGCCCTTTCTATTTTTAGTTGTAGATGGTAGCTTTGAATGCCTTGTGTGATCGAATACGGGTTGAGTGACCCGTCATCCAGCCGAGAGTTCTCATTCCCATTAGCGAGTGCATCCTATTTAGTGTCCTGTACTTTAAGGGTTGTTACAGAGGATAGGAGGAAAGTTTTTATAAATAAAATGGAAATATAAGGAATAGTAAAACTTCCAATCATGGAAGGCCTTCGATGTGCTTAAGTTCGTGGAAAACGGGTTTTGTAGTCACTTTCCCTATCTGTGGGTCTTGGAGACATTCGTCACCCTTCTTACGCCTCCGCGGGGAGTTTTCTTTTTTACCACAGCCGTACTTAAGACACATCGGAGCCGAGATCGCGCACCGTAACTACCCGGGCCATTATGGCCCGTAATCGTGGGTATTATTCGATTTACCGTGGCCGGCTAGCGTGGGTGCCGATCGTCAACTGTGAACTGCCCTTGAATGGTCACACCTTATGTTGGGGCTTATAATCGGTTCACGGTCGCCGGCGAGCCGAACGCCGTAATGAGCTGCCTCGGCTATAGTCGGCCTTCTCGGTGGCTTATGATCGGCTCATTACAGTTGGCTTTGAGGTGCGTCACGAGCAATGAGTTAACCCGCAGCAGAGGGATGCTGGAGCAAAAGTGTCTCATTGACGAGGGCATAGATTCGTATAGTACCTGTTAGGTCTTGTCCAGGTGAGGTTGTGCCGTGAAGTGCCCAGAATGGAAATGCCGTTATACATGATTTTGTTCAATAGAAAAGGATAAAGCTCAACAAGCAACCAAGATATAAAGGAACAAGTTAAAAAGAGACAAGATTTTTAAAGTGGTTCGGCACGAAAATGCCTACGTCCACTGATTCTCTTCGTTAATTCACTTCATATGGGCAGTATAAGTTAAGAAATGTATCGACGAAGGTGTTGGATGTTCCACGCCCTCTGAAACACCTCTCCGTCCGCTGTTGACAAAATATAAGCTCCATTGTAGAGATCTTTATGAATTACATAGGGTCCGTCCCAGATTGGATCTAGCGCTCCGGGGCGTGGGAAGATCCGTTTGAGAACAAGATCTCCTTCTCGTAAGCTGTGGTGCTTGACTTTGGAGTTGTATCGTGCTGCCACTTTTTGCTTGTGAGCTGCCGCTTTAAGTGCTACATCATTTCTTCTTTCTTCAATTAGGTCCAAAGACATGTGTAGGAGTTCTTCATTCTCTTCTGGGTTGTAGTGGATCCTACGGTGGGAGGGCACTACAGTTTCAACTGGAAGCATGGCCTCCGATCCGTATGCCAAAGAGAAGTGAGTATGCCCTGTTGATGTTCTGAAAGACGTGCGGTAGGCCCAAAGTGCCGTAGGAAGTTCATCCACCCAAGCGCCTTTTGACTTTTTAAGCTTCTTCTTGATCAGAGTTTTGAGAATTTTGTTGACAGCTTCGACTTGTCCATTTTCCTGGGGATAAGCCACAGATGAGAAGCTTTTGTGAATTCCGTGCTCTCGGCACTAGTCGGTGAACTCCTCGATGTCAAACTGAAGTCCATTGTCTGATATGATTTTGAGCGGAACACCGTACCTGCATAGAACATTTTTGATCAAGAAGTTTATAACTTTTGCCGAAGATATTTTATTTAAAGGTTCCGCTTCCACCCATTTGGTGAAATAGTCGACTGCCACTATAGCATATTTGGCTCCGCCTCGGCCCATCGGCAGTTCGCCAATCAGGTCAATTCCCTATACCGCAAAGGGCCAAGGACTAGTCATTTGAGTAATCTCATTTGTTCGTAGTCGAGGAATCTTAGCAAATTTCTGGCATTTGTCACATCTTTTGATGAAGTTTAAGGCGTCTTTGTTTAAAGTGGGCCAGTAATACCCATATCGGAGTATTTTCTTTGCTAGAGTCTGCCCTCCAGTGTGATCTCCGCAAATTCCTTGATGGATGTTGGACAGGACTTCTTTGGCTTCCCTTCCAGCGACACACCTTAGTAAGGGGTTAGAGAATCCGCGCCGATAGAGGATGCCTTCTTGTATTGTGTAGCGGGAAGCTTTCCTCAAAATTTTCTTAACTTCGCTACGCCCGTCGGGCAGTGTGCCACTTTGTAAATACTTCCGGATGGGAGTCATCCAAGTTTCCTCTTCGATTGCAGCTATCAGATTCACTTGCTCGAAACTCGGGGCTAGTTGCTTTGAGATGGTTATTGTTCCGGAAGTGGTGCCGTCCTTCATGCTAGCTTGCTTTGCCAGTTCGTCGACCTCCTAATTCTCTCCTCGAGGAATGTGTTTGATTAAATAGTGATCCAATTGATTGAGCAGCAGCTTGGTCTTCTTTAGATATGCCGTGAGTCGTTCTCCTCGAGTCTGGAATTCTCCCAGTATTTGATTTACAATAAGTTGAGAATCACTATGGAGACATAAAGAACCGACTCCAATCTGTAGGGCAAGTTCTAATCCGGCTATCACTGCTTCATATTCTGCATCGTTGTTGGTGGCAACGAATTCCAACTTCAGGGCATAGTGCAGCTTCCTTCCCTTAGGGGTGATTATCACAATACCTGCCCCCGAGCCTTGTTCGTTTGATGCTCCATATACAAAGAGATTCCATTTGATATCTTTTGTTATTTCAGATCGATCTTTACCTTCGTGGGTAGTGAATTCGGCAATGAAATCGGCCATGGCTTGTCCCTTGATGGCGGTGCGAGGGTGGTAGGTGATATCATATTGACTCAGTTCAATGCACCATTTAAGTAGACGCCCAGAAGTGTCGGGGCGATGGAGTACCTGCCTTAGCGGTTGATCGGTTAAAACTCTGATGGAATGAGATTGGAAATAGTGTCGCAGTTTCCGTGACGTGATTAGCAAACAGTATGCTAGCTTTTCAAGTTTAGGGTATCTGGCTTCTGCCCCTGTAAATCTCTTGCTTACAAAGTATATGGGCCGCTTCGCGCGGTTGTCCTCTCTCACCAAAGCGGCGCTTAAAGCATGGGACGATACATCAAGGTATATGTATAGTTCTTCGCCTTCATTTGGAGTTGAGAGTACTAGTGGTCTCTGAAGGTGTTCGATTAGGTTAAGGAAGGCTGTCGAGCATTCGTCAGTCCATTCGAACTTTCCTTTGTCTTTCTTTAGAGCTTCGAAGAAAGGGATGCATTTGTCGGTTGCTTTAGAGATGAACCTGCTTAGGGCGGCCACTTTCCCATTTAGGCTTTTCATCTCTCTTCGAGTGGATGGTATCTTGATATCTTGCATAGCCCGGACTTGTTCGAGGTTTGCTTCAATCCCCCTGGCATGGACGATGAATCCCAAGAACTTTCCCGACGATACTCCGAAGGAGCACTTTAGAGGATTCAGCTTCATTCCATATTGGCGAAGTACTTGAAACATCTCGTCCAGGTGGTTTATATGGTCGTTGGCTTTCCTCGATTTTACCAGCACGTCATCCACATAAACTTCCATTGTTCGTCCTATTAGTTCCGCAAACATCTTGTTGACGAGGCGCTGATAAGTAGCTCCAGCATTTTTAAGTCCAAAAGGCATTACTCTGTAGCAATACAATCCTCGGTCAGTGATGAAACTAGTGTGGTCTTGATTGGGGGCGTGCATAGGGATCTGGTTATATCCTGAGTATGCATCCGTAAAGGATAAGAGTTCGTGTCCGGCTGTGCTATCCACGAGTTGATCGATTCGGGGGAGTGGGAAGTAGTCCTTCGGGCAAGCGTCATTTAAGTTGGAGAAGTCGATGCATGTTCGCCACTTCCCATTAGCCTTCTTTACTAGTACCGGGTTGGCGATCCATTCTGGGTAGATGGCTTCTCGTATGAAGTTATTGGCAAATAGGTTTTTTACTTCTTCCTAGAGGACTGCTGATCATTCTGCTCCCATGCTTCTCTTTTTCTACTTTACTGGCACCTTGGTGGGATCGATGTTCAGTACATGGCATGCTACGTCTAGGGAGATTCCAGTCATGTCAGCCTGCGTCCATGCAAATACATCCAAGTTGTGGCGAAGAAAATCGACGAGTTCATCCTTTAATTCCGCTCTTAACTGATACCCGACTTTCAGCAGTCTACTTGGGTCGTGTTTGTCTACAGATACAAATTCCATAGCCTCTGCAGGCTCGGTGGTGGCCTCCTCCTTCTTGTCCCTGGGGTCTAATTCGTTGAAAGGATCACTTGTATATCGAAGAGGAGAGGCTTTCTTTAACTGCTATGCTTCCAAGTTTTTCTTGCAGAGAGAAGTCTCTGCATCCTTCCCTTTATCTTTCCTGCGTTTATTGCGAAGTTCAGTTACATAGCAATATTGAGCGGCGTCTTGATCTCCCTCTATTTCTCCTATTCTGTTATCTGTTGGAAATTTCATCTTCAGGCACCACGGGGCTAGGACAATTTGGAAGTCAGACAAGGCTGGTCTTCCCAAAAAGGCGTTGTAGGCCGAATGGTTCTCTATTAGCACAAATGTTTGTTTTCGCACAACGGAGCGAGGATGACTCCCCATTTCGACAAAGAGGTCCAGTTGCCCGAGGGGCATCTTCGCATCGCCAGTGAAACTATGTAGCGGTTTGCTGCATGGAGACACATCCTTCATTGACAGCTTCATTTTGTCGAAAGCATGCTTGAATAGGATATTTACTGAGCTTCCAGTGTCTATTAGAATTTGAAAAACCTTGGCTGGACCGAACCAGGCAGAGATGACCATAGGATCCATGTGAGGGTACTGCCTTCCTTCTAGATCACGCCTACTGAATGTGATGTCATCATTCTCTTTCCGTTTCGGGTGGCATTCTTCTGTAACAGAATCAATGTAGCCTTCATTATTTCTAAGTGACTTACCGTATCTCTCCATCTCTGCCCAGCTTCCGTCGGCGATGTGTGGTCCTCGTGATATGGTAAGGACCACTATCTTCTCTTGACTGGAGCCGCTGGTGTTGCGATTTCCTCCGCCTACTTCCGGGAGGGGTAGCCCTGGGTTCTCATTGGCAGGAGTTGAAGTCCTGTTCTGACCTTTCACATAGCGCTCTAGTCTCTTCCTTCTGATATGTTCTTTAATCAAGTCCCGGAGATGATGGCATTCATTGGTGTCATGCCCATGAGATTCGTGGAAGCGGTAGAACTTTCCAGACTTATTTGCATTATCTGATTCCTTCTTGTGCGGGGGACGCTTGTATCTAACTTCGTCTTGGGTGCCCAAGAAGATGTTTTCGATTGTTTCATTTAAAGGAGTGTAAGAGTCAAATCTCGGTCCTGGCCTATATAAGCGCTTTTCCCCCTTCTTGCCCCCAACACTATCTCTGGAGTCATTTCTTCGAACGTCCTTTGCTATTGCGCGTGTGTTGCCATGAGCAGCTTTGGTTTGTTGCCCTGTCTGCCTTTCAATGGCAGCGTCTTCAAGTCTAATATATTTCTCGGCTTCATGGAAGAAATCGGGTAAGGTGGCTGGCTTTTCTTTCGTTAATCTCCTAGCAAATTTAGTATCCGGGTGCACACCACTGCAGAGGACCATTAGGATAAGTTTCTCGTCGGCATCTTGGACTGCGGCCGCTGCAGCGTTGAATCGGGTTAGATATTGTTGCACTGTCTCTCCGGGTTTCTGTTTGATATTAGATAGGGAATAAGCGTCCTTGGGTTGTTCCACATGATTGCGGAACTGGCTGATGAACTTTTCTTTCAACATTTCCCATGAGATGATGGACCCTTGGGGTAGATGGCGGAACCAGGAGGTAGCTAGATCTGCCAAGAATAGTGGGAAGCATTTACACAACACTCCCTCTGTTGCTCCGCTCATGAGCATATGCTGTGTGTATCTCTGCAAGTGTACAACGGGGTCAGAGGTTCCCTTATAAGGTTCCATTGTTGGCATTTTCCATTCCCGAGGGGTGATGGCAGTTTCGATATTGCGGGTGAAGGGGCTGGTTACCCTAGCGCCTATACCCCGATCCCTTTGGTCCCGTTGGACGCACTCTCTGAACAATCGCGCCATCCTTTCGTCAGAACTTGGAGCGGATATAAATGAGTTTGGCTCTTCTCTGCGGGATTGATTCCGTCCAGATGACCTGTAGGGATGGTATCGTCTATCACTCCTAACATTCTCCAATGGCTGCCTCTGGTTTACCGGGGCACGCTGGGGTCAGCCACAGTTGGCCCTTGCCTTGATCTTCCCCTGCTGGGTTCTGTCCTCAGCACTTCCTCGGGTCCAACTTCGGGCTGGACTCCAGCTCGGCCCCGTCTATTAGTTTTTCCATGGTTAGGTAGCATGGCAGGCTCAGCTACATCCGACCCCTGCCTTGTACCTCCCCTGTTGGGTTCGGTTCCAAATGTTTCCTCGGGTCGGAATTCGGGCTGAGTCCGGGCTCGACTCCTACCATAGCTGTTTCTGTTGTTAGCCTCTTCGAAGAAGAAAGACGTTTGTCGTCTCCCAGATCCTCCAGACCAAGACTCACCCCATGATTCAGCGTTGCGGTTAGATTCTTCAGCATCCCTTAAGCGTGACATGAGTTGGTCTACCAAGGCTTCTTGTTCAGATGCGAAGCGGTTAGTTACTTCAGCCACAACCCTGTCCAGATCCGTCCTTGTAATTGGTTGTTCCATAGCAGGAGCTTTCGGATTTGCCTGATTTCCATTTGCTGTTGGAACCGGACGATTGTCTTGATCTCTGATCACTGGATCTGGGATACTGCTAGTTGCGATGTTCTTTCCTTTGTTAGCATCTTTCTTCCGTCCGGGAGGCATGTTTTCCAAGTAATGAACGATGCTGATAGGAAAAGGGTTTAGCGGGGGGTCCTGAGTTCATCTATCAGTGAAAGCACCAAAAATGTTTGCACAAAAAATGGGCAAACACCTCCAAGTCGTATGATTTAGTTGATTATATGTTGTTCTTAGTGATTTGGGTGATTTATACAAATATATAAAATAGATGGACTAAACTGTAAAAGACACACATATTTATAGTGGTTCGGTCAGAATGTGCCTACATCCACTTTGTATGTTATTCTCCTTTTTCTGTTCAGATTACAAGTACAAAGCTTTGATTACAAGTATCTTAAAGTTGTTTGAAAGTTCTATCCGTGCTTGAGCTCTCAAACTTGTCTACCATTGTTGTACCTATGCCCCTTTATTTATAGAGTGAGGTTGGGGGCAGGGGTCTTGGATGTATATAGCTGCTGGTGGGCCCGGGCTGATGCATTCTGGCCTGGAAGTGTTGGTCTGGTATGCCTTGGTCCGGTGGAACTTGGTTCGACAATGGGTGGAGTGTGGGATGGTTCGGTAGTTGGTGGTTCGGTAGTGAGGGGAATTGGACCGGTGGTGGCTTGGGAGTGAATTAGTTCGGTGGGCATGGGATGGAGCCGGTCAGGTGAGATGTTGATTCGGTGGTAGGGATGGAGTCGGTCCGGTGAGGTGTTGATTCGGTGGTAGGTAAGGAGCCGATCCGGTGAGGTGTTGATTCGGTGGTAGGGAAGGAGCAGGTCCGGTGAGGTGTTGATTCGGTGGTAGGGATGGAGCCGGTCGAAACACACCCAACATAACAACAACCATACAGCTAAATATCTGGGCTCCATACCATAATACCACTTTCTATCCAGAAGAAAATGGACATACCCTAGGGGCACGACCCAACCTTGCCGTAACATTCCTGTTTCGACCATTTCCGGGTTGTGAGGTTCAACGAAGTCTCGTCCACAAAGCTACGCTTTTCACAAAAGCCATGCTTCGTTAAACAAATGATCAGCAGCACTCAGCATGCCACACTACCAAATTGGGAGTATATCACTAATAACCATCAACTACATAACCTCTGAGCTCGTACGTCTCAGAGAAGGGTGTTAAGCTAAGAGAATAAATTCTCTGCCACCAACAGAAATGTATTTGATAAAAATCAGCTTTATATCTCAAAGTGTAATGTCAGACATACAACCATACAAGTCCGTTCCGGGTTCGAACGGAATCGAAGGCACTTCAAAAGAAGCCCTTGCAATCCGGACATTCACTATCCCGATCGAACTCCCCATCACATATGGAGATCTCTATACCGAAGCAACTAAGTGCATAGTCATTCGACAGGGTATCCTATCGTTCTCGAAAACACTCGGTCTTCACCACCGTCTTCAAATGCTATCCATTTCGTCGTATCACTACTCGGAATGGGTTATAGGACACAAAGTCCTCTCCCGGCTAAACTGAATAGTGAGCGCTTAATTTAAAACCATGTGGATATTTCAATCACAAAGATTCATCATCAAGATTCGATATGGGTTTCGAGTAACCATCTAGAATCCGACTCCCTATCGCATCGAAATTCAAATGCCATTTAAAGGCCAATATTGATAGCCGGTTACTTAACTATCAAACAATATTCACAACAATCACCAAGATTTAAATAATTTTCCCCCAATTTTTTACTTTCAAAATTTCTACGCAAGATATAATTTCATATTTCACCCTTTGAAAACAAATTTCAAATCACTTTCCTCCTGCGGGTTATATTTCCAAATATTCATTCATTTCCACTGAAAATTTGCCGAGTTCAAATACTTAAATAATTTAAATTACTTATCCAAACATATATACTTGGAAATATTTAAAATAAAACTATTTCAAAACACTTTATTTTAAAAAATTAGCTACGAAATTTTATACCCATATCTCATATAAATGTTAAGCCCAAAATAATTTTAAAATAAAATTATTAGATAGAGTATAACCTTTTAAATAACCATTTTCTAAATCAAATATCAATTAAATCTTTAAATAATCACTTCTATAATTAATTAAATAAATCTTTACTTTAAAGATTTAAAAATAAATTAAGAAAATAATTTCCCCACAAACATCCATTTAAAACCAAATCTTGAACTTTTAATTTATATTTGAAAGCTACTTTAAAAACATACTTGGCTTTCCAGGGCAAATACACTTTCCATTTCAAAATGGTCTATTTAAATGAATTAATAAATCTTTCTTGATTTATTTTGATTTACATTCCAAATCTGTAAATTTCTTTCCACACTTTTTAAAAATAACCCATTGTATATTTTTTTAAATAAATTTCCCTTTCTTTTATAAATTCCCATTGTGAATTTAAATTGCCAAATATCCATTGATATACGATTTTCAAATCGATTTCTAGATATTCACTTTCAAACACAAAATCAAATTCCAAATTGATCTAAAAATCATTTTCAAACACCAAATAAAATTCCAAATTGATTTCCAAATTCATTTTCAAACACCAAATCAAATTCCAAGTTGATTTCCTAAAGATTTTTTTTAAACACCAAATCAATTTCCAAATTAATTTTCAAATTATATTACCTTTTAAAAGAAATCCCTTTATTTTTCCCAAACTATTTAAAATCTGAATTTTAAATAAATTCTTCAACTTTTAAACAATATTACCCAAAATCCATTTATTAGAATCTTTTCCCATATTTTTGGAATAAATTCGATAAGGTTACAAAAATCAACTTTTATACTTTTAAATTCCTTCTTTTAAATTTATCTAATTCTCAAAATTAAATTTACTATAGATTTTCTACTCGAATTTCAAAATTCAATTTTATTTATTTCTGGTATCCTACGATACCAAAAATATATTCGGCTAAACTATAGCCATCAACGATTTTAATCACAAATATAATCATACACGGATTATAAATAAATTAACACACAACATTGAAATAAATTCAAATGTTTAAGGAGTCCTGTTAGATCCCTCCAACCTATTTCCCTGCATCCACAGATGTTAGCACAACAATTAAATACCAATTCCACTTCGAGGTGGAATATTGCGGTATATGGAATTATATAATATCATCCGCTATTATGTGGCGCATAAGGTCTCATCCGCTATATAATGTAGGAAATCAATCACTCCATATATATATACACACACACACACACACTCTACCACATCCAAACAGTCGATTAATAACTGAAATTCCAAATTTAGTTTGAGTGAGAAGAACTCACCTTTGCTTATGCATGCAATACATTTCCATTCCAGCTTGATTTCTTCATAATTTCAAACCTTCTATAAGCAATTTTACGATTTATTAATATTCGAATTAATCGAGTAATTAAATTCCATTTGATAATTTTAATTAAACAATAATTTTATTTAAAACAAACAAATTTTATTTTTTAAAATAATTTCCCTTTTAATAAAATACTTTAGCGACCAAAATAATTACATAAGTTAACTAAACAATTTAATTACTAAAATAAATTAGTAAATTGTATTTTGTCTCTATTTTCTATTTTTCAAACTGCATATATAAAAATATGCTATATGGGTTTTGAAAATTTTATCTTTATATAAATTCTTAATATATATTTATTTATTTTCCAAGATCTTACATATATATACACGTGTCTACGTTTTTAAATATAACTCCAAAATCTTATTTGCATATATACTCTTGACTAAAAAAACTTCCTGTATGAACTACATACATATATTAAATCAAATAGGCATGTAGATATATATATATATATATTTAGTTTATGTTTCCTGCAATCTAAAAGAAAAAAATACGAGCAGAACGAAGCCATACCAAAAATGCCACACGAGCCTTGCCGAGTTATGCACCACTTGGATCGCACCCATTCCATCTCTGTGGCTTTTGCTTCGAGCTCAGACCACCACCTCGAAACACCAATCTCGGCCTCGACTTTGCGCGAGTCTCCAATTGCGACGCGCAGCCAATGCCTCACCTCCCTGTTCCATAGTCAACACTCATCCACCGCCTCCCTTCGATCTCATGAAAACCCCAACCCAGATCGCGATTAACCCGACTTTGTGAAACCCTAGACGCTCACGACCCTTGGCTTTGACGACGAACACCCCAGATCAATTTCACGATCGTTTGTCTTTTTTTTTCTTTTTTTACTTCTAAAATTGATTTGTCATTTTTATCTGAGTTTCATTCGATTGTTTCACTCGGCCATAGATCTCCTTTTTTAAGCTTACAGTTTTTTTTTAATTCCGAACGAAAATGATTTCATTTGATTGTTTTTTTTATTTGAACGAGACATACATCAATTTTTTTTATTTATCTTAAAACGAACGCGTGTATAAAATTTTCCAAGTGTTGTAAAGAAAGCAACGTGTAAAAATTGCCTTGAGAAAACATTATATAAAATATATATATTATTTTTAAGTTCAAATTCAAATTTAAATCATCCCGAATTACGCAACTTAAAATACTAACCTCAATCGAGGGCTGGGTGTTTATAATGTTATACGCCCATTCCGAACGTAATGGAAAAGGTTTCGAGTCCCAATTCGATCGTACGGAGAAGATAGCTTTTTGAACCCAGTTATTAAATTAAATTTCGATATAATTTTCAGTGCGTTTTCCTTCCGCACGGTCACACGATTACTCCAAACATTACCAAAATTGAAATCCGATAATAATACATTATTACGGATCCAATGGAACTATTTTCGTCGAATTCCGAGACTGTGCCTCGGAAGGCTATTTTTAAATATCGATTTAAACGATATATTTTCAAAGCTGAACAAATCACTTTCAAATTCAATTCTGAAGCTTTCATTATCTTCAGTATTATCAATATGAATTTTCTAAGCCTTTGAAATATTTTTAATCAGCTTAAAAATCAAGATTCAATATTTTATCCAGCTTTAATAAATTAAATTCAATGATCTAATTACCAAATTCATAGTTATATTTGAAATTCAAGTTAAATTAACTTCCAAATATTTAAAATCAACTAAATATTTCGATTTGAAATGTTCAAAATTCTAGGTCGTCATATTCTCCCCCCTTAAAAATTTCGTCCCGAAATTACAAGTTAAGAAGAATGATAATTAACCCATTCATTATTTTCCCAATCCAAACAGTTTTAACTTTCCAAAACAATCTTTTTATTAAAAAACTCGTTATCGATTCAACTAACTTTCCAACCATAGCCATAAATTCCAAACAATATTGTTTTCTTAACCAATTCAAATTTAAATTTAAACTCAAATTTTAAATTTTCAAAATTTCTCCAAAATTTTCTTACTTCCTAAATTTTCAAAAAATTTCGCAAGCGTCTCCTTTGCGCAGCTAGCTCGGTACGACTATAAAATGGCACAACGGGCCCCCGGATTTCAAAAGAAAACAAAAGGCCAAGTGGATAGACAAGAAAATCATCAAATTTCATATAGAAATTTAAATACATACCTTATTGTCGAATAATTTCATTTATCTTCTAAATCAAAATCCCAATTCCATTTTCCTTTAACACATCTGTGTATCTATTTAGCAATAATGTCTAATTACGACATTCAAAATCATTTCATACATTTCTTTACCAAAGTTTCAATATTCATTTTAAGACCGTACGATGCACACATACCACTCGTACGCAATATTAAATTTGATCGCTCACTCGATCAAACAATTTCACTTCCGAACTAGTATTGTCCTCCCGATTTTCTAGTGCGGACACAGATCTGGTTTCTTGATCAGAAACCGTCATTCTCCTTGCATACACGTAAACTATGATAGAGAATTTTCAAAATCAATCAAAAATCCATATCCAAGTTCATCATCGAAAATTAAGTGAAAAATCCTAACTCGTATCGATACAACTGTCTCAAAATCCTATGCTCGAATTCTGGATCAAATCGTTATGCGAAGAAAATAATATACATACATCCTACGTATTTTTCCTAATTGATTATTAGCTATATCAATTTTCTTCCTTTACTTACATTGATTTTCATTCACTTATTTACAATTACCATTTCATGATTTCCAGTTTAATGTTTACTCAATTATTAACATTGTATATTTCCACAATTCAAAATTTTACTTAAGAATTTCACACTTTATTTCTTAAGTTCAATATAAGTATTCTATATATTTCTTATATTTATTTTCAATTCACCAATTCGGTTAATATCTACTTATATTTAAATTGGATTTCAATTCCATATGAATTCAATTTACCTTTCATTTATAACGATTGAATTCAATTCATTTCAAACCATATTTTCTTTGTCATTCCTTCAATTAGTTTCACTTACTAATTTTATTTCAATACTTTGCTTTGTTTATCACAAATCAAAATTAATTCCAATTCCAGTTCTATTTACTTACAAATTCGAGATGAATTTCAACATTCAATTTCACTTTCATTTAATTGCAATTGTAAATTTATTTATTCATTCACAATTTTATTTTCCACCTTAATAAATTTTATTCCATAACTATTTATTATCAGATTCCAAAGTCCTTCCGACATTAAAAATCATTTTTGAAATCAATTCAAATTTTCTTTTGAATTTCCAAAACCAAACCCAGTTTTCCAAACAACTTCAATTTTTTAAATAATTTGGCATCAATTCTTCTCTTGGAAACTCAAAAATGGACATCGTTGATGCTGCAGTCATCACCGAAATTATTTTCCAACAACCCAAAAGAGTTTAGTGCTTTTATCCCTTCAAAACAATTTTCCAAACCCTTTGAAAATCATTTTCAAACTAAAAGGGATTAAAACTTTTCCAAATCTCCAAAATTTTCAAAACCTTCCAAATTCTTTTAAATATTCCTTTGGAATTCTATTTCAAATTATAAATCACATTTACGATTTATATTTATAAATCTCATTTGTATATGGATTTTATTCCATAGCTTTTTGTTACAATTTCAGTTTCTTATTCAATAATCAATGATAATAATTTAATATTATCACTTCCTAACAACCAAGAAACCATATACTATAATAATTTACAAAAAAAAATTTCATATGCAAAAATAATTTAGGTAAAATTATTTCATTTACCCTCTTTTAAAACAATAATGTGTCGGTTTGCCTAGTTAAGAGTTTAGAAATCAATATTGATATAGTTGTACAGACTGTACCGACCAGAATTTATAAACACTCAACCGATAAGACAACACAATATAAAACAATTTTATATTCACTAAGAAATACACGCTCATATCTATTAATACACTCAAACTCATTCTAGAGTACTACTGACTCTATCTCTAATGAGTAATCCCCACCAGAGCCAAGGTTGTGGCTTAACGAATTGCTCTGATACCACTTTGTAACTAACCAATTTTTTTCGACTTTCGAAAGTCGACATCAATACGTCCACTGTATCAAATGCCGAGCAATCGAATGCCGGAGAACCGAACCATTAGGGTAAAAGAAGAAGAAGATAGAAGAAGAAACAGAAACAATAACAGAATCTCACATTTCGTAGCGGAACAATATATAATAGATAAATGAATATCTTTAAAACAAAGAACCATATCTAATATTACAATACATCATCAGAGTTTACAACAACACAATTCAACACTGGCAGACACTATAACTTGCTCACATGAAACTGAACTTGCATCAATTCCAACGCAATGGATAATACATAATATAGATGATACGCCTCGCCATCTAGCTTCAACTCTTGATCTCTACAGCATACTTCTAGACTTCGCTCCAGAATAATGATAACCTAACTCTAGGCTACCAGTGTGGAAAATTATAGGCACCTAGAGTTTAGTAAGGGAACAATAAACTACATGTCAGTCATGGGACTGGCGTGAGATCTTAAAAACAGTTATTTTCACAAAGAAAGGAAAAGAAATCCGCTATGCTTTTGGAAAATGAAACTACCATAAGGCCTACTGCCACACACACAATGCACATGCATAATTGGAGGAGATTTGTCCTTATGATATTCAAACATGCTTGATACGCAAAATTCTTTGTAATATTATCATTAGTGCATAGTGTGGAAAACATTTCTTAAGTATAATATTAATCTTAGCCAGCATACAACCATTATTGTATGCCTACTATAGCTACCATGTTCAATAGCAGGTTACCGCCAGATTCCATGGCAGGTTATACAACTAAAACCATACAGGGCTCGTATTATTTTGTTTGGATTTCCAACAATGGTCAGGCAAAAGAACTTTCTACACCGAATGGGAAGCCTCTGGAGGGACGCCCCCAAAAACCAAAACGGATCTCTACCAACACAAGGTCGGGTTACCTCTGTAACTAGGTAACACCTACAAGTATGCCATCCCTGGTCGTTACCGACCTTTATCCCAGGATTCACCAACAAATAGCAACAACCACACAATTAAATACCTAGGCTCCATACCATGATACCACTTTCTATCCAGAATAAAATGGACATGCCCTAGGGGCGCGACCCCTAATAACCTTGCCGCAACATTCTTGTTTCGACCATTTTCGGGTTGTAAGGTTCGACGAAGTCTCGTCCACAAAGCTATGCTTTTCACAAAAGCCATGCTTCGATCAACAAATGATCAGCAGCGCTCAACATGCCACACTACCAAATTGGGAGTATATCACTAATAACCATCAACTACATAACCTCTTAGCTCATACGTCTCAGAGAAGGGTGTTAAGCTAAGAGAATAAATTCTCCGCCACCAACAGAAATGTATGTGATAGAAATCAGCTTTATATCTCAAAGTGTGATGTCAGACATAAAACTATACATGTCCATTCCGGGTTTGAACGGAACCGGAGGCACTTCCAAAGAAGCCCTTGCAATCCGGGCATCCACAATCTCGATCGGACTCCCCATCACATATGGAGATCTCTATACCAAAGTAACTCAGTGCAGAGTCATTCGACAGAGTATCCTATCTTTCTTGAAAACACCCGGTCTTCACCACCGTCTTCAATGCTATCCATTTTGTCGTATCACTATTCGGAATGGGTTATATGACACAAAGTCATCTCCCGGCTAAACCGAATAGTGAGAGCTTAATTTTAAAGCATGTGGATATTTCAATTACAAAGATTCATCATCAAGATTCGATGTAGGTTTCAGATAACCATCTAGAATCCGACTCCCTGTCACATCGAAATTCAAATGCCATTTAAAGGCCAATATTGATAGTCGGTTATTTAACTATCAAACAATATTCACAACAATCACCAAGATTTAAATAATTTTCCCCCAATTATTTACTTTCAAAATATCCTCGTAAGATATTATTTCACATTTCAACCTTTTGAAAACAAATTTCAAATCACTTTCCTCAGGCGAGATATATTTCCAAATATTCATTAATTTCCACTAAAAATTTGCCGACTTCAAATACTTAAAATAATTTAAATTACTTATCCAAACATATATACTTGGAAATATTTAAAATAAAACTATTTTAAAACATTTTATTTCAAAATAACCATTTTCTAAATCAAATATCAATTAAATCTTTAAAAAATCACTTCTATAATTAATTAAATAAATCTTTACTTTAAAGATTTAAAACTAACATAAGAAAATAATTTCTCCACAAACAACCTTTTAAAACCAACTCTAGAACTCTTAATTTATATTTGAAATCTACTTTAAAAACATACTCGGCTTTCCAGGGCAAGTATACTTTCCACTTCAAAATGGTCCATTTAAATCAATTAATAAATCTTTCTTGATTTATTTTAATTTACATTCCAAATCTGTAAATTTCTTTCCACACTTTTTAAAAATAACCCACTATTTATTTTTCTAAAACAAATTTCCCTTTCTTTATAAATTCCCATTGTGAATTCAAATTTCCAAATATCCACTGATATTCGATTTTCAAATATTCACTTTCAAACACCAAATCAAATTCCAAATTGATTTCCAAATTCATTTTCAAACACCAAATAAAATTTCAAATTGATTTCCAAATTCATCTTCGAACACAAATCAAATTCCAAACTGATTTCCCAAAGATTTATTTTTAAACACCGAATCAATTTCCAAATTGATTTCCAAATTCTATTACCTTTTAAAATAAATCCCTTTATTTTTCCCAAACTATTTAAAATTTGAATTTTAAATAAATTCTTCAACTTTTAAACAATATTACCCAAAACCCATAAATTAAAATCGTTTCCCATATTTTTGGTTGGAATAAATTCAATAAGATTACAAAAATCAACTTTTATACTTTTAAATACCTTCTTTTAAATTTATCCAATTCTCAAAATTTAATTTACTATAGATTTTCTACTAGAATTTCAAAAATCGAATTTTATTTATTTATGGTATCCTACGATACCAAAAATATACTCGCCTAAACTATAGCCATCAACGATTTCAATCATAAATATAATCATACATAGATTATAAATAAATCAACACACAACATTGAAACAAATTCAAATGTTTGAGGAATCCAGTTGGATTCCTCCAACCCGTTTTCCTGCATCCACAGATGTTAGCACAACAATTAAATACGAATTCCACTTCGAGGTGGAATATCGCGGTATATGGGATTATATAATATCATCCGCTATTATGCGGCATATAGGGTCTCATCCGCTATATAATGTGGGAAATCAATCACTCCATATATATAGACACACTACCACATCCAAACAGTCAATTAATAACTGAAATTCCAACTTTAATATGAGTGAGAAGATCTCACCTTTGCTTATGCATGCAATACATTTCCATTCCAGCTTGATTTCTTCATGATTTCAAACCTTGTATAAGCAATTTTATAATTTATTAATATTCGAATTAACCGAATAATTTAATTTCCATTTGATAATTTTAATTAACCAATGATTTTATTTAAAACAAATAAATTTGTTTTTTTTAAACTAATTTCCCTTTTAAATAAAATATTTTAGCAACCAAAATAATTACATAAGTTAACTAAACAATTTAATTACTAAAATAAATTAGTAAATTGTATTTTGTCCCTATTTTCTATTTTTCAAACTGCATATATAAAAATATGCTATATGGGTTTTGAAAATTTTATCTTTATATAAACTCTTAATATACATATATATATATATATATATATATATATTTTCTTTTTTCCAAGATCTTATATATATACGTATCTACTGTTTTACATATAATTCCAAAATATTATTTGCATATATACTTCTGACTAAAAAAACTTCCTGTATGAATTACATACATATATTAAATCAAATAGGCATGTGCGTGTGTGTGTGTGTATATATATATATATATAAATATATTTTTTAGTTTATGTTTCCTGTAATTTAAAAGAAAAAAAACAAATACGAGCAGAAAGAAGCCATACCCAAAATGCCACACGAGCCTTGCCGAGTTACGCACGCACTAGGATCGCGCCCATTCCATCTCTGTGGCGTTTGCTTCGAGTTCAAACCACCGCCTTCGAACCCCAATCTCGCCCTTGAATTTGCGCGAGCCTCTAGTCGCGACGCGCAGCCAACGCCTCATCTCCCTGTTCCGTAATCAACACTCAACCACAACATCCCCTCGAGCTCGTCAAAACCCCAACCCAAATCGTGATTAACCTGACTTTGCGAAACCCTAGAAGCTCAGGACCCTTGGCTTGGACGACGAATCCCTCCAGATCAATTTCACGATTGTTTGTCTTTTTTCTTCTTTTTTTTTACTTTTTAAAATCGATCTATCATTTTTATCTGAGTTCCATTCGATTGTTTCACTCAGCCATAGATCTCCTTTTTGAAGCTTACGGCGTTTCTAATTTCGAACGAAAATGATTTTGTTTGATTGTTGTTTTTTATTTGAACGAGACATCCATCAATTATTTTATCTTAAAACGAACGCGTGTATAAAATTTGCCAAGTGTTGTAAAGAACGCTACGTGTAAAAATTGCCTTGAGAAAACATTATATCAAATATATATTATTTTTAAATTCAAATTCAAATTTAAATCGTCCCGAGTTACGCAACTTAAAATCTCAACCTCCAATCGAGGCGTGTCGGTAGGCGTTTGTAATGTTATACGCCCATTCTGAACGCATTGGAAAAGGTTCCGAGTCCAAATTCAATTGTACGGAGAAGATAGATTTTGAACCCAGTTATTAAATTAAATTTCGATATAATTTTTAGTGCAATTGCCATCCGTACGGTCATATGATCACTCCAAACATTATGAAAATTGAAATCGGATAAAAATACATTATTACGGATCCAATGGAACTACTTTCGTCGAATTCCGAGACTGTGCCTCGGAAGGCTGTTTTTAAATATGGATTTAAACGATATATTTTCAAAACTGAACAAATCACTTTCAAATTCAATTCTAAAGCTTCCATTATCTTCAGTATTATCAATATGAATTTTCTAAGCCTTTGAAATATTTTTAATCAGCTTAAAAATCAAGATTCAAAATTTTATCCAACTTTAGTAAATTAAATTCAATAATCTAATTGCCAAATTCATAGTTATATTTGAAATTCAAGTTAAATTAACTTCCAAATATTTAAGATCAATTAAATATTTCAATTTCAAATGTTCAAAATTCTGGGTCGTCATAATTGGATTTCGGCTTGACCAAAGGGATCTCCATGGAAAATCCATTATGCTAACATTCCTTATTGGATTTTATTATACTCCTATTATGCTGGAATGTAATAAATGTAACCATTTCAGCTATGACTAATATTTATATTCTACACCTTATAAGGTAAAAACCCATCCATAAAAACATCAACGCCCATACCGATAAACTATTCATACCAAGAGGGTTATATCCATTAATAAGTCGTGAAGAGTTTAACCATAGATAATCTCTAACCACCCCCATCAAATAAGTGGAAGATTCATTAAATTGCAAAACATTAACCTTGTAATGACCCGTAAATTTCGACAATAAGATTTGTTTATTTAATAGGATTTCTGTAATTTATTTTAGTAGAAACAATAAAGGGGATAAATAAATGTTAAAATGAAGGCTAAAATAAATTATGTAAATGGTAACTTAAAACCTATTTATAGAAATTTGAATAAAATCCAAATGAATTAAGTAGAAAAAAAAGATTCTTACCAGGATATAAAATTTAATATGAGAAATTAATGAAAATATTAAATTGATTTAGTGCAATAAAAGAGTGTAAATGGCAATTGGAATAAATTTAGGAATCATGTTAATGCAAGTTAAAAATTTATAAATTTTGATAAGTAGTAGTTGTGTGAAGAATAAATATACAAGTATATCAAAAGTTATAATAGTGGATTACTAGTAAATTCACTCATTTACCAATAAACGATAATTAGAAGTGCCTTGCTGATAATTTATAACATAACGGAAAAGAGTAAATGTATTCATTAGAATATTAGTTGAAATTGGATAGGGAGTATAAGTAACAATGTTAATACAAGGTAAGTAATGTAAAATTTAAGTTAATAATAATGAATAGTGGTTAATTCGAATTTTGTAACGCATATTATGAATTACCTGCTTATTTATTAATGGAATTAGAATTTGCAATAAGTGATAATAAAATAAATGAATGTTATGCTTATGGAAAGTGAAATAACGGTCGTTTAAATGTTGAGTAATGATAGGGTTGTATTTATTAAGCGTTACTTCAATAAGTATGATAAATTGTGTAATTAATACAAGATAGTAATTTGGGTAATACAAAGTATGAAACTAAGAGATAAATTTGCAAAGGATATTTAGTTTGTAATTAATATATTTGACAAAAATATAGTAAATGTAGTGAAATCAAAATTTGTATAAGAAATTGTGAGGTTTTGATTGATTGGAATTTGTAGAATCAGGAATGGATTAAAGGTTATTGGTTTAAACAGGTAATCAATTGAAATAAAATTCAATCTTTGAATGTTACGTTAAGGTAAATTTAATGTTATGCAATTGAGATAAAAAAATAGAAAATGTTAAAGTATATGTATATATATATTAAAATAAATGGTACCTAGGATGGTAATAGGATAAATAGTGAATTTAAAGAATAGGAATCAGAATTTATTTATCTATATTGAAACTTAAGTCCAATAATTGAATTTAATTGCAATTAAATGAGAATGGATATAGTAAATAATTCGTTATTTGAAATAAAGATAATATGAGGAATTTATGTGATAATTTGGAATTCAATGTTTAATCCATCTATTTGACAGAAATGAATGGAATACTAATTAATTTATTTAACTAAACGAAATTTTAGGATATTATTTATAATTTGGAAATTTAATGAAATTAAGGATTTATATTGAAATTTATAAATTTACCTTCTTCAATTTGACATCTAAACTTGTTGGAATTTTGATTTAAGAAATTGTAAATATGATAAAGGTGTCAAATTTAGAATTTAAATTATAAATTGGATTTAATCAATTTATTTAATTAATTTAAAAATAGCCATTTTGGCCACTGACTTGGATTTCGATGAAACCAGTTTCATCGGATCCGTATCGGTGAATTATTGTAGGGTTTCAAGTATCGTAGTGATCGGACTTGTCGTTTGATCGTATGAACGCAAAACGCCTTGAAATCGATTTAATTGAAATCAATTTGAAATTATTGATTTCAGCATAACTTCTTCATAAGATCGAATTTGGACATGAAACTTTTTCCATCGCGCTCAGAATATTTTAAAACACCTATTTCGATATATGGGTTTACCCAATTTCGTTTCGGAGTCGAAATGTAACAACCCGCATATTTATCGAGTTTGTATTTAAATATTTTATTTAAATATTAACTCGTTAATCGGATTTTGGTCCGAAAAGCTACTTTTTGCAAACGGTCAAATTAGGACTCGAGACCAATTCCATTGAGTTCGAAATGTCGTTTACAACTTTTTAAGTATAAACATCGATAGGTTTGGAGTTAGTGAAATTTCACTAGCTTTTCCCGCTTTGGACTTTGGGTTAGTTTAGCCTATTAAGCCCAAGTTCCAACCCTCTTCTCCTCACTCTTCATAAATTTCCTAACTAATCAAGCTTTGGCATTAATGGTGGAGGGAATGGGAAATTAAAACTCCAAGCACAAATTCAATTGCAAATCCAACATTCAACTCCAAATTCAAGTAGAAGATATTGGATTCAAGCTTTGGATTGCTTCTCCTTGCTTTCAAGCTTCATCTTCATAAACTTTAGTGCAAAGGTGAGATTTTTGTCTCACAAATCTAGTCTATAACTATATTGGACTGTTGGGAATGATTCCCTATCACTTTTGCATGCACATTTGCATTTGGTTTGGATTGGATTGGCGAAAAACTCCAATTTTTAGCATTTTGGTGAATTTTCTGCACTTAGGTCGTTCTGGCCATTTTTAGGTCGTTCGGAGTTAAGTCGTTCGTCCATGTGTCGTGAGTCGCTCACGAGTTAACTTTAGGTCGTTCTGGAAGAATTGGCACTTCGGAATTAGGTCGCTCACGAGTTAAGTCGTTAGGTCGCTCGCGAGTTAGTACCATAGGTCGCAGGGCTTTAGGTCATTCTGGAAGTATTGGCACTTCGGAGTTAGGTCGCTCGCGAGTTAAGCCTTAAGTCATAGGTCGCTCACGAGTTTGGCCTTAAGCCGTAGGTCGCTCGCGAGTTAAGCTTTAAGTCTTAGGTCATTTCCGACCTATAATCTCTAGGCAAACGTTAAGTCGCTCGCCCTGGTTTATCTCGTAGGTCGTCTCCGACCTAAGCTCCAGATAAGTCGTTCGAGTTAGGTCGTTGGACCATTTACCTTAGGTCGCTCGTCCACTAAGTCGGCCTGGTTTATCTCGTAGGTCGTCTCCGACCTAAGCTCCAGATAAGTCGTTCGAGTTAGGTCGTTGGACCATTTACCTTAGGTCGCTCGTCCACTAAGTCGGCCTGGTTTATCTCGTAGGTCGTCTCCGACCTAAGCTCCAGATAAGTCGTTCGAGTTAGGTCGTTGGACCATTTACCTTAGGTCGCTCGTCCACTATGTCGGCCTGGTTTATCTCGTAGGTCGTCTCCGACCTAAGCTCCAGATAAGTCGTTCGAGTTAGGTCGTTGGACCATTTACCTTAGGTCGCTCGTCCACTAAGTCGGCCTGGTTTATCTCGTAGGTCGTCTCCGACCTAAGCTCCAGATAAGTCGTTCGAGTTAGGTCGTTGGACCATTTACCTTAGGTCGCTCGTCCACTAAGTCGGCCTGGTTTATCTCGTAGGTCGTCTCCGACCTAAGCTCCAGATAAGTCGTTCGAGTTAGGTCGTTGGACCATTTACCTTAGGTCGCTCGACTCTGTTAAGTCGGCCATGTTGGGTCGTGAGTCATCGTTAGGTCGCAACCACTAAGTCGCTTGACCCCTTAGACCCCTAGGTCGCAGCCGTTAGGTCGTATGACCCTTGAGTCGTTAGGTCGTTAGACCTCATTTTGTCTTCACTAGGTCGTACCGTTGCCCCCGCACCCCCACCTTGGGGGGTTGCAACCCCCCCAGGACCCCCCCTCCGTAGGGGATCTTATCTGAAAAACATTGAGCTGATTTCCTTGGATTTTATTCGCATCTCCGTATGCGATCTTTGTGACTGATTGTTTCTACACTTGCTTATGTGTTTTGTCACTTTATAATACAAAGGTTTCAATACTAGTAGTAAATATCAAAACTCTTTTAACAAACAATTTCAACTCTATTTTTAATAACAAAGCTCTTTTCTTAAACCGTTTTCCAATCTATTAGTATATACAAGCCTTTACCTCACTCGGATGAGAAATCTAATTAAACGACTTAGTAAAACAAGTGGTATGAAACGCTTGCGTTCACTTCGTCGGTTAATTCTTGGACTTGTTCGATTGAACCTCTTGTGACAATTTTATTAGTGAAGATTTACAGTTTGTTTGTAAATATTTAAGTTAAGCAAGTGGTTATGGGACATGAAGCTAAACTTCTATATTTACTAGCTTAGTGTAATTGACACTTCTCGTTGATCTTGATGATCGCTTTATGAATTAGACTAGCAATTGCGCGATGTCTCTTTCATTGCAAGGTTAGACTAGACACCACTTGTGTGATTCCATTCACACATATCTTTCTGCTTTTTGGTTAGTCTTGACCTCAATCTGTGTGATTCCACTCACACATGTGGGGTAGCTCCCCATGGTCTTCGGACCGTCATGTGATAGGCCTCTTTCCCTTTTTATGATTTCTGGATTTCTCGTGTTGATTTCTGGAATTTATGTCATTGACTTGTTATGAGTACAAGTTTAGGGTATGATGCCCTCTTCGAATCTTTGAGAAGATTCTTGTGATATTGATTATCTCTTATTGATTGATCTTCTGTTGATCATTATTTACATACTTATAGTGGTATGTCGTTATGGATATTTATGTTTATGCCATATCTTTTATGTTATATCATGTCATCTGATATTTATAGCTAGACTGATCCGTTTATTATTTTCTTAAATAGTACTCGGGTCAGACCGAGATGTTACAGGTGCTTCTGCTTGACTTCTTCCCAGGGATTCATCACTCTGACTTTTGGCTAACTGTTTAGATTAGCAGTTTTTGTTGTATACACTTGAGATATAGACTCATAGTTGTATTCTTTTGTATAGCACGTGTTGCTATTCTTTTGTATTATCGTGGATCTTACTGACCACTACTCTGATGTACACTTTCATGTGTTAGTTATATATTCATATCTTCTTCCGCCTTTGTGATATGGATATCTGTGACTGATTTGTGATATGATTATTTCTATGCTTGTTTCCGAAGATTATTTATAGCCACCGTGTGATAAGCAATTACATGGATGGTCGCTCCTCAACAGCCTTATTCTCTGTGCTAGTTGACAGCACTACTCCGGAGTGTTCTTGGCTAGCGTGGGTATAGAGGTGGGGCGTCACACGAAACGTGCTTTTTGGGCCACTTTGGAGCTAGCACGTATATCCAACCTGATCCATCTATTCAAATTCTGACCTACCTATATAAACTCAGTTTAAACCCTAGCCTCCATCTATTCTCATTTGCTTTACGTTCATTTCCTCAGCTCCTCCTCTTCCCCATGGCTGCTAACCCCAGATCCATTTTCAAATTTCAAAAATCAAATAAAAAGTCAAAAATTCAAACACCTCAAAAAATTTCCAAAAAAAAAATATGTTGAAGTTTTTGACGAGCGCAACTCAGATCTGCAATTTGTTTCTCGATTCGAGTTATGGTTTGGCCTAAAATCAGCGATAAATTTTCGGCCATTCGCATGTTATTGACGGATTGGACGGTGGATCTGCGACCTGAGAACGATCGGAGAGTTGCGTTGGGTAGAGGGCGACTAGGGCTCTCAATCCATACGGCTACTCCATGTCAGAGGTGCTTGGATTTGATGGAATTGGTCGAAGAACGTGGCGGTGGCGAACACGACTTGGGTGACCGGAATTCGTGTCGTGGGTGCAGGAGTGGCGGCCGGCCGTCGAGAATGCAATGGTGGTGGCTGATCGTAACCAAAAGCAACATGGTGGCGGCGAAAATTGTGAAAAGGGTTTGAAGGTGGCGGCTCTTTTTCCACCTGGAGAAGGGTTGCGCGTTTTCCCTACTGTAGCGTGCTTAGGGCTTTGCTGACGTGGCCTCTGATAGGGTTAGTTTTATTTAATTTTTATTTTAGATTTCAAATCGTTTAAATCGAATAACTTTTGCATACATGATCCGATTTACACGCAATTTATTTTGTTAGGATTGTAATAAAATTCCAGACTCGATGACGCTGGTTTGGACAAATTCTGAGATGGTCAAATTTTTGGGTTTAAATTGAATTTAAATTCGATTTAAATTCAAAAGGTGAGTGTTTTAACCCACTCACAACTTCTAAAATTTCTTATGTTTGTTAAATTGATTTTAGATATGAGTAGAAATTTATTTATGACTGTTTGGAATGTTTTATTCATTATCTCTGTTAAATCGCATTTATTTAATTTAACTGTTAATTAATTTTATTATTGCATATAAATTGACAGTTAAAATTTATTTATTTACATAAAAACTGCTAGTTAAACAGTTATTAAATTTATTTTGAATATAAACTATTAGTTAATAACTGTCATTTATTACCTGTTATATTTTATATGCTATATATATTGATGTTTGTTTAAATTGATGATGATTGAATTTAATTGGTGGATGATTGATATTGGGTGAATGGATGATGTGCTCCATACTACATAAACTGCAAGTAAATATGCAGTCTCATTTCATTCGGGATTGCGGTTTGAAATGATATACAACCGCATTTTTATTTTTAAATTGCGGATTGAAATGGTAAATATCTGTATCACTTGACCATAGGATAGAAAATTATATGCAGGCACCGCGGTATATATATAAAATTATTTTTGAAATGATTTCTATGGTTTGGATAGGATACGGTTTAATAAATATTAAATTTTGATATTATATAAATATTATTTTAAAATTTTACATATATAGTTAAATTTTGAATTTAAGTTATGTATAATCTGTTAAATAAAAATGAATATGCTGAAATGGAGTTGATAAATTTATATTATATGGTTAAGTACAGGCTTAGGATATAGAGTTTAAATGATTCAAATAAAGTTAGATTGAAAGGTAAATTAGAAATTTAAGTGGAATTGAGCGTATTTAAGAATTAAACTCTATAAGTTGATGTAGAACCTTATTAAGCTTGAAAAATTTAAAGGTATGATATTTATAACCTAAATTTTATTTCAAGATAAATTAAATGAATATTTCTAGTATAAATAAATTGAAGGAAATATTTAGTTATAGGAAGTTGGAGTTTTATATAAATGATTATGGATTTATCGTGCAAATATTCAAGACTAAATAATAGAACATTTAATTTGTTGAAAGAATAAATTCCAACCTTAGTTTTGAAATTATTAATACTCAAAATGGATATATATGTATTGAAATTGAAGTGGTTTTGGAAACTGAAAGTGAAATTAAAATTTGTGGTTTAGACTTCATTTAAAGAAAATATATTTGTAAAGTCATGGAAATTATTTTTCCTTACAAAGTAATTTTAAAGTTAAACTATTTTATTTTATATACTGTTGAATATCCAAACCATTCAAGTTTTAGAAGTTATGGTTTTTAAGCTATGAATTTCGAAGTATTATGTTTTGAAAGTTATAATCCAAGTGTTTGGTTTCCAGATATTATAAATTTTAAGCAGCATGATTTTGGAAAAGAAATATATTTGAAATAAAAGTGATGTTATTGATTTGGGTTTTTTTTAAAATAATATCAAAATGAGTTGTTTGGAAATGGAAATGATATAGTATTATGGGTTTTGAAATGGATAATTATTTTCTGGTTTCAAAGTATAAACTTTTTAAATGACCGCGGTGTTATAATAACGTTTGGTTATTGACGAGACCGAGATCGAAAGTTGTCGTACTCTCTGCCAAACCCCGAAAACAACTTTAACAACCGTGTACGAGGTGGAGATACCAGAATGAAGTAGGATGGTGGTGGCATTTCCTTTAAGGTAAATACGTGGATCCGACTCCCGTGATTTGGCATAAGGTGGCTAAAATAGGAGTGATCGACGAGTTAATAAGGTAGCAACTTTTATCGGACACATCCCTTCGATATTATACTTTGACTTTGGACTGATTCGGTGGCAACTTTTGATTTTATTTGGGGGTGTGGCTCGAGGAGGGCGGTAGCTGCGCGCTGCGCGTTACCACCGACCCGGAAGCGTAATTGGTATATCTACCCTGGCATTGCCTAGTTGTGCCGTGTCACCTACCCTATCGCGCCTTGTACGAGTTTCTATTTGTGTCGTACCTATGGAGTATCCTCTGGTAGCCTCCCGATCAGGAGGTATTACGGTACTGTATAGACTATTGGCATTTTGTGTGTTAAGGTGGAAAATCTAAAGCCTTAACGCTATTTAAAAGTAAGTTTATTTTACAATTAGACACTATTATAATAGGGAAATATACTACATAGTAAATAGTTTAACGAATCCTTAGGAGATGTAAATCCCGAGCATCTCTTGAGTTACTGCACTCATATTTATTTCTGTTAATTTAACTCACATAAGATCTTTTAGTTCCGACTCAAGTGTTTTTGTCTTTTCAAATTCGCTCGGGTCAGTCCGAGCGTTTCAGGATTTGAAAATTTAGCTCTGGAAGACGAGGACTAAAATTTGTATTATTATTATCTAGTATATTATTCCACTACACTATTTAATTCCGCTGCATTGATTATGATTGGTGTGTGAACTCTGATATTTATTGTATAAAGAAGAATCAAATGTTTGTAAACAGTTTATGAACTGCACATTTATTATTATATTTTATCCTTCCGCTGTGAGATTCTATTTTGTTTTTCTTTCCCTGGTTTTTCCTTATTTATCCCATAACAATCCGCCCTTCCGTATGGTTTGAATTGGCACGTGTGTCGATTTAAAGCATGCTAAAAGGCGGGACGTTACAGTTGGTATCAGAGCTTTGGTTTAGCGATAAACCTTAGCTTTGTGGGGTTTGAATCTTTATTAATAAGATAATAATACCCTGTGGGAGTCGCTGAGTGTATATATATGAGAGAGCGTATTTGTTGGTGTTATAAAAAGGTTTTAATATTGTGTTAATCTGTTCCGTTTTGTATTTATAAATTCTGGTTGGTGCAGGGACGATATGACATCGATAGGAATTTCTAAACACTTAATAGGACAGACCGATATAATATTTGTTTTTAATATAGGTGAATGAAATAATTTTTCCAATTATATTTTCCATATATAAAATAAAAAATTTCAAATGATATCTATATTTGGCTGCAATAGATTGGTTGTTAGGTAATAAAGTGTATAGATAATAATAGAAATAAGATTGAAAAATAAAATAAATGAAATTCGAAAATTTAGAACTTAAGCTCCGGGGTTTTGAAATTTTTCGAATAAATTTTGGAATATAATAATATTGTTTATAAGTGTTTTCTGATATAAATATTTAATATAATTTGGAAGAATTGTTTTAAACAAGATTTTGAAGATAATAAGTTTTTTACTTTCCTCTGTGTTGCTGGAAGATAATTTCGATGATGGCGGCCGCATCATCGACTTTCATTTTCGAGTTTCGAAAGGGGAAGGGCACTGTAGTAGTTCTACTGCAGATTCACTTTTGAAAAATATATAAATTTTGAATTGTTTTAAATATAATTAGAGATATATAAGTTTTTAGAATATATTAATCTATTGTTTTAAAATAAATTGAAATTTTAGCCCGGTATTAAATTCTTAAATTTCCATTAATTAATTGTTCAATTATTGTAGTGAAATGAAAGAAAAGTAATTAATAATTGAAACCTCTAATTTAGGTAAGAGATTTAATGCTAAGTTATAAAGGAAATAAAGAGGAAGTTGAAATAGTATCTTATAAGACAAAAGGTAAAAAATTTATTGAACAATGAATTAATTAAAAGAAATGGGAAAACTTGTATAACTTTCAAATTACACACTTAAATAACACATATATAACTTACCAAATATTAATAGTTGAAATGTTTAATAAGAAATGTAATGGAAATTATACAAGTAAAAGTAGGTAATGAAGTATTCAATGAATTTGCTATTATAAATGAGAATTTAATGTTATAAACTTAAGTTATAATTGAAATTTTACTATAAGTAAATATAATTAAAGGTAAGTAATTCAAATAGATGATTTTCAACTTAAGTAAATAAAAAGGAAATACTAAGAAATTAAATGGGACATGATTACTATTGATAAACAAATGTAAATAAATGAGGGCATGCAATAAATGAATGAATAAGTATAATGAAATAAAAAGAACTGGCATGACCTGAGTTAATGGAAATGAATAATTGTAAGTAATAAGTGAAATTAAATGAAACAAACATTGAATGAGTAAATGAAATTAAAAGTTTGTTATAAATAAATGTAAATTATAAAAGGAAAATTTACGTGGTATGAGAAAAAAAAGGAAATTAAACAACAAATGTATGAATGAAATTAATAAGGATAAACAAAAAAAATTGTTGTTCAAATTTGGTTGTTGTTTGGTTATGGTTGTTTGGGTAAGATACTTTAAAAATTGGGTTTGGGAGAATGAATAATCTATTTAGTTTTATCTAAGACTGTTGAGTAAATGATGCGCTAGTAGTTATTTCTTCATTCCGTACAATTTAAAAGTTTTGAACCCGAACAACTATTTGTTTGTTTGATTGAATGGTTACTTTGTGTTTGTTGTGTGTGTTGTTTGTTGAAATTCATGGTTGTTGTATTGATTTGTTGTTAGTGATTAAAACCACTTAAATATTTCACTTTATATAAATTGTTAACCCTTTTAAATTTTTAAGCGCAATGCAGGTTATGGAAGCAATTGCTACTGTTTTTGGTTCCATAAATTAAGCGTAAATTTGCCCGACAAATAGGTACGTTTCGGATTACGGTTTATAGTGTTATTCGTATATTTTCTCGAGTTGGAATATAATATTTTGGATAATATATGTAATATAAATGTTATATTTTGATATTATATTTTCTCCCGAGCCTCTCCGCACAAAGGAGACTCTGCCCAAATTTTCCGTAAATTTTGGACTTAGAAAAATTTGAAAATGTTTACAAACTTTAACAATTTATGTATAAAGGATTTAAATGGGTAGAAATTGGTATATTTTATGTTAAATTATTTTATTTTGTAAACTTATTTGTTTATAAATGTAATTAAGAAAGATATATCGTTTTCTTATTTCTTCTTTTCCCTTCTTTTCCTTTTCGGGGACGAAAAGTTTTGAGTGGGGGAGAGTGTAACGACCCGTAAATTTCGACAATTTGATTTGTTTATTTAATAGGATTTCTGTAATTTATTTTAGTAGAAACAATAAAGGGGATAAATAAATGTTAAAATGAAGGCTAAAATAAATTTTGTAAATGGTAACTTAAAACCTATTTATAGAAATTTGAATAAAATCCAAATGAATTAAGTAGAAAAAAAGATTCTTACCTGGATATAAAATTTAATATGATAAATTAATGAAAATATTAAATTGATTTAGTGCAATAAAAGAGTGTAAACGGCAATTGGAATAAATTTAGGAATCATGTTAATGCAAGTTAAAAATTTATAAATTTTGATAAATAGTAGTTGTGTGATAAATAAATATACAAGTATATTAAAAGTTATAATAGTGGGTTACTAGTAAATTCACTCATTTACCAATAAAAGATAATTAGAAGTGCCTTGCTGATAATTTATAACATAACGGAAAAGAGTAAATGTATTCATTAGAATATTAGTTGAAATTGGGTAGGGAGTATAAGTAACAATGTTAATACAAGGTAAGTAATGTAAAATTTAAGTTAATGATAATGAAAGTTGTTAATTCAAATTTTGTAACGCATATTATGAATTACCTGCTTATTTGTAAATGGAATTAGAATTTGCAATAAGTGATCATAAAATAAATGAATGTTACACTTATGGAAAGTGAAATAACAGTCATTTAAATGTTGAGTAATTATAGGGTTGTATTTATTAACCGTTACTGTAATGACCCATAAATTTCAACGATTTAATTTATTTAATAGAATTTTGTAATAAAAATTTAGTAGAAATAATAAAAGGTGATAAATATATATTGAACGCTAATTTAACAATGGTAATTTAAGCTTTGTTTGTAATATGAATAAATTTTTCAATAAAAATTGGTGTAAGCATTGTACCTGAATATAATGGGAAGATAAAGAATATAGGTAAGGCATTTAATTAGTTAAGTTTAAATTTATGGGAATGATAACAATTCGTATACATTACCTAATTAATCTGTCAATTAATTTGTTAAAAAAATCAAAACCTTTTAATTTGGTAAATAATTTGATGCGTATTGATAAGCGTTACTTTAACGATTAATTTTAAAGTGATGGGAAGAAAATAAGTAAAGTTATGCAGTAATAAATAAATAAAAATATCGCAATAAATAGGAAACTGACATAACATTTACTTATATGAACGTTACTTATTTATTTGAGAGTAACAGAAGTGTGAACGTAGAATAAAATAAGCGTAGATTTATGTTAGGTAATTATTGAGAATATGGGGAATAAGTTGAAATAATATTAATTAAAAATTTATGCGTAAAACATGTTATGTAAGATATATTGATTCCATTTAATAAATTGAGGATTAATATTATCGAAGAGGATTAAATATGGTCTCAATTAAAATTTAGATAAGTTTTGAAATAAAGACTAATTCCATTCAGAAGATGACAATGAGTGCAATATTTTGATTTGTAAGCAATAGTAATAGGTTACATGTTTAATTGGTTGATAAAATTTGAATTGAAATAAATGTTAATACACTAAATAAAGGTTACATTAATATGATAAGTAATACAATGTCTAGAAGTTTAATATAGAGTGTGTTAAGACGTAGAAATGGAAATTAGGAAGCAGTTGGAATTAAATGAAATTTTAGGTGTATTTATGAGAAATTTACGTACAATTAAAGAGGCGAATGAAATAAATACCAACCAGTTTTAGTGAATAACGGGATCTAAACCTAAATAAATAAATTCCTTGAAATTTAAGTTTTAATTTTTGATAAATTGGATTTGTACTTTAATATTGAAATTTTGGGATTATTCAAAAATAAATCAATGTAGGAAGTTGTTAAAGGATTCTGAATTTACCAAGTGGTCCAAACTGACAAAATTTGCAAATAATTTAAGTTGGATTGTAAATCTGATTCAATTAACCTATTATTAATTTATTTCTTTGGAATATAAAAAGTAATGATAGGGTTAATTGTAATTAAGGGTAGTTTAATTTGTATGTTATTTGGGATTAAGGCAAGATGGGTGGATATTAGGAGTTATATACATAGATCATTCAATTTATTTGGATAACATTGTAATAAATGTAATTAAATGTACATTTACGTGAAATATAATACCATGCTTAATAGATTGCTAAGTTGTATATATTAAAGGGAATTTTATTAATTGTTTATAAAAAACCTTAATTAATATGGTTGATAAATTTAATATAAGAAAAACCAATGAAATTCTTGGGAATAATGTAGGTTAATATGAGTTAGTAGTTAGGGTAGTGACTAAAATTGGTAATACATTGCAATTAATGTTAATAGTGTTGACATAAGCTAATAAATTTAAATGTTAATGCAATAACAATTTATGTATTTAAGGTGATTGCGAAATTGGAATTTGATAAATGTAGTAACTAACTCAGGGCAAATAGATTTTATGGAGTCAATAAAAGATAGGTAAATTTAATGATTGTTTGGTGGTAATTTAAGCATGAATGGGAATAAATCGGGCAATAGTGAGAATTATTAATTATTTCCCATCAATTTATTTAGAATCTAAATCAAATGCAACATTCGTTGTTATTTGTAGCTTATAGGTGGAAATAACGTAAACTTTATTCAGAATATGATAATTAGTTAGATTAAAAGAATGGAAGGCAGGATATATGGATTCATTTTGATTTAGAACATGATAATTTGAATTTATTGAATTTTATAGGAAACTGAATAGAACATTTTATGTGATTGAAATTAAAGTTGGAATTCGGAGATGTTTTAGGAATTCCCATCTATGGGATACCAATAGATAGGATAATTAAATGAAAGGTCAACTAAACGATTTCTGCAAAGTTAATTTATAATTTGTAGATAAAATAAAATTGAAGTTTTACGCTGAAGTTAATAATGTACTCAGCATTTAAGAAACGTCTTAAATTGTCTAAATTTGAATAAACAATGAAGTAATAAATAATAATTATTAATAAAATCCAAAATTTGGTAACCCGTTTTCAAATTAATGATAATTAGTGTTGGTATAGGCTATTTATTTAAGTAACAGTGCGATGCCAAAAAAAATGGATTGGAAGTAATTGCGAAATATAAATAAAATATTTTAGTAGGGAATTCAAATGTATATATACATAGAAATGTGGATTTTTATAGTATGAAAACTTAGTCAATTTACAATAGTTAATTCTATTGAGAATGAATAAAAATCTAAGATAATTATTACGGTAATTTAGAAATTTAGTTGAAAATGGAAACTTATCTATGAATTTAGAATTTAACGAAATTATGAATTTATATTGAAAATTATAAATGAAGCATCTAAATTTACATTTGTAAATACGTTTAAAATTCAATGTAAATGTCTGAGGAAGAAATTAATATATTCACTAATCCGTAACGTATCCAATTAATATAAAATATTCTGGTGGGCCAACAACCGTTTTGCGCGTTTATGATTTGTGCCCACCTATCCTATTTCACTTTGTCTATTTATAGGCTGTGTAAACCCTAGCCTCCATCTATCTTCATTTCTCTCTGTGTGTTCTTTTCTTCAACTTCTTCTCTTCCAATGGCTGCAAAATTTCTAGATCCAATTACAGTCCAAAATGAAAATAAAAATAAAAAAATATTTCAGAATCCTCTAAAAATTCCAGAAAAATTATATGTCATAATCTCGAAGAGCGTAATCTGTTGGTACTGTCCGTTTTTTTTTATTGGTGTTGTAGCGTGCTCGAATTTGAGAAGAAGGACGTGGCCTGTGACGTGGCATGGTGATGGGGTATATTTTTTTATTTTGTTTTATTTAATTTTTGTTTCAATCGAAATTATCGAATAACTTTCTCATACGTAGTCCGATTCACGCGAGATTTTTTTGTTAGGATCGTAATTAAATTCCAGATCTGTTGACGCTGGTTTGGACCAATTCGAAAACCGTCGAATTTTTGAGTTTAAACTGAATTTAAATTCGATCTAAATTCAAAAGTTGAGTGTTTTGACCCACTCACAATTTCTAAAATTTCTTGTTTTGTTAAATTAATTTTAGATATGAGTAGAAATTTATTTATGACTGTTTGGCATGTTTTATTCATTATCTCTGATAAATCGCGTTCATTTAATATAACTGTTAATTAATTTTATTTATTGCATAAATTTGACGGTTAGAATAAATTTAATTGCATATTAACTGCCAGTCATAGTTATGTTAAATTTTAATTTCATATTAACTGCAAGTTAAATTTACGTTTATTTTTGCATATAAACTGCCAATTAACAGTTATTAAATTTATTTTGAGTATAAACTGATAATTGATACCATTATTTATCACCTGTTATGTATTGATGATTGTTTGAAATTGGATGATGACTGTGATAAATGGATGTATGATTTGATGGATGAATGGATGATTAATTTTATTAATTGCAAGTTGCTATGCATTTCATTCATTCGGGATTGCGGTTTGAAATGATATATAACCGCATTTTTTTTCGTTTTAAATTGCGGATTGAAATGATAAACATCCGTATCACTTGACTATAGGATAGAAAATTATATACAGGCACCGCGATATGTATATATGGTTTATGGGTTTTTGATTTGGTTATTAATAAAGGTTATTTATATATAGTAATTTCCGGTTTTAAGCTTTGTATAAATTGTTTTGAAGTATAAAATAAAGTTTGATTTTTAAGATCAAATACGATTAAGCATTTATTTAAAATTTAAGTTCCGGAGTTTTATTGACTTAAATGAGAATAAGGTCGGAAGATGAATATTGAGTAAAATTTGGAATTAAATAAAAAGGTTATTAATTTTTAAAGGGTATGATTTTTATAACTTGATTTTTATGTAGAGTGGTTTAAATGAATATATCAAGTTTAATAAATTGAAAGATTATCTAGTTATGTGAAGTTAAAGGTTTTACTTAAATTCTATTGAATTCATTAAGTAAACATTTCAAGTCTAAATAAGAAGTAATTGAATTTGATACATATGGATTTGTCAAATGAGTTGTTTTTTTGAAATGGTGAAATATTTAAAGCCTTGAAACATAAGAATTGAAATGGTATTTGAAAGTGTAAATCGATATTTGAAATTGATTTGTGAAATCTAAAGAGGCTATTTTTTTCTATAAAAGTAGTTTAATATTTAACCATTTAAGAGATGGAAATTTGTCTCAAAGCTATGTTTTTCAAGGTAGTATAATTTGGAAATATTATATTCAAGAGTTTGATTTCTAAATATTTTACTTTGGAAACCCTATGATTTTGGAAGGAATATATATTGGAAAATAAATGATATCGTATTGATTTGGGGTTTTAAAAATATAAATTATATCGTATTTATATGGGTTTAAAATGGATATTTTATTCTGGTTTTAAAGTATAAACTATTTTGAAAAGACCGCGGTGTTATAATAACGATTGGTTGTTGAAGAGACCGGGATCGGAAGTTGTCATACTCTCTGCCAACTCCGAAAACCACTTTAACAACCGTGTACGCGATGGAGATTCCAGAATGAAGTAGGTTGGTGGCGGCGTTTCCTTTAAAGGTAAATACGAGGACCCAACTCCCGTGAGTTGGCATAAGGTGGCTAAAACAGGAGCGATCGACGGGTTAATGAGGTAGCACCTCTGATCGGACACTTCCCTTCGATACTATACTCAGACTTTGGATTTTCGGTGGCCACCTTCACTTTTGATTTCTTTGATGTAGGGAGTTTGTCCGAGGTGGGCGGCAGCTGCGCGCTGCGCGTTTCCATCAGCCCGGAAGCGTAATTGGTATATCTACCCTGGCATTGCCTAGTTGTGCCGTGTCACCTACCCTAGCGCGCCTTATACGATTTTGTTTTGTACCATACCTATGGAGCGCCCTCTGACGACGCCCTGTACGGGGGAGATTACGGTACTGTATAGACTATGAGAATATGTAAATGTGTTAAGGTGGAAAATGTAAAGCCTTAACGCTATTTAAAAGTAAGTTTATTTTACAATTAGACACTATTATAATAGTGCAATATACTACATAGTAAATAGTTTAACGGATCCTTAGGAGATGTAAATCCCCAGCATCTCTTGAGTTACTGCACTCGTATTTATTTCTGTTAATTTAACTTACATAAGATCTTTTAGTTCTGACTCGAGTGTTTTTGTCTTTTCAAATTCGCTCGGGTCAGTCCGAGCGTTTCAGGATCGAAGACTTTAGCTCTAGCGGACGAAGACGGAGATTTCTATTATTAATATTAATTATATTCCACTACACTCATATTGTTCCGCTGCTTTGTCGTATGGTATGTGTACTCTGATATTTATTGTATAAATAAAATTAAAGGTTTTGTAAAACAGCTTCATGAATTGTATATTTGATTATTAAATTTTATCCTTCCGCTGTGAGATTCTGTTTAGTTTTTTTTTCTTTCTCTATTTTTCTTATTTATCCCATAACAATCCTCCCTTACGTATAGTTTGAATTGGCACTGTGTCCGTTTAAATCGTGCGAAAAGGCGGGATGTTACATCTGGTATCAGAGCTTTGGTTTAGCGATAAACCTTAGCTTTGTGGGGTTTGACTCTTTGTAATAGGGTAGTAATACCCTATGGGAGTCGCTGAGTGTATATATGAGAGAGCGTACTTGTTAGTGTTATTAAAAGATTTTAATATTGTATTAATCTGTCCCGTTTTGTATTTATAAATTCTGGTTGGTGCATGGGACGCTATGACATCAATAGGGATTTCTAAACACTTAATAGGACAAACCGACATAATATTTGTTTTTATATAGGTGAATGAAATAATTTTGCCTATTATATTTTCTATATATAAAAATAAAATTTTAAATTGATATTTATATTTGGCTGCAATAGATTGATTGTTAGGTAATAAAGTGTAAATAATAATAGAAATAAGATTGAAAAATAAGATAAATGAAATTTGGAAATTTAGAATTTAAGTCCGGGGTTTTTCTTTTGAATGATTTTGAAATATATTAATAATTTTGTTTATAAGTATTTTCTGATATAAATATTTAACATAATTCGGAAGAATCGTTTTAAAGAAGATTTTTGAGAAAATAAGTTTTGTACTTTCCTCTTTGTCGCTGGAAAATAATTTCGGTGATGGCGGCCGCATCATCGACTTTCATTTTCGAGTTTCGAAGGGGAATGGCCACTGTAGTAGTTCTACTGCAGATTGATTTTCGAAAAAGATATAAATTTTTAATTGTTTTAAATAAAATTAGAGGTATATAAGTTAGAAGAATATATTTATCTAATATTTCAAAATAATTCGAAATTTAACCCGGTATTTAATTCTTAAATTTCCATTAATTAATTGTTTAAATTATTGTAGTGAAATAAAAGGTAAGTGATTAATAAATTGAAACCTCTAATTTAGGTAAGAGATTTAATGCAAAGTTATAAAGGGAAATTTGAAATTTGTAACATATGAGATAACGAGTAATAGTGTTGAACATTAAATTTAATTAAAAGATGAGATAAAACCTGTATAAGTTCATTTGCATTTTCTTTAACATATATAACTTACCAAATATGTAAAGTTGAAATGTTTAATAAGAAATGTAGTAGAAATTTGTACAAGTAATAGTAGGTGTGACGCCCCACCTCTATACCCACGCTAGCCAAGAACACTCCGGAGTAGTGCTGTCAACTAGCACGGAGAATAAGGCTGTTGAGGAGCGACCATCCATGTAATTGCTTATCACACGGTGGCTATAAATAATCTTCGAAAACAAACATAGAAATAATCATATCACAAATCAGTCACAGATATCCATATCACAAAGGCGGAAGAAGATATGAATATATAACTAACACATGAAAGTGTACATCAGAGTAGTGGTCAGTAAGATCCACGATAATACAAAAGGATAGCAACACGTGCTATACAAAAGAATACAACTATGAGTCTATATCTCAAGTGTATACAACAAAAACTGCTAATCTAAACAGTTAGCCAAAAGTCAGAGTGATGAATCCCTAGGAAGAAGTCAAGCAGAAGCACCTGTAACATCTCGGTCTGACCCGAGTATTATTTAAGAAAATAATAAACGGGTCAGTCTAGCTATAAATATCAGATGACATGATATAACATAAAAGATATGGCATAAACATAAGCATCCATAACGACATACCACTATAAGTATGTAAATAATGATCAACAGAGGATCAATCAATAAGAGATAATCAATATCACAAGAATCTTCTCAAAGATTCGGAAAGGGCATCATACCCCAAACTTGTACTCATAACAAGTCAATGACATAAATTCTAGAAATCAATGCAAGAAGTCCAGAAATCATAGAAAAGAGAAAGAGGCCTATCACATGACAGTCCGAAGACCAAGGGGAGCTACCCCACATGTGTGAATGGAATCACACAGATTAAGGTCCAGACTAACCAAAAAGCAAAAAGTTATGTGTGAGTGGAATCACACAAGTGGTGTCTAGTCTAACCTCGCAACAAGAGACATCGCACAGTTGCTAGTCTAAATCATCAGAATGATCGTCATGATCAACGAGAAGTGTCAATTACACTAAGCTAGTAAATATAGAAGTTTAGCTTCATGTCCCATAACCACTTGCTTAACTTAAATATTTACGAACAAACTGTAAATCTTCACTAATAAAATTGTCACAAGAGGCTCAATCGAACAAGTCCAAGAATTAACCGACGAAGTGAACGCAAGCGTTTCATACCACTTGTTTTACTAAGTCGTTTAATTAGATTTCTCATCCGAGTGAGGTAAAGGTTTGTATATACTAATAGATTGGAAAACGGTTTAAGAAAAGAGCTTAGTTATTAAAAATAGAGTTGAAATTGTTTGTTAAAAGAGTTTTGATATTTACTACTAGTATTGAAACCTTTATATTATAAAGTGACAAAACACAGAAGCAATTGTAGAAACAATCAGTCACAAAGATCGCATACGGAGATGTGAATAAAATCCAAGGAAATCAGCTCAATGTTTTTCAGATAAGATCCCCTACGGAGGGGGGGTCCAGGGGGGTGGCAACCCCCCAAGGTGGGGGTGCGGGGGCAACGCCACCGCTTACGGGGTTCGCGACCTAACACTCAAACGACCTAAAGAAATTAAGGAGCCAAGCGACCTATAAGAAGCAGCGACCTAAGTAGAAACGAGGCCCAACGACCTATGGGTTAGGTCATGCGAGTTAAGAAGGTCAGCGACCTAACAAAGACACGCGACCTAAGAAAGAAACGCGACCTAAAGGCACGCGACCTAGCGACTTAAGAGGAGAGCGACCTAAGTGTTACGACCTAAGAGTCGAACGACCTAGCGTGGAAGCGGCCTAAAAGCCAAACGACCTAACGACCTAAGGTCATACGACCTAGCGACCTAAAGCCATACGACCTAACGACCTAAGGTCATACGACCTAGCGACCTAATGCCATACGACCTAGCGACCTAAGGTCCATACGACCTACGACCTAAGGTCCATACGACCTAACTCCGAAGACGTTAGAAATGGTCAGGACGATCTACGACCTAAGGTCCATACGACCTACGACCTAAGGCTCAACAACCTAATTCCGAGGCTAACGACCTAACGCTGCAGGGGGAATTTAAGGCCAGAAACGACCTACGACCTAAACCCCATACGACCTAACGTGAAACAACCTAACTCCAAAGTGAAGATTCAAGGCAGTGCGACCTAGCGCGATAACACGCGAACGACCTAAGGGTTAGGTCGCGAACGACCTAAGGGTTAGGTCGCGAGCGACCTAACTCCGAACACACGAAAATGGCCAGAACGACCTAAGTGCAGAAAATTCACCAAAACGCTAAAAATTGGAGTTTTTCACCAATCCAATCCAAACCAAATGCAAATGTGCATGCAAAAGTGATAGGGAATCATTTCCAACAGTCCAATATAGTTATAGACTAGATTTGTGAGATAAAAATCTCACCTTTGCACCAAATATCAATGAAAATGAAGTTTTAAGCAAGCAAGAATCAATCCTTCTTCTATCTAAGCACAAGAAGCTTGAATCCAATGTCTTCTTCTTGAATTTGGAGTAGAAAGATGGATTGCAATTGAATTTGAGTTTTGGAATTTTAATTTCCCATTCCCTCCACCATTAATGCCAAAGCTTGATTAGTTAGGAAATTTATGAAGAGTGAGGAGAAGAGGGTTGGAACTTGGGCTTAATAGGCTAAACTAACCCAAAGTCCAAAGCGGGAAAAGTTAGTGAAATTTCACTAACTCCAAACCTATCGATGTTTATACTTAAAAAAGTTGTAAACGACATTTCGAACTCAATGGAAGTGGTCTCGAGTCCTAATTTGACCGTTTGCAAAAAGTAGCTTTTCGGACCAAAATCCGATTAACGAGTCAATATTTAAATAAAATATTTAAATACAAACTCGATAAATATGCGGGTTGTTACAGTAGGTAATGAAGCATTCAATGAATTTTCTGTATTCAATAACTTAAGATATAATTGAAATTTTACCAAGTAAATATAAATAAAGGTAAGCATGATAGATAGATGATTATAAAACATAAGGAGTTAAAGTAAATAAATAAGGACATGCTATTATAAATGAATGAAGAATTATAACAAAATATAAGGAACCAGCATGACCCGAGTTAATGGAATTGAATAATTGTAAGTAATAAGTAAAAATGAATGGGCAAACCTTTGATAAGTAAATGTGAATGAGAAAAACATCACTATATAAACAAAAAGGGAAATCAAACAACTACAGCATGAAATTTATAATAAGTTAGTTTGGTTGCTGGTTTGAATTGTTATTGTTTGATTTATGGTTGGTTGGGTAAGGAAATTTGAAGTTATTGGATGAATAAATAATCTATTTTGTTCCATCTAAGACTGTTGAGTAAATGATGCACTTGATAGTTATTTTTCATTCCGTACAATTTCAAGTTTGAACCCAAACAACTATTTGATTGTGTGATTGTATGGTTGTTTTGTAATTATATGTATGATGTTCGAGGAAATTAATGGTTGTTGTATTAATTTGGATGATTAGTGATTGGAACAACTTAGATATTTAAATTTTGGACTTAGAAATATTTTGAAATGTTCTCCAAACTCTAATAAATTTAAGTATTAAAAGATAATGTTGTAAATTTGTATATTTTAAGAAAAGTAACAGATATTGTAAATTTAATTGTTTATAAGGTAATGTTTTGAATAAGATATGTAGATTCTAAATCCTTCTTTTCCCTTCTTTTTCCTTTTCGGGGACGAAAAGTTTTGAGTGGGGGAGAGTGTAACGACCCGTAAATTTCAACGATTTAATTTATTTAATAGAATTTTGTAATAAAAATTTAGTAGAAATAATAAAAGGTGATAAATATATATTGAACGCTAATTTAACAATGGTAATTTAAGCCTTTGTTTGTAATATGAATAAATTTTTCAATAAAAATTGGTGTAAGTATTGTACCTGAATATAATGGGAAGATAGAGAATATAGGTAAGGCATTTAATTAGTTATGTGTAAATTTATGGGTATAATAACAATTCGTATACATTACCTAATTAATCTGTCAATTAATTTGTTAAAAAAATCAAAACCTTTTAATTTGGTAAATAATTTGATGCGTATTGATAAGCGTTACTTTAACGATTAATTTTAAAGTGATGGGAAGAAAATAAGTAAAGTTATGCAGTAATAAATAAATAAAAATATCGCAATAAATAGGAAACTGACATAACATTTATTTATATGAACGTTACTTATTGATTTGAGAGTAACGGAAGTGTGAACGTAGAATAAAATAAGCGTAGATTTATGTTAGGTAATTATTGAGAATATGGGGAATAAGTTGAAATAATATTAATTAAAAATTTATGCGTAAAACATGTTATGTAAGATATATTGATTCCATTTAATAAATTGAGGATTAATATTATCGAAGAGGATTAAATATGGTCTCAATGTAAATTTAGATAAGTTTTGAAATAAAGACTAATTCCATTCAGAAGATGACAATGAGTGCAATATTTTGATTTGTAAGCAATAGTAATAGGTTACATGTTTAATTGGTTGATAGAATTTGAATTGAAATAAATGTTAATACACTAAATAAAGGTTACATTAATATGATAAGTAATACAATGTCTAGAAGTTTAATATAGAGTGTGTTAAGACGTAGAAATGGAAATTAGGAAGCAGTTGGAATTAAATGAAATTTTAGGTGTATTTATGAGAAATTTACGTACAATTAAAGAGGCGAATGAAATAAATACCAACCAATTTTAGTGAATAACGGGATCTAAACCAAAATAAATAAATTCCTTGAAATTTAAGTTTTAATTTTTGATAAATTGGATTTGTACTTTAATATTGAAAATTTTGGGATTATTCAAAAATAAATTAATGTAGGAAGTTGTTAAAGGATTCTGAATTTACCAAGTGGCCCAAACTGACAAAATTTGCAAATAATTAAAGTTGGATTGTAAATCAGATTCAATTAACCTATTATTAATTTGTTTGTTTGGAATATAAAAAGTAATGATAGGGTTAATTGAAATTAAGGGTAGTTTAATTTGTATGTTATTTGGGATTAAGGCAAGATGGGTGGATATTAGGAGTTATATACTTAGATCATTCAATTTATTTGGATAACACTGTAATAAATGTAATTAAATGTACATTTACGTGAAATATAATACCATGCTTAATAGATTGCTAAGTTGTATGTATTAAAGGGAATTTTGTTAATTGTTTTTAAAAAACCTTAATTAATATGGTTGATAAATTTAATATAAGAAAAACCAATGAAATTCTTGGGAATAATGTTGGTTAATATGAGTTAGTAATTAGGGTAGTGACTAAAATTGGTAATACATTGCAATTAATGTTAATAGTGTTGACATAAGCTAATAAATTTAAATGTTAATGCAATACCAATTTATGTATTTAAGGTGATTGCGAAATTGGAATTTGATAAATGTAGTAACTAACTCAGGGAAAATAGATTTTATGGAGCCAATAAAAGATAGGTAAATTTAATGATTGTTTGGTGGTAATTTAAGCATGAATGGGAATAAATCGGGGAATAGTGAGAATTATTAATTATTACCCATCAATTTATTTAGAATCTAAATTAAATGCAACATTCGTTGTTATTTGTAGCTTATAGGTGGAAATAACGTAAACTTTATTCAGAATATGATAATTAGTTAGATTGAAAGAATGGAAGGCAGGATATATGGATTCATTTGGATTTAGAACATGATAATTTGAATTTATTGAATTTATTGGAAACTGAATAGAACATTTTATGTGATTGAAATTAAAGTTAGAATTCGAAGATGTTTTAGGAATTCCCATCTATGGGATACCAATAGATAGGATAATTAAATGAAAGGTCAACTAAAGGATTTCTGCAAAGTTAATTTATAATTTGTAGATAAAATAAAATTGAAGTTTTACGCTGAAGTTAATAATGTACTCAGCATTTAAGAAACATCTTAAATTGTCTAAATTTGAATAAACAATGAAGTAATAAATAATAATTATTAATAAAATCCAAAATTTGGTAACCCGTTTTCAAATTAACGATAATTAGTGTTGGTATAGGCTATTTATTTTAGTAACAGTGCGATGCCAAAAAAAGTGGATTGGAAGTAATTGCGAAATATAAATAAAATATTTTAGTAGGGAATTCAAATGTATATATACATAGAAATGTGGATTTTTATAATATGAAACTTAGTCAATTTACAATAGTTAAATCTATTGAGAATGAATAAAAATCTAAAATAATTATTACGGTAATTTAGAAATTTAGTTGAAAATGGAAACTTATCTATGAATTTGGAATTTAATGAAATTATGAATTTATATTGAAACTTATAAATGAAGCATCTAAATTTACATTTGTAAATACGTTTAAAATTCAATGTAAATGTCTGAGGAAGAAATTAATATATTTACTAATCCGTAACGTATCCAATTAATATAAAATATTCTGGTGGGCCAACAACCGTTTTGCGCGTTTACGATTCGTGCCCACCTATCCTATTTCACTTTGTCTATTTATAGGCTGTGTAAACCCTAGCCTCCATCTATCTTCATTTCTCTCTGTGTGTTCTTTTCTTCAACTTCTTCTCCTCCAATGGCTGCAAAATTTCTAGATCCAATTATAGTCCAAAATAAAAATAAAAATAAAAATGAAAATATGTCAAACTCCTCTAAAAATTCCTGAAAAATTATATGTCATAATCTCGAAGAACGTAATTTGTTGGTAATGTCCGTTATTGGTGCTGTAGTGTGCTCGAATTTGAGAAGAAGGACGTGGCCTGTGACGTGGCATGGTGATGGGGTATATTTGTTTATTTTGTTTTATTTAATTTTTGTTTAAATCGAAATTTTCGAATAACTTTCTCATACGTAGTCCGATTCACGCGAGATTTTTTTTGTTAGGATCGTAATTAAATTCCAGATCTGTTGACACTGGTTTGGACCAATTCGGAGACCGTCGAATTTTTGAGTTTAAATTGAATTTCAATTCGATCTAAATTCAAAAGGTGAGTGTTTTAACCCACTCACAATTTCTAAAATTTCTTGTGTTTGTTAAATTTATTTTAGATATGAGTAGAAATTTATTTATGACTGTTTGGCATGTTTTATTAATTATCTTTGATAAATTACATTCATTTAATATAACTGTTAATTAATTTTATTTATTGCATAAATTTGACGGTTAGAATTTATTTAATTGCATATTAACTGCCAGTCATAGTTATGTTAAATTTTTATTTCATATTAACTGCAAGTTAAATTTTCGTTTATTTTTGCATATAAACTGCCAATTAACAGTTATTAAATTTATTTTGAGTATACACTGATAATTGATACCATTATTTATCACCTGTTATGTATTGATGATTGTTTGAAATTGGATGATGACTGTGATAAATGGATGTATGATTTGATGGATGAATGGATGATTAATTTTATTAATTGCAAGTTGCTTCCATTTCATTCATTCGGGATTGCGGTTTGAAATGATATATAGCCGCATTTTTTTTTTCATTTTAAATTGCGGATTGAAATGATAAACATCCGTACCACTTGACCATAGGATAGAAAATTATATACAGGCACTGCGGTATATATATAAAATTATTTTTTTTGAAATGTTTTTCTATGGTTTTGCAAAGCTATATATATGGTTTATGGGTTTTTGATTTGGTTATTAATAAAGGTTATTTATATATAGTAATTTCCGGTTTTAAGCTTTGTATAAATTGTTTTGAAGTATAAAACAAAGTTTGATTTTTAAGATCAAATATGATTAAGCATTTATTTAAAATTTAAGTTCTGGAGTTTTATTGACTTAAATGAGAATAAGGTCGGAAGATAAATATTGAGTAAAATTTGGAATTAAATAAAAAGGTTATTAATTTTTAAAGGGTATGATTTTTATAACTTGATTTTTGTGTGGAGTGGTTTAAATGAATATATCAAGTTTAATAAATTGAAAGATTATCCAGTTATGTGAAGTTAAAGGTTTTACTTAAATTATATTGAATTCATTAAGTAAACATTTCAAGTCTAAATAAGAAGTAATTGAATTTGATACATATGGATTTTTCAAATGAGTTGTTTTTTTGAAATGGTGAAATATTTAAAGCCTTGAAACATAAGAATTGAAATGGTATTTGGAAATGTAAATCGATATTTGAAATTGATTTGTGAAATTTAAAGAAGCTATTTTGTTTTATAAAAGTAGTTTAATATTTAACCATTTAAGAGATGGAAATTTGTTTCAAAGCTATGTTTTTCAAGGTAGTATAATTTGGAAATATTATGTTCAAGAGTTTGATTTCTAAATATTTTACTTTGGAAACCCTATGATTTTGGAAGGAATATATATTGGAAAATAAATGTTATCGTATTGATTTGGGGTTTTAAAAATATAAATGATATCGTATTTATATGGGTTTAAAATGGATATTTTATTCTGGTTTTAAAGTATAAACTATTTTGAAAAGACCGCGGTGTTATAATAACGATTGGTTGTTGAAGAGACCGGGGTCGGAAGTTGTCATACTCTCTGCCAACTCCGAAAACCACTTTAACAACCGTGTACGTGATGGAGATTCCAGAATGAAGTAGGTTGGTGGCGGCGTTTCCTTTAAAGGTAAATACGAGGACCCAACTCCCGTGAGTTGGCATAAGGTGGCTAAAACAGGAGCGATCGACGGGTTAATGAGGTAGCACCTCTGATCGGACACTTCCCTTCGATACTATACTCAGACTTTGGATTTTCGGTGGCCACCTTCACTTTTGATTTCTTTGATGTAGGGAGTTTGTCCGAGGTGGGCGGCAGCTGCGCGCTGCGCGTTTCCATCGGCCCGGAAGCGTAATTGGTATATCTACCCTGGCATTGCCTAGTTGTGCCGTGTCACCTACCCTAGCGCGCCTTATACGATTTTGTTTTGTACCATACCTATGGAGCGCCCTCTGACGACGCCCTGTACGGGGGAGATTACGGTACTGTATAGACTATGAGAATATGTAAATGTGTTAAGGTGGAAAATGTAAAGCCTTAACGCTATTTAAAAGTAAGTTTATTTTACAATTAGACACTCTTATAATAGTGCAATATACTACATAGTTAATAGTTTAACGGATCCTTAGGAGATGTAAATCCCGAGCATATCTTGAGTTACTACACTCGTATTTATTTCTGTTAATTTAACTTACATAAGATCTTTTAGTTCTGACTCGAGTGTTTTTGTCTTTTCATATTCGCTCGGGTCAGTCCGAGCGTTTCAGGATCGAAGACTTTAGCTCTAGAGGACAAAGACGGAGATTTCTATTATTAATATTAATTATATTCCACTACACTCATATTGTTCCGCTGCTTTGTCGTATGGTATGTGTACTCTGATATGTATTGTATAAATAAAATCAAAGGCTTTGTAAAACAGCTTCATGAACTGTATATTTGATTATTAAATTTTATCCTTCCGCTGTGAGATTCTGTTTAGTTTTTTTTTTCTTTCTCTGTTTTTCTTATTTATCCCATAACAATCTTCCCTTACGTATGGTTTGAATTGGCACGTATGTCCGCTTAAATCGTGCGAAAAGGCGGGATGTTACAGTTACTTTAATAAGTATGATAAATTGTGTAATTAATACAAGATAGCAATTTGGGTAATACAAAGTATGAAACTAAGAGATAAATTTGAAGAGGATATTTAGTTGTAATTAATATATTTGACAAAAATATAATAAATGTAGTGAAATCAAAATTTGAATAAGAAATTGTGAGGTTTTGATTGATTGGAATTTGTAGGATCGGGAATGGATTAAAGGTTATTGGTTTAAACAGGTAATCAATTGAAATAAAATTCAATCTTTGAATGTTACGTTAAGGTAAATTTAATGTTATGCAATTGAGAAAAAAAAATAGAATATGTTAAAGTATCTGTATATATATATATATTAAAATAAATGGTACCCAGGATGGTAATAGGATAAATAGTGAATTTAAAGAATGGGAATCAGAATTTATTTATCTATATTGAAACTTAAAGTCCAATAATTGAATTTAATTGAATTAAATGAGATTGGATATAGTAAATAATCCGTTATTTGAAATAAAGATAATATGAGGAATTTATGTGATAATTTGGAATTCAATGTTTAATCTATCTGTTTGACATAAATGAATGGAATACTAATTAATTTATTTAGCTAAACGAAATTTTAGGATATTATTTATAATTTGGAAATTTAATGAAATTAAGGATTTATATTGAAATTTATAAATTTACCTTCTTTAGTTTGACATATAAACTTGTTGGAATTTTGATTTAAGAAATTGTAAATATGATAAAGGTGTCAAATTTAGAATTTAAATTATAAAATTGGATTTAATCAATTTATTTAATTAATTTAAAAATAGCCATTTTGGCCACTGACTCGGATTTCGACGAAACCAGTTTCATCTAATCCGTATCGGTGTATTATTGTAGGGTTTCAAGTTTCGTAGCGATCGGACTTATCGTTTGATCGTACGAACGCAAAACACCTTGAAATCGATTTAATTGAAATCGATTTGAAATCAATTTGAAATTATCGATTTCAGCATAACTTCTTCATACGATCGAATTTGGATGTGAAACTTTTTCCATCGCGCTCAGAATATTTTAAAACACCTATTTTGATATATGGGTTTACCTAATTTCGTTCCGGAGTCAGAATGGGCTTTTTGGTCCACTTTGGAGCTAGCTCGTATATCCAACCTGATCCATCTATTCAAATTCTGACCTACCTATATAAACTCAGTTGTAAACCCTAGCCTCCATCTATTCTCATTTGCTGTACATTCATTTCCTCAGCTCCTCCTCTTCCCCATGGCTGCTAACCCTAGATCCATTTTCAAATTTCAAACATCAAATCAAAAGTCAAAAATTCAAACACCTCAGAAAATTTCCAAAAAAATATATGTTGAAGTTTTTGACGAGCGCAACTCATATCTGCAATTTCTATCTCGATTCGAGTTATGGTTTGGCCTAAAATCAGCGATAAATTTTCGGCCGTTCGCGTGTTATTGACGGATTGGACGGTAGATCTGCTACCTGAGAACGATCGGAGGGTTGCGTTGGGTAGAGGGCGACAAGGGCTCTCAATCCATACGGCTACCCCATGTCAGAGGTGCTTGGATTTGATGGAATTGGTCGAAGAACATGGCGGTGGCGAACACGACTTGGGTGACCGGAATTCGTGTCGTGGGTACAGAAGGGGCGGCCGCCCGTCGAGAATGCAATGGTTGTGGCTGATCGTAACGAAAAGCAGCGTGGTGGCGGCGAAAATTGTGAATAGGGTTTGAAGGTGGCGGCTCGTTTTCGACCTGGAGAAGGGTTGCGCGTTTTCCCTACTGTAGCGTGCTTAGGGCTTTGCTGACGTGGCCTCTGATAGGGTTAGTTTTATTTAATTTTTATTTTAGATTTCAAATCGTTTAACTTTTGCATACATGATCCGATTTACACGCAATTTATTTTTTTCGGATCGTAATAAAATTCCAGACTCGGTGACGCTGGTTTGCACAAATTCTGAGACGGTCAAATTTTTGGGTTTAAATTGAATTTAAATTCGATTTAAATTCAAAAGGTGAGTGTTTTAACCTACTCACAACTTCTAAAATTTATTATGTTTGTTAAATTGATTTTAGATATGAGTAGAAATTTATTTATGACTGTTTGGCATGTTTTATTCATTATCTCTGTTAAATCGCATTTATTTAATTTAACTATTAATTGATTTTATTATTGCATATAAATTGACAGTCAAAATTTATTTATTTGCATAAAAACTGCTAGTTAAACAGTTATTAAATTTATTTTGAATATAAACTGTTAGTTAATAACTGTCGTTTATTACGTGTTATATTTTATATGCTATATATATTGATGTTTGTTTAAATTGATGATGATTAAATTTAATTGGTGGATGATTGATATTGGATGAATGGATGACGTGCTCCATATTATATAAACTGCAAGTTATTATGCATTCTCATTTCATTCGGGATTGCGGTTTGAAATGATATACAACCGCATTTTTATTTTTAAATTGCGGATTGAAATGGTAAATATCCGTATCACTTGACAATAGGATAGAAAATTATATATAGGCACCGCGGTATATATATAAAATTATTTTTGAAATGATTTCTATGGTTTGGATAGGATACGGTTTAATAAATATTAAATTTTGATACTATATATATATTATTTTAAAATTTTACATATATAGTTAAATTTTGAATTTAACCTATGTATAATCTGTTAAATAAAAATGAATAAGTTGAAATGGAGTTGATAAATTTATATTATATGATTAAGTACAAGCTTAGGATATAGAGTTTAGATGATTCAAATAAAGTTAGATTGAAAGGTAAATTAGAAATTTAAGTGGAATTGAGCGTATTTAAGAATTAAACTCTATAAGTTGATGTAGAACCTTATTAAGCTTGAAAATTTTAAAGGTATGATATTTATAACCTAAATGTTATTCAAGATAAATTAAATGAATATTTCTAGTATGAATAAATTGAAGGAAATATTTAGTTATAGGAAGTTGGAGTTTTATATAAATGATTACGGATTTATTGTGCAAATATTCAAGACTAAATAATAGAACATTTAATTTGTTGAAAGAATAAATTCCAACCTTAGTTTTGAAATTATTAATACTCAAAATGGATATATATATATATATATTGAAATTGAAGTTGGTTTGGAAACTGAAAGTGAAATTTAAATTTATGGTTTAGACTTCATTTAAAGAAAATATATTTGTAAAGGCATGGAAATTATTTTTCTTTACAAAGTAATTTTAAAATTAAACTATTTTATTTTATATACTGTTGAATATCCAAACCATTCAATTTTTAGAAGCTATGGTTTTTAAGCTATGAATTTCGAAGTATTATGTTTTGAAAGTTATAATCCAAGTGTTTGGTTTCCAGATATTATAAATTTTAAGCAGTATGATTTTGGAAAAGAAATATATTTGAAATAAAAATTATATTATTGATTTTGGTTTTTTTAAAAATAATATCAAAATGAGTTGTTTGGAAATGGAAATGATATAGTATTTATGCGTTTTGAAATGGATAATTATTTTCTGGTTTCAAAGTATAAACTTTTTAAATGACCGCGGTGTTATAATAACGTTTGGTTATTGACGAGGCCGGGATCGGAAGTTGTCATACTCTCTGCCAACCCCGAAAACCACTGTAACAACCGTGTACGCGGTGGAGATTCCAGAATGAAGTAGGATGGTGGTGGCGTTTCCTTTAAGGTAAATACGTGGACCCGACTGCCGTGAGTTGGCATAAGGTGGCTAAAACAGGAATGATCGACGGGTTAATAAGGTAGCTCCTTTGATCGGACACATCCCTTCGATATTATACTTTGACTTTGGATTGATTCGGTGGCCACTTTTGATTTTATTTGGGGGTGTGGCTCGAGGTGGGCGGTAGCTGCGCGCTGCGCGTTACCACCGACCCGGAAGCGTAATTGGTATATCTACCCTGGCATTGCCTAGTTGTGCCGTGTCACCTACCCTATCGCGCCTTGTACCAGTTTCTATTCGTGTCGTACCTATGGAGTATCCTCTGGTAGCCTCCTGATCAGGAGGTATTATGGTACTGTATAGACAATTGGCATTTTACGTGTTAAGGTGGAAAATGTAAAGCCTTAACGCTATTTAAAAGTAAGTTTATTTTACAATTAGACACTATTATAATAGTGAAATATACTACATAGTAAATAGTTTAACGGATCCTTAGGAGATGTAAATCCCGAGCATCTCTTGAGTTACTGCACTTATATTTATTTCTGTTAATTTAAATCAAATAAGATCTTTTAGTTCTGACTCAAGTGTTTTTGTCTTTTCAAATTCGCTCGGGTCAGTCGAGCGTTTCAGGATTTGAAAATTTAGCTCTAGAAGACGAGGACGAGGATTTGTATTATTATTATCTAGTATATTATTCCACTACACTATTTAATTCCGCTGCATTGATTATGACTGGTATGTGAACTCTGATATTTATTGTATAAAGAAGAATCAAATGTTTGTAAACAGTTTATGAACTGTACATTTATTATTATATTTTATCCTTCCGCTATGAGATTCTGTTTTGTTTTTCTTTCCCTGCTTTTTCCTTATTTACCCCATAACAATCCGCACTTCCGTATGGTTTGAATTGGCACGTGTGTCGATTTAAAGCGTGCGAAAAGGCGGGACGTTACAGTTGGTATCAGAGCTTTGGTTTAGCGATAAACCTTAGCTTTGTAAGGTTTGACTCTTTATTAATAGGGTAGTAATACCCTATGGGAGTCGCTGAGTGTATATATATGAGAGAGCGTATTTGTTAGTGTTATAAAAAGGTTTTAATATTGTGTTAATCTGTTCCGTTTTGTATTTATAAATTCTGGTTGGTGCATGGGACGCTATGACATCAATAGGAATTTCTAAACACTTAATAGGACAGACCGATATAATATTTGTTTTTAATATAGGTTAATGAAATAATTTTTCCTATTATATTTTCTATATATAAAATAAAAAATTTCAAATGATATCTATATTTGGCTGCAATAGATTGGTTGTTAGGTGATAAAGGGTATAGATAATAGTAGAAATAAGATTGAAAAATAAAATAAATGAAATTAGGAAATTTAGAACTTAAGCTCCGGGGTTTTGAAATCTTTCGAATAAATTTTGGAATATAATAATATTGTTTATAAGTATTTTCTGATATAAATATTTAATATAATTTGGAAGAACTGTTTTAAAGAAGATTTTGGAGAAAATAAGTTTTGTACTTTCCTCTGTGTCCCTGGAAGATAATTTCGATGATGGTGGTCGCATCATCGACTTTCATTTTCGAGTTTCGAAAGGGGAAGTCCACTGTAGTAGTTCTACTGCAGATTCATTTTTGAAAAATATATAAATTTTGAATTGTTTTAAATATAATTAGAGATATATAAGTTGTAAGAATATATTAATCTACTGTTTTAAAATAAATTGAAAATTTAACCCGGTATTAAATTCTTAAATTTCCATTAATTAATTGTTCAATTATTGTAGTGAAATGAAAGATAAGTAATTAATAATTGAAACCTCTAATTTAGGTAAGAGATTTAATGCTAAGTTATAAAGGAAATAAAGAGGAAGTTGAAACAGTAACTTATAAGACAAAAGGTAAAATTTTTATTGAACAATGAATTAATTAAAAGAAATGGGAAAACTTGTATAACTTTCAAATTACACACTTAAATAACATATATATAACTTACCAAATATTAACAGTTGAAATGTTTAATAAGAAATGTAATGGAAATTATACAAGTAAAAGTAGGTAATGAAGTATTCAATGAATTTTCTATTATAAATGAGAATTTAATGTTATAAACTTAAGTTATAATTGAAATTTTACTATAAGTAAATATAATTAAAGGTAAGTAATTCAAATAGATGATTTTCAACTTAAGTAAATAAAATGGAAATACTAAGAAATTAAATGGGACATGATTACTATTAATAAACAAATGTAAATAAATGAGGGCATGCAATAAATGAATGAATAATTATAATGAAATAAAAAGAACTGGCATGACCTGAGTTAATGGAAATGAATAATTGTAAGTAATAAGTGAAATTAAATGAAACAAACATTGAATGAGTAAATGAAATTAAAAGTTTGTTATAAATAAATGTAAGTTATAAAAGGAAAATTTACGTGGTATGAGAAAAAAAAAGGAAATTAAACAACAAATGTATGAATGAAATTAATAAGGATAAACAAAAAAAATTGTTGTTCAAATTTGGTTGTTGTTTGGTTATGGTTGTTTGGGTAAGATACTTTAAAAATTGGGTTTGGGAGAATGAATAATCTATTTAGTTTTATCTAAGACTGTTGAGTAAATGATGCGCTAGTAGTTATTTCTTTATTCCGTACAATTTAAAAGTTTTGAACCGAACAACTATTTGTTTGTTTGATTGAATGGTTACTTTGTATTTGTTGTGTGTGCTGTTTGTTGAAATTGATGGTTGTTGTATTGATTTGTTGTTAGTGATTAAAACTGTTAACTCCTATGTTCAGCGACTCAGTGACACAAAGAAGTAAGCGACCTACGACATAAGGACCTAACGACCTAACATAGGTAGCGGGCTAAGCGACCTAACTTCTGAAGTGGAGAAGCGACTTAAGAAGGTTAGCGACTTAACAACTTATGCAACTCAGCGACTCAACGAGTTAATGAATCAACAGCGGGTTAGCGACTTAGAACTCAAGCGACTTAACACTCAAGTGGCTTAACGACTTAAGGAGAGCAGCGACTTAAAGGAGTAGATGGACCAGCGACTTAGTGACCTATTGAGTTATCGACCTAACGACTTAAGTGGCTACGACCTAACTTCCTAAAGGAATGGAACGACCTAAAGGTGGACGACCTAACTGCCTAAAAGAATGGGACGACCTAACGACCTAAAGGTTAACGACCTAATGGCTTAAGTTCCCTGCGACCTAAAGAGTTAAAGCGACAACGACCTAATGATTTGATAACCTATTTTAGGTCGTTCACGACTTAATACTTGGCGAAAAAACTATGCCGCTTCCCTAGAAGTCGCTAGGTCCTACCCGTAGGTTCGTATGAATAAGTGCAGGCCATTTAAGTCGTAACTTGTATGTCTTTAGCTCGCCAACACTTCTTTAGGTCGCCCACACTTCTTTAGGTCGCTCACGACCTTCCTTAGGTCGCTCACGACCAAAGGCCTGTCCAAAATTTTCTATCAATACACCCTAAGCTCCAACATGAAGGGGACTTTTCCGATCATTTTCTTCAAAGCATCGAGACTCTGCCATCTGGAAGCCGAGCCTTACTCCAGCATTCGAAACTCACAAGAAGCCTCAGTCAACTTCAAACAGGGACTCAACATATTCAACCATGAATTCAGAGAACTCCCTTGCATCGAAGTTTTTCTAGCTACTTGTCTTTTGAAGTGAATTGTAATTGAAGGAAATTGTAAAGGATTGTAATCATATAAGTAGTAAAAAAAGGATTGAAGTGGACGTAGGCTTGATTATAAGCCGAACCACTATAAACTCTGTGTCTCTTACTACTTTTTCTGATTCCCGTGTTAACGGGTGGTGCTTTCATTCAGTCTTTATTTGCATCGGGGTGTTAGCATCTGACTTTTTACGTTAACATTTTTGGTGCTTTCATTGTGAGTTGAACTCAGGATACTGTCATCATAGCTTCACCGGAATTTGTAGAAAGGATCTCTCTAAAAACCAGGAGTTCATCAGAAATAATGATCCCCGGAAGTAAACGCAAGTCTGTTAGATACGACGATGTTCGCGAGACTACTGCCACTTCTCCTCTTTTAAGTCAAGTAACTCCAACCGTCGGAGTTACACGGGCAGAGCTGGATGCCGTGGTATCTGGGCTACATCGACAAATGGAAGCTCAGAATAACCTAATGATGGAAAGGTTGAATGCTTTATTTGAGGCAAACCGCCAGCCGACAACTAAGGAGGGAAACCTAGCCGATGAAGTGCAGAATGTAGAAGGAAGGAATATCCCTTAAAGGCCAACTGACCCAGTGGAAAGGACCAATCCCCAAGCCGGAGGATCGGGGCCGCAACCAACCCTCCGTGAGCGATTGTCAAGACAAAATTCGGAGAGAATAGCTGATGTTTGTCCCGCTGAGCCTCAAAATGATGAAGAGTATTTCTCAGGCATGGTTCTTCAGATTATGAAGGAAAGTATGCAGAGAAATGAAGATGAGAAAGAATGGGGTTTCGCTCCTAGAAAAACTCCATTCACTGAAAAGATCTTGAAAGCAGAATTCCCAAGGAAGTTTGTCCCTCCAACTATTCCAGCTTACGAGGGAACGAGCGATCCTAATGAGTTTCTGTATAAGTATGATTGGCACATGACGGGTGCCAGAGCCTCTGATGAAATCAAATGCCGGTATTTTCCGGTATACCTGGAAGGAGTTGCTTTACTTTGGTTCACAAAGCTGCCGGTCCGATCGATAGACCAATTTTCTGATTTGACTCGGAAATTCAAGGAACAGTTTCGATTATATGCGTCAAAGGCAAAGGATATAATGTCGTTATCAAGCTTGGAGCAGAATCCTGGAGAATCCATTAGAACTTTCTTGAATCGCTTCAATATAGCTCTGGCTGAAGTGGACAATGCAGAGCCGAGAATGATTTTGACGTACCTGATGAAGGCTATTGATAAGACAAGTGAGTTCGGAAGGTGGTTGAAAATGAAAGAACCGAATTCGCTTGACAAGTTTTATAAGAAAGCCGATGAATTCATGCGCCTGGAAAGCCTCCAAGCACCGGCTAAGGTGGTATCGACAGGGGCTGGAAATAGTAATGCTGTTCCAAATAAGAAGGAATCTGGCAATCAGAAGAGGGGAAACGATGGTCAGAAGAAACAAGGAGATGCAAAGAAAGGTCATCCCTTCAACTTCACCCCTCTGACTAATACCCTGGAGAACATCTACTTTGCAAACAAAGACACGGTCGAATTCTCCGCACCAGCTAAGCAAAGAGTTAATAGGAAAGCTGAGAAGAATGGAAGGTTTTGCCGGTTCCATAACCAACCTGGGCATGATACTAATGAGTGCCGTCACTTGACGGAGGTAATTGAGGAACTATTGAAGGAAAACAAGCTCCAGCAATATGTAAAAAGGAACAAGAATGGCCCGACTTCGTCAACTCAAGGACCACAGGTTCCTGTTCATCGTCCTAGCTCAAGTGAAAAGGCGGCAGCTCATGAATCAGAGAGGCCTGTTATAAATGTGGTTACAGGGGGCCCTCAACCAGTTGGCAGGAGTTGGGGCGAGATGGAAAGATACGCCCGTGCTTTGAAGTATGCACCGACAGATGAAAGTGTTTTTGTGTTAGAAGATGCTGCGCCCCTGAAGCAGCATAAAACCTTTAATGATGACATTATATTCAGTAATAGGGATTCGATGGGTGTGGAAGCTCCTACCATTGATCCTTTGGTCATCTCCGCTGGCATTGGGCCAGCTACTGTGAAAAGAGTTCTGGTTGATTGTGGAGCTTCGTGCAACATTCTCTTCAAGAAGACCTTTGATCAGATGAAGATTCCAATGGCCGACGTTCAGGCTTCATCACCAAAGATTGCCGGTTTTACTAGGGAGCCGAAACAGCCAATTGGGACTATCGATCTGTTCGTAGAGCTTGGAGAGGGGCAGAGGAAAGTGGCTCGAAAACAGACCTTTGTTATTGTTGAAGAATTTTCTGCCTACAATGCCTTCCTAGGCCGACCAACTCTAGCAGCATTTAAAGCTATTCTTGCCCCGTGGTGTCTGACCATAAAATTCCCCAAGATAATGGAGTCGGTGTGGTGAAAGGGGATCAGAATGCTGGACGAGAATGTTATCTTACAGAGTTGCGTGAAGCGAGGAAGAGAGAAATGGGAAAAGATGCGGCATCCCCAATCCGCATCAAAGAATCAACCTTGTAGCAATTACAGGTTGGACCCTGCACAGGCGAACATAGCGGTGAACGAAGAGAGATGGATCCAAGAAAAGCCAGTGCAGGGGAAAACAGAGTGGTACCAGTTGAAGTGACAGTCCCGGTACCTGTTGACCCGAAAGACCCGAACAAAGTGTTGAATGTGGGTTCGCAGCTTAATGCAACGGTTCAAAATGTTTTGGTATCATTTCTAAAAGCAAATCTGGACGTATTTGCTCGGACTCATGCCGATATGTCTGGAATATCTCCAGAAATTGCAGTGCATACCTTGAATATTGATCTAAAGTTTACACCGGTAAAGCAGAAAAGAAGAATTCAAGGTCCTGAAAGGTCAGCAGCATTGAAAGAAGAGGTTGATCGGCTCATGGAGAATGGTTTTATCAGGGAGTCTACTTATCCGAATTGGGTCTCAAATCCCGTACTGGTTAAAAAAGCTAATGGGAAATGGAGAGTGTGCATTGACTCTTCAGATCTAAACAAAGCTTGCCCCAAGACTGCTTCCCGTTACCCAGGATTGACCAGTTGGTGGACGGAATGGCGCGGCATGAATTGCTATCTTTTATGGATGCCTACTCCGGATATAACCAGATCATGATGCATGAGCCAAATCAATAGGACACGAGCTTTATCACTGATGTTGGTCTTTACTGCTACAGAGTCATGCCTTTCGGACATAAGAATGCGGGGGCAACTTACCAAAGACTTGTTAATGCCATGTTTAAACCGTAGATTGGCAAGACTATGGAAGTTTGCGTCGATGATATGCTGGTAAAGTCAAAGAAAGCGGTGGACCACCTGGAGCACTTGGCAGAGATGTTCTCAATCCTTCGAAAGTACGGTATGAAGCTGAATCCTTTGAAGTGTTCATTTGGGGTAGAATCTGGAAAGTTTCCGGGTTTCATTGTAAGTGCAAGGGGCATTGAAGCTAATCCTGCTCAGATAACTGCCTTAAGAGAAGTCAAAGCTCCTAGAACGAAGAAGGAATTGCAAAGTCTCAATGGAAAAGTTGCTGCCTTGAGTCGGTTCATTTCCAAAGCTACTAATAAATGCATTCCATTCTTTGATGCTCTAAAGAAAGGGAGAAAAAACTTTGACTGGACTCCTGAATGCCAGAAAGCTTTCGATGAGCTGATTCGCCACATGGAAACGCCTCCTATACTTTCTAAGCCTGACAATGGTGAAGATCTTTTTGTATATTTGGCGATCTCGTCTCATGCCCTTAGCGCAGCTTTGGTACGAGAGGATGCGAAAATTCAACGCCCAGTTTACTACATCGGCAAGAGATTCACCGAGGCAGAAAAGAACTATTCGAAGTTGGAAAAGCTCGCCTATTGTCTACTGATTGCATCAAGAAAATTGAGGCCATATTTCCAAGCTCATCCCATCAAAGTCCTCACCGATCAGCCCTTGAAGCAAGTCCTATTTCGTCCTGAGACTTCGGGTCGTCTTTTGAAGTGGAATATTGAGCTCAGTCAATATGACATCACTTATCATCCTCGGAGAGCAATCAATGGACAAGCTTTGGCAGACTTCATTGCAGAATGTACAGACAAAGGTGATAGTGAGGAAGTAGTGGCCGATAATCCTTCAATCCGGTGGAAATTGTATGTTGATGGTGCAAGAAACGATTACTGTTCCGGGGCCGGGGTTGTGCTTGAAACCCCTGAAGTACGGTCACTGTGTTATGCTTTAAGATTGGAATTCCCTTCGACAAACAATGAAGCAGAGTATGAAGCTCTTATAGCCGGTTTGAGAATTGCTAAAGAATTAAACGTCAGGGCATTGCAGATCTTCAGTGATTCACAGCTTATTGTGTTTCAAGTCAAGAAAGAGTTTCAAACCAAAGGGGGAAATCTACCCGCTTACTTGTCAAGAGTCTGGGAGCTTCTTGAGGACCTGGACCATTATACGATAAACCATATACCTCGGGAAGAAAACATGAAGGCAGATTCCCTCGCGAAGTAGGCAAGCACTGGTGAAGCTCAATTATTGGGATTAGTTCATGTGGAGGTCCTGTCAACTCCAAGCATTGATGAAATGGATATAGAATGGATCATGACTATATCTCAAGAACAGGAATCATGGATGACTCCAATAAAGGATTATCTGCTCAACGGATCTGCGCCAGAAAGTTCAAAAGAGCGTCAGAAACTGTTAAGAAAGGCTTCAAGGTATACAATTCAAGATCGCCGATTGTATAGGCGGGGATTCTCAATGCCATTACTCCGATGTGTGACCAAGGAAGAAGCTGAAACAATTCTAACTGAGGTACATGGAGGAGAGTGTCGATACCATTCAGGATGTCAAACTTTAGCAAAGAAAATTCTCCATTATAAATATTTTTGGCCAGATATTAATCGTGATGCCACGAGTTACACTCGAAATTGTGACCGGTGCCAAAGATTTGCAAATATCCCAAGAGCACCCTCCACTGAGATAACACAGATGGTCAGTCCGTGGCCATTTGCTATTTGGGGAATAGATCTCATCGGGCCTCTGCCAACTGCAAAATCCAGAATCAGATATGCTATTGTTGTTGTTGATTATTATACTAAATGGGCTGAATCTGAACCCTTAGCTACTATTACCTCTAAGAAAATGATAAACTTTGTAACTAAGAATATCATTTGCAGGTATGGAGTGCCTCAAAAGATGATCACAGACAATGGAACCCAATTTGAAAGTAAAGAGTTCCAAGATTTTTGCAAAAAATTCAAGATCCAGAAAAGTTTCTCAGCAGTGGCTCATCCGTAGGCAAATGGGCAAGTGGAAGCAGTAAACAAAATTATCAAATCAACCATCAAAAAACAGCTGGAAAAAGAAAAAGGTGGTTGGGTCGATAAACTTCCGCTAGCACTATGGGCATATAGAACTACACATAAAACTGCGACGGGGCACACCCGTTTTCATTGGCATATGGATCAGAGGCAATGATTCCGGTAGAAATAGAGGTCCCTTCACATAGAAGAATCCATTTCAATCAAGACGAAAATGAAAAGCTACAACTTGAAGCCCTTGACTTCCTTGATGAAAAAAGGGAAGAAGCTGAGCTCAGAATTGCGGCTCATCAGCAAAGAATAGCCAGGTACTTCACTTCCAAAGTTCGCCGACGCAGCTTTGAAGTTGGGGATCTAATCTTAAAAAGAATTATGACACCTACAGGCGTGCTTGGACTAAACTGGGAAGGGCCGTATGTTATAGGCCAAAAGCTTCTTGATGGCACATTCAATCTTGTAACTGTCGAAGGAGACCCAATTCCAAGAGCTTGGAACAGCAATCATTTGCTTCCATATTTTACTTAAAGGCTTTAATGAAATATTATAAAAGAATGATAAATGTATGATTCTTGAATTGAAAGCCGTTGTAAAACCAGTGCAAGTGAATAATAAGAACTATAAAGTGGATGTAGGCCCAGTTCTTGGCCGAACCACTATAAATCTTGTTTTCTTTACTATTATAGACTGCTTTGCTTTATTTCGATATATAAAATACGTCAATTGTATTACTAAAATGTCGATTTAATAATGCAGGCCATAAAAACAGATCTTACCTATCACAAGACCAAGCAATCCTTGACATCACCCAACAAGCAAACGCTAAGCCGTTCAAAATTTCCATACTCAAATCCTACAAAAGAAGTGCTTCGAACAAAAGTTAGCAATTTGGCTGGAAGTGGGCCATTGCTAACTAAATGTGAATGTTTGTACAAACGAGCATCCAGTTAAATAGGCTGTGTCTGCCACCACCAACTCGCTTAACTATGAAGTATATTTCTTTGGATAAAGGAAATTGCTGGCAACTAAAAGGCAAGGGTATTTGGAAAAGATAACAGGGATCGCCAATATGAATAGATGGCAAAAGCATCAAACAGCAAAAGACCTCTTCGGAGGCACAAGCCCTCTTCGGAGGCACAACTCTTCGGAGGATAAAGACCTCAAACGGGGCATGCCAGAAGACTTTCTCAACAAAAAAGATTGGTATGGAATGACCGGGAGCACCTTCCCGACTGGAAGGCAAGGCGCTTGTTTACTAGCTGAGACAGTTTGCACAGACAAGCGTCCAAGTAACTTGCGTCCGCCCCGTGAATCCATACGATGATCGGAGGCACCTTCCCAAGTGGAAGGCAAGGCGCTTGTTCACTAGTTGAGACAATCTGCGCAAATAAGCGTCCAAGTAACTTGCGTCCGCCCCGTGAATCCGGCCAACCATGAGGAAGAAACTTCCAGGTAGTCTCCGAGGCACGCATTCCACCAAGATTTGAAATAAAACTTCACAAGTGTTGGAATATGAAAAGCCCTCTTCGGAGGCCCATTTCACCATAGTTGAAATGCTAAAAGACCTCAAGCGGTTCTCGCTAGAAAAAGAGTGTTCTTTCTCGACATAAAGTTGCGGACTGATCGGTGGCACAGAACACTTGTGTCCGCCCCGTGAATCCATCCAACTAAGAGAAAGAAGCTCCAAACTTCCAGGCAAAAGCCCTACTCAGAGGCACACATTTCACCGTGATCTGAAATAAAATTTCACACGAGTTGAAATGTGAAAAGCCCTCTTTGGAGGCCCGCTTCCCAACGAACAGGGAAAAGATAAAAGCCTCTCCCAAGAGGTAGAAACAAAAAGACCTCTTCCCAGAGGCACAATCAAAGAAAAAGACCTCTTCCCAGAGGCGCAACCAAACAAAAAGACCTCTTTTCAGAGGCACAATCAAAAACTCTCTTCAGAGGCTCAAGCAGGTTGAAACCCCTTTTTCGAAAGGCCCACTGCACTATGAAGTGAAATTCACTTGCCAAAGCAAAAGTGACCTTCTTAAAAAAAAAGTGAAGTGTGAAAACTTTGCAACAAAAAAAAGAGAAGGAGAAGACTCCTCCAATATGAAGTGCATTCTACTAAGCTAGAAAAATATTTTCTTCAAACGGAAATATTATCCTATAAAGTACAAATGCAAACTTCCTTCAAATGGATGAGTTGTTCTCTAAAGAAAGAGTACAAGTCTTCTTGAAATAGAAGAGTTGTTCTCCGAAACTTTGCCAATGTGAAAAAAGATTGCAATAAACCTATGGTATGGGGGCAATACAGTATAAACATCACAAAAATGAAGACAATCCTCAATAAACATACCATATGTTTACTGCAACCTCACATAAAGAGGATAAAGAAACTTGCATAAAAACAGAAAGTAAAAGTGTTCTCAAGTACAGACAGAAATTTGTATAAGAACCATTTTATTCCATACTATGAGAATTTTATACATATGCAGGTTTCGAAGTAAAAGAAGCGGGGACTGGTACCCGCAAAATCTCTAGTCAATACAAGCTTATATACATGCAAAAAAGCAAAAAGTAAAGCAAAGAAGGGAAAGCGGGACTCATCACTTCTTTCTCCCACCACCTTTAGAGCCTTCACCTGGCTTGATAGGCAATTTTTCAGGCCGGCTTGGGAGAGTTGGGGGAGAAGGATAGAGAGCTAGTGCTGGACCAACTTCCGTTTCCTTTTCGGTAACAGAAATGTTTCTCCCTTTCTTCTTTGAAGTTGTACGCTTCCTCCTCCTCTTTGAAGAAGACTCACTCCCCGGAGTGACAAGAGCAGACAATTTTATGTCATCGGAAAGGGTTCGCTCCGGAGATACTTCGCCTCCTTCAAGTCCTTCGGCCTTCTGCTCTTGCAAAGCAGTTGGATCGTCCAAGTCTTGAAGGGCTCCTATTAATTCTTCCTGCGATCCTGGCTGGAAAGTAGGAGCGATTTGAAAGGATGGAGGAGGAACAGCTGGAGGAGGAGAAGTTTCTATGACACTAGGCGTTTTCGCTACAGAAGAAAAGCAAAAAATATTAGTACCTCCCGCGAAGAGAGGAGATAACGGCTCATCGAGTCTTAAGTAATAAGCAAGAAATTCATCAGGCTCGGCCGAAGCAAATGAGTAATCCGCTTGACCTGGTTCGACGTTAATATTACCTGGAGAAGTGGATTTCCTAATGTCAACTTCATAAGCTTGTACTTCAGTGCTCTCTTCGCCTTCATCTCCACCCAGTGCACTTGTAATATCAGTTATGACTTTAGCAGGGGACGGAGAATGGGAACCGGAACCTGTGATATCAACGTCGGCCGAAATTGGAGGATGGAGGGCAATTAATGGTGCTTCTTTCTCTGGAAGCTCCTCTCTCATCGTCACAGCGCGCTCTCTAGCGAGCTGCTCTTTTCCTGTGGCAAGGGCTGCACGAGCTCCGTCATCCAGATAATGTGCCTCGAGTTCTTCTTCGGCATATCCAGCATCTTTAAGCATATCAAGCGCAGCTTCTCATACTTCAGCCAAAGTGATTTCATATTTGGGGCCCAAAAATGCGGGACTGCCACGCCCTAGGACACTTTGCAAGTAGAAGTCAAATAATGTCGAATTGATATCGGCTTTAGTGGCTTGATGAGCTTCTTCAGCTGCAATTTTACCGGTAACAGCCTCGTCGCGCTCTTTCTCAACTATAGCAAGTCGAGTTTTTAATGTCTCAATTTCGAGATTCTGGGAGCTGGTCTGTTGTCGCAACTGTGCAACTTCAACACGATAATCTTCTACAACCTTTTCCTGCCACTTGAGTTTATCTTCGGCCTCTCGTTGGCTAGCATGAGCATCCCGCACTTGTTGCTGAAGCACACTTTCCCTTTGAGAGTAGGAAGTGGAGGAAGTAGCAAGCTCCTCTTTAAGTTTTCCAACTTCCGCTTCAAGTTTTTCATTATAAGCGGCGATGCTCCTCATCTCTGCATCATGTTGATCGAGAGTCTTTTGCCACTCGGACTTATCGTTCTCCATGGTCAACATAGCCTCAAGGTTCGCGCGATTCACTCTCTAGAGTTCGTCAACAAGTTTCTGCCAATTCGACATTCTCTCAATATCAAGCTTGACAGCATCAAGATTTCGCAACATAGCTGGTTTGTCGATTGGAACCAGATCAAGATCAAAGCGAACTCCCTTCAAGCACCAGTTTGGAAATCGGCTTTGAACAGTAGCTGGGCCTGGTCCAACCTGATATGAGGGCCTGCCAATGATCGTCTGAATGTCGGTACGAGCGACAGCGGGAGATTGAGGAGGCACTGAAGCAATGGGCTCTTTAGGAATGTCAAATGATGACTTTTCACCATGCTTGGTCCGTTTGCTCGAATCTTCGGCAGCGTGGCTCTTTCCTTTGTCATCATGGGATTTTTTTTGAGGGAATCACCCTCTCTGTTGGAAGAGTCGTGACGTTCATCCCCTCTCCCATACCGTTCTTCGTATGTTCTTCTCTTCTGAGCTTTTCGAGCAGCCCTCTCTTCATCAATTTCCCTATGAGGGGGAAGATAGCGCCTGTAATCTTATTGACTGCGCCTTCCATACTGCTTAAATTCATCATAATACGAGCCACTTCGCCCCATTGGGGAACTTGAGATAAAAAAAAGCATAACTTGAGAATCTTCAAATTGCAAGGAGTTAAGTGCATATAAGTGCTGAAAAATCCTAAGTGTGTGCAACGTGCAGACTACGCGCGTTGAACTACGAACCAATCCTCGGTTGTGAAGGAATGATGGGTGTAGTAGCTAACATCAACTCTTGAGTCGACGGGATCTGTTGCAAAACAGAAGTTGCTTCAACCACTGAAGAGGAAACCCTAGTGGCAACAGGATCATCTTTGAAGAGTTCCTGCGAGGTGATAAACAGGTCGCTCAACCCTTCAAAAGTGTCATCCCCGCTCTGCTTGGCAGGACTTGTTTTCCTGGCTCCGTCGTCACCGGACTTCCCTGAATGTTGGGGGGATTCTCGAGGCTCTTCTTCTTCAATGACCGGGGCAAGTACAAATTTGCCAAATGACCCCGCGACATCAGTAGAAGTAGATCATTTCACCAGAGACGCCTCAGGAGCAGGATCTTTCAGTGTAGGCTCCTCAACAGAAACTGGGGCATCCGGTGCCTCGGCCGGAGAATCAGGAATTTCATAAGGCTAAGTAGAGCGGGAAGGGTGTAAGAGTCCGAATTGATGAAGGAACTCGTCTCTTACCAAAAACTTGATACTTCTCTCCTCAGCCGCCACAGCATTAAGCCTCTCAAAAGTCTGCTTGTGGCTTGGATCTCTGCAAAGAGGAGGAAGGACTGCAAAAGTAGAAAGCGAGGTTAACATTTAGCAATTTGGATCTTGCAAATCTCAGAAGAGGAAAGAATGGGGATGAGTAAGCTTACCCCCTACTCTCCAGATAGCGTAGAATCCCAGGAGGCAATGGACAAAGAAGAACTGGTTTAGGAAACCATGAGCGCTATCAGGGAGATCGGTAATAAGCTTGCGTTTCCTGGTGCTCCTTACATATATAATGGAAGGATGGTCTTTTTTCTCGCAAATGTGCTTAAATAGCAGATTTCTTCAAAGCTTGGGAGGCGATCAAGCGTCCTTCTGAAGAGAACGCATAATCCCATCAAAATGGCATAGCCGTTGGGGTGCAATTGAAAAGGAGAAATAGCCAATCGGCGAAGGATTTGTTGGAGAAAATTGTTGAAAGGAGGAATGGCTCCACAAGGGCACATTTGACGGTTGACGGCAACAAACCGAAAGGGAGGACTGTCGGCAGAATCATTTGGCCCAGGGAGAATAGCATCTGCTTCTACGATCCCAAATTGGGCGCGTAACTGGTTAAACACCCGGTAACTCAGGGTAGTTGGAGTTCTTTCTGGTGGGTTGACCAGTGGACTAGCCATCGGGAGGGCCTCTCCAGTTGGTTCTACTCCTTCTTCTTGATGAGAAGCCATTCTACATATGCAGCCAGATATTCAAATATGAAGGTGCACGTTTCCTAAATGTGTGAAGTGTTGTGCAAAACTAGTAGAGTGACAAGCAAACATGACTGAAATTAAATTAATAAACATGAAAAATTTCAGGACTTGTCCGAATACAAGTGCAGTACCGATGCAAAAAATCAGCTCTAGTTGATTAATATCGCTTTACTACTTCACTTGAATTCGTTGAATCGCAGCATTTCATACGATTTCTTTAAGTTTATTATATTTTATTGACTTATCTGTCATTTGATGTGGGCAATCAGTGGCAGTATATTCGCCCTAGTTTTCTGCAAATGTTAAATTTAGCAGGTTATTAGCATCAAATTTGGTATAATCTGTTAAGAAAGCATAGCAAAGTACAACGAAGTTCAAACGATTCAAAGTTCAAGCAATTCAGAGTTTAGGCAATTCAGTCCGGCAGTTCAAGTTAAGCACTCAAGTTGAGATTATGCTTCTAAGTGTGAATTCGAGTTGAACATCCAAGTATTAAATCGTCCACGACTTAAAAGATTTCTTACGAGTTAAGTTAAGTCGTTGGTTCTTTAAGTCATTGGTCCTTTAAATCGTGAGGCATAGTTAGGAGAAAAGGCTTCAGTTCAAAGTGACGTGAATTTCTACAAGTCCTAGCTCGGCCGCGACTCAAGGCTTATGTCGCATCTAGTTAAGTCGCGAAGGTTTATAGGTCGAAGGTTTATAGGTCGCGAATTTTTATAGGTCGAAGGTTTATAGGTTGTGAAGGTTTATAGGTCGGAGGTTTATAGGTCGCCCAAAATTGCTGGGTCATGTCCAAGCTAATGTCTTACTTCACTCAACCGGCAAACCTCCAATCTAATCGGTAACTCGTCATCCTTTTAAACCCATTAACCCGATTAACCGCGAATCCTTTCCTCTGCTCAAACCTCTAAAAAGCATCATCTTCTCCTTCGAATCTCCAAGAACCATTACTAAACCTCTCGGATTCAAAGCATTTATTAGCTTCGAAGCTAATCGCTAGCAATTCGACAGGAATCAAAGGGCGAACTCGAATATCAAATTGCAACATAACAACAGAAATCGTGTGGAAATGGTCATGGGGGAATCGGCGACAAACGCAGCAAACAAAAGCTCGAGATTACCTAAATTCACTGATAGAATCAACGGTTGAAAGAAGAAAATGATTTTGTGTTAAGTCTCTAAGCCTGAAAGTTTGGTTAATGGCGGCTTGGAACGATAGAACAGATGGAATAAAGAAGAAGCGAGCCAAGTGATTTATATGGGGAGAAAAGAGGAAGGCATATCGTCGCACGACCTGGTGAACCCAATGAGTCGCCCACGACTTAGGGACAGTCGAAGCACACGACCTACGACCTAGGCATGTACTTCGAGAGGCAAATGTTAACTCCTATGTTCTGCGACTCAGTGACACAAAGAAGTAAGCGACCTACGAGATAAGGACCTAACGACCTAACATAGGTAGCGGGCTAAGCGACTTAACTTCTGAAGTGGAGAAGCGACTTAAGAAGGTTAGCGACTTAACAACTTATGCAACTCAGCGACTCAACGAGTTAATGAATCAACAACGGGTTAGCGACTTAGCACTCAAGCGACTTAACACTCAAGCGGCTTAACGACTAAAGGAGAGCAGCGACTTAAAGGAGTAGATGGACCAGCGACTTAGTGACCTATTGAGTTACCGACCTAACGACTTAAGAGGCTACAACCTAACTGCCTAAAGGAATGGAACGACCTAAAGGTGGACGACCTAACTGCCTAAAAGAATGGGACGACCTAACGACCTAAAGGTTAACGACCTAATGGCTTAAGTTCCCTGCGACCTAAAGATTTAAAGCGGCAACGACCTAATGATTTGATAACCTATTTTAGGTCGTTCACGACTTAATACTTGGCAAAAAAACTATGCCGCTTCCCTAAAAGTCGCTAAGTCCTACCCGTTGGTTCGTATGGACAAGTGCAGGCCATTTAAGTCGTAACTTGTATGTCTTTAGCTCGCCAACACTTCTTTAGGTCGTCCACACTTCTTTAGGTCGCTCACGACCTTCCTTAGGTCGCTCACGACCTAAGGCCTGTCCAAAATTTTCTATAAATACACCCTAACCACCAACATGAAGGGGACTTTTCCGATCATTTTCTTCAAAGCATCGAGACTCTGCCATCTGGAAGCCGAGCCTTACTCCAACATTCGAAACTCACAAGAAGCCTCAGTCAACTTCAAACAGGGACTCAAAATATTCAACCATGAATTCGGAGAACTCCCTTGCATCGATGTTTTTCTAGCTACTTGTCTTTTGAAGTGAATTGTAATTGAAGGAAATTGTAAAGGATTGTAATCATATAAGCAATAAAAAAAGGATTGAAGTGGACGTAGGCTTGATTATAAGCCAAACCACTATAAACTCTGTGTCTCTTACTGCTTTTTTCAGCGAATTACTGCTTTTTCTGATTCCCGTGTTAACGGGTGGTGCTTTCATTCAGTCTTTATTTGCATCGAGGTGTTAGCGTCGGATTTTTTATGTTAACAAAAACCACTTAAATATTTCACTTTATATAAATTGTTAACCCTTTTAAATTTTTAAGCGCAATGTAGGTTATGGAAGCAATTGCTACTGTTTTTGGTTCCATAAATTAAGCGTAAATTTGCTCGACAAATAGGTACGTTTCGGATTACGGTTTATAGCGCTATTCATATATTTTCTCGAGTTGGGATATAATATTTTGGATAATATATGTAATATAAATGTTATATTTTGATATTATATTTTGTCCCGAGCCTCTCCGCACAAAGGAGACTCTGCCAAAATTTTCCGTAAATTTTGGACTTAGAAAAATTTGAAAATGTTTACAAACTTTAACAATTTATGTATAAAGGATTTAAATGGGTATAAATTGGTATATTTTATGTTAAATTATTTTATTTTGTAAACCTATTTGTTTATAAATGTAACTAAGAAAGATATATTGTTTTCTTATTTCTTCTTTTCCCTTCTTTTTCTTTTCGGGGACGAAAATTTTGAGTGGAGGAGAGTGTAACGACCCGTAAATTTCTATAATTTGATTTGTTTATTTAATAGGATTTCTGTAATTTATTTTAGTAGAAACAATAAAGGGGATAAATAAATGTTAAAATGAAGGCTAAAATAAATTATGTAAATGGTAACTTAAAACCTATTTATAGAAATTTGAATAAAATCCAAATGAATTGAGTAGAAAAAAAAGATTCTTACGTGGATATAAAATTTAATATGAGAAATTAATGAAAATATTAAATTGATTTAGTGTAATAAAAGAGTGTAAACGGTAATTGGAATAAATTTAGGAATCATGTTATTGCAAGTTAAAAATTTATAAATTTTGATAAATAGTAGTTGTGTGAAGAATAAATATACAAGTATATTAAAAGTTATAATAGTGGGTTACTAGTAAATTCACTCAATTACCAATAAAAGACAACTAGAAGTGCCTTGCTGATAATTTATAGCATAACTGAAAAGAGTAAATGTATTCATTAGAATATTAGTTGAAATTGGGTAGGGAGTATAAGTAACAATGTTAATACAAGGTAAATAATGTAAAATTTAAGTTAATGATAACGAATAGTGGTTAATTTAAATTTTGTAACGCATATTATGAATTACCTGCTTATTTGTTAATGGAACTAGAATTTGCAATGAGTGATAATAAAATAAATGAATGTTACACTTATGGAAAGTGAAATAACGGTCGTTTAAATGTTGAGTAATGATAGGGTTGTATTTATTAAGCGTTGCTTTAATAAGTATGATAAATTGTTTAATTAATACAAGATAGTAATTTGGGTAATACAAAGTATGAAACTAAGAGATAAATTTGAAGAGGATATTTAGTTGTAATTAATATATTTGACAAAAATATAATAAATGTAGTGAAATCAAAATTTGTAGAAATTGTGAGGTTTTGATTGATTGGAATTTGTAGATTCAGGAATGGATTAAAGGTTATTGGTTTAAACAAGTAATCAATTGAAATAAAATTTAATCTTTGAATGTTATGTTAAGGTAAATTTAATGTTATGCAATTGAGATAAAAAAATAGAAAATGTTAAAGTATCTGTATGTATATATATATATATTAAAATAAATGGTACCCAGGATGGTAATAGGATAAATAGTGAATTTAAAGAATGGGAATCAGAATTTATTTATCTATATTGAAACTTAAAGTCCAATAATTGAATGTAATTGCAATTAAATGAGACTGGATATAGTAAATAATTCGTTATTTGAAATAAAGAAAATATGAGGAATTTATTTGATAATTTGGAATTCAATGTTTAATCCATCTGTTTTACAGAAATGAATGGAAAACTAATTAATTTATTTAACTAAACGAAATTTTAAGATATTATTTATAATTAGGAAATTTAATGAAATTAAGGATTTATATTGAAATTTATAAACTTACCTTCTTTAATTTTGACATCTAAACTTGTTGGAATTTTGATTTAAGAAATTGTAAATATGATAAAGGTGTCAAATTTAGAATTTAAATTATAAAATTAAATTTAATCAATTTATTTAATTAATTTAAAAATAGCCATTTTGGCCACTGACTCGGATTTCGATGAAACCAGTTTCATCGGATCCATATCGGTGTATTATTGTAGGGTTTCAAGTTTCGTAGCGATCGGACTTGTCGTTTGATCGTACGAACGCAAAATGCCTTGAAATCGATTTAATTGAAATCAATTTGAAATTATTGATTTCAGCATAACTTCTTCATACGATCGAATTTGGAGGTGAAACTTTTTCCATCGCGCTCAGAATATTTTAAAACACCTATTTTGATATATGGGTTTACCCAATTTCGTTCCGGAGTCAGAATGGGCTTTTTGGGCCACTTTGGAGCTAGCACGTATATCCAACCTGATCCATCTATTCAAATTCTGACCTACCTATATAAACTCAGTTATAAACCCTAGCCTCCATCTATTCTCATTTGTTGTACGTTCATTTCCTCAGCACCTCCTCTTCCCCATGGCTGCTAACCCTACATCCACTTTCAAACATCAAATCAAAAGGCAAAATTTCAAACACCTCAGAAAATTTCCAAAAAAAATATATGTTGAAGTTTTTGACGATCACAACTCAGATCTGCAATTTGTTTCTCGATTCGAGTTATGGTTTGGCCTAAAATCAGCGATAAATTTTCGGCCGTTCGCATGTTATTGACGGATTGGATGGTGGATCTGCGACCTAAGAACGATCGGAGGGTTGCGTTGGGTAGAGGGCGACAAGGGCTCTCAATCCATACGGCTACCCCAGGTCAGAGGTGCTTGGATTTGATGGAATTGGTCGAAGAACGTGGCGGTGGCGAACACGACTTGGGTGACCGAAATTCGTGTCGTGGGTGCAGGAGGGGCGGGCGGCCGTCGAGAATGCAATGGTGGTGGCTGATCGTAACCAAAAGCAACGTGGTGGCGGCGACAATTGCGAATAGGATTTGAAGGTGGCGGCTCGTTTTCGACCTGGAGAAGGGTTGCGCGTTTTCCCTACTGTAGCGTGCTTAGGGCTTTGCTGACGTGGCCTCTGATAGGGTTAGTTTTATTTAATTTTTATTTTAGATTTCAAATCGAATAACTTTTGCGTACATGATCCGATTTACACGCAATTTTTTTTATTAGGATCGTAATAAAATTCTGGACTCGATGACGTAGGCTTGGACAAATTCTGAGACGGTCAAATTTTTGGGTCTAAATTGAATTTAAATTCGATTTAAATTCAAAAGGTGAGTGTTTTAACCAACTCACAACTTCTCAAATTTCTTATGTTTGTTAAATTGATTTTAGATATGAGTAGAAATTTATTTATGACTGTTTGGCATGTTTTATTCATTATCTCCGTTAAATCGGATTTATTTAATTTAACTGTTAATTAATTTTATTATTGCATATAAATTGACAGTTAAAATTTATTTATTTGCATAAAAACTGCTAGTTAAACAGTTATTAAATTTATTTTGAATATAAACTGTTAGTTAATAACTGTCATTTATTACCTGTTATATTCTATATGCTATATATATTGATGATTGTTTAAATTGATGATGATTGAATTTAATTGGTGGATGATTGATATTGGGTGAATAGATGATGTGCTCCATATTATATAAACTACAAGTTATTATGCATTCTCATTTCAATCGGGATTGCGGTTAGAAATGATATACAACCGCATTTTTATTTTTAAATTGCGGATTGAAATGATAAATATCCGTATCACTTGACCATAGGATAGAAAATTATATACAGGCACCGTGGTATATATATAAAATTATTTTTGAAATGATTTCTATGGTTTGTATAGGATACGGTTTAATAAATATTAAATTTTAATACTATATAAATATTATTTTAAAATTTTACATATATAGTTAAATTTTGAATTTAAGCTATGTATAATCTGTTAAATAAAAATGAATAAGTTGAAATGGAGTTGATAAATTTATATTATATGATTAAGTACAGGCTTAGGATATAGAGTTTAATGATTCAAATAAAGTTAGATTGATAGGTAAATTAGAAATTTAAGTGGAATTGTGCGTATTTAAGAATTAAACTCTATAAGTTGATGTAGAACCTTATTAAGCTTGAAAATTTTAATGGTATGATATTTATAACCTAAATTTTATTTCAAGATAAATTAAATGAATATTTCTAGTATAAATAAATTGAAGGAAATATTTAGTTATAGGAAGTTGGAGTTTTATATAAATGATTATGGATTTATCGTGCAAATAATCAAGACTAAATAATAGAACATTTAATTTGTTAAAAGAATAAATTCCAACCTTAGTTTTGAAATTATTAATACTCAAAATGGATATATATATATATATATATATATTGAAATTGAAGTCGTTTTGGAAACTGAAAGTGAAATTTAAATTTATGGTTTAGACTTCATTTAAAGAAAATATATTTGTAAAGCCGTGGAAATTATTTTTCTTTACAAAGTAATTTTAAAGTTAAACTATTTTATTTTATATACTGTTGAATATCCAAACCATTCAAGTTTTAGAAGTTATGGATTTTAAGCTATGAATTTCGAAGTATTATGTTTTGAAAGTTATAATCCAAGTGTTTGGTTTCCAGATATTATAAATTTTAAGCAGTATGATTTTGGAAAAGAAATATATTTGAAATAAAAATGATACTATTGATTTTGGTTTTTTTAAAAATAATATCAAAACGAGTTGTTTGGAAATGGAAATGATATAGTATTTATGGGTTTTGAAATGGATAATTATTTTCTGGTTTCAAAGTATAAACTTTTTAAATGACCGCGGTGTTATAATAACGTTTGGTTATTGACGAGGCCGGGATCGGAAGTTGTCATACTCTCTGCCAACCCCGAAAACCACTGTAACAACCGTGTACGCGGTGGAGATTCCAGAATGAAGTAGGATGGTGGTGGCATTTCCTTTAAGGTAAATACGTGGACCCGACTCCCGTGAGTTGGCATAAGGTGGCTAAAACAGGAGCGATCGACGGGTTAATAAGGTAACACCTTTGATCGGACACATCCCTTCGATATTATACTTTGACTTTGGATTGATTCGGTGGCCACTTTTGATTTTATTTGGGGGTTTGGCTCGAGGTGGGCGGTAGCTGCGCGCTACAAGTTACCACCGACCTGGAAGTGTAATTGGTATATCTACCCTGACATTGCCTAGTTGTGCCTTGTCACCTACCCTATCGCGCCTTGTACGAGTTTCTATTTGTGTCGTACCTATGGAGTATCCTCTGGTAGCCTCCCGATTAGGAGGTATTACGGTACTGTTAGACTATTGACATTTTACGTGTTAAGGTGGAAAATGTAAAGCCTTAACGCTATTTAAAAGTAAGTTTATTTTACAATTAGACACTATTATAATAGCGAAATATACTACATAGTAAATAGTTTAACGGATCCTTAGGAGATGTAAATCCCGAGCATCTCTTGAGTTACCGCACTCATATTTATTTCTGTTAATTTAACTCACATAAGATCTTTTATTTCTGACTCGAGTGTTTTTGTCTTTTCAAATGCGCTCGGGTCAGTCCGAGAGTTTCAGGTTTTGAAGATTTAGCTTTGGAAGACGAGGACGAAGATTTGTATTATTATTATCTAGTATATTATTCCACTACACTATTTAATTCCGCTGCATTGATTATGATTGGTATGTGAACTCTGATATTTATTGTATAAAGAAGAATCAAATGTTTGTAAACATTTTATGAACTGTACATTTATTATTATATTTTATCCTTCCGCTGTGAGATTCTATTTTGTTTTTCTTTCCCTGGTTTTCCTTATTTACCCCATAACAATCCGCCCTCCCGTATGGTTTGAATTTGCACGTGTGTCGATTTAAAGCGTGCGAAAAGGCGGGACATTACAAACCTGCCATAATGTAATATGTTTCCAATTCCAATAAAAAGCGACCCACCCAATAGTATTTAACATCTAGAAAATTGCCTAATAAAACTCTCTTTCAAAGAATAGACTATTCAAACCCCCCCAATTAATATGCTGGTATTCGGATCCACATGCTTTGTTCAAATTCGCTCCACTCCTCCACAAGACAAATTAAGCCCTACATCTCACCCTTGTTTTAAAGTATATCATGTTTATTGACGGCATGGTCTTACAAGATACCCTTATTTTGAAGCGTTTTAGGATATAATAAATCTATTGGATTTGAGTTTTCTCATGCTGCTTTATTAGACTTACGTGTGTGTTATTGTCTTATAATGCTCGGGTCAGCCTGAGTATGTTTGCAGATTTAGCTGCACTTTATTGGAGCTTTTGGAGAGGAGTTGGATGATTTCCTACCATACTTTATTTCAGCTATATTACTTGACTTATTTCTAATAGAATTTGTGAGGACATATTGTTATAACTGTCCAAGCTAATGATAGATTAGTTTTCTCTAATTGATATATAATATAAAGGTTTTCTTTTTGATAAAGACCTTTTGAGTGAGATTCTTATATTATATTCTCTTCTTTCTTATTCCATTTCTTTTTTTTTATTTACCCTAACAATTCGTCTTTCTCGACACTTGGGTGGTCTGCATGGCAATACCTTGGGTGCATTAGTGTTGACATTTGAGGGTCGAAATGGTCGATCGTTACATTTGATATCAGAGTTAAAGGTTAAGCGAGAACCTTAGTTTTGGTGGGTATAACTCATTGAGAGATAGGGTGCTGGAACGCCTTATTATGAGTTAAGTTTATATATACGATAGTGCATATTTGTTAGTATTACAAAAATATTTTGTATTATGTTGACTGGGTTTGTAGAGTGGCTTATGGATTCTGATCAATGCGTGTAACGACCCAGAATTTTTAGTAATTAAAATTTGGATATTTAATTAATTTTAAATATTAATAAGTGAATTTATAAGTTGAATAAATTTTTATTTCGAATAATTTGATTTAATTGGATAATTAAATCGATAATTTAATATGTTAAATTATGGAAATAATTGAAAATTGAGTTAAATATGATTGAAAATGATTTGTAAAATTTTATTTTATCATATTGAAGTTAGAACGATATTTTAGAACTTTTAAAATCGAATTAAGAGTTAATTTGTGAAAATTGAATATTTTAATATTTAAATCGACTAGTGAAAATAGCCAATTTTTGAACAGTCTCAGAATTGAACGATACCAGTTCCATTGGATCCGTAATAGTTAGTTATTACCGGTTTTCAATTTTCATGTCAATCGGAGTTATCGTTTGATCGTAGCAGCTCGAAACGCATCAAAATTGTTTTAATATTAATTTGGCGAGTTAAAATAGCCATTTTTCAAAAAGTCTCAGATTTCGACGAACCCAGTTTCATCGGATCCGTAACGTGATATTATTGTAAGGTTTAAAATTTCGTGTCAATTGGATTTACCGTTTGTCCGGTACAAATTAAAACGCCTAGAAAATCGTTTAAACCAGTTTAATTTAAATTGAACATTTATAGCCACAACTCGCACAGATGTCCGAATTAGCTTCCGAAACCTATTCCATTGTGTCCAGAACGCGGGATAAACCCTAGGAACGTCAGTTTCGGCGTGTAAATCGAAGTTTGAAAATTGAAGATGAATAGTGTTTTCGTTTGAAAACTTATAAAAGGAACCCCCATCATCTTCATTAGCCAAACCCTAATCTAAAATATGCAGCCGCCACTTCTTTAACCAAAGGCCAGAAACGTCTCTTTTTCTCCTCCTCTTATCTCTTCATCCACTCAACGATTCAAGAAACTTACAACTAGAAAGATGTAGAGCACGTTGAGATCCTTATATTCAACGGTGGTGATCGTCTATGGAGGCGTAGATCAACGGGAAAGTGGCTGCACAGGCCATACGCTCGGCCTCGTTTTCTGTGCGAATAGCTCGACCGAGCTCTATGATGTTTGGGCCGAAGGTATAGTGTGGGGAGGCGAGGAGAATGCAAGTCTCTGATCGAGTTTTAATCGAGTGAAGAGGCTCGAGTTTCAAACCCTAAGTGATGTAATGGGTTCGACCTTTGCTTATTATCGTACTGGAGGTGTTACACGTTGGGGAAGATAAAGGACGTGCGGCCTGATGTGGATGCAGGAGAAATCAAAGGCCCATGTTAGTGTGGGTTTAAAAATTAAATTAAAAGTTGTAATTAAATTATAGTTTAAATTGTATTAACTTGTAAAATTCATATCTTTGTCATACGAGGTCGAAAACGCGCGAAACCAGTTGCGTTGGAATCGTATGGACGAGCACTACGCGATGAAATTGGATTGGAGTCGTTTGGAGTTAGTGAGAATTTCGTGTAAAATTAAACGTCCGTTTAATTTTATTCGAAATAAATCGCTAAAACGGAAATTAAAATCAAGGTGAGAACTTCTCACTCAATCGAATCAGTTTCGATTTTATTTTAAATAGTTAGATTTAAAATATTTGAATGTATGTTTGAATGATGATTGTTATCTATTGATTGTTAAGATAGACATTATGCGCCGTTAGTAAGCGGATGTTATTTATTAAAAACATATACCGCGAATATTTCATAAACAGTGAAATTGGTATTATATATAATACCAATATATATATATTGGCATATGTATATATTAGAGTTATTGATTTCCCGCATTTGTTTAGCGGATGAGACCCTATTGCGCCGTCTATTAAGCGGATAATATTATTAATCCCATATACCGCGATAATTTCGTACTGGAGCGAAATTGGTATTGTGCTAATGTTTGTGGATGCAGGAAAACAGGTTGGAGGGATCCAACTGGATTCCTCAACGGTATTTATTTGATTTCAGATATTTTGATATTTGATGGATTATTATATCGATATATGATATCGTTGTAGTCGTGATTGACTATTTGGTATGTAGCATCATTGAACCAAATTTTGGGATTTTAAAATGATTTCAAAGTGATTTTTGAAAGTATACGTTATAAAAATATTTTTGGAATTGATCCATTTTAAATAAATGAACGTATAATTTTAATGTTATAAAAATTATGATTTTTGAGAAATATAATTAAAAGTTGATTTTTGAAAATATGGAGTTTAATGATTTTATAAAATAGTTTAATCGGGATTTTAGAATTTATTGTGAAAAGTTTAAATATAGGATTTATAAAATTTAATTATTTTATGAATCAAAATGGTGAAATAATAAAGGAGATTAAAGATGTTTTAAAGAATAATATAAATTGATTTATATTAAGAGATTTATAAATGTATATTTATAAATTGGAATATTGACATTATAAAACGAGTTTTTATAAGTGTTTGAATGAAGTGAAAATGAATTTTGTAAATGAATGGAAATTATAAAATTATAAATGGTGAAGTTATAAATGAAATTTATAAATAGTAAGATTTATAAATTTTGTGAAGTTATTAAAGAATATATTAGATAAATAATTGAATCTTATAAGTTATAAGATTTATAATTATGAAGTTCAAAGGAACGATTTTTGCAAACAAATAAATTATAAGTATTTAACTTATAATATGAACCTTTGGTATATAATTGAGTTATGAATTGAATATAGGAAAATAAAGGAATTTATAAACGTTGTTTTATAAATTCGCAAACGACTTATTTTGATAAGTAAATTGTTGAAACCTATTAATGGAGTTATATTCACGTTTTTAACTGTGAATAATCCTTTAAGATAAAATGTATAGAAAGGATGAAAATTTGTTAACGTAGTATATTCACGTTTTTAAATAGTGAATAATATGTTAAAGAAAATGTTTAGAATGTGATGTTTTAAATTGAATTAAAACGATCTAACGTTGTTTTAAACGTGTTGAGATTCGAAACCATAGATTTCAACATTTATTGTTGAAATAGACGTTTTCGAGAAATAAAAGGAAATAATGGACTATAACACTGTTGTTATAGTAAATGATTTCCGAAAGGAAATGTTTTGTATAGTATTGGGATTTATATATCTATTTAAACTTTGAATCCCTATACTAGTGATTTTGGGTTGTCGTAACGATGTTTTACGTAACATTCGTTTTGGCCCAAATAAATATGTTTAAGAGAATGATTTCCTTAAAGAATGAAATATATAATTAATCTCGATTTAAGTATATTGAATATTTTCTAAGTGTTGAAAATAAATAAAATTTGTGAATTACTTATGAATAAATAAGTATGGAAATGTTTTCCAATATAAAGTGAATATTTTGAGAATTTATCTTTTTGAAGATAAATTAAAAAGGAATATTGAAATGAATAATTGAAATCGAATATTCATTGATATTTTGGATTATAAATTCACTAAGGAATTTATAAAAGAAAGTGGAATTTGTTTAAAAATAAATATTGATTTATTTTTGAGGTATTGAAATTATATATCTTGTAAAGATATTTTGGAAAATAAATAATTTGGAAAATTATTTGGAATCTGGTGATGTGTGCATAACCATTGATAGTTCAATAACCGACTATCAATATTTCCCTTTGAATGGGTAATTGATGTGATTTGTTTGAATTTGAATGCCACACTTATTTTTGAATAAGCGCTCACTATTCGGGTTAACCGGGAAAGGACCATGGGGTCGTATAACCCATTCCGAATATGTGACACGTCGTTGTGAATTGCATTTGAAGATCGGTGTTGAAGACCCGGTATTTGCGAGAGCGATAGGATGACCTGTCGATTGACTCTACACCGAGTAGCTACGGTATAGAGTTCTCCATATGTGATGGTGAATCCGATCAGGATTGTGAATATCCGGATTGCAAGGACTTCTTTGTAAGTGCCTTCGGTTCTGTTCGAGCCCGGAACAGACTTGTATGGATTGTATGTCTGACACTACAAATTGAGAGATAAAGCAGATTTCATTCAAATATGTTTCTGTTGGTGGCGGAGAATTTATTCTTTTAGCTTAACACCCTTCTCTGAGACGTACGAGCTCAGAGGTTATGTAGTTGAAGGTTATCAGCGATGTATTCCCAATTTGGTAATGTGACATGCTGAGTGTTTCTGTAAATGATCATTGTGTTGATTATTTGTGATAGGATCGTTTATTTGATCGTCTATCTTGGTGATCATTTCTATGATCATTTGTTGACCCAAAGCATGGCTTTTGTATAAAGTATGTTTTTGTGGACGTGACTTCGTCGAGCCTCACACCCCGTGAATGGTCAAAACAGGAAAGATGCGGCAAGGTTATGAGGGGTAGCTCCCTTTAGGGTATGTGCATTTCCTTCTGGAAAAGGGTGGTGTCATGGCATGGAGCCCAGATACTTACTCATGTTGAAAACACTTTATGATTGTGTGAATTGATTACGAGCGCTCGGTTAAAGGTCCCAAAGGACCGGGGGATGACATACTCGTGTAGTAGTTACCTAGTGATAAAGGTAACCCGGCCTTGTGTTGGCAGAGAGCTGGTTAAGTTCTCGGGGATGTCCATCCAGAGGCATTCTCATGTGGCAATGGGAAGTTCCTTGGCCTGATCATTCGTTGGAAATCCAATTCCCAATACGAAACTTGTACGGTATTAGTTGTAGAACCTGCCATCTAATATGGTAGCTATTAGTAGGCATAATATAATGGTACCTATGCTGGCTAAGATTTATATTCTACTTTCGAAATGATTTTTCCTACACTATGCACTAGTAATAATATCAAATGTTTTCTTTTAATGCGTATCAAGCATCTTTGACTATCATAAGGAGAAATCTCCTCCAAGTCTGCATTTGCATTATGTGTGTGGCGGGAGGTCTTATGGTAGTCTCATTCTTAAAAGCATTGCGAATTGATTTTAAAAATATTCCTCTATTTTGATTTTTAAAGATAAATAAACTGTTTTGAGTTCTCACACCAGTCTTATGACTGACTCGGAGTCTATTGTTTTCCTTCCTAAACTCTGGGTGCCCACCAATTTCTACACGGGCAGTCAAGAGTTAGGTTTATCAGGATATTCTGGATATTCTGGAGTTGCTGGAGGCAAGATGGATGGCATGGCGTATTATTATGTATAGTATTTATTTTCCTCTGTTTGTTGTATGATGTTGTACACTCTGATGATGATGTAAAGTAATGTATAAAATGTAATAACTGATATAGTTCTTTGTTTAAAGATTATTCATTTATTATTATATGTTGTTCCGCTGCGAATTGTGAGATTCTGATGTTGTTCTGTTGTTTTCTGTTCCGTCTTATTTTTCTTATTCTCTTTCCTCTCCATTTTCTCTCTTTTCTGTCTTTTTCTTTTCTTAAACCCTCAGTGTTCGGTTTTCCGTCGTTCGATTGCTTGGCAGTCGATAAAGTGAGTATCGATGTTGAATTTTCGGAAGACGAAGAATCGGGTCCTGACAATGCGAGTTCCTATCGTTATTGACAGGGGTCTTTAAACACTTAGACAGGGCAAACCAACACAATATTGTTTTTTTGAAACTAGTAAATGAAATAATTTTACCTAAGATTATATTTTTTATATAAAATGATAATTTTCATAAATTGATATAATTATTTATGATGTGCTTTTTTATTAGGAAATAATAATATTATATTATTATCATTTGTAGTTTAATTATCTGTGCTTGAGAAGTTTATGAGCATTTTTACCTTTTCACTGCATGAGTTGAGTAGATAGTAACTTGTGAAAACACTGAAACGAACACCTTGTGAATTATGTTCCATAGTTTGGCGATAAGGCCTTTTTTTGATAATGTTGGGTTAAAATTTGATTTTAACAAGAGTTGTTTATTATAATCTAAATAAGGATAAACACTTGTGCAACCGTTTTATATAAGAAAGTGACTTATATAAATATGGTTTAGAAGTATAGTTATGAATAAAAAGGATTTAAACTGAGAACTTAAATCTTGGTATTTTAGAAAGTGGTTTTCTAAGGTTTTGAAAAATAACACTAGTATTATTTTGAAGTATGGGGTTTTGGTTTATGAGATTGATATCATGGTACTTAGTAATATTTACGAAGTTTTTGATACCATTTTGGAAATGATTTTAGTTAAGTTCGGAAGGTATGGTTTGAATGTATGGAATTCACTTCTATTGTTGGAAGATGATTCTGGCGATGACTATAGCATCGTCAACACTTATTTTTAAGTTTCAAAGTGGAGGATGCTACAGTAGCAATTTTCTACAGAATTGTTTTGATAAAATAGTTTTTGATTTAAATCCCAGAAGTATGATTTTGTATACAAAAATTATAAGTAATTTTTCAAAATGATTTGAAATAAGATCGGGTGTTCAGTTCTTGAGTTTTTAATTAAGATATTTTATGGACACATAGCATATACATTAGGGTAAGCTGGTTATGCCTCTTGTTTGATTTGTTTATCAGTAGTTTTTCATTTGTTATAATGAAATTGAATTTTCAACGATTATGGGCAGTCGAAACTTCGAAATTTGTGTAAAAGCGAATTTGAAGCTAAGTGTTTTTTGAAGATATAAAGATGAGTTTATATAACATTTGAACTTAGAGATAATTGAATTTAAAACAAGTTTTAAATTTGTTGAATATCCATGTTAAGTGAAATGAATTAGATATTTTTGCACATACTCTGAGGATATAGTGGAGTATTATACGAGTATGAAATTAAGATATATAATGTTTAATAACTTGAAGTAAATTTTATGGAACAATTCATAAGTGATTATGGTACAAAATGAGGAATACTATAAGCGATAAATGAATGGGAAGTGAAAATGGAAACCAATTGGTATGGTTAAGAAACCAATTGGAATAGAATACATAAGTTGTACGTAGGTCATTTTATTTTCTTGATAGTTCTTGATCTAGGATTCAAGTACATGATTTTAAGGAGATTCACACCAGTCTGAGTTAGGATTTTTCACTTGATTCTTGACGGCGAACACTTAATACAAATTTTTGCTCTGATCCTAAAATTTTCTATCATAATATATGGCTATGTGAGAGGGGCAGAGGTTTTTAATCAAGGAACCAAATTAGAGTCCACGCTAGAAAGGTCAGGTTGGATATACTAGTTTGGAAGTTAAATTTTGGCGATCGAGCTAGTGATCGGATTTGGTATTGCGTACAGATGGTATATGTATATTGTACGGACTTTAAAAATATTTGTATGCTATGAGTATTGGCTTGTGGAGAGTTGGGGGAATGAACCTTCAAATTGTCTTCGTAGCATGAGTGGTTGGCTGAGTAAAACCTGACACCGTTGAGCGTAGGATAATGCTTAGTGGATTGTTTTTCATCCTTGTGTGATGAGGAGGTTTCTGAATCTAGCGAACCATGAGTTTTGGTTGGTAATGATGGAAATATTGTATAGTATTAGTATGTGATTGTTTCTATGGTTGTTAATTATTGCAATACCATAAGGTATTGATGGGTGATTGTTGCTTTAGTTGATTGTGTTGGAATTTCGGGGGCAAATTTTTTTAAGGGAGGAAGAATGTAACGACCTAGATTTTTAATTGTTACCAATTAAATATTGGAATTATTTAAATAATTGAATCTTGAATTTAATTCGAATAGAAATGATTTCAAAAGCTTATCTAAATTTAGTTTAAATAATAAAAGGTTACTGTGAATATTAATTTATAATTTGAGTAATTAAAATCATTCTAACAATACTTCCTTTCAATTAACGTGTGAAATTATTATTTCGGAGACTGTCTCAGATTATGATGAAACTAGTGCCATCAGATTCGAAATAATCAATTGTTATATGTCGTCAAGTTTCGTGACGATCGGGCATACTGTGTAGTCGTGTGGGCTCGAAATGCATAATAATTGATTTTATAAATTAAATATGGCATAACTTGCTTCAAAATCTAGCTTCTGAATATGATGGAATCGGATCCCGAAACTAGTTCCACTGCGTCTGAATGGGGGTAATTAGTTAGGAACGCTAGTGATCATGCCTTATTTGGAGTTCGAGATTTTGGGAGGTAAATAGTGTTTTAAATCTTCTATATAAGGGCATCACTTTTCTTTTCTTTTGCAAAACTAAAACGCTAACCCTAATTTGGCGCTCCATCCAACTCCCGATATTCCTCCGTCCTTTAGATGCTGAACTAGCTGTCGTTGTAACAACCCGCATATTTATAGATTTTTATATTTAAATTGTAACGACCCGGAAATTTCGATCTCGAAATTTCCAGATAGTTAAGAAAAGAAGAAAAGAGAAAGAAGAAGAAGAAAACAGAAACAAGACACAGAAACCTCACATTCGCAGCGGATCAAATATAATATCAAATAAAATAGCAGTTATACAAAGAAAACTATATCAGTTAACTTACATTTAAACATATCAGAGTTACACATATCCATAAATACTGGACAAAACAATCTTGTCCAGAGACTACAATATCATAGTGAAAACTCTTCATACGTCTCTGCCATCCTGCTCGCCTCCTGAGCTCTAGAACGTCCTTACTTGAAAAGCTGTAATACTCGGTCTGACCCGAGCATTACATCAAAGTAACACCCGGGTCAGGCTAAAAACCAGCGTGAGAAAACCCATCTAACATGGAATACGAAAACATACAACTTATATAAAACCCGGGGTAACTTGTATGAATTTCAACTTCACAAGTTATTATAGACATCATCCATTTCACACATTAATTTCTAAGTGCCAGAACTTAGATTAAATGGTCCAATTCACTTAAATCATTCCATATCAGCCTATTGATTTCACATATCAAATCTATATAGAATCGAAGTGGTTTCGGGTATTTTCTAATGCCCGACTCCGGTCTCTTCGAACCCCATGTCATTTAAAACCAAGTTATCCAATTAAATACAACTCAACTTTAATTGTCGAATAACACTTTTACACAGCAATTCATAATTGATTGATAATCACATTATCATCGTTCATCCGACATATCATATCATAAAGCAATTCATATCGGAAATATCACCCAATTCAAAGCACCCATCATCATTTAATCACTAATAAGCAAGATTAATCACTTCCATTAATTATATTAATTAATGATCCTCTAATTACTTCCACTAGTTAATTATTCTTAAATAATAATTAACTTTTAACTTAATTACATTTATTAATCAATCTTGATAAATCAAAATCAGAAATTAACTTTCCTTAATTACTTCATCAATTAAACCAAATGCTTGATTAATTATATAAATTAACCCTTCAATTACACTGAATAATCATTACTTAATTTTCTTCCATTAAGTAATTATCCTTTAATTACTACCCATCAAGTAATTTCCTTAAATTAATTACATCCGGTAATTATCCTCTAATTACTTCACTAAGTAATTATACCTCATTAATTACCTTAAGTAATTATACTTAACTCTACATCAATTGATTATTTTTAATTAATTAAACTGAATTAATTAACTAAAAATTAACCACATCAACTTAATTTTACTGGGTAATAAATTCCTTTAATTACTTCATTAAGTAATTATTCATAATAATTTCTTTATATTAAGTAATAACCTCTTAATTACTTATCACTTAATTATTTCTTAATTGATTATCCTTGATAAATCAAATCCTTAGTTTGTCACTTTTAAATACAATAAGTAATTAGTCTTTAGTTAATTACACAAATTAATTTAACTATCACCCATTCACAATTATTACATTTGTCCAACATTAATCACTTAAATTAATTATTTGATAATCATTTACATTAATTAATTATCATTTACTTCCATCATACTCATTATTAACTAACCCATATTTAATTTCCTAATTAATTCTTTAACTATTTGTCTTAAATAGTTTCCAATTAAGTAATTAATCCTTAGTTACTTAATCAATTTATCCTGAATTATGAATTAATAAATCTCTAATTCATATTAATTAATTAATAACTATTCTTAAATCATTAATAAATTAGTTACTTTCATATTACTTATCCATTTATTTAATCTAAAATTAAAACCTTAATTTATCACAAGATACCCCTTTTTAAAACTTTGTTTCTTCTAAATAAATCTCAAAATCTCTTGTCATTAGCATATGATTCAAAAACGTATTAATTATTTAATAAACTACTTAATTACATATCAAGTTAAATAAACTTAAGAATCAACTAAATTAATTTAAGTAACAAAATGGTCCAACTTCTTAACTCAAAATAAAAATATTGATTCCTCAAGAAAGTGAATTTACTTAAGAACATTTTTAGACACTGACTCAGTTCTGAGTGAAATCCCTTTCCTTCATTGTACCCAAATTAAAGCTTTAATCTGACATTAGACTTTAGAACTAACGAAGGCAAACTGCACATAACACGAGTTGAACCCCGAGCTCAACCTAGAAAACCCCGAACGACAACTCGAGTAAATCCTTAAACTTCCCGTGTCACTCTCCTTCTTCTTCCCCTGTTTTTTTTTTTTACAGTTAAGCTAATAAACACAGCAAGCTTCCTGATAAAACCCGAGTAAATCTCGAGTCATTCATCTCAATACCACGCGAACAACCCAAGCACGATGTTTCTGATCCTTGAACTCAATCATGTCATCAGACACTTCATCGTTCCCGTGCACGTGCATGAACTAACGGCGAAGCTCCGACCACGCTTGCCACCATCAACTAGTCACCTACGACCCTCTCTTACACTTTCAATAATCAGATCGAACCATCGATTGCGCAAACAAAATCGAGCTCATCTGAACCCCAAATCCAGAACCACCCATCAGAAAATTCCTTCACGTCGCCACTACTGCCTACCGGAGAATCCATAACTCCCTTCTGACCTTTGTCACCCTCATCTCTTTCATTTCTCACAACCCGATCCCACTCGACACACTAACGAGGCTGCATTCGCCTATTATTCATCGTCAACAGAATCAGGGTTAAAACCCTAACTTGCCGTCGCCAGACCACCCTCGTGGCAATTAAATTCTCCAGGAATTTTTCCCAAGTTCGCCACCTCACAAACTTTCTACAGCATCAATAATGCCGGCCAAACATTTCCTGATGGTCGAGAATCGACGAAATCCATTTTTCTGATAATCTAGCAATATCTCAACAATCACATGCTTAAAAATTATACAATTATCATCAAAATTCATCATATCTACCTACTAACCAGTTTGTATAATTAGACATGAGGATTTCAGTCATTCATTTCCTCAGATTTGAAAGTACTTTGCTGTAATTTCTAAATTTCGAAATATTCAATAAATACTTTTATTTAAAACTATTTTTAAAAATGAAATAAAACTCTTATAAACATTTTCTCTTAGAAAAACCAGTGACTAACATTGTTTCTATAGGGGAATATGAATTAATTTATGTTGATCTTTAACCTGGAAACACAATAGAGTTATATATATATGTATACACATAGATATACACAGACATTTATATTTATATACATGCCTACATCTAAATTCACCCATGCAGAATTATTTTCAACTATAGTATCACACACATTGGGTTTAACTAGATCTAACATAAGAAAACTGGTATACTCACCTTTTTAAAATGTCTGAACAGAGCCTGGAAGAGTTTGGATTTTTACATAACTCTAGTCATCCTGTCCCTTTTTATTTTCCAGTAAGATTTCAAACTAATTTTAACCTAAATAAAATTTAAAACCTTCCTTATGATTAAACAAACAAATTTTGTTTTTAAAGTTCAAGACCTATCAAGGATTTGATCAAGGGAACATGAATTTTCTTTGAAACACCTTAGTTTGAAGCTAAAAACAGTGAAGGCACAGATTCAACAGGCATGCACACAATCCTACATCTATATACACACGAAGAATTCAGATATACAAAAAATACTTTGGAAAAGAGTCACTCACCTTTAAAAAGAACAGAGGACAGGTCATAGGGTTTTAAGTTTAAAACTGGAACTTTGTTAGAAGCCTGCTGTTGCAATTTGAAATCTTTGCATTTGAAACAGAAACTTTATCTGCTTTGATTTATCTCAATTTTGCTTGCAGGCTTTATTCTATTAATTTGAATCCAAAGTTTGATTTTTGCATTTGAATCTGGTCTGCAGACTTTGTTCTTGAGATGTTGTATTAGCTTGCTGTAGTTTTTTTTTTATATTATTGCTTTTAACTTTGCTTTATTTCAGGTTTTGATCTGATTTTGAGGAAGCTTGTTCTCAGATTTAGTTTCAAGGAAAAAAAATAGAAAATAGAAAATGTGTGTTTATATAACTTAATTTATGTTTTACTAAAAATCAAAGGAAATGAAAATAAATTATGACACTTGTCTTCCTTTCTATTTAATTTTCTAACACTTGTTATCAAGTGAATTTATATGCTAACACTTGTTTAAACAAGCTCTTAATAGATTTACACATGTTCTTTAAGTAGTTTGTATTTATATTTTTGTTCTTAAAGTTAATATAAACTTATATTTAACTAATTAGTTTATAAGTATTTGTTTATATATATAGAAAATTTTAAAGAAATAAAACCAAATACATTCATAAATAAAAGTTTATACTTACATTTTAAAATCAAAAACAATATAAATATCTATACCTTGAATTTCAAAACTTTAAATTCAAATTCAAATCAAATTCTAAAATCCAATTTACAAATCAGGTTATACACATATACATATGTAACTACCTATCCAATTTAAAAATAACAATTCTATTCCTATAAATTTGTTTATATCTATATATATAAACAACCATTATTATTGATTTTTACTTTGAATTTCAAATTTAATTCAAATTACAAAGGAATGGCTCGGTTACACAATAGCTTCCTCTATAAATATGTGTATTCACTTGTATATGAACACACTTAAATTTTCAATAACATTTGCATATGTCTATTAACATGTTTTAAATTTTCATAAGGAATATTATTTCCCAATAATTTTAAATTATCAGAATTCACTTATTTATTCATATAGAAACAGTAAATTATCCAGTTATCAAATGTTCAAAAAAATCCGGGTTATCACATTCCTCCCCCCTTGAATCTTTTCGTCCTCGAAAAGGAACGAAGCTAGAATTTATTTAAAATGCTTATAATCATATAGATTTTCTTGATCATTTTTAAAACACTTTTAAAATCTATATAATGTTGCCAAAATAGTTTTTATAAAAATACTTTTATAACTCGATGTTTAAACCAGTCCATCCTTGTTCTCACATAAATTTGGTCATACGTTGATCAGGCGTACGACTGAAAATCTATAAGAACTTAGCAGACCCGTTTTCAACACCCAGTGAAAATACTTGAAAAATAATTTTAACGAAAATATAAAAAACAGTTTTTTTTTTGAAAAAAGAGGATATATCTTTGGTGAGAATGCTCTGGAAATCATCACTCACATCCATGGTCGCAGTTGACCCGATGGTTACGTTGCCATCCCGACAAAATCCATAGATAATTGTAGGCCTCCGCGCCCCTCAATTACGCCATGGAACCCGCTACAGATCGCAACTACAACTGGGGTTACGTAGCTGTCACAGCAAAAACCCATATAAGTGTAGGCATCAGTGCCTTCGAATTTCGCTGCCAAAAGAATGAAACTTCTCCACTCCACTTGACCATAGATCGCAGTCTACCGATGTTGCGTTGCCTTCCCAGCAAAATCATGTGTAGACCGTTGACACTCATCCTCCACACGATTTTCGCTATGGTCCCCATAGTAGATCGCAGTGACATCGAGTTACACTGTCGTCACAGCATAACCCAAACGCCCATGTAGGCATCGACGCCCTCGACTTTCGCTACCCAATAATCCTCAGGAACTAGTTTGTCCAGACTCCTCACAGGATCAACTTTAGAACCCCCCCTTGGGGCTCAAGGCAGCACCACCCGGTGGTACTCCTGAGAAGTCCATTCCAAGGGAGCGCCTTTTCCCCAGAGCCATCATCAAAACATTTTATACTATATATATATAGTATCTTTAAATCATACACCTAGTATGATCTCATATAAAGCTCCTTTACACAAAATCGATTATTCCAAAATCGATAATTCTCAAATTAGGCTTTTCAAATTTAATATTGATTTTACCCAAAAATCAAAAGCCTTTCCAAATCCAAAGGGTTTCCAAAACCTTTTCTAAAATCCTCATAAGATTCTTTTGTACATATATATATATACAGATATATAAAAATTTTAAAACTTTGGATCATTTCAAACCTGTATAAAACTCCTTTATACTTCAAACACCTCCAAAAACCATTTTCTTCCGGCAAAAGATTCATCAAGGGGAGTTTTATCTTATATAACAAAGATATATAACTTTGTTTACTCCAAATCAAATATTCAAATTTGACTACTTCTTTCAATATCAATTTCATTCAAATTCATACGATGTACACATATCATTCGTACACCATACCAATCTGATCGCTCATTCGATCACACAATATCACTTCCGAACTAGTATCGTCCACCCGACTTCCTAGTGCGGACATAGATCTGGTTTCTTGATCAGAAACCGTCATTCTCCTTGCATAGTCATAACTATGATAGAGAATATCCATAACCAATCAACAACCTATATCCAGGTCCGTCGTCGAAAATCGAGTGAAAAATCCCACTCGGATCGATAAAACTATCTCGAAATTCTGTGCTCGAGTCTGGATCAAATCACTATGCGAATAGAATAACATACGTACACCCTACATATTTTCTTTATTGGTTATTAGCCAAATCAATTCCATTTTTATTCACATTCACTTTGATTTTCATTCACTTACTCACAATTGCTTTAATCCATTTGGATTATCACCTCTATTCTTATCTCGATTGGGTATCCATCAAATAACAGTTTGAACTCTGTCCAGTTTATTTAGAAAATAACTTAAAAAAAATTAAAAATAGATAAGTAGTTAGAAAATAATTACTAGTTTGTAAAATAGTTTGAAAATAGTTAAATAATTATAGAAATTTTAGATAATCGCAAAATAATAGTAAGGTAGTAATTAGTTTTGTAAAATAGTTGAAATAAAGTAATTAATTTATAAAACAGTTGGAAAGTTGTTAAGCAGTTTCAAAAATAATTGTAAAACAAGTATAAGATAGTTTGGCTTTTAAAAGAAAAGTTGTATATATAATGAATAACTTGGAAAAATAGGTTTATATTAAAACAATTTATATTAAAACTTGTCCAGAGTCAAAACTGCTCAATTCCCAATTTCCGTTCTCATCAATTCAATTTAAATTTCCTCTACCATTTAAATTGACCCAATTCCAATTTAAATAATTTCAATTTCCATTGAAATTGATTCAACCCTAAATCAAGTTGAATTAACCTCAGTTTCTTTTCAAATTTAACTTTATTCAACTTTGATCTCAAATTCTTCTAATTCAGATAAATTTCAATTGAACTAGTTCCAATTTCAATTCATTTCAACTCCACTTTGAATTGATCCCAATTTCAAACTCCATTTCCAAATCAAGTTGACTTATTCTTGATTTCCTTCCAAATTTAACTTAAATTCCATTTGAATTTAAAACTATTCAACTTTAGTTACAATTCCAAATTATTCAAATCAATCCAATTCAAATTTCCATTTGAATTTTATACTTATACGTCTTCAATCTCAAGTCCAATTAATTCAAGTCAGAATCAATTTCAATCTCACATTTAAACAATTTCGAATTATATAAATTCGAGTTAAATCTACTTAATTCAGTCAAATTCACACAATTTGAATTCCTATTCAAATTTCCAATTTCTTTCTGATTTATAAGTTCAAAAACTTATCACTTTGGGTTTCACATCTTATTCTAAATTCAAAATTCATCATTTCGAGTTTATATCAAACCACCTTTGATATTATGTATATCTACGTATATACATGTTAATTTCTTTTGCATACCAAGTTATACTTTAAAATTTTAAACCACCTTTGGTTTTTAATTCAAAACAAATTTCTTTCAAATTTTCAAACATCTCTTGTTTGAAATAGGACCATTTCATTCATATGCATTAAATAATATTGTTTATTATTTCTTTAAATTAATTACATCATTAATTAATTCCAGTTAATCACCTTTGGTAATTAACTTATTTCTTAATTACCTTCATTAATTAATTGTCCCTTAAATTACTTACCTCTAGTTACTTCATTAAGTAACTCCTTCTTTATTTATCACTTCCAAATTATTATTCATAAATTAATCTCATTAAATAAAGTTTAATTAATTACATAAATTAATTGATTTTCCTTATCCTGAAACCTTTCCCAAATTTAATTCCTGTTTGGTTGTATTTCTATTACTTCTTAATTCATACTATTACCTTTAGTTTAATTAATACTACAACCAATTTCCTTAATATAATAGATAATCTATTTCTTATATAAGATTCATTTACTTTTGAAATCATTTAAAAACCATTATATAAGAAAATAACAAGCACGCTCTCTCATATATATATGTACTATACCCCCCAGAGCCAAGGTTCTTGCTTAACCTGGCTCTGATACCAAATGTAACGACCCGGAAATTTCGATCCCGAAATTTCCAGATAGTTAAGAAAAGAAGAAAAGAGAAAGAAGAAGAAGAAAACAGAAACAAGACACAGAAACCTCACATTCGCAGCGGATCAAATATAATATCAAATAAAATAGCAGTTATACAAAGAAAACTATATCAGTTAACTTACATTTAAACATATCAGAGTTACACATATCCATAAATACTGGACAAAACAATCTTGTCCAGAGACTACAATATCATAGTGAAAACTCTTCATACGTCTCTGCCATCCTGCTCGCCTCCTGAGCTCTAGAACGTCCTTACCTGAAAAGCTGTAATACTCGGTCTGACCCGAGCATTACATCAAAGTAACACCCGGGTCAGGCTGGAAACCAGCGTGAGAAAACCCATCTAACATGGAATACAAAAACATACAACTTATATAAAACCCGGGGTAACTTATATCAATTTCAACTTCACAAGTTATTATAGACATCATCCATTTCACACATTAATTTCTAAGTGCCAGAACTTAGATTAAATGGTCCAATTCACTTAAATCATTCCATATCAGCCTATTGATTTCACATATCAAATCTATATAGATTCGAAGTGGTTTCGGGTATTTTCTAATACCCGACTCCGGTCTCTTCGAACCCCATGTCATTTAAAACCAAGTTATCCAATTAAATACAATTCAATTTCAATTGTCGAATAACACTTTTACACAGCAATTCATAATTGATTGATAATCACATTATCATCGTTCATCCGACATATCATATCATAAAGCAATTCATATCGGACATATCACCCAATTCAAAGCACCCATCATCATTTAATCATTAATAAGTAAGATTAATCACTTCCATTAATTATATTAATTAATGATCCTCTAATTACTTCCACTAGTTAATTATTCTTAAATAATAATTAACTTTTAACTTAATTACATTTATTAATCAATCTTGATAAATCAAAATCAGAAATTAACTTTCCTTAATTACTTCATCAATTAAACCAACTGCTTGATTAATTATATAAATTAACCCTTCAATTACACTGAATAATCATTACTTAATTTTCTTCCATTAAGTAATTATCCTTTAATTACTACCCATCAAGTAATTTCCTTAAATTAATTACATCCGGTAATTATCCTCTAATTACTTCACTAAGTAATTATACCTCATTAATTACCTTAAGTAATTATACTTAACTCTACATCAATTGATTATTTTTAATTAATTAAACTGAATTAATTAACTAAAAATTAACCACATCAACTTAATTTTACTGAGTAATAAATTCCTTTAATTACTTCATTAAGTAATTATTCATAATAATTTCTTTATATTAAGTAATAACCTCTTAATTACTTGTCACTTAATTATTTCTTAATTGATTATCCTTGATAAATCAAATCCTTAGTTTGTCACTTTTAAGTACAATAAGTAATTAGTCTTTAGTTAATTACACAAATTAATTTAACTATCGCCCATTCACAATTATTACATTTGTCCAACATTAATCACTTAAATTAAATATTTTGATAATCATTTACATTAATTAATAATCATTTACTTCCATCATACTCATTATTAACTAACCCATATTTAATTTCCTAATTAATTCTTTAACTATTTGTCTTAAATAGTTTCCAATTAAGTAATTAATCCTTAGTTACTTAATCAATTTATCCTGAATTATGAATTAATAAATCTCTAATTCATATTAATTAATTAATTAACTATTCTTAAATCATTAATAAATTAGTTATTTTCATATTACTTATCCATTTATTTAATCTAAAATTAAAACCTTAATTTATCACAAGATACCCCTTTTTAAAACTTTGTTTCTTCTAAATAAATCTCAAAATCTCGTCATTAGCATATGATTCAAAAACGTATTAATTATTTAATAAACTACTTAATTACATATCAAGTTAAATAAACTTAAGAATCAACTAAATTAATTTAAGTAACAAAATGGTTCAACTTCTTAACTCAAAATAAAAATATTGATTCCTCAAGAAAGTGAATTTACTTAAGAACATTTTTAGACACTGACTCAGTTCTGAGTGAAATCCCTTTCCTTCATTGTACCCAAATTAAAGCTTTAATCTGACATTAGACTTTAGAACTAACGAAGGCAAACTGCACAAAACACGAGTTAAACCCCCAACCTAGAAAACCCCGAACGACAACTCGAGTAAATCCTGAAACTTCCCGCGTCACTCTCCTTCTTCTTCCCTTGTTTTTTTTACAGTTAAGCTAATAAACACAGCAAGCTTCCTGATAAAACCCGAGTAAATCTCGAGTCATTCATCTCATTACCACGCGAACAACCCAAGCACGATGTTCCTGATCCTTGAACTCAATCATGTCATCAAACACTTCATCGTTCCCGTGCACGTGCACGAACAACGACGAAGCTCCGACCACGCTTGCCACCATCAACTAGTCACCTACGACCCTCTCTTACACTTCCAATCATCAGATCGAACCATCGATTGCGCAAACAAAATGGAGCTCATCCGAACCCCAAATCCAGAACCACCCCATCAGAAAATTCCTTCACGTCGCCACTACTGCCCACCGGAGAATCCATAACTCCTTTCACACCTTTGTCACCCTCAGCTCCTTCATTTCTCACAACCCGATCCCACTTGACACACTATCGAGGCTGCATTTGCCTAGTATTCATCGTCAATAGAATCAGGGTTAAAACCCTAACTTGCCGTCACCAGACCACCCTGGTGGCAATTAAATTCTTCGATAATTTTTACCTAGTTCGCCACCACACAAACTTTCTACAGCATCAATAACGCCGGCCAAACTTTTCCTAATGGTCGAGAATCGACGAAATCCATTTTTCTGATAATCTAGCAATATCTCGACAATCACGTGCTTCAAAATTATAAAATGATCATCAAAGTTCATCATATCTACCTACTAACCAGTTTGTATAATTAGACATGAGGATTTCAGTCATTCATTTCCTCAGATTTGAAAGTACTTTGATGTAATTTCTAAATTTCGAAATATTCACTAAATACTTTTATTTAAAACTATTTTTAAAATGAAATAAAACTCTTATAAACATTTTCTGTTAGAAAAACCAGTGACTAACATTGTTTCTATAGCGGAATATGAATTAATTTAAGTTGATCTTTAACCTGGAAACACAACAGAGTTATATATATATATATGTATACACATAGATATACACAGACATTTATATTTATATACATGCCTACATCTAAATTCACCCATGCAGCATTATTTTCAACTATAGTATCACATACATTGGGTTTAACCAGATCTAACATAAGAAAACTGGTATACTCACCTTTTTGAAATGTCTGAACAGAGCCTGGAAGAGTTTGAATTTTACATAACTCTAGTCATCCTGTCCCTTTTTATTTTCCAGTAAGATTTCAAACTAATTTTAACCTAAATAAAATTTAAAACCTTCCTTATGATTAAACAAACAAATTTTGTTTTTAAAGTTTAAGACCTATCAAGGATTTGATCAAGGGAACATGAATTTTCTTTGAAAAACTTTAGTTTGAAGCTAAAAACAGTGAAGGCATAGATTCAACAGGAATGCACACAATCCTACATCTATATATACATGAAGAATTCAGATATACAAAACATACTTTGGAAAAGAGTCACTCACCTTTAAAAAGAACAGAGGACAGGTCATAGGGTTTTAAGTTTAAAACTGGAACTTTGTTAGAAGCCTGCTGTTGCAATTTGAAATCTTTGCATTTGAAACAGAAAATTTATCTGCTTTGATTTATCTCAAGTTTGCTTGCAGGCGTTATTCTGTTAGTTTGAATCCAAAGTTTGATTTTTGCATTTGAATCTGGTCTGCAGACTTTGTTCTTGAGATGTTGTATTAGCTTGCTGTAGTTTTTTTTTTATATTATTGCTTTTAACTTTGCTTTATTTTAGGTTTTGATATGATTTTGAGGAAGCTTTTTTCAGATTTAGTTTCAAGGAAAAAAAATAGAAAATAGAAAATGTGTGTTTATATAACTTAATTTATGTTTTACTAAAAAGCAAAGGAAATGAAAATAAATTATGGCACTTGTCTTCCTTTCTATTTAATTTTCTAACATTTGTTATCAAGTGAATTTATATGCTAACACTTGTTTAAACAAGGTCTTAATAGATTTACACATGTTCTTTAAGTAGTTTGTATTTATATTTTTGTTCTTAAAGTTAATATAAACTTATATTTAACTAATTAGTTTATAAGTATTTGTTTATATATATAGAAAATTTTAAAGAAATAAAACAAAATACATTCATAAATAAAAGTTTATACTTATATTTTAAAATCCAAAACAATATAAATATCTATACCTTGAATTTCAAAACTTTAAATTCAAATCAAATTCTAAAATCCAATTTACAAATCAGGTTATACACATATACATATGTAACTACCTATCCAATTTAAAAATAACAATTCTATTCCTATAAATTTATTTATATCTATATATATAAACAACCATTATTTTTTTTTTTTACTTTGAATTTCAAATTTAATTCAAATTACAAAGGAATGGCTCGGTTACACAATAGCTTCCTCTATAAATATGTGTATTCACTTGTATATGAACACACTTAAATTTTCAATAGCATTTGCATATGTCTATTATCATGTTTTAATTTTCCATAAGGAATATTATTTCCCAATAATTTTAAATTATCAGAATTCACTTATTTATTCATATAGAAACAGTAAATTATCCAACTATCAAATGTTCAAAAAAATCCGGGTTATCACATAAATATTTTATTTAAATATTTTATCGATACTCGGAATTTAGTCCGAAAAGTTACTTTTTGCATACGGTCGAATTAGGACTCCGGACCACTCCCATTGAGTTTAAAATGTCATTTGCGACCTTTTTGAGTATAAGCTTCGATATGTTTGGAGTAAGTTGATTTTTGCTACTTTTTCACTTTGGGTTTGGGTTTGGGTTCAGCCCTATGTTTAACTTATACTCAAATCTGAGCCACTCCTCCCCATGCACCCTCACTTTCTCCTCTTTTCAGTTCTAAAGCATCAATGGTGGGAGAGATGGGAAATTAAAACTCCAAAACCCTAGTTTTCTTTTGCAAATCAAGCTCTAGCTCCAAACTAATAGAAGAACCCATTGGTAAGCTTCTCTTCTTCTTCTCCAACTCATTCTCTTATCAATTTCAGAAATTCCTAAACCTAACTTTGGGAATGTTCTTCTTTTAAAGCCTAGAATCAAGCTTCTTGAGTTGAATTTGAAGAGTGGTTGATTCTCCTTTGCTTTCAAGCTTCTTCTTCAATCATTTGGGTTCAAAGGTGAGATTTTTATCTCACATCTATGCTTATAATTATCTTCGAATGTTAGGTATGAATTCCTAACACTTATTCATGTGCATTATCTTTTGGTTTGGATTAATTTGGTGAATATTCTAATTTTTGGTGTTTTGGGTTCAATTCTTTAAAAATTATGGCTTTGATGTTCAAATGTGTTTTTGGTGATGCAACGAGGAGCTCATAGGGTCGGGTAGTCGATTGGCAAAAATCCTTTGTGCCGATGCTCGAGTGGTTGCGAATTGGTCGTGATTGGCCATTGTATTTGATGGGCTAGGAAGGGACTGGGAACAGGTTCGGCCGACCGTGCCCTATGGCCGGTCGACCGACCTACTTCCAGAGTGCATAAGCACTCCTCTGTCTCAGGTTCGGTCGGCCAACTATAGAGCTCGGTCGACCGACCTGCTTCCCAAGAAAATTTCTGAAACAGGGTCCGGTCGACCGAGCTCTGTAGCCGGCCGACCGACCTGATGCAATTTTTCCTATTTTGCCTAGTTGCTTGAATTTCCAACTTTAATCGATTCGTGTTGCTTCCTATTTGTTGTTATCAATTATTATGACTTTGATGACTCCTTTTTAGGATTTTTGAATATCCATTTCGATGGATTCTTTATCGGTTTCGTTGGATTTTTATTCACATCTTCGTATGTGAATTTTAGTGATTGATTGTTCCTACAATCTTCTTCGTGATTTGTCACTTTAAAAAAAATACAAAGGTTTCTATACTAGTAGTAAATATCAAAACTCTTTCTTCACATGATTTCAACACTATTTTATTGCAAAGCTCGTTTCTTAAACCGTTTTCCAATCTATTAGTATATACAAACCTTTACCTCACTCGTATGAGAAATCTAATTAAACGACTTAGTAAAACGAGTGGTATGAAACGCTTGCGTTTACTTCGTCGGTTAATTCTTGGACTTGTTCGATTGAATCTCTTGTGACAATTTTATAGTGGAGATCTACAGTTTGTTCGTAAATATTTAAGTTAAGCAAGTGGTTATGGGACATGAAGCTAAACTCATATATTTACTAGCTTAGTGTAATTGACACTTCTCAGTGATCATGACGATCATCTTTGTGATATGAATTGTCTGTGACTGATTTATGTTATGTTTATTTCTATATTTGTTTCTGAAGATATTATAGCCACTGTGTAGTAGCTTTGAGTTTGTGTCGGTAGGTCGGATTTCCCTCTTGATAAAGAAATGCATGTTATACTATCCGACATATCGATGCTCGCGCAAAGCAATTACACGGATGGTCGCTCCTCAACAGCCTTATTCTCCGTGCTAGTTGACAGCATTCACCGTATTGTTCTTGGCTAGCGTGGGTATAGAGGTGGGGCGTCACAGCTTGGTATCGAAGCCAAACTTCGGAACAATATGGAATATTATAACAAGGATCATCATCCTAAGTCTTTCTTAGGAGTCGTGCTTTAGGATTTAATTCGAATCTTCGTACCGATTCATCCTATTTTCTTTATGATTCCTTGTTTTGTCTATCAAGATTGCTTGATATTCCTTTTGTGAACAACCTTTTTCTTCTTCTTTATTTCTTTCTAAAGGAAGAGAAATGGTTAGACCTGGTCGTCCCAGCGCTGGTCAATCTAGTGCTACTCCTCAAGATGGAGTTTTTATGACTACCCAGCAACTTCTTGACCTTGTTACGAATGCTCAAGCAGCTAGTTCTAATCCGGAACCTACTCACCCTAAATCTGCATTTGCACGCCTGTGCAACGACTACACTAATTTGGGTAGGAAGCCATTTAAAGGTTCTGAAACTATTATTGAAGTCCAGGCTTGGTTAAGGACATGCGATCGAATCTTTTCTCGCATGAACCTCATTGATCTTCACCGAGTTCAGGTGGCTTCTAGTATGCTCCAAGAAAGAGCATTAGACTGGTACGAACTTCTTATTTCTGAGATTAATGAAGCGGATCTCACCTGGGAGAAATTCCGAGAGCGCTTCAAGTTAAAATTTGTACCATAAGCTGAGAAGGTGACTTTGGCTCGCCGTTTTATAGACCTTGTTCAAGGTGAATCTTCGGTGACAGATTATGTCGCGTCTTTTGAATCTCTCTCCAAATACGGGGTTGAATATATCAACACCCCATTAAAGAAAAATCAGAGGTTCGTCTATGGCTTAAACAAAAATCTCAAGAAGCCATTACTTCTAAAATTAGAAGTTTCTTTTGACCAACTCATTGATATCGCTCTTCGTCTTGAAGAGGCGGATAGGGAGAATAATGTTGAAGTGGTGGATTTCAAACCAAACTTCAACAACAAGATGAGGCCAAACAAATTCAAAGGCCCTTATCCCAATAAGAAAGGGAAGCAAGCAACCCCTATGGCAAAGACTTCTTCCTTTGGTCATGGGGAATGCTATAATTGTGGTTTGAAGGACCATTACGCGAACAAGTGCCCAAAGTCTCTCTCTTGTCGCTACTGCAAAGGTCCCGGTCATGTTATATCTTCATGCCCCAAGCTTTAGGGCAGGAAGGAGGGAAAGTTAAATGTTGCTCAAGCCCCTAGAAACACATCTCGTGGCCAAGGTATTTCTCATTCTATCCTTGATGGCATTGTTTTATTTCGTGATCATCCTATTCGAGTTCTTTTTGATACGGGAGCATCCCATTCTTTTATATCAAAAGAACTTGTTAATGCCTTTTCTTTAGATGTTATGTGTTTAATGACTTCTTTGAGAATTGCGAATCCGGTTGGTGGATCCGCAACAATCAGTTTATTGTGTAATGATGTCGAGATTATTTTGTGTGATTTTTCTTTCCTAGCCGACTTGCATGTCATGCGTTATTTAGGCTTCGGAATGATTTTGGGAATGGATTGGCTTAATCGTTATGAAGCTCAAATCCTATGTCCTGAGCGGACTATTTATCTTCGACATCCACTATCTGTTAATCAGGTTTCTGTTATTCTTAAAGATTCGGATTCCGCTTTGGTTGCATCTTTATAATCTTTAAACCCTCGTGATGACGATGATGATGATGAGGGTGATATTATTTCTCTTATTCACGTCGTTCTTGAATTTTCCGACATATTTGAGCCCGTTTTGGGATTACCACCTAAGCGAGCAATTGAGTTCAAAATTAATCTTATTCCTGGAGCTCAACCTTTCACTCGTCCTCCTTATCGTATGTCCAATAAAGAAAATGAGGAGATGCGTAAACAATTATCCGAATTGGAAATGAAGCAATTTATTCGCTCTAGTTCCTCGCCTTGGGGAGCTTCAGCTATTTTCGTGAAGAAATCCGATGGTACACTTAGGCTTTGCGTTGACTACCGCAAGCTTAATGATCTTACTATCAAAAATAAATATCCTTTACCTCGGATTGATGACCTCTTCGATCAACTTAGTGGTGCTAGAGTCATTTCACGATTGGACTTGGCTACTGGATTTCATCAGCTTCGTATTGCAGAAGATAGCATTCCTTTGACATCATTCCGTACTCGTTATGGATCTTATGAATGGCTTGTTATGCCATTTGGTCTAACGAATGCTCTGGCTTATTTCGTTGACCTTATGAATCGAGTTTTCAAAGATTTTCTCGATCGATTTGTTCTCATCATTATTGATGATATTCTTGTGTATTCAAAAACCGAGGAGGAACATGAGAAGCAACTTCGGATTGTATTGGAAACTCTTAGGAGTAATCAATTAAAAGCAAAATTTTCTAAATGCCACATTTGGCAATATCGTGTGAAGTTTCTCGGTCATATTATTCCCGAATCCGGAATTTCCATGGATCCTTCAAAGATTGAAGCGATTCAAGATTGGAAGAGACCGGAGAGTGTGATGGAGATTCGTAGTTTTCTTGGATTGGCAGTTTATTACCGCCGTTTTATCAAAGACTTTTCTAAGATTACCGTGCCTCTCACTAGCTTAACTAAGAAAGGTGTTAAATACATTTGGTCGGACAAATGCGAAACTTCTTTTCAGAATTTAAAAGAACTCCTTTCTGATGCTCCTATTCTTGTTATTCCCGAGGGGAAAAAAGATTTCGTTGTTTATACCGATGTTAGTCGTGTTGGTTTGGGTCCGTTCTTATGCAAAAAGAATGTGTTATTGCTTATGCTTCAAGGCAATTAAAGCCGGCCGAGACTAGATATGCCACACATGATTTAGAACTCGCGGCTATTGTTTTTGCTCTTCGGCTTTGGCGTCATTATCTTTTAGGAGAGAAATTTGTTCTTTATACCAATCGTAAGTCCTTGAAGTATTTTTTTTCTCAAAAGGAGCTTAATTTGCGTCAACAGCGTTGGCTCGAATTTCTTGCACCATATGACCTTGATATCCTTTATACTCCCGGTAAGGGTAATCGTGTCGCCGATGCTCTTAGCCGTAAACAACAAGCTGTTGTTTCTATGATGATATCCGAATGGAACGATCTCGAGATTTTATCCACTTGTGAGATTCAAGATCGTGTTTCGATTTATGTCATTCTCTTGTTTTATGTAGCCTTGAGGCACATCCTTCTCTTTTAGACCGCATTCTTGAAGCTCAAAGGCTAGATCCCAAATTGGCTCTTCTTGGCCAAAATATTAAGGATAAAATTGTTATTGAAGGTTTGAAAGACTTTAATATCGATTCTCGTGGCGGCATTCAAAAATTTGGTAGACTTATCGTGCCAAATATTTGTGATCTTCGTAAAGATATTTTAGAAGATTCACATCGTTCTAAATTTACCATTTATCCCGGTAGTAGCAAAATGTACGCGGATATGAAGCGACTTTATTATTGGGATGGAATGAAACTTGACATGGCTAACTTCGTTAAGCATTGCATGACTTGCCAACTCGTTAAGGCCGAGCATCAAAGGCCCGGTGGGTTATTGCAACCTTTAGAAATTCCAATTTGGAAGTGGGACCAAATTTCCATGGATTTTATAGATGGCCTTCCCCGTTCTCGTTCGGGTCATGATAGCTTATGGGTGATTGTTGATAGACTTACTGCCCATTTTATTCCCGTTCGGTCTAACCGAACCGTTCCTCTTTTGGCCAAACTCTTTGTTAAAGAGATTGTTAAATTACATGGAGTTCCTACTTCTGTTGTTAGCGACTGTGATCCATTGTTTACTAGTGGATTTTGAAAGAGTCTTCAAAAAGCTTTGGGAACGAAGCTTAATTTTAGCACCGCTTATCATCCCCAGTCCGATGGACAAACTGAAGGATCTTCTTCGTTCTTGTGTGCTTGATTTCGGTGGAAGTTGGGAAGATCATATTTTCCTTGTTGAATTTTCCTATAATAATAGTTTCCAATCTAGTATTGGTATGGCACCTTTTGAGGCACTCTATGGAAGGCCATGCCGATCTCCTTCTTGTTTGCTTGAGGCCGATGAGAAGCTGGTTTTAGGTCCAGATTTTATTCGTGATTCCATAGAAAAGATTGAACTTATTCGACATAGGATGAAAGAAGCCCAGAGTAGACAAAAATCCTATGCCGATAAACGGGGAAGGAAGTTAGAGTTTTCTGTGGGAGATCTTGTGTTCATTCTTGTGTCACCTATGAAAGGTGTTGTACGTTTCAGCCGATCGGGAAAATTGGCGCCTCGATATATTGGGCCATTTCCTATCACTGAACGTATTGGTTCCATGGCTTATCGCCTTTTATAACCGGCTCAATTTTCTGGTATCCATGACGTGTTTCACGTTTCTCAACTTCGGAAATGTCTTCGAGATTCCAATTCTATTCTTGAGCCCGGTGTTGTGGAAGAGATTGAAGTTTCGCCTAATTTAACTTATGAGCAGCATCCTTTCCGAACTGTTGCTTCGGAGGTCAAACGTCTTCGAAATAAAGATGTCCCGCTTGTGAAAGTTCAATGGTCTTCAAATCTTAAGGATTGTTCTTGGGAGTCTAGAGAGTTCATCGAGCGAACACATCCGGACTTACTTTCTCGTGCTCTTTGAGGTGAACCTTTTATTTCAAATTTCTTTTGTGTTACATATGCTTTTATGGTTGTTACTTTATATCTTCTTCTTAAATATTGCGAGGATGCAATTTCTTTAAGGAGGGGAGTCTGTAACAACCCGCATATTTATCGATTTTTATATTTAAATATTTTATTTAAATATTTTATCGATACTCGGAATTTAGTCCGAAAATTTACTTTTTGCATACGGTCGAATTAGGACTCCGGACCACTCCCATTGAGTTTAAAATGTCGTTTGCGACCTTTTTGAGTATAAGCTTCGATATGTTTGGAGTAAGTTGATTTTTGCTACTTTTTCACTTTGGGTTTGGGTTTGGGTTCAGCCCTATGTTTAACTTATACTCAAATCTGAGCCACTCCTCCCCATTCACCCTCACTTTCACCTCTTTTCAGCTCTAAAGCATCAATGGTGGGAGAGATGGGAAATTAAAACTCCAAAACCCTAGTTTTCTTTTGCAAATCAAGCTCTAGCTCCAAACTAATAGAAGAACCCATTGGTAAGCTTCTCTTCTTCTTCTCCAACTCATTCTCTTATCAATTTCAGAAATCCCTAAACCTAACTTTGGGAATGTTCTTCTTTTAAAGCCTAGAATCAAGCTTCTTGAGTTGAATTTGAAGAGTGGTTGATTCTCCTTTGCTTTCAAGCTTCTTCTTCAATCGTTTGGGTTCAAAGGTGAGATTTTTATCTCACATCTATGCTTATAATTATCTTCGAATGTTAGGTATGAATTCCTAACACTTATTCATGTGCATTAGCTTTTGGTTTGGATTGATTTGGTGAATATTCTAATTTTTGGTGTTTTGGGTTCAATTCTTTAAAAATCATGGCTTTGATGTTCAAATGTGTTTTGGGTGATGCAACGAGGAGCTCATAGGGTCGGGTAGTCGATTGGCATAAATCCTTAGTGCCGGTGCCCGAGTGGTTGCGAATTGGTCATGATTGGCCATTGTATTCGATGGGCTAGGAAGGGACTGGGAATAGGTTCGGCCGACAGAGCCCTGTGGCCGGTCGACCGACCTGCTTCCAGAGTGCATAAGCACTCCTCTGTCTCAGGTTCGGTGGCCAACTACAGGGCTCGGTCGACCGACCTACTTACCGAGAAAATTTCTGAAACAGGGTCCGGTCGACCGAGCTCTGTAGCCGGCCGACCGACCTGATGCATTTTTTCATATTTCGCCTAGTTGCTTGAATTTCCAACTTTAATCGATTCGTGTTGCTTCCTATTTGTTGTTATCAATTATTATGACTTTGATGACTCCTTTTTAGGATTTTTGAATATCCATTTCGATGGATTCTTTATCGGTTTCGTTGGATTTTTATTCACATCTTCGTATGTGAATTTTAGTGATTGATTGTTCCTACAATCTTCTTCGTGATTTGTCACTTTAAAAAAAATACAAAGGTTTCTATACTAGTAGTAAATATAAAAACTCTTTCTTCACATGATTTCAACACTATTTTATTGCAAAGCTCGTTTCTTAAACCGTTTTCCAATCTATTAGTATATACAAATCTTTACCTCACTCGTATGAGAAATCTAATTAAAAGACTTAGTAAAACGAGTGGTATGAAACGCTTGCGTTTACTTCGTCGGTTAATTCTTGGACATGTTCGATTGAATCTCTTGTGACAATTTTATAGTGGAGATCTACAGTTTGTTCATAAATATTTAAGTTAAGCCAATGGTTATGGGACATGAAGCTAAACTCATATATTTACTAGCTTAGTGTAATTGACACTTCTCGTTGATCATGACGATCATCTTTGTGATTTAGACTAGAAATGTGCGATGTCTCTTTGTCTGCGAGGGAGACTAAACCCCGTTTTGTGGAGTTTCGACTCAAATTGGTAGGGTAGCAACCCATGGTCTTCGGGCCGTTTGTGGAGCTTCGGCTCAATTTGTGATGGTTAGCAACCATGGAATTAGCATTCCGTTTGTGATACACGTGTTCGTGAGCTTTATGCTCCCCTTTGTGATAGGCCTCCCCCCTTTTTGTGATTTCTGGATTTCTTGAGATGATTTCTAGAATTTGTGTTTCACCAATTTTCGTGATTTCCATTGATAAGTTTTATCAATATTTGTGCATTGGTGAATTTGTGTATCATTGACTTTTGTGATTGACATTGATATAATCGTCAATATTTATGGTTTGGTGAACGAAAGAAGGAGTATGACATTTCTTTGATTCTTGTGTAGATTTTGTGATATTGATTAATCTCTTGTTGATTTTCAATTACTTATATATATCACAGCTTGGCATTGTGATTATTATGTGTTTAGTCATATCTCTTATTCTATATCGTTTCATCTGATATTTATAGTTAGACTGATCCGTTTATTATTTTCTTATTAAATAATACTCGGGTCAGACCGAGATGTTACAGGTGCTTCAGCTTGACTTCTCACTTGGGATTGATTCCTCTGACTTTTGGCTAACTACTTAGATTAGTAGTTTATTTTGTTGTATACACTTGAGATATGGACTCATAGTTGTATTATTTTGTATAGCACGTGTTGTTATTCTTTTGTATTATTGTGGATTTTTTTGACCACTACTCTGATATACATTTTCATGTGTTAGTTATATATTCATATCTTCTTCCCCCTTGGTGACATGAATTGTCTGTGACTGATTTATGTTATGTTTATTTCTATATTTGTTTCCGAAGATATTATAGCCACTGTGTAGTAGCTTTGAGTTTGTGTCGGTAGGTCGGATTTCACTCTTGATAAAGAAATGCATGTTATACTATCCGACATATCGATGCTCGCGCAAAGCAATTACACGGATGGTCGCTCCTCAACAGCCTTATTCTCCGTGCTAGTTGACAGCATTCACCGTAATGTTCTTGGCTAGCGTGGGTATAGAGGTGGGGCGTCACAGTCGTGGTCAACATGAAAATGGTAGGGAGGGACATGGGAGTTCATCGACAATGGCTGGTCATTAAATGGTCGAGTGTGGTGGCGTGGATCTCGAGATGAAGCTGGTGGATATTTCGAGCTCGATGGCCAGCTGTAGGTGACAAGATGAGGCGATACTAGTAGAGATAAGTTGCTAGTGGTCGTGGCTACCTACGATGAAGGTGAGGCGACTAGAGAGGTGACGTAGCGGCGGTGTTTGGTTCATGAAGTTGCATCCTAGGTTTAGGAAAGCGGCGGTTAAATTAGTGCATATTAGAAGAAGGTAATTAGAGCTATATTACATATTTAATTTAGCTAATTATTATTTAATTACCTCAAATGTTCTTAACGATCATATCTTATTAATATGAGGTCTAATCGAGGCACCATTTTCACCACTGATTTGTATCGGGATTATCAACACCATGGAGTTGGATTCGTCGGGTTTGGAGCTTATGTGAACTTTAGTCTCGACTCTGGACTATTCAAAAACACAAAATCATTAACTGGAACTTGGGTGTTTTTCTCATAAGTTGATTGTACAATTATTGTATGTATAATTGATGTATTAAAAATACAAGCTGTATAACGAACTGTAATTTATTACTTTTGGACCCCTACTTGTTTTGTAAAACAAGTGAAGCATTAAATTGTAGTATAATCTTCCTTTTTATTATATATACGTGTATCATAGCCCAGACTCATTATTTACATGTTTGATACTGCTTTGTGAAAAGTGATACTGAATTATATATGTTTGAGACGGTTTAGTCATTATAAATGTCGTTTGAAATCCCTAATAACCGACATGTGTTAAATTGGATAAATTGTGGGGAATTGTGGAATTATATATATATATATGTATATATATGTATATATGTATATGTATGTATATGTATATGTATATGTATATGTATATGTATATGTATATGTATATGTATATGTATATGTATATGTATATGTATATGTATATGTATATGTATATGTATATGTATATGTATATGTATATGTATATCTATGTATATGTATATGTATATGTATATATATATTAGATTGTTCTATACACAATTTGGTGTTTTAGGCATAAATGGTATTGGTTTGGACATTTGTGGAATTTGAAAATGGATGTTATGAATGTTAGAAGCGAAAAAGTCGCAATGGATGCACTTTGAAATGGCTGTGTTCTACGATTTTAAAATTAATTTTGGAAGACATCCTAGGGCTTATTCGTATTTTTAGTAAGTAACATTATTGTACTTATTATCGAGAAATAACAAGGTTTAGATATATTTTTCTGAAAATCAATTGTGAATTAACAAAGTGATTGTTTTAAATTATAAAATAGGTTTTGAATGATGTTTTAAATAAAGGTTTTAAGATATGTATAAAGTATTTTAAAAGTATATTTTATTATATATATGGTTTTTGTAATGATCCAGATTTTTAAAGCCAAATTTATTTAGTAATTAATTTGATTTTTGGATTAAATTAAGAATTAATTTGGTAATTAATAATTTTTGGATTTAATTGTGAATTTAATTTTAAATTAATTTAATTTTTCCAAATTTAACAAGATATTTGTTTGATTTGAAATTCAAAAGTAGATATTTTGGAAATATATTGAATTTGAAAAGAACTCTATATTTTAAAATTTATAAAAAAATTGTTTTGTAAATATAATATGTGTGTGTGTGTATTCCAAAAGCTATTTAAAGATTACACTATATATATATATACACACACATGTCTATTTATTAATGTATAATTGATTTTAAAATCATATTCTTTAAGTTATATATATATATATATATATGAAAGAAAAAGTAATTATTGAAAAGTATAAACTACACACACACACACACACACACACACACACATATATATATATATATATTTAGAAGTATAATAGTTTGAAATAAGTTTAATATTCTTTTTCTTTAAGATAATACAAATATATAAATATAATTTGAAAATATAGGTAATTAATAAATTAATAAGATAAAGGGGTAAAACATAAAAAGTATGTTTTCTAATTCTTTATTGTAATTTGGAAGTTATATTTTGAATTGGATATAAATAAATTTCAAAAGTTATTTAGAATTAAATTCCAAAACTTATACATATATAAATGCATTTATTTTTATTAAGTGTAAACAAGATATAATGCATATGTATGTAAATAAGATAAATTTAAATTGTACAAATGTAAATATATAAGAAGATGAAAACACAAACTTGTGTAAATATGGAATTAAATAAAAGAATTTATAAAGAGTTAAAACATGTTTAATAAATTAAAATAAAGAGAGGGTTTAAAAAAGTTTTAAAATTTATTTAAAACAAGGATTTAAACATAAAAATACACATTTTTAACAAATATAAAGAGAATAGATTTTACAATTACAAGTGTTGATGCAAAATAAATAAGTGGAAAATAAACTTTTCTTTTGATTTGAATTTATAAACATGTATTAAAAGAAAGAAAGAAAAAGCTGTTCTTAGTTAACTTCTCAAACTTCTTTCATTTAATTCTCAACCTGAAAAAAATTGCAAATCAAAGATAAAGCAAAGATCAAAGTTTAAATCATGTTCAAGAATTAACTCAATTAAATTAAACAGCAGTTTTTAATCTGCAACCTTATGCTTGAGCAAATTCAAATTGCAGAAAGACTTCAACCTGATGCAAAAACAAAACATTCCAGCTCAAAATAAATTCAAATTGTAGCAACCCGTAAATTTTGAGAAATTAATTGATTAAATTTAAATTAGAGTTTGTAATTAAATTTAGGAAGAAATAAGTAAATACTAAAATTTTAAATAAATGAAATGCAACATTTAAAAATAAAGGTAAGTATTAACAATGGAAATGAAATTACGATTTATTTAAAGTAATGGAAATTGTTATAGGCTTAGTGTAACGATCCCAGTTTAATGACGGATTTAAATTATAATTTAATTAAATTCTTGGGTTAAATTACGAATTTTTTTGAATTTTTTTCAATTATAATAAGATGTATTTACTTATTTGTTTTAAAATTTGGGTTTGAAACTCAGAATAAATGTTTTCAATTAAATTTGATTATAAATAAGAAATGTTTAAAATAAAAACTATTTACCAATATTAAATATAAGTGTAAAGTATAAAATAAAATTTCAAGGTTTATGTTAGTGGTAGATTTTAAGGTTATAAAAGCTATAAAATAATAACAACAGGAATATAAATAAAAGTGTATGGGAAAAATGCAAGATGATGAAGATAATAGAAAAAAATGTATGCAAGCAAAAAAGTAAATTACAAAGTAAATGAGACAAAGAAGTACAAATTCACTTGCTGTAAACAAAATGCTAAAAGGAAAAAAAATCAACACATTAGCTAGCAAATGATCAAAGAGGAATGTCTACAATTCAAACAATTGTGTACAAGTAAACTGTACAAAACAAAGTATGTAAACCTGGGAAAGCAAAACAAGAAGTAATAAAACAATTGTCTACAATACAAGTACATATGAGCAAACATATAAGTAAGCTTGCAAAAGAAGATAACAAGACCAACATCTACTGTACAAAACAATAATTAAATAAGTATGCACACTTGAGAACAAAAGAAAGAAGTGCAGTAATTATGCTAGCCTCCTTAGTATACAACATGGATCTACATCAGCCACACGTATGTGAACAGCAAAATAAGCATGGCAATTAATGCAGCCATCAACAATGAAAGTCATCAGCCACTATAAGAAGAAAAAAATTAATGTAAGTACCTTCAGCCGAAATAAGATATGCAAAGCACAAGCTTGTAAAAGAAGATAAAATAAAAAGATTAGTATAGCTTGTACACCTAATAGCTCATGCATTTAATGCCAAATCCTCTCAGCAATACCTTGTACAACACTGTCTCTTTTAATATACATCTACTTCATTTCTTTTTTATTCAAACCAAACTTAGTAACCTAACTGAAAGAAAAATGTAAAAGCAAATAGCAAGCAAAAGAAAATATAGAGACATCCTTCAAGTTCAAAGCAAAACAGGATTCAAAAAGAAAAAAATACTGCAGTTTCAACAATAAAGAGTTCTCTGTTCTTCCCTTTCACTGTGAGCAAACTTCACCTTGTTATTTTTTTTGTTTTTGAGATGCCTGTGAGTAAACCTTCATTCAAAACAGTAGAATCCGTTTATATCTAAATTATTTGTAATTGATATCTGAAGTTTGTTGTGAAATATGCTTGAGTAGATGTTAAAAATGCCTGTTTGTTCACATATCAATATATAAAAGCCTGTGCATGTCATTTCAAGTTTTAAACCACCTCTGTTCCAGGCTCCTGGAATTCAAATTCTTGCTCGAAATTCAATTTCTCTTTCCATGATCCATATTAGATTTTGGTATCTAAACTAAGTTAGTTTGTTTTAACATGTTTCAAGTCTAAAAAACAAAAAAAAACGAATATGAGCAAAAATGAATTCAAGTTCTTTTGGAAATTTAAAGTACAGGAAAAATAATTCAAAAATGTGTACAAATTCAAACATCACGAATTCTAGTTTCAGTTATACCATCTGAAACGTTTCTGAAAATAACGATTTTTGAAAATAAAATCAAAATTTTTAAGCCCATATTTACTGTGAACGGCAAAGATGAACAAAAAGGGGTTTTTGGCCAAATTCAGGCGATCAGAGGAGATGGAGGTGGCTGGGTTGCGCGAGGAGGAGGAGGAGCCTACGGTGGTCGTAGGAAATATGGCCGGAGGTGGCATCATCCACGGTGGCGACTACAGTGATCGTTTTTGTTTCGTAAACCTAATTTTTGTGACCACGAACTCTTGTCCGCCGCGACCTCCACCGTGCGTCGAGTGGCACATCATTTGAGGGTGGTGAAGCTTGGTAGGTGGCGGAGGCGTGACTTGGTTTGCTGGACGCCAGATGGACTGGGATGGGATTTGCAAATCGAATTTGTGATCGATGTCTGGGTTCGAGCTTCTCAGGCTTTGCTTGATTTTGAACGATGGCGAGATCGGGTGGTTCGATGTCTCGAGTTCGACATCGAGGTAGTTTATGATTTGTGGGAGGCCTCACCAATCACCAGAGCGGCGCCGCTGCTCCGTGCACGTGCACGAGTTGACGCTAGTGTCTGAAGAAATTGGGTATGATGTTGGATTGGGAACGAAGTAGATGTGCTCGGTTATTAGCTTGGGATCTTTGCAGGTGTGACTCGAAGTGGGTAGGGTCGTGAGTGACCCGAAGTAGCACTGGGGTAAACTAAAGATTGGCTCGGGTTTCTTTGGGGCTTTCTGGACTTAATGAATTAACAGATTTCAAACAATCTATTTAAGACAAGTTTGAAAGTTTAATTGAATAAATAAGTTCAAAAGGCTGTAAACTAAATTTTCTAAAGTAAGATCATTAAACAGGATTTAAAGCGAGTTTCAAAGTCTGATATTTTGAAAATAAATTGTTTTGAACATCGAGTCATTATATGTATTAGTTAATTTGTACAAGTGATTAAGAGAATAATTTTTTTGATGTAAATTATTGGAAAGTTAATTGCCTAATAAAGCTGATTACTTAATAAAAGATTACTACTTAATGGAATTAAGGTATAATTACGTTGTTACTTATGGAATAATTAATCAATTAAGATAAATTAAATTAAGGTAATTAATTCTTAAAAAATAATTATTCAATTAAGACTAATGGACTAATGATTAAAGTTAATTAAATAATTTGGAATGAAACAAGTAATCAATTGATAATTAATGATAAATTAAACAGGGTTGAGGAATTAACTCTCAAATAATTAATATTAAATTGAATTAATTACAATAAGAATTAAAGATGATTGCTTCTAGACTGTGTATGTAGGATATATAATTTGTTGTATAAAGAATTGATATTTCTATTTGAAATTGTGATGCTGTGAAATGTGAATTACTCTGTGCTGGATTATGATTTGTGACTTTATTCTGTATTGTTGTGAAAACCCCTTTGCCCGTAAACGGCATTTAAAATTTCGATGCGACAGGGATTCGGATTCCAGTTGGTTATCCGAAACCCACATCGAATTGTAATGATTAATCTTTGTGATTGATAAATTTATTTATTTATGAATCTGTAAATAAAGATAAGCGTTATTGATTATATCGCTTATCGATATTGATATCTCTGTAATGATTGGTGTGTGCACTATTGTGTAAAACTCCTGGACCACACTCATACACACACAAATATGGATTTCACGTGGAAATCGGTTAAGTCACAGATTTTTAAATCAGTTTTGAATTTGAATTTTAAATTCAAATAGTTTTGGTAATAAATCAAGTCTAATATGAAAAGCTTTTGAAAAATCTATTTAAGAATAAAAGTTATTTTTGAATAACTTAATAAAGATTTGGAATTTGAATAATCGGATTTAAATTGGATTCAAAAATCTAGAATTGAATTTTTTATTCAATACTTATGATTTAAAAAGGACTTTACAAGTTATATGGGTTTATACTATTTTTAAGGGTTGATTTGAAAATTTGAATTAAACCAAAGGTTGTAACTTGTATAAATGGAATCGGGTTTTTCCAAAATAAAACTATTGTTTCTAAGTGATAAAAAGCTTTCATATGAGTAATGAACTTCCAAATTATATTAAAGGGATTTCAAGTTTGAATTGAAAATGATTTCCCAAGTTATGGACGAATCTTTGGAAACAAGTTTTGAAAGCTATGAGATAAATCTTTGATTTAAAGATTAATGAATTAATCCAATTGAAATAGAATTGTTTCGAAATCCGGGAATGAATCTTTGTGAAAACTGAGTGAACTTTGTGAAATAAATCTTTTTGTTTAAAAGATTTGAAATGGTAATTGGTTTAAACCATTTGAAAGAAAGTTTTGAATCATTAAGTTGTGACTTAATTGAAATCCCATATCCATATATTTTAAATGTTGCGCTCACTATTCGGTTTAGCCGGGAGAGGAACTTTTGTGTCGTATAACCCATTCCGAATATGTGATACGTCGTTATGGATAGCATTCGAAGACCGGTGGTGAAGACCGGGTATTTGCGAGAACGATAGGATGACCTATCGATTGTCTCTGCACTGAGTAGCTACGATATAGATATTTCCTAAGTGATGGGAAGTCCGATCGGGATTATGAATACCCGGATTGCAAGGGCTTCTTCGGAAGTGCCTTCGGTTCTGTTCGAACCCGGAACAGACTTGTATGGATTGTATGTCCGACGTTACATTTTGAGATATAAAGCAGATTTCTTTCAAATACATTTCTGTTGGTGGCGGAGAATTTATTCTCTTAGCTTAACACCCTTCTCTGAGACGTACGAGCTCAGAGGTTATGTAGTTGAAGGTTATCAGCGATATATTCCCAATTTGGTAATGTGGCATGCTAAGTGCTGCTGATCATTTGTTGATCAAAGCATGGCTTTGTGAAAAGCGAGGCTTTGTGGACGAGACTTCCTCGAGCCTCACAACCCAGTAATGGTCGAAACAGGAATTGTGCGGCAAGGTTTCAGGGGTAGCTCCCCTAGGGTATGACCATTCCTTCTGGAAAAGGGTAGTATCATGGTATGGAGCCCAGATACTTACTCATGTGGACACACTTTATTTATTACTGTGTGATGTTGTTGGTTAGAGAGCTCTCGTATAAAGGTCCCAAAGGACCGTGGGTGGCATATCTGAGGTTCTGTATATTCCTCGGGAAGGGGGGTAGCCGGCCTTGTTTGGCAGAGATCCGGTTAGGTTCTCGGGGCGTCCCGCCAGAGGCGTTCCCATGTGGCAATAGGAAGTTCCTTAGCCTGACCATTTGTAGGAAAATCCATTCAAACAATACGAGCCTTGTACGGTATCTTTAATTCTTATTGTAATTAATTCAATTTAAAATTAATTATTTGAGAGTTAATTCCTCAACCCTGTTTAATTTATCATTAATTATCAATTGATTACTTGTTTCATTCCAAATTATTTAATTAACTTTAATCATTAGTCCATTAGTCTTAATTGAATAATTATTTTTTAACAATTAATTACCTTAATTTAATTAATCTTAATTGATTAATTATTCCATAAGTAACAACGTAATTATTCCTTAATTCCATTAAGTAGTAATCTTTTATTAAGTAATCAGCTTTATTAGGCAATTAACTTTCCAATAATTTACATCAAAAAAATTATTCTCTTAATCACTTGTACAAATTAACTAATACATATAATGACTCGATGTTCAAAGCAATTTATTTTCAAAATATTAGACTTTGAAACTCGCTTTAAATCTTGTTTAATGATCTTACTTTAGAAAATTTAGTTTACAGCCTTTTGAACTTATTTATTCAATTAAACTTTCAAACTTGTCTTAAATAGATTGTTTGAAATCTGTTAATTCATTAAGTCCAGAAAGCCCCAAAGAAACCCGAGCCAATCTTTAGTTTTCCCAGTGCTACTTCGGGTCACTCACGACCCTACCCACTTCGAGTCACACCTGCAAAGATCTCGAGCTAATAACCGAGCACATCTACTTCGTTCCCAATCCAACATCATACCCAATTTCTTCAAACACTAGCATCAACTCGTGCACGTGCACGGAGCAACGGCGCCGCTCTGGCGATTGGTGAGGCCTCCCACAAATCATTAACTACCTCGATGTCGAACTCGAGACGTCGAACCACCCAATCTCGCCATCGTTCAAAATCAAGCAAAGCCTGAGAAGCTCGAACCCAGACATCGATCACAAATTTGATTTGCAAATCCCATCCCAGTCCATCTGGCGTCCAGCAAACCCAGTCACGCCTCCGCCACCTACACCAAGCTTCACCCCCCTCAAATGATGTGCCACTCAACGCACGGTGGAGGTCGCGGCGGACAAGAGTTCGTGCGTCACAAAAATTAGGTTTACGAAACAAAAACGATCACTGTAGTCGCCACCGTGGATGATGCCACCTCCGGCCATTTTTCCTACGACCACCGTAGGCTCCTCCTCCTCCTCGCGCAACCCAGCCACCCCCATCTCCTCTGATCGCCTGAATTTGGCCGAAACCCCCTTTTTGTTCATCTTTGCCGTTCTCAGTAAATATGGGCTTAAAAATTTTGATTTTTTTTTCAAAAATCATTATTTTCAGAAACGTTTCAGATGGTATAACTGAAACTAGAATTCGTGATGTTTGAATTTGTACACATTTTTGAATTTTTTTTCCTGTTCTTTAAATTTCAAAAAGAACTTGAATTCATTTTTGCTCACATTCATTTTGTTTTTGTTTTTTAGACTTGAAACATGTTAAAACAAACTAATTTAGTTTAGATACCAAAATCTAATATGGACCATGGAAAGAGCAATTGTATTTCGAGCAAGAATTTGAATTCCAAGAGCCTGGAACAGAGGTGGTTTAAAACTTGAAATGACATGCACAGGCTTATATATGTTGATATGTGAACAAACAGGCATTTTTAACATCTACTCAAGCATATTTCATAACAAACTTCAGATATCAATTACAAACAATTTAGATATAAACGGATTCTACTGTTTTGAATTAAGGTTTACTCACAGGCATCTCAAAAACAAAAAAAAAATAACAAGGTGAAGTTTGCTCACAGTGAAAGGGAAGAACAGAGAACTCTTTGTTGTTGAAACTGCGGTATTTTTTTCTTTTTGAATCCTGTTTTGCTTTGAACTTGAAGGATGTCTCTATATTTTCTTTTGCTTGCTATTTGCTTTTACAGTTTTCTTTCAGTTAGGTTACTAAGTTTGGTTTGAATAAAAAAGAAATGAAGTAGATGTATATTAAAAGAGACAGTGTTGTACAAGGTATTGCTGAGAGGATTTGGCATTAAATGCATGAGCTATTAGGTGTACAAGCTATACTAATCTTTTTATTTTATCTTCTTTTACAAGCTTGTGCTTTGCATATCTTATTTCGGCTGAAGGTACTTACATTAATTTTTTTCTTCTTATAGTGGCTGATGACTTTCATTGTTGATGGCTGCATTAATTTCCATGCTTATTTTGCTGTTCATATACGTGTGGCTGATGTAGATCCATGTTGTATACTAAGGAGGCTAGCATAATTACTGCACTTCTTTCTTTTGTTCTCAAGTGTGCATACTTATTTAATTATTGTTTTGTACAGTAGATGTTGGTCTTGTTATCTTCTTTTGCAAGCTTACTTATATGTTTTCTCATATGTACTTGTATTGTAGACAATTGTTTTATTACTTCTTGTTTTGCTTTCCCAGGTTTACATACTTTGTTTTGTACAGTTTACTTGTACACAATTGTTTGCATTGTAGACATTCCTCTTTGTTCATTTGCTAGCTAATGTGTTGATTTTTTTTTTCCTTTTAGAATTTTGTTTACAGCAAGTGAATTTGTACTTCTTTGTCTCATTTACTTTGTAATTTATTTTTTTGCTTGCATGCATTTTTTTTTATTATCTTCATCATCTTGCATTTTTCCCATACACTTTTATTTATATTCCTGTTGTTATTATTTTATAGTTTTTATAACCTTAAAATCTTACCACTAACATAAACCTTGAAATTTTATTTTATACTTTACACTTATATTTAATATTGGTAAATAGTTTTTATTTTAAACATTTCTTATTTATAATTCAATTTAATTGAAAACATTTATTCTGAGTTTCAAACCCAAATTTTAAAACAAATAAGTAAATACATCTTATTATAATTGAAAAAAATTCGAATAAATTCGTAATTTAACCCAAGAATTTAATTAAATTATAATTTAAATCCGTCATTAAACTGGGATCGTTACAGATTCCCCTCCTTAAGAAATTTCGTCCTCGAAATTTGCCAAGGAGACAACAAAGATAGATGAAAGATAGAGACATATCTTTTCAAATCAAACTGGATATCAATTCTGCATTTGGTTTACCAAATCAGAATATCAACAATAGATATGAGAATAAACTCAATCAATTACGAAGCAAATTGGGTTATCTTATCTACGAAGTATACAGGGGTATTAGTTAGTTCGAATGGAGAACTAACCATTCGTAGATTATATCGAAACCCAATGAAATAGATAGAAATAGATTTGATTACGATCTCAGATTCAAGATTCAATTCATTTACGACTTGTTGAGAAATACGACTAAAGATAGTCCTAGTGTCGAACAAAATTCGAACAATTTTAATCGTAAACGAGAAGGTTACCTTATAAAATTTCTTTTCCTTAATTAGCTTTTTAGGTTGAAGAATCGTCTTCAATTGCATACACTATCTTTTCTAGAGTTGCTTATAAGCTGGACAGTTGTTGATCCTGTTTCCCGGCTTGTGGCATTTATAGCATCCCGTAGATTCCTGATCTGGCCTCATAAATGACTCTCTCATTCCTGGCTTCCAATCATTCTTGCATTTATCCGAGTAGTGACCTTTCTCCAAGCAATTGAGACAAGTAACATCCTTCTTTTTCTTCTGTACATCCTTCTTTCCTTTATTCTTCTTCGATTTCTTACCACCAAACTTCCTTTTTCTCCAATTTAGCTTGCTTGCATTTCCATTTTCCTCCGGATCTTTTTGCTTTTCCAGAGTATCGTATCGATAGCCCATGTCGATTAATTCAGAAAAAGATTCCTTGACGTGAGTAGTCCTCCGTTCCTGAAACTCCTTGTTCATTCCCCGAATAAACTTTTCATTCTTCTTTAACGGGTTATTCACCAATTCTGAACCAAATCGAGATAATTCAATAAATTTGTTCAAGTATTCCTCAAATGATAAACTCCCTTGCTTCAAATCCACAAACTCCTGGTATATTCTAGAGATACCAGCAGACGGGATATATCGCTGCTCAAACACTTCCTTGAAACGACTCCAAGTAAATTCATCTGCCGACTCATCCAATGTAACTGTTTCCCTCCAAACTAAAGCCTCTTCCTGGAGTTGCCAAGAAGCTATCAATCGCATCTGATCATCTTCTAACTTTAGTCCTTTGAAAATCTTTTCACATGACCGAATCCATGCATGTGCTTCGATCACACTTTCTTTGCCAGTGAACGGCTTTCCACCTAGTCTAGAAAAACTTCGATGTAGATCAGCCAAATTTGATTGAGACTGAATAGGAATATCAGTCGTTGCAGGGCTTTGACCAGTTGAAGTGGTACTTTCCTGTCTCCTATTTCGTCCTCTTCTTCCACTCATTCCTACTATCTGTAAAGAGTAAGAAATCTGATTTAGGCATTCGGACGAAATATCTTAGAGAATAACAATAGATAAAAAGAATAGATTAAGAAATTTGGATTTTGGTTCCACTGGTTGCACTCATTCTAGGGTATACATCACCCTATCTCTAATGAGCCATCTAAGGTGTTACACTCTGTAGCTAAAGTTCTTACTCAACCTTCAGCTCTGATGCCAATCTATCACGACCCGAACTCGATGTCCGATAACAACATCAAATTCGTATCGCGGGAGCTTGCAACACCCATTAGATGATAAATAACACAGCGGAAATAAAAGATGATATCATGAATACACTATCCGATACACCAATATGATACAATGATAATCATCAACATCAGAGAATATACAACATAATACAGCACAACATGATAAAATATGAATAAGTCTTCACCCTGAATATAATACTGCAGCTCTAATCCAAAAGCTCCAAAACTCCTAGCTCGATCCACCATCAAGCTTTCACCAAGATAAGCAAGTCTTGTCTGAATCCAAAGACTGAACTAGCTCCAGATAATTTTCTAAACCTAACTATCTGAAAAACCAAACTCTAGACTGCCCGTGTGGAAAATTATGGGCACCCAGAGTTTAGGAAAGGAACAATAAACTCCGGGTCAGTCATGGGACTGGTGTGAGCAAATGAAAACAGTTTGTCTTTTAAAAACAACTAAAGATTTAAATTTCAAAATCGCAATGCTTTTGGAAAATGAAACTACCATAAGGCCTCCCGCCACACACACAATGCAAACGCAGAATTGCAGGAGATTTCTCCTTATGATAGTCAAACATGCTTGATACGAAAATTTCTTTGATATTATTATTATAAGTGCAAGTGCAGAAAAACATTTCGAGAGTAGAATATAAATCTTAGCCAGCATAGACATTTCGAACTATGCCTACTATAGCTACCATGTTCAATAGCAGGTTACCACCACATTCCATGGCAGGTTATACAACTAAAACCGTACAAGGCTCGTATTGTTTGAATGGATTTTCCAACAAATGGTCAGGCTAAGGAACTTCCTATTGCCACATGGGAACACCTCTGGCGGGACGCCCCGAGAAACTAACCGGATCTCTGCCAAACAAGGCCGGCTACCCCCCTTCCCGGGGAATATACAGAACCTCAGATATGCCACCCCCGGTCCTTTGGGACCTTTATACGAGAGCTCTCTAACCACAACATCACACAGTAATAAATAAAGTGTGTCCGCATGAGTAAGTATCTGGGCTCCATACCATGATACTACCCTTTTCCAGAACCTAGGGGAGCTACCCCTGAAACCTTGCCGCACAATTCCTGTTTCGACCATTACCGGGTTGTGAGGCTCGAACAAGTCTCGTCCACAAAGCTACGCTTTTCACAAAGCCATGCTTTGATTAACAAATGATCAGCAGCACTCAACATGCCACATTACCAAATTGGGAATATATCGCTAATAACCTTCAACTACATAACCTCTGAGCTCGTACGTCTCAGAGAAGGGTGTTAAGCTAAGAGAATAAATTCTCCGCCACGAACAGAAATGTATTTGAAAGAAATCTGCTTTATATCTCAAAATATAATGTCGGACATACAATCCATACAAGTCTGTTCCGGGTTCGAACATAACCGAAGGCACTTCCAAAGAAGCCCTGGCAATCCGGGTATTCACAATCCCGATCGGACTTCCCATCACTTAGGAAATCTCTATACAGTAGCTACTCAGTGTAGAGACAATCGATAGGTCATCCTATCGTTCTCCCAAATACCCGGTCTTCACCACCGGTCTTCAAATACTATCCATAACGATGTATCACATATTCGGAATGGGTTATACGACACAAAAGGTCCTCTCCCGGCTAAACCGAATAGTGAGCGCAACATTTAAAACATATGGATATGGAATTTCAATTAAGTCACAACTTAATGATTTAAAACTTTCTTTCAAATGGTTTAAGCCAATTACCATTTCAAATCTTTTAAACAAAAAGATTTATTTCACAAAGTTCACTCAGTTTCAAAATTATTTGTAGACAGAAAATAAAATTAAATAGAGACAATGAATATGCTTTGTTTTGAGTCATCCCTAAATTTATTTAATTTATATAATATATACAGGAAGTTGTTACAGTAAGATATGGTACGGAAAAAAAAATGTTTAGCCAACTAATTTTAATTATTTTAGCTACTAAATAGATTATTAAAGGAAATTTTTAGTTTAAACTAAATCATTAGTAAATTAAATTTATTAAAAGAAATGGATTGTTCAATTAGTTCGAATATTAATAAAACATTTAATATTTATACAAGGTCCAAATATCATGAAGGAAATAGTCGAGATGAAGTGGGTTGCAAAACAGGATTAAAAGGTGAGTTAATCTCACTCAGTTTAAATTTAAATTTAAATGCCTAAATTTAAATAATTGTTTGAATGGCTGAATTGATTGATGTGGTATAGTATGATATTTTGAAATTGGCTTATTATATTGTGCTAACATTTGTGAATGCAGGGAAAACAGGTTGGAGGGATCCAACTGGACCCCTCATATTTATTTAAATTATTCAATATTCTCTGTTTTGATTATTTGATATCATATGATGAGTTATATTGGAATATTGAATGTTATGGTTTGATTGGATATTTGGGTATAATGAATTACCAAAATATATGAATTGGATTGTTGAAAAGAAATTAAAAGGAAGTAAATTTGTAAGCGAAATAATTATAGAAAGTTTGAATAAATTAAGAATGAATTGAAAAGAAATAGAAGTAATATGAAAATAATAATAAATAACCTCGAGTATGAAGAGAAATGGAATTTTGAATAAAATGAAATTGATGAATTGTAAACTTAAGTTATATCAATTAAAGACATAAAGAATTATTTTAAAATTCAAAGTTTAAATTTATTTAAAGAATAAAGAAGTAATTGAGAAATCTACAAAAAAAATTGAAATCAAGAAATGAGATCTAAAATTAATAGTTTCTGAATTTAAAGGGAATAAATTGTAAATCAATTTGGGAAATTGATTTAAGTGATTGAAGTTGGGATTTTTCTCTAGATAACCAAGTACATTTTTAAAGTAAATTCTTAAATAAATATAAAGGTTTTAAAATGGTTGTAAAAAGCAAGTTCTAGAAATTTATTATTTCTACTATTTAAATTCAAAAGTAAGTATTTCTTTCAAACCTATTATAGTAGTAATTACTTAAAAAGTGTCCTAGTTTTTTGTTTTCAAAGGTAAAAATCTAGTTTTATATTCTATTAAGTAACTTTATTTTCAAATACTCATATAGTATATATTTTTACAAAATACTGAAGTAATTTAACTTAAATGTTTAAAAGTATATTTTCAAAGTAAAGTGTTTTAAATTATTTTTAAAAATCTAGTTTTAAGCTTGGCGATTTCAGAGGAAATGGAAAATATTGGGAAAGTTTATTCTGAAAAAAAGAAAGATGGTTTTGAAACTGTTTTCAAAGGATTGAAAATAGATAATAAATAATTTGGGAAATTATTTATTGTTGGATGGTTGTTTGTGAATATTAGTTGATAGTTAAATCACCGACTATCAATATTGGACAAATGCGTTGATCGTTTCGAAGAGACTGGGATCGAGATTTATTTCTCGAAAACCACTTCGATCCGGTTTGTACGTTTCGTGCGAAAAACCTGTTCGGAGTCGAAGATGGAGCAGTGAAGTGCAAGGGCTAGTCGCTGCTAATCCTGAGGATATTTCCAAAATGGATGTAGTAGGAATAGTGCCTTCGGTTCCGTTCGGACCCGGGACGGACTTGTATGGATGAATGCTTGCGAAACATCATCAGGTGGGCGATGGGCATTCTAAGTGAATCATTCTAAAAGGTAACGCTTAGCCTCAAGCCTCATCAACCGGGAATGACTGAAAATCAGGGGATATGCAGCAAGGTTAGGTGGGTCATGCCCAAGCAGGACAAGATATTTCCCCTGTCTAGATGTCCCATTTTATATATTTCGGCTTAGTGGATGGTTGGTCGCGCCAACCACGGGGTTTATCTTGTTCGGGACTGTTCAGTAAGGAATGGTTCCGGCCTTGTGTTGCAGGGGATGAAGGGAGTAATCCTCGGTACGGTGATTTAGGCCCCGTACTGTGACAGGTGGTATCCCAGTGCCTAGTCATTGTTGGAAATCCATTTTCCCTACGAGCCTTGTAGTTTGTATTACCCACTCTGTGGCTAGTAGCTGGAATTTAATAATGTAGCAATTTCGGCTATTTTATAAGTATTTGTATATAGACCCTATTATAATATCAGAGGATTTCTATAAAATGTTTTAGCTATCGTAAGGTAAAAACCCGACATGTTTATTTGTGGCGTGGTCTTACGAGATGCTTTTGTTTTCAAAAGATTTTTAAACTTTAATAATCAATTGGGTGTGATTTTCTCACGCTGGTAATCGAGACTGACTCGGGTGTTATTTAACTGTAATGCTCGGGTCAGACCGAGTGTTATAGGATACAGGATATGATGCTGTGGAGCTCAGGAGACGAGCTGGATGACGATACGTACTCTCATACTTGTTTATATATATTCCGCTGTTTGAGTTGTGTATCCATTGTATGATATTGGTGTTGAGCTGTGATTGATGTACTCTGCTGATGTAATATATATAAACAGAAATATTTGATGTTGAGTAAAGATTATTTATTATCTATTATATTTTATTCCGCTGCGATGGTTAGATTCTGATGTTGAATTTGTTTTCTCTTCTTCTACCTCTTCTTCTTAAACCCAAATGGTTCGTATTTCTGTGCAACTTGAGTTGATTGTTGTAGAATAGTATTGACTCAAGGGGTACGGATTTGCGGGTCGTTACACTTGCTCTCCAACTGTAACAGCCCGCAAATTCATACCCCTTGAGTCAACACTATTCTACAACAATCAACTCAAGTTGCACAGAAGTACGAACCATTTGGGTTTAAGAAGAAGAGGTAGAAGAAGAGAAAACAAAATCAACATCAGAATCTAACCATCGCAGCGGAATAAAATATAATAAATAGTAAGTAATCTTTACTCAAAATCAAATATATTAGTTTACATATATTACATCATCAGAGTACATCAGTCACAGCTCACATCAATAACATACAAATGAATACATAGCAACTCAATACAGCGGACTATATATATATAAACAAGTACGAGAGTACGTGTCGTCATCCAGCTCGTCTCCTATGCTTCATAGCATTCAAATGTAACGACCCGAAATTTTCGAACCCGAAAATTTCGGATAGTTATGAAAAAGAAGAAAGAGATAGAAGAAGAAGAAAATAAACACCAACAACTCACATTCGCAGCGGATAAAATATAATAATAAATAATAGTTTGCAGAGGAATACTATATTTGTTGATTACATTTAATATACATCAGAGTTACTCATATATACAGATAATGGACATATACAAATCATGTCTCTGATACACAATAATATACTACAGCGGGAATACTCTGTACGTTAGTTATCCAGCTCGCCTCCTAAGCTCCAGAACGTACCTACCTGAAAATCTGTAATACTCAGTCTGACCCGACTCGGGTCAGACCGAGTATTACAGATTTTCAAGTTAGGACGTTCAGGAGCTCAGGAGGCGAGCTGGGGGCAATATCGTACAGAGTTTATCCGCTGTATTTATATTATTGTTTATCTGAGTCATGTTAATTGTATAGATATTCAGTGACTGTATATATGTAAAACTCTGATGTACTAAAATGTAATCGACAGATATAGTATTCTTTTGCAACTGTTATTATTTATTATTGTATTTTATCCGCTGCGATTGTGAGATGTTGGGTGTTTATGATCTTCTTCTTCTTCTATCTCTTTCTTCTTTTTCATAACTATCTGGAATTTTTGGGTTAGAAAATTTCGGGTCGTTACATTTGAAGGCTTAAAATTCCAGATTCAATAATTTACCCAATTCCGATAATTAAATTCAAAAGTTAATTATTAACTTTAATTTCAAATATCAGTATTTATTTGATAATTAATTGTTGAATTTAATTATCAGAATTGGGTAAATTATTAAATCTGGAATTTTGACCGAGTATTATAGAATACAGGATATGATGCTATGGAGCTCAGGAGACGAGTTGGATGACGATACGTACTCTAGTACTCGTTTATATATATTCCGCTGTTTGAGTTGTGTATCCATTGTATGATATTGGTGTTGAGCTGTGATTGATGTACTCTGATGATGTAATATATATAAACAGAAATATTTGATGTTGAGTAAATATTATTTATTATCTATTATATTTTATTCCGCTGCGATGGTTAGATTCAGATGTTGAATTTGTTTTCTCTTCTTCTACCTCTTCTTCTTAAACCCAAATGGTTCGTATTTCTGTGCAACTTGAGTTGATTGTTGTAGAATAGTATTGACTCTAGGGGTACGGATTTGCAGGTCATTACACTTATACAAATTCTAGCTTTTCCCAACTTCTTCTTGATTATTATTATTTTTTTCAAAAATTTTAATCTTACATTTAAAAAAAACGTTTTATTCTTTAATTAATATCGTTGAAGATTGAAATTCAATAACTTCCTGTTTATTCAAATTTCCTTCTATACTTCATAATTTATTTATTAGAAATTTAAAGCCACATTATTTCTTCTCCAATTCATTCTTAAATTTATTCAAACTTTCTATAATTATTTTGCTTACAAATTTACTTCCGTTTAATTTCTTTTCAACAATCCAATTCATATATTTTGGTAATTCATTATAACCGAATATCCAATCAAACCACAACATTCAATATTCCAATATAACTCATCATAGGATATCAAATAATTACAACAGAGAATATTGAATAATTTAAATATATGTGAGGTGTCCAGTTGGATCCCTCCAACCTGTTTTCCCTGCATCCACAGCCGTTAGCACAATATAAATATTTCCACTATAAAATGAGGGAAATTAATCATTTCAAGGTGTAGTATATACTACTATATAACACAACAACCATTTCAACCATTCAAACACTTATTTAAATTTAATCATTTAAATTTAAATTTAAACTGAGTGAGATTAACTCACCTTTTCCTTTTATTTAGCAAAACCCATCCACCATGAGTTGTTCCTCCATGATGTAGACCTTGAATAAATATTTATACATCTATCAATATTCGAAAAATTTAAACAATTTAAATCCCATTAATAATTTAATTAACCAGTGATTTTTGTTTTAAACTAAAAGTTTCGTAATAATCTTATTTTATCTAAATTCTTTCACCCTTTAAAATTTCCCACTTTCCATTGCAAGATCTTAACCATACATATATTTTAGTAACCACACAACCATACTAATATATATATATATAAATATATATATATGTTAACTCCTCTGCTCAAGCGACTCAAACCAGGCTCACGACTCACAATGATTATCGACTCAACAACCTTAGCTTGTTGCCGACCTAAAATGAATGACGACTCAACTGATTGCCGACTTAACGGCTCAGAAGGAACAGCGACTCACCGGGTTATAACCTTAATGCCTCAAAGGTGTTGGTCGACTCATGGAGTTCACGACTCATGGGGCAGACCGACCTTAGGCCTATGATAGGTCGTTCACGACCTAAGCAAGTGGACCGGATACCTCATCATTTTACATCGTGGCCCCTTAACTCGTACACGACTCATGACCTGGCGTGAGTCGTCCACGACCTAAAGCTACTGAGTAGAAATACAAGGCCGTGATACTCAAGTCGCATTCTATTGACTCGTTCACGACTTTGGACCGTGGATTTGCCTCTATAGGTCGGCCGCGACTTAGCCTAAGTCGGTCACAACTCAGGACTTGGGTGAAAAATTCTTATCCAGATTTGCCTATAAATACGTGACCATCTCCAACATTCAAAGGACTTTTGGATCATTTTTCTTCAAGGCATTGAAACTTCACTATCTTCAAAGCAATCTACACTCCATCACTTCAAGCACACGCAAGACGCTTAGATCAACTTCGCGCAGGAATTCAACACATTCAATCATGAATTCGAAGAACTCTATCACATCGAAGTTTTCCCTAGCTACTTGTTTCTTTTTGAATTAAATTGGAATGTAATTGAAGGAGATTGTAACAAGTTGTAAACCGATCAGCAATAAAAAGGATTGAAGTGGACATAGGCTTGATCATAAGCCGAACCACTGTAAACTATGTGCTCATTTACTGCATTTTCTGTTACTTATTGTTATTTCTTGATTCCCGTATTCACGGGTGGTGCTTTCACATCGTTTCTACACACACCGAGGTGTTAGCGTCAGATTTTCACGCTAACATTTTTGGTGCTTTCACTGAGAATATCGATCTCAGGGTATTTACATCATTGCTTCACCAAACTGTGAGGAAAGAATCTCCGTTAAGACCAGAAGTTTAACAGAAATTATGGCTCCCGGAAGGAAACGTAGATCTGCCAGATCTGATGATGTTCAAGAGAACACCGCCACTTCTCCACCTCTGAGTCAGACAACTCCAACTGTGGGAGTTACGCTAGCAGAATTAGACGCTGTGGTTTTGGGATTGAATCAACAGTTAAATGCTCATAATGCACAATTAGAGGCTCAGAATGCTCAGAATACCTTGATATTGAATAAGCTAAATGATTTGCTCGAGGCTAATCGTCAGCCAACAAATAAAGGAGGAAACTCTGCTGATAGAGCTCAGGGTGTTAGAGGGAATACTTCTCAAAGGGCAGTATGCCCCGTAGAAAGGCCACTTCCTCAGGATGGAGGATCGGGACCTCAACCGACCCTTCGTGAACGATTATCAAGGCAGAACTCTGAAAGAATGGCTGACGTTTTCCCCACAGGGCCTGTGGATGATGAAGAGTATTTTTCAAGGATGGTCCGTCAAATCATGAAAGAAAGTATGCGAAAGGACGAGGATGAGAAAGAGTGGGGCTTCGCTCCAAGCAAAACTCCATTCACCGAGAGGATTCTGAAAGCTGAATTCCCGAGAAAATTTGTTCCGCCCACTATTCCAGCTTATAAAGGAACAAGTGATCCTAACGAATTTCTGTATAAGTATGACTGGCATATGACTGGTGCCAGGGCATCCGATGAGATTAAATGCCGATACTTCCCGGTGTATTTGGAAGGAGTAGCTTTATTATGGTTTACCAAGCTGGCAGTTAGATCCATTGATCAGTTCTCGGACTTGACTAAGAAGTTCAAGGAGCAGTTTCGGTTGTACGCCTCTAAAGCAAAGGATATAATGTCATTGTCAAATCTGGAGCAAAACCCAGGGGAATCCATCAAGTCGTTTCTGAATCGACTCAACATAGCTTTGGCCGAGGTTGATAATGCTGAGCCACGCATGGTCTTAACATACTTGATGAGGGAAATTGATAAATCGAGAAAGTTCGGAGAATGGTTGAAAATGAAAGAACCAAATTCACTCGATAAATTCTATAAAAAAGCCGATGAGTTCATGCGCCTGGAAATCCTTCAAGCACCGGCTAAGGTGGCATCAGCGGAAATTAAGAATGATAGTAACGCTCCAGACAAAAAGGAATCCAATACTCAGAAAGGGGGGAACGACGGCAGAAAGAAACAAGGGGATGCAAAGAAGGGTCGAGCTTTTAACTTCACACCCTTAACTGATACCCCTGAAAATATCTTCTTTGCAACCAAAGATAATATCAGTTATCCTACGCCACCTAAGATGAGGGTTGGAGGTAAAATGGATAAAAGTGGAAGATTCTGTCGATTTCACAATCAGCCTGGTCATGACACTAACGAATGCCGACACTTGAAGGAAGTAATTGAGCGACTGTTGAAAGAGAACAAGCTCCAACAGTATGTTAAAAGGGGTAGGGACACACAACCTCATCGGTCCAAAGGCAACAAGTCCCCGCTCACCATCCAAGCTCGAGTGAGAAGGCCATAGAACATGAGTCAGACAGGCCTGTCATTAATGTGATAACAGGAGGTCCTCACCCGGTAGGCCGAAGCTGGGGTGAGATGGAAAGGTATGCTCGTGCACTGAAGCATGCACCCTCAGAGGAAAGTGTTTTTGTGTTAGAGGATGCTGCGCCATTGAAACAACAGAAAGCTTTCCCTGATGACATCATATTTAGCGCCAGGGACTCTATGGGTATTGAAGCCCCTACGATAGATCCTCTGGTCATTTCTGCCGGTATTGGCCCGGCCACTGTGAGAAGAATTCTGGTCGATTTCGGGGCTTCGTGTAATATTCTCTTCAAGAAAACTTTTGACCAAATGAAGATACCAATGGCTGACGTTCAGGCTTCGTCATTGAAAATTGCTGGCTTCACTGGGGAGCCAAAGCAGCCGATTGGGACTATAGACTTGATTGTAGAGCTCGGAGAGGGGCTGCGAAAGGTAGCTCGAAAGCAGACCTTTATAATTGTTGAAGAATTTTCTGCTTATAATGCTTTCTTGGGCCGACCGACCCTGGCTGCATTCAAAGCTGTTCTCGCCCCATGGTGTCTAACTATAAAATTTCCCAATGATAATGGAATTGGGATAATTAAAGGAGATCAGAACGTGGGACGGGAGTGCTATCTTGCAGAGCTACGTGAAACAAAGAGGAGAGAAATGGGAAAAGATGCGGCGCCTTCAGTCCGCATCAGAGAACGAACCTTGTAGCAACTACAGGTTGGTCCCTGCACTGGCGAACATAGCGGTGCCCGGAGAGAGATGGATCCAAGAAAAGCTAGTGCAGGGGAGAATAGAGTAGTGCGGTAGAGGTGACAGTGCCGGTACCTGTTGACTTAAAGGACCCAAACAAGGTGCTGAATGTGGGTTCACAACTCAACACTACAGCTCAGAATATTCTGATCTCGTTCTTGAAGGCAAATTTAGATGTATTCGCATGGACTCACGCCGACATGTGAGGAATATCACCAGAGATTGCGGTACACACTCTGAACATCGATCCAAAGTTCACGCCAGTAAAACAGAAAAGAAGAACTCAAGGTCCAGAGAGGTCAGCAGCGCTGAAAGAAGAAGTCGATCGACTCATGGAGAATGATTTCATCAGAGAATCTGTTTACCCAGATTGGGTCTCAAATCCTGTCCTGGTTAAAAAGGCTAATGTGAAGTGGAGAGTATGCATTGACTTCTCAGATCTGAATAAGGCTTGCCCCAAAGACTGTTTCCCGTTGCCTAGAATTGATCAGTTGGTGGACGGAACGGCGAGACATGAATTGTTGTCTTTTATGGACGCTTACTCCGGGTACAATCAGATCATGATGCATGAGCCAGATCAGGAGGACACGAGCTTCATAACGGATGTTGGTCTTTACTGCTACAAAGTCATACCCTTCGGACTCAAGAATGCGGGGGCAACTTACCAAAGGCTTGTTAACACCATGTTTAAACCACAGATCGGAAAGACAATGGAAGTCTATGTCGATGATATGTTGGTAAAGTCAAAGAAAGCAGTGGACCACATGGATCACTTGGCGGAAATGCTCGCGGTCCTCCGGAGATACGGAATGAAGCTTAACCCGTTGAAATGTTCATTCGGAGTGGAGTCCGGAAGGTTTTTGGGATTTATGTGAGCGCTAGGGGCATTGAGGCTAATCCTGCTCAAATCACTGCCTTGAAGGAGGTCAAAGCCCCTAGAACAAAGAAGGAACTGCAGAGTCTTAACGGAAAAGTTGCTGCTTTGAGCCAATTCATTTCTAAAGCTACTGATAAATGCATTCCATTCTTTGACGCTCTGAAGAAAGGAAGAAAAAACTTTGACTGGACTCCCGAGTGCTAGAACGCATTTGATGAGCTGGTTCGTCATATGGAAGTGCCTCCAATACTCTCAAAGCCCGACAATGGTGAAGATCTCTACATATATCTGGCAATATCATCTCACGCTCTGAGTGCAGCATTGGTTCGAGAAGATACAAGGATCCAGCGGCCAACCTATTACATTAGTAAAAGATTCACTGGGGCATAGATGAATTACTCAAAGCTGGAGAAACTCGCCTATTGCCTATTGATTGCATCACGGAAATTGAGGCCGTATTTTCAAGCTCATCCCATCAAAGTCCTCACTGATCAACCTCTGAAGCAAGTCCTGTTTCGCCCTGAGACTTCGGGCCGTCTTTTAAAGTGGAATATTGAGCTCAGTCAATATGACATCACTTACCATCCCCAAAGAGCTATCAACGGACAAGCTTTAGCAGACTTCATTGCTGAATGCACAGATAAAGGTGATAGTGAGGAAGAAGAAACTAATGACGTCCCGGTGAAATGGAAATTATACGTCGACGGCGCAAGGAATGACTACTGTTCTGGGGCAGGGGTTGTCCTTGAAACCCCTAAAGGATGATCATTGTGTTATGCACTGAGGCTGGAATTTCCTTCGACTAATAATGAAGCAAAATATGAAGCTCTCATTGCAGGTTTGAGAATCGCTAAAGAGCTAAATATCAGAATATTACAGATCTTCAGTGACTCTCAGCTTATCGTATGCCAAGTCAAGAAGGAATTCCAAGCTAAAGGAGGAAATTTACCTGCTTATTTGTCAAAGGCCTGGGAGCTTCTTGAAGATTTTGATCATTATTCAATAAACCATATTCCCCGGGAAGAGAATATGAAGGCAGATTCCCTCGCGAAGTATTCAAGTACTGGTGAAGCTCAACTATTGGGTTTAGTCCCCGTAGAAGTCCTCTCAGCACCAAGTACAGACGAGATGGATGTTGACTGGATTATGAATGTATCTCAGGAACAAGAATCGTGGATGACTCCAATACTGGACTATTTACTCAGAGTTCTTTGCCAGAAAATTCGAGAGAAAGACAGAAGCTTCTAAGGAAAGCCTCCAGATATATAGTCCAAGACGGCCGATTGTACAGGCGGGGTTTGTCAATGCCATTACTCCAATGTGTAACTAAAGATGAAGCCAAGACAATTCTAGCTGAAGTACACGGAGGGGAATGTGGAGATCACACGGGTGGTCAGACATTAGCAAAGAAAATTCTCCGTTATGGGTATTTTTGGCCGGAAATTAATCAAGACGCCGCTGTATATTCTCGGAAATGTGACAAGTGCCAGAGATTCGCCAAAATTCCGAGAGCACCTTCCACTGAACTAACACAGATGGTCAGTCCGTGGCCATTTGCCATTTGGGGAATGGATCTCATTGGGCCATTACCAACTGCCAAATTAGGGATTAAATATGCTATTGTTGCAGTTGATTATTTTACTAAATGGGCTGAAGCTGAACCTTTGGCTACTATTACCTCTAAGAAAATGATAAATTTTGTGACTAAAAATATCATTTGTAGGTATGGTGTGCCACAGAAAATAATCACAGACAATGGTACTCAATTTGAAAGCGAGGAATTCCAGGACTTCTGCAAGCGATTCAAAATCCAGAAGAGTTTTTCAGTAGTGGCCCATCCTCAGGCAAACGGGCAAGTGGAAGCAGTAAACAAAATCATCAAATCAACCATCAAAAAGCAGCTGGAAAAAGCGAAAAGTGGCTGGGTTGACAAGTTACCGCTTGCACTATGGGCATACAGAACCACCCACAAAACTGCGACTGGGCATACTCCTATTTCGTTGGCATATGGATCGGAAGCAATGATTCCAGTAGAAACTGAAGTCCCCTCACATAGAAGAATCCATTTTGATAAAGATGAGAATAAAAAACTGCAATTGGAAGCACTGGACCTCCTTGATGAAAGAAGAGAAGAGGCTAGACTTAGAATTGCGGCTCATCAACAAAGAATAGCCAGGCACTTCAATTCCAAAGTTCGTCAGCGCAACTTTGAAGTTGGGGACCTAATTCTGAAAAGAATCATGATAGCCAAAGGTGTGTTTGGGCCAAATTGGGAAGGGCCATACATTATAGCACGAAGCTTCTTGACGGCACATTCAAACTCACAACTGTCGAAGGAGAACCAATCCCAAGAGCTTGGAACAGCAATCATTTGCGTCCTTATTTTACTTGAAAGCTTTGCTGAAATATTGTAAAAGAATTGCAAATATATGATTCTTGTATTGAAAGCAATTTAAAAGCAAGTGAATAATGAAAAGCTATAAAGTGGATGTAGGCCCAGTTTTTGGCCGAACCACTATAAATCTTGTGTTCTCTACTATTATAAACTGCTTTGTTTTATTTCGACATATAAAATACATTAATTGTGTCATTAAAATGTCGATTTAATAATGCAGGTCATGAAAGTAAAGCTTACCCATCCCAAGACCAAGCAAACACACACTAAACCATCAAAAATTTCCATACTCAAATCCTACAAAAGAAGTGCTTCAAACAAAAGTGAGCAATGTGGATGGAAGTGGACCATCTCTAACTAACTATAAATGTTTGAACAAAAAGCAAACTGTGTCCACCACCACCAACTCACCTAACTGTGAAGTACATTTCTTTGGATAAGGGAAGTTATTGGCAACTAAAAAGTGTTGACACTTGCAAAAGACAACGGGGATCGCCAACATGAGTGGATGGCAAAAGAGACATGGGCGAGCAAGCATCAATCAGCAAAAGACCTCTTCGGAGGCGCAACTCTTCGGAGGAGAAAGACCTCGAGTGGGCCTAGCCAGAAAAAGAGAGATCTTTCTCGTTATAAAGTTGCGGAATGATCGGTCGATACACTCCCGTGAATCCGTCCAACCGAGAGAAAGAAACTCCAAACTTCCAGGCAAAAGTCCTACTCAGAGGCACACGTTTCACCGAGATTGAAATAAAACTTTCAGGTGTTGAAACGTGAAAAAAGCCCTCTTCGGAGGCCCATTTCACCACAGTTGAAATGCTAAAAGACCTCGAGTGGGCCAACCAGAAAAAGAGAGATATTTCTCGTTATAAAGTTGCGGAATGATCGGTCGATACACTCCCGTGAATCCGTCCAACCGAGAGAAAGAAACTCCAAACTTCCAGGCAGTAACCCTACTCAGAGGCACACATTTCACCGAGATTGAAATAAAACTTCCAAGTGTTGAAATGTGGAAAGCCCTCTTCGGAGGCCCGCTTCCCAATGAACAGGGAAAAATAAAAGCCTCTTCCAAGGGGCAGAAGCAAAAAGACCTCTTCCCAGAGGCACAACAAGACAGAAAGACCTCTTCCCAGAGGCAGAAATGAAAAGACCTCCTCCCGGAGGCACAAGCAAGCAGAAAGACCTCTTCGGAGGCACACGTTTCACCGAGATTGAAATAAAACTTCCAAGTGTTGAAACGTGAAAAAGCCCTCCTCAAGGGTGCAACTTTTCAAAGAAGCAAAAATCAAAAAGCCCTTTACTGCGGCATTAAAAAAAATCCTCATCAAAGAAACGCTTTAACTTTCAAAGGAAGAATGATTTACCTATTCTGGAAAATACTCTTCCTCAAAAAAAAAAAAAAAAAGAGAGAGAGAGAGAGAGAGATAAAGTACCCTTCAGAGGCCCGTTTTACCACATAGAAGAATTCACTTGGTAAATGTGTATTACACAAAAGAAAAAGTGATTCCTTCGAAGGATGAAGCGTAAAAATTTATATGGAGGGAGTTGTACTCTGTTTTTTTACGAGATAATATTTCTCCAAGTATGAAATAATTATTCTCCAGAAAATAAGAGTACAAGTCCCCTCAAAGTATAGAATATTGCAGCGAGCTTATGGTATGGGGGCAGCATGGTATAGTTACATACAACATGGTATAGCTACATTGGTAAAATTACGCTCGAACAACATACCGCAAGTTCACTGCAATATCATATAAAGAAACTTGTACAAAAATGAATAATAAATGCATTCTCAAATTCAAACAAGAGTTTGTACAAATAAAGGATCGTTTTATTCAATTGTATTGCAGATACAAGTTTCGAAATAAAGAAAGCAGAGGCCGGTACCCGCACAATCCCCGACCAGTACGTGCAAAAAACAAAAAGCTAAAAAACTGGAATCTTCGTTTCTTCTGGCCACCTTTGGACCCTTCACCCGGCCGGATGGATAGCTTTCTGGGTCGATCTTTAGGCATGAGGGAAGAAGGAGAGGGAGGTACAACTGGTTCAATCTCCGGTTCCTCTTCAGTAGCAATGATGCTCTTCCTCCTCTTCTTTGATACTCCGCGCTTCTTTTTCCTCTTTGAGGAAGATTCACTTCCTGGAGTAACAAGTTTAGACAAAGTTATGTCATCAGAAGGAGTCCGCTCTGGAGATATCTCACCCCCCTCAAGTCCTTCGTCCTTTTGCTCTTGCGAAGCAGATGGGTCATCCAAGCCCCGAAGGGCACCTATTACTTCTTCCTGTGATCCCGGATGAGGAGTAGGAGTGATTGGGGGAGGCAGAGGAACAGTAACTGGAGGTGAAGAAGTTTGAATAACGCTCGGCGCTTTCTCTACAAAGGAAAAGTTAAAAGTGTCAGTAATTCCCGCAAAAAGAGGAGACAACGGCTCGTCGAGATTCAAGAAATAATCAAGAAGCTCGTCAAATCCGTAAGAAACTGGCAAGTTGTCTCCATGAGCATTATTAGGGTTACCTGGAGAAGTTGGTGGTATCACATCAACTTCGTAGTCTAGAGCTTCAGCACTCTCTTGTGGCTCATCTATGGCTTGCGTAATTATGGCTCTGGTATCAGCTTTAGTAGGAATCGGTGTGTGAGAGCTAGAACCAGCAATGTCAACGTCGGCTGAAGTTGAAGGAGGGACAGGGGCAGTCAAAGTTGTTTCTTTTTCCTGGTGCTCTTCCCCCATTATTTCAACTCGCGTTCTAGCAAGTTGCTCCTTCCCTCTAGCAAGGGCTGCGTGAGCTTCGAAGTCTAAATAGTGCGCCTCTAGCTCCTCTTCAGTGTATCCGGCACCTTTAAGCATGTCAAGCGCGGCTTCCCATACTTCAGCCAGGGTGACCTCATATTTGGGACCCAGGAATGCAAGACTGCCACGCCCTAACACACTTTGCAAATAGAATTCAAATAATGTCGAGCCAATGTCAGCTTTGGTAGCTTCATGAGCTTCTTCAGCTGCAATTCTTCCAGCAACCGCTTCATCTCGCTCCCTTTCGACTTTAGATAGTTGAGCTTTCAAATTTTCAATTTCCGCAACCTGGAAGCTAGTTTGCTCTTGCAACTGAGTAATGTCAGTACGGCAGCCCGCTACAATTCTCTCCAGTCCATCAGCCTTGGCATCGGCATCCATTTGCGCGGCATGGGCATCCCGCACTTTTTGTTGAAGCACATTTTCTTTTTGAGATTAGGAAGCAGAAGAAGTAACAAGTTCTTCTTTAAGTTTTTCCACTTCCGCTTCAAGTTTTTCGTTGTAGGCGGCAATGCTATTCATTTCCGCATCATGCTGCTCAAGGGTCTTTTGCCATTCGGTTTTGTCATTCTCCATGGTTAACATAGCTTCGAGATTGGCCCGATTCACCCTCTGAAGCTCATCAACAAGTTTTTTCCAATTTGACATCCTCTCAATGTCAGCTTTAACGGCATCAAGGTTCCGTAACATGGCATTTTTGTCTATGGGAACCAGATCAAGGTCAAAGCGAACTCCTTTTAAGCACCAATTTGGAAATCGACTTTGGAGAGTGGCCGGACCTGGTCCCACGTGGTAAGAAGGCCTATTAATGATCGCCTGGATATCAGTACGGGAGGGGGCAGGAGATTGAGAAGAAGTAGGAGCAGTAATCTTTTCCGAAGTTGCAGGCATTGGTTCCTCACTGACTTTAGCCCGTTTACTCGGGTCATCAGTTATGTGACTCTTTCCTCTATCATCGTGAGATTTGCGTTTGTGGGAGTCACCCTCTTTGTGGGAAGAATCGTATCGATCATCCGGTCTTCCGTAGCGTTTTTCATGGGCACGTCTCTCCCGAGCCTTCCGAGCGGCCCTCTCTTCATCAGTCTCTCTGTGAACAGGGAGATAGCGCTTATAGTCATACTGGCCGCGTCTCCCATATCGCTGGAAATCATCATAATACGAGCCGCCTCGCTTCATTGAAGAATCTGAAATTGGAAAAAGCACAACTTTAGAATTTTTCGAAAGTGTGAAAAGCTAAGTGTGTAAGATGTCAAAGAATCCTAGTCATGTGTGATGTGTAAACTACACGCGCTGAACCACGAACCGCTCGTCAGTCGAGGGGTAACAACAGGTTTTATAGCTAACGGCAATTCTCCGGATGAGGGGGTTTGTTTAAGGGCAGAAGTTGCTTCAACTATCGGAGATATAACTTTGGTAACAGCGGGGTCATCTTTGAAGAGCTCTTGAGAGGTGACCATTATGTTGCTCAAATCTTCGAAGATGTCATCACCGCCATGCTTAGCGGAGCTCCCTCCATCAACTCCTTTCTCAACGTTCTCCCTGGTTTGAAGAAGAGGTTCCTCTTCTTCAATGATTGGGGCAAGTGTAGGCTTATCGGAGGGCCCCGCAGCGTCTTTTGGAGTCGAACATTTCACTAGCGAGGCCTCAATGGTAGTTTCTCCCTGCACAGGCTCTTTAGCAGGAGGTGGGGCATCCGGAGTTTTAGCTGGGGAGTCTGGGATTTCATGAGGGTGTGTAGAGCGAGAAGTGTGCAAAAGCCCATACTGATGCAAAAGTTCATCCCTCAACAAAAACTTTATGCTCCTCTCTCCTGCGGCCACAGCATTCAATCTCTCAGAAACTTGCTTATGGCCTGGATCTCTGGATAGGGAAGGAAGTGCTAAAAAAGAAAGAGTGAAATTAACGATTAACAACTCAAAATTCAAAAGTTCGGGAATGGAAAATAGAAGCAGGTAATCTTACTTCCTACTCTCCAGATGGCATAAAACCCTGGGGGGCAGCGAACGAAGAAAAATTGATTTAAAAATCCATGAGCACTTTCGGGTAGGTCAGTCACGAGTTTGCGATTCCTAACACTCCTTATGACGACAATGGAGTGATGGTCTTTAATCTTGGTGAAGGAACATAAGTAACAAATTTCTCCAAAGCTCGGTAACCGACCCAGGGTTCTCATGAATAAAACACACAACCCCATCAGAATGGCGTAACTATTGGGGTGCAGTTGAAATAGGGAGATAGTCAATCGAAGTAGAAATTGCTGAAGGAATTCGTTGAAGGGAGGAATAGCACCGCACAAGCACATTTGGCGGTTGACAGCGACGAAACCACGGGGAGGTCTATCAGCGAAATCATTTGGTCCAGGCAATATAGCATCCATTTCAACGATGCCAAACTGAGCACGTAATAAGCTAAACGTCCGGTAGTTTAAGGAAGTTGAGACTCTTTCCGGCGGAGTAGCCAGTGGAGCAGCTATTGGAAGAGCCTCTCCAATCTGTTCCGTTACTTCTTCTTGATGTGAGGCCATTCTACATAAGCAACTGGATATTCAAATTTGAAGGTGCACGTTTCCTAAAAGTGTGGAGTGTTGTGCAGAACTAATAAAAATAAACAAGTAAATATAACTGGAGTTAAGCTCGTCAACAATTGATTGGCTATCAAATTTCAGGACTTGTTAATTTGAAGTTCAAGTACAGTGTTAATGTAAACAGGAAAGTTTAGTTGACTATTCCGATGTTGCTTTAATACTCTACTTGAATTCGTTGAATTGAAAGCACTTCGTTCACACAATCTATTTAAGTTAATTACCTTCTGTCAACTAATCTGTCATTTGATGTGGGCAGTCAATGGCAGTATATTCGCCTTGGTTTTCTGTAGTTGTTATATTCAGCAGGTAGTTAGCTTATAAGTAAACAGGATCTGTGGAATAATGCAACAAAGTTCAAACAATTTAAAGTTTGGGCAATTTAGAGTTTAGGCAATTCAGTCCGGTAATACAAGTTAAATAATCAAGTTGGGATTATGCTTTTAAGTGACAACTCGTTCACGACCTAAGGGGTATGCGGCGAGTTAAGTTAAGATCTGTAAGTCGTAATGTGCATGGAGGAAAAAGCCTCAAATCAGAACAAAGCAAATTTCTCGAAGTCCTGTCTCGGCCGCGACTCAAAGCCTAGGTCTCATCTACTTGAGTCGGTCAAGGGTTAAGCCACAAGGAGCAACTCGGTATGGAAAATAGCCCAAGTGCTGAGTCGTTCACGACTTATGGCTTGATACGTTCACGGTCTAAAGGATAAGTTGTAGTAAGGATCTAAAGGGCTAAGTCACTCGTACGACCTAAGTCCTAAATCGTCAGGAAATCAACACGACCCAAAAATTAGGTCGTGGACGGATGAGATTGCAAGGCCTTCCTAAGTCGGTATATCCAAAAAAACCAACTAAGTCGTGAGAATTCTAGGTCATCTCCTCAACCAGTTAACTCCTTTCTAACCCATTAACCCGCTAAGGACCTTCTCATCTCCTCCAAACTCACAGACCAGTTAATTCGAGACACTGTAATCCATTATCTTCTCCTCACATGGTCAGAAATCACCCAAAAAACCAATTTGAATCGCTTCAAGTTTGCGACGAATCTGATGCACTACTATGTTATCACGAACGATAACAACAATATGATCGATGGCAGTCGCAAATCAATCAGAAACGTGGTTCGCGATGGAACACGGCACAAAAATGAATTGGAGTCAGAAAATGGGGAGTCCAGATTCGTGAGTCAATGGTGATCATGGATTGAACAGAAGGTGAATTCACTTACGCAATATAAAGGTGAAGATGAGTTGACGACTGATTAGCTTGGATTCGTCTCTGGAAACTTGAAGGATCGTTAATGGAAGGATCAAATAAAACAGATAAGCAGTAAAGTGAGGAGGAAGGACCGACTCAACGGCTTATATACGAAACAGGGGGGAAGATGGAAAGACTAACGAGTCATGAGCCTCTTTGAGTCGTTTACGACTCATGCACTGAGTCGAAGCACACGACTCACGATTTAAGCGTGTACTTCGAGGGGCAATTGTTAACTCCTCTGCTCAAGCGACTCAAACCAGGCTCACGACTCACAATGATTATCGACTCAACAACCTTAGCTTGTTGCCGACCTAAAATGAATGACGACTCAACTGATTGCCGACTTAACGGCTCAGAAGGAACAGCGACTCACCGGGTTATAACCTTAATGCCTCAAAGGTGTTGGTCGACTCATGGAGTTCACAACTCATGGGGCAGACCGACCTTAGGCCTATGATAGGTCGTTCACGACCTAAGCAAGTGGACCGGATACCTCATCATTTTACATCGTGGCCCCTTAACTCGTACACGACTCATGACCTGGCGTGAGTCGTCCACGACCTAAAGCTACTGAGTAGAAATACAAGGCCGTGATACTCAAGTCGCATTCTATTGACTCGTTCACGACTTTGGACCGTGGATTTGCCTCTATAGGTCGGCCGCGACTTAGCCTAAGTCGGTCACAACTCAGGACTTGGGTGAAAAATTCTTATCCCGATTTGCCTATAAATACGTGACCATCTCCAACATTCAAAGGACTTTTGGATCATTTTTCTTCAAGGCATTGAAACTTCACTATCTTCAAAGCAATCTACACTCCATCACTTCAAGCACACGCAAGACGCTTAGATCAACTTCGCGCAGGAATTCAACACATTCAATCATGAATTCGAAGAACTCTGTCACATCGAAGTTTTCCCTAGCTACTTGTTTCTTTTTGAATTGAATTGGAATGTAATTGAAGGAGATTGTAACAAGTTGTAAACCGATCAGCAATAAAAAGGATTGAAGTGGACGTAGGCTTGATCATAAGCCGAACCACTATAAACTCTGTGCTCATTTACTGCATTTTCTGTTACTTACTGTTATTTCTTGATTCCCGTATTCACGGGTGGTGCTTTCACATCGTTTCTACACACACCGAGGTGTTAGCGTCAGATTTTCACGCTAACAATATATATTCAAATTCGTATACACTTAACTATCAAATGAATATATGAAGGTGGCGACTGGGTTATGGTTGGTAAAGGAACTTAAATCTGGGTGTATATATATTTATACGATTACAAAAATTTATACTTAATTCGATTACAGAAATTCTAGGGTTAATGTAATCAATTAGATATAGCTGGATTGACTCAAGTAAAAATTGCAACGACTACCTCAGTTGGATTGACTCTAATTTGGAATGAAACAAGTAATCAATTGATAATTAATGATAAATTAAACAGGGTTGAGGAATTAACTCTCAAATAATTAATTTTAAATTGAATTAATTACAATAAGAATTAAAGATGATTGCTTCTAGACTGTGTATGTAGGATATCTAATTTGTTGTAAAAAGAATTGATATTTCTGTTCGAAATTGTGATGCTGTGAAATGTGAATTACTCTGTGTTGGATTATGCTTTGTGACTTTATTCTGTATTGATCTGAAAACCCCTTTGCCCGTAAACGGCATTTAAAATTTCGATGCGACAGGGATTCGTATTCCAGTTGGTTATCCGAAACCCACATCGAATTGTAATGATTAATCTTTGTGATTGATAAATTTATTTATTTATGAATCTGTAAATAAAGATAAGCGTTATTGATTATATCGCTTATCGATATTGATATCTCTGTAATGATTGGTGTGTGCACTATTGTGTAAAACTCCTGGACCACACTCATACACACACAAATATGGATTTCACGTGGAAATCGGTTAAGTCACAGATTTTTAAATCAGTTTTGAATTTGAATTTTAAATTCAAATAGTTTTGGTAATAAATCAAGTCTAATATGAAAAGCTTTTGAAAAAGATATTTAAGAATAAAAGTTATTTTTGAATAACTTAATAAAGATTTGGAATTTGAATAATCGGATTTAAATTGGATTCAAAAATCTAAAATTGAATTTTTTATTCAATACTTATGATTTAAAAAGGACTTTACAAGTTATATGGGTTTAAACTATTTTTAAGGGTTGATTTGAAAATTTGAATTAAACCAAAGGTTGTAACTTGTATAAATGGAATCGGGTTTTTCCAAAATAAAACAATTGTTTCTAAGTGATAAAAAGCTTTCATATGAGTAATGAACTTCCAAATTATATTAAAGGGATTTCAAGTTTGAATTGAAAATGATTATGGATGAATCTTTGGAAACAAGTTTTGAAAGCTATGAGATAAATCTTTGATTTAAAGATTAATGAATTAATCCAATTGAAATAGAATTGTTTTGAAATCCGGGAATGAATCTTTGTGAAAACTGAGTGAACTTTGTGAAATAAATCTTTTTGTTTAAAAGATTTGAAATGGTAATTGGTTTAAACCATTTGAAAGAAAGTTTTGAATCATTAAGTTGTGACTTAATTGAAATCCCATATCCATATGTTTTAAATGTTGCGCTCACTATTCGGTTTAGCCGGGAGAGGACCTTTTGTGTCGTATAACCCATTCCGAATATGTGATACGTCGTTATGGATAGCATTTGAAGACCGGTGGTGAAGGCCGGGTATTTGCGAGAACGATAGGATGACCTATCGATTGTCTCTGCACTGAGTAGCTACGGTATAGAGATTTCCTAAGTGATGGGAAGTCCGATCGGGATTGTGAATACCCGGATTGCAAGGGCTTCTTTGGAAGTGCCTTCGGTTCTGTTCGAACCCGGAACAGACTTGTATGGATTGTATGTCCGACATTACATTTTGAGATATAAAGCAGATTTCTTTCAAATACATTTCTGTTGGTGGCGGAGAATTTATTCTCTTAGCTTAACACCCTTCTCTGAGACGTACGAGCTCAGAGGTTATGTAGTTGAAGGTTATCAGCGATATATTCCCAATTTGGTAATGTGGCATGCTGAGTGCTGCTGATCATTTGTTGATCAAAGCATGACTTTGTGAATAGCGTAGCTTGGTGGACGAGACTTCTTCGAGCCTCACAACCCGGTAATGGTCGAAACAGGAATTGTGCGGCAAGGTTTCAGGGGTAGCTCCCCTAGGGTATGACCATTCCTTCTGAAAAAGGATAGTATCATGGTATGGAGCCCAGATACTTACTCATGTGGACACACTTTATTTATTACTATGTGATGTTGTTGGTTAGAGAGCTCTCGTATAAAGGTCCCAAAGGAGCGGGGGTGGCATATTTGAGGTTCTGTATATTCCCCGGGAAGGGGGGTAGCCAGCCCTGTTTGGCAGAGATCCGGTTAGGTTCTCGGGGCATCCCGCCAGAGGCGTTCCCATGTGGCAATAGGAAGTTCCTTAGCCTGACCATTTGTTGGAAAATCCATTCAAACAATACGAGCCTTGTACGGTTTTAGTTGCATAACCTGCCATGGAATGTGGTGGTAACCTGCTGTTGAATATGGTAGCTATAGTAGGCATAGTTCGAAATGTCTATGCTGGCTAAGATTTATATTCTACTTTCGAAATGTTTTTCTACACTTGCACTTATAATAATAATATCAAAGAAATTTGCGTATCAAGCATGTTTGACTATCATAAGGAGAAATCTCCTCCAATTCTGCGTTTGCATTGTATGCGTGGCGGGAGGCCTTATGGTAGTTTCATTTTCCAAAAGCATTGCGATTTTGAAATTTAAATCTTTAGTTGTTTTTAAAAGACAAACTGTTTTCGTTTTCTCACACCAGTCCCATGACTGACCCGGAGTTTATTGTTCCTTTCCTAAACTCTGGGTGCCCACTATTTTCCACACGGGCAGTCTAGAGTTTGGTTTTTCAGATAGTTAGGTTTAGTAAATTATCTGGAGCTAGTTCAGTCTTTGGATTCAGACAAGACTTGCTTATCTTGGTGAAAGCTTGATGGTGGATCGAGCTAGGAGTTTTGGGGCTTTTGGATCAGAGTTGCAGTATTATATTCAGGGTGAAGACTTATTCATAGTTTATCATGTTGTGCTGTATTATGTTGTATATTCTCTGATGTTGATGATTATCATTGTATCATATTGGTGTATCGGATAGTGTATTCATGATATCATCTTTTATTTCCGCTGTGTTATTTATCATCTAATGGGTGTTGCAAGCTCCCGCGATACGAATTTGATGTTGTTATCGGACATCGAGTTCGGGTCGTGACACTTAGGAATTGAATATAAGAAAAACAAATAGGAATATTGTATTAACTAATGCAATGATATAATTAGTAATAAATTTAATGAATTCAATGTTATAGTAACCGGAAGTAATATGCAATAAATGGAAAAAATTTGCAATCAATGTAGGTAAGTAATTACAATGTTTATGGTAGATGATAAACGTTACTTTAATGGTAATTAATAACATAAAAGAAGTGTGAAAATTGTTACATTTGGTTATAAATAGAAAACGAGTAAATAAAAAGTAACTGTTAAATAAACCAATGCAATAATTGTAGAGAAGTAATTTTAAGGAATGTTGTTGATAATAAACGTATTTAAAATGGTAATAAATTGAATATAAGGAAACAAAGGTAATTAGTGGATTTATTTAATGAATTCATGAAATAAAAATCAATGTCATGTAGTTAATTATAATATTGTTGGAAGTGAAAACTTATTAAGTATGAAACCAAGAAAGTAAATTAACTAAAGAATATAAATAGTAATTAATATACATACTTGGCCAATAAAACTAAATAGTATGAAATAAAGCATGCATTTATGATATGAAATATAAGTCAATGTTAATTTCACCAACAAATGTCAATTTATTGAAAAGCAGGGTTTTAAATCAAGTAACGGATTTGTTAAAGTTTCAATTGGTAGTTTATAAAATTTAATGTGAAATTAATTGCAGTTAATTGACCTAATTGTGCAGTTAGGATAAATTGATTTGTCATAAAAGATTGTTAATTCCAGAGAATGTAACCAATGTTAATTTCATTTATAATATAATAAGTGGTGGATCTTAGGAGTGAAATTTTAGATTTATTAATTTATTTGAAAGTAAAAAAAATCTATAAGTGAATTAATTGCAAATATGGGGATCTAATATTAAATTTTACATTAACAGAGATGTGGATGAAATTTGTGGATATTAATGCAATAGCTACGAATGAATGAAAATTCAGCCAATTGGTAACAGGGTGAGAACGGTGTATGTAATCAATTTCAACACTTGTCCGTTAGTGATAACTTAAAGGTAAATTAACATTAATGGAGGCTAATAAATTAAAATGGGAAATCAATAGAAATTTTTGGTTATAAATTGAAATATAACCATTTGAAAAAATTTAAGATGAATATAGGAGTATCGGGTAATAAATTTATTATAAGAAAAACCAATGCAAATGTTGAATTAATTAGTGAAACGATAATAATAAATAGTAATTAATTCAAAATTTGTAACTTGGGAAAAATGTGGATTAATATACGTTAGTTATTTAGGGTAGTGACTAAAATTGGTAATCCATTTGCAATTAATGATAATAGTGTTGATATAAGCTAATAAGTTTAAATGTCAATGCAATTAAATGCACATAGGTTGCAATTTTTAGGTTGCTTGTTTATTTAATGAGTTAAAATAAAATTTGGTAATTGATTACAAATAAATCTTAATTTTACGTTGGTTAATGTAAATTAAAGTAACAGTTGATGTAATAAAGGATGGAACCGAGGAAAATTAGTTAAGTGGATTTAAAATTTTAATTTATGGGTGAAATCGACAAATTTCAATATGTTGAATTTGGTAGTTATTACACAATTAGTGGAAATAAAATAGTAATACGAATGAAGGTGAAATGGAAGTATCAATGTAATGAAACGTAACCAAATGTAAATATGTTTATGGGATAATGATTGTTTTAATAATAAGAATGGGAATCAACATTTATTTATTTATTTGAATTTTTTTTTGAATGAATTAATTTGACTTTTAATTTGATAAATCAAAACAAAAAAAATTTGTATATATATTAAAAAAATGTTTTAATTATAGATCCATGTTTTAAACCCTTAAACCAATTTGCATTTTTTAGATCTAAAAGTTTATATACATATAATTTGCATTTGTGTTGAAACATAAATATTGTATACACATATTGTCACTTTATCTTGAATTGAAAATATCATGAAATTTGAATACTTCGTTGAATAAATTATTTGTTCTTAATCTAATAAATTTTAATTGAAGCTTACATATGCTTGATAATTTTTTGATAATAAATCTAAGCTTTGATTTTGATTACAACAATATTTAAATTTGTTACCTAATTTATTATCTCAAATGTCCTTATTCAAGTATCTTAAAGGTTTGTTACTATATTGCTTAATTTGTCTTGTTCCACTTTTGTTTTGTTAACAAAATAAATAAATTTCATTAAGGTAAAAAAAAAGTTTAATTTATATGTATATATGTATTTTTGACTTCAAGTATACATAAATTTACAAATGCATTAGACAATTTAATATGGTATGAAAGTATGCTTTGAATTGACTAATAAGCTTTGGTTTAATCTTTATACACACATGTATGCGTGTTTGTGTGCATGTGTATACATATAAACATTTAATATATTAATTTCAAATTGCTAAAGCATGATTCAATTTTTTATTATTATTGCCAAACAATTTTAAAGTGAGGTAATATTATATACATATTAATTTATTGTTTGTTGTTTATGTTTTCTAGTAATAATACAACTTGCATGACAATTAAATGTTGTATTAATAAAATTGGCTAAAGTGGGAAAGTGAAGTGAATCAATGTCGTCACCTTTTATCTACTTTCCTATTAGATCCTTATGTGATTGCATCTACATTTATTCCTGTTTATTCCTATATATTCTCACCAATTAATCGTACTTGATATATGTTTAGCAATTCTGACACACGGTTAAAGTATGAATATATATGATGTATTCAAACTTTTCTGTATCTAGCACTTAATTAATTTAGAATCAAACTAATAAAACGTGACATTTATTTTTGTCCCTCCACATTCATTCCCTTTCTAATTATAATTATCTCTTTTTAATACCTGCTACTTCTAAAAAAAGGCTGTTCATATTTACTATATTTCAATACCAAGTTTGTTCATATTTAATTTATTTCTAATTAATAGCAGCCTCTCTTTTCAAATCTCTTTGTCTCTAAACCTAAATCTAACCTTATAAATACGATATGATGCAAATGAAACCCTATCCTCCATTCAAATCTTCTTCTTCTTCTTTTTTTTCAAATCTCCTTATTATATCTCATTTTGATTTTTCCTTCCTCTTCGAATATTCTTCTTCTCGATTTTTATTCTATTTCAAACTTTCTTCTTTCTTTTCAAATCTTGTTCTTCTCTACAATTTTCAGTTCTTCTTATTTCAATCATTTTCTTTTTCAAATTCTAGTTTTTTAAATCTTTTCCAAACCTTTTAAAAATGCATACATAAATACATATATATTAATATAATAAGGAGGGAAATTAAAGTAAATCAAAATAAAAGAAAAACTAAGGAACAAAGCTAGCAATCAAGAAGAATACTAAGGAACGTAGAGAGAAGCTATTGGTTAGAAGTCTATTATTTTCAGATTCGTATAAAGGTGAGTGTTTTAATCCACTCACAACTTCTAAGATTTCTTATGTTTGTTAAATTGATTTATGATGTGTTTAGAAATTTATTTATAGTTGTTTGGCATATATTTCATCATTATCTCTGTTAATTTGCATTCACTAAATTTACTTGTTATTTAAATTATTATTGCATACAAACTGCTAGTTAAATTTTTAGTTAAATTTATTGTTGCATATAAACTGATAGTTAAATTTCTAGTTAATTTATTGTGCACATAAACTGCCAGTTAAATTATCAGCTAATTTATTTTGCATAATAAACTGTCAGTAAATACCTGTTATTTATTTCCTGTTATATATTGATGTATTGTTTGAATTGGACGATGATTGTGATAAAGAGATGTATGATTTTATGATGGATGAATGGATGTTTATTTTTATCATCATAAATTGCAAGTGTTATGTATTTTATTGCATTCGGGATTGCAAGTGTTATTACCCACTCTAGCCAAGAACACTACGGTGTAGTGCTGTCAACTAGCACGAAGAATAAGGCTGTTGAGGAGCGACCATCCATGTGATTGCTTATCACACGGTGGCTATAAATAATCTTCGGAAAAAAACATAGAAATAAGCATAACACAAATCAGTCACAGACATCCATATCAAAAAGGCGGAAGAAGATATGAATATATAACTAACACATGAAAGTGTACATCAGAGTAGTGGTCAAAAAGATCCACAATAATACAAAAGAATAGCAACACGTGCTATACAAAAGAATACAACTATGAGTCTATACCTCAAGTGTATACAACAAAAACTGCTAATCTAAATAGTTAGCCAAAAGTCAGAGTAGCAAATCCTAGGAAGAAGTTAAGCAGAAGCACCTGTAACATCTCGGTCTGACTCGAGTATTATTTAAGAAAATAATAAACAGATCAGTCTAGCTATAAATTTCAGATGACATGGTATAAAATAAAAGATATGGCATAAACATAAAATATCCATACTGACATACTACTATAGGTACGCAAATGATGATCAACAGAAGATCAATCAATAAGAGATAAATCGATATCACAAGAATCTTCTCAAAGATCCAAAGAGGGCATCATACCCTAAACTTGTACTCATAACAAGTCAATGACATAAATTCCAGAAATCAACACAGGAAATCCAGAAATCACAGAAAAAGGGAAAGAGGCCTATCACATGACGGTCCAAAGACTACGGGAAGCTACCCCACATGGGTGAGTCGGAATCACCCAAATGAGGTCTGGGCTAACAAAAAAGAAAAAAGGTATGTGTGAGTGGAATCACACAAATGGTGTCTAGCCTAACCTCGCAACAAAAAGGTGTGTGTGAGTGGAATCACACGAATGGTGTCTAGACTAACCTTGCGGACAATGAGATATGTGTGAGTCGGAATCACACCCATGAGGTCTAGTCTAACCTTGCAAACAAAGAGACATCGCACAATTGCTAGTCTAAATCATAAAATGATCGTCATGATCAACGAGAAGTGTTGTGACGCCCCACCTCTATACCCACGCTAGCCAAGAATATTACGGTGAATGCTGTCGACTAGCACGGAGAATAAGGCTGTTGAGGAGCGACCATCCGTGTAATTTCTTTGCGCGAGCACCGATATGTCAGATAATATAACATGCATTCTATTTCAAGAGGAAATCCGACATACCGACACAAACTCAAAGCTACTACACGGTGGCTATATAAATCCTTCGGAAAACAAATATAGAAATAAGCATAAACAAATCAGTCACAGACAATTCATATCACAAAGGCGGAATAAGATATGAATATTACACTAGAAAGTGTACATCAGAGTAGTGGTCTAAAAAGATCCACAATATCACAAAAGAATAGTTACACGAACTACACAAAAGAATAAGTATACATTAAGGAGTCTATATCTCAAATGTATACAACAAAATAGCTACTAATCTAAGTAGTTAACCCAAAAGTCAGAGAAGCAAATCCCGGAAGGAAGTCAAACAAAAGCACCTGTAACATCTCGGTCTGACCCGAGTATTATTTCATAAGAAAATAATAAACGGATCAGTCTAGCTATAAATATCAGATGACATGATATGACATACAAGATATGGCATAAACATAATATCCATAATGGCATACTACTATAAGCATGTAAATGATAATCAACAAAAGATTAATCAATATCACAAGAATCTTCTCAAAGATCCAAAGAGGGCATCATACCCTAAACCTGTACTCATAACAAGTCAATGATATAAATTCCAGAAATCAACACATGAAATCCAGAAATCACAAAAAGGTATGTGTGAGTGGAATCACACAAGTGGTGTCTAGGCTAACCGAAAAGGTATGTGCGAATGGAATCGCACAAGTGGTGTCTAGCCTAACCAAAAAGCAAAAAGGTATGTGTGAACGGAATCACACAAGTGGTGTCTAGCCTAACCAAAAAGCAAAAAGGTATGTGTGAACGGAATCACACAAGTGGTGTCTAGCCTAACCAAAAACCAAAAAGGTATGTGTGAACGGAATCACACAAGTGGTGTCTAGGCTAACCGAAAAGGTATGTGCGAATGGAATCGCACAAGTGGTGTCTAGCCTAACCAAAAAGCAAAAAGGTATGTGTGAACGGAATCACACAAGTGGTGTCTAGGCTAACCGAAAAGGTATGTGCGAATGCAATCGCACAAGTGGTGTCTAGCCTAACCAAAAAGCAAAAAGGTATGTGTGAACGGAATCACACAAGTTGTGTCTAGGCTAACCGAAAAGGAATGTGCGAATGGAATCGCACAAGTGGTGTCTAGCCTAACCAAAAAGCAAAAAGGTATGTGTGAACGGAATCACACAAGTGGTGTCTAGGCTAACCGAAAAGGTATGTGCGAATGGAATCGCACAAGTGGTGTCTAGGCTAACCGAAAAGGTATGTGCGAATGGAATCGCACAAGTGGTGTCTAGCCTAACCTCGCAAACAAAGAGACATCGCACATTGCTAGTCTAAACCACAAAGATGATCGTCATGATCAACGAGAAGTGTCAATTACACTAAGCTAGTGAATATAAAAGTTTAGCTTCATGTCCCATAACCACTTGCTTAACTTAAACATTTATGAACAAACTGTAAATCTCCACTAGAAAATGTCACAAGAGGTTCAATCGAACAAGTCTAAGAATTAACCAACGAAGTAAACGCAAGCATTTCATACCACTCGTTTTACTAAGCCGTTTAATACGAGTGAGGTAAAGGTTTGTATATACTAATAGATTAGAAATTGGTTTGAGAAAACGAGCTTTGTAATAAAATAGTGCTGAAATCATTTGAAGAAAGAGTTTTGATATTTACTACTAGTATAGAAAACCTTTATATTTTTGAAGTGACAAATCACAAAGAAGATTGTAGGAACAATCAATCAGTAAAATTTCACATACGAAGATGTGAATAAAATCCAAGGAAACCGATAAAGAATCCATCGAAATGGATATTCAAAAATCCCTAAAAAGAGTCATCAAAGTCATAATAAATGATAACAACAAATAGGATCATCACGAATCGATTTAAATTGGAATTCTCAAGCAAATAGGCAAATAGGCAAAATAGTGCTGATTCAGACGTCTGAAATCAAGGATTCAGACGTCTGAATCTGGAAAATAAATATTTTCCAAAGACAGAATTCAGACGTCTGAATCCTTGGATCCAGACGTCTGAAATAGGTACTTTCTAGCCCATTTCCTTTCTGGTTCCAAATGAACCAATTCAGACGTCTGAAACCATATATTCAGACGTCTGAATCTGGGAATAGAAATCTTCCCAGAACAATATTCAGACGTCTGAATATCACGTTTCAGACGTCTGAATCTGGGGTTCAGAGCATTCCCTGAACCTAGCCCAAAAATGGCCAAACGAATATCGGAAACGATCGATCGAGCAAATAGCGATGACTAAGGAATTACGTCGAACGACAACCCAGCCTAAACGGCTCTTCGATACGCCTCAAATATCAATGTCCAAATATCCATAATAGGATTTTCATAAAATTAGACCAAAACACCAAAAATTGGAATATACACGAAATCAATCCAAACCAAAATCAATTGCACATGAATAAGTGTTAGGAATTCATACCTAATAATCGAAGATAATTATAGATAAAGATGTGAGATAAAAATCTGAGATAAAAATCTCACCTTTTTACCAAAATCAAACAAGAAGAAGCTTGAAAGCAAATGGAGAATCAACCTCTCTTCAACACAACCCAATTGAGCTTGAATCTAAGCTCAAAACAAGAACATTCTCGAAATTAGGTTTAGGAATTTCTGAAATTGGTAAGAGAATAAGTTGGAGAAGAAGGAGAGAAGCTTACCAATGGGTTCTTCTTGAGTTTGGAGCTAGGAATTTGATTTGCAAGAGAAACTAGGGTTTTGGAGTTTTAATTTCCAATCTCTCCCACCATTAATACTCTAAAAACTGAAATGAGAAGAGAATGAGGGTGAGTGGGGAAGAGTGGCTCAGATTTGAGCATAAGTTAACATAGGGCTGAGCCCAAACCAAACCCAAAGTGAAAAGTAGCAAAAATCAACTTTCTCCAAACATATCGAAGCTTATACTCAAAAAGGTCGCAAACGGCATTTTAAACTCAATGGGAGTGGTCCCGAGTCCTAATTCGACCGTATGCAAAAAGTAGCTTTTCGGACCAAAATCCGATGAACGGTAAAATATTTAAATAAAATATTTAAATATAAAATCGATAAATATGCGGGTTGTTACAGACTCCCCTCCTTAAAGAAATTGCGTCCTCGCAATACTTAAGAAGAAAATAAGAAGTAACAACCAACGAAGCATATCAACACAAAATAAAATTTGAAATAGGAAGTTCACCGTAAGGAGCATGAAAGAGTAAGCCTGAACGAGATCGCTCGATGAATTCTCGGGATTCCCAAGAGCAATCCTTAGGATTTGAGAACCATTGAACTATCACAAGAAGAACATCTTTATTCCGAAGGCGCTCAACCTCCGAAGTAATGATGCGAATGGAATGTTGCTCATAAGTCAAACTTGGTGAAACTTCAATTTCCACAATATCACTGGGCTCATGAATAAAACCCGGAAACATAAAAGCATTTCCGTATATAAAAGATGTGGAGAACGTCAAGAATAGCAGAAAATTGAGCCAGTGTAAAGGCGTAGTACAAAAACGGTACGCCCAATGAACCGCTAAACCGGAACAATGATGTAGTATAATAATGGTACATCCATTGATCCAGATAAGAGGGAACATCGATGTAGTATAATAACAGTACATCCTATGAACCGAACACCATAAAAGAACATCAAACGCGAGTCCATAAAAAGAAATGAGATGAAACTCAATAAAACGAAGTACATCAAAACATTCGATGAACTTGGCAAAGAGATAATTCCATTCAGACATAAACAAAGAATCAACACTTGTTGCCTACGACAAAACGTATTGGCAACATGATTTCCCTTCCAGGAATAAAAAGAATATCAAGATCATAAGATGCCAGGAACTCGAGTCAACATGGAGTTCCATATGAGAAAATAATTATTCCAAAGATTTATGATCGGGATTGAGAACAAATTTCTCGTCCAAAAATGATGATGCCAAATTTTTAAAAGTAAAACAATAGCCGCGAGCACTAGATCATGAGTGGCATATCTAGTCTCGATAAGCTATAATGATTTAGAAGCACAAGAGATAGCACGTTCTCCTTTGCAAGAGAACAGCATCCAAACCAATACGTCTAGTATCGGTACAAATAGCAATGTCTTGGTTCCCCTCCAGGAATCACAAGAATAAAAGTATCGAAAAGAAAGAATTTCTTTTACTAAGAATATTCTTTGTTCGTTTTAAGAACAAAAATCCGGTTATACTTCTAAATAAATCTTATGAAAAAGATTTGCAAAAATTTGTAAATTGTTATTTTCATCCAAAATTAATAAATTCAAAAATGAAGTTATCGAGATATTCATGAAATACTCGATTTATAAAATGGATGAAATAAGATGGGAAAACTGACTGACATAATAAGTCATTCATAAGAATCATAACGAGTGCGGAATGCGGTAAGTGGAATGCTAATTTCCGCAACTCGTAGCAAACGAAAACCGGTGGCAAGGTCAAACTGAAAAGACCTTAGCACCACACAAAAGATATTGCTTAGGTGATAATCCTAAGACAAACTCAAAAATACCGAAAAGTTTAACAAATAATCTAGATAAGAGAAATAACACTTTTCTCATCTTGAGGGTTTAAAGAATAAAATGATGCCATCAAGTTGGAATCAAAATCATAAAGGAAAAATAGAAATCTGCTTAACAGATTGAAAATGTCGAAGATGAATAGTCCACTCGAAAAATAGGATATGGGCTTCACAATGATTAAGCCGATCCTTTCAAAAAATCAATTCCGAAGCCTAAGTAAAAATATCGGCTCAGAAAGAAAAGTCTCATAAAATAATTTCGACATCAATAGAAAGCAAATTGAGTGTTGCGGATCCACTAATCCGGATTCACAATCCTCAAAGAAGTCATCAAGCCCAAAATATTCAAAGAAAAAGAATCAACAAGTTCTTTTGATATAAAATAATGAGATACAAATCAATAAGAACTTGAAAAGAATATTCACAAGACAAACAAAATCAAGGATTGAATGAGAAATACCTTGGCCACGAGATGTGTTTCCAAGGGCTTGAGCCACATTCAACTTTCCCTCCCTCTTGCCATCACGTTTGAGGCATTGATGGATGAAATGATCTGGGCTCTTACAATAGCGACACGATTTGGGCATTAAGCACTTATTAGCAAAATGATCCCCAGATCCACAGTTGAAGCCTCTCGCACTACTAGGAGAAGAAGCCTTTGCAGCAGGCGTTGTTTGCTTACCCTTTTTGGTGGGATAAGGGCCTTGGAATTCGTTGGGTCTCTTTTTGTTGTTGAAGTTGGGTTTGGAAGCTACTATTTCAACATCACTTTCTTTATCAGTCTCTTCAAGACGAAGAGCGATATCGACTAGTTGATCAAATGCGACTTCCAGTTTCAGGAGTAGTGGCTTCTTAAGATTTTTATTTAAGCCATAAACGAACCTCTGGTTCTTCTTCAATGGGGTGTTGATGTATTCAACCCCATACTTGGAAAGCGACTCGAAGGATGCGATGTAATCAGTCACAGAGGATTGACCTTGAACAAGGTCTATAAAACGTCGAGCCAAGGTTACTTTCCCAGCTTCTGGCATAAATTTTAATTCGAAGCGTTCTCGGAATTTCTCCCAAGTGAGATCCTCTTCATTAATCTCAGAAATAAGAAGCTCGTACCAGTCCAATGCTCTCTCCTGGAGCATGCTGGAAGCCACCTAAACGTGGTGGAGATCGATAAGGTTCATGCGAGAAAAGATTCGATCGCATGATTTTAACCAGGCCTGGACCTCGATGATAGTTTACGAACCTTTGAATGGCTTCCCACCCAAATTAGTGTAATCGCTGCACAAGCGTGCAAATCCCGACTTTGGGTGAGTAGGTTCCGGGTTAGCTCCAGCTGCTTGAGCATTTGTAACGAGGTCAAGGAGTTGCTGGGTAGTCATAAAAACTCCATCTCGGGGAGTTGCACTAGATTGACCGGCGCTGGGACGGCCAAGCCTAACCATTTCTCTTCTTTAAGAAAGAAAGAAAGAAGAGGAAAAGTTATTCTCAGAATAAATTTCAATCAAACTTGATTGATAAAACAAGGAATCATAAAGAAAATAGGATGAATCGGAACGAAGACACGAATTAAATCCTAAAGCGCGACTCCTAAGATGGACTTAGGACGATGATCTTTGTTATAATATTCCATATTGTTCCGAAGTTTGGCTCTGATACCAAGCTGTGATGCCCCACCTCTATACCCACGCTAGCCAAGAATATTACGGTGAATGCTGTCGACTAGCACGGAGAATAAGGCTGTTGAGGAGCGACCATCCGTGTAATTTCTTTGCGCGAGCACCGATATGTAAGATAATATAACATGCATTCTATTTCAAGAGGAAATCCGACATACCGACACAAACTCAAAGCTACTACACGGTGGCTATATAAATCCTTCGGAAAACAAATATAGAAATAAGCATAACACAAATCAGTCACAGACACTTCATATCACAAAGGCGGAATAAGATATGAATATTACACTAGAAAGTGTACATCAGAGTAGTGGTCTAAAAAGATCCACAATATCACAAAAGAATAGTTACACGAACTACATAAAAGAATAAGTATACATTAAGGAGTCTATATCTCAAATGTATACAACAAAATAACTACTAATCTAAGTAGTTAACCCAAAAGTCAGAGAAGCAAATCCCGGAAGGAAGTCAAGCAGAAGCACCTGTAACATCTCGGTCTGACCCGAGTATTATTTCAAAAGAAAATAATAAACGGATTAGTCTAGCTATAAATATCAGATGACATGATATGACATACAAGATATGGCATAAACATAATATCCATAATGGCATACTACTATAAGCATGTAAATGATAATCAATAAAAGATTAATCAATATCACAAGAATCTTCTCAAAGATCCAAAGAGGGCATCATACCCTAAACCTGTACTCATAACAAGTCAATGATATAAATTCCAGAAATCAACACATGAAATCCAGAAATCACAAAAAGGTATGTGTGAGTGGAATAACACAAGTGGTGTCTAGGCTAACCGAAAAGGTATGTGCGAATGGAATCGCACAAGTGGTGTATAGCCTAACCAAAAAGCAAAAAGGTATGTGTGAACGGAATCACACAAGTGGTGTCTAGCCTAACCAAAAACCAAAAAGGTATGTGTGAACGGAATCACACAAGTGGTGTCTAGCCTAACCAAAAACCAAAAAGGTATGTGTGAACGGAATCATACAAGTGGTGTCTAGGCTAACCGAAAAGGTATGTGCGAATGGAATCGCACAAGTGGTGTCTAGCCAAACCAAAAAGCAAAAAGGTATGTGTGAACGGAATCACACAAGTGGTGTCTAGGCTAACCGAAAAGGTATGTGCGAATGGAATCGCACAAGTGGTGTCTAGCCTAACAAAAAAGCAAAAAGGTATGTGCGAACGGAATCACACAAGTGGTGTCTAGGCTAACCGATAAGGTATGTGCGAATGGAATCGCACAAGTGGTGTCTAGCCTAACCAAAAAGCAAAAAGGTATGTGTGAACGGAATCACACAAGTGGTGTCTAGGCTAACCGAAAAGGTATGTGCGAATGGAATCGCACAAGTGGTGTCTAGGCTAACCGAAAAGGTATGTGCGAATGGAATCGCACAAGTGGTGTCTAGCCTAACCTCGCAAACAAAGAGACATCGCACATTGCTAGTCTAAACCACAAAGATGATCGTCATGATCAACGAGAAGTGTCAATTACACTAAGCTAGTGAATATAAAAGTTTAGCTTCATGTCCCATAACCACTTGCTTAACTTAAAAATTTACGAACAAACTGTAAATCTCCACTAGAAAAATGTCACAAGAGGTTCAATCGAACAAGTCCAAGAATTAACCGACGAAGTAAACGCAAGCGTTTCATACCACTCGTTTTACTAAGCCGTTTAATTAGATTTCTCATACGAGTGAGGTAAAGGTTTGTATATACTAATAGATTAGAAATCGGTTTGAGAAAACGAGCTTTGTAATAAAATAGTGCTGAAATCATTTGAAGAAAGAGTTTTGATATTTACTACTAGTATAGAAAACCTTTATATTTTTGAAGTGACAAATCACAAAGAAGATTGTAGGAACAATCAATCAGCAAAATTTCACATACGAAGATGTGAATAAAATCCAAGGAAACCGATAAAGAATCCATCGAAATGGATATTCAAAAATCCCTAAAAAGAGTCATCAAAGTCATAATAAATGATAACAACAAATAGGATCATCATGAATCGATTTAAATTGGAATTCTCAAGCAAATAGGCAAATAGGCAAAATAGTGCTGATTCAGAAGTCTGAAATCATGGATTCAGACGTCTGACTCTGGAAAATAAATATTTTCCAAAGACAGAATTCAGACGTCTGAATCCTTGGATCCAGACGTCTGAAATAGGCACTTTTTAGCCTATTTCCTTTCTGGTTCCAAATGAACCAATTCAGACGTCTGAAACCATATATTCAGACGTCTGAATCTGGGAATAGAAATCTTCCCAGAACAATATTCAGACGTCTGAATATCACGTTTCAGACGTCTGAATCTGGGGTTCAGGGCATTCCCTGAACCTAGGCCAAAAATGGCCAAACGAATATCGGAAACGATCGATCGAGCAAATGGCGATGACTAAGGAATTACGTCGAACGACAACCCAGCCTAAACGGCTCTTCGATACGCCTCAAATATCAATGTCCAAATATCCATAATAGGATTTTCATAAAATTAGACCAAAACACCAAAAATTGGAATATACACGAAATCAATCCAAACCAAAATCAATTGCACATGAATAAGTGTTAGGAATTCATACCTAACAATCGAAGATAATTATAGACAAAGATGTGAGATAAAAATCTCACCTTTTTACCAAAATCAAAAAAGAAGAAGCTTGAAAGCAAATGGAGAATCAACCTCTCTTCAACACAACCCAATTGAGCTTGAATCTAAGCTCAAAACAAGAACATTCCCGAAATTAGGTTCAGGAATTTCTGAAATTGGTAAGAGAATAAGTTGGAGAAGAAGGAGAGAAGCTTACCAATGGGTTCTTCTTGAGTTTGGAGCTAGGAATTTGATTTGCAAGAGAAACTAGGGTTTTGGAGTTTTAATTTCCAATCTCTCCCACCATTAATACTCTAAAAACTGAAATGAGAAGAGAATGAGGGTGAGTGGGGAAGAGTGGCTCAGATTTGAGCATAAGTTAACATAGGGCTGAGCCCAAACCAAACCTAAAGTGAAAAGTAGCAAAAATTAACTTTCTCCAAACATATCGAAGCTTATACTCAAAAAAGTCGCAAACGGCATTTTAAACTCAATGGGAGTGGTCCCGAGTCCTAATTCGACCGTATGCAAAAAGTAGCTTTTCGGACCAAAATCCGATGAACGGTAAAATATTTAAATAAAATATTTAAATATAAAATCGATAAATATGCGGGTTGTTACAAGTGTCAATTACACTAAGCTAGTAAATATAAAAGTTTATCTTCGTGTCCCATAACCACTTGCTTAACTTAAATATTTACGAACAAACTGTAAATCTTCACTAGGAAATTGTCACAAGCGGTTCAATAGAGCAAGTCCAAGAATTAACCGACGAAGTGAACGCAAGCGTTTCATACCACTTGTTTTACTAAGCCGTTTAATTAGATTTCTCATACGAGTAAGGTAAAGGTTTGTATATACTAGTAGATTGGAAAACGGTTTAAGAAAGAGCTTTGTTATTGAAAATAGAGTTGAAATCATTTTGTTGAAAGAGTTTTGATATTTACTACTAGTATTGAAACCTTCATATTTCCAAAGTTGTTATCCCGCCTTTTTAGCAAGGCCGTGATACCATAAAATCGACCGGGAAGCCAAAGATAGTTTGTTTCGAAGAATGGTCAACTCAGCATCTCAACAAAGTAAGTTCTGTTGAATGTTTTACAGATAAGATCCCCTACGGAGGGGGGGGTCCAGGGGGGTTGGCAACCCCCCAAGGTACGACCCGGTGAAGACCTAAGGGAGGATAGGATCGAGCGACCTACGAGTATAAGGGGTCGAGCGACCTAGAGGTGTTCGCGACCTAACGACCTAAACAAGGTCGAGCGAGTTAAGGTGATCTGTGACCTAACGTGTCACGCGACTTAACGAAGGCAATGACGAGCGAGTTAGGGTGATGCGCGACCTAACGGAGACGAGCGACTTATGGGACTCGCGACCTAATATAAACGAGTTAAGGAGTATTACACGACCAAGAAGGTGCGACCTAAGGTACACACGACCTAAGGGAGACTCGCGACCTAACAGTTGCACAGGTCGAGCGACCTAAAGGGTTGCGAACTAACGGTGTTCACGAGTTAAGCAAGGTAAACGACCTATTGGTTGCCGACCTTAGAGGGAATAAGGTCCAACGACCTAAGGGTTCACACGACCTAATGGAACACGCGACCTAAAGGGTAAAAGACCTAAGGTCCAACGACCTAACTCATTCGAGCGACCTAATGGTTTAAAGGCCTAATCCATATGAACAACTTAAGGTCATACGACCTAAAGGGGAACGACCTAAGGTCACGCGACCTAACGAGGTAGGCAAGGCCGAGCGACCTAAAGGGGCACGACCTAAAGGCGAGCGACGTACGACTTATGACCTTGTGACCTAACTCCGAGGAGAATTTTCCACCAGAACGACCTAATTCCGAGGCAGTGCGACCTAACTGCAGTTTTTCGCCAAAAACACTAAAAATTGGAGTTTTTCGCCAATCCAATCCAAACCAAATGCAAATGTACATTCTAAAGTGATGGGGAATCATTCCCAACAGTCCAATATAGTTATAGACTAGAATTGTGAGATAAAAATCTCACCTTTGCACAAATTCCATGAAGAAGAAGCTTGAAGTCAATAGAGAAGCAACTACAAGCTTGAATCCAATGTCTTTACTTTGATTTTGGAGTTGGATGTTGAATTTTCTAATGAACTTGGGCTTGGAATTTTAATTTCCCTTTCCACTCACCATTAATGCTAAAACTAGAGTTAGGTAGGAATTTATGAAGAGATGAGGAGAAGGGGTTGGAACTCAGGTTTAATAGGCTAAACCAACCCAAAGTCCAAAGCGAGAAAAGTTAGTGGAATTCCACTAACCCCAAAAATATCAAAGTTTATACTTAGAAAGATTGTAAACGGCATTTCGAACTCAATGGAAGTGGTCTCGAGTCCTAATTCGACCGTTTGCAAAAAGTAGCTTTTCGGACCAATATCCGAATAACGATAAAATATTTAATCAAAATATTTAAATATATAATCGATAAATATGTGGGTTGTTACAATAGGTATTTACTTAAATCATATCCTAATATAGAGTTTATATTGATTTTATAAATCAAAGTTGAGAAGATAGTTTGGTAGTTGATTTGAGATTTTATTTAAATTAAGATCTTATTGAATTTAGATTTAAAAGGATATGGCGTTATAACTAAATTTGGGTTTACGATGATTTAATGAATAAATCTAGTCTAAATAAATTGAGGGATATTCAATTATTGAATTTGAAAGTTTTATATAAAGGATACTGGATTTATTTAGTAAGTATTTTAAAACTAAATAAGAGTCAAGTAAATTTGGCATATATATATATATATGGATTAAAAATTTAGTTTTGAAATGGTGGAATATTTAAACTTTGAAATATATGAAAATTTAAATGGTTTAATTGGGGATTTAATCTATATTTGGAATTGATTGTGAAGGTGAAGAATCTGTTTTATTTTATAAAGTAATTTATATTTAAACCATTTAAATGGCGTGGTTATATTTTAAAATTATGAAATCAAAGTTTTATGTTTCGAAAGGCTATATTTCAAGCGTTGATTTAGAAATATTATAGCTTTGAAATTTTATGGTTTTAGAAAGGATATATTTTTGTAATAAAATGATATCATATTGACTTGGGTTTAAACGGAAATTATATCGTATTTATATGGTTTTTGGAAATGAATATTTTGTTCTGATTTTAAAGTATAAACTATTTTAAAAGACCGTGGTGTTATAATAACGATTGGTTGTTGAAAAGACCGGGATCGGAAGTTGTCATACTCTCTGCCAACTCCGAAAACCACTTTAACAACCGTGTACGCGGTGGAGATTCGAGAATGAAGTACGATGGTGGCGGCATTTCTTTTGAGGTAAATACGTGGACCCAACTCCCGTGAGTTGGCATAAGGTGGCTAAAACTGGAGCGATTGACGGGTTAATTGAGGTAGCACCTTTGATCGGACACATCCCTTCGATATTATACTTTGACTTTTGTATTGATTCGGTGGCCACTCTTTGATTTCTTTTATTTGGGGGTATGGATCAAGGTAGAGGTTGCTGAGGCTACGCGTTACCATCGACCCGGAAGCGTAATTGGTATATCTACCCTGGCATTGCCTTGTTGTGCCGTGTCACCTAACCTATCGCGCCTTGTATGAGTTTGGTTTTTCTCCCGTAGCCCATGGAGTATTTAGTGTAGTCTCCCAATCTGGAGATGCGCTGATACTGGATGGACTACTGGGACTATTACATGTTAAGGGCTATATGGGTAACCCCTTAATTCTAAGAAAAAAGTAAGTTTATTTTACTATTAGGCACTATTATAATAGCTAAATATTACTACATAGTAAATAGTTTAACGGATCCTTAAGAGATGTGAATCCCGAGCATCTTTTGAGTTACTACACTCATGTTAATTTCTATTGATTTAACTTACAAAAGATCATTTAGTTCTGACTCGAGTGTTTTGTCTTTTCAATTCGCTTGGGTTAGTCCGAGCGTTTCAGGATCGAAGACTTTAGCTCTGGAGGATGAAGAGGGAGATTTCTATTTTAATTATTTTTTATATTCCACTACACTCATATTGTTCCGCTGCATTGTTATATGGTATGTGTAACTCTGATGTATGTTGTATAAGTGTAATCGAATATTTTAAAACAGCTTTATAAACTGTATATTTGATTATTATATTTTATCCTTCCGCTGTGAGATTCTGTTTTGTTTTATTTCTTTCTCGTTTTTTTGTTTACCCCATAACAATCCGCCTTTCCGAACGGTTTGAATTGGCATGTGTGTCGATTTAAAGAGTGCGAAAAGGCAGGATGTTACATCTGGTATCAGAGCTTTGGTTTAGCGATAAACCTTAGCTTTGTGGGGTCTGACTCTTTATTAATAGGGTACTAATACCCTATGGGAGTCGCCGAGTGCATATATATGAGAGAGCGTGTTTGTTAGTGTTATAAAAAGGTTTTAATATTGTGTTAATCTGTTCCGTTTTGTATTTATAAATTATGGTTGGTGCATGGGACGCTGTGACATCAATAGGGATTTCCAAACACTTAATAGGGACATACCGACATAATATTTGTTTTAATATTGGCGAATGAAATAATTTAGCCATTATATTTTCTATATATAAAATAAAATTTTATAAATGATATATATGTGTGTGGTTGCAATATATTGGTTGTTAGGTAATGAAATTTATAAATAATAGTTGAAATAAGATTGAAAATAAAATAAATGAAAATTGGAAATTTAGAACTTAAGTTCCGGGGTTTTGAAACTTTCTTTCAAATGATTTTGGAATATAATAGGAATATTTTAGAAGTATTTTCTGATAATAATATTTCAATATAATTTTAAAGAAATGTTTTAAAAAGGGAAATTTGAAAAAGAAATAAGTTCTGTACTTCCCTCTCTGTCGTCGGAAAATAATTTCGGTGATGAGTGCACGCATCATCGACATTCATTTTCGAGTTTCGAAGTGGAACGGGCACTGTAGTAGCTTTACTGCAGATTTATTTTAACAACCAATGATAAATTTTAAATTGTCTTAAATATAATTAGATATATATGTTGCCAGTATATACATTTATCTATTATTTTCAATGATTTTAATAAAAACCCGGTAATTAATTCTTAAGTTTCCAATAATGAATAGTTCAAGTATAGTAGTGAAACAGAATGTAGCTAATGAATAAATGGAGCCTTTAATTAAAATAAGAGATTTAATGATAGGTTATGATTGAAATTAAATGAAATTTGAAATTGTAATAAAATATATAATTACTGAACATTAATTAATTAAAAGGAATATGATAAATTTGTATGATTTTAATTACATTCTTAAAGATATATATATATATATATATATATATATATATATATATAACATACCAAAGATATAAAAGTTGAAATGTTAATAAGAAATTGAAATTTATATTATACAAGTAAAACTTGAAAGTAATAAATAAGTAGAGAAGATGAATGCATTAAATATATGATTATAGACTACAGTTAATGTATTGAAATACTAAGCCATTGAATAGAACATGAATCCTATTGATAAATGAAGGTAAGTAATGTAAATAAATAAAATTGAGAAAATATATGAATGAAATGCAAACAAAAGGAAATCAAACAACAATAGTATGAAATTGGCAAGAATAAACTTAGTTTATTGTTGAAATTGTTGTTTGTTGGTTTATGGTTGTTTGGGTAAGGATACACTTAGTAGTTATTCTTCATTCTGTACAATTTAAAGTGTCTAAACCTAAACAAATATCTATTGTGTTTGATATGAATGAATGATTGTTTTTATGGTCGTATGCCTTGTTGCAAGTGTTTGATGTTGTATTGATTTTGTTTATTGATGGTTGTTTGTATTGAATTGGATGTTTATGGTTGAAACCATTTTTAATATTTCATTTTACATAATCCAATTAAAGTTACGATTATATATAATGATTTACATAATAGATATTAATTTATAAGTTCCTCTTTCCCTTCTTTTCCTTTTCGGGGATGAAAATTTTTGAGTGGGGGAGAGTGTAACGACCCATAAATTTTGAAAAATTAATTGCTTAATTTAATTTAGAGTTTGTAATTAAATTTAGGAAGAAAGAAGTAAATACTAAAATTATAAATAAATGAAATGCAACATTTAAAATTAAATATAAGTATTAACAATGGAAATGAAATTACGATTTATTTAAAGTAACGGAATTGTTATAGGCTTAGGAATTGAATATAAGAAAAACAAATGGGAATATTGTATTAACTAATGCAATGATATAATTAGTAATAAATTTAATGAATTCAATGTTATAGTAACCGGAAGTAACATGCAATAAATGGAAAAAATTTGCAATCAATGTAGGTTAGTAATTACAATGTTTATGGTAGATGATTAACGTTACTTTAATGGTAATTAATAACATAAAGGAAGTGTGAAAATTATTACATTTGGTTATAAATAGAAAATGAGTAAATAAAAAGTAACTGTTGAATAAACCAATGCAATAATTGTAGACAAGTAATTTTAAGGAATGTTGTTGATAATAAACGTATTTAAAATGGTAATAAATTGAATATAAGGAAACAAAGGCAATTAGCGGATTTATTTAATGAATTCATGAAATAAAAATCAATGCATGTACGTAATTATAATATTGTTGGAAGTGAAAACTTATTAGGTATGAAACCAAGAAAGTAAATTAATTAAAGAATATAAATAGTAATTAATATACATACTGGAAAATTTAACTAAATAGTATGAAATAAAGCATGCATTTATGATATGAAATATAAGTCAATGTTAATTTCACCTCTAAGTGTCAATTTATTGAATAGCAGGGTTTTAAATCAAGTAACGAATTTGTTGAAGTTTCAATTGATAATTTATAAAATTTAATGTGAAATTAATTGCAATAATTGACCTAATTGTGCAGTTAGGATAAATTGATTTGTCATAAAAGATTGTTAATTCCAGAGGATGTAACCAATGTTAATTTCATTTATAATATAACAAGTAGTGGATCTTAGGAGTGAAATTTTAGATTTATTAATTTATTTGAAAGTAAAAAAAAATTCAATAAGTGAATTAATTGCAAATAAGGGGGATCTAATATTAAATTTTACATTAATAGAGATGTGGATGAAATTTGTGGATATTAATGCAATAGCTACTAATCAATGAAAATTCATCCAATTGGTAATTGGGTGAGAACGGTGTATGTAATCAATTTCAACACGTCCGTTAGTGATAACTTAAAGGTAAATTAACGTTAATGGAGGCTAATAAATTAAAATGGGAAATCAATAGATATTTTTGGTTATAAATTGAAATATAGCCATTTGAACAAATCTAAGATGAATATAGGAGTATCAGGTAATAAATTTATTATAAGAAAAACCAATGCAAATGTTGAATCAGTGAAATGATAATAATAAATAGTAATTAATTCAAAATTTGTAACTTGGGAATAATGTAGATTAATATACGTTAGTTATTTAGGTTAGTGACTGAAATTGGTAATCCGTTTGCAATTAATGATAATAGTGTTGATATAAGCTAATAAGTTTAATTGTCAATGCAATTAAAAGCACATAAGTTGCAATTTTTAGGTTGCTTGTTTATTTAATGAGTTAAAATAAAATTTGGTAATCGACTACAAATAAATCTTAATTTTACGTTGGTTAATGTAAATTAAAGTAACAGTTGATGTAATAAAGGATGGAACCGAGAAAAATTAGCTAAGTGGATTTAAAATCTTAATTTATGGGTGAAATCGACAAATTTCAATATGTTGAATTTGGTAGTTATTACACAATTAGTGGAAATAAAATTGTAATACGAATGAAGGTGAAACGGAAGAATCAATGTAATGAAACATAACCAAATGTAAAAATGTTTATGGGGTAATGATTGTTTTAATAATAAGAATGGGAATCAACATTTATTTATTTATTTGAATTTTTTTTGTTGAATGAATTAATTTGACTTTTAATTTGATAAATCAAAACAATTTTTTATTTATATATATCAAAAGATTGTTTTAATTGTAGATCCATGTTTTAAACTCTTAAACCAAATTGCATTTTTTAGATCTGAAAGTTTATATACATATAATTTGCATTTGTGTTGAAACAGAAATATTGTATACACATATTGTCACTTTATCTTGAATTGAAAATATCATGAAATTTGAATACTTCGTTGAATAAATTATTTGTTCTTAATCTAATGAATTATAATAGAAGCTTACATATGCTTGACAATTTTTCGATAATAAATCTAAGCTTTGATTTTGATTACAACAATATTTAAATTTGTTACCTAATTTATTATCTCAAATGTCCTTATTTAAGGATCTTAAAGGTTTGTTACTATATTGCTTAATTTGCCGTGTTCCACTTTTGTCTTGTTAAAAAATAAATGAATTTCAAGGTAAAAAAAGTTTAATTTATATGTATATATGTATTTTTGACTTCAAGTATACATAAATTTACAAATGCATTAGACAATTTAATGTGGTATGAAAGTATGCTTTGAATTAACTAATAAGCTTTGGTTTAATCTTTATACACACATGTATGCGTGTTTGTGTGCATGTATATACATATAAACATTTAATATATTAATTTCAAATTGCTAAAGCATGATTTAATTTTTTATTATTATTATCATCAAACAATTTTAAAGTGAGGTAATATTATATACATATTAATTTATTGTTTGCTGTTTATGTTTTCTAGTCATAATACAACTTGCATGATAATTAAATGTCGTATTAATAAAATTGGCTTAAGTGGAAAAGTGGAATTAATCAATGTCGTCGCCTTTTAACTCCTTTCCTATTAGATCCTTATGTGATTGCATCTACATTTGTTCTTGTTTATTCCTATATATTCTCACCAATTAATCGTACTTGATATATGTTTAGCAATTCTGACACACAGTTAAAGTATGAATATATATGATGTATTCAAACTTTTCTGTATCTAGCACTTAATTAATTTAGAATCAAACTAATAAAACGTGACATTTATTTTTGTCCCTCCACATTCATTCCCTTTTTAATTATAATTACCTCTTTTTAATACCTGCTACTTCTAAAAAAAGGCTATTCATATTTACTATATTTCAATACCAAGTTTGTTCATATTTACTTTATTTCTAATTAATAGCAGCCTCTCTTTTCAAATCTCTTTATCCCTAAACCTAAATCTAACCTTATAAATACGATATGATGCAAATGAAACCCTATCCTCCATTCAAATCTTCTTCTTCTTCTTTTTTTCAAATCTCCTTATTATGTCTCATTTTAATTTTTCCTTCCTCTTCGAATATTCTTCTTCTCAATTTTAATTCTATTTCAAACTTTCTTCTTTCTTTTCAAATCTTGTTCTTCTCTACAATTTTCAGTTCTTCTTATTTCAATCCTTTTCTTTTTCAAATTCTACTTTTTCAAATCTTTTCCAAACTTTTAGAAATACATACATAAATACATATATATTAATATAATAAGGAGGGAAATTAAAGTAAATCAAAATAAAAGAAAAATTAAGGAACAAAGCTAGCAGTCAAGAAGAAGACTAAGGAAACGTGGAGCGAAGCTATTGGTTAGAAGTCTATTATTTTCAGATTCGTATGAAGGTGGGTGTTTTAATCCACTCACAACTTTTAAGATTTCTTATGTTTGTTAAATTGATTTATGATGTGTTTAGAAATTTATTTATAGCTGTTTGGCATATATTTCATCATTATCTCAGTTAATTTGCATTCATTTAATTTGCTTGTTATTTAAATTATTATTGCATATAAACTGCTACTTAAATTTTTAGTTAAATTTATTGTTGCATATAAACTGATAGTTAAATTTCTAGTTAATTTATTGTGCACATAAACTGCCAGTTAAATTATCAGTTAATTTATTTTGCATAATAAACTATCAGTAAATACCTGTTATTTATTTCCTTTTATATATTGATGTATTGTTTGAATTGGATGATGATTGTGATAAAGAGATGTATGATTTTATGATGGATGAGTGGATGTTTATTTTTATCATCATAAATTGCAAGTGTTATGTATTTTATTGCATTCGGAATTGAGGTTTGAAATGATATAAAACCGTAAATTTTATTTTTAAATTACAGATTGAAATGATAAATATCCGTATCACTTGACCATAGGATAGATAATTTTATACAGGCACCGTGGTCTATATATAAAATGTTTTGAAATGATTTTTCAATGGTTTTGTAAAGAAATATATATATGATTTTATGAGATATGGATTTTGGATATTTGATAAAAGTTATTTTATACATAGTTAAATTCTTGGTTTTAAGCTATGTATAAAATTATTTAAAGTATGAAGTAAGTTCAAAGTTTATTTTATTAAAAAAAATTATGGATAGGTATTTACTTAAATCATATCCTAATATAGAGTTTATACTGATTTTATAAATCAAAGTTGAGAAGATAGTTTGTAACTGATTTGAGATTTTATTTAAACTAAGATCTTATTGAAATTAGATTTAAAAGAATATGGTATTATACCTAAATTCGGGTTTACGATGATTTAAGTGAATAAATCTAGTCTAAATAAATTGAGGGATATTCAATTATTGAATTTGAAAGTTTTATATAAAGGATACTGGATTTATTTAGTAAGTATTTCAAAACTAAATAAGAGTCAAGTAAATTTGGCATATATATATGGATTAAAAATTTAGTTTTTAAATGGTGAAATATTTAAACTTTGAAATATATGGAAATTTAAATGGTTTAATTGGGGATTTAAATCTATATTTGGAATTGATTTGTGAAGGTGAAGAATCTATTTTATTTTATAAAGTAATTTATATTTGAACCATTTAAATGGCGTGATTATATTTTAAAGTTATGAAATCAAAGTTTTATGTTTCGAAAGGCTATATTTCAAGCGTTGATTTAGAAATATTATAGCTTTGAAATTTTATGGTTTTCAAAAGGTTATATTTTTGTAATAAAATGATATCATATTGACTTGGGTTCAAATGGAAATGATATCGTATTTATATGGTTTTTGGAAATGAATATTTTATTTTGGTTTTAAAGTATAAACTATTTTAAAAGACCGTGGTGTTATAATAACGATTGGTTGTTGAAGAGACCGAGATCGAAAGTTGTCATACTCTCTACCAACTCCGAAAACCACTTTAACAACGGCGTACGCGGTGGGGATTCCAGAATGAAGTAGGATGGTGGCAGCGTTTCTTTTGAGGTAAATACGTGGACCCAACTCCCGTGAGTTGGCATAAGGTGGCTAAAACAGGAGAGATTGACGGGTTAATTGAGGTAGCACCTTTGATCAGACACATCCCTTATATATTATACTTTGACTTTTGGATTGATTCGGTGGCCACTCTTTGATTTCTTTTATTTGGGGGTATGGCTCGAGGTGGGCGGCAGCTGCGGCTACGCGCTACCACCGACCCGGAAGCGTAATTGGTATATCTACCCTGGCATTGCCTAGTTGTGCCGTGTCACCTACCCTATCGCGCCTTGTATGAGTTTGGTTTTCTCCCGTCACCCGTGGAGTATTTAGGGTAGTCTCCCGATCTGGAGATGCGCTGATACTGGATGGACTACTGGGACTATTACATGTTAAGGGCTATATGGGTAACCCCTTAATGCTAAGAAAAAAGTAAGTTTATTTTACTATTAGACACTATTATAATAGCGAAATATTACTACATTGTAAATAGTTTAACGGGTCCTTAAGAGATGTGAATCTCGAGTATCTTTTGAGTTACCACACTCATGTTTATTTCTATTGATTTAACATACATAAGATCTTTTAGTTCTGACTCGAGTGTTTTGTCTTTTCAATTCGCTTGGGTCAGTCCGAGCATTTCAGGATCGAAGACTTTAGCTCTGGAGGATGAAGACGGAGATTTCTATTTTAATTATTTTTTATATTCCACTACACTCATATTGTTCCGCTGCATTGTTATATGGTATGTGTAACTCTGATGTATGTTGTATAAGTATAATCGAATGTTTTAAAACAGCTTTATAAACTGTATATTTGATTATTATATTTTATCCTTCCCCTGTGAGATTCTGTTTTGTTTTATTTCTTTCTCGTTTTTCTTATTTACCCCATAACAATCCTCCCTTCCGATCGGTTTGAATTGGCATATGTGTCGATTTAAAGCGTGCGAAAAGGCGGGATGTTACACAAGTCTTCTGTTTAAAACAACAGCTTTCAAATTTTTAACCTGGAAGCAAATTTAACATCATTGAGCTTTTGAATCTGGAAACCAAACATTCAAACTCAACTCGGCATAAATTTCAAATCCATAATCAAGATCAGATACAACTCAAAAGCATCAAATCAACTTTCTAGGGATAAATCTTCTCCTCTGTTTTCAAACTGCCAGGTGAGAAAATCACTTAAACCTGATATTATTCTATTATTTGAAGTTATGATGTGAATATGGTTATGTATATATGCCTGCATGTGTTTATACATGTATAAATTTGATGTTCATGTCTGTACACAGGCACTCAAACTCTGTTCAAAAATTTCCAGACTTGATTTAAATTCAAATTTCAATTCCTCTTCCCCTGATTTTCTTTAGACCTTGATGTATAAAAAAAAATGTTAGAAACAACAAGATATAAATTTTAAAAATACTTTTTAGAAAGAATATGAAGTAGTCTTAATAAAAGAGAAGAAGAACAGAGGAAATTCAATCAAGTCAAAAATTTAGTTGTTTGAATTTTGGTTTTTGTTCATATTAACCGATTCGTATTTAAAAAATAGGATTTTTAAAATAGAAATCGAGATTTTCAAGCTTGTGTGTTGAGAGACTTTTGAGGTTTAACGGGTTTGGTGTTTTGAGGCTTTTCTGATGATCGGCAAAACTTGGAATCTCGAAATCGCTACCGTAGATAGTGTGAGAGTAGGCAAGCTTTGGAAAAATGTTCGTGGGGTTTTCAGATCATCGTGCCATCGGCGAATTGTCAAAGTAGGTTTTTAGATGTATTTTTGGTCGGGTAGCTTATCGTGCTGCCGCGCTTACGTCGAAGCTTCGGAAGGGGTCAGTGATGGTGGATATGAAGCGTGGGTTCGTGGCACAGTTTTAGGTTGATCGACGTGAGCTCCGGAGGTCTAGTTCGACGTCGGCGTGAGGTTATAGTCGAATTAGTTTGTTTCCAGGTTGGACCAGCCTGTTCAATTTCGATTCGTGAGGGTGATGGTCGAGCTGTGGGGTCAGGAGGCTCGGGCAGGTCAACGATGACTCGAAGGAGACGGTGGCGATGATCAAAATGGCGGCGAACTTAGGTGCATGTGCACGAGGTATCTTGGTGTCTAGATTTTTTGATGATTGGGAAGAAGGTCTGGCTCGGGGATGGTCTCGAGTAAATATAAGTTTGGCTTGAGTTTTTGTTCGGGGAAATTAGGCTTATAGCTAGTGTTTGTTTTGTTAAAAACTAGGTTTCAAATTTTAAAAGAAATTTTGTTCCAGGTTTTAAAATTTAAAGGAAAACCAAAGTTTTCAAAGTTTAAAAGCAAAACAAAAACAAGTCTTCCAAGTTAAAGTATTTGTTAAAGTTCCAAGGCAAAAATGTTCAAATAAAATTTAAATGATAAAAATTAAGTAATTTAAGCAGTTTATTTTTACTTAGTTAAGGTCTTGATTTATGAAAATTATGGCGATTAAGTAAGATTTATGGTTTATCTTTTAAATTAATTAAGGTCTTGATTCAATGTAAGAATTAATTAATCAATGTAATTAATTTAATGGATAAGAAATTAAGGGATAATTACTTAATGCAATTAATTAAAGATTAATAAAGGGTCATTAGTTAATAGATTAATTTATTTATGAAAGTAAATTAAAGATAATTACTTTTTGTAATTAAATTAAAGCTAATTACTTTGTGAAATTGATTTAAAAGCTAATTACTTAGTATAATTAATAAAGGATAATTAATTAAGAGTTAATAAATTAATTTCTAATTAAAGAATGATTACTTAATTAAGGATTTATTAAGGATAAAGGATAATTAAGTAATTTAAGGTTAATTAATAAATGGTTAAAGGTAGGTTAAAATTAAAATTACTTAGTGTAATTAAGAGTTAATTAATTTTTTAATTAACTCAAGCTATATTAATTTATGAGATAAATCAAAGATAGTTAATTAATTAAGGATAATTAATTAAAGGATAATCAAGTAATTTAAGGTTAATTATTTAATGATTTAAGGTTAATTAATTTATTAATTAATAAACGATTAAAGAATAATAATTCAAAATGATTTGTAGTTAATTAATTAACCAGAATTAGTATTTATTCATAAGTAATAAATTTGATTTAAATTAATCAGATAATTAATTGATTTTACTTATGGATGTTTGAATTTTATTGATTGTTGAAATGTCTGATATCCCTGATATATTATGCTTTGTGCTATGAATTATTTTTGTGTGATCTGTGATGAATGTATTTCTATGTGATAAATATATTATTTATCTGTGTATCTGTGAATGGATGATAAGCATTATAGATTATACCGCTTATCGATATTGATGTGCTTGAATCTGTGATGACTGATGATGTTGCACTATTGTGTGAAACCCCTGGACTACACATTACACACACAAATATGGATTGCACGAGGAAATTGGTTAAGTCACAGATTTTTGAAATAGTTTTAAAAATTTAATTTTGAATCCAAATGATTTTGGAAATGGAACTGGGTTAAATATGAAAAGCTTTTGAAAGGGAATTTTGAAGATTAAAGTTATTTTGAATAACTTGATAAAGTTTTAAATTTTAAATAGTTTGATTTGAATTCAAGATTTGAAATTGAATTTTATATTTGGAAATTATGGTTTAAAAAGGGTATACAAGTTATAAATGTGTTTATATGGGTTTTAAAACCATTTTAAAAGTATTGTTTTGGGAATTTGAAGTTAAACCAAGTTTTATACTTGAAGGGCTTTAACTTGTGCAAATGTAATCGGATTTTTCCGAAACGAAAACTGTTTGTTTTCAAATAATAATAGCTTTCATATAAAGGAAGGTTTTCCAAGTTGTATTGAAAAGATTTCAAGTTCTGAAATGAAATTGTTTTGAAAGGTATAAATGAATCTTTGTGAAAGATTGTTGAACTTTGTTTTGAAATTGAAGAGGATCTAAAAGGTGTATCTTTTGTATAAAAGATTTAAACGGAAATGGTTTTGAAAGCTATGAATTAAATCTTTGATTTAAAGATTGGATGAATTAATCCAATTTGAAAAGGAAATTGTTTTGAAAGGCTATGAGTAAATCTTTGTGGAAGATTGGTGAACTTTGTAAATTGAATCTTTTTGTTTAAAAGATTTAAAAATGGTAATTTATTTAAACCATTTGTAAGAAAGATTTTAGGTAATAAGTTATGATTTAACTAAGATCCCAATATCCATATGTTTTAAAAAATTAAGCGCTCACTATCCTGTTTAGCCGGGAGAGGACTTTGTGTCATATAACCCACTTCGAATAGTGATACGACGAAATGGAAAGCATATGAAGACAGTGGTGAAGACCAGGTGTCTTCGAGAACGATAGGATAACCTATCGAATGACTCTACACTGAGTTGCTCTGGTATAGAGATCTCCATATGTGATGGGGAGTCCGATCAGGATTAAGGATTTCCAGATTGCAAGGGCTTCTTTGGAAGTGCCTTCGGTTCTATTCGAACCCGAAACAGACTTGTATGGATGTGTGTTTGACATTACACTTTGAGATGTAATGCTTGTTTCTATCAATACATTTCTGTTTGGTGGGGGAGATTTATTCTCTTAGCTTAACACCCTTCTCTGAGACGTAGGAGCTCAGATGTTATGTAATTGATGGTTACTAGTGATACATTCTCAATTTGGTAATGTAGCATATGAAGTGCTGCTGATCATTTGTTGATCGAAGCATGGCTTTGTGAAAAGCGTAGCTTTGTGGACGAGACTTCGTCGAGCCTCACAACCCGGTAATGGTCGAAACAGGATCATTGCAGTAAGGTTATTTGGGGGTAGCGCCCCCTGAGTGTATGTCATATCCTTCTAGATTATAAGTGGTATCATGGTATGGAGCCTAGATACTTAACTTTGTGGTTGCAGCAAAACTTATTACTTTGTGGTTGTTGGTTGAGAGGTGCCTCGAATAAAGGTTGGTAACGACCGGGGGATGGCATACTTGTGTCAGTAGTTACCTAGTTACAGAGGCAACCCGGCCTTGTGTAGCAGAGATCTGGTTTGGTTCTCGAGGACGTCCCTCCAGAGGTGTTCCATTTTGTTTGGGAAGTTCCTTTGCATGACCATTTGTTGGAAATCCAATCATCCAATATGAGCCCTGTACGGTTTTAGTTGTAGAACCTGCCATTTAACATGGTAGCTATAGTAGGCATACTATAATGGTATGTATGCTGGCTAAGATTAATAGTATACTTGCAAATTTTTTCTGCACCATGCACTTATAATAATATCAAAATGGTTTTCGCTTATCAAGCATTTTTGACTGTCATAAGGAGAAATCTCCTCCAAGTTTGCACTTGCATTGTGTGTGTGGTGGGAGGCCTTATGGTAGTTTCATTTTCCAAAAGCATAGCGAATTTCTTCTACTTCTTCTACTTCTTCTGTTGTTTGTTTTAAAAGATAAAACTGTTTTTTTGTTTGCTCATACCATTCTCATGACTAACCTAGAGTTTATTGTTCCTTTTCTAAACTCTAGGTGCCCACAATTTTCCACACGGGTAGTCTAGAGTTGCATTTTTCAGATAATCAAATAGTAGGCGTAGATTCGATAGCATTCAATCTCTGGATATTGGCAATCGCATTTGGATCGAATTGCTTCACTTCAGTGTTGATGGTGGTTCTCGCTTTTTGGTTTGGAGTCTTTTGGGCTTTGGCATTAGAGTTGCAGCTTGTGGATTCACTCTTTCCCTTGGAGATCATGTTGGAGTTATCTTTCCGCTATCGATGGTTGCAAAGTCTTGACCATCTTGTTGTGCTATTCTTTCTTCCACAGTTATTTTTTTGTATCTCTGATGTTGATATCAATTTTATCATTGTAATCAACTGTTGTATATCAATGATATTATCCTTTTCTTCCGCTGTGTTGTTAAGCTTAATGTGTTATAAGCTTCGACGAACCAGATTCGGCATTTGAATCTGCGGCATTCGAATACGGGTTATGTATTTGGTGCCGATTTTTGAAGGACGATTCAGGGTCGTTACAGTTTTAAAATTGTTAAAGTTTAGACTTAAGAAATAAAAGGATATTATAATCTTTTACTAATAGTTTATAGTATTTTATTAAATATCTTTGTTTTAAAAATAAATTAGTATGTGTCAAAATCTATCTTTTTAAACTATTTTAATATATTTGGAAAGTTTCAAATTGGAAGTTTAATATTTTGTAAAGGGATTTAAAATGAGTTTTTAGATTATAACACTAATGTTATAATGGATTGTTTATACATTGATTTAAAAGGAGTAATGGGATTATAACACTTACGTTATAATGAATTAATAATAAAGGTATATAACCTTGTCTTATAAGAAAAGCTATACTTAGAACTTTAAATGGATGGTTCAAAGTAAATGGCGAGTATAAAAGTGATTTTGGGTTTAAAGTATCGATGCTTGTGTAGCACCTATTTTAACCCATTTTACTATACTTTTGCAAATTATTTGGATCTTTAAAATGGAATTTTAAAGATAACGGAATAGTAAAGTGTTTTGGTGTTTGTCGTAAATTATGTTTTGGCAACATTTGATTTTAAACCCTTGGATAATATTTTATACTGGTAAAATATTGATAAACGAGTTTAGAAAATACTTCGATCTTTAATAGTAGAATTTTGATGATAATAATAAGTATGATTTGGTTTTCGATTTATAATGACAATGTTTAAGTAACATTAACTTAAACCTTTCGAATGGATTTGTGAAAATACTTAGATCTTTAATAATATAATTAAAGATAATAAAAAGTATGATTTGGTTTTGGGTTTATAATGACAATGTTTAGGTAACATTAGTCTTTAACCTTTCAAATGGATTTGTGAAAGTACTTAGATCCTTAAAATGGATATTTTGAAGGAAAATATAAGTAAGAAATCTTGTTATGATTTGTGAATATACTTATACCAGTTACGATATGTATATAAATACGTTTTGAAGTATAAAAAGAGTAAAGGTTTAAAGTAATAAACCTTGTAAATGGTTTGTGAATATACTTATACCATTTGGGATAAGTACATGAATACTTTTGGGAAGCGTTGAAATGTGGTGGAAATGAATAGTAATGTTTTAATTAAATAACGGAGTTTAAGTTAACAAATGTAGTTTCATTTATAAACGAGTTTATTGGGTAAAATGAGTTTTACTAATAAAAGTTGTTTTTAATTAATAAAGGAAGATTAAATAAAAATGGGACTAGAATTCGTTTATATGACTTGATCGTGCTTATGTGTTTTGATCGTGATTTGTGTGTTACATACTTATAGATAGTATACAAGAATTAGCTTCCCATATGCGGTTGTTCTCATTATTATTGAATGACCAAATTTGTTGGTTCAGTCTTGAGGAGACCGAGATTGGTAAGTGTTCTACTTATCGAAAACCACTTCAAGGCTAAGATACGTGTTCTATCTCATGGAAGTGGAAATGTTCAAGATGTTGGAATCTACGTGGAGATTCGAGATATATTTTGACGATGCTCGAACAAATGTAGTTGTTCGTGATCTATTCAGGATGTGGGAATCCATCTGTGATTTCGAGACCTATTGACATATAGGAATCTATGTGTGATTTTGGGATCTGTTGAGGGATCCATGTGTGGTTCCGAGATTTGTTGAGATAAGGGAATCCACATGTGGTTCCAAGTTTTGTTTAAGTGATGAAGACTCATGTGAAGATGCCGAACGTGGCATCGACATCGGAAATGGCTAAAAATAGAGTAAGAGCATAGCTTGGGGTTTCGCTAACCCACTACAAGATATTATCATTCCAGATTTAGAGTATGTTTATCGATGTTGCGCGTAGGAGTGATTGCATTCGAATCATGTATTTGGACGTGGATCGGTTAAGTTTACCTTACTGTATATTTTATCTGGAGATATACGATGCTCGGAGGTTGTTTCTGATCCTTATGTAGAGGTTGGATTTCGGCTTGACAGAAGGGATTTTCATGGAAAATCCATTATGCAAACATTCATTATCGGATTTGATTGTACTCTTATTATGCTGGAAAGTAATCCATGTAACCATTTCAGCTATGATTAATATTTATATTCTACATCCTAGACATTTTTATAGCATCACTGAATTTTTTAAAATTGAAATGGTTTGGTTATTATAAGGTAAAAACCCGCCTGTGTGTATTGGTAGCGTGTTCTTACGAGATACCCTTATTTTGAAGGGTTTGAAGATATAATAAATCTATATGATTTGATTATTCTCACGTTGGTTTACTAGACTGATCCGGGTGTTATTCTCTTGTAATGCTCAGGTCAGCTCGAGTATGTTTTCAGATTTAGCCGTTGTTCATTAGAGCTCTTGGACAGGAGTTGGATGTTCTCCTACCATACCATATTTCCGCTATATTACTTGACTTGTTTTTATCAGCATTTGTGAGGGCATGTTGCAACTATCCAGGCTGATGGTAGGTTAGTTTTCTTTGACTGATGTATGTATATAAAGGTTTTCTTTATGGAAAAGACCTTCTGGGATATTATATATTATCATTCCACATGCAAGATTCTGATATTGTGTTTTTTCTTTCTTGTTCTATTTTTATTTCTTTTTATTTACCCTGACAATTCATCTTTCCGGCACTTGGGTGCTTGACATTGAGTACCGTGGATGTATTAGTGTCGACATTCGTGGGTCAAAAAGACGGATCATTACTGTAACGACCCGCATATTTAACGATTATATATTTAAATGTTTTATTTAAATATAGCGTCGTCAGTCGGATTTAGGTCCGAAATGTTACTTTTTGCAAACTGTCAAATTGGGGATCGAAACCACCTCCATTGAGTCCAAAATGGTGTTTGCGATCTTTTTGAGTATAAACTTGGGTATGTTTGGAGTAAGTCGAATTTTACTATTTGCTAAGTGGGCTTTTGGGTTTGGGTTCAACCAACTCATCCTATACCCCAACTCAGCCCCCTCCCTTCTCCACTCACTCATTTCATTTCATAAAACTCAAACACAACTGAAAATGGGGAAGAGAATGGGAAATAGAAATTCCAAGCCCTAGTTTCCTTTTGCACACTCCAATTCTTGCTCCAAAATCAAAGAGAAGCTATTGGTAAGCCTCCTCTTCATCTTCTCCATCTCTTTTCCTCTTCAATTTCAGAAATTTCCTGAACCTAACTTAGGAAATACTTGTTTTGAACTTAGATTGAAGCTTGTAGAGTAGAAGTGAAGAGTGGTTGGACTTTTCTTTGCATTTGAGCTTCTCATCTTTGTTTTTGAGTTAAAAAGGTGAGTTTTCAACTCACATCTTCTTCTCTTGATATCATTGATGTTAGATATGAACTCCTAACACTCATTTGTGTTCGTTTGCTTTTTTTTTTTGAATTGATTTGGTGAACATTTCAATTCTTGGTGCTTTGAGGTCAAAAACTCTAGAAATCATAGCTTTCATGTTTGATCATGTTTTTGGAGGTGTATTAAAGAGCAAATAGGGTTGGGTTGTCGATTGGCATAAACCCCTAGCGCCATTGCTCGTTTGGTTGTAAGAAGAGTTTGCTCTTTTTTTGTATGGGCTGAAAAACTGCCCTAGTGTCAGTCAGTCGACTGACCTTTGAAGTCAGTCGACTGGCTGTAGAAAATAGGCATTTCAGAGACTGGTTACAGAGGCTGGAAGTCTATGTTTCCTGTAATCAGTCGACTGGCCATTTCAACCAGTCGACTGGTCGACTGGCCATTTCAACCAGTCGACTGACTGCCGGAAATGTAATTTCGAAGTTTCTGGTACAGTCGACTGTTCTCAGAGAGCTAGTCGACTGACCTGCATCTATTTTTCCTATTTTGCCTAATTTGTCTAATATGCTTGTGATTCCAATTTATATTGATTCGTGATTATCCGATTTGTTGTTAGCATTTACTGTTGACTTTGATGACTTCTTGTTAGATTTCATGCATGGATTTTATAAATCATTTTAAAGTGATTTTCCATCAAATTAGCTTTTGAAACTATTATTTAGTATTATTTTAAATATTAAATTAATTACTCCATAATAGGAGGATTTCAAAGGCTATTTCTAAAGAGGTTTTCAAACGATTAAAAATCTGATTTTTCCAACTAGTTTCTAAGTAAAATTTACACTCTTCTGCACTTCGAGGGAAGTGGAAAGGTGATTAAATGGTTAGGTAAAACACGGACCATGAATCCGTGCGTTTATCTTTCCGATTAATTCCCGACCTATTCGATTGATCATTTTGGCCTTTTGGCCTGGTTTACCGATGAGATGAGGTAAACTTTGTACTGCTTTGAGTGTGAAATTGACTAACGGATAGTAAACCGTTTAGTGCGAGCGTGTGGCATGGGACTCACGTTAACATTTTTCAGGTTCCTTCCGAGGAGTTTGTTACACATATTGCCAGTTAGTGGTGTCCAGTACTGGGGCTTCGGACGTTCATCACTACGGTTTGTTGCCTTCGGGTATGTTGCCTTCGGGTTTGTACCTTCAGGTTTGTTGCCTTAGGGTATGTTGCCTTGGGTTTGTACCTTCGGGTTTGTTTCCTTTGGGATAGTTTCTTTGGACCGTCTCCTTCTGGCTCATCACCTTCTGGATAGTGTCTTCGGACTGTCTCCTCTAGGTGTTGTTTCTTATGGATCCTTGTTTATACAGTACTGAGCACGTGCATTTTCTATTGTTTCATTGATATTATATTCCCTAGCGTATCGCCCTTCAGTGTAGGTCCTGTGAACCACACGATATATAGCGGTTACCTTGTGGAACTTGTGTACCTTCATTGGTATTTGTTATTTGCCTTCTGGCTCGATTTGGGGTATTCATATCCTTTGTTTATTTGAGTTGCCGATGATATGAGGCTTGTTATATTCATCTTTTGTTAGATGATTGAGATATCTTTTTGAGATATTTGTTGTTCTTTATGACCTTACAGGTTCACTATTGTTTAGTTTAACTAACTGATTTGTTTAGCTAGACTGACCCGTGTATTTTATACTCGGGTCAGACCGAGATGTTTCAGGTTAGGTACATTTGGATTTAGCCTATTTTGCTTCCGCATAGACTATTCAGCTAGCTCCTTTTTGTTATAGCTTTTTGTGTAGTCCCTTTTTGATGTAACTTTGATATGTATTCTTTTGGATTCGCATGTATATTGTGGTTTGTTATACCACTTGCCATGTATCATTTCGTATACTCTGTTATGTATCTGTATATGTGTATGGGATGATCTATTGTTCTGTGATGTATATTACATTGGAGTTGTTACATTTTGTTCTGATAGAACCTTCAGCCACCTATGTCTTTGTATTAAGTATTTATTGGATATGTCGATCCTCTTGGTATGGTAATTGTCGATGTATTCAATAGATAGTTAAGGCAAGGCTATAGATGGTTACTCCTATCCAGCTTTATTCTCTGCATTAGCTGACGGTATTATTTAATAATACTCTTTGCTAATATGGGTCTCGGAGTGGGGCGTTACAGTTACAAACATCACGATCGCCCCGATGCCTCCATGATTGATCAGTACCAATCCATGATGAATCGATACCATCATACCGATGAGTTGAAGCTTTTCTCAAACATGTCGCCTTTGTCTCCTCTACACCCCATACTCAAATTTTTTCCTTCCCTAGTCTATGCCGATTTGTAGAACTTTCCTTTCTCGATTAGGATGAAGAATTCCCTCTACCATCATGATATTTTACACATGATCTCTCTCCTTGACGAGGTTACACCATAGAAGTGCTTCTTAATCTTCGACATGGCGGTTTGTTGAGAAAATTGCATCTTCTTACCCACAACAATCATCTGACTAAATTTGGGGAAAGAATGCGTATATCATTCGCCATCTCCTTCATGATCTCTCTGGCAAGTTCTTCAAATACGACTTTACAAAGCCATCACTATCGGATCTCGTTAGAGATTTTAACATATCCCAGTAGAAATAAAAGAATTGGTCCCGAGTACATTTCCTATTGAAAGCACACAAAAATGTTAGCCTTCAAAATTGGCTAACACCTCCCAAGTTGATAGAAATAATATTAAAATGAAATAAAAAAATAGAAAAGGTAGAAAGCACGCAAAGTTTTTATATTAGCTTGACAAATCGCTGGCCTACGTCCATATTAAAGATTTTATCGATATTCTTTTCTATTACAACTAGAGTTCTAAGAGAATTTCATGATACAGAGATCAAATCTCATTTTGGTAGCTTTTCCTTAGAAAAAAGATCAAAAGTCTGTTTCCAAGTGAAGAAGTTTCCTATTTATAGCTGAAAACATGCAAATCACCTCTCTTTTTGAATCTTTAAACAAATAGATCTAAGAACATGGGAGGAAGAACATGTTAAATCGCACCAAAATATTATATTTAATGGATCGGTAATGATCCATTCATGGATTGAACTTATTCATGGACTTGGCCCATAATTGACATTTCCTCCATATTTGTTTAAGTCTTCATGCCTGTGGTCTTCATGGGCGAGACTGTAAATTCGATATGTGATGGCTTGGATTTTTTACCTTCAAAAATTGACATCAATATGTTCCTTGTATTAACTGTCGAGCAATCGATTGCCGAAAATACCATATCGTAAGAGAAAAGAAGAAAAAGGTAGAAGAAGATAATAGAAACAACTACACAGAATCTCATAATCGCAGCGAAATAATATATAATAGATAATAACGCGTCTTTATACAAAAGAGCTATAAAACATTACTTATACATTACATCATCAGAGTACATACATCAATAACTCAATACTGGACAGTTATAATAACTTTTCCTCACAAAAGCTGAATATACAGCCTACAATACACAGCGGAATATAATCATCTACGTGTGATACGAATTCATCACCCAGCTCGTCTCTTGAGCTCCATAGCATCCTATCTTTATCTGTAATATTCCGTCTAAACTGAGCATTATAATGAAATAACTTCCGAGTCAGTCTGGAAAACCAGTGTGAAAGAAACAAACTCAATTAGGATTATTAAAGTTATCAAATCCTTTGAAAAACAAAGGTATCTTGTATGACCAGGCCACACATAAATACGACCAGTTTTTACTTTACGATGACCAAAACATTTTATATCAAAATCATCAGATACTATTATAGTGTCTAAGTACAAATACTACTATTCCCACTACATCCATTTTGGAATCATCCCCGAGATTGGTAGGGATTAGCCCTTGCACGTCACTGCTCCATCTTCGATTCCATGCACTTGTCTTCATTTCGAAAACATACTCGTTGGATCGAAGTTGTTTTCGGATAACTTATCCGATCCCAGTCTCTTTGAAACAACTTTCATATTTTTGGTAAACTCAAACTCAGTTTTTTAGAAATGAACAGAGGAAAATAAGATCGGAGATCACCTCCTAATTGTTAGTTAACGGATTTCTTTATCATCGTCCTAGAAGAACGAATGAGTTTATACATACAGTATAGCACATTCCGACGGTAACTGTGCCATATAATTCCCTTGTTTCTCCTAGATATTTCCAAAGTTATGTTTTTGGGTCCAGATTTGATAGTCGGTTATTTAACTCTGAAATAATAATCATTCAACCAAATATTTCATTTTCCACTGAAAATACCAAGTCTCATTTTATTTAATTTTAAATAAATTAATTTCCCTGTCGAAAGGTATGTACTTATCTCATCGGGGTAAGTATGTTCACTAACCATTCTTTTTAAAAAGTATTTGAAAACTTTTTAAAATAAATACAGAAAACACCACTACGGTATCAACCATAGATTCACAGCTCAATTTTTACGTCTCTATCTCAGATAAATCCAAAACTTAACTGCAAGCACTTACTACATTCGATTTAGCTATGAAAGTATACCATTTCTTTCCAAAAACTTTATTAAATAATTTTATAAATAATACTTATAAAATTCCTATATGAATTTCCAAGTTTATTTTCGGCAAATACTCTTTTATAAAAGTTATAAAATAATAATAATAATATTGAATAAATTATCTTTTAAAATAATAATATTGATTAATTATTAAATAATAATTGACTTAATATGAACTAACTTAATTAATAATTAAATGTACTTTAAACAATCTAAAATAATTACATGACTTTGAAACAATAATTAATTTTGATTTATTAACAAGATTTTAACTGATTTACAAGACTTATTTATAAACTTATAGTCCATTTTGGCAGATTTTAAAAAAAAAATAACTGATTTTTGAGAATATTTTTAACCGCTTTTAAAATTTCCTACTTTAATAATTTAAATCCTTTTTTTTACACAAACTCAACTTATCAAAAAAAAATTTCCAATCACAATATAGCCAATCTAACATTTATAAATCTCTCTAGATTTATCACTAATTGATTTACGTCCCAATTTCGTAAACCCCCTTTTTTACATTTCTTAAAATAAATCTATCGTTTATTTTTAAGCCGATTTACCCATCTTATTATAAATCCTCTCCATGAACTTATATCTTTAATTTGTCCACTGATAATCACTTCACTTTATTTATAAACCTTGTTTATAAATTCATAGTCTCATTTCCCGTTATAACGGTTTCACAATAATTAATCGATTATAAATGGATTTCTAATTTGAATTCCATTTTAAATCAATTTCTTAAATAACCCAAATATATTCCAAACCCCACTAAATTCCGATTCCACTTCCATTTCATAATTTAAATTCTTATTTAATACCTAGTGTAACAATTTTATATTTTATTTTCAAATTTCCTTTTTATTTTCCCAACTATTTAAAATCTCGAATTTTAAATAAATCCTTTTATACTTAAACAAACATCGCATAAGTTTTATTATTTAAAATCCTTTTATTTGCATTATTCCAAAATCTCTATTTTCCATATTCCGAAATTATTAATTACAAATTGAAAAATCAAACTATTTATTTTACCCAAATTCGTTTCTCACTATAAATATTTTACTTCTAATTTCTTTTTTTATTTCCAAATTCAAAACATTTATTATTGATATTTAAAAATACCAAAATCTGGGCCAAAACTGTGATAGCATCCAATAAATTCAACCCACACTATAATCTACCATAGATTATCCAAACAGACCATATATCAATATATATGAAATTTAATTCAACATTTTTGAGGAATCCAATTGGATCCTTCCAACCTTTTCCCTGCATCCACAAACGTTAATACAACATAAAAACACCAATCCTACTTCGAGGGGGATATCACGGTATATAGGTTATTTAGTACTATGCAGGGCGCATAGGGCCTCATCCGCTCTAATAGGCGGAAAAACAATCCAACTACTATATATATTATAACATTCAAACTGATAAATATAATTATCATATTCATCCAATCTACCAATAATTAATTTTATCTATTTAAAATTAATGCTAATCATCCAAATGAGTGAGATTTACTCACCTTGACTTTTATTTGCAAACCATTCCAATCTCGACTTGTTTCACGATTTTTGGACCTCGCACGAATAAATTTACGACGTATATAAGTTAATGATTTTTTTTTATTTTTTCCTGTAATAAAAATAATTCACATTAATTAGAATAAATTTTAAAATTAATCGCTATATACCTCTCAACTGTTCGACGCCTCAACTGCCATCCCCAGGCTGTCGACAACCACCACTTGTTGCAGTTATGAAACCACGCGACCACCACTAACATTTGAACAAAACCCACGTCCATCCTCCAGTTCGCACGCCCTAGTAGCCACGAGCGACCACCTTGCCTTCACTGAGTTTGTGACTTCCACATGCAACTCACCATCGCTTCAGCATGATGCCTCAAAAGCCACTACCTTCGTATCCTCCGCCTGAAATTGAACACGAGACTCACCTCCATGAACAATCGCGATAACCATGCCCTAGGTCTCTCCATTAATCTCGCAACTCTGACCTACTTGAAGGACCCACCTCCATGCATGCGAGCATCCCCTCCCTTCATCGCGCGTCTCTTCTTCCTCGCGATTTCGACCACGTTTAAATTATTTTTTCGAAAGGATATTGCTGGGCAAAGTTCGAAGACGAAAAGGAGGGATTTGCAATTTATAACTGCCTGATTTATGGAATGACATTTTGTTTCGAATCGAAGAGGATAGGGGAAAAGACGCGGTTTTTATTCTGTTCGATTTCCTTCTCTCTTTTTATTATCTGAAGCTCGATCGAAATCTTTAGAACGAGAGGGAAATGTGATATTAAAATAAGGGAGAAGTCGATTTCCATACTGTGTTCGCTTGGCATTTTAAAAAGAGAAGGAGGGAAAAGATGGAAGGGAAAGGTAGCGTGTTAGGATAGGTGCGCAGTGATTTGCAAAGGAAGAATAATAGCTGACGTGAATTAAAAAGGTCAAGTCAATTATATATATATATATATATATATATATATATATATATATATATATTAATTTTCATATTGTCTCGTTTACATAACTTAAAATCTCAAACCCCTATCGAGGCGTGCCACTAGGCGTTTATAAAGTTATACCGCTATTCCAAGCACAATGGAAAAGGTTCCGAGTCCTAATTCCATCGTATGGAGAAGATAGTATTTTGGACCCAATTATTATACTAAATTTTCGATATTAATTTCAACGCGCTTCTATCCTGTCGGCCAAACGATAGCTCCAAATGTTACGAAATTTGAAATATGATAATAATGCACTATTACGGATCCAATGGAACTAGTTCCATCGAAATCCGAGACAATGACCTGGATGGCTATTTATATACGTTAATTCAAATGTTATATTTTCAAAACCGAAAAATTCACTTTTAAATTAAATTTAAAAAGCTTTATTATCTTCATTGTTGTAAATATAAATTTTATAAGCCTTTAAGTTATTTTTATCAAGCTTAAAACTCAAGGTTCAAAAATTTAGCCAATATTCAATTATTAAAAATCAATAATTAAATTATCCAATCGTTATATTTGAAATTCAAGTTAAAATTAATTTTTAAATATTTAAAATCAATTAAATATTCCAATTTTAAATAACTAAAATTATGGGTCGTTACATTCCTTTCCCCTTAAAAGAATTTCGTCCTTGAAATTGCCAGGTAAGTAGAATGGTCCAAAGCCCATTAATTTTCCCCAAAACTAACAGTTGAAACAACTTTCCAAAAACAATTTTATTGGAAACACACTATCACTTTTTATAATTTCCAAATTCACCATAGATTCCAAATACTATTATTTTCTCAACCAATTAAAGTCATAATCTAAACTCACGATTTAGTTTTCAAAAACTACTTCAAAATTTTCTAACTTCTTAAATTTTTGAAAAATTTCGCCAGTAACCCTTTGCGCTTCTAGATCGGAATAACTAAAAATCATCTCTATGGGCCCAAATCATCAAAAGAAAACAAAAGCTACGTGGTTCAATCTTAAAACAATCAAATTCAACAACAAATTTAAACATGTACATTTTTGTCGGGCAATCAAGTTTTACTTCTGAAATCGAAGACAACAATTTAGCTTTTGCTTTTAGATACTAGCACCTTACTTACCAATAATATCCAATCATACAATTAAAAATCATTTTATCCAGCATTTCAATTTCCAATATACATTTCACCAAAACCAGTACGATGTACATATATCATCCGTACACAATATCAAATTCGATCGCTCACTTGACCATACAATTTCACTTCTGAATTAGTATCGTTCACAAGACTCTCTGGTGCGAACTCGAATCTAGTTCCTTGACCAAAAACTTTCATTCTCCTTGCATAGCCATAACTATGATAGAGAATCCCAGAATCAATCAAATCCATATCCGGTGTTCGCCGTCGAAAATCGAGTGAAAAATCCTAACCCGGATCGATTTAATATATCTCAAAATTCTGTGCTCGAATCCGAATCAAATTATTATGTGAAAAAATAATATACGTACAACTTACGTATTTATTCAATTGATTTCTAGCTATACCAAATTCTTTTATTCTCACTCATTTCATTTACCATCAATTATTCACAATTATCCTTTTCGCTTGTAATTCGAGTATTTACTAAGTATATTTCCTTTCCATTCTAGTTTTCTCTTTAGATTTCTTAATTCAATTGTATAAACTTTTTATACAAAAGTTCTTATGCTTATTACCACTTCAGAACTTAATTTTGTATCCATTTTAATTCAAAATCAATTCTGAATCTATTTAACTTACTAATTTAAATTTATTAGTTCATTCACTAATTATTTCAAATCTCATTAAATTACATTTTAAAAACTTATTTCATTTAGCCTATTTAGGACAAATTTTCAAAATTATCTTTATTTAACTTAATTAATGTTAATTCCCATTTCAAATCAAATTTCAAACTTTTATAAGTTATCAAACTTATCTTCTCGTATTTCCATAACATGAAAATCCCACAGTATAAATAATTTATTAAACATTTCAAAATCATTTTTGAAATCATATATACCCAAAATCCTTTGGTATATCTTTATCAAGAGGGAAATCCGACATTCCGACACAAACTCAAAGCTACTACACAGTGGCTATAATATCTTCAGAAACAAATATAGAAATAAACATAACATAAATCAGTCATAGATAATTCACATCACAAAGGCGGAAGAAGATATGAATATATAACTAACACATGAAAGTGTATATCAGAGTAGTGGTCAAAAAGATCCACAATAATACAAAAGAATAGCAACACGTGCTATACAAAAGAATACAACTATGAGTCCATATCTCAAGTGTATACAACAAAATAAACTACTAATCTAAGTAGTTAGCCAAAAGTCAGAGTAATGATCCTGGATGAGAAGTCAAGCAGAAGCACCTGTAACATCTCGGTCTGACCCGAGTATTATTTAATAAGAAAATAATAAACGGATCAGTCTAAGTATAAATATCAGATGAAACAATATAGAATAAGAGCTATGACTAAACACATAATAATCACAGTGCCAAGCTATGATATATATAAGTAATTGAAAATCAACAAGAGATTAATCAATATCACAAAAAAATCTACACAAGAATCAAAGAAATGTCATACTCCTTATTTCGTTCACCAAACCATAAATATTGACGCTTATATCAATGTCAATCACAAAAGTCAATGACACTCAAATTCACCAATGCACAAATATTGATAAAACTTATCAATGGAAATCACGAAAATTGGTGAAACACAAATTCCAGAAATCATCTCAAGACATCCAGAAATCACAAAAAGGGGGGAAAGGATGGCCAATCCCACAAACTGGACATCGACGCACCTAGAAAGACACACCCCATGCACAGTCGAACATCGACGCACCTAGAAAGATACGCCCCATGCTCTCGCATCGACGCACCTAGAAAGATATGCCCCATGCATAAATAAACATCGATGCACCTAGAAAGATACATCCCATGCATAAATAAACATCGATGCACCTAGATAGGTACACCCCATGTAATGTCTAACATCGATGCACCTAGAAAGATACATTCCATGCATAAATAAACATCGATGCACCTAGATAGGTACACCCCATGTAATGTCTAACATCGATGCACCTAGAAAGATACACCCGATGCAAAGTCGAACATCGACGCACCTAGAAAGATACGCCCCATGTCCCGACTTATTGAGCCGATTGCTCCACGAAGTAAACAAACATCGATGCACCTAGAAAGGTACAACCCATGCAAGAAATGAGACGAAACTCAATAAAAATGAGGAACAGTCCTCCACATAGACAAACAGACATCGCACATTGCTAGTCTAAACCACAAAGATGATCGTCGTGGTCAACAAGAAGTGTCAATTACACTAATCTAGTAAGTACATGAGTTTAGCTTCATGTCCCATAACCACTTGCTTAACTTAAATATTTACGAACAAACTGTAGATCTCCACTAGAAAATTGTCACAAGAGATTCAATCGAATAAGTCCAAGAATTAACCGACGAAGTAAACGTAAGCGTTTCATACCACTCGTTTTACTAAGTCGTTTAATTAGATTTCTCATACGAGTGACGTAAAGGTTTGTATATACTAATAGATTGGAAAACGGTTTAAGAAAACGAGCTTTGTAATAAAATAGTGTTGAAATCATTTGAAGAAAGAGTTTTGATATTACTACTAGTATAGAAAACCTTTATATTTTTAAAGTGACAAATCACAAAGAAGATTGTAGGAACAATCAATCACTTAAATTCACATACAACGACGTGAATAAAAATCCAAAGAAATTGATAAAGGATCCATCGAAATGGATATTCCAAAAATCCCTAAAAAGGAGTCATCAAAGTCGATAATAAATGATAACAAAAAAAGGGGAACAACACAAATCGATTAAAGTTGGAAATTCAAGCAACTAGGCAAAATAGGCATAGTTGGCTGATAGCAGCAGGTCGGTCGACCGGACTCCCTGAGTTGGTTGACCGAACCAAAAACAGAAGTGCACGGGGTAGCAGGCCAGTCGACCGGACCCTGAGTTCGGTCGACCGAGCCCTGTAGCCTGCACTTCCAAACAGAGGCAGGAAGTGCCCGTTCTACAGGTCGGTCGGCCGGCCCAGGGGCTCGGTCGGCCGAACCTGTTGCTGGCACTCCCATGCCCTATTTCAAATGAGGTGCAAATCTCGATCAAATTGCAATCGGACGAGCAACGGCGCTAAGGGTTTATGCCAATCGACTACCCGACCCTATATGCTCCTCGATGCATCACCAAAAACATGTTCAAACATCAAAGTTAGGATTTTTAACAAATTAAACTCAAAACATTAAAAATTGGAACATTCACCAAATCAATCCAAACCAAAAGCAAATGCACACGAATAAGTGTTAGGAATATGAAATGAAGTAATGAAGAGGAGAGGGTTGGAACTGAGTTAAGTGGGGTTAATGGGCTCAGCCCAAACCAAAGCCCTAAGTGAAAAAGTAGCAAAATTCCACTAACCCCAAACATATCGAAGTTTATACTCAAAAAGGTCGCAAACGTCATTTTGAACTCAATGGGGGTGGTCTCGAGTCCCAATTCGACTGTTTGCAAAAAGTAGCTTTTCGGACAAAAATCCGACGAACGATAAAATATTTAAATATAAAATCGATAAATACGCGGGTTGTTACAACCCTTGATGCTCCCACCCTTACCACTGAGCGCTCCTTCCATGCACACCCATATCCATAATAAATGGGTTTCCTAGGACATCTAGAAAGGTGATAACATACCCTAGTTGGGTGCGATCCACTTAGCCTTACTGCATCTCCCCTATTATAGTCATTCCTCGGTTGATGAGGCTCGAGGCTAAGCATTACCGTTCAAGGGCACAATTTTACTTAGAATATTCATCGTCCTCCAATGACGTTGTTCTGATAGCATTCGTCCATACAAGTTGTCCTAGGTCTGGACAAATCGAATCACCGTTTTCATCATCTTCACCGTATTTATTCGTAACGTTCAAATCGAATTGAAGTGGTTTTCGAATAATTAAATCCAATCCCGGTCTTTTCGAAACGATTAACAAAGTTGGCCAAAATTGATAGTCGGTTATTTAACTATCAATACACATCTATAAACAATCATCAGGCCTTATTACAAAAATTTCTAAAATTTATTTCAAAATATCTTTGTAAGATATTACTTCCCATACTTCAACATTTTGAAAATAGTTTTCAAATCCCTTTTATTTTCACGGAACATTTGCAACCCTTTTCAATACTTAGAATATTTTTCCCACTTCATTGGATTTCAACCCTTGGAAAATATTCCTTTTATTTCCTTTTCTCAAAATCATTTACAATTTTATTTGTAAGCTCCTTGATTAGTTTACAACAAATTCTATAAATTTCGGAATTCTTTAATTAATTCGCTTCAATATTTCCAAAGTCAATTACACTTTCTTGTAATTCCAATTTCTCGTTTACTTCTTTTAATGAATTCAATTTCATTTTCGAAGCCTGCTTTTATTTAACTACTTCAGAATTCCCTAACTTTTTCCCAAACTTTGCTTTAAGAATTTTCTTATAAGCCCTATCTATTGAATAACCCTTTCCAACTCTCGAGAAGTTTTATAAATGAATTTTTAAAACCCTTTCAAAACTCTCTATATATATACATATATGTAAATAGAGAAAAATAAGTATTTAAAAGAAAATAATAATAATTTATTTTTTTAGATATATTCAAATAATTATTTTGATATTGAAATACTTTTATAACATCGCTTCCAAAGTAGGTTTAAAAATTTAGGATTTTATTAAAATAAATATTAAGTATTTAAAAATTCACTTCTATAATATTTTAATACTAACTAACTTTGAAAATTCATAATTAAATAAATAAAAATTTTCTTTTTAAAATTTAAATCTTAACTTATTTATCAATAAAAAATTTAAGTCTGGGAATATGCGGCTTCCATTATTTGTTTATACCTTTCCTTTTTTAAAATCTACTGCTTCGTGCATTTAAAAAGAAGAGGGAGGGACAAGACACAATGTTAGCGTGTAGGAGAAGGTAAGTTATAGTGTTTCTGAAAATAAGGGAAAAGTTTGACATGAATGCAGTCAGTCAACATAAATATAAATATATTATATTATTTTCATTTTAAAAACATCTCGATTTACACACTCAAAATCTCAAACCCCTATCGAGGCGTGCCGCTAGGCGTTTATAATGTTATACCCCTATTCCGAACGCAATGGAAAAGGTTTTGAGTCCTAATTCGATCGTATGGAGAAGATGGACTTTTAGGTCCAGTTATTGTATTGAATTTTCGATAAAGATTTCAATGCGCCGTACGACTAAACGGTAGCCCCAAAAACTACAAAATTTGAAATCCAATAATGATACAATATTATGGATCCAATGGAACTGGTTTCATCGAATTTCGAGACTGTGTCCCGGAAGGCTATTTTTGAATGCTAATTTAAACGATATATTTTAATTTTTGAACAAATCACTTTTAAATTCGATTTTAAAAGTTGCATTGCCTCAGTATTATTAATAAAAAATTTATAAGCCTTTAAATTATTTTTATCAAGCTTAAAACTCCAGATTCACTATTTTAACCAATATTCAATTTTAAACTTTAATAATTTAAATTATCCAATAAATTTCTATATTCAACTTCTGAATTTATTTTATAAATAAACCCAAATTTTTACATTCAAAATTAATCTATAATTCAAACTAAATATTTAAAACCATTTAAATATTCACAATTTATCGTTGAAAAATCCGGGTCGTTAAATTCCTCCCCCTTTAAAGAATTTCGTCCCCAAAATTGCTAAGGCGGGAAAATTGCTCCAACCCATTACTTATCCAAAACCCGTTTAGCTAACTTGACATTCCACTTTTCTAATCTCTTAATTTTAAATCAAACGATTAATTTCCCATTCTAAACTAAAATCCTTTATTTCGATTACAAATCCGAAATCAAATTTTCGTTAATGAATTTTTTTCAAATAATTTCAAAAAAATTCTAACACCTTAAATTTCCAAAAAAAATTTGGTAGAGTCTCCCTCTTATGAGAGCCTTTTGCAACTTGATAAGAGAGATAAATATATATACATCGACCCACACGGTCGAAAAAAAAATATCAATATTTATATATTTTCTGTATTTAATCCGAAAGCATACCTTATTTAGTGTTTTAAACATTATTTAGCAAGCATTTACTTCATATGAAAACAAGTAACCCCAATCTAGCCAAACAATCCCTCTGGGTACCTGTACTTAATCAATTTAAACCCGTAAGTACCAAAACAAGAAATTCAATAACCTTTCATTTGTTCAAATGGTTAAAACACATAGACTTCATAACAATGCATGCTAACATATATTTTTAAGGAATTTTGTGGTTTCAACACCTGTTAAATGAATAAACATTTAAGCTTATAACTATTTTTAATTGATTCCAAATCAATTTATATATAATTTTATTTTATTTTCAATTGATTCTAAATCAATTCAATTGCATTCCATTCATATCTACTTTCTTTATATTCAAATCCATTTTATTTAAATTGATTTCCATTCAATCGAATTCCAATTCAATTACTAATTAACTTATTAGTTCATTCATTTAACCTACTTCAATTTTAATTCTCTACTTAAATCCATTTATTTAATATCCCAAGCCACATCAATCTATTTATGCCTCAATCGAATTTATTTATAACTTAAGTTATTACTGTTTCAAACTATTTCCATTTTACTTGACACATTTCCAATTTTTATTTAGTGTTGTTAAATTTCATTCTCATATTCGATTAACTAATTAATCTATCCAATTTGTTCACTTTCATTTTACAATTCAATATCTGATTTTTGTTTCAAAAATCACTTCACTTTAATTTACTTGGATTTTTTTTTCTTTTTCATATTTCCATCAATTATATACTCGAATATATTTCCATTTTATTTTTAAATCGACATTATAAATTCATTTAGCTTAAATATGTTTTTATTCAATTTATTTTAATTTTTATAAGCTATCCCAATTTTATTTATTCACAATTCCAGATTTCTCACCCAAATTTTTTATTTCCTTCAAAATTTTATCCATATGGTTTTATAATACTCCATCATTCAAAATTTATATTTACTTCAATTCGATGTTATTTCTAATCCAATTCATATTTTATAACTTATAGTTATATAATCACTTTATAATTTTCATTTACATATTTTAATTTAATTCCATATAACTCAAATCCAATCCACCTTTTGTATTAAATTTTCAATTCCTTTTAACCAACGTTTCAAAACCATATTCGAGTTATTCATACTTAAATTAATTTCATTCCAAACCATTTTATATTTAATTCATTCAATTTCATTATTTATCCAATTACTTCGCTTAAGCTTAATTTCATTTATTTTAACTTTCTCAAGTTAAAATTTAATTCTGAAATTCAAATTCCACACTTTTCTCTCTGCTTTAAAATTATTCTCAACTTTATAAGTTTATACTTACATCCTGATGTTTTCTAAAACATTTCAAATAAGGATTCCGGAATTTAAACACCCAGTATTTATTTCAAATTGTTTTGAAATCACAAGTATCACAAATCACACTTTTTTACCTTTTAAACCAAGCCTGTATTCTTTATCCAAAAAAATTCCCTTTATAACTTCTAAACAACATTTGTTTTTCCAACAAAATCTCCAAATTAATTATTTCGGTAGCAACCCATCACCTAGAAACTCGAAATTAATACCGATGATGCGGCCATCATCATCAGAATTATTTTCCAGCGATTGAAGCAAGTTCAGTGCTATATCACTTCCAAAAATCCTTTTAAAACCATTTTCTTTCAAAAAGATTCCATAATAATATTCTTCTTATTATTTCCCACACCACTTTGGGAAATATTATTTTTCAAATTTTTAGGATCTAAGTTTCTAGATTCCGGTTTAAATCCAGTTTTAATTATAACCCATTTGTATATTTTACGCTTATACAAATTTTCATTTGGTTATATAAACTATTTTCAATTTTATAGTTTTATTTGATTATAAAATTATCATCCAAACACTCCAACTATATATAATAATTTCAGAAAATTATTTCTTTAACATCAAAATATGGTTTTGGGTAAAATTATTTCATTTACCAACTTTTGAAAACAATACTGTGTTGGTTTACCTAGTTTTAGAGTTTAGAAATCCCTATCGATATAGTTGTCCAGACTGTACCGACCAGAATCTATAAACACTCGACTGATATGTCAACACAATATAAAATAATTTATATTCACTAACAAATATGTAGTCAAGTCTACTAATACACTCAAACTCATTCTAGAGTACTACTGACTCTATCTCTAATGAGTAACCCCCACCAGAGCCAATTTCTCGCTTAACCTTCAGCTTTGATACCAATTGTAATGGACCTAGATTTTCGACCCTCGAAAATCGACATTAATACATCCACTATATAGAATGCCGAGTAGTCGAGTGGCAGAAACACCAATTCATTAGGGGTGAAGAAGAAAAAGGTATAAGAAAAATAGGAACAATAACCCAAAATCTCATAATCGTAGCGGAACAAAATATAATATATAACAATAGATTTTTATACAAAAGAATCTGTAACTGTTTAGTATTTACAATCATCAAAGCACAACAATTTCAATACATCAAATCAGGACAATTTAATAACTTGTCCTAATATAAATGATTCACACAAAGTAAGTAACCAAGTACGTGGTATACGTCTGAACTCCTCCAGCTCGTCTTCTGAGCTCCACAACTTTTAACCTGAATCTGTAATACTCGGTCTGACTCGAGCATTATAATAAAATAGCATCCGAGTCAGTCTGGAAAACCAGTATGAGAAAACACATTCAATTTGAATTATTAACATTTTCAAAATCCTTTAAAAGAAAGGTATCTCGTAAGACCATGTCACACATGAACATGATGGATTTTTACCTTACGATAACCAAAGCATTTTTATCAAATCCGTCTAATATTATAATAGTGTCTATAGAAAGTAAAAGAAAATAGCTAAAATGCTTGCATCTCATGTTCCAGCATAGTTGGCCATAATCAAAACCGTATGGCGCTTATTGGAGAATGGATTCCATTGAATGACTGTATGACGCCCCACCTCTATACCCACTCTAGCCAAGGACACTATGGGGTGATGTCGTCAACTAGCGTGGAGAATAAGGCTGTTGAGGAGCGACCATCCACGTAATTACTTTGTGCAAGCACCGATATGTCAGATAGTACAACATGCATCTGGTTTCAGGAGGAAATCCGACATACCGATACAAACTCAAAGCTACTACCCAGTGGCTATATATAGTCTTCGGAAACAAATATAGAAATAAACATAACAAAAATCAGTCACAGACATCCATATCACAAAGGCGGAAATAGATATGAATATATAACACATAAAAGTGTTCATCAGAGTAGCGGTCAGACAAGATCCACAGTATCACAAAAGAATAGTTACAAGTGCTAGAAAAAAGAATATGTATACATCAAGGAGTCTATATCTCAAAGGTATACAACAAACTACCAATGTAAGTAGTTAGCCAAAAGTCTGGATAACAATCCCAGATGAGGAGTCAAGTATAAGCACCTGTAACAACTCGGTCTGACCCGAGTACTATTTAATAAGAAAATAATAAACGGATCAGTCTAGCTATAAATATCAGATAAAATGATATAGAATAAGAGATATGACAAAAACGTATGATAACCATAAAACCATACTGTGACAGGTATGTAACTGAAAATCAACAAGGGATTAATCAATATCACAAGAATCTTCTCAAAGATCAAAAAGAATGTCACATTCTTTATTTTTATTCACCAAACCATAAATATTGACAATTATATCAATGTCAATCACAAAAGTTAATGACACACAAATTCACCAATGCACAAATATTGATAAAACTTATCAATGTAAATCACGAAAATTGGTGAAAGACCAGTTCTAGAAATCATCAATGGAAATCCAGAAATCACAAAAAGGGAGTGGCCTGTCATAAAACAGGAGCATGAAAACTCACCAACACATGTATCACAAAATGGAACGCCATTCCATGGTTGCTAACCATTAATTTTGAGCCGAAGCTCCACAAAACGGCCCGAAGACCATGGGTTGCGACCCCACCAAATTGAGCCGAAGCTCCACAGAAACGGGGTTGAGTCTCCCTTGTAGACAAAGAGACATCGTGCATTTGCTAGTCTAAGTCACAAAAATGATCATCAACGATCATCAAGAAGTGTCAATTACAGTAAGCTAGTAAATATATAAGCTTAGCCTCATGTCCCATAACCACTAGCTTAACTTAAATATTTACGAACAAATTGTAGATCTCCACTCGAAAATTGTCACAAGAGATTCAATCGAACAAGTCCAAGAATTAACCAGCGAAGTAAACGCAAGCGCTTCATACCACTTGTTTTACTAAGCCGTTTAATTAGATTTCTCATACGAGTGAGGTAAAGGTTTGTATATACTAGTAGACTGGAGAACGGTTTAAGAAATGAGTTTTGTAGTAGAATAGGGTTGAAATCGTTTTGATGAAGGAGTTTTGATATTTACTACTAGTTTTGAAACCTTTATATTTTTAAAATGACAAATCACAAAAATGATTGTAGAAACAACAAGTCACAAAAATTCACATTCGAAGACGTGAATAAAATCCAAAGAATTCGATTCTAAATCCATCAAAGTGGAAATACCCTTGCAACTTAATAGCCACGACTTACGACTTAACATAATTCAACACAAGAAATCAGCGGCTCAACACATGCGACTCCACGGCATACGACCTAAGAGATCAGCGACTTAAGAAATAGCATGCGGCCTAACAGAGCAACTTAATATGGCGCGACCTAAAGAATGGCGCGACCTAAGTTGGTGCGAGATATAGCAGCAGGCCGAGCGACCTAAATGGTTGCGACTTAAACCATGACGCGACCCATAGCAGCAGGCCGAGCGACCTAAGTGATGCGACCTAAGTGGTGCGAGCAAGTCGAACGACAACGACCTAAGAGATGCGGCTTAACATCGCGCGACCTATAGTAGGTGCGACTTAATGGTGCGAGCAGGCCGAGCGACCTAAGTTGATGCAAGCCGTGCGACCTAACATGGACGACTCATAGCAGGTGTGACTTAAAGCATGGCACGACCTAAGTTGTTTGCGAGATATAGTAGGTGCGACCCAAGGTATGGCGCGACCCATAACAGGTGCGACTTAACAGGCCGAGTGACCTAAGATACTGGGGCAAGCCGAACGACCTAAGCAACATAAATGCAAAAACTCTCTCAATTTGCAACCGGTCGAGCACGGACACTAGGGGATTACACCCATCGGCTACCCGGTCCTATTTGCTCCTCGATGCATCACCAAAAACGTGTTCAAACATCAAAGTTAGGATTTTTAAAGATTTGAACCCAAAACACTAAAAATTGGAATATTAACAAAACAAATCCAAATCAAATCAAATGCACATGAATAAGTGTTTCGAATTCTTACCTAACAATCAAAGATAATCATAGGCTTAGATGTGAGATAAAAATCTCACCTTTTCACAAAATCAATGAAGGAGAAGCTTGAAAGCAAAGGAAGAATCAACCACGCTTCAATCTCAACAGAAGAAGTTTGAATCAATGGCTTTTCATAGAATTTGGAGCTAGAGTTTGGATTTTGCAAATGAACTAGGGCTTGGAGTTTTAATTTTCCATTCCTCTCTCCATTTTTGATGAAGCTTGAGTGGTAGGAAATGAAAGTGAAGTAATGAAGGGAAGAGGGGGTTGAGTTAGAGTTAATAGTTTAGGCTAAAAGGCTAAACCAAACCCAAATCCCAAAGTGAAAAGGTGGCAAAATTCCACTAACTCCAAACATATCAAAGTTTGTACCCAAAAAGATCGAAAACGGCGTTTTGAACTCAATGGAAGTGGTCCCAAGTCCTAATTTGACCGTATTCAAAAAGTAACTTTTTGGACTAAAATCCAACTAACGGTAAAATACCTAAACAAAATATTTAGATATTCAATCGTAGAAATTCACCTCAAAGGGCACGGGAAAGTAAGTCCGGATGTATTCGCTCGATGAACTCTCTAGATTCCCAAGAGCAATGCTTAGGATTTAATGACCATTGAACTTTAACAAGCGGAACATCTTTATTTCGAAGGCGTTTGACCTATGAAGCAATAATACGAATAGGATGTTGCTCATAAGTTAAATTAGGCGAAACTTCAATTTCTTCCACAACACCGGGCTCAAGAATTGAATCGGAATCTCGAAGGCATTTCCGTAATTGAGAAACGTGAAACACATTATGAGTAGTAGAAAACTGAGCCGGTAATAAAAGGCGATAAGCCACTGAATCAATACGTTCGGTGATAGGAAATGGCCCAATATATCGAGGTGCTAATTTTCCCAATCGACTGAAACGTACAACACCCTTCATAGGTGGAACACGAATAAACACAAGATCTCCCACAGAAAATTCTAATTTCCTTCTCCGGTTATCAGCATAGGATTTTTGTCTACTCTGAGCTTCTTTCATCTTATGATGAATAAGGTCAATCTTCTCTGTGAAATCACGAATAAAATCTGGACCTAAAGCCAGCCTCTCACCGGCCTCAAGTCAATAGGAAGGAGATTGGCATGGCCTTCATAGAGCGCATCAAAAGGTGCCATACCAATACTAGATTGGAAGCTATTATTATAGGAAAACTCAACAAGAGAAATATGACCTTCCCAACTTGAGTTTGATTCACACGCTCAGTCTGTCCATCGGACTGAGGATGATAAGCGGTGCTAAAATTAAGCTTCGTTCCCAAAGCTTTTTGAAGACTCTTCCAAAATCCACTAGTAATTAATGGATCACGATCACTAACAATAGAAGTAGGAACTCCATGCAATTTAACAATTTCTTTGATAAAGAGTTTGGCCAATAGAGGCACGATTCGATTGGACCGAACGGGAACAAAATGGGAGGATTTAGTAAGCTATCAACTATCACCCATAAGCTATCATGACCCGAACGAGAATGGGGAACGCCATCTATAAAATCCATGGAAATTTGGTCCCACTTCCAAATTGTAATTTCTAAGGTTGCAATAACCCACCGGGCCTTTGGTGCTCAGCCGTAATGAGTTAGCAAGTCATGCAACACTTAACAAAGTTAGCAATATCAGAATTCATTCCCTCCCAATAATAAATTCGTTTCATGTCCGCGTACATTTTACTACTACCAGGATGAATGGTAAATTTAAAACGATGAGAATCTTCTAAAATGTATTTACGAAGATTACTAATATTTGGCACGATAAGTCTACCAAATTTTCGAATACCGCCACAAGAATCAATATCAAAGTCTTTCAAACCTTCAATATTAATTTCATCCCTGAAATTTTGGCCAAGAAGAGCCAATTCGGGATCTAGCTTCTGAGCTTTAAGAATGCGGTCTATAAGAGAAGGATGAGCCACAAGGCTACATAAAACAAGAGATGAACATAAATCGAAAACACGGTCTCGAATCTCACAAGTGGATAAAATTTCGAGATCATTCCATTCGGATATCATCATAGATACAACCGCTTGTTGCTTGCGACTAAGTGCATCAGCGACACGATTTCCGTTTCCAGGAGTATAAAGAATATCAATATCATAAGCTGCAAGAAATTCGAGCCAACGTTGTTGATGCAAATTAAGTTCCTTTTGAGAAAATAGATACTTCAAAGATTTATGATCGGTGTAAAGGATAAATTTTTCTCCCAAAAGATAATGACGCCAAATAGAAAGGGCGAAAACAATAGCCGCGAGCTCTAAATCATGAGTGGCATATCTAGTCTCGGCAGGCTTTAATTGCCTAGAAGCATAAGCAATAACACGTTCTCTTTGCATAAGAATGGCACCCAAACCAATGCGACTAGCATCAGTATAAACAATAAAATCTTGATTCCCCTCGGGAATAACAAGAATAGGAGCATCAGAAAGGAGTTCTTTTAATTTCTGGAAAGAAGCTTCACATTTGTCCGACCAAAAGTATTTAACTCCGTTCTTTGTCAAACTAGTAAAAGGCAAGTCTAATTTTGAAAAGACTCTTGCACCACTAAGCTGACCAAATGAATCATCAATCCGAGGTAAAGGATATTTATTCTTGATAGTAAGATCATTAAGCTTTCGGTAGTCAACGCAAAGCCTAAGTGTACCATCGGATTTCTTCACAAAAATAGCCGAAGCTCCCCAAGGCGAGGAACTAGAGCGAATAAATTGCTTCATCTCCAATTTGGATAATTGTTTGCGCATCTCCTCATTTTCTTTATTGGACATACGATAAGGAGGACAAATAATAGGTTGAGCTCCAAGGATGAGATTAATTCTGAGCTCAATTGCTCGCTTAGGTGGTAATCCTAAAACAGGCTCAAATATGTCGGAGAATTCACGAACAACGTGAATAAGAGAAATGACATCTTCCTCATTGTCATTATCATCATCATGAGGATTTAAAGAATATAAAGATGCAGCCAAGATGGAATCTGAATCTTTAAGGTCAATAGAAATCTGCTTAACAGATTGAGGATGTCGAAGATGAATAGTCTGCTCAGGCCATAGGATTTGGGCTTCATAGCGGTTAAGCCAATCCATTCCCAAAATCATTCCAAAGCCTAAGTAGCGCATAACATGCAAATTCGCTCGGAAAGAAAAATCACACAAAATAATCTCGACATCTTTACAAAGCAAACTAATTGTTGTGGATCCACCAACCGGATTCGCAATTCTCAAAGAAGTTATTAAAGCGACAACACTCAAAGAAAAAGTATCAACAAGTTCTTTTGATATAAAAGAATGGGATGCACACATATCAAAAAGAACTCGAATAGGATGATCACGGAATAAAATAATGCCATCAAGGATAGAATGAGAAATACCTTGACCACGAGAAGTGTTACTAGGAGTTTGCACCACATTAAGCTTTCCCTCCTTCCTGTTTTGAAGTTTGGGACACGAAGATATATAATGGTCCGGGCTTTTGCAATAGCGACAAGCACGTGGCTTTGAACACTTATTCGCATAATGGTCCTTAGAACCATAGTTGTAGCATTGCCCACCACTTGAGGTAGAAGTCTGGGTTGCCGGAGAGGCTTGCTTCCCTTTCTTATTGTTAGGATAAGGACCTTTGAACTAATTAGGCCTTTTCTCGCTGGTGAAGTTCGGTTTAGCACTCCCAACCTCAACATCACTTACTCTATCAGCCTCTTCAAGTCGAAGAGCGATATCAATGAGCTGGTCAAAAGAAACTTCTAATTTTAGAAGTAATGGCTTCTTGAGATTTTTATTCAAGCCACAGGCAAATCTTTGGTTTTTCTTCAATTGGGTGTTTATGTACTCGACCCTGTTTTTAGAAAGTGACTCGAATGATGCGACATAGTCTACCACGGAAGATTTTCCTTGAACAAGGTCTATGAAACGACAAGCCAAAGTCACCTTCTCAGCTTCGGGCACAAATTTTAACTCGAAGCATTCTCGAAATTTCTCCCAAGTAAGATCCGCTTCATTTATTTCAGAAATCAGAAGCTCATACCAATCTAATGCTCTTTCTTGGAGCATACTAGAGGCCACCTGAACACGGTGAATATCAATAAGATTCATGTGAGTAAAGATCCGATCGCACGTTCTCAGCCAAACCTGCACTTCAATAATAGTTTCAGATCCTTTGAATGGCTTCCCACCCAAATTGGTATAATCGTTGCACAAATGTGCAAATCCAGACTTAGGATGAGTAGACTTCGGATTAGATCCGGCTGCTTGAGCATTCTTTACTAGTTCAAGAAGCTGTTGGGCAGACATAAATACTCCATCTTGGGAGTAGCACTAGATTGACCGGCGCTGGGATGGCCAAGTCTAATCATTTCTCTTCCTTTAGAAAGAAAGAAATAAGAAGGATAAGGTTCACCAAATGAATATCAAGCAATCTTGATAGATAAAACAAGGAATCACAAAACGAAACAGGATAGGACGGTTCGAAGACCCGAATAAAATCCTAAAGCATGACTCCTAAGATGGACTTAGGATGATGATCCTTGTTAAATTATTCTACATTGTTCCGAAGTTTTGCTCTAATACCAAGTTGTGACGCCCCACCTCTATACCCACTCTAGCCAAGGACACTACGGGGTAATGCCATCAACTAGCGCGGAGAATAAGGCTGTTGAGGAGCGACCATCCGCATAATTGCTTTGTGTGAGCACCAATATGTCAGATAGTACAACATGCATCTGGTTTCAGGAGGAAATCCGACATACCGATACAAACTCAAAGCTACTACCCAGTGGCTACATATTCTTCGGAAACAAATATAGAAATAAACATAACACAAATCAGTCACAGACATCTATATCACAAAGGCGGAAATAGATATGAATATATAACACATAAAAGTGTTCATCAAAGTAGCGATCAGACAAGTCCACAATGTCACAAAAGAATAGTTACAAGTTCTAGATAAAACAATATGTATACATCAAGGAGTCTATATCTCAAAGGTATACAACAAAATAAACTACCAATCTAAGTAGTTAGCCAAAAGTCTGGATAATCATCCCAGATGAGTAGTCAAGTAGAAGCACTGTAACAACTCGGTCTGACCCGAGTATTATTTAATAAGAAGATAATAAACGGATCAGTCTAGCTATAAATATCAGATGAAATGATATAGAATAAGATATATGACAAAAACGTATGATAATCATAAAACCATACTATGATAAGTATGTAATTGAAAATCAACAAGAGATTAATCAATATCACAAGAATCTTCTCAAAGATCAAAAAGAATGTCGTGCTCTTTATTTTTATTCACCAAACCATAAATATTGACAATTAGATCAATGTCAATCACAATAGTTAACGAGACACAAATTCACCAATGCACAAATATTGATAAAACTTATCAATGTAAATCACGAAAATTGGTGAAACACCAGTTCTAGAAATCATCAATGGAAATCCAGAAATCACAAAAAAAGGGAGGCCTATCACAAAACGAAAGCATGAAAACTCACCAACACATGTATCACAAAATGGAACGCTATTCCATGGTTGCTAACCACTAAATTTTGAGTCGAAGCTCCAAAAAACGGCCCGAAGACCATGGGTCGCTACCCCCACCAAATTGAGCCGAAGCTCCATAGAAACGGGGTTGAGCCTCCCTCATAGACAAAGAGACATCGCGCATTTGCTAGTCTAAGTCACAAAAATGATCATCATCGATCATCAAGAAGTGTCAATTACAATAAGCTAGTAGATATATAAGCTTAGCCTCATGTCCCATAACCACTAGCTTAACTTAAATATTTACGAACAAATTGTACATGTCCACTCGAAAATTGTCACAAGATATTCAATCGAACAAGTCCAAGAATTAACCGGCGAAGTAAACGCAAGCGCTTCATACCACTTGTTTTACTAAGCCGTTTAATTAGATTTCTCATACGAGTGAGGTAAAGGTTTGTATATACTAGTAGATTGGAAAGCGGTTTAAGAAACGAGCTTTGTAGTAGAATAGGGTTGAAATCGTTTTGATGAAGGAGTTTTGATATTTACTACTAGTATTGAAACCTTTATATTTTCAAAATGACAAATCACAAAAATGATTGTAGAAACAATAATTCACAAAAATTAACATTTGAAGACGTGAATGAAATCCAAAGAATTCGATTCCAAATCCATCAAAGTGGAAATACCATTGCAACTTAACAGCCACGACTTACGACTTAACATAATTCAACACAAGAAATCAGCGGCTCAACACATGCGACTCCACGGCATACGACCTAAGAGATCAGCGACTTAAGAAATAGCATGCGGTCTAACAGAGCAACTTAACATGGAACGACCTAAAGCATGGCACGACCTATAGCATGGCGCGACCTAAGTTGGTGCGAGATATAGTAGCAGGCTGAGCGACCTAAATGGTTGCGACTTAAACCATGACGCGACCCATAGCAGCAGGCCGAGCGACCTAAGTGATGCGACCTAAGTGGTGCGAGCAAGTCGAACGACAACGACCTAAGAGATGCGGCTTAACATGGCGCGACCTATAGTAGGTACAACTTAATGGTGCGAGCAGGTCGAGCGACCTAAGTTGATGCAAGCCGAGCGACCTAACATGGCCAACTCATAGCAGGTGTGACTTAAAGCATGGCGTGACCTAAGTTGGTTGCGAGATATAGCAGGTGCGACCCAAGGTATGGCGCGACCCATAATAGGTGCGACTTAACAGGCCGAGCGACCTAAGGTACTGAGGCAAGCCGAGCGACCCTAGCAACAGAAAAGCAAAAACTCTCTCAATTTGCAACCGGTCGAGCATGGAAGCTAGGGGATTACGCCTATCGGCTACCCGGTCCTATTGGCTCCTCGATGCATCACTAAAAACGTGTTCAAACATCAAAGTTAGGATTCTTAAAAATTTGAACCCAAAACACTAAAAATTGGAATATTAACAAAACCAATCCAAATCAAAATAAAATGCACACGAATAAGTGTTACGAATTCTTACCTAGCAATCAAAGATAATTATAGACTTAGATGTGAGATAAAAATCTCACCTTTTCACAAAATCAATGAAGGAGAAGCTTGAAAGCAAAGGAAGAATCAATCACACTTCAATCTCAACACAAGAAGCTTGAATCAATGGCTTCTCATAGAATTTGGAGCTAGAGTTTGGATTTAGCAAATGAACTAGGGCTAGGAGTTTTAATTTCCCATTCCTCTCTCCATTTTGATGAAGCTTGAGTGTTAGGAAATGAAAGTGAAGTAATGAAGGGAAATGGGGGTTAAGCTAGAGTTAATAGTTTAGGCTAATGGGCTGAACCAAACCCAAAGCCCAAAGTGAAAAGGTGGCAAAATTCTACTAACTCCAAACATATCAAAGTTTATACTAAAAAGATCGCAAACCGCATTTTGAACTCAATAGCAGTGGTCCCGAGGCCTAATTCGACCGTATGCAAAAAGTAACTTTTCGGACTAAAATTCGACTAACGGTAAAATACTTAAACAAAATATTTAGATATTCAATCGTAAAATATGCAGGTTGTTACAGACTGGTCCACCGGGATATCGCCTACCACAATACACCTCTAGAACAATGTACCGAGGACCATGCTGGGATACCCTACTACACAAGACCGGCCTACCCCTAACCTGGATAGACCGAATATGTTATCACCGGGGTGTTCCCACCCTTACCACCAAGCGCTCCTTCTATGCACACCCATATCCATAATAAATGGGTTTCCGAGGACATCTAGAAAGGAGATAACATACCCTAATTGGGTGCGACCCACTTAGCCTTGCTGCATCTCCCCTGTTTTAGTCATTCCCTGGTTGATGAGGCTTGAGGCTAAGCGTTACCTTTCAAGGACACAATTTTACTTAGAATTCTCAACGTCCTCCAATGACGATGTTCTGATAGCGTTCGTCCATACAAGTTGTCCTGAGTATGGACAAACCGAATCACTTCTTCATCATCTTCACTGTATTTATTCACATTGTTCAAACCAGATCGATATGGTTTTTGGATAATTAAATCGGATCCCGGGCTCTACGAAACGATTAACGAAATTGGCAAAAATTGATATTTGGTTATTTAACTATCAATACACATCCATAAACAATCATCGGGCCTTATTATAAATTTTCCAAAATTTATTTCAAAATATCTTTATAAGATATTACTTCCCATACTTCAACATTTTGAAAATAGTTTTCAAATCCCTTTTATTTTCATGGAACATTTCCAACCCTTTCCAATACTTAGAATATTTTTTCCACCTCATTTGATATTTAACCATTGGAAAATATTCCTTTTATTTCCTTTTTCTTTTCTCAAAATCATTTACAATTTTATTTGTAAACTCCTTGACTAGTTTAAAACAAATTCTATAAATTTTGGAATTCTTTAATTAATCCCCTTCAATATTCCCGAAGTCAATTATACTTGCTTATAATTCCAATTTTTCTTCTACTTCTTTTAATGAATTCTATTTCATTTTCGAAGCCTGCTTTTATTTAACCACTTATGATTCTCTAACTTTTTCCCAAACTTTGCTTTAAGCATTTTCTTATAGCTCCCATCTATTAAATAACCTTTTCCAACTCTCGAGAATATTTATAAATGAATTTTTAAAACCCTTTCTAAACTCTATATATATACACACATAAGTAAATAGAGAAAAATAGGTGTTTAAAAGAAAATAATAATAATTTATTTTTAAGACATATTCAAATAATTATTTTAAATATTGAAACACTTTTATAACATCACTTCCAAAGAAGGTTAAAAAATTTAGGATTTTATTATAATAAATATTAAGTATTTAAAAATTCACTTCTGAAATATTTTTATACTAACTATTTTTAAAATTTCATAGTTTAATAAATAAAAATTTGCCATTTAAAATTTAAAACTTAACTTATTTATAAAAATAAATTTTTAAGTTCGGATAACCAAATTTCCAATTTATAAGCCCTCTAGAGTTTCATCACATTTCTCCCATTCCGGTCTCCTTAACCATCTTCATTTTTAAAATAGTATCTACTATTTTTCTCACCCTATTTCATGTTCCAATATACATTCTTTCCGTAAATTTATGTTTCAAAATTTATCATCTGATATCACTTTCCTTCATTATAACTGAGTTATAAATTTTTATAACTCCTTTGGGTTTCACTAAAAAAATATCATTAGTCAATTCCATTTTTTATAAATTCAATTTATTATAAATTCCATTTATTTTTGCCAATCTATTTTAATATTGATTTTCAAATTCCTTCAACATTTTTCGAATATCCTTTTTTTTTAAATCCAATCTGGTAACGACCAGGAGATTTTCGACCCTCGAAAATCGAAACTAATACGTCCACTGCATAGAGTGCCGAGTAATCGAGTGCTGGAAATACCAGGCTGTTAGGGTTTATAAGAAAGAGGTAGAAGAAGAAGAAAACAGATCTCACAATCGACGCGGAACAAAATATAATATACAATAACAGCATTTTATACAAGGAAAGCTGTAACTATTCATATACATACGGGTTATTAGAGTACAATCATCAACAATTGGATCTGGACAGTCATAATAACCTGTCTCTAATTGTTGAAAATACTGCCCATATTACACAGTGGAAAATAGTCAAACACGTATGATACGTCTCTGCCATCCAGCTCATATCCTGAGCACCAAAGCAACCTAACCTGAAAAATGTAATACTCGGTCTGACTCGAGCATTAGAATAAAGTAACACCCGAGTCAGGTTGGAAACCAGCGTGAGTAAACCACTTAAAATGAAATACTTAATTCATGAAAATCTTTTGAAAACAAAGGTAACTCGTACAACACGACGATTTTTATCTGGTTTTAACCAAAAACACTTTTGCTGAAATCCATTGATATTATAATAACTAAGTACAGTTACTAATTTGAAATAACTGAATTTGTAAAATTAATCCAATTCCAGCGTATTAAACTCTAAAATCAATCCTATGAAGGTTCACAGTGATTTCAAATCGAAGTGGTTCTGGATAACACTGATATCCGATCTCGATCTCTTCGAATCCAAGTAGTAAATCTAAAAGGGTAAATTGTTTAAAATAAACAACTTATATTTAGGGTGACAATATTCACATATGGAAATTTATCATAGACGTTTATTTTCAAATAAAAACACATCATCATTCTAGTCTAGATGTTTTAACCCATCTGACCACCTGATGGCACATACAAGAAAAGTTTGAAATAAACACCCAATAATAATAACCTAAAGCATAGATCGTTAGTAATGTACGATCGATAATTTATATCAAAACAAATAATACATCAGGATTTTATTAAATTTTAATTAACTGAATCCATTTATATTTTTATCCAAATTAATTACAAATTAAAGAAAATAAAAAAATTAATATTAGTTAATTAAAATTAAACAACCCTTTTATACTAATTCCATCGGTTAACATAAGATTAACCCACATATGACCTTTAATCAATTATTCATTTGATAACTAATTTACCAGTTTACATTCGATTTAATTACATGAGAATCCTATCATTAATTCACTTAGATCATAAAATAAGTTAAATTTTATATTATGAAAGGATAAAAAAATAAATTTCTAAATTTATTTATCAATTGGTAGGCTTTACAATACACAATTTGTCATGCTAATTTGTTTAAACTGAGAAAGGAAAGTAATTCTTCCCTCTCTCTTTTTATTTATTTAAAAAATGCCAAGCCCATGAGCCCATGAAGCAACCAAACCTAGGCACAAAACTTCCATCCTTCTTTTCTCTTTTCTTATTACAGTTCTTCCTTTCCCTCTTATCTTTGGACCATACCAAGCGTGCACGAAAAAAATTTGTGCACCTGCACTCAAACTCTAGTCAACGTTGCACACTATCGATCATCCACCGGAGTCATCCCCTACCACCTCATCACAATGCCCCACTTGAGACGCTCGAACCAACCGCAATTCAAAAAGTTGAACTTCAACCCAAACTCGAAAACCACTATGCCCTACCCAAATGCCTCGCCCCGGCCATCCCTACCACTGTCCATCTCCAAATATCACCCACGACATCGCCACCGCCTCCTCTCTCATTTCCCCCATGACCGCATGCATCGATGTTTCCCACACTGCTGCCATTTCCACCTAACCGAGACCAAAACAAAACCCACCGTAACCCTATAATCACTGCGTCTACCCTACACATGCATCTAAGACATTGTGCACCATTTATCTTCGATGCGCCCCCACCCAAACCTCCTCCACCATGAACCCCATGCCACAAAATAGCCTAGATCGTCGGAATTCGACACTCTACCCAAATCTGATCAAATCCCAATTCCTCACCCCACACACTATTAAAAATCCTCAAACAACTCGTAAAAATCATGCTTTTCAAGAATGAACACAACTATATAATCCACCGATTAAGTTATGGCAGTTAATTTTTTGAATAAGAGTGACATATTCACTATAAGATAGAATTTTTCGGGCTCTATTTGAAAAAATTGAACGGATCAAATTTTAAAATGATCTACTTCCAAAAAAACACTTTTTGTTTTGGATTCAAATTTTAAAACTGCTTGTGTGCTTAGATGTTGATTTATAAAGCTAAAAGTCTTCAATTGTACTTCAACAGAAAACATATACAAGGAGGGGAAGGAAGAAGTACAGAGTGCTGGGTTTTACAGACCATGCCAGATGTGCATACACACACACATCCATACTTGATACAGATCCAAGGTCCAACAAGATCACAGTCACATATAAAAATAGAATTAGCGTTCTATAAGCAAGTAAGTGTTTACTCACCCGTTTCAACAACTGCTGCTTTCTATTGCTCTGCTTCAAGCTTTTACCGACTTTGATCTATTTGTGTTTTTTTCAATGGCAGGTTCTCTATTCTTTTGTATATACACATTTTTTTAGAACAGGAACAGGGACAGGTATTAATAAGAACAGGCTCGGGTATGTCTTTATATAGGGGATGAGGTGTATAGTGAAAATGCTAAGCTGGCTAAAGCATTTGTGTACAGGTTTTCATTTCATTTATTTATTCATTTTTTTCTTTTTTCTTTTGTTTTATTTTGATTTGAAATATGTAGACTTGATTTAATGAAAGATGATTTGATTTTCATATAACTTGATTTTGATTTTGTTCTGAGTTTGATAAAATGTTTTGTAAGCTTTGAATTTAATGTTTTCCATGATGATATCTCCTATATATATATATATATATATATATATACATAAAACATATACATACATATATATATACATATATATATACTTTCATGTACACTAGTTTTTGACCATATATGCATATACATACACTTATATATATTTTATCATCATATATATATACATTTCCATATCTACACATACTACATACATCTTAACTTATGTGTATGTATATTTATTTTATTTTTCCACCATGAAGCTTTTACATGCACCAATCTATATATATATATATATATATATATATATATATATATATATATATATATATATATATATATATATTATGCACTATTTACATAACATACATATATATTTTCTTACATATGTTTGTCATAACATATATATATATATTTACATTTATACATAATTTTCATATGGGCATACATTCATATGTGTGTGTGTGTGTGTATTTAGCCCTCACAAAACTTGTATATTTTGTATATATACAAATATATAGATATTCTACCTTTAATTTTAATGGTGGAGTTTTATATACACATTTCTATAGTATTTATCATATCCAGGAATTTATTTTTAAAATTCGAACATAGTTTTTAATCAATTTATATATATATATATATATATATATATATATCCAGATATTTTAAATATTAGAAAACTCATCTATTCGACTTGTAAAAATCAATATTTCACTAATTAAAATCGGTTAATTGTTCAATATTCGATGGCTAAAAATCTGGGTCGTTACATTCCTCCCTCCTTAGAACTTTTCGCAGTCGAAAAGGAACGAAAGGGGAATTTTAATTTTTGAGATGTATTATTAATTGAATCATTTTTAAACATTTTAATTCCTCACTCTTCTATAGTACAATTTAAAACACTTTAAATTTCAAAGTATCACTGAGCTACTTTATATAAAAATACTCTTCATAACTCGATGTCTGAACATATCCACCTTTGTTCTCACAGAAATTTAGTCATATGTTGATTAGGCGTAGATTGAAAATCTATAAGTACTTAGTAGACCCGTTTTCAACATCCAGTGAAAATACATGAAAAACCTCTTTTCAAAAATGCTATGGAAAGTATTACCCCCCCCCCCTCAACCATGGGTCGCAGCTAGCACGATGATTGCGTCGCTATCCCGGCGAAATCCATAAGAAAACTGTAGGCATCCGCACCTCTCGACTTTCGCCATGGGAAAACCACAGATCGCAGCTACCCCAAGGTTACGTTGTTATCACAGCAAAACCGTAAGTAGTCTGTTTGTAACGACCCAGAATTTCTGTCATTTGAAATTCAGATATTTAATTGATTTTAAATGTCAATAAGTAAAATTTGTAAGTCGAATAATTTATTTTTCGAATATTTAGATTTAATTGGATAATTTAATCGATAATTTAATATTTGAAATGACATAAATAATTGGAAATTGGGTTTAATGTGAATAAAAATGATTTATAAAGTTATATTAAATCATATTGGAGTTAGAGTGATGTTTGTGAACTTTTAAAATTGAATTAAACATTAATTTGTGAAAATTGAATATTTTAATATTTAATTGACTAGTGAAAATAGTCATTTTTCAAATAGTCTCGGATTTCGACGAAACAAATTTCATCAGATTCGTAGAACACTCCAAGATCTACAGATCCAACGGCTATGATCGTTTCTAGCGCCATAGATCAACGGCGATTCTCAGCCAAAGGTCGGCCGTTCATACATGCTTTTCGAAGCAATGGTGGAGCCAAGTTCAACCAAACTCTGGCCGATGGTAGCTCTAGGCGAGGGCTTCGAAGTAGGATCGCCTGATGTCTTCAAAGTGCTCGTTGTGGTCGCGTCTATTAGGGTTTTTTTGCACGATGTGGGTTCGGTCGCGTGAGAGCTACCTGGAGGGAGAAGAACGCGTACGTACGGCCTGGATCCAATTTCTAAAAGCAACGGTCGAAAGTTGTTAGGTTAAAAATATAAAAGAAAATTGTAAATTAATTATATATTTAATAGTACGAGCTTTAAAATATCATATCTTGTTCATACGAGGTCGAAAAATCATGAAACAGGTTGCGTTTGCTTCGTTTTGTCGAGCTCTATGCAATGGAACTGGTTTGGAGTCGTTTGGAGCTAGTGAAAATTTCGAATAAAATTAAACGCATGTTTAATTTTATTCGAAACAAAACGCTACAGCTGTTATCGGAAGATCAAGGTGAGAACTTCTCACTCTATCGAATTATTTCGATTTAAATTTTAAATAGTTAGATTTAAAATTGCTTGATTGTGTGATAGGATGATAAATTATTATCTGTGTATTGAAATAGACCCTATACGCCGTATATTAAGCGGAGGTTATTTATTAAAAACATATATGGCGATAATTCCAACTTGTATGGAATTGGTATTATATATGTACTGGGAGTTGATTTCCCGCATTATATAGTGGATGAGACCCTTTTGCGCCGCATAATAGCGGATAATATTTTATAAATCCCATATACCACGATATTCCGTCTCGAAGCGGAATTTGTATTGTGCTAACATCTTTGGATGCAGGGAAATAGGTTGGAGGGATCCAACTGGATTCCTCAAACATTTGAATTTGTTTCAATGTTGTGTACTGATCTATTATTGATCTATTTATAATCTGCGTGATTATCTTTGTGATTGAGATCGTTAAAGGCTAAATTTTAGCCGAATATATTTTTGGTATCGTTAGATGCCGAAAATAAATAAAATTGGATTTCTAAAAATTTAAGTTGAGAATCCATAATAAAATTTAATTTTGTAATTGAATCATTTTAAATAAATAAACGTTGTAATTTTTATGTTATAAAAATTATGATTTTTGTGAAATATAACCAAAGTGTGATTTTTGAAATAAATAGTCGATTAAATTATAAAATGGTTTAAATTGGGATTTTTGAATTATTATAAATGATTTATATAAAAGATTTATAAAATTGATGTTTATAAATTAAAATATTGGAATTATAAAACGAGTTTTTATAAGTATTAAAATGAAGTGTAAATGGATTTCATAAGTGGATGAAACCTATAGATTTATAAATTGCGAAGTTATAAAATGAATAGAATTTTGTAAATAGAAGATTTATAAGTAATTAACTTATAAACTGGATTTTGGCGTGTAAATGGGATATGGATAGAATTTGTAAATAAAGTGATTTTATAAGTTGAAGCTGTTATAAAGTATAAATGGAATTTATAAACGTTGTTTTATAAATCCGAAATCGACTTATTTAAATAAGTTTAATTATTATAGGTTATTAAAGGAAATATATCCACGATTTTGGGACAGTGGATAATCCTTTAAATAAAATATGTAGAAATTGAATTTGGTTAACGAAGTATATTCACGATTTCGGACGATGAATAATATATTAAAGAAATGTTTTGGGAAAGTGATATTTTAAATAGAATTTAAAACAATTTTAATTTTTTTAAAATGTATTAAGTATCGAAACCTTAGATTTCAACATTTATTGTTGAAATAGACGTTTTCGAGAAATAGAAGGAAATGGTGAACTATAACACTGTTGTTATAGTAAATGATTTCCGAAAGGAAAAGTTTTGTATGGTATTGCGGTTTATCTATCTATCTTAAATTTCAAATCCCTATACTGGTGATTTTGGGTTGTCGTAACGATGTTTTACGCAACATTCGTTTTGACTCAAATAAATGTGTTTAAGAGAATGTTTTTCTTAAAGAATAAAATTTTACTTAATTTGTATTTAAGTATAATGAATATTTTTCAAATGTTGAAAATAAATGGATTTGTGAATTACTTATTATTGAATAAGTATGGAAATGTTTTCCAATATGAAGTGAATGTTTTGAGATAATGGATAGCATTGAAGACCAGTGTTGAAGACAGGGTATTTGTGAAAACGATAGGATGACCTATCGATTGTCTCTGCACCGTTATCTACGGTATGGAGATTTCCTTTGTAATGGGAAATTCGATCGGGATTGTGAATACCCAGATTGCAAGGAATTCTTTTAAAGTGCCTTCGGTTCTGTTCGAACCCGGAACAGACTTGTATGGTTATGTGTCTGACATTACATTTTGAGATACAAAGCAGATTTCTTTCAAATACATTTCTGTTGGTGGCGGAGAATTTATTCTCTTAGCTTAACACCCTTCTCTGAGACATACGAGCTCAGAGGTTTTGTAGTTGAAGGTTATCGCGATATATTCCCAATTTGGTAATGTGGCATGCTAAGTGTTGCTGTGTGATGATTATTTATTGATCATTTGTTGATCAAAGCGTGGCTTTCTGAAAAAGCGTAGCTTTGTGGACGAGACTTCGTCAGACCTCACACCCCGGAAATGGTCAAAACAGGAATATGCGGCAAGGTTATGAGGGTCGCACCATTTAGGGTATGTCATTTCCTTCTGGAAAAGGGTGGTGTCAGGTATGGGCCCTGATGCTTAACCTATGTGGTTGCTCCAATCTCATTTTTTGTGTGGTTGTTGGTTGGTGATAGCGGGCCCTCAGATAAAGGTCCCAAAGGACCAGGGGGTGGCATATTCGTATAGTAGTTACCTAGTTATAAAGGTAACCCGGCCTAGTGTTGGCAGAGATCCGGTTAGGTTCTCGGGACGTCCCGCCAGAGGCGATCCCATGTGGCAGTAGGAAGTTCCTTAGCCTGACCATTTGTTGGAAATCCAAAAAAATAATACGAGCCTTGTATGGATTTAGTTGTAGAACCTGCCATTTAATATGGTAGCTATAGTAGGCATACTATAATGGTACCTATGCTGGCTAAGATTTATATTCTACTTTCGAAATGTTTTCATCACTATGCACTAATAATAATATCAAAAATGATTTGTTTTGCGTAGTAAGCATCTTTGACTATCATAAGGAGAAATCTCCTCCAATTCTGTGTTTGCATTGTGTGTGTGCGGGGAGGCCTTATGGTAGTTTCATTTTCCAAAAGCATTGCGGATATTTTTCACTTCCCTTGTTTTTTTTAATGATAAATAACTGTTTTGAGTTCTCACACCAGTCCCGTGACTGACCTAGAGTTTATTGTTCTCTTCCTAAACTCTGGGTGCCCATAATTTTCCACACGGGCAGTCTAGAGTCAGGTTGTCAAGTCATTCTGGATTCAGGAGTGCTATGGAGCTCAAGTGGCGAGCTGGATGGCGAGACGTATTACTTGTATATGATAATTAACTTTTCCGCTGTAAATTCACCTGTAAGGACATGTTTGTATAACCGTCCATTGTTGTGTTGTATATTGTTGTTGTACACTCTGATGATGAAGTGAGGTAATGTAACAACTTATATAGTTCTTTGTTTTAAAGATTATTCATTTATCAATTATATGTTGTTCCGCTGCGATATGTGAGATTCTGATATTGTTTCTGGTCTGTTTCCTTACTTCTTCTATATTTTTCTTCTACCTCTTCTTTTTAACCCTAACAATTCGGTTTTCCGGCATTCAATTATGCAGTATTTGATACAGTGGACGTAAGAATGCCAACCTTCGGATCCTGACAAAACCACATTCGTTAATTTGGTATCGGAGCCTTTGGTTAAGTGACAACCTTGGCTCTGTTGGGAATTACTTATTAGAGATAGAGTCAGCAGTACTCTAGAATGAGTTGAGTGTAATAATAGATACGAGAGCGTATTTGTTAGTGAATATGAAATTGTTTTGTATTATGTTGACTTATCAGTTGATTATTTATAGATTCTGATCGGTGCAGTCTAGCTAACTGTCGTCGATAGGGGTTTCTAAACTCTTAAACGAGATAAACCGACATAGTACCATTTTAAATTGGGTAAATGAAATAATTTTACCTCGATTATATTTTATATATAAAGGAATAATTTTTCAGAATTATCAAAGTGTATGTAAAATTGAATTGTTTGATTGTTGAAAATATATGAAATTATATAAGTGAATCAAAGTTGTTCGAATAATCTGAATAAAAACAACAATTGTGAAAGAATAAATTATATAAAAGCAACAATTGTATAAGTATAGAATTAAAATTGAAATGATTTACAATTGTGGAATAATCTGTGGAATAATCTTGTATAAGTAAAGAGAAAATGGTGAAATTCTATAAGCAAGATTTATAAATGTGATTTATAAATAAAAGGAAAATTTTGAAAGAATTTAAAGCACTGAATTCACTATTGTTGCTGGGGAATAATAAGGGTGATGACTGCAGCATCATCAGTATTATTTTCGAGTTTCTGTGTGATGGATTTGCTACCATAGTAAATTGAAATTGAAGTTTTGTTGTGATAGACAAATTTGAAATTAAAATCCTAGTTGAAATTGATGAATATAAGTTATCAAGTTTGGGACTTAATATGAAATAATAAAGAATTTTAACTTTGGTAAAGTTGAAATAAATTTGGGTTAGCATAATAAAATGTATGATGTGAAATTTAACTAAAGAAAGTATATAAATTAAATCAGATTTGGAAGTTGAATAATAAGTTGTATAACTAATTAAATGTGAAGATGTAAGTAAAACCAATTATTAAAATGGTTAAACAACTTTGTTAAGAAAAACGAAGTATGAATCTGAATAAGTGATAAAAATTGACTTTGATAAAAGTTAAATAGAATTTACTTTGGAGTTGGAATTTGAATTGGATTCCAACTGGATTAGATATACTGTTGAAATGGAAATTTAAGTTAAGTTAAACAAATGATGTTTAAAAGGAATATAACTTAAGTGATGCTGAATGAAGTTGATTTTGGTATCGAAGAAAAATAATGAAGTGAATTAAATGAATATGAACTTGAGTTATGTAAAGGAGATTCAACTTTATTTCCAAAGTAAATTAGTAATTGAACTAATGAATTGAATGTAAATCAATCGAATGTAATGAATAAATATGAAATAATGGATATAAATGTTAATTCATTTAAGGCTAATTGAGTGTTAAACCAAATTGAAGGTAAACAAAGTAAATATGAATGTTGAATATAAGGTGAATAAATTCGGTTGTGTTGAATATACATTGGTTGTTAGATTATTGGTAATTGATTGAATAGAAATTCGTATGCAATTGAATGAATAGAAATGGAAAGTTAAAGCAATTAAATTCAAATTGGAAGTTTAGTAAATTTAAATTGAATGGAAATTGGTTTAAATTGAAAGTGGACCAACTTAAATGTAAATTAGTGAATGTAAACTAATTGGAAATGAATAATTGAATGTCGTTGTACATGAGTTGGTTGTAAACAATTACAAGTAATGTTGAAATCACATAAGTTGATTATAAACCTTGTTTAGTATGCTTTTCTTTTAATATGCATGTGTTGTAGTTGTTTAAAAGGGTAAAATGTTAATAATTTCTTATATATGTCACTTACATATTTATATTGAGTAAGTACAGGTACCGGGGCTACCGTTAGCAGGATTTGGTTGTGCAAAATGCTAAATAAATAACTGCTTTGCTTAAAAATGCTAAAAAGGTACGCCTACGCAATAAAAATAGTTTTTCTGTTTTCCGACCGGGTGGGTCGATGTATATATATCTATATCTATTGTGATATTGTAAAAGCTCCTCCGTACAAAGGAGGTTATGGCGAAATTTTTTGAAAATTTAAGGAGTTAGAAAATTTTTGGGAAATTTTGAAAAAATTTGTGAAAACTAAGTTTTGATTTGAAGTTAAAGATTAAACGATATAGTTGATTTTGAAAAGATAACTATATATGGATTTGAAACTTAGTAAATATTTTGTAAGAAGTTTAACTATGGATTTTGGAAAAGTCAAACACATAAGAGATTTGTAAATCCAATTTGAACGGTTTGTTTTGAAAAGTTAAAGGATTTCAAAACTTTTTCTTAATTTCGAGGACGAAATTCTTTTAAGGGGGGAAGTTTGTAACAACCCAGAATTTCTGTCATTTGAAATTCAGATATTTAATTGATTTTAAATGTCAATAAGTAAAATTTGTAAGTCGAATAATTTATTTTTCGAGTATTTCGATTTAATTGGATAATTAAATCGATAATTTAACATTTGAAATGACATAAATAATTGGAAATTGGGTTTAATGTGAATAAAAATGATTTATAATGTTATATTAAATCATATTGGAGTTAGAGTGATGTTTGTGAACTTTTAAAATTGAATTAAAAGTTAATTTGTGAAAATTGAATATTTTAATATTTAATTGACTAGTGAAAATAGTCATTTTTCAAACAGTCTCGGATTTCGACGAAACCAGTTTCATCGGATCCGTATCCGGCGCAAGCCAAAACGCATAGAAATTTGGTTTAATCGATTTAAATTAAATTTGATTGTTTATTTCCGTAACTCATACATATGATCGAATTAGCCTCCGAAACCTATTCCATTGTGTCCGGAATGCGGGGTAAACCCTAGAAACGCCAGTCACCACGCGAGATTTGGAGTTCGAATAATCGAGTAAATTCGATAAAACTTTGAAATTCTATAAAAGAACCCAACATCATCTCATTTTCAAAACCCTAGAAGGCAAGCTTCAGCCGCCGCCTCCATATCTCCAATGGCCGAAATTTAATTTCATTTCCCCTCAAAAATCTCTTGATCCAAGCTTTGATTTCGAAATCTTCCTAAATGAAAGTTGTAGAGCACTCCAAGATCTACAGATCCACTATGATCGTTTCTAGCGCCATAGATCAACGGCAATTCTCAGCCAAAGGCCGGCCGTTCATACACGCTTTTCGAAGCAATGGTGGAGCCGAGTTCAACCAAACTCTGGCCGATGGTAGCTCTAGGCAAGGGCTTCGAAGTAGCATCGCCTGATCGTCTTCAAAGTGCTCGTTGTGGTCGCGTCTATTAGGGTTTTTTTGCAAGATGTGGGTTCGGTCGCGTGAGAGCTACCTGGAGGGAGAAGAACGAACGCGTACGTGCGGCCTGGATCCTATTTCTAAAAGCAACGGCCGAAAGTTGTTAGATTAAAAATATAAAAGAAAATTGTAAATTAATTATATATTTAATAGTACGATCTTTAAAATATCATATCTTGTTCATACGAGGTCGAAAAATCACGAAAAAAGTTGCATTGCCTTCATTTTGTCGAGCACTACGCAATGGAGCTGGTTCAGATTCATTTGGAGCTAGTGAAAAATTTTGGGCAAAATCAAACGCACGTTTAATTTTATTCAAAACAAAACGCTACAACTGTTATCGGAAACTCAAGGTGAGAACTTCTCACTCAATCGAATTATTTCGATTTAAATTTTAAATAGTTAGATTTAAAATTGCTTGATTGTGTGATTGGATGATAAATTATTGTCTGTGTATTGAAATAGACCCTATACGTCGTATATTAAGCGGAGGTTATTTATTAAAAACATATACCGCGATAATTCCAACTTGTATGGAATTGGTATTATATATGTACTTGGAGTTGATTTCCCGCATTATATAGCGGATGAGACCCTATTGCACCGCATAATAGTGGATAATATTTTATAAATCCCATATACCGTGATATTCCGTCTCGAAGCGGAATTGGTATTGTGCTAACATCTTTGGATGCAGGGAAACAGGTTGGAGGGATCCAACTGGATTCCTCAAACATTTGAATTTGTTTCAATGTTGTGTGTTGATCTATTTATTGATCTATTTATAATCTGCGTGATTATCTTTGTGATTGAGAATGTTAAAGGCTAAATTTTAGCCGAATATATTTTTGGTATCGTTAGATGCCGAAAATAAATAAAATTGGTTTTCTAAAAATTTAAGTTGAGAATCCATAATAAAATTTAATTTTATAATTGATTCATTTTAAATAAATAAACGTTGTAATTTTTATGTTATAAAAATTATGATTTTTGTGAAATATAACCAAAATGTGATTTTTGAAATAAGTAGTCGATTAAATTATAAAATGGTTTAAATTGGGATTTTTGAATTATTATAAATTATTTATATAAAAGATTTATAAAATTGATATTTATAAATTAAAATATTGGAATTATAAAATGAGTTTTTATAGTATTAAAATGAAGTGTAAATGGATTTCATAAGTGGATGAAATCTGTAGATTTATAAATTGTGAAGTTATAAATTGAATAGATTTTTGTAAAATAAAAGATTTATAAGTAATTAACTTATAAACTGGATTTTGGCGTGTAAATGGGATATGGATAGAATTTGTAAATAAAGTGATTTTATAAGTTGAAGCTGTTATAAAGTATAAATGGAATTTATAAACGTTGTTTTATAAATCCAAAATCGACTTACTTAAATAAGTTTAATTATTATAGCTTATTAAAGGAAATATATCCATGATTTTGGGACAGTGGATAATCCTTTAAATAAAATATGTAGAAATTGAATTTGGTTAACGAAGTATATTCATGATTTTTGACGGTGAATAATATATTAAAGAAATGTTTTGGGAAAGTGATATTTTAAAAGAATTTAAAACAATTTAAAAATGTTTTAAAATGTATTAAGTATCGAAACCATAGATTTCAACATTTATTGTTGAAATAGACGTTTTCGAGAAATAGAAGGAAATGGTGGACTATAACACTTTGTTATAGTAAATGATTTCCGAAAGGAAATGTTTTGTATGGTATTGGGGTTTATCTGTTTATCTTAAATTTCAAATCCCTATAATAGTGATTTTAGGTTTCGTAACGATGTTTTACGCAACATTCGTTTTGACTCAAATAAATGTGTTTAAGAGAATGTTTTTCTTAAAGAGTAAAATTTATACTTAATTTGGATTTAAGTATATTGGATATTTTCCAAATGTTGAAAATAAATGGATTTGTGAATTACTTATTATTGAATAAGTATGGAAATGTTTTCCAATATGAAGTGAATGTTTTGAGATTTTATCTTTTAAAGATAAATTGAAAGTGAATAATTGAAATCGATTTGAGAAATCGTATAAAAGGTGAATATTTGGAAATGTAAATTCACAATGGAAATTTATAAGGAAAATTGTTTTAAAAATAAACATCGATTTATTTTTAAAAGTGTGGAAATAAATTTACAGATTTGGGACGTAAATTTAAAGTAAATCGATAAGGATTTATTTAATTGGTTTAAATGAACCGTTTTGAAATGCAAGTTGTAAAGGTGAAAAGTGATTTGAAATCTGTTTTCAAATGGTTAAAGTGTGTAAATTATATCTTGTAAAGATATTTTTGAAAATAAATAATTTGGGAAGTTATTTGAAATTGGGTGATGTTGTGAATATTGATTGATAGTTAAATAACCGACTATCAATATTGACCCTTGAATGGCTATTTGTTGTGAATTGGTTGAAATTGAATGCTACACTTATTTTAAATTATTGTGCTTGTTATTCGGATTACCCATTCCGAATAGTGATAAAACGTAATGGACAGCATTGAAGACCGGTGGTGAAGACCGGGTATTTGTGAAAACGATAGGATGACCTATCGATTACCTTTGCACCGTTAGCTACGGTATGGGGATTTCCTTTGTGATAGGAAATTTGATCGAGATTGTGAATACCCGGATTGCAAGGGCTTCTTTTGAAGTGCCTTCGGTTCTGTTCAAACCCAGAACAGACTTGTATGGTTACGTGTCTGACATTATATTTTGAGATATAAAGCAGATTTCTTTCAAATACATTTATGTTGGTGGCGGAGAATTTATTCTCTTAGCTTAACAACCTTCTCTGAGACGTACGAGCTCAGAGGTTTTGTAGTTGAAGGTTATCAGCGATATATTCCCAATTTGGTAATGTGGCATGCTGAGTGTTGCTGTGTGATGATTATTTATTGATCATTTGTTGATCAAAGCGTGGCTTTGTGAAAAAGCGTAGCTTTGTGGACGAGACTTCGTCAGACCTTACACCCCAGAAATGGTCAAAACAGGAATATGCGGCAAGGTTATGAGGGTCGCGCCCTTTAGGGTATGTCATTTCCTTTTGGAAAAGGGTGGTGTCAGGTATGGAGCCCTGATGCTTAACCTATGTGGTTGCTCCAATCTCATTTTCTGTGTGGTTGTTGCTTGGTGATAGAGGGCCCTCGGATAAAGGTCCCAAAGGATCGGGGGGTGGCATATTCGTGCAGTTGTTACCTAGTTACAAAGATAACCCGACCTTTTGTTGGCAGAGATCCGGTTAGGTTCTCGGGACGTCCCGCCAGAGGCGATCCCATGTGCTAGTAGCAGTTCCTTAGCGTGACCATTTGTTGGAAATCCAAAGAAATAATACGAGCCTTGTACGGTTTTAGTTGTAGAACCTGCCATTTAATATGGTAGCTATAGTAGGCATACAATAATGATACCTATGCTGGCTAAGATTTATATTCTACTATCGAAATGTTTTCATCACTACGCACTAATAATAATATCAAAAGTGATTTGTTTTGCGTAGTAAGCATCTTCGACTATCATAAGGAGAATCTCCACCAATTCTGCGTTTGCATTGTGTGTGTGTAGGGAGGCCTTATGGTAGTTTCATTTTCCAAAAGCATTGCGGATATTTTTCACTTCCCTTATTGTTGTTTTTTTAAAGATAAATAACTGTTTTGAGTTCTCACACCAGTCCCGTGACTGACCTGGAGTTTATTGTTCTCTTCCTAAACTCTGGGTGCCCATAATTTTCCACAGGGGCAGTCTAGAGTCTGGTTATCAGGTCATTCTGGATTCAGGAGTGCTATGGAGCTCAAGTGGCGAGCTGGATGGCGAGACGTATTACTTGTATATGATAATTATCTTTTCCGCTGTAAATTCAACTGTAAGGACAAGTTTGTATAACCGTCCATTGTTTTGTTATGTTGTATATTGTTGTTATACACTCTGATGATGATGTGAGGTAATGTAATAACTTATATAGTTCTTTGTTTTAAAGATTATTCATTTATCTATTTTATGTTGTTCCGCTGCGATATGTGAGATTTTGATATTGTTTCTGTTCTGTTTCCTTACTTCTTCAATCTTTTTCTTCTACCTCTTCTTTTTAACCCTAACAATTTGGTTTTCCGGCATTCGATTATGCGGCATTTGATACAGGTGACGTAAGAATGCCAACCTTCGGATCCCGAAAAAACCGCATTCATTACACTGTTGGCAATCTTTACCCCTCGAATTACGCTACCAAACAAAACTTAACCACATAGATCGTAGCTACATAAAGGTTTCGTTACTATCCCAGTGAAATCCAATGTAGACTATGCACTCACTGCCACACGAATTATGTTATGGAACCAAACCACATAGATCACAATCTACCTATGTTACGCCGCTATCCCGGCGAAATCAAACGTAGATTGTAGGCAATCACTGCCACTCGTCTTACGCTATGGAACCACGATAGATTGAAGTTCCAACAAAGGTGACGTTGCCATCACAGCAAAATCCAATGTAACTGTAGGCATCAGCACCACTCGACTTACGCTACCCTATAAATGATCATTAGGAACTCACGAGTTTTGTCGGACGTCCTCTGGGATCCCAATTTAATTGAACCCACCCTTAGGATTCATAGGCAGAACTACCCAGTGGATCTCCTTGTGAGAAATGCTAATTACGGATCTTAAGGCTAGGATTAACACTAGAGGCGGGGTGAACAATGTTAATAAAGAATTACTAAATCTTTTTCTATTTATGTTAATTTAAACACCGATGTATGCAATATACAGACACAGATATGATCACAGAAACAAACACAGATGCAGAGATAAAATAAAAGCAGTAAAGGAAAGGACATACCGGATTTTATACAGGTTCGGAGTTACCCTACATCCAGTTCCGCAACACAAGTACGGATTTCCTTTCAAAAGAAATTGTACAATTACACCCTCGGTTTCAAGGCTACGAGGTACACCCTCCAGAATTTCGATCCTCTGGGTAGAGATACTTGATTTCCAAGCCACAAGTTTACCCAATTGATTTACCAAGGCTACAATCACACCTTTTCTTTCTTGATTGATTTTCAAGGCTACAATCACACCTTTTCTCGTTTAATAGATTACAAAGAAGTCTATAACTCTGAATAGCACTGAGAATCTTGTAGAGAGAGTGATAGAGAATACAACTAGAAGTAATCGAGTTCGATCCAATGTTGATTTCGGCAGAGTAATGATAAGAATATGTATTAAGAAAAGTGGAAGAAGAAGAGGAGTGAAAAACCAGAAAATCTGATATAAAATTCATTGAAACTAACCCCTATTTATAGAAGAACAACAGCCATGTCCATTCGTGAAGAGTTATGACGAATAGACACTTCTTTTGAAATTTAAATTTTGAACTCAACTGACACCATGTCGACATGGGGTATATAGGCATGTCGACATCCCAAAGCATTTTTTGATGTTTTGATTTTCTTTGAAAATAACCTTTATCTTATATCAAAACTAATTTAAACTTTTTAAATATACTTGAATATGGTTAAAATTCATAAGTAAATATACAGAATAATATATATAGAATTTAACTCTAATTTTATATTTTAAATCTAAGTATAAATATTTAAAAGTTAAATATATTATATTAAAAGATAGTTTAAAATCAGGAGTAATTTGACTTTGAAATTAAAGATAATTTTGAGGCTAAAATTATTTAAAATCAAGATAGTTTTGAATTTTTTAAAAGGAAAGTTTTGAAAACATTTTGAAAACAGGATATAATTTTGAAAAATCATTTTGAATAAAAAGTTAGCGGATACAAACAATGTTTCACTAGATTTTTCATAGGTTCCATCCTACTTAGGGTTTCATCCCTTTAACAAGCTCGAAGTGGATTCCATTCCATGAATAAATTGGATTTTAAGATGCCGGTGCTTTTCTATGAGTTTTAACAAAATTCCTAATAATAAAAAATACTTAACTTTTAAATTTTGAACTCTTGATAATCTTGATACTCATGAGTCTTCTATCTTGATACCTTGAATCTCTATACTGTACAGTCTTCTTTCTTAGTACCTGCATGGTTAAATCCTGCATATACATATATATCTAAACTTATAATGTTAGTATTTATATTTTATAATCTATTCTAAGGTTGTTGTCATCAAAACCATCATTTCACGGACTAATACTCCTACCATAAGCTTCGACTTTCATGGGGGTGCCTTTTCCTTACTTTTGCCTCAAAACGTATCAAACTATATATATAGTACCTATCAAAATCATATTCTTTATGTATCACATATAAACTGTATCTATACAAAATCGACATCTTCAAAATCGATAGTTTTCAAATTTGGTTTACCAAATTTCCAAAATTGACTATTTGCCAAAATCAAAAGTCTTTGAAAATCAATGAGTTCCAAAACTATTTCCACTTAATTCTTATATACATATAAAATCATCCATTCTCATTTATGCCAAATCAAATTTTCAAGTTTGATTACCTTTCAAAGTTATCTGTAACATTTCTTACTCCTTATAAAGTAAATTTCGGTTATAGCAACTACTTAATCTTTATTTCAAAACAATCATATTTTCTCAAAATATACTATTTACTTCAAAATCATTTTCACCTTAATATCTTGATTTCAGTTCCAACTCAGAATTGCTTCGTATTTCCATTTGGGTTATAACTTCAATTTTATCCCAATTCGTATTTAAATCCATGAATTATATATAAATAATTTCCACTCTGACCAGTTTGAATTTTAGAAAATAGCTCGAATAGTTTTAGAAATAGTTAAATAGTTAATATAAGATAGTTTGAGTTTTAAAAATAATGGTTTGTATAGTAAATAGCTTGGAAAATCAAAATAATCTGAATATTTAAGAAGATAGATTTCAAACATTTTATATTAAAATAATTTATTTGAAAATAGTTTCAAGATCAAACTGATCCAATTTCCAATCTCCAATCCAAATCAATTTTCAATTTCCATTTCTATTGATTCAATTCCGATTTCAATTTGAATTAACTTCAATTCCAATTTTTAACTCAAAACAATTCCCATTTGAATTAATTTTAATTCCGATCTCAATCTTTAACCATCTTGATTTATAAATTCGGGTTCGGTTTTTCAAAATACCGATTTAATAACCTAAATCAAATTAACCCTTAATATTTAATTTAACAATATAATCTTTAAAATAATTCAATTCCGAGCCAAATTTCAAATATTCATTTAAATTACGACCACTTAAGCTTATTTCAAGGTTCGAGTGCGAGAGTTCAAATCTTTTTAGAACAAATAAATTTTTGGAATTCAATTTATTTCCCAATTATAACTTCAAACTTTTAAATCTGATTCTTTAAACAATTTCAATTAAAAAGTTTTTTTTAACCTTTCAAACTTAAGTTCAAAATGATTCCATTTTCATAAGTTCAATTTTTTATTTCTATTCAACTTCAGGAATGGATATGTATGTATGTATGTATGTATGTATATCATTTCAAACCACTTCTTAATTTATTCGAAATAATCCAATTTACAGTTTTATATACTATAAATAATATACAGAATGATAGCAGGATATATCAAACAAATAAATAGCCCAATCATCTAAAACATCAACAAATAGCATTCATCACGGTTTTCAGAATTCGAAACCCGTTTTCATTTCAAAAATCATTTTGAAATCATACACACATAACTTCTTTTGCAACTCTCATCAGATCTATACCTTTTCTTTCACAATTTAATTCATTTAACTTCCATAAGTTAAATCTTAAATTTACATTGAAATTTCCCAATTTCAGATTATAAGTTCAAAACTATTTAACTTGGCCTGAGTAAATTTCCAATTCATTCAATCCATTTAACCTTGCTCGATTCAAATTTTACATTCCAAATCCAATTATTATTAATATCACTTCCTACTTATAAGTTCAAAAACTTATTTTTCTTTGGGCTATACTTCTTGTTTTAAGAGGGTTCCAGAATTCAACACTTGGTATTTATTTCAAATTGACTTTGAAATCATACATATATATAGATATAACCTATTTTCATACCAAATCACACTTTAAACTTTAAACCAACCTTGGTTTTTATCTAAAACAAATTTCCTTTAGAATTTTCGAAACATCTCTTGTTTTTAAAACAATTTTTCTATATAAAAAATATTCTAATAATATTACTTATTATTTTCTCAAACACTGTGGAACACATCTCACAATTTTCAGGACTTAGCTTCAAAAATCCCCAATTTAAATTCATTTTAATTTATAAGTCACATTTATAAATTCAACATACATAATTTCACTTCCATAAACATTTCACTCTGTTTCATCATTGTTTATTCTATAATAAACATCCTTTATTTAGATACAACAACAAATTTTATGATAGTAACCAATATTATCATATCCAGAAACCGAACACACCATATTTTTCACAATAATTTACTAAGAGATTATTTCTATAAAATATAATCAGGGTAAATTTATTTCATTATAAAACACTTCTGCAATTTTCAAAATATTAAATTCTGGTTTGAGTCTACTTTTAGCTTAACTTATTTGTATAGTTCATTCTTATCAAATTTCTATTTGCTTATATATATATATATATATATATATATATATATATATATTACCACTTAAATTTTATAATCTTATTTGATTATAATAATAACATCCAATCACCTAAATATAATATAATAATTCAGAAATTTTATTCTTTATATATCAAAATATAATCTTATATAAAAATTATTTTAAAATCGTTTTTAAAACCATTATATAAGAAAATAACAAGTACGCGCTCACATATAATACACTCAACTCATTCTAGGGTACTACTGACCCTATCTCTAATGAGTAATCCCCACCAGAGCCAAGGTTCTCGCTTAACCTTCACCTTGATACCATGTGTAATGACCGGTCGATTTTCGACCCCCGAAAATCGACACTAATACATCCACTATATAGAGTGTCGAGTAATCGAGTGCCGGAAATACCAGGCTATTACGGTTTATAAGAAAGAGATAGAAGAAGAAAATAGAAACAACAACAAAGAATCTCACAGTTGCAACGGAACAAAATATAATATACAATAATAGCATTATACAAGGAAAGCTGTAAATGTTCGTATATATACAGGTTATCAGAGTACAATAATCAAAAAATAGATCTGGACAATCATAATAACATGTCTCTAATTGCTGAAAATATAGCCCACAATACATAGCGGAAAATAGTAAAATATGTATGATACATCTCTGCCATCCAGCTCGTCTCCTGAGCTCCAAAGTGTCCTAACCTGAAAACTGTAATACCCGGTCTGACTCGAGCATTAGAATGAAGTAACATCCGAGTCAGGCTGGAAACCAGCGTGAGTAAACCCACTTAAAATGAAATACTTAAGTTGTGAAAATCTTTTGAAAACAAAGGTAACTCGTACAACATGACGGGTTTTATCTGATTTTAACCAAAAACACTTTTACACAAATCCTTTGATATTATAGTAACATCTAAGTACATTTACTTATTTGAAATAATTGAATTTGTAAAATTAATCCAATTCCAACATATTAAACTCTAAAATCAATCCTGTAAAGGCTCGCAATGATTTCAAATCAAAGTGGTTCCAAATAACACTGATATCTGATCCCGGTCTCTTCGAATCCAAGTAATAAATCTAAAAGGGTAAATTGTTTAAATAAACAATTTATATTTAGGGTGATAATATTTACATATGGAAATTTATTACAGACGTTTATTTTCAAATAAAAACAGATCATCGTTCTAATCTATATGTTTTAACCCGCCTGACCACCTGATGGCACAGACAAGAAAAAATTGAAATAAACACCCAATAACAATAAGCCAAAGCATAGATCGTTACTAATTTTACGATCAATAATTTATATCAAAACAATTCATACATCCAGATTTTATTAACTTTTAATTAATTGAATCCATTTATATTTTTATCCAAATTAACTACAAATTAAAGAAGAAGAAAATTGCTATTAGTTAATTAAAATCAAACAACCCTTTTATACTAATTCCATCGGTTAACATAAGATTAACCCACATAAGACCTTTAATCAATTATTCATTTGATAACTAAATTACCAGTTTATATTCGATTTAATTACATGAGAACCATATCATTAATTCACTTAGGTTATAAAATAATTTAAATTTTACATTACGAAAGGTTTACAAAATAAATTTCTAAATTTATTTATCAGGTGATAGGCTTTACAATACACAATTTGTAACATCCCGCCTTTTTGTACGCTTTAAATCGACGATAAATCACACATGTCAGACTCAAACCATACAAAAGGGCAAATTGTTATTGGGGTGAATAAGAAAATCAGAGAAAGAAATAAAACAAAACAGAATCTTACAGCGGAACGACGAAATATAATAATCAAATAACAGTTCCTTAAGCTGTTTTACAAAACATTTGTTTATACTTATACAATACATATCAGAGTTACACATACCAGAGAATAATAAATAACAATGCAGCGGAACAATATGATGCAGTGGAATATAATAAATAATAGTAATACAATCTTCGTCTTCGTCCTCCAGAAATAAAGTCTTCGAATCTTGAAATGCTCAGACTGACCTGAGCGAATTGGAAAGACAAAATACTCGAGTCAGAACTAAAAGATCTTATGTAAGTTAAATCAATAGAAATAAATATGAGTGGAACGTCGTCAGTGATGTTTACGGGATTTGACATCTCCTATCCAATGCCAAACGTGAGTGTAGTAACTTAAGAGATGCTCGGGATTCACATCTCCTAAGGATCCGTTAAACTATTTACTATGTAGTAATATTTTGCTATTATAATAGTGCCTAATAGTAAAATAAACTTACTTTTAAATAGCGTTAAGGGGTTACCCATATAGCCCTTAACATGTAATAGATCCAGTAGTCTATACAGTACCGTAATACCTCCTGATCGGGAGGCTACCAGAGGATACTCCATAGGTACGACACAATTCAAACTCGTACAAGGCGCGCTATGGTAGGTGACACGGTACAACTAGGCAATGCCAGGGTAGATTTACCAATTACACTTCCGGGCCGGTGGTAACACGTAGCAGCTCCTACCGCCTACCTCGAGCCACCCCCCAAATCAAAGAATCAAAAGTGGCCACCGAATCAATCTCAAAGTCAGAATATAATATCGAAGGAGTGTGTCCGGTCAGAGGAATGACCTCATTATCCTGTCGATTGCTCTTGTTTTAGCCAACTTATGCCAACTCACGGGAGTCGGGTCCACGTATATACCTTAAAGGAATGTCGTCGCCATCCTACTTCATTCTGGGGTCTCCACCGCGTACATTGTTGTTAAAGTGGTTGTCGGAGTTGGCAGAGAGTATGGCAACTTCCGATCCCGGTCTCTTTAACAACCAAACGTTATTATAACACTGCGGTCATTTGAAAATAATTATACTTCAAAACCAGAATATAATATCCATTTCGAAACCATATAAATACGATATCCTTTACATTTTAAAAACCAAATCATTATGGTATCACTTTTATAAAAAAACCCAAATCAGTATAATGTCATTTTATTTCAAATATATCTCTTTTCCAAAATCATAGCACTTCAAAGTTATAACCTTTCAAAAATAAAACACTTGAAATATAACTTCCACCACTCAAATGGTTTAAATATTAGAATACCTTATATAAATAAATGGCTTCTTAGATTTCACAAATCGATTCCAAAACCGCTCGAATTTCTAAATTTTAATTTAACCAAATCCCAAATCATATATTTCAATACAATTCAGTTTCTGAATGAACTATTCTAAACTATATCGATTTCAAAACAGATTTGATCCACAGAATAAACCATTCCAAATTCAATATTATTTCAAACTTTAAGTATTCATAATTTCAAAACTAAGTTTGGTAATTACGATTCAACAATTCACTTTTCCATTATTTAGTTTGAAATAATTAACGTAATAAATCCATTATCATTTAAATAAAACTCAGTTACAAATAACTTAAATATTTCCTTCAATTTATTTATATTTGAAATATTCGTTTCATTCATCTTAAACCAAAATCCAGTTATAAAAATCATACCTTTAAAATCTCAATTTTATTAAATTTCAAATCAATTTCATATTTATCTTCCCACCTTATTCTCATTTAAGTTATTATAAACTCCAGAAATATAATTTAAATAAATACTTAACCATATTATATCTTAATAAAATCAAACTTTATTATTAAACTTCTTTCATACTTTAAACCAATTTTATACATAGCTAAAAATCAAGAATTTAACTATATATAAAATAACATTTATAAACTATCCAAATCAATATCTCATAAAACCATATATTTCTTTACAAAACCATATAAAATCATTTCAAAATATTTTTATATATAGACCACGGTGTCTGTATATAATTTTCTACCCTATGGTCAAGTGATACGGATATTTATCATTTCAATCCATAATTTAAAAAAAATAAGATTATATATGATTTCAAACCGCAATCCCGAATGAAAAAAAATGCATACCAACTTTCAGTTTATAACAATACAAAATCAACATCCATTCATCCAATATCAATCATCAACTATTTATCACAATCATCATCCAATTCAAACAATAACATCGATATATAACAGATAATAAACAACTGGTATTTACTGGCAGTTTATATTCAATAATAAATTAAACAATTATTTAACTGGTAGTTTATATGCAATAATAAATTTAATAACAATTTAATTCAAATAAATTCAGTTTAACTAAGATAATGATTAAAAATATGTCAAACAGTCATAAATAAACTTCTAATCACATCATAGATCAATTTAACAAACACAAGAAATTTTAGAAGTTGTGAGTGGGTTAAAACACTCACCTTTTGAATTTAAATTGAACTTTTACATCCAATTTAAACCCAAAAAATTGAACAGTCTCAGAATATGTCCAAACCAGCGTCCTAGCGGAAGAAACCGCTCGTGAATCTGAGTCCGTATGAAAAAGTTATTCAGAATAGAAGTTATAAAATTTAAGATTAAATTAAATTAAAACAAACAAAACAGTACCCACATTCAACCAATCAGAAGCTGCCACGTCCTCCTTCTTCTCTCACGTCTAAACCCTAATTTGTGCCCAGCTTGATCGCGTAAATATGAAGCCGCTGCATCTCAATTCAAATCCACCGCACCTAGCCTCGCCGCGACCATGGCCGATGATCGCCTCCCCTCCCCCATAGCTCAGCACCACCGGCCGCGCCCTCCTCGAGTCACGCGACTCCAAAAATCGTGCCATCGTCGCCTTGATTTATTAACCCTAATCCAATTTTTCCACACGATCAAGTCGTCAATTCATCTAACGAACCTTGCCGATGCAACCCCCTCGTCACTCTCTTACATACGGTATCATCGATTTGACGATCCGACGAAGTCCATCACGACGTAACGAACGACCGTGACTGGTTCTTCAATTTTGGATAACCTGTCGTTCAATTTGAAAAACGAATCACGCGCTCTTCGAGAGCTTTCCGACGATATAATATATGATATAGTTTGTGGAGTTTGAAATTTTGATTTGATTTTGAATTGCAGTTGGATCTAGAATTTGATTGTCTGCCATTGAAGAGGAGAGACAACTGAATTGTACATATAGTGAATGAGGAATAAGAAGTAGGCTAGGGTTTGTAGCAGTGTATATATAGGCAAGATGAAATTAGAATGGATGGATAAGATTGATATGCACGTTGAATGATAAAGTGGCCCGAAAAGCCCGTTTCGACTCTAGAATGAAATAGGGTCAACCCATATATCAAAATATATGTTTTTGACTATTTTAAAATCAACGAAACAGGTTTCAAACCCAAATTCGATCGTAAGAATAAGTTATGCAAAAATCAATTATTTCAATTTGAGTTCAATTAATTTCAATTTAATTTATTTCAAGGCGTTTCAAGCCCATACGATCAACGAAAAGTCCAATTGTTACGAAACTGGCAATCCTACATAAATTCACCGTTACGGATCCGATGAAACTAGTTTCGTCGAAATCCGAGTTAGTGGCCAGAATGGCTATTTTTCAGTTAATTAAATAAATTAAATCACCATTTAAATCCAAATTCTATAATTTATAAATTTAATCATGTTGGATTACTTTAGAAATTTAAAATCCTTTATAACAAATTTCTATATCAATTTAGAGTTAATCAGTTCACCAATTATAGTATTAAATTCCAATTCCAATAAATTCATAAATTATTGATTGAAATTCCAATGAAATCTATTTATTTGATTTCAACATTTTGTTATTGAATCAGTTATCATTTTATGGGAAATATTATTATTGGCTTACTTTTATTACATTAATAATTCCCATTTCATCCTAATTTTCAACTAATATAGAAATTAATATCATTTACTACCAATAAATTCATTTATTATTGATTACATCCCAATAAATTAAAAATTGATTCCAATATCGATTTGGTTAAATTTTCCATTTTACTAGGTCCATTATTACTTAATTTACCTAATTACATTAGTTTTATATCCCATTACACTAATGTACGCCTATTTACATCTTACATTTGTATAAATATTACCTTAATATATTCAAATCCCTAACTCCTTTGTATTAACTACCCTATTTCCATTTATTATAATTTTGCCAAATATATACATAAATTACAATTAATATACTCGATAAATTTATTTACTTGGTCTCATGCTTTCTATTACACCAATTACTACCTTATAAATAAATTTACGTTTCTATTAAATTTACATTCACACTTTCCGTTATTATATTAATTATCATTAAAGTACATTGAATTATCTTTATTTGTAATTGGTGAATTAACTGGTAACAACAACCAGTTGTCACCATTATACCTTTTATAATACTTGTATGTTCATTCTCCCTAACCATTTACCATCTATTATATTATTTCACACATTAATTCAATAATTACATTTGCTTTCTCATATTCCATTTATAACCAAGTCATAACATTTAAATTATTTTATTTAATTAGAATTTCATTCAAGTTCATTAATTATTAACTTAAATTAACCTTGTTACGTTTCCTCTTAGTTAGTTTTCATTATTACATTATTACTACCTTTATTAATAATTCACTAATTTTTATTAATAATTCACGAATTTATTTTTTCTTCAATATTAAATTTCAAAAACCCTATTAAATTAACAATTATAATTAATGAAAATTTACGGGTCGTTACACAATTTATCATGCTAATTTGTTTAAAATGAAAAAGGAAAGTAATTCTTTCCTCCATCTTTTTTTTACTTAAAAAACGCCTGGCTTACAAGCCCATGAAGCAACCAATCCCAGGCACAAACCTTCCTTCCTTCTTTTCTCTTTTCTTATTCCAGTTCTTCCCTTTCCTCTTATCTTTTGAACATACCAAGCATGCATGACAAAATTTTATGCACCTGCATTCAAACTCTAGTCAACATTGCACACTACCGATCATCCACTTGAGTGTCCCCTACCACCTCGTCACAATGCCCCACCTGAGACGCACGAACCAACCGCAGTTCGAAAAGTTAAACTTCAACCCAAACTTGAAAACCACTATGCCCTACCCAAACGCCTTGCCTCGGCCATCCCTACCACCGCCCATCGCCAAATTTCACCCATGACATCGCCACCGCCTCCTCTAACATTTCCCCCACGACCGCATGCTTCGATGTTTCCCACACTACTACCATTTCCACCTAACCGAGACCCAAAATAAAACCCACCATAACCCTTTAATCACTGCGTCAACCATACACGTGCATCTAAGACATCGTGCACCATTTTTCTCCGATGCGCCCCCACCCAAACCTCCTCCACGATAAACCTCATGCCACCAAATAGCCTAGATCGCCGGATTTCGACACTCTACCCACATCTGATCAAATCCCAATTCCCCACCCCACACATTATTAAAAATCCTCAAACAACTCGTAAAAATCATGCTTTTCAAGAATGTACACAACAATATAATCCACCGATTAAGTTATGGTATTTATTTTTGACTAAGAATGACTTATTCACTGTAAGATAGAATTTCTCGGGCTCTGTTTGACGAAATTGAATGGAATTTTTTTTAAAATGATCTCCTTCCAAAAAATCACTTTTTGTTTTGGATTCAAGTTTTAAAAATTCTTATGCGCTTAGATGTGGATTTATAAAGTTAAAAGTCTTCAATTGTACTTCAACAGAAACATAAACAGGGAGGAGAAGGAAGAAGTACAGAGTGTTGGGTTTTACCGACCAAGCCAGATGTGCATACACACACGCATTCACCACACACACATCCATACTTCATACAGATCCAAGGTCCAACAAGATCCAGTCACATATAAAAAAAATATAATTAGTGTTCTGTAAGCAAGCAAGTGTTTACTCGCTTGTTTCAACAATTGTTGCATTCTATTACTCTGCTTCAAGCTCTTACTGACTTTGATCTATTTGTTTTTTTTTCAATGGCAGGTTCTCTATTCGTTTGTATATATACATTCTTTAGAATAGGAACATGGACATGTATCAATAAGAACAAGCTCGGGTATGTCTTTATATAGGGGATATGGTGTATAGTGAAAATGCTAGGCTAGCTAACGCATTTGTGTACAGGTTTTCATTTCATTTCATTTATTTATTGTTTCTTTTTTCTTTTGTTTTATTTTTGATTTGAAATATGTAGACTTGATTTGATAAAAGATGATTTGATTTTTATATGACTTGATTTTGATTTTGTTTTGACTTTGATAAAATGTTTGTAAGCTTTGAATTTAATGTTTTCCACGATGATGTCTCCTATATACATATATATATATATACATACTCATTTGTATGCATCATATAAACATATACACACACATATATATATATATATATATAGATTTTCATGTACACTAGTTTTTGACCATATATGCATATACATACACTTATGTATATTTTATCATATATATATATATACACACATTTTCACATCTACACATACCATATACATCTTAACTTATGTGTATGTAAATTTATTTTATTTTTCCATCATGAAGCTTTTACATGCTCCTATATATATATATATATATATATATTATATGCACTATTTTTACATAACATACATACATACATACATATATATATATATATATATATTTACTTACATATGTTTGTCATAACATATATATATATATATATATATATATGTATGTATGTATGTATGTATTTACATTTATACATATTTTTCATATGTGCATACAATCATATATATATATATATATATATATATATATATACTTGTATACTTATATATATATAACCCTCACAAAACTTGTATATTTTTTATATATACAACTATATAGATATTCTACCTTGAATTTTAATGGTGGAGTTTTATATACACATTTATATAGTATTTATCATATCCAGGAATTTATTTTTAAAATTTGAACATAGTTTTTAATCAATTTATATATATCCAGATATTTTAAATATCAGAAAAATCATCTATTCGACTTGTAAAAATCAATATTTCACTAATTAAAATCAGTTAATTGTCCAATATTCGATGGCTAAAAATCTGGATCGCTACAAATCTTTAAATATTCCTTTATATAATTTATTTTAAAATCCTCAATTTAAAATTTGTTCCCACATTATTTAATACGATCAAAAATTCACAATGTATTATTTAAACCATTCTCTTTTAAATAATCCAATTTTCGATACACAAATTTTTATAAAATTAATACTTATGGTTTTTAATATTCCCAAAATTAATTTCCATACCATTATATCATTTAAAAATTCACAACACACAATAATACAACATTTTATATATATGAAAAATACTAATATGTTTAAGGAATTCAGTTGGATCCCTCCAACCTGTTTTTCCTACATCCACAGATGTTAGACAACAATAAAAATATCAATCCCACTTCGAGTGGGATATCACGGTATATAGGGTCATCCGCTATTGTGCGGGACGCATAGGGTCTCATCCGCTATAACGTACGGGAATATCATTTCAAATAAATACATACATACATACATACATACATATATACATACATACATATATATATATAGCCATCCAACAGATAATTAGAAATTTATCAATCCAATCAACATCGAGTAATTTAAATATAAATATTTAAATTTAAATATGGTAATCCAAATGAGTGATAAATTCTTACTTTTGATTTTTATTTATAGTCCATTCCAATTTCGACTTGATTTCACGATTTTTTTTAAACCTCATATAAAATTTATACAATTTATTAATAATTGAAATAAATTTTAAAACTATCATTAACATATTAAATTTTAAATTTTAAAATTAAATTAGACAATTCATCTACTCGGATCACAGTCCTCTCAACCCATCGAAATCCTCAACTTCAGCCTCCGAAACACTCCTCGCTATCACCTCACGTTCATTGACATGCTAACCATCCCCAATTCACCCATCGACGAGCTCCAACACTCCACCCTAGTCGCGCCATCCTGCGCTCACGAACCTGATGTAGTGCTCGAGCTTCACCCCTCTTCCACCTTCGCGCGCGTCGCCTCGACTACGAATAGCCCTCATCTATCGTACGCGAAAACAAACCGCCATCAAGTGAGCAGCCAAACACCTCGCCACTCCCCTCCCTAAACCTCGTATCGAATGCGAGCCCTTCCCAAACCATTCGCGATATCATCCGGAGTATCGCGTTATCGTGACTTCAAGCTCCGCCATTTTGCCGCCCTCATCTCGCGATCGAGAGCCCATTCCCATTTCATATGATTTTATCTTTTTTTCTTGAATTGGTTTGAACGAAATATTTTGCTACGAATTCATTCCCCCATTTCCATCGATTTGATTTTGATTTAAATTAGCTGAAGATGAGAGGGAAATATGCGGCTTCCATTATTTGTTTATACCTTTCCTTTTTTTAAAATCTACTAGTTCATGCATTTAAAAAGAAGAGGGAGGGACAAGACACGATGGTAGCGTGTAGGAGAAGGTAAGCTATAGTGTTTCTGAAAAGAAGGGAAAAGTTTGACATGAATGCAGTCAGTCAATATAAATATAAATATATTATATTATTTTCATTTTAAAAACATCTCGATTTACACACTCAAAATCTCAAACCCCTATCGAGGCGTGCCGCTAGGCGTTTATAATGTTATACCCCTATTCCGAACGCAATGGAAAATGTTTCGATTCCTAATTCGATCATATGGAGAAGATGACCTTTTGGGTCCAATTATTATATTGAATTTTCGATATAGATTTCAGCGCGTTTATATCCCGTACGACTAAACGATAACTCCAAAAACTACGAAATTTGAAATGCGATAATAATAATATATTACGGATCCAATGGAACTAGTTTCGTCAAATTTCGAGACTGTATCTCGGAAGGCTATTTTCAAATGTCAATTTAAACAATATATTTTAATTTTTGAACAAATCACTTTTAAATTCGATTTTAAAAGTTGCATTGTCTTCAGTATTATTAATATAAATTTTATAAGCCTTTAAATTATTTTAGCAAGGTTAAAACTCTAGATTCACTATTTTAACCAATATTCAATTTTAAACTTTAATAATTTAAATTAACCAATAAATTTCTATATTCAACTTCTGAATTTATTTTACAAATAAACCCAAATTTTCACATTCAAAATCAATCTAATTCAAATTAAATATTTAAAACCATTTAAATATTCACAATTTATCGTTGAAAAATCCAGGTCGTTACAGGAAGGGAAAGGTAGCGTGTTAGAATAGGTGAACAATGATTTGGAAAGGAAGAATAACAGCTGATGTGAATTGAAAAGGTCAAGCGACTTATATATATATATATATTTAAATTTTGAAATCGTCTCGTTTGCGTAATTTAAAATCTCGAGCCCCTATCGAGGCGTGCCGCTCGTCGTTTATAATATTATACTCCTATATAGAATTTAATGAAAAAGGTTCCAAGTTCTAGTTCGATCGTATGGAAAAGATTGCTTTTTGGACCCAATTATTATATTAAATTTTCGATATTAATTTCAGTGCGTTTCTATCCCGTACGGCCAAAGGATAACTCCAAACACTACGAAATTTAAAATCCAATAATAATACACTATTATGGATTCAATGGAACTGGTTTCGTCGAAATCTGAGATTGTGCCCCAGATGGCTGTTTATATACGTTAATTTAAACGATATATTTTAAAAACCGAACAAATCACTTTTAAATTCAATTTAAAAAGTTTTATTATCTTCATTATTATAAATATAAATTTTATAAGCCTTTAAATTATTTTTATCAAGCTTAAAACTCAAGATTCAAAAATTTAACTATTCAATTATTAAAATTCAATAATTAAATTATCCAATAAATCAATTAACTTTTAAATATTTAAAATCAATTAAATATTCCAATTTCAAATAACTAAAATTCTGCGTCGTTACACAATGGATCAGTATCGATTCACTCCCCATCTTCCAAACTTGTCTTTTCTCTAAAATAACAAAGATCTAAAGTACAAGTGTTTTAAAGGCAATATTGGCAATTTGATGGATTAGTACCGATCCATCCACAGATCAGCACTGCTCATGGACTTACCAAACTTGTCCCTATTTCCTTTAGTTCTTCATAGTTAACATTCTTCAAATCGAGGATCCATTCCATCGTCATTTCACAGTTCCATTCCATTAAAATATTGCTTGGATCAAATATAGGATAACAAAAGTTCTTGTTCATTAAAAATTGGTCAAATAAGTGACCACCTAATGAAAATGAACAATATCTAGGTATATTTTGTCACTTGTTTTAACATTCTTAAAGAGACTCCAATTTTGAATAAGGTCATTTTTTCAATTTTCTTAAAGTTGTTAGGGGGTACCAAAAATTCCGCCTCCTCATGGTAAATGAATAAATAATTCCGTTACTGTCCCGTTATGCAAATTTATCGGTCGATCCTCACGCGTTTATTATTTTCTTTTCAATCAACCATAATCAACCATCCTAAATTAGTTTTCGATGGATCATTATCGGTTTTTTTCCACTGTTTGATAGGATGTTCCTAAATTTGTTTTGAACTAGGATAAAACAGTAAATGGTTTCATTTGGTTTCATTTATTATGTCGTGCTTATAATGATTTTAATTTTAAGTGGACTTCCTCTAAAGTTATAATATTTTTTTCTTCCAAGTAATGACTTTTTTTTTATATTATCATTTTTACTATTTTTATACATGGACTGATGCCAATGCATACCTAATCCTGCCATATCACCTTATCCAACTAATATCTCCGCTTATCTTCTCTTCCGAACTTCCCGCTATATATCAACACCTCCTCCACAAAACTTATCTTTAAGTTCATTTTTAAGACCCTAATCCTTTTTTACTTTCCCTATTCTTTTGGATTAATGGCACCTTCTTCTCTTCTCCATTGCCATTCTCGTCCTTTTCTTTCATTCCACGAATCTTTTTTCAGTTTGCCCAGGCGAGATTGGGGGAAAGGAGTGGGGGTTCATTGTTCTTCGTCGAAGTTTCCCCAAATTCGTTTTGATGAGCAGAAGGTATTATTTTTGTTCAATGTAGTTTTAGCATTAGTATTTTGACAGTAATAATACTATCCTTGAGTTTTCTTCGTTGATTTGATCTGTTTTTTTTGGTGTTATGATTCTGGTAAATGCTGCTAATTAAGTTAAAAAATTAATCTTTCAGCCAAATCTATGCTGAGCTTGGACTAAAAAAGAGAATAAGTACCAAATATCCCTTCGTTGTAGCAAACTTTATTTCGATTAATTTGGTGATTTGAGCACAATTTAGAGGAGGCAAGTAAAAAGTTCTATTCAAGTGCTCTCGAAAAAGATTTTAAATCGTAATTGACATGAATATATTTCAACGAGTTGGGTAGAGATATTGAGGACCTAACTAAACAACGATTAAGATATGTGCATTGCTGTATAATGCACTTTGGTCCACCATTATGATGTTATTTGCAGCCAACTCTTTTACTAGACAAAGAACCATTTGTATTTTCAACCTTGAAAATGATATTATTCCAGCTAAGTGTCATCTATAACTACGATGAGTAATGCTATGTTTTATAATATGCGTTGATTGACTACACCGAGCTTGTATCTCTCATTCATAATCAATCAAACACAAGTATATCAAGTTTCAACATTTTCAATGTTAACCTTCATCATAATTCTTATTTTTTGGCAGTGTACTAAAAGTATTGAATATCTCAATTATTTGATGATACATGTATAAACACTTATCTGTTTACTTATTATGCAGAAAAAGGGACAATTTGGTCTTAAGGAATGTGCAATTTCTATGGCGCTAGCAGTTAGCTTGTTAACGGGCATTCCTAATGTAAATTTGGCTGCACATGCATCACCTTGGCCTGTGCTACCTGATCTTGCGGTACTAATATCCGGACCACCTATTAAAGAACCAGGTGCATTATTAAGGTATGCCCTGCCTATTCACAACAAGGCTATTAGGGAGGTTCAAAAACCCCTTGAAGATATTACGGACAGCCTCAAGATTTCTGGAGTTAGGGCATTGGATTCAGTTGAGCGAGTAAGTTATTCGCATATTGCGTTATTTATTTGAATCCATGCTTTGGTGAAATAATATCATGAACATCCCTTTAGGGCAACTATTTCATAGTCGCAGAACTTGTCAAAAACCGCTGTTATCACAGTAATCACGTTATTGCTTAATAACACATGGCTCTTTAAACTGAGGCTAAATGTAATTTGTCAAATGTGTTATCTCCCAACAAGGCACTTCTAGTGCGGATACCGCATTAGTGCATACACCGATATGTTTAGTACTCTGGATCTGATACCGAGATATAACTATTGACGTGTTCACATTCATTTCCTTTTCATTCTAATTTCACATTTATTGTTGTTGAGTGGTAGACATAAAATAATCTCACATCCTACTCTCTTTGAGTGGTAGAATTTGAGGCAGGCTTCCCGTTCATTCAGCCAAGGAAAACTTTTGATTTTGGCAAGTGTTGCTGAAGCAAAGAAACCTCATGGACAAGAAATGCTTGACAAGTTGGAAGTTGGAATGGAGGAGCTTCAGCGTATTGTAGAGGAGAGAAAACGAGATGCTGTGTCATCTAAGCAAAAAGAGCTTCTTCAATATGTCGGAGCGTAAGTATAGATTTTGTAACTCATGAAGTTAGGCATCATCTGTTAAACAGTTTAATACGTACATCAGGCTTCAATATTATTTTGTCATTTCTTCTTTGAAACTTCACGACAAATTATGAACCACAGTTGGTCTCTTCCGTGCTACTGAGCTAATTAAAAACATAAGTTATTGAAACCATTCAAAATCATTAGCTAATGCTAGTAATTTGCACATGGAAAGTTGATCAAGGTAATTAAACCAAAAAGTAAAAAGTGCAGTTCTCATGTATATATACTTGTCATTTACTGCAGCTGAAGACATGCATTTCTGCAGTGTTGAAGAGGACATGGTGGATGGATTTCCATATGAGGTTCCTGAAGAATACAAAAATATGCCACTTTTGAAAGGGCGAGCAACTGTTGATATGAAGGTTAAAGTTAAAGACAATCCCAGCATACAAGACTGTGTATTCCGGATTGTTTTAGACGGTTACAATGCTCCTGTAACAGCTGGAAACTTTGTCGATTTAGTGGAGAGACATTTCTATGATGGCATGGAAATACAAAGGGGTATGTCTTATGTATATTTTAATCTTTTTGACATGTAGTTGTTCATTATGTGAACCCACTTAAATGTTATACACTTGATAGCAGCTGAAAAAAATGTTCCACTCTGGTTTCTGTCGTATCTAAATATTTGCACGTCATATACTACTCTCAACTTACATATGTGATCAATGTTCAAATGAAGTTAGATAAATAAATATAGATTGATACACATAGTTATGAATTTCAAGCTTTTATTTAGTTCAACAGGGTTGATAAATACTTATAGTTTGATAAGTACATATAGTTAGGAATTCCACATTTTTATTTAGTTTTTTAATGCTGCAGCCGATGGGTTTGTTGTTCAGACTGGTGACCCTGAAGGTCCTGCAGAGGGTTTCATTGATCCAAGCACCGGAAAAATCAGATCAATTCCTCTTGAAATAATGGTAGTTGGTGATAAAGCTCCTGTGTATGGTGAAACATTGGAAGTGAGTTCCTTGTCAATTTTAAGTTAACCACTTAAGCTCCTTTTAGTTGTTTTTCCTCATTCGAATACAACTTCGTTGTATGCCTACAATCATGTTATCAAAGATATATCGTAAATAATACTGAATTGTTTGCTCAGAGTTATTCTTTATTACCAGGAACTTGGACTGTACAAAGCTCAAACACGACTTCCTTTCAATGCATTTGGAACAATGGCAATGGCTAGAGAGGTCAGAGATATCTTAATATATTTTCAATTTGATAATATAAATATTATCAAAATTCCTTTAGATGTATATTCCGTAGAGTTATTATTAACATTGTTTCCATGCCATATTTATTGCGAAAAAGAAAAACTAAACAAAACAAAAGAAAAAAAAAAAAACTTCCTTTTGACCTTCAAAGTTCAGGCCACTCCCAATCGGAGGTAGGTTTTTGGAATAATCTTGAATGTTGCTTACATGCCAGGCCTTTACTAGGCTGGGTGTATTTGTGTGGTTCAAATCGTATTCGAACTACACATTTGTTATATATATATATATATATATATATATATATATATATATTCGTGTGCGCTCGCGTATATAGAGAGAGAGAGGAAGGTCCAATGACATCCATTTAGCACCCCTATCATATTTTGAGTTACATGATTTTAATGCTATGAAATTTTGTGGATATGTTAATATCATACTCAAGATCATCTACACAAAATTTGAGTCCATTTACATATATGTAACATGATAAACTTGATATTTCAAAACAACGGATAAACAAATGTTTAATGGTTACTATTGACTTATTATTTGGACGAGGTTAGACATTTCAAAACGATCTCAATGGAGATGATATTTATAATGTAAACTAAACATCCACAAAATTTCATACCATTTAAATTCCTTTGGCTCAGAATATGATATGATCGTTAAAAGGATGCTCCAAAGGAGGGGTGGAAAAATATATGCATAACAAAAGGTTTATTTTTTGTGTGTTTGTTTTTGTGTGGGGGTGAGTGACTCTGGGATAGTGAATGTGAGTAGGAGATTATTGTTAAAAGTGTGAAAAAAAAATTGTACAATTGACTACATGCATAAATTATTATGTCTTACTTTCAAATGATTAATTTATAAACGTTCGAAAGTCCGTCATTATTATGTTCAAGATATCGGAAAATGCACACAGAAAACAATCTCACAATAAACTAATGAAAAGCTTGCCTATGGCTATTTACCTAACATAGATATCTCAGCTGGCTGATTAATCCAAAACTAATATTCAGTGCTGAATCAAGGTAAAAAGGGTTAACAAAAATGTTTGTTTTCTCCTTCTTCCCAAAGTGGGATTGTATATTATCAGCTTACCATTTAGTGCATTAGACATGTAAAGCAAGACACTGGCTAATTAACCTTATCATTGACTTAACAGTTGACGTCATTTGACTTACCTCGTAATAACAATTTGTTCTATTAATTGTTTTATCTGCTTATGCACTAGGTTTGCCTAAAAGCGTTTTATCTGTTGATCTTCACCTCTATTATTAGTATATAAACTTGTACCTTCTCATACATGTATTTATGAATATTCCATTTATCAGATATTGAAATAAGTATTCTGTACTCAACAAATATATTTACTGCATATTTAAGGTCCATAACCCATATATCCATCGCTTGATACAATGATGCAAAAGCAGAAATATGCATAATTATGTTAACATTGCTCAATTTTCAGGAATTCGAACCTAACTCCGCATCAAGCCAAGTATTCTGGCTTCTGAAAGAAAGCGAACTAACTCCAAGCAATGCTAATATATTAGATGGGAGATATGCAGTATTCGGATATGTCACAGAGAACGAGGATTATTTAGCTGATCTTAAAGTAGGAGATGTGATCGAGTCAATTCAAGTGGTATCAGGCTTGGAAAATCTTGTAAATCCAAGTTATAAAATTAATGTTTAGCCTGTGATTTCCTCTGTTAATGTATCTTAGAGTCTCTTTTTTTCCATCAGTTCTTGATCATAATTAGTCTAGCACGATGCTTATTCTAGACAAAAAATTATGAAATGATTTGTTGAAATGTACCTGAGAACACATCTCTGAACAAGTGTTATATCTTCTCTTGTATTTACCTTTTGCATGTTCCACAAATGTTTTTAAAAGAGTGGTGTTATATCCGTTTCAACGTATACTTCCAGATCTACGTAAATTTATAAAATAGCAAACAAAGCAATACTAGAGTGAACTGGTAGGCAATATACTATCCACTGAAATTGTATAACCAATTGGTTCATTGTGATTTCCCCCGTTTGTACATGTTCTTATCAATCAATCGGTCAGTTGCTTAAACATAAAAACAGGAAGTTAACATTGCTTACGTGCGATATTTGCTAAATGGAAATTTCAAAATACTTGTGTCGTTCCCAGCAATATTTTGGTCCATTTTCTTTGGAGACACGTCCGATCTGTCGGACGTCCTAACGATGTTAGATCCGTTCGTAGCTCCGTATAAGAACGTTAGAGAGAGACATGTAGTGAATTTTATTTTAATGTGAACGGAAGCGAATTATGGATTATGATCTAATATTGTCTATTTAAATATCAAAATGCAACTTAAAAATCAATTATGCAATCTCACGGACACAATAACATAAATAAGAGATACATAAGATTTAACGTGATTCAGATATTCAATCCTACGTCCGCGAAGATCCAACAACTTCTTTTAATCATCAAGTACAAGAGATCACAAGCCACTCAAGATTAGAGAATTAAAACATATGTGGAGATTCTCCCTAATCTATCACTCAATTGAAGAGTTACAAAACAGAGCACAAAAATTGGCAGAGTTTTTGCTCTCTAAATTGTCCACCATTAAAGTGTAGAAGCTCCGGTATTTATAGAATGAAAAAGTGAGCAGGGCAGCTGCAACATATCAACTCTGAGATATGGTTCGGAAAAGATTGGTTCAGCAATCATCTAGTTCGGCATCAGTACTTGGCATCTGGATCGGCAAAGCACACCTGAATCAAAAAATCTGGAGCGGCAACACTTTGGTTTGGTACTTCTACAGAACCAAAAAACTGGACCGGCATAGCACCTTCAATCTGGAGCGGCATCTTTCCGAACCACAAATCTGGACCGGCATCCATACTTCCCTTTGCTAAAAAATACTGTCATCACAGAACGAAATCCACTGCTCCACCGAACCAAATATTTAGTTCGGTATCACTATGACTACCGGACGATATTGCTACTTCATTAAACAACCATCTCTTCTCCTCATTAGCTACCGAGCCAACCATTACCGGATGAGAATTCTCGTCCAACATTCTACACATCACCACTTCAGAATAAGATCATCATCGGACTAGATTTCTGGTCCGGCATCTCCACCACCGAACGAAATTCCTGTTTCACCTAGAAGCCCTAGCACATCATCGGACGACATTGCTTCCTCCTCCTTGTCGACCTAAAGTTTCATGACTTCTCCAATTTGGTCTGTACATGTTTGAATCGCACAATTTCAAGACTCCATCTCGATTCAAATATGCATGTCTCGTCATCAGGCAATCAACATATAAGTTATTCGGTCTAGCACCCCATTGCGCTCAAGTAACAGGAATCAAACCGATCATGTTTGAGCAAGGCTCAAACCTGTCCTTCGGAAGTGGCTTTGTCATCATATCTGAAGGATTCTCCAAAATACCCACCTTCAATAATTTGATCTTGCTTCATTCTTCCTTAAGCATAAGAAAGAAACCTTTAAGATCAACGTCCTTCTTCCGTGAACTATAAGCTTGATTCTCTACAAGATGAATCGTGCTCTGACTGTCTGAAAATACCTCTACTGTCCGCTGCACTATTGAAAGATTATCCAACAACTAAAGTAAGTATAATTCTTCTTTTGTTGCTTCCACAATTGATATCAACTCTGCTTTAGTAGTCGATAAAGCCACAATATTGCAGCTTTGAACTCCATGAAATCGAGTCTATGTTAAGTGTAAAAATATAGTCCGACATTGACATTCTAGCATCTACATCCCCAGCATAATCAGAATCACAGTATCCTTTAAGGGAGACATCCACTCCACCATGTAACAAGCCCACCGAAAAGGTGTCTCAAAGATATTTAAGAATCCACTTTACTACTTGCAAATGCTCTTTGCCTGGATTAGACATATATCGACTCACAACACCCACTGCATGAGCCAAATCTGGTCTTGTGCACACCATCGCATACATAAAACTACTAACAGCACTAGAATAAGGTATATCAACCATATACCTTTTGTCTTCTTCCGATGAGGGAGATAAGTTTTTTGACAATTTAAAATGAAAGTTTAATGGAGTGCCAATCGGTTTGGCTTTCTCCATACCAAATCGAGCATGGACCTTCTCGATGTACTGCGCTTGAGTGAGCCTTAACTCTATCTGCTTTCTATCCCTGCTTATCTCAATACCCAATATTCTTTACGCCTTTCCCAAATCCTTCATGTCAAACTCCCTACCGAACTCTACTTTCAACTCCTTAATTCTAACAATACTCCGAGATGCAATCAACATATCATCAACATATAACAATAAATAAATCATATCACCATCACATCTCCTGAAATAAACACACCGGTCTTTGAAACTTTTGAAATATCCCTGTGAAAGCATAAACTTATCAAAACTCTATACCATAGTCTAGGAGACTGCTTCAGTGCATTTAGAGATTTGTTGAGTTTGCAAACATAATCTGGCATGCTACTATCAATGAATCCTTCTGGCTGTTTTAAATAAATCTTCTCATCTAGATCACCATGCAAGAATGCAGTTTTGACATCTAGTTGCTCTAATTCCATATCGTATTGAGCAACTAATGCCAAGAGAATACGAATAGAAGTATGCCTAACCACCGGAGCAAAGATATCATGATACTCTACCCCCTTCTTCTGAACATACTCCTTTGCAACTAATCTTGCCTTGTATCCGAGATCACCATTTTCACCGTCTTTCACTCTATAGATCCACTTGCATGCAAAATCTCTCTTGTCGGTTGGAAGAGGCACCAAATCCCAAATATGATTTCTATGCAATGATTCAATCTCCTCCTCTGTAGCAACTAACCAACTACAACTGTTAACTGATACGATAGCTTCTCTATAATCATAGTGCTCATCATGGACAACATTCAAAGCATACGTTGCCATATCATTGAAGTTAATGACTTCGATGCTCAATTCAACAGACTCATCAAGCCAATTAGGCTTTCTTCTTTGTCTGACTTGCCTAGGTTCTGAACGAGCTCCACCTTGTGTCTGATCCTCTGTACCAACATCGGTATTATCCTCATCAACCACGGTGTCATCGGAAACATCATTTGAACGTCTATGGAAAGAACCAACCGATGACTTGCTTTGTGTCTGGTATTCTTCACATGTCCTCTCATTGTCATCCGACGAGGAAGACCCCACTTTCAACATAGCTTTCTCATCAAAAGTCACATGCCTGCTCATAACGATCTTCTTGCTAATAGGACACCACAGCCTATATCCCTTCACTTCTCTCCTATAACCTAGAAAGATACACTTACAAGCTCTAGATTCCAGCTTCCCTTTACTCTCATGCATATAAGCTGGGCAACCAAACACTTTGAGAAATGAATAACTAATAGGCTGTAACATCCCCCTTTTTCGCACACTTTAAATCGACACACGTACCAATTCAAACCATATGGAAGGGCGGAAGTTATGGGGTAAAAAAGAAAAACGAGAAAGAAATAAAATAAAACAGAATCTCACAGCGGAAGGATATAATATAATAATAAATATACAGTTCATAAAACTGTTTACAAAACATTTGATTCTTCTTTATACAATAAATATCAGAGTTCACATACCAATAATATCAATGCAGCAGAATTAAATAGTGCAGTGGAATAATATAGTAGATAGTAATACTACAAATCTTCGTCTTCATCCTCCAGAATAAAATCTTCAAATCCTGAAACGCTTGGACTGCCCCGAGCAAATTGAAAAGACAAAACACTTGAGTCAGAACTAAAAGATCTTATGTAAGTTAAATTAATAGAAAAATATGAGTGCAGTAACTCAAAAGATGCTCGGGATTCACATCTCTTAAGGATCCGTTAAACTATTTACTATGTAGTATATTTCGCTATTATAATAGTGTCTAATTGTAAAGTAAACTTACTTTTTAATAGCGTTAAGGGGTTACCCATATAGCCCTTAACACAGATAATGCCAATAGTCTATACAGTACCGTAATACCTCCTGATCGGGAGGCTACCAGAGGATACTCCATAGGTACGACACAAATAGAAACTCGTAGTAAAGGCTTGGTATGGTAGGTGACACGGCACAGCTAGGCAATGCCAGGGTAGATATACCAATTACGCATCCGGGCTGGTGGAAATGCGCAGTGCGCAGCTACCGCCCACCTCGAACAAACTTCTCCAAAATCAAAAATAAAGGTGGCCACCGAATCAATCCAAAGTCAAAGTATAGTATCGAAGAGGAGTGTCCGATCAGAGGAATGACCTCATTGGCCCGAGAATCGCTCCTGTTTTAGCCACCTTATGCCAACTCACGGGAGTCGGGTCCACGTATTTACCTCAAAGGAAACGCCGCCACCATCCTAATTCATTCTAGAATCTCCACCGCGTACACGGTTGTTAAAGTGGTTTTCAGAGTTGGCAGAGAGAATGACAACTTCCGATCCCGGTCTTTTCAATAACCAAACGTTATTATAACACCGCAGTCTTTAAAAATAGTTTGTACTTTAAAAACCAGAATATAATTTACAATTTCAAACCCATAAATACGATATCAATTTCATTTCCAAAACAAACTCATTTTGATATTATTTTTGTAAAACCCAAATCAATGATATCATTTTATTTCAAATATATTTCTTTTCCAAATCATACTGCTTTAAATTTTCTAATATCTAGAAACCAAACATTTAAATTATAACTTTCAAAACACAATAGTTCGAAATTCATAGCTTTAAAACCATAATTTCTAAAACTCGAATGGTTTGATATTCAACAGTATATAGAATAAAATGGTTTAAATTTAGATTTACTTTGTAAAGTAAAATAATTTCTATGACTTTACAAATCTATTTTCTTTAGATAAAGTCTAAACCATACATTTAAATTTCACCTTCAGTTTCAAAAACCACTTCAATTTCAATAGATATCAAATTTGAGTATTAATAAATTTCAAAGCTAAGGTTGGAGTTTTATTCTTTCAACAAATTTACCGTTCAATTATTTAGTCTTGAACATTTGCACGATAAATCCATAATCATTTATATAAAACTCAAATTTCCTGTAACTAAATATTTCCTTCCATTTATTTATACTAAAAATATTCGTTTAATTTATCTTGAAATAAAATTTCAGTTATAAATATCATACCTTTAAAATTTCCAAGCTTTAATAAGTTTTACATCAACTTATGGAGTTAAATTTTTAAATAAGCTCAATTCCAAATAAATTTCAATTTAACTTCCAATCTTAATTGATTTGAATCATTTAAAACTCTATATATATACACAAGATCTTAAACCTGTATTTAAACATATAATATAAATGATCAAACTCCATTTTTCTAACTTATTCATTTTTATTTAACAGATTATACATAGCTTAAATTCAAAATTTCAACTATATATGTATATATAAAATAATATTTATATAATATCAAAATTTAATATTCATTAAACGTTATCCTATCCAAACCATAAAAATCATTTCAAAAATAATTTTATATATATATACCGCGGTGCCTGTATTTAATTTTCTATCCTATGGCCAAGTGATACGGATATTTATCATTTCAATCCGCAATTTAAAATAAAACTGCGGTTGTATATCATTTCAAACCGCAATCCCGAATGGAATGAAAATGCATAATAACTTGCCGTTTATATAAGATAGAACACATCATCCATTCACCCAATATCAATCATCAACCAATTTATTTCAATCATCATCAATTTAAACAAACATCAATATATAGCATATAAAAATAACAGATATCAACGAGCAGTTCATATTCAAAAGTAAATTAATAACTGTTAAATTGGAAGTTTATATGCAAAATAAATAAATTTAATTGTCTATTTATATGTAATAATAAAATGAAATAACAATTTAATTTTAAATGAATGCAATCTAACTGAGATGATGAATAAAATATGCCAAACAGTCATAAATGAATTTCTACCCATATCACAAATCAGTTTAACAAACATAAGAAAATTTAGAAGTTGTGAGTGGGTTAAAACACTCACCTTTTGAATTTAAATTGAATAAAAATTCAATTTAAACCCAAAAATTTGACAATCTTCAAATCCATCCAAACCAGCGTCAAAGCGTCCGGAATTCCAATACGAACCTAGCGGAGAAAACCGCGAGTGAATTGGATCACATACGTGAAAGATATAGCGATAAAACGATTTGAAATTTGAAAATTATAATAAATAAATAAATAAAAAAACTCATCCTCACCAAATAATCTTTCCACGTCACCCTCACCTTCGCTAAACAAGCCGAAACACTATCACACTTCAGGAAACGCGCCGCCATTGCTAGCATAACCCTACGCGTCGACGCTCGCCCCTAAGGCCGACCGCGGCCTCTCAACAGGATGCGCCGACCTCCCCTCGTCACAAGCTCCAACCGCCGAGTGCCCACGGCCATCTTCGATCGAGGAGAACCACCGGCCGCCGCCCCTAAAAAAAACCCTAATCGAATTAATTCGCCAAATCCCACCGTTAACAGGCCACACAAACAGTCCCGATGCATGCCGCTCGACGATCTCTCCAACACTATGCTAACGAATCTTCGATCGGTCGTCGTTCATTTCACCGCGATGAACGGACGCACTAATTCAACAGTTTCTAGGCAAACGGTGGACCGATTCGGAAAACGAATAGCACCATTGTGACGAGTGCGGATTTTTCGCGCTCAAAAATCGACATCCATACTTCATATCGTATTCGAATGCCATAGATTCGACCGTTCAAATCCGATTCGCCGCAGCTTATAACAACATTAAGTAAACAACCCAGCGGAATATAAAGAATAATACATTGATGTACAGCTTTGATACAATATCTGATACAACAGATGATCCTATAGATATCAATACACATCAGAGATATGATACAATAAAATAGCAGCGGAAAAGAAAACGATAACACCAGCAGCGGAACAAATAACTCTAATATAGCCTTCAAGGAAGGACTCCAAAAACTGCAACTCCATTTCCAAAATCCAATCCAGCAGTAACTCGAACTCCCAATAAGTATGCACAAAGATAAGCGAATGCAATCTGATCCAAAGACTGAACTAACTTCAGATAATCTACTGAACCTAGCTATCTGAAAAACCCAACTCTAGACTGATCGTGTATGAAAAATTTTGAGCACCCAGAGTTTAGGAAAGAAACAATAAACTCCGGATCAGTCATGGGACTGGTGTGAGCAACAAAAAAAGTTTATCTTTTAAAACAAACAAAGAAATATTTTAAAATCAATTCGCAATGCTTTTAAAAATGAAACTACCATAAGACCTCCCGCCACACACACAATGCAAACGCAGAATTGGAGGAGATTTTGTCTTATGATAGTCAAACATGCTTGATATGCAATTTCCTTGATATTATTATTATAAGTGCAAAGTGAAGAAAATATTTCGAAAGTAGAATATAAATCTTAGCCAACATAAGACCATTATCGTATGCCTACTATAACTACCATCTAAACAGTGGTGACCATAAGTAAATGGCAGGTTCTACAACTAAAACCGTACAGGGTTTCATATTGGGAATTGGATTTCCAACAAATGGTCAGGCCAAGGAACTTCCCATTGCAACATGAGAACGCCTCTGGAAGGACATTCCCGAGAACCAAACCGGATCTCTGCCAACACAAGGTCGGGTTAACCCTAACTGGGTAACTGCTGACACGAGTATGCCATCTCTCGGTTGTAACCAACCTTTAACCGGGGCCCCAGCAACAAATCACAAAGTAATATATATATCTGCGATATCAACATAAGTTAAGTATCTGGGCTCCATACCATGATACCACTTCTATCCAGAAGGAAATGCACATACACTAAGGGGTGCTACCCCCAATAACCTTGCTGCATCTTTCCTGTTTTGACCATTCCGAGGTGTGAGGTCCGACGAAGTCTCGTCCACAAAGCTACGCTTTATACGAAGCCATGCTTCGATCAACAAATGATCAGCAACACTCAGCATGCCACATTACCAAATTAGGAATATATCGCTGATAACCTTCAACTACATAACCTCTAAGGGTGTTAAGCTAAGAGAATAAATTCTCCGCCACCAACGGAAATATATTTGAAAGAAATCTGCTTTATATCTCAATTTGTAATGTCAGACATACAATCCATACAAGTCTGTTCTGGGTTCGAACAGAACCGAAGGCACTTCCAAAGAAGTCCTTGCAATCCGGGCATTCACAATCTCGATCGGACTTCCCATCACTTAGGGAGTCTCTATACCGGCGCGACTCGGTGCAGAGGCAATCGATAGGTCATCCTATCGCTCTCGCAAATACCCGGTCTTCATCACCGGTCTTCAAATGCTATCCATAACGTCGAATCACATATTCGGAATGGGTTATACGACACAAAGGTCTTCTCCCGGCTAAACCGAATAGTGAGCGCAATATTTAAGTCATATCGATATGGGATTTCAATTAAGTGACAACTTAATAATTCAACTTTCTTTCAAATGGTTTAAATCAATTACCATTTCAAATCTTTTAAACAAAAGATTTACCTCATAAAGTTCACCTAGTTTCACAAAGATTCATTCCCGGATTTCAAAACAATTTCATCTTAATTGGATTAATCATTTAAATCTTTAAATCAAGATTTATCTTATAGCTTTCAAACTCGTTTCCAAAGATTCATTCATAGCCTTTCAAAAACAATTCCAATTCAAGTTGGATCAATTCATTTGGTCTTTGAACCAAAGACTCATTTCATAGTTTTCAAAACATTTCGATTCCATTTCAAATTTGAAACCTTCTTAACACAATTTGGAAATCCTTTCTTTAAATGAAAGCTATTATTATTTGAAAACAAGTAGTTTTCGTTTCGGAGAAATTCGATCTCATTTATACAAGTTAAATCTTTGGGTTAATTCAAATTCCCAAAAGAACAATACTTTAAAAATGGTTTGACTCTTATATATAACTAGTATAATATCGTCAATCTCTAGATTCAAATCATAGAATTCAATTTCAAATCTTGAATCTAAGTTTAAATTAAATTATTTAAATTCCAAAACTTAATCAAGTAATTTAAAAAAAAATTATCTTAAAATTTCATTCCAAAAGCTTTTCACATTTATTCCGATTCCATTTCCAAAACATTTGAATTAAAATATTCAAATTTAAAACTATTTCAAACATCTGTGACTTAACCGATTTCCTCGTGAAATCCTGAATTGTGTGTGTATGGTGTGGTCCAGGGATTTAACACAATAGTGCAACAACATTCAACCATCATAGATTAAAACACAGAAAAATAGTTGATAAGCGATATAACTATTATGCTATCGCTCATTCACGGATTCACAGATAACATACAGATGTATCATCAAATAAATGAATAAATTATACATAACACAATCTATAGAACAAAATATCTCAAATCAGATAGGGCAGTAATTCAAGGCATCTCATATAATACAATCATTCATAAGTAAGGTCAAGCATTCAATAAACATTTATAAGTAGGATTAATTAATCGTTTAATCCTAATTAATTCAATTTATTCCCAAGTAAATTATTACTTATAAATTAATTATCAAATTCTAATTAATTAATTACAAACCATTTGATATAAATTTATTTATCAAGCACTTTAATAAGTAAGGTTACTCTTAATTCATCACATTAATTTAATTAACCTTTACATAAATTAATTACTTTAATAATTTCATTATTCTCAAATTAATTACCAAATCAATTTATCACATTATCCTTAAATTTATTATTGCTTAATCACTTTATACATCAACTTTAATCATTGATTAATATTTTATTAAAAATCCATAATTTACAAATTTATTATTCCTTAATAAATTAATTTAAACCTTTAATTACTTATTTAATTAGTCCAATTCATCAATTAATTAAATAATAAATTATCCATCTTGATTAACATAATTTAATGAATTTCAAATCGTTAAGTCTTCCTTGACTTTAAGATAAACCTCATTCTTATAAATGATTACATTTTTATTATAAAAGGGGTTTTAAAACAATTTCCATTTCAAGTTTACTTTTAAATTTCAACTTTATCGAAGTAAAAAAACAATTCAAAAATCCTTTTAAATTCTCATATTAAAGAAATACTCATTTTAAAAAGAAGTTTAGAAGAATTTGAAACCAATTTCCTTTCATTTTAAAAAAAACTAGAATACATATTTAAAACTGCAACTAACATACCCGAGCCCAACCCTTAGGCAACTCGACCTATCTCTCGAGTCACTCACAAGCCCTCACGAACCCAGCTCCTTCGAGTCACTCACGCTAAAAACTCGAGCAACGTCCCGAGCTTCCTTCTTCTTCCCCAAAGACGCAACCCGCAGCCAAAACCCAACAACCCAAACGTGCACGTGCACGTGTACAACGTCGGCCATCACCACCGGTCTTCGCCACCTCCTCCAACACATCAAACATCATCACGGCAACTCACTTCAACCATCACATCATCACCATCGGTCAGAAATCGGAATTCGAACAGAAATTCGAAACCTAGAAACCAAAAAGAACAGGTGCTCCTCAAACCTGTCACAGCGTCGTTCTCCGAGCTCCTCTCACCGAAGGTCACAAAATTCCGGCCATGGCCTCGCCTACCACCCCGCTACCATCCACCAAAGCCCGGTCACACTCGATCCATCAGAGGAAACGAACGAATCCAAGAACGAACCCACGTCAAAACTAGGGTTAAAAATTTCAAACACAAGCCGCTGTCGCCACCTTGGCTGTGGCCATCTACGAACATTTTTCCAGTCACCCCCATAGGGTCCTTCACCACCTCACATAACCCCGACCACCCTTGACCTCGCGATCACCGGAAATGCTTGAAAACAAGTTTTCCAGACAAACTCAAATTCCTCTCAAATCTTAATTCTAAAAATCTAAATCTTCGTTTTAAAAAATCATGGTAAAATGTAAGCATTCGGCAGCGTTTCTGAATTCATGTTTTAAGGGATTTGAATTTTGGCAAAAATTCAAGTTTGCTCAGTTCTTTGATTCCCAGAGGCAAGCCAATATAGTTTAACTTAAATAAATTTTTTTAAAAACTAGTTTGTGATCAAACGAACGTCTTTTATTTTGATCCTGAGTCTAAATGTTTAATAGATCAAGTAGAAATGGATTTTCAAATCAAAGTATTGTTTTTTAAAACTCCAAACAGAGAACAGAGAAGAGTAACAGCCTGTACACATAGGCTTCCAATATTCATAGGCATTTATATATATATATATATATATAAATTTAAGCATACTCATCCACGTACATAAATGAAATCAAAATTTCACTTTTTATATTTTTTTTAGAGTAAGGTTACTCACCTTCCAGATCATGTTGACTCCAGGAGTTTACAAGTTGAAGTCTGGGTTATCTGAAGCTTTTGTTTTTTTTCCCTTTCTTTTCTCAGTTTTAAAATGGTAAGCGAATCGAACCTATGAAATGATTTATAAAAGAAACCCAAATGTGCAGCAGCTGTACCACTTCTGATCATAAAGATTTTGGTTGTACTGATATGTTATATATATATTTTGTTTATACCCTTGGCCGGAGACTTTTCTAGCTTTGGTGACTGATAGACATCTATATTGTATGCTAAGATGTCTTGCATTAATTACTTGTACAATATATATATACTTTCCTCCTTTATTCTAGCTGCAGAAAGTATGTGAAGGCATGGTTTTGATTATTTTGTATCTTATTTATTTTGGTATCACACTTGAACATTCTTTGATGTCTTGTATTTTGTTTGTATTTCCTTGCTTTCCTGGTGTATATGTTTATATATTTTGTTTGGTCATATACTTTGAAATCTAATGAAGTTCTTTTATTATTATACTGTTAGATTTTATTTTGTTGTTAAATCTTATCTAATTTATTTACTTTATAGTTATCTTATATATATATATTTATTCCCAATTTAATATCTATTATCATTTAACACTAATACAAATTATTTCATTTTTTTGAAATTCAAATTGACATCAATTTTAAATCTTTTATTTATCCGGTATCCAAAGTACATATATATATTATTATTATTTATAATTTAATATAGAATTTATTTGAATCGGGGAAACTCGCATCACTTTATTAATTAATTTCACAAATTTTTCATTTAAAAACTAAATTAATTAGCAATTTAAATTCATAAAAATCCGGGGTCGTTACAACCTTCCCCCCTTAAAAGAATTTTGTCCTCGAAATTACATAGTTCGTTTCTCGAATTATACACACACAGAATAGGCTAATGCCAATTCAACTATACTAGTAAACACAATGGGTTCTTTTGGGTAATTCTTAATATATCTTATATTAAATGCTACTCATAATATTAGTGCACAAGTTATAGTCATACATAACCCTACTAACATCCAACCCTTACCACAGTTTTAATTCCAAAATACATATATAAACACTCCCAAAAGTAGTCAATCCGACCAATTACAGATCCTTACTGTCAGAGCTTCCTCTCTCGGGCCCTGACAGTTCTATAGCTTCAGCCTCATCGTCTGTCTCAAAAACTTCCTCTGGGTCATACTCTACTGGAATAAAATCTCCACCATCTAGCTCCTCGTCCTCTATGGCATCATCATCCTCTATAGCATCATTTAAATCCCAATAAATTGCTTCATCACCTTTGGACTCTACCTCAATTTCAGTTTCTTCTTCCACCTCAAACTCTTCCTCAAATTCCTCTTCGAACTCTTCTTCAAATTCCTCCTCGAATTCTTCTTCAAGTTCCTCTTCGAACTCTTCTTCGAACTCTTCTTCATTTCCGGACTCCTCCTCGGGTTCTTCAACTTGAGGTTGTGGCTGCACCACAGGTTCTTCTGGCACCTCCTCACGTACCGATGGTTTACCCAAATCATCCCGAATCCTACTAGATGAACCAGAATCATCAACCCTTCTGGCCTTTCTGCACCTGCTGATGCTATTTGTTCTCCACAATTAAAATCAAAATCTAAATATTAAGATCCTAATAGTTTTAGAATTTTATAGGTTGAGAAATACATCAAAGTTTATATTTCAGATTTTATTCTCCCCAAGAAGTTATAACAGAAATCCAAAATTTGGTTTTAAACGAAATCGTTTTATCGATACAATTCAAATCTATCCTTATATTTCATTAACCAATTTAACTCAATTTAAAATTTCTAATTCATTTAAAATTTCAATTCCAAATTTCAATTCATATTCATTAAGGTTTAAATCAAAAATTGATAAGAAACTGATGAAATACGAAGTAAAAATTTACTACAACGATTCGTAGGGCCATCATCACACCGAAACTTCTTCTTGTAACTGTCACGAAGCAATCAAAAGAATTTAGAAACGAATCAAAGAAAATCTGATAGAGAAAGATTGTTTCCACCGTTGTTACAGAGTATCGACCATTTATAGTCGTATCCCCCTTTCCTCTATCTCGTTTTCTTCTTGCACTCATACTCACTATCAGTGGATAGTAAGAGAATTTACTGAGGCATTCAAACGGATATCTTAGGGTTATACTCATTCTAGGGATACTTCACCCTATCTCTAATGAGCTACTTAATGTGTTATACTCCTGAGCTAAAGTTTTATCTTAGCTCTGATACCACATGTGACGAGTGCGGATTTTTCACGCTCGAAAATCAACATCCATACTTTATATCATATTCGAATGCCATAGATTCGACCATTCAAATCCGATTCGCCGGAGCTTATAACAACATTAAGTAAACAACCCAGCGGAATTTAAAGAATAATATATTGATATACAGCTTTGATACAATATCTAATACAACAGATGATCCAAAAGATATCAATATACATCAGAGATATGATACAATAAAATAGCAGCGGAAAAGAAAACGATAACACCAGAAGCGGAACAAATAACTCTAATATAGCCTTCAAGGAAGGACTCCAAAAACTGCAACTCCATTTCCAAAATCCAATCCAGCAGTAACTCCAACTCCCAATAAGTATGCACAAAGATAAGCGAATGTAGTCTGATCCAAAGACTGAACTAACTCCAGATAATGTACTGAACCTAGCTATCTGAAAAACCCAACTCTAGACTGCTCGTGTAGGAATAATTTTGAGCACCTAGAGTTTAGGAAAGAAACAATAAACTCCGGATCAGTCATGGGACTGGTGTGAGCAACAAAAACAGTTTATCTTTTAAAACAAACAAAGAAATATTTTAAAATCAATCCGCAATGCTTTTAAAGATGAAACTACTATAAGACCTCCCGCCACACACACAATGCAAATGCTGAATTGGAGGAGATTTCTTCTTATGATAGTCAAACATGCTTGATACACAATTTCCTTGATATTATTACTATAAGTGCAAAGTGAAGAAAACATTTCGAAAGTAGAATATAAATCTTAGCCAACCTACGACCATTATCGTATGCCTACTATAGTTACCATCTAAACAGTGGTGACCACCATAAGTAAATGGCAAGTTCTACAACTAAAACCGTACAGGGTTTCGTATTGGGAATTGGATTTCCAACAAATGGTCAGGCCAAAGTGCTTCCCATTGTCACATGAGAACGCGTCTGGAAGGACATTCCCGAGAACCAAACCGGATCTCTGCCAACACAAGGCTGGGTTACCCCTAACTGGGTAACTACTAAATCGAGTATGCCATCTCCCAGCTGTAACCAACCTTTAACCGGGGCCCCAGCAACAAATCACAAAGTAATATATATATATATATATATATATATATATATATATATATATGCGATATCAACATAAGTTATGTATCTAGGCTCCATACCATGATACCACTTCTGTCCAGAAGGAAATGCACATACCCTAAGGGGTGCTACCCCCAATAACCTTGCTGCATCTTTCCTGTTTTAACTATTCCGGGGTGTGAGGTCCGACGAAGTCTCGTCCATAAAGCTACGCTTTATACAAAGCCATGCTTCGATCAACAAATGATTAGCAATACTCAGCATGCCACACTACCAAATTAGGAATATATCGCTGATAACCTTCAACTACATAACCTCTAAGGGTGTTAAGCTAAGAGAATAAATTCTCCGGCACCAACGGAAATATATTTGAAAGAAATCTGCTTTATATCTCAATTTGTAATGTCAGACATACAATCCATACAAGTCTGTTCTGGGTTCGAACAGAACCGAAGGCACTTCCAAAGAAGTCCTTGCAATCCGGGAATTCACAATCTCGATCGGACTTCCCATCACTTAGGGAGTCTCTATACCGGCGCGACTTGGTGCAGAGGCAATCGATAGGTCATCCTATTGCTCTTGCAAATACCCGGTCTTCATCACCGGTCTTCAAATACTATCCATAACGTCGAATCACATATTTGGAATGGGTTATACGACACAAAGGTCTTCTCCCGGCTAAACCGAATAGTGAGCGCAATATTTAAAACATACGGATATGGGATTTCAATTAAGTCACAACTTAACAATTCAACTTTCTTTCAAATGGTTTAAATAAATTACCATTTCAAATCTTTTAAACAAAAGATTTACCTCATAAAGTTCACCTAGTTTCACAAAGATTCATTGCCGTATTTCAAAACGATTTCATCTTAATTGGATTAATTCATTTAAATCTTTAAATCAAGATTTATCTTATAGCTTTCAAACTTGTTTCCAAAGATTCATTCATAGCCTTTCAAAAACAATTCCAATTCAAGTTGGATTAATTCATTCGGTCATTGAACCAAAGACTCATTTCATCGTTTTCAAAACATTTCGATTCCATTTCAAATTTGAAACCTTTTTAACAGAAGTTGGAAATTCTTTCTTTAAAATGAAAGCTATTATTATTTGAAAACAAGTAGTTTTCGTTTCGGAGAAATTCGATCTCATTTAAACAAGTTAAATCTTTGGGTTAATTCAAATTCCCAAAAGAACAATACTTTTAAAATGGTTTGACTCATATATATAACTAGTATAATATCTTCAATCTCTAGTTTCAAATCATAGAATTCAATTTCAAATCTTGAATCTATGTTTAAATCAAATTATTTAAATTTCAAAACTTAATCAAGTAATTTTAAAAAAAAATTATCTTGAAATTTCATTCCAAAAGCTTTTCACATTTATTCCGATTCCATTTCCAAAACATTTGAATTAAAATATTCAAATTTAAAACTATTTCAAACATCTGTGACTTAACCGATTTCCTCGTGAAATCCAGAATTGTGTGTATATGGTGTGGTCCAGGGATTTAACACAATAGTGCAACAACATTCAACCATCACAGATTAAAACACAGAAAAATAGTTGATAAGCGATATAACTATTATGCTATCGCTCATTCACGGATTCACAGATAACATACAAATGTATCATCAAACAAATGAATAAATTATACATAACACAATCTACAGAACAAAATATCACAAATCAGATAGGGCAGTAAATTCAAGGCATCTCATATAATACAATCATTCATAAGTAAGGTCAAGCATTCAATAAACATTTATAAGTAGGATTAATTAATCGTTTAATCCTTATTAATTCAATTTATTCCCAAGTAAATTTATTACTTATAAATTAATTATCAAATTCTAATTAATTAATTACAAATCATTTGATACAAATTTATTTATCAAACACTTTAATAAGTAAGGTTACTCTTAATTCATCACATTAATTTTATTAACCTTTAAATAAATTAATTACTTTAATAATTTAATTATTCTCAAATTAATTACCAAATCAATTTATCACATTATCCTTAAATTTATTATTGCTTAATCACTTGATACATCTACTTTAATCATTGATTAATATTTTATTAAAAATCCTTAATTTACAAATTTATTATTCCTTAATAAATTAATTTAAACCTTTAATTACTTATTTAGTTAGTCCAATTCATCAATTAATTAAATAATAAATTATCCATCTTGATTAACATAATTTAATGAATTTCAAATCGTTAAATCTTCCTTGACTTTAAGATAAACCTCATTCTTATAAATGATTACATTTTTATTATAAAAGGGGTTTTAAAACAATTTCCATTTCAAGTTTACTTTTAAATTTCAACTTTATTGAAGTAAAAAAACAATTCAAAAATCCTTTTAAATTCTCATATTAAAGAAATACTCATTTTAAAAAAGAAGTTTAGAAGAATTTGAAATTAACCAGTTTCCTTTCATTTTAACAAAAACTAGGATACATATTTAAAACTGCAACTCACATACCCGAGCCTAACCCTCAGGCAACTCGACCTATCTCTCGAGTCACTCACAAGCCCTCACGAACCCAGCTCCTTCGAGTCACTCACGCTAAAAACTCGAGCAACGTCCATAGCTTCCTTCTTCTTCCCCAAAGACGCAACCCACAGCCAAAACCCAACATCCCAAGCGTGCACGTGCACGTGCACAACGTTGGCCATCACCACCGGTTTTCGCCACCTCCTCCAACGCATCAAACATTATCGCGGCAACACACTTCAACCATCACATCATCACCATCGGTCAGAAATCGAAATTCAAACAGAAAGTCGAAACCTAGAAACCAAAAAGAACAGGTGCTCCTCAAACCTGTCACGATGTCGTTCTCCGAGCTCCTCCCACCGAAGGTCACGAAATTCCGGCCACGGCCTCGCCAACCACCCCGCTACCATCCACCAAAGCCCGGTCACACTAGATCCATCAGAGGAAACGAACGAATCCAAGAACGAACCCTCGTCAAAACTAGGGTTAAAAGTTTCAAACACAAGCCGCTGTCGCCACCGTGGCCGTGGCCATCCACGACCATTTTTCCAGTCACCCCTATAGGCTCCTCCACCACCTCACATAACCCCGACCACCCTTGACCTCGGATCACCGGAAATGCTCGAAAACAAGTTTTCCAGACAAACTCAAATTCCTCTCAATTATTAATTCTAAAAAACTAAATCATCGTTTTAAAAAATCATGGTAAAATGTAAGCATTCAGGCTGCGTTTCTGAATTCATGTTTTAAGGGGTTTGAATTTTGGCAAAAATTCAAGTTTGCTCAGTTCTTTGATTCCCAGAGGCAAGCCAATATAGTTTAACTTAAATAATTTTTTTAAAAAACTAGTTTGTGATCAAACGAACATCTTTTGTTTTGATCCTGACTCTAAATGTTTAATAGATCAAGTAGAAATGATTTTCAAATCAAAGTCTTGTTTTTGAAAACTCCAAACAGAGAACAGAGAAGAGTAACAGCCTGTACACATAGGCTTCCAATATTCACAGGCATTTATATATATATATATATATATATATATAAATTTAAGCATACTCATCCACATACATAAATGAAATCAAAATTTCACTTTTTAAATTTGTTTTTAGAGTGAGGTTACTCACCTTCCAGATCATGTTGACTCCAGGAGTTTACAAGTTGAAGTTTGGGTTATCTGAAGCATTTATTTTTCTTTTCTTTTCTCAGTTTTAAAATGGTAAACGAATCGAACCTATGAAATGATTTATAAAAGAAACCCAAATGTGCAGCAGCTGTACCACTACTGATCACAAAGATTTTGGTTGTACTGATATGTTATTTTTTTTTTTATACCCTTGGCCAGAGACTTTTCTAGCTTTGGTGACTGATAGGCATCTATATTGTATGCTAAGATGTCTTGCATTAATTACTTGTACAATATATATATATACTTCCCTCCTTTATTCAAGCTGCAGATAGTATGTGAAGGTATGGTTTTGATTATTTTGTATCTTATTTATTTTGGTTTCACACTTGAACATTCTTTGATGTCTTGTATTTTGTTTGTATTTCCTTGCTTTCCTGGTGTATATGTTTATATATTTTGTTTGGTCATATACTTTGAAATCTATTGAAGTTCTTTTATTATTATATTGTTAGATTTCATTTTGTTGTTAAATCTTATCTAATTTATTTACTTTATAGTTATCTTATATAAATATTTTTTTATTCCCAATTTAACATCTATTATCATTTAACTCTAATACAAATTATTTCATTTTTTTGAAATTCAAATTGACATCAATTTTAAATCTTTTATTTATCTGGTATCCAAAGTACATATATATATATTGTTATTTTTTATAATTTAATATAAAATTTATTTGAATCGGGGAAACTCGCATCAATTTATTAATTAATTTCACAAAATTTTCATTTAAAAACTAAATTAATTAGCAATTTAAATTCATAAAAATCCGGGGTCGTTATAACCTTCCCCCTTTAAAAGAATTTCATCCTCGAAATTACATAGTTCGTTTCTCGAATTATACACACACAGAATAAACTAATGCCAATTCAACTATACTAGTAAACACAATGGGTTCTTTCGGGTAATTCATAATATATCTTATATTAAATGATACTCATAATATTAGCACACAAGTTATAGTCATACATAACCCTACTAACATCCAACCTTTACCACGGTTTTAAGTCCAAAATACATATATAAACACTCCCAAAAGTAGTCAATCCGACCAATTACAGATCCTCACTGTCAGAGCTTCCTCTCTCGGGCCCTGACAGTTCTATAGCTTCAGCCTCATCGTCTGTCTCAAAAACTTCCTCTGGGTCATACTCTACTGGAATAAAATCTCCACCATCTAGCTCCTCGTCCTCTATGGCATCATCATCCTCTATAGAATCATTTAAATCCCAATAAATTGCTTCATCACCTTCGGACTCTACCTCAATTTCAGGTTCTTCTTCCACCTCAAACTCTTCCACAAATTCCTCTTCGAACTCTTCTTCAAATTCCTCCTCGAATTCTTCTTCAAATTCTTCTTCAAATTCCTCTTCGAACTCTTCTTTGAATTCTTCTTCATTTTCGGACTCCTCCTTGGGTTCTTCAACTTGAGGTTGTGGCTGCACCACAGGTTCTTCTGGCACCTCCTCACGTACTGATGGTTCACCCAAATCATCCCGAATCCTACTAGATGAACCAGAATCACCAACCCTTTTGGTTTTAGAATTTTATAAGATCCTAATGGTTTTAGAATTTTATAGGTTGAGAAATACATCAAAGTTTATATTTCAGATTTTATTCTCCCCAAGAAGTTATAACAGAAATCCAAAATTTGGTTTTAAACGAAATCGTTTTATCGATACAATTCAAATCTATCCTTATATTTCATTAACCAATTTAACTCAATTTAAAATTTCTAATTCATTTAAAATTTCAATTCCAAATTTCAATTCATATTCATTAAGGTTTAAATCAAAAATCGATAAGAAACTGATGAAATACGAAGTAAAAATTTTCTACAACGATTCGTAGGGCCATCATCACATCGAAACTTCTTCTTGTAACTGTCACGAAGCAATCAAAAGAATTTAGAAATGAATCAAAGAAAATTTGATAGAGAAAGATTGTTTCCACCGTTGTTACAGAGTATCGACCATTTATAGTCGTATCCCCCTTTCCTCTATCTCGTTTTCTTCTTGCACTCATACTCACTATCAGTGGATAGTAAGAGAATTTATTGAGGCATTCAAACAGATATCTTAGGGTTATAGTCATTCTAGGGATACTTCACCCTATCTCTAATGAGCTACTTAATGTGTTATACTCCTGAGCTAAAGTTTTACCTTAGCTCTTATACCACGTGTGACGAGTGTGAATTTTTCACGCTCGAAAATTGACATCCATACTTCATATCGTATTCTAATGCCATAGATTAGACCGTTCAAATCCGATTCACCGGAGCTTATAACAACATTAAGTAAACAATCCAGCGAAATATAAAGAATAATACATTGATATACAACTTTGATACAATATCTGATACAACAGATGATCCAATAGATATCAATATACATCAGAGATATGATACAATAAAATAGCAGCGGAAAACAAAATGATAACACCAGCAGTGGAACAAATAACTCTAATATAGCCTTCAAGGAAGGACTCCAAAAACTGCAACTCCATTTCCAAAATCCAATCCGGCAGTAACTCGAACTCTCAATAAGTATGCACAAAGATAAGCGAATGCAGTCTGATCCAAAGACGGAACTAACTCCAGATAATCTACTGAACCTACCTATCTGAAAAACTCAACTCTAGACTGCTCGTGTAGGAAAACTTTTGAGCACCCAGAGTTTAGGAAAGAAACAATAAACTCCGGATCAGTCATGGTACTGGTGTGAGCAACAAAAACAGTTTATCTTTTAAAACAAACAAAGAAATATTTTAAAATCAATTCGCAATGCTTTTAAAGATGAAACTACCATAAGACCTCCCGCCACACACACAATGCAAACGCAGAATTGGAGGAGATTTCTTCTTATGATAGTCAAACATGCTTGATACGCGATTTCCTTGATATTATTACTATAAGTGCAAAGTGAAGAAAACATTTCGAAAGTAGAATATAAATCTTAGCCAACCTACGACCATTATCGTATGCCTACTATAGCTACCATCTAAACAGTGGTGACCACCATAAGTAAATGGCAGGTTCTACAACTAAAACCGTACATGGTTTCGTATTGGGAATTGGATTTCCAACAAATGGTCAGGCAAAGGAATTTCCCATTGCCACATGAGAACGCCTCTGGAAGGACGTTCCAGAGAACCAAACTGGATCTCTGCCAACACAAGGCCGGGTTACCCCTAACTGGGTAACTACTGACACGAGTATGCCATCTCCCGGTTGTAACCAACCTTTAACCGGGGACCCAACAACAAATCACAAAGTAATATATATATATATATATATATATATATATCTGCGATATCAACATAAGTTAAGTATCTAGGCTCCATATCATGATACCACTTCTATCCAGAAGGAAATGCACATACCCTAAGGGGTGCTACCCCAATAACCTTGCTGCATCTTTCCCGTTTTGACCATTCCGGGGTGTGAGGTTCGACGAAGTCTCGTCCACAAAGCTACGCTGTATACAAAGCCATGCTTCGATCAACAAATGATCAGCAACACTCAGCATGCCACATTACCAAATTAGGAATATATCGCTGATAACCTTCAACTACATAACCTCTAAGGGTGTTAAGCTAAGAGAATAAATTCTCCGCCACCAACGGAAATATATTTGAAAGAAATCTGCTTTATATCTCAATTTGTAATGTCAGACATACAATCCATACAAGTCTTTTCTGGGTTCGAACAGAACCGAAGGCACTTCCAAAGAAGTCCTTGTAATCCGGGAATTCACAATCCCGATCGGACTTCCCATCACTTAGGGAGTCTCTATACCGGCACGACTCGGTGCAGAGGCAATCGATAGGTCATCCTATCGCTCTCGCAAATACTCGGTCTTCATCATCGGTCTTCAAATGCTATCCATAACGTCGAATCACATATTCGTAATGGGTTATACGACACAAAGGTCTTCTCCCGACTAAACCGAATAGTGAGCGCAATATTTAAAACATATGGATATGGGATTTCAATTAAGTCACAACTTAATAATACAACTTTCTTTCAAATGGTTTAAATCAATTACCATTTCAAATCTTTTAAACAAAAGATTTACTTCATAAAGTTCACCTAGTTTCACAAAGATTCATTCCCGGATTTCAAAACAATTTCATCTTAATTGGATTAATTCATTTAAATCTTTAAATCAAGATTTATCTTATAGCTTTCAAACTCGTTTCCAAAGATTCATTCATAGCCTTTCAAAAACAATTCCAATTCAAGTTGGATTAATTCATTCGATCTTTGAACCAAAGACTCATTTAATAGTTTTCAAAACAACTCGATTCCATTTTAAATTTGAAACATTTTTAACACAATTTGGAAATCCTTTCTTTAAAATGAAAGCTATTATTATTTGAAAACAAGTAGTTTTCGTTTCGGAGAAATTCGATCTCATTTATACAAGTTAAATCTTTGGGTTAATTCAAATTCCAAAAAGAACAATACTTTAAAAATGGTTTGACTCATATGTATAACTAGTATAATATCGTCAATCTCTAGTTTCAAATCATAGAATTCATTTTCAAATCTTGAATCTAAGTTTAAATCAAATTATTTAAATTCCAAAACTTAATCAAGTAATTTTAGAAAAAAAGTTTATCTTGAAATTTCATTCCAAAAGCTTTTCACATTTATTCCGATTCCATTTCCAAAACTTTTGAATTAAAATATTCAGATTTAAAACTATTTCAAACATCTGTGACTTAACCGATTTCCTCGTGAAATCCAGAATTGTGTGTGTGTGGTGTGGTCCAGGGATTTAACACAATAGTGCAACAACATTCAACCATTACAGATTAAAACACAGAAAAATAGTTGATAAGCGATATAACTATTATGCTATCGCTCATTCACGGATTCACAGATAACATACAGATGTATCATCAAATAAATGAATAAATTATACATAACACAATCTACAGAACAAAATATCACAAATCAGATAGGGCAGTAAATTCAAGGCATCTCATATAATACAATCGTTCATAAGTAAGATCAAGAATTCAATAAACATTTATAAGTAGGATTAATTAATCGTTTAATCCTAATTAATTCAATTTATTCCCAAGTAAATTTATTACTTATAAATTAATTATCAAATTCTAATTGATTAATTACAAATCATTTGATATAAATTTATTTATCAAACACTTTAATAAGTAAGGTTACTCTTAATTCATCACATTAATTTAATTAACCTTTAAATAAATTAATTACTTTAATAATTTAATTATTCTCAAATTAATTACCAAATCAATTTATCACATTATCCTTAAATTTATTATTGCTTAATCACTTGATACATCAACTTTAATCATTGATTAATATTTTATTAAAAATCCTTAATTTACAAATTTATTATTCCTTAATAAATTAATTTAAACCTTTAATTACTTATTTAATTAGTCCAATTCATCAATTAATTAAATAATAAATTATCCATCTTGATTAACATAATTTAATGAATTTCAAATCGTAAAATCTTCCTTGACTTTAAGATAAACCTCATTCTTATAAATGATTACATTTTTATTATAAAAGGGGTTTTAAAACAATTTCCATTTCAAGTTTACTTTTAAATTTCAACTTTATCGAAGTAAAAAAAAACAATTCAAAAATCCTTTTAAATTCTCATTTTAAAGAAATACTCATTTTAAAAAGAAGTTTAGAAGATTTTGAAACCAATTTCCTTTCATTTAAAAAAAACTAGAATACATATTTAAAACTGCAACTCACATACCCGAGCCTAACCCTCAGGCAACTCGACCTATCTCTCGAGTCACTCACAAGCCCTCACGAACCCAGCTCCTTCGAGTCACTCACGCTAAAAACTCGAGCAACGTCCCGAGCTTCCTTCTTCTTCCCCAAAAACGCAACCCACAGCCAATACCCAAAACCCAAACGTGCACGTGCACGTGTACAACGTCGGCCATCACCACCAGTCTTCGCCACCTCCTCCAACGCATCAAACATCATCGCGGCAACACACTTCGACCATCACACTATCACCATCGGTCAGAAATCGAAATTCGAACAGAAAGTCAAAACCTGGAAACCAAAAAGAACAGGTGCTCCTCAAACCTGTCACGGCGTCGTTCTCCGAGCTCCTCCGACCGAAGGTCACGAAATTTCGGCCATGGCCTCGCCTACCACCCCGCTACCATCCACCAAAGCCCATCACACTCGATCCATCAATGGAAACGAACGAATCCAAGAACGAACCCTCGTCAAAACTAGGGTTAAAATTTTCAAACACAAGCCGCTGTCGCCACCGTGGCCGTGGCCATCTACGACCATTTTTCCAGTCACCCCCATAGGGACCTCCACCACCTCACATAACCCCGACCACCCTTGACCTCGCGATCACCGTAAATACTCGAACACAAGTTTTCTAGACAAACTCAATGTAACGACCTGCAAATCCATACCCCTTGAGTTCACACTATTCTACAACAATCAACTCAAGTTGTACAGAAATACGAACCATTTTAGGTTAAAGAAGAAGAGGTAGAAGAAGAAAATAGAAAACAACAACAGAATCTAACCATCGCAGCGGAATAAAATATAATAGATAATAAATAATCTTTACTCAAAATCAAATATCTCTGTTTATATATTACATCATCAGAGTACATCAATCATAACTCAACATCAATATCATACAATGGATACACAATAACTCATGATACACAACAACTCAAACAACGGAATATATATATATATATATATATATATATATATATATATATATATATAACAAGTATGAATGTACGTATCGTCATCTTGCCCGTCTCCTGAGCTCCACAGCATCATAACCTGTATCCTATAATACTCGGTCTGACCCGAGCATTACAGTTAAATAACACCCGAGTCAGTCTGGAATACCAGCGTGAGAAAATCACACCCAATTGATTATTAAAGTTTCAAAAATCCTTTGAAAACAAAAGCATCTCGTAAGACCACGCCACAAATAAACATGTCGGGTTTTTACCTTACGATAGCTAAAACAATTTTTATAGAAATCCTCTGGTATTATAATAGGGTCTATATACAAATACTTATAAAATAGCCGAAATTGTTACATGATTAAATTCCAGCTACTAGCCACAGAGTGGGTAATACAAACAAAACTCGTACAAGGCTCGTAGGGAGAATGGATTTCCAACTAATGACTAGGCACTGGGGTACCGCCTGTCACAGTACGGGGCCTAGATCACCGTACCGAGGAGTACGCCCGCTCCCCTGCAACACAAGGCCGGAACCATCCCTTACTGGACAGTCCCGAGTGAGATCACCCCACGGTTGGGATCAGCAACCGCACCACTAAGCCTAAATAATAAGAGACATCTAGACTGGACTGACGTCACCCTGCTTCGGTGCTACCCACCTAGCCTTGCTGCATATCCCCTGATTTTCAGTCATTCCCATTTGATGAGGCTTGAGGCTAAGTGTTACCTTTTTAGAATATATCCCTTAGAATGCCCATCGTCCACCTGACGATGTTTCACAAGTATTCATCCATACAAGTCCGTCCCCGGTTCGAACGGAACCGAAGGCACTATTCCTACTACATCCATTTTGAAAATATCCTCAGGATTAGTAGCGACTAGCCCTTGCACTTCACTGATCCATCTTCGAATCCAAAATCGTTTTCACGAATCATACAAACCGGATCGAAGTGGTTTTCGAAAAATAAATCTCGATCCCGGTCTCTTCGAAACGATCAACGTATTTGTCCAATATTGATAGTCGGTTATTTAACTATCAATTAATATTCAGAAATAACCATCAAACAATAAATAATTTTCCAAATTATTTATTAACCTCTCAATATCTTCACAAGATATATTTCTATTTCCAAACCTTTGAAAACTGTTTCAAAACCATTTTTCCTTACAGAATAATCTTTCCCAATTTTTCTATCTCTTCTGAAATCACCAAGCACAAAACTAGATTTCTAAAATAATTTAAAACACTTTACTTTGAAATATATTTTAAAACATTTATTTTAAAACTACTTCAATGATTTGTAAGAAAATACATACTATATGAATATTTGAAAATAAGGTTACTAAATAAAATATAAACTAGATTTTCATTTTTAAAAATGAAATACTATGTCACTCTTTAACTAATTGTTGTTATAATAGATTAAAAGGAAATACTTTCGTTAGAATTTAAATATTTAGAAATTGTAAATTTTTCAAAACATACTTCTTAAAACAACTTTAAACTTTTAATTTATATTTAAAAATTTATTTTGAAACATACTTGGTTATTCAGAGAGAAATTTCCAATCTCAATCGCTTAGATCAATTTTCCAAATTTATTCCTAAGTTATTCCATTTGAAATAAATTTCTTTACTTATTAGTTTATTTCGAAATTCATTAATTATGACTTTATTGTTATCTCAATTTGATTTTTAAATCCTTTAGCTGAAATATACAAATTTCAGGTTATTCCCAATTTCTTCTTTATTCTTCTTAAATAATTTAAATCCTAAATTCAAAATAAATGCTTTGTTCTTTAAACAAAAACATTGAAGTTTAAGTTTCATTAACTTTCTGTTTATTTAAATTTTCCTTACCTATTCAAAATTTATTTGTTAAAATTTAGAGTCACTTTATTTTCTTCCCAGTTCATTTATAAATTTATTCAACTTTTCTATAATTATTTACTTACAATTTCACTTCTTTTATTTCCATTTCCAAACTCTAATTATATATTTGGTAATTCATTATTGCCCGATCACAACAATCAAGCCATAGCATTCAATACTTTCACATATTTCACTACAGGAAAAAAATTAAATAAAGTTGAGGGTCCAGTTGGATCCCTCCAACCTATTCTCCCTGCATCCCAGACGTTAGCACAATATAAAATGCTAATTCCAATTACATATACCACACTACATCACATGAATCAATTCGACCAGTTCAAACAATTATTTAAATTTAATCGTTTAAATTTAAATTAACTGAGTGAGATTAACTCACCTTATTTCCATTTACAATCCACTTCAACTTTGCCTTGGATTCATTTTTTCTCTCTTCGACCTTGTATATAAATATTTTATAGTCTATTAATTATTTGAATAAATCAAACTGTAAATTTTTATTTTAAATAAATCTAATTAACCAGAAATTTAAATCCAACTAGTTTCCGTTTAAATAAATTACCTTTACTAATTTAAAACTATTTAGATTCAACTAAACAAATAAGTCATCTCCATCTACAAATGGAATAGGTATATTTACTTTATATTATATCTTTAACTGGTTACAAAATAATCAATACCAATTAAAATTAAACATATCCTCGGTTATAACTTCTATTTTCTGTAAATCATTTTCAAAATTTTCCTTTATTCCTCTAGCTAACAAATTCGTAGATTTAGTATATAGGTTTAAGTTGTACCTTACTGTGTACGTGCTGACAACGCGAGGCCTCAAATTCCACGCACGCAACGCCCTTGATGTCCCGCCACCACATTCAGCGACCACACCCCATATTCGTCTTCACTCGCGAGGAGCTCGAACTCGCTAAGATCGCGACTGGCCTCTCAATGCTGCCCAAAATTCGAATTACACGAAACCCTAGTCGGCATCGTCGCGCTCGAGATATGAGTCTCCTCGTCATTCAACACGTGCCACTGAAGTCGCGCGACTTCGACCGTGAATGCAAGCTCGACCCAACCCTAACTCCATTTACGAAATCGAATCGCGAGCAGGATGAAAAGCTCGATCCCCTCTTCTTTTTACTGAGGGTTTTGATTTGGAGGAATTTTAGGCTTCGGCACTTTTTGTTTGTTTTTTTTATACGAAGGTGGAGAGGAGGAGTGGGGTTTGATTTGGAGCAGATAGCGAAAAGAAGATGGTGATTTTACTTTCGGCCATTAATTTTTTTGTAGATCTGTGTTTTGATTTCTTCTTGCTATATGAATTTCTTTCGTACGGTAATGAAACAAGGGGAAAAGAAAAGAAGGGGTACGAAGGAGACAAGGGTAGCAGAATGTACGTATTGTCGAGTAAGGAAAATAAATATATTTTATTTAAATTTAAATTTGTTTCAAAACAAAGTTCAACTTGTTTATAAATCGTGTACCCACACAACAGCTCCAATTACTACAAAAATTGAAATGCGATAGTAAAACAATATTACGGACTCACTGAAACTGGTTTCATTGAATTCCGAGACAGTGCCTCGGAAGGCTATTTTTTTTTAAAATCAATTTAAACTACAAAATTTTAAAACTGAACAAACCACTGTTAATTTAAATTTTACAAATTCTATTACCCTCGTTACTATCAATATAAATTTTACAAGCCTTCAAATTATATTCAACAGGTTTAAAATTCAAGATTCAACAATTTACTCAACTTCTAATAATTAAATTTTATTATTTAATTATCAAACAAATAATGATATTTGTAATTCAATGGTTTAATTATCAAATAATTGATGATATTTGAATCCGAGTTAAAATTTAACATTTAAATAATCAAAATCAATTGAATATTCCAATTTCAATTGCTCAAAAATTTCGAGTCATCACACTCAAATTCCTCTCAAATCTTAATTCCAAAAATCTAAATCTTCGTTTTAAAAAATCATGGTAAAATGTAAGCATTCAGGCTGCGTTTCTGAATTCATGTTTTAAGGGGTTTGAATTTTGGCAAAAATTCAAGTTTGCTCAGTTCTTTGTTTTCCAGAGGCAAGCCAATAGAGTTTAACTTAAATAATTTTTTTTAAAAAACTAGTTTGTGATCAAACGAACATCTTTTGTTTTGATCCTGAGTCTAAATGTTTAATAGATTAAGTAGAAATGGATTTTCAAATCAGTCTTGTTTTTGAAAACTCCAAACAGAGAACAGAGAAGAGTAACAGCCTGTACACATAGGCTTCCAATATTCACAGGCATATATATATATATATATATATATATAAATTTAAGCACACTCACCCACATACATAAATGAAATCAAAATTTCACTTTTTAAATTTGTTTTTAGAGTGAGGTTACTCACCTTCCAGATCATGTTGACTCCTGGAGTTTACAAGTTGAAGTCTGGGTTATCTTAAGCTTTTGTTTTGTTTTTAAATGAATCGAACCTATGAAATGATTTATAAAAGAAACCCAAATGTGCAGCAGCTGTACCACTACTGATCACAAAGATTTTGGTTGTACTGAGATGTTATATTTTTTTTTTGTTTATACCCTTGGCCAAAGACTTTTCTAGCTTTGGTGACTGATAGGCATCTATATTATATGCTAAGATGTCTTGCATTAATTACTTGTACAATATATATACACTTCCCTCCTTTATTCTAGTTGTAGAAAGTATGTGAAGGTATGGTTTTGATTATTTTGTATCTTATTTATTTTGGTTTCACACTTGAACATTCTTTGATGTCTTGTATTTTGTTTGTATTTCCTTGCTTTGCTGGTGTTATGTTTATATTTTTTTTTGGTCATATACTTTGAAATCTAATGAAGTTCTTTTATTATTATATTGTTAGATTTTATTTTGTTGTTAAATCTTATCTAGTTTATTTACTTTATAGTTATCTTATACCTATATATATATATAGACACTTTTATTCCCAATTTAACATCTATTATCATTTAACTCTAATACAAATTATTTCATTTTTTTGAAATTCGAATTGACATCAATTTTAAATATTTTATTTATCTGGTATCCAAAGTACATATATATATATATATATATATTATTTTTTATAATTTAATATAGAATTTATTTGAATCGGGGAAACTCGCATCACTTTATTAATTAATTTCACAAAATTTTCATTTAAAAACTAAATTAATTAGCAATTTAAATTCATAAAAATCTGGGGTCGTTACAACCATTGAATTTCTCTAGTCGAGAGCTTCAACATATAGTTTTTTGAGAATTTTCTGAGGCCTTTGAATTTTTGACTTTGGATCTGATTTGAATTTGGATCTAGAGTTTGCATCCATTGAGGAAGAGGGAGAGCCGATGAAATGAACGCACAAACAAATGGGAATAGAGGGAGGCTTGGGTTTATAACTAGATTTATATAGGTAGGTTATAAATAGAATAGATGGATCCGATAAACAAACGTGCTGAACGATAATTGGCCCAAAAAGCCCGTTCTGACCCCGGAATAAAATTGGTTAAACCCATATATCCTAATAGGTGTTTTAAAATATTCTGAAAGCGATGGAAAAAGATTCACGTTCAAATTCGATCGTATGAAGAAGTTATGATGAAAACAATATTTCCAAATTGATTTTCAAATTGATTTCAATTAAATCGATTTCAAGGCGTTTCGCGTTCGTATGATCAAATGACAAGTCCGATCGCTACGAATCTTGAAACCCTACAATAATTCCCTGATATGGACCCGATGAAACTGGTTTCGTCGGAATCCGAGTCCGTGACCAAAATAGCTATTTTTATATTAATTAAATAAATTAAGAATTAGTAAATAAATCCAATTTTTTATATTTCAGTTTTAGAATTGGAAATTTTATCACACAATAATTCTCAAACATTTAAAATGATTTAACAATTTTTAAATGTCAATTTATTAAAGATTAAATCAATAAAAATTTCCAATTTCATAAAATTTTAAAATTGTGGATAAATCTCTAAAATTCCCCTTTTTATTGAATTACCCTATATTTATTCCATTCATAAATTTCAAATATAAGGGTTTACCATTGGATTTAAACTTATCACATAAATATTTCTAGTTTTCAACTTAATTTTAAAATTAACGTAATAACTACACATTTGATTTTTATTCATTTGCAATAAATCCAACTATTATAAATTAAATAAATCAACTCACTATTAAAATTCACATTCTATAATTCATAATCTTTATCACCTTGATTCACTTATAACATTTAAAATTCCTTAAACAATTTCCTATCTCAAATCTTAAATGTATATTATTTCACCAATTATAGTAATTATTTCAATTTCTTAAAAAAATCTATTTATTACGCTTTAATCCAATTTATTTAAATAAGTTTCCAATTAAATGGATTAGACTCAATTCCAACTTTTCACTTACACTTAAGTTTAGGTTAAAATTAATTTATAACGTATTACTTCCCTAGTTATTACTTTACAACTTCCTGTGTTGATTTCACAATTAATCACAATAATTAAAGTAACGCTTAATAAATACGACCCTATAATTTCTCAACTTTTAAACGAACGTTATTTCACTTCCCATTAGTGTAACATTCATTTATTTTATTATCACTTATTACAAATTCTAATTCCATTAACAAATAAGTAGGTAATTAATAATATACGTTAAATTTTTTGAATTAATCTCTATTCATTATTATTGACTTTAATTTAGCATTAATTACCTTGCATTAACATTGTTACTTAAAATCCCTATCCAATTTCAATTAATATTCTAATGAATACATTTAATTTTTTTCCGTTATGTTATTAATTACATCTAATTATCTTTATTGGTAAATGAGTGAATTTACTAGTAACCCACTATTATAACCTTTAATATAATTGTATATTTTTACTCTTCACAACCAACTACTACCTATCATATTATCTCGCCCATAGATACAATAATTTCAATTTTTCTTATTATTATATTCCATTTACTAAGTCATAACATTTTAATTAATTTATTACATTGAAATGTTCATTCAAGTTTATTAATTATTACTTGCAATAACGTATCCTTAATTAAAATCAATTACTGGAACAATGTGTCTTTACATTAACTAATTCAATGCCTACCCTATATTTTCCATATTCAAATTATATCCAGGTATAAAACTTACGCTATTTCGTTAATTGAAATTTATTCAAATTGCTAGCAAATTGGTTTTAAGTTACCATTTATATAATTTAATTTAGCGTTCATTACAATATTTGTTTATAAAGTTTTTATTTCTACAAAACTTAATTATAAAACTCATTAATTTAACCAAATTAAATCCACGAAATTTACGGATCGTTACACTCTCCCCCACTCAAAACTTTTCGTCCCCGAAAAGGAAAAAGAAGGGAGAAGGAAGAATCAAATAAACAATGCATCCTATTTAAATATTAACTTATAAATAATAATTTACAAAAGTTATCACTTTATATAAAATATACCCATTTTATAATCATTATTTCCTTTTTATATTTAAATAAATAAAGTTTGGAAAAATATTCCAAATAATTTCTAAGTCCGAAATTTTACGAAAAATTTCGACAGAGTCTCCTTTGTACGGAGAGACTCGGGAGAAAATATAATATCAAAATATAATAATTATTTTACATATATTATCCAAAATATAATATCCCAACCCGGGAAAATATATAAAATAGCGCTATAAACCGTAATCCGAAACATACCTATCTGTCGGGCAATTTATGCTTAATTTATAAAACCAAAACCAGTAGCAATTGCTTCCATAACCTGCATTTTACTTATATAATCCAAAAGGTTAACAATTTATATAAAGTGAAATATTTATGTGGTTCCAATCACTAACTACAAATCGATACAACAACCATCCATTTCAACACATCATACACAACAAATAGTTTTACGGGTTCAAAACTTTTAAATTATACGGAATGAAGAATAAACTACTAGCGCATCATTTACTCAACAGTCTTAGATAAATCTAAATAGATTATTCATTCACCCAAACCCAATTTTAAAGTATCTTACCCAACAACCATAACCAACGACAACAATTCGAATCAACTTTGCTTATTATTAATTTTATTTCATACATTAGTTGTTTAATTTCCTTTCTTTTCATTCATTTCAGTGATTTTTCTTCATTTATATAATTGTTTACCTTTTTTTTCATTTATTTCTTCCTATTTTATTTATAAATAACTTCAACCCATTTACTTAAGTTTACAATTTCTCTTTATTATATTACATTCATTTATAATTGCATGACCTCATCTATTTATTACTTAAGTTTATAATCATCTATATGTCATGCTTACCTTTTATTATATTTACTTGGTAAAATTTCAATTATAACTTAAGTTTATAGCATTAAATTCTCATTTAATAGCGACTTCATTGAATACTTTCATTATTTCAAAATTTCTACTTGTATAGTATTCTATTACAATATCCTATTAAACATTTCAACTTTTAATATTTGGTAAGTTATATATGTTATTTAAGGGTGTAATTGAAAGTTATACAAGTTTCTCATTTCTTTTAATTAATTCATTGTTCAATAAATCTTTACCTTTTGTCTTATAAGTTACCATTTCAACTTCCTTTTTATTTCCTTTATAACTTAGCCTTGAATCTCTTACCTAAATTAAAGGTTTCAATTTATTAATCACTTAACATTTATTTCACTACAATAATTGAAACAATTAATTAACGGAAATTTGAGAATTTAATACCGGGTTAAATTTCAAATTATTTTAAAATAATAGATAAATATATTCTTACAACTTATATATCTCTAATTATATTTCAAAAAAATCAAAATTTATATATTTTTCAAAAATGAATCTGTAGTAGAACTACTACAATGGCCTTCCCCCTTCGAAACTCGAAAATGAAAGTCGATGATGCGACCGCCATCACCGAAATTATTTTCCAGCGACAGAGAGGAAAGTACAAAACTTATTTCTCCAAAATCTTCTTTAAAACAATTCTTTCGAATTATAATAAATATTTATATCAGAATGTACTTATAAACAATATTATTATATTCCAAAATTTATTCGAAAAAATCAAAACCCCGGATTTTAAGTTCTAAATTTCCAAATTTCATTTATTTTACTTCTCAATCTTATTTCTATTATTATTTATACACTTTATTACCTAACAACAATCTATTGCAGCCAAATATAGATATCATTTGAAAATTCATTTTATATATAGAAAATATAATAGGCAAAATTATTTCATTCACCTATATTAAAATAAATATTATGTCGGTCTATCCTATTAAGTGTTTAGAAATCCCTATTGATGTCATAGCATCCCATGCACCAACCGGAATTTATAAATACAAAATGGAACAGATTAACACAATATTAAAACCTTTTTATAACACTAACAAATACACTCTCTCATATATATACACTCAGCGACTCCCATAGGGTTCTATTACCTCATTAGTAAAGAGTCAAACCCCACAAAGCAAAGGTTTATCGCTAAACCAAAGCTCTGATACCAGATGTAACATCCCGCCTTTTTGCACACTTTAAATCGACACACGTGCCAATTCAAACGATATGGAAGGGCAGATTGTTATGGGGTAAAGAAGAAAAACGAGAAAGAAATAAAACAAAACAGAATTTCACAGCGGAAGGATAAAATATAATAATAAATATACAGTTCATAAAACTGTTTACAAAACATTTGATTCTTCTTTATACAATAAATATCAGTGTTCACATACCAATAATATCAATGCAGTGGAATTAAATAGTGCAGTGGAATAATATAGTAGATAGTAGTACTACAAATCTTCGTCTTCGTCCTCCAGAATAAAATCTTCAAATCCTGAAACGCTCGGACTGACCCGGGCGAATTGAAAGGACAAAACACTCGAATCAGAACTAAAAGATCTTATGTAAGTTAAATTAATAGAAAAATATGAGTGCAGTAACTCAAAAGATGCTCGGGATTCACATCTCTTAAGGATCCGTTAAACTATTTACTATGTAGTATATTTCTCTATTATAATAGTGTCTAATTTAAAATAAACTTACTTTTGAATAGCATTAAGGGGTTACCCATATAACACTTAACAGAAATAATGCCAATAGTATATACAGTACCGTAATACCTCCTGATCGGGAGGCTACCAGAGGATACTCCATAGGTACGACACAAATAGAAACTCGTAGTAAAGGCACGGTATGGTAGGTGACACGGCACAACTAGGCAATGCCAGGGTAGATATACCAATTACGCATCTGGGCTGGTGAAAACGCGCAGCGCGCAGTTACCGCCCACCTCGAACAAACTCCCCTAAAATCAAAAATAAAGGTGGCCACCGAATCAATCCAAAGTCAAAGTATAGTATCGAAGAGGAGTGTCCGATCAGAGGAATGACCTCATTTGCCCGAGAATCGCTCCTGTTTTAGCCACCTTATGCCAACTCACGGGAGTCGGGTCAACGTATTTACCTCAAAGGAAACGCCGCCACCATCCTACTTCGTTCTGGAATCTCCACCTCGTACACGGTTGTTAAAGTGGTTTTCGGAGTTGGTAGAGAGTATGACAACTTCCGATCCCGGTCTTTTCAACAACCAAACGTTATTATAACACCGCAGTCTTTAAAAATAGTTTGTACTTTAAAAACCAGAATATAATTTACCATTGCAAACCCATAAATACGATATCAATTCCATTTCCAAAACAAACTCATTTTGATATTATTTTTGTAAAACCTAAATCAATGATATCATTTTATTTCAAATATATTTCTTTTCCAAATCATACTGCTTTAAATTTTCTAATATCTGGAAACCAAACATTTAAATTATAACTTTCAAAACACAATACTTCTAAATTCATAGCTTTAAAACCATAATTTCTAAAACTTGAATAGTTTGGATATCCAACAGTATATAGAATAAAATGGTTTAAATTTAGATTTACTTTGTAAAGTAAAATAATTTCCATGACTTTACAAATCTATTCTTTAGATAAAGTCTAAACCATACATTTAAATTTCACCTTCAGTTTCCAAAACCACTTCAATTTCAATATATATCAAATTTGAGTATTAATAAATTTCAAAGCTAAGGTTGGAATTTTATTCTTTCAACAAATTCACCGTTCAATTATTTAGCCTTGAACATTTGCATGATAAATCCATAATCATTTATATAAAACTCAAATTTCCTGTAACTAAATATTTCCTTCCATTTATTTATACGAGAAATATTCGTTTAATTTATCTTGAAATAAAATTTCAGTTATAAATATCATACCTATAAAATTTCCAAGCTTTCATAAGTTTTACATCAACTTATGGAGTTAAATTTTTAAATAAGCTAAATTCCAAATAAATTTCGATTTTACTTCCAATCTTAATTGATTTGAATCATTTAAAAATCTATATATACATAAGATCTTAAACCTGTATTTAAACTTATAATATAAATGATCAAACTCCATTTTTCTATCTTATTCATTTTTATTTAACAGATTATACATAGCTTAAATTCAAAATTTTAACTATATATGTATATATAAAATAATATTTATATAATGTCAAAATTTAATATTCATTAAACCGTATCCTATCCAAACCATAAAAATCATTTCAAAAATAATTTTATATATATACCGCGGTGCCTGTATATAATTTTCTATCCTATGGTCAAGTGATACGGATATTTATCATTTCAATCTGCAATTAAAAATAAAAATGCGGTTGTATATCATTTCAAACGACAATCCCGAATGAAATGAAAATGCATAATAACTTTCCGTTTATATAAGATAGAACACATCATCTATTCACCCAATATCAATCATCAACCAATTTATTTCAATCGTCATCAATTTAAACAAACATTAATATATAGAATATAAAAATAACAGATATCAACGAACAGTTTATATTCAATAGTAAATTAATAATTGTTAAATTGAAAGTTTATATGCAAAATAAATAAATTTAATTGTCTATTTATATGCAATAATAAAATTAAATAACAATTTAATTTTAAATGAATGCAATCTAACTGAGATGATGAATAAAATATGCCAAACAGTCATAAATGAATTTCTACCCATGTCACAAATCCATTTAACAAACATAAGAAAATTTAGAAGTTGTGAGTGGGTTAAAACACTCACCTTTTGAATTTAAATTGAATAAAAATTAAATTTAAACCCAAAAATTTGACAATCTCCAAATTCGTCCAAACTAGCCTCAAAGTGTCCGGAATTCCAATATGAACCTAGCGGAGAAAACCATGTTTGAATTGGATCACGTACGTGAAAGACTTAGCGATAAAACGATTTGAAATTTGAAAATTAGAATAAATAAATAAATAACAAAACTCATCCTCACCAAATACTCTTTCCACGTGTTAACGCTAAAATTTGAACGCTAACACCCCGGTGTGTGAATTATCGTTGTGAAAGCACCACCCGTTGGTACGGGACAAAGTATAAGCAAAGAAATCACAGAAAAGCCATAAAAGACACAATATTTATAGTGGTTCGGCTTAAGATCTAGCCTACGTCCACTTAAAAGCTCTTTATTGCTGATTTGGTTACAATTCTTTACAATCAACTCCGATTACAACACACTTAGACAAATAGCTTAAACCCCGATGTAGAAGAATCCTCCGAATGCATGGCGAATGGGTTAGATTTCCTCTTGAGATTTGTTGAAATGTCTTTCGTGATTGGAGTGATAGAAGTGTTGTTTGAACGTTGCTTGAAGTAGAGACAATGGCAGAGTAATGGCGTCTAGGAAGTGAGCCCCCCAAAAGTCCCCTTATTGCTGAAAGTGGTCATGTATTTATAGGAGTCGTCGGTCTTGAGTCGTGAGTCGTATCCGACTCATTGTTAACTCGCGGCCGAGTCAGGTTGAGTCGTGGACGACTCAACAGGTTGAACCCCCCTGCTTCCTACCAGAGCGCCTTCGATCTTCTTAATATAGCATAAGTCTTAAGTCGTGACCGACTCAGGATGAACCGTGACCGACTTAAGATGAGCCGTGACCGACTTACATACCACGAGTCAGCAGGCAGCGGCATGGGTGTATCGGTATTAAGCTTGTTCCTTGTTCGCTTGAGTCGCCAGCGACTTATGATAGGTCGTTAGTCATCCTGAGTCGTTGAAATTCTTAGGTCGGTCTGCCCCATGAGTCGCCAACTCCATGAGTCGTTAACTCGTTGAGTCGGTACCTTTTCTGAGCTGTAGCTCGAATGAGTCGCTGGATCGGTCTAGGCCTTGAGTCGTAGACCCGCTGAGTCGTTGATCCATACTGCACCTTTAAGGCACTAACTCGCTGAGTCGTTGCCCTCAATGAGTCGTTGACCCATTGAGTCGGCAATCTCTGAGTCGCTTATCAGTTGAGTCGCTGCCTACCATAGGTCGTATATCCATTGAGTCGCTGATCTTTATGAGTCGTGAATCCTTCATTGGTTAGGTCGCTGACTAGTTGAGTCGCTGGCTTACTTCACTCTTTAATTCGTATACCGTTTTGGTCGGGGCGCTGCCCCGCACCCCGCCGGGGGCGCTGCCCCCTGGACCCCTGCGACCTGACCGGTCAGGTCGAACACCGTAGGCGGTGGCGTTGCCCCCGCACCCCCACCTTGGGGGGTTGGCACCCCCCCTGGACCCCCCCTCCGTAGGGGATCTTATCTGAAAATTCATTCAACAGAACTTGCTTTATTGGGAGGTTAAATTGACCATCCTTCGAGATGAACTATCATTGGCTTCTCGGTCGATTTTTGATATCACGGCCTTGCTGAAAAAGTGGAGTTAACACTTGCCCCTCGAAGTATACGCCTAGGGACTAGGTCGTGTGCTTCGATTCTTCTTAACTCGTGCTTTACTGAGTTGTTGAGCTTGTACTTAGGCAACTTTGCTTTGTTTCAACCTGAAGCTTTTTAAACTTGACCAATGCGATTCAATGGAACTTTGACCTAAACTTGCTGCATCTCTTTACAGATTATTTTAACAACCTGTTAAACGCAACATTTGCAGAAAAATAGGGCGAATATACCCATCACCGATTGCCCATATCGAGTGATGGATTAGATCAAAGAACTGGTATTTTACTGTAAGCAAATTAGTACGGTCTTGATGAAGTGTTGCGAATCAACTTTCTTGAATGAAGTATAAACACAAAGTTTACACAGTTATAACTGCTATCTGCATTGACACCGCACTTAATTTCAAATAACAAGCCTCGAATTTTTCTGAATTGACATATGCCAACCAGTATTATTTCAAGTATCGCTTTAATTACTTGTTATTTTAGTAGCTTTGCACAACACTTCACACGCTTTTTAGAAAACGTGCACCTTTACTTTTTAATATTCAGTTCTTCATATAGAATGTCTTTCTGATAAGAAGAGTAGTGGGGCAAACTGGATCTTTCCATTTCTGGGATTTTGAAAATCCGAGTTGTCCGGTACTAATTTCATCCTTTACTTTTGCAGCACTCCCATCCTCTTTCCGAATATTCCAGTCACAAGTCAATTTTTAAAAGATTAAGTGCTGTGACGGTTAAGGAGAGGAGCATTAAATTTTTTGCTGAACGATGAATTTTTGCACTAATTCGGATTTTTGCACTCTTTTTGGTCGACCTAGCTTCACGATGCCCCTGGTTTTCAAGCAGAAACTTCAGATGCCCCAGCTTTCGCAAAGGAACTTGCATCAATGGAACCTATTGCGGAAGCCTTATTGGTGTAATGTTTTACTCCATTTGACGGTGTGGCGTCATCCTTCTTGTTTTTCCTTTTGAAACCTGCACATGCATAACAAATTTTATAGAAACTTTTGTCTGTATTTGAGAATGTATTTATTCCACATTTTCATACAAGTTTCTTTATTCTCTTTGCATGATATTACAGTGAGCTTGTGGTACGTTGCTTGGGTTCTGCTTTTATTAATGTAGCAATATTATATTGCCCCATACCACAGCTCATTGTAATATTCTCCATTTTGAGGAGATTTTTTGGAGAACAATTCTTCTGTTTTTAGAAGACTTGTACTCTTACTTTAGGGAATAACTCTTCCATTTTGAGAAGGCATGCACTCTTTCTTTAGAGAATAATTTTCCATTTTTGAGGAAATATTATTCTTGCTCTGGTAGAGTGCGCCTTGTATTGGAGAAGCCTTTTTTCCCCTTTTTTTTTTGTTGCGCCTCGCTAGAGGGCTTTGATTTGACATTTCAACTCTGGAGGAGTGGGCATCCACAGAGATTGCACTTCAGCTCCGGTGAAATGTGCCTCCGAAGAGGTCTTTATTTGGCACTTCAGCTCTGGAGAAGTGGGCCTCCGAAGAGTTTGCACTTCAACTCTGGTGAAATGTGCCCCCGAAGAGGTCTTTATCCTCTGAAGGGTTGTGCCTTTGAGTAGGGCTTTAGTTTAAGCTTCAAACATGGGAAGCGTGCCTCATTGGAGGACTTTAGTTTGCGCTTCAAACATGGGAAGCGTGCCTCATTGGAGGACTTTAGTTTGCGCTTCAAACATGGGAAGCGTGCCTCATTGGAGGACTTTAGTTTGCGCTTCAAACATGGGAAGCGTGCCTCATTGGAGGACTTTAGTTTGCGCTTCAAACATGGGAAGCGTGCCTCATTGGAGGACTTTAGTTTGCGCTTCAAACATGGGAAGCGTGCCTCATTGGAGGACTTTAGTTTGCGCTTCAAACATGGGAAGCGTGCCTCATTGGAGGACTTTAGTTCGCGCTTCAAACATGGGAAGCGTGCCTCATTGGAGGACTTTAGTTTGCGCTTCAAACATGGGAAGCGTGCCTCATTGGAGGACTTTAGTTTGCGCTTCAAACATGGGAAGCGTGCCTCATTGGAGGACTTTAGTTTGCGCTTCAAACATGGGAAGCGTGCCTCATTGGAGGACTTTAGTTTGCGCTTCAAACATGGGAAGCGTGCCTCATTGGAGGACTTTAGTTTGCGCTTCAAACATGGGAAGCGTGCCTCATTGGAGGACTTTAGTTTGCGCTTCAAACATGGGAAGCGTGCCTCATTGGAGGACTTTAGTTTGCGCTTCAAACATGGGAAGCGTGCCTCATTGGAGGACTTTAGTTTGCGCTTCAAACATGGGAAGCGTGCCTCATTGGAGGACTTTAGTTTGCGCTTCAAACATGGGAAGCGTGCCTCATTGGAGGACTTTAGTTTGCGCTTCAAACATGGGAAGCGTGCCTCATTGGAGGTCTTTAGTTTGCGCTTCAAACATGGGAAGCGTGCCTCATTGGAGGACTTTAGTTTGCGCTTCAAACATGGGAAGCGTGCCTCATTGGAGGACTTTTGCCTCCGAAGAGGGCTTGTGTGTTTTCTGTCTGCTTGCCTATGCCTCTTCACCATCCGCTCCTTAGCGATTCCTCGTTATCATTTCCATAGCCATGTTCTTTTCTTTGCAAGTTATTTGTCTCTTTTCTAGAGAAATGCTCCTCATTGTTAAGTGAATCCATAGGGCAGACCCAAACTACCCAACAAGATGTCTGTTTGCACAAATGATCTTTGTCGGTTAGCGAGGGCCTGAAACCATCGCGTTGGGAAGGTGCCCTTTTGGTTGTATCAATTGTTCGTGAGGAACATTTCTTATGCAGGAATTCAATTTGGAACCTTTTCTGGCTTGACATTTATTTGCTCAATGACTTATAGGAATCGCTTTGCTTTGCGATGTGCTGACTAGGTAAGCTTTGCTTTGATTGCCTGCAATATTAAATCGACATTTTAGCAATATATTCAAGATATTTGGCATTTCGAAATAAAACAGGTCTTTTATAGTAATAGAAAACACAAGATTTATAGTTCCTATATTTCATTTGCAATGTTTTTACAATGACTTTTAATATGAGAATGATAAATCCATCATTCTTTTACAATTTGTAACAAAGCCTTAAAGTAAAACATGGATGCAAATCATTGCTGTCCCAAGCTTCTCGGGATCGAATCTCCGGTGTGAGAATAGGAACATTCTCTCCCTTCGGGGCTTTTCTTAGAGCATGAGCGTATCCTTCCATCCCATCATGATTCCTGCCCGCCGGGTGAGGGCCTCCCCTGAGTGGATGAGGATGGGTCATTCCTGTCTCTTTTGACATATTGCTGAAGTTTATTCTGTCTCAATAGTTCTTCAATCAAATTCCTTAAATGACGACATTCATTGGTGTCATGACCAGGTTGGTTGTGGAACTGACAGAACCTCCCATTATGCATAGCATTTTTCCCAACCTTCAACTCAGGTGGCTTAGGATAATCAAAAGCATCCTTGGTTGCGAGAAAGATGTTCTCCAGAGTATCAGTTAAGAGAGTAAAGTTTGAAGGTTTAAAGCGGCGAGCTTTCTTCAAGTCTCTCTGCTTTTTTCCACCATCGTTCTTCCTCTTCTGTCCTCTAGATTCTCTTTTATCAGAAGTATCACCGACATTCAAAATTTCAGCCTTGATTGCTCTTGATGTCGCAGGAAAGCTTTCCAAACGCATAAATTCATCAGCCTTCTTATAGAATTTCTCAAGTGAGTTTGGCTCCTTCATTTTTAGCCATTTACCGAATTCACTCGATTTATCGATAGCCCGCATTAGATAAGTCAAAACCATCCTTGGCTCTGCGTTCTCGACTTCAGCTAGGGCTATATTGAAACGATTTAAGAATGATCTGGTAGATTCTCCGGGGTTTTGTTCTAGACTAGAGAGAGACATTATATCCTTGGCTTTTGTAGCATATAGCCTGAACTGATCCTTGAACTTTCGTGTTAAGTCAGAGAATTGATCCACGGATCTAACTGGCAGCTTTGTGAACCAAAGTAAGGCCATTCCCTCTAAGTATACCGGAAAGTAACGACACTTGATCTCATCTGTTGCTCTTGCCCCGGTCATATGCCAATCATACTTGTACAGGAATTGGTTAGGGTCACTTGTCCCTCGATAAGCTGGGATGGTAGGAGGTACAAATTTCTTTGGAAACTCTGCCTTCAAGATTTTTTCGGTGAACGGTGTCTTACTTGGAGCAAACCCCCAATCGTTTTCATCCTCTTGCCTTTGCATGCTTTCTTTCATAATCGAGCGAACCATCCCTGATAGGTACTCCTCATCGTTCAGAGGTCTTGCCGGGCAGACGTCTGCGTCCGCTGTTCTTTCGGAAGTTTGCCTGGGCAAATCTTCGCGAACAGTTGGTTGCGGCCTTGAACCTTCAGCTTGGGAAGGTCCCCTTGCAGTGGTGTTGTCTGCTTTTTGAGGAATACCTTTCTCTTGGGGGTCACAGGCATCTTCAGCATAGATTGTTTCATTATCCTGTCGTTGGTGATTTGCCTCAAGTAGGGCGTTTAACCTATCCATAATCAAGGCATTCTGGGCATTCTGGGCTTCCAACTGCGCATTCTGAGCATTCAATTGCTGATTCAATCCCAAAACTACGGCGTCCAATTCTGCTCGTGTAATTCCAACACTCGGAGCTGCTTCATTTGGAGCAAGAGAAGTGGTAGTATTCTCATGAGCATCACCGGATCTATCTGATCTAAGCTGTCTTCCAGTAGCCATTATCTCGGATAAACTTCTAGTCTTTAGAGAGATTCTTTCAACAAACTTTCGCGAAGCAATGGTGAAAGTATTCTCCTGAGTTCAATTCTCAGTGAAAGCACCAAAAATGTTAACGCTAAAATTTGAACGCTAACACCCCGGTGTGTGAATTATCGTTGTGAAAGCACCACCCGTTGGTACGGGACAAAGTATAAGCAAAGAAATCACAGAAAAGCCATAAAAGACACAATATTTATAGTGGTTCGGCTTAAGATCTAGCCTACGTCCACTTAAAAGCTCTTTATTGCTGATTTGGTTACAATTCTTTACAATCAACTCCGATTACAACACACTTAGACAAATAGCTTAAACCCCGATGTAGAAGAATCCTCCGAATGCATGGCGAATGGGTTAGATTTCCTCTTGAGATTTGTTGAAATGTCTTTCGTGATTGGAGTGATAGAAGTGTTGTTTGAACGTTGCTTGAAGTAGAGACAATGGCAGAGTAATGGCGTCTAGGAAGTGAGCCCCCCAAAAGTCCCCTTATTGCTGAAAGTGGTCATGTATTTATAGGAGTCGTCGGTCTTGAGTCGTGAGTCGTATCCGACTCATTGTTAACTCGCGGCCGAGTCAGGTTGAGTCGTGGACGACTCAACAGGTTGAACCCCCCTGCTTCCTACCAGAGCGCCTTCGATCTTCTTAATATAGCATAAGTCTTAAGTCGTGACCGACTCAGGATGAACCGTGACCGACTTAAGATGAGCCGTGACCGACTTACATACCACGAGTCAGCAGGCAGCGGCATGGGTGTATCGGTATTAAGCTTGTTCCTTGTTCGCTTGAGTCGCCAGCGACTTATGATAGGTCGTTAGTCATCCTGAGTCGTTGAAATTCTTAGGTCGGTCTGCCCCATGAGTCGCCAACTCCATGAGTCGTTAACTCGTTGAGTCGGTACCTTTTCTGAGCTGTAGCTCGAATGAGTCGCTGGATCGGTCTAGGCCTTGAGTCGTAGACCCGCTGAGTCGTTGATCCATACTGCACCTTTAAGGCACTAACTCGCTGAGTCGTTGCCCTCAATGAGTCGTTGACCCATTGAGTCGGCAATCTCTGAGTCGCTTATCAGTTGAGTCGCTGCCTACCATAGGTCGTATATCCATTGAGTCGCTGATCTTCATGAGTCGTGAATCCTTCATTGGTTAGGTCGCTGACTAGTTGAGTCGCTGGCTTACTTCACTCTTTAATTCGTATACCGTTTTGGTCGGGGCGCTGCCCCGCACCCCGCCGGGGGCGCTGCCCCCTGGACCCCTGCGACCTGACCGGTCAGGTCGAACACCGTAGGCGGTGGCGTTGCCCCCGCACCCCCACCTTGGGGGGTTGGCACCCCCCCTGGACCCCCCCTCCGTAGGGGATCTTATCTGAAAATTCATTCAACAGAACTTGCTTTATTGGGAGGTTAAATTGACCATCCTTCGAGATGAACTATCATTGGCTTCTCGGTCGATTTTTGATATCACGGCCTTGCTGAAAAAGTGGAGTTAACACCACGTCACCCTCACCTTCACTAAACAAGCCGAAACCCTTTCACACTTCAGGAAACGCGCCGCCACTTCTATCATCACCCTACGCGTCGACGCTCGGCCCTAAGGCCGACCGCGGCCTCTCTACAGGATGCGCCGACCTCCCCTCGTCACAAGCTCCAACCCCCGAGTGCCCACGGCCATCTTCGATCGAGGAGAACCACCGACCTCCGCCCCTAAAAAAAAAAACCCTAATCGAATTAATTCGCCAAATCCCACCGTTAACAGGCCACGCGAACAGTCCCGATGCATGCCGCTCGACGATCTCTCCAACACCATGCCAACGAATCTTCGATCGGTCGTCGTTCATTTCACCGCGATGAACGACCGCAACTAATTCAACACTTTTTGGGCAAACGGTTGACCGATTCGAAAAACGAACCGCACCATTGAATTACTCTAGTCGAGAGCTTCAACATATATTTTTTTGAGAATTTTCTGAGGCCTTGGAATTTTTGACTTTGGATCTGATTTGAATTTGGATCTAGAGTTTGCATCCATTGAGGAAGAGGGAGAGCTGATGAAATGAACACACAAACAAATGAGAATAGATGGAGGCTAGGGCTTATAACTGGATTTATATAGGTAGGTTTGAAATTGAATAGATGGATCCGATAAACAAACGTGCTGAACGATAATTGGCCCAAAGAGCCCGTTCTGACCCCGGAACGAAATTGGTTAAACCCATATATCCAAATAGGTGTTTTAAAATATTCTGAACGCAATGGAAAAAGTTTCATGTCCAAATTAGATCGTATGAAGAAGTTATGCTGAAAACAATATTTCCAAATTGATTTTCAAATTGATTTCAATTAAATCGATTTCAAGGCGTTTCGCGTTCATATGATCAAATGACAAGTCCGATCGCTGCGAATCTTGAAACCCTACAATAATTCATTGATACAGATCGGATGAACTGGTTTCGTCGGAATCTGAGTCCGTGACCAAAATAGCTATTTTTATATTAATTAAACAAATTAAGAATTAGTAAATAAATCCAATTTTTTATATTTCTGTTTTAGAATTGGAAATTTTATCACTCAATAATTCTCAAACATTTAAAATGATTTAACAATTTTTAAATGTCAATTTATTAAAGATTAAATCAATAAAAATTTCCAATTTCATAAAATTTTAAAATGTGGATAAATCTCCAAAATTCCCCTTTTTATTGAATTACCCTATATTTATTCCATTCATAAATTTCATATATAAGGGTTTACCATTGGATTTAAACTTATCACATAAATATTTCTAGTTTTCAACTTAATTTTTAAATTAACGTAATAATTACACATTTGATTTTTATTCATTAGCAATAAATCCAACTATTATAAGTTAAATAAATTAACTCACTATTAAAATTCACATTCTATAATTCATAATATTTATCACCTTGATTCACTTATAACATTTAAAATTCCTTAAACAATTTCCTATCTCAAATCTTAAATGTAAATTATTTTACCAATTATAGTAATTATTTCAATTTCTTAAAAAAAATCTATTTGTTACGCTTTAATCCAATTTATTTAAATAAGTTTCCAATTAAATGGATTAGACTCAATTCCAACTTTTTACTTACACTTAAGTTTAGGTTAAAATTAATTTATAACGTATTACTTCCCTAGTTATTACTTTACGACTTCCCGTATTGATTTGTGTGACAACCCTGTATTTTTTTTTATATATTTTAATTATTTTGATTTAAAAAAAAACTTATTTTACTTATTTTAAATGATTAAATTTTATTACTTAGATATAAATCTTGATTTTATATGAAATTATAATTCCAAACTTGTGTAATTTGAATATGTTCCTGAAATGTTGATTTTGGTCAAAATAGTCAAACTTTGACTTTTGACTTAAAATTTTAAAAGTTTAAAATTATAAATTTTATCTTTTATTATGAAATTACATAAAATTCTAAGAACACCACTTTTCGTTTCGTTGAAAACGGAGTTAAAATGTAAAAGTTATGTACATTTCAATTTCTAGTATAATTTGTTTTATTGTGCAATTTTGCCTATTTTAAATTTTATAAATCATATTTTTCTTTCTTATATTTCTTTTAATATGAGCAGATATGTTAATTTATGTATATTTTCATCTCTAAATATTTTAAAAATAATAATAGGATTTTTCTAAAATTTACTATGATGATTTCCTATTTTTAAAAGGCTGTTTCCTTTTTCTGCTATTTTCTTCGTCTAAACTATATTTTAATTAAAATTTATTTATTTATTTTGTGAATTCATTTTATTTTGTGTTCTTATCTTTATTTATAAATATTTTTAAGTACATAAAATTTTTTCCAAGTTCATTGCACTTATTTTTCATATTTTCAGGACTAGTTGTAAATTTTGCTGTTTTATTTAATTAAACTATATATAATTAATAATTTATTTATTTATTATTGTTTATTTACTAAATTCTCGTATTTTTATCTGGATTTATATATATATTTCAGTTATTTAAAATTAAAAAGAATTTAGTGGAAATTTGAAAGGTTTTGTGACTCTTTAGTTGCTTAAGTCTCTTTGTTTTCCCACCTTTTCATTTTCTAACTCTTGCATTCAATTGAGGCCAACCATATCTCATTTCTTTCAGCTGATCACATATCATTTGCACGTAAACAAATGTCCTCCTTCATCTCCTAAAAACTCACGGCACTTCAAAGAAAAATATGGCTTCCATTCTCCTCTCATCTTCTTCCCTTTTCCATTTGTTTGCCTTGATTTTTGCCCTGCTTCTTCATGCTTTGCTCAGCCTAACCTCTCCACCATCAGCTCCACCATCTCCTCCACCATCTACAGCAGCTCCTCCTCCCCCTCCTCTGACATTAACCAATTTTTGCCCATCCATTGAGGTTAGCATCACAAACTTTGCACCAAACCCCTTGAAATTGCCTAGCCTAGCCATATACTCCACTATCTCCTTCATATCTTGCCTTGGCCACCTCCTATTGTTCCACCACCACCACGATACAACCTTTGACCCTCCACCTACCCACTGTCCAGACCTGAACCAGATCAGGCCGTGGCCTCCTCATGTTGAAAACTCCACAAAAATTGCAAGCAAACCCTTAAAACTAGCCTAGCCGAGCCTTAATGCCAATATCCTTTCACATACTCCTCTTGGCCACCCCTAGAACCACCACCACCAGCAACCACATGACCTTTGGGTGCTGCTATACCATCACTCTCCACTGTCTAGATCTGGAGTAAGCATAACCAGCCCAAGTGTGCCATAGGTCGAGCCAAATATGGACCAAAATCCTTGTTTATGCCTTGTAGTCATAGTTTCATGTACACATACCTTTGCACCATCATCAAATCCATGATACGCTGACCTGTTGCATCCAAACCTGATCCAAAACCATTCCATTACAGTGTTTTTCCAGTCTATAGCTGAAGCATACAAAGGTGAATGCAAGTGCAAAAGTTCTAGCTTTGAATTGTGTACTTATTCCTAGCATTGTTTTGTAATATCTTGGTTTATAATTCATGTTTGTTATTGTTTGTTTGATTTGTATTCAAGGGAATTAATCCTTGGCTCCTCCATTCGTATCTGTGTCGTGCTTTTGTGCTTGTGTAGATTCCGTTCGTGAAATTCGTTGTTGTGTCTCCAGCTCAAACCGGTGAGTTATTCTCACCAGACAATCTGTACCTATATAACTGATAAACCGACACCATTTGAATCTGTAAATGTATTGCATCATGTTATAACTGCTATATTATGATCATATGATGTTTACACCTGTTATTACACCTGTTATATCACTTGTTACTGTTTATTATGCTATTCTGTTTATTTATATCAGTTTATCACACTGCAAGTTCCCTTTTGATTAGAATCACTATGGGTTGAAATGATATATACCCGAACGGACTTTGGAATAAGGGAAAATTGTTATGGGCTGAAATGATAGGCCTGAATGATTTTCAAATCATTTATTTAACTTGGGATTGCGGGTTTGAAATGATAAAACCCGGATTTTTCTTTTTAAACTGCGGATTGAAATGATACATATCCGTATCACTTTACCTAGCGTAGAAAATTATATATAGACCCGTAGTTAATATATGTTTTCCTAAAATCTTTAAAGTTATTTTAGAAATGTAAATATTATATTATTTTGATTTAAATATAATTAAAAAGGATTTTTTTAAAATATTATTGATTTCATGAATAATTGTAAGTGAATTGAATTAATGGAAAAGTTAGAAATTTTGAACGTAAGTTATTTTGGAAAAATTGATTTAATTATAATTGGAAATTTAATTGAATATGAATTTATGATAATTTGAATATAAATTGAATTTAAAGTGATTTTATATCATATTAATGATTTTTAATAAAGCTGAAATGTGAAATGAATGAATATTTTAAGTTGAAATTTTGAAATATAACTAAAATTGGAAATTTATGAAATTGACTTGAAAGGGAAATTTTAGTTAAGTAAATAAAAATAAAAATAAGTTATATTTGAGAATTTTAACATAAATGTTAAGTTGAAATTTAATGTAGTGAATCTAAAATTGAACATTGCATTTTGATAAGTGAATTATTATTAAAACTTGATTTTTGAATGGAAATTTAACTTTATAAAATCATGAATTTGAGGAAAATTAAATGATGTTTATAAATGTGAAATGTATGATTTTATAAGTTAAAAAATGTTTTAAATAAAAATGTAATTGGTTGAGAAATTTTATTGAATATTTGAAGTTAATTTACTGCATTTTTGAAATTCTATTAATTACAATGTGAATGATATTAGAGCATTGTAAATGCTGTAGTTGACGATAATGAACTAAAAAGCTAAATTGAATTAAAAGCTATTATAGAAAATTTTTGTAAGTGCTATAATTTTTGAATTTAACTAAGTTTATTTGAAATTTAAGTAAACCCTATTACAACATTTTAAAATGTTGTCTTTTGTTAAAGTGAACTGTTTTGAATGTATTTTTCCGTAGCATTTTCTAAATGCCACGAAAGGTGAATCTTTACTGTTTTAATAAACTTAAGTGAATAAATGAACATTGAAAGTTGAAAATTTTGGAAGTTTAATAATTTAATTATTAAACATAATAACTTCATTTTAGTGATTAAAAATGATTTTTGGAATATAAACTGTTTTGAAATATGAATTGAAATGGTATTTTAAATTGAATAAAATGAATAATGATATTGAAATGTATGTGGTTGTGAAAAGAGATGATATTTTGATATATTAAATGATTGAAATGTGGTTTCGAAAAGATATGATATATTGAAATGATTTGAAATGAAGTTTTGAAAGATATGATATTCTGGTATATATTAAATGATTCGAAGATGAAGTTTTGAAAGTTATGATATTTTGAAATTAAGACGATTTGAAAATGAAGTTTGAAAGATGTGATGTTTATGTATTAAAAATGATTTGAAATGACTTGATAATTATTTTGATAAATATTGAATTTGGAAGATATGATGTTTATGTATTAAAAATGATTTGAAATGACTTGATAATTATTTTGATAAATATTGAATTTGGAAGATGTGATGTTTATGTATTAAAAATGATTTGAAATGACTTGATAATTACTTTGATAAATATTTGAATTGAAAGATATGGTATGATGATATATTGAAATGGTTTGGAAATGATTTAATCTTTATTTTGATAAAGATTTGGGTTGAAATGATATTTTATTTTGAAGTATAAAATATGTTTTAAAGTTATAACTACGGGTTATAATAACGATTGGTTGTTAAAGAGACCGGGATCGGATATTTTCTTATAGCCGGCCAATACCGAAAACCACTTTAACAACTGTGTATGCGGTGGAGATTCCAGAATGAAGTAGGATGGTGGCGACGTTCTCGAGGTATATTACGTGGACCCAACTCCCGTGAGTTGGCATATATGACTAAAACAGGAGCTATACCGGGCTACACAAAGGGTCGCACCCTTTCATCGAGCATGCTCCATCGGAAACCATTCTATTACTTTTGTGATTCGATTCGGTGGCGCCACATTTGATTCGGGGGTATTGTTCGAGGTGGGCGGAAGCTGCTGGCTTGCCGTCACCACCGGTCCGGGAGTGCAAACGGTGTATCCACCCTGGCATTGCCTCGCGTGCCGTGTCATATCCTTATATCGAGCCCACTACGATTTTGGTTTTAAAGATCCGACAGCGTTAAGGTTCACCATCCCCTTAACGCTATTTTCTATATGATTATACTTTACTGATTAGACACTACTGTATATAGCGCAATATACTACATAGTAAATAGTTTAACGGATCCTTAGAGGATGGGCGGTCCCAAGCATCTTCTAAGTTACTTGTACCTTTACTACAGTTCACTTGAGTTGGTTTACATTGTATAAGTATGTATGTCCTGACTCGAGTGTTTGTATTTTTATTTACGCTCGGGTCAGCCTGAGTTATTCACAGATTTGGATTTCCACTTTCTGGAGATTGGAATCGCTGGAGATTATCTACTTGTCATGTTTATCTTTTGAAACCTGTTGTTCCTTTCAGCGCTTGTATTAGTTGACTTCTACGAAGTGAGACTTCTTTTGTACCTTATTTCCTCTATTGTATTTTATGTAACTCTGATATTTTTATATAGTAGCTTCATGAACTACTATTTCTTTTGCTTCCGCTGCACTATTATTACTCTGTGTCTGTGATTCTATGATTTTTATTTACTGTATATTCTGAGATTTGCCAAATTTTTATTTACAACGCGGTATTTTGAGCAATTTAATTCCGGCATGAGTGTCTACCTATACACTTATAATGGATGCGAATGGTTGAAAATACCACGGTTGTTACAGTTGGTATCAGAGCTTTGGTAGCTCTAGGCAAAACTCAGCATATGGAGTAGATGTATTTACAGAATCCCTTTCATTCGAGTTGAATCTCTTTCTTTTGACTCGATTCCTTTGAATTTTGGAACGTTCCCTGTGGTTCCAAAATCCATTCTTATTCCCCGCTATTCATCTTCATTTGATTCTGGAGTATCCCATAACTCCACTTCGAATGATCTTTATAGTGAATTGGCGATCTCGCCAATCTCAAAAATTTTCTTGTAAAAGGGGTGAAACTCCTTTACAACAGCATCGATTCACCAAAGATTTTATATCCTCAGTTTAGATGCCAGTATCTCCTATTATCCAAAACTCTATCTTATGAGGTTGAATGTAGATTTACCCCAGAAAATCCACTTCGACCTTATACTTTAAGTCACGGTTGACCCGATTAAGGTTGCCCGTGATTTATATTAGCTAATCCACCTCCCTACTCTATATTTAATCATCTTGTCTTTTGTTTCCAACATATTTTCAAACATTTTGAATTGTATTTGTCAATCTATATTTTTTTTTATATTTTGTTGTTTGAGTTGTTGATGTTGATTTGGGTTTCCGATCGATTCGTCTGATCAGCGCTATCGATAGGATTTCTAAAACACTTTGATAGAACAAACTGACACAATATTATTTTAAAAATTTGGTTAATGAAATAAAATTTTGATATATATATCTATGGAACTTAATGAAATGATTCAAATTGATAATTTGAAATGATAATATTTGATTTATCATTTATTGTTCTATAAATGAATTTATAAATAATTGTTTATAAATTGATTTGGGAACTTAAATGAATTTAGAAAAGAAATCTGAGAATTTATTTTCCGATGATCTCGAACTTTGGTTTAAAAGTTTTAAAAGGGTTATATTATTTAAAGTATTTTGAATAGAATTTGTTTTCAAAGAATTTTAAAGGTTTAAAATTAATGCTCTTCTCTTTGTCGTTGGAAAATAACTTCGGTGATGATCGCGACATCATCGACGTTCATTTTCGAGTTCGAAGTTAAGAGACTGTTATGTAGTCTTGCTACAGCTTTGTTTTGGGGAATTTAATTGATTTGAATTTCTAAAATATGACTTGATTTATAATAATATAGATATATGATTGAAATTTGATTTGACATATTATATATATTATGACTTATCTCTAAATGGTTTGAATGTAATCGAAAATTTAATACTTAAATTTTATTTTTAAAGAATATTTTCAATTATAAGAAATTTTTTGTTAGTTTAAGATGATTGGATAATAAGATAATGAAATTTGATATAGTTAAGATTTATTTAACTTGTGTAAAAATATTAATTATCAATTTAAGTTGAAATTTCCATGCTTTCAAATCTGTTTCCTTATTTTGCTTTCCAAACTATATTTTGGTTGTCCTTATCATCCTTATCTTGATGTAGATTGGTATAGGCATCTTTCTACAATCTTTATGTTAGAAATCTTTCTATAATCTTTGATAGATCTTTGGTAATCATTTTGAATCTACCTTTTCGTGCCTGTGTTCTTAATTTTGGAGAATCTTGGAAAGATCATCTCCACCTTGTTAAACTTACCTATAACAACAGTTATCAGGTATAATTTCAATCTTCTTGTCATCTTATCTTAATCCTATTTCACTCTATCTTTTTTCTGTGCTTTTCCGTACCTCGTTCCTTTTCGAGGACGAAAAGATTTGAGTGGGGGAGAGTGTGACAACCCTGTATTTTTTTTTATATATTTTAATTATTTTGATTTAAAAAAAAACTTATTTTACTTATTTTAAATGATTAAATTTTATTACTTAGATATAAATCTTGATTTTATATGAAATTATAATTCCAAACTTGTGTAATTTGAATATGTTCCTGAAATGTTGATTTTGGTCAAAATAGTCAAACTTTGACTTTTGACTTAAAATTTTAAAAGTTTAAAATTATAAATTTTATCTTTTATTATGAAATTACATAAAATTCTAAGAACACCACTTTTCGTTTCGTTGAAAACGGAGTTAAAATGTAAAAGTTATGTACATTTCAATTTCTAGTATAATTTGTTTTATTGTGCAATTTTGCCTATTTTAAATTTTATAAATCATATTTTTCTTTCTTATATTTCTTTTAATATGGGCAGATATGTTAATTTATGTATATTTTCATCTCTAAATATTTTAAAAATAATAATAGGATTTTTCTAAAATTTACTATGATGATTTCCTATTTTTAAAAGGCTGTTTCCTTTTTCTGCTATTTTCTTCGTCTAAACTATATTTTAATTAAAATTTATTTATTTATTTTGTGAATTCATTTTATTTTGTGTTCTTATCTTTATTTATAAATATTTTTAAGTACATAAAAATTTTTCCAAGTTCATTGCACTTATTTTTCATATTTTCAGGACTAGTTGTAAATTTTGCTGTTTTATTTAATTAAACTATATATAATTAATAATTTATTTATTTATTATTGTTTATTTACTAAATTCTCGTATTTTTATCTGGATTTATATATATATTTCATTTATTTAAAATTAAAAAGAATTTAGTGGAAATTTGAAAGGTTTTGTGACTCTTTAGTTGCTTAAGTCTCTTTGTTTTCCCACCTTTTCATTTTCTAACTCTTGCATTCAATTGAGGCCAACCATATCTCATTTCTTTCAGCTGATCACATATCATTTGCACGTAAACAAATGTCCTCCTTCATCTCCTAAAAACTCACGGCACTTTAAAGAAAAATATGGCTTCCATTCTCCTCTCATCTTCTTCCCTTTTCCATTTGTTTGCCTTGATTTTTGCCCTGCTTCTTCATGCTTTGCTCAGCCTAACCTCTCCACCATCAGCTCCACCATCTCCTCCACCATCTACAGCAGCTCCTCCTCCCCCTCCTCTGACATTAACCAATTTTTGCCCATCCATTGAGGTTAGCATCACAAACTTTGCACCAAACCCCTTGAAATTGCCTAGCCTAGCCATATACTCCACTATCTCCTTCATATCTTGCCTTGGCCACCTCCTATTGTTCCACCACCACCACGATACAACCTTTGACCCTCCACCTACCCACTGTCCAGACCTGAACCAGATCAGGCCGTGGCCTCCTCATGTTGAAAACTCCACAAAAATTGCAAGCAAACCCTTAAAACTAGCCTAGCCGAGCCTTAATGCCAATATCCTTTCACATACTCCTCTTGGCCACCCCTAGAACCACCACCACCAGCAACCACATGACCTTTGGGTGCTGCTATACCATCACTCTCCACTGTCTAGATCTGGAGTAAGCATAGCCAGCCCAAGTGTGCCATAGGTCGAGCCAAATATGGACCAAAATCCTTGTTTATGCCTTGTAGTCATAGTTTCATGTACACATACCTTTGCACCATCATCAAATCCATGATACGCTGACCTGTTGCATCCAAACCTGATCCAAAACCATTCCATTACAGTGTTTTTCCAGTCCATAGCTGAAGCATACAAAGGTGAATGCAAGTGCAAAAGTTCTAGCTTTGAATTGTGTACTTATTCCTAGCATTGTTTTGTAATATCTTGGTTTATAATTCATGTTTGTTATTGTTTGTTTGATTTGTATTCAAGAGAATTAATCCTTGGCTCCTCCATTCGTATCTGTGTCGTGCTTTTGTGCTTGTGTAGATTCCGTTCGTGAAATTCGTTGTTGTGTCTCCAGCTCAAACCGGTGAGTTATTCTCACCAGACAATCTGTACCTATATAACTGATAAACCGACACCATTTGAATCTGTAAATGTATTGCATCATGTTATAACTGCTATATTATGATCATATGATGTTTACACCTGTTATTACACTTGTTATATCACTTGTTACTGTTTATTATGCTATTCTGTTTATTTATATCAGTTTATCACACTGCAAGTTCCCTTTTGATTAGAATCACTATGGGTTGAAATGATATATACCCGAACGGACTTTGGAATAAGGGAAAATTGTTATGGGCTGAAATGATAGGCCTGAATGTTTTTCAAATCATTTATTTAACTTGGGATTGCGGGTTTGAAATGATAAAACCCGGATTTTTCTTTTTAAACTGCGGATTGAAATGATACATATCCGTATCACTTTACCTAGCGTAGAAAATTATATATAGACCCGTAGTTAATATATGTTTTCCTAAAATCTTTAAAGTTATTTTAGAAATGTAAATATTATATTATTTTGATTTAAATATAATTAAAAAGGATTTTTTTAAAATATTATTGATTTCATGAATAATTGTAAGTGAATTGAATTAATGGAAAAGTTAGAAATTCTGAACGTAAGTTATTTTGGAAAAATTGATTTAATTATAATTGGAAATTTAATTGAATATGAATTTATGATAATTTGAATATAAATTGAATTTAAAGTGATTTTATATCATATTAATGATTTTTAATAAAGCTGAAATGTGAAATGAATGAATATTTTAAGTTGAAATTTTGAAATATAACTAAAATTGGAAATTTATGAAATTGACTTGAAAGGGAAATTTTAGTTAAGTAAATAAAAATAAAAATAAGTTATATTTGAGAATTTTAACATAAATGTTAAGTTGAAATTTAATGTAGTGAATCTAAAATTGAACATTGCATTTTGATAAGTGAATTATTATTAAAACTTGATTTTTGAATGGAAATTTAACTTTATAAAATCATGAATTTGAGGAAAATTAAATGATGTTTATAAATGTGAAATGTATGATTTTATAAGTTAAAAAATGTTTTAAATAAAAATATAATTGGTTGAGAAATTTTATTGAATATTTGAAGTTAATTTACTGCATTTTTGAAATTCTATTAATTACAATGTGAATGATATTACAGCATTGTAAATGCTGTAGTTGACGATAATGAACTAAAAAGCTAAATTGAATTAAAAGCTATTATAGAAAATTTTTGTAAGTGCTATAATTTTTGAATTTAACTAAGTTTATTTGAAATTTAAGTAACCCTATTACAACATTTTAAAATGTTGTCTTTTGTTAAAGTGAACTGTTTTGAATGTATTTTTCCGTAGCATTTTCTAAATGCCACGAAAGGTGAATCTTTACTGTTTTAATAAACTTAAGTGAATAAATGAACATTGAAAGTTGAAAATTTTGGAAGTTTAATAATTTAATTATTAAACATAATAACTTCATTTTAGTGATTAAAAATGATTTTTGGAATATAAACTGTTTTGAAATATGAATTGAAATGGTATTTTAAATTGAATAAAATGAATAATGATATTGAAATGAATGTGGTTGTGAAAAGAGATGATATTTTGATATATTAAATGATTGAAATGTGGTTTCGAAAAGATATGATATATTGAAATGATTTGAAATGAAGTTTTGAAAGATATGATATTCTGGTATATATTAAATGATTCGAAGATGAAGTTTTGAAAGTTATGATATTTTGAAATTAAGACGATTTGAAAATGAAGTTTGAAAGATGTGATGTTTATGTATTAAAAATGATTTGAATGACTTGATAATTATTTTGATAAATATTGAATTTGGAAGATATGATGTTTATGTATTAAAAATGATTTGAAATGACTTGATAATTATTTTGATAAATATTGAATTTGGAAGATGTGATGTTTATGTATTAAAAATGATTTGAAATGACTTGATAATTACTTTGATAAATATTTGAATTGAAAGATATGGTATGATGATATATTGAAATGGTTTGGAAATGATTTAATCTTTATTTTGGTAAAGATTTGGGTTGAAATGATATTTTATTTTGAAGTATAAAATATGTTTTAAAGTTATAACTACGGGTTATAATAACGATTGGTTGTTAAAGAGACCGGGATCGGAAATTTTCTTATAGCCGGCCAATACCGAAAACCACTTTAACAACTGTGTACGCGGTGGAGATTCCAGAATGAAGTAGGATGGTGGCGACGTTCTCGAGGTATATTACGTGGACCCAACTCCCGTGAGTTGGCATATATGACTAAAACAGGAGCTATACCGGGCTACACAAAGGGTCGCACCCTTTCATCGAGCATGCTCCATCGGAAACCATTCTATTACTTTTGTGATTCGATTCGGTGGCGCCACATTTGATTCGGGGGTATTGTTCGAGGTGGGCGGAAGCTGCTGGCTTGCCGTCACCACCGGTCCGGGAGTGCAAACGGTGTATCCACCCTGGCATTGCCTCGCGTGCCGTGTCATATCCTTATATCGAGCCCACTACGATTTTGGTTTTAAAGATCCGACAGCGTTAAGGTTCACCATCCCCTTAACGCTATTTTCTATATGATTATACTTTACTGATTAGACACTACTGTATATAGCGCAATATACTACATAGTAAATAGTTTAACGGATCCTTAGAGGATGGGCGGTCCCAAGCATCTTCTAAGTTACTTGTACCTTTACTACAGTTCACTTGAGTTGGTTTACATTGTATAAGTATGTATGTCCTGACTCGAGTGTTTGTATTTTTATTTACGCTCGGGTCAGCCTGAGTTATTCACAGATTTGGATTTCCACTTTCTGGAGATTGGAATCGCTGGAGATTATCTACTTGTCATGTTTATCTTTTGAAACCTGTTGTTCCTTTCAGCGCTTGTATTAGTTGACTTCTACGAAGTGAGACTTCTTTTGTACCTTATTTCCTCTATTGTATTTTATGTAACTCTGATATTTTTATATAGTAGCTTCACGAACTACTATTTCTTTTGCTTCCGCTGCACTATTATTACTCTGTGTCTGTGATTCTATGATTTTTATTTACTGTATATTCTGAGATTTTCCAAATTTTTATTTACAACGCGGTATTTTGAGCAATTTAATTCCGGCATGAGTGTCTACCTATACACTTATAATGGATGCGAATGGTTGAAAATACCACGGTTGTTACAATTTCACAATTAATCACAATTATTAAAGTAATGTTTAATAAATACGACCCTATAATTTCTTAACTTTTAAACGAACGTTATTTCACTTTCCATTAGTGTAACATTCATTTCTTTTATTATCACTTATTACAAATTCTAATTCCATTAACAAATAAGCAGGTAATTAATAATATACGTTACAAATTTTGAATTAATCACTATTCATTATTATTGACTTTAATTTAGCATTAATTACCTTGCATTAACATTGTTACTTAAAATCCCTATCCAATTGCAATTAATATTCTAATGAATACATTTAATTTTTTTCGGTTATGTTATTAATTACATCTAATTACCTTTATTGGTAAATGAGTGAATTTACTAATAATCCACTATTATAACCTTTAATATACTTGTATATTTACTCTTCACAACCAACTACTACCTATCATATTATCTCGGCCATAGATACAATAATTTCAATTGTTCTTATTATTATATTCCATTTACTAAGTCATAACATTTTAATTAATTTATTACATTGAAATGTTCATTCAAGTTTATTAATTATTACTTGTAATAACGTATCCTTAATTAAAATCAATTACTGTAACAATGTGTCTTTATATTAACTAATTCAATGCCTACCCTATATTTTCCATATTCAAATGATATCCAGGTATAATTCTTACGCTATTTCGTAAATTGAAATTTATTCAAATTGCTAGTAAATAGGTTTTAAGTCACCATTTATATAATTTAATTTAGCGTTCATTACAATATTTGTTTATAAAGTTTTTGCTTCTACTAAACTTAATTACAAAACTCATTAATTTAACCAAATTAAATCCACAAAATTTACGGGTCGTTACATAGGCTCTCCTTTCCACACTTCTTCAGGGATCTTTATATCTATGGCAGTGGAAGGTGTGCAGTTGATGAGGAAAGCAGCCATAGATAAAGCTTCAACCCAAAATCCATTCTTCAATTTAGCAGTCAGTCTGAGGCATCTTGTTCTCTCCAATAATGACCATTTCATCCTTTCTGCAACTCCATTAGACCGAGGGTCGCCTGGTGTAGTGTAATGCCTCTTAATGCTTCAGATTTACAATAATCGATGAATTTTTGTGATACAAACTCACCGCCATTATCTGAACGGACAACTTTCAACTTCTTCCCTAACTGCTTCTCAACCATAAATTTCCACTTTCGAAACCTGGCATGGTTTCACTCTTTGACTGAAGAAAGTATACCCATACTTTATAAGAGAAATCATCTATAAATGAAACGAAATACCTGGCTCCACCTAAAGACTGACAAGGGGAGGGACCCCAAATATCTGAAACGATCCGTAATTTTCGATAAATTAAATTTGTTAATTTATTATGATTTTGGTAAATAAATTAAGTAAAAATAAAAACTTTGAAATTTAGTAATGAAATGAATGCTAAATTGAAATGCAACCATGGAAATTAAAACTAAGTATTAATAGCTGAAATGAAATTAAAATTAATTGAAGTAATGTAAATTGTTATACTTAGCTATAAATTAATGTAAGAAAACTAACGCAAACATTAAAATTTATAAGTGGAATAATATGTAATGAATGACTAATGAATAAAGATTGGGTATATAAGAATGGTAATATTTGTTGCGAACAATGAATTCATTAATGTGAATCAAAGTAATAGTAATGGTCGTAAGTTACTATTTAATTGGCCTATTAATTAGTTGTAACTGTTATATTTGAGAATAAAATTTTAATATAAGTAAATAAATGTAAGTATTGTATGAATATATGAATTAATGTATGATTTATGGTAATAGAATGAATTCATATGATGTAAGTAATTATAATAAATAATTGAAATAATAAGCCTAAGTGAAATTTTAAGGCTATGGTAACAATCATCATAAATTACCAGAACATATATAGTCTACCAAATTAATTGGAAATCAATTACATTTAAATGAAAATAAATGTCTCATTAATGTGGGTAAGAACTGTAATTGTAAAGTGTAAATGTGATAAAGCAATGGAAATGCATATTTTATTCATAAGATAATATAAAGGAATGAAGCCTATTTGAATGGATTAACTGAGGTTCTAATTATAACAAATGTATATATTTGACAACTTCAATATATTTGGAAATAATAGTTAATACAAAGGAAAGTTGGAAATTTGAATATGTTAATTGAATCAAATGTGAGACAAGTGTTAACTGTGTTACAGAGTAATAATAGACTCAATTAAGGGGTTGGAATTGAATCTAATCAGTTTAATTGGAATTAATTAAAATTAATTGGATTCAATTTATAATAATGGGATTATTTTAAGTAAACGAAATAAATACTATAATTGGTGAATTAATTAAATTTAAATTGATATGGGAATTGGTTTGAAAGAATTATAAATTACTAAAGTAATCCAAGACGATAAAATTTATAAATTATAGAATTTGAATTTAAATAGTGATTTAATTTATTTAATATTAATTATCTAATTTATTGGAAATAGCCATTTTGGCCATTGACTCGGATTTCGACGAAACTAGTTTCATCGGATCTATAATGGTAAATTATTATAGGATTTCAAGTTTTGTACTGATCGGACTTGTCATTTGATCGTAGGACTCGAAACGCCCAGAAATCAATTAAATTGAAATTAATTGAAATCAATTTGGATTTACTTGATTTTTTCATAACTTCTTCATGCGATGGAATTTGGACTTGAAACCTATTCCATTGATTTTGAAATATCTAAAAACATCTTTTTTGATATATGGCTTGACCATTTTCGTTCCGGGGTCAAAACAGGCTTTTCGGGCCATCATCATTCAATCAAATCTGGTCCATTTATTCTATTTTCAGCCTTGCCTATATATACCCCGTTATAAGCCCTAACTGTTCCTCATTGTCATTTCTCTGTATGTACAATTCATTCTATTCCTCCTCTTTCTCAATGGCAGATAAACCAAAATTCCAACTGTAATTTCAAATAAAATTTAAAGCCAAAAATTAAATCTCTTCAAACCATATTGAATTATATATGGATTTGAAGCTCTCGATGAGCGCAAGTCAAATATATGATTCAATTTTTGATCTGGGTTTCTGTGTAGCCGGAATTGGCTCGTTTATCCTCGGCCATCCGTTGCATCGTGATCAACTGCGACGGATCATCAAATCGATTATATGGTCGCATAGAGATTTGCGAGTTAATCGCATCAGCGTAGTTTGTTTGGTGGATTGACGGTGGGATTTGCGGCTATAATTCGCCTACGTTTTGCAAACGGTGGCGACGGCTGTCTTGGGGAGGGGTCGTGAGTGTCGTGGTCGCGAATGGGGGAGGCTCGTGGTGCTGGGACGTGGTCGGAGTTCGCCTGCGGCGTGTGCGTTGGTGAGGTAGCGGCGGCCGGCGTTGCAACAAGTCGCGTGCATTCTGATGGATGCTAGGGTTCGTGCGTGCTGTGTTGACTGTGTGCGTGAGGGAGAGAGAGGAAGGTACGTGTATTATTATTTTCCATTTTAATTATTGTAATTTATATATCGTTGATCGTTCTAATCATTATAACTTTTACGTACGAGGTCCAATTCATACGCGGTTTTCTCCACTAGGTTCATATTGGGTTTTCAGACATTTTGACGCAGGTTTAGACGGATTCGGAGACTATTCAAATTTTGGGTTTAAATTGGATTTAAATTCAATTTAAATTCAAAAGGTGAGTGTTTTAACCCACTTACAACTTCTAAAATTTCTTATGTGTGTTAAATTAATTTTTGATGTGATTAGAAATTTATTTATGACTGTTTGGCATATTTTTATCATCATTCCAGTTTAATTGAATTTATGGAATTAAATTGCTATTTAATTTATTATTGCATATAAACTGCCAGTTAAATTGTTATTTAATTTATTATTGAATATAAACTACCAGTAAATACCTGTTGTCCGTTATCTGTTATATATTAATGTTATTGTTTGAATTGGATGATGATTGTGATAAATGGTTGATGATTGATATTGGATGAATGGATGTTGTATTTTATATTGTTATAAACTACAAGTTGTATGGATTTTTATTTCATTCGGGATTGCGGTTTGAAATGATATGTAACCATAATTTTATTTTAAATTACGGATTGAAATGATAAACATCCGTATCACTTGACCATAGGGTGGAAAATTATATACAGACACCATGGTCTATATATCTAAATACTTTAAAATGATTTCCATAGTTTTGTAAACAAATATATGGTTTTATGAGATATTGATTAGAATATTTTATAAATTTTATTTTATATATAGTTAAATTCTTGGTTTTAAGCTATGTATAAAATTGGTTTAAAGTATAAAATAGGTTTAATAATAAAGTTTGATTTTGTTAAGATATAATATGGTTAAATATTTATTTAAATTTTATTTCTGGAGTTTATAATAACTTAATTGAGAATAAGATGGGGAGATAAATATGAAATTGATTTGAAATTTAATAAAATTGAGAATGTAAAGGGTATGATTTTTATAACTTGATTTTGGTTTAGAGTGATATAAATGAATATCAAGTTGATTTAAATGAATATATCAATTTAAATAAATTGAAAGAATATCCAGTTATTTGAAGTTTAAAAGTTTTACTTAAGTGATATTGGATTTTCAAAGTAAACATTTCAAATCTAAATAATAGTAATTGAATTTGATATATATGGAATTATCAAAGAATTAATTTTGAAATGATGGAATATTTAAAGCTTTGAAATATATGGAAATTGAAATGGTTTATTTGGGGGTTCAATTCTGTATTTGGAATTGATTTGTGAAATTAAAGAAGCTATTTTATTATATAAAGTAATCTAATGTTTAAACCATTTTAATTTTAGAAGTTATGTTTCAAAGTTATGGGTTTCAAGGTACTTTGATTTGAAAGTGCTATGATTTTGGAAAAAGGATATATTTGAAATAAAAATGATATTATATTGATTTGGGTCTTTATAAAAATCATATCATATTGATTTGGGTTTTAAAACGGAAATGATATCGTATTTATATGGTTTTGAAATGAATATTATATTCTGGTTTTGAAGTATATACTATTTTGAAAAGACTGCGGTGTTATAATAACGATTGGTTGGCAAAGAGACCGGGATCGGATATGGGCATACTCTCTGTTGATACCGAAAACCACTTTGACAACCGTGTACGCGGTGGAGATTTCAGAATGAAGTAGGATGGTAGCGGCGTTTCCTTTGAGGTATATACGTGGACTCGACTCCCGTGAGTTGGCATAAGGTGGCTAAAACAGGAGCGATTGACGGGCTAAAAAGGTAGCACCTTTTATCGGACACACTCCTTCGATACCGTTCTATTACTTTGTAATTGTTTGGGGCCCTTTTTGATTTTGGGTGTGTGGCTTGAGGAGGGCGGTAGTAGCTGCTAAGCGCTACCACCGGTCCGGAAGAGTAATTGGTATATCTACCCTGGCATTGCCTAGTTGTGCCGTGTCACCTACCCTAGCGTGCCTTATACGATTTTGTTTTGTATCATACCTATGGAGTGCCCTCTGACGACGCCTAATACGGGGGAGATTACGGTACTGTATAGACTATGGGAATATAAAAGTGTGTTAAGGTGGAAAATGTAAAGCCTTAATGCTATTTTCAGTATATTATACTTTACTTTAAACACTATTATAATAGCGTATATTACTACATAGTAAATAGTTTAACGGATCCTTAGGAGATGTGAATCCCGAGCATCTCTTAAGTTACTGCACTCACGTTAGACACTGGATAGGAGATGTCAAATCCCATAAACATCTCTGACGCCGTTCCACTCATATTTTACCGTTGATTTAACTTACATAAGATCTTTTAGTTCTGACTCGAGTGTTTTGTCTTTTCAATTCGCTTGGGTCAGCCTGAGCATTTCAGCGTTTGAAGACCTTACTTCTAGAGGAGGAAGACGAAGATTGTATTACTATTATTTAATATAGTGTTCCACTGCATCACATTGTTCCGCTGCATTGTTATTTATTATTCTTTTGTATGTGTAACTCTGATTTTTGTGTTGTATAAGTATAATCAAATGTTTCGTAAAACAGCTTCATGAACTGTTCATTTGATTATTATATTTTGTTGTTCCGCTGCTAGATTCTGTTTTGTTTTTTTCTTATTCACCCCAATGACAATCCACGCTTCTGTATGGTTTGAGTCTGACGTGTGCGGTTTATCGTCGATTTAAATCAAACAAAAAGGCGGGATGTTACATTTGGTGTCAGAGCTTTGGTTTAATGATAAACCTTAGCTTCGTGGGGGTCTAACTCTTTATTAATAGGGTAGTAATACCCTATGATGAGTTGCTGAGTGTATGTATATAAGAGAGCGTATATGTTAGTGCTATAAAAGGTTTTAATATTGTGTTAATTTATTCCGTTTTGTATTTATAAATTCTGGTTGGTGCATATGACACTATGACATCAATAGGGATTTCTAGACACTTAATAGGACAGAGGAACACAATATTTGTTTTGAATATAGGTGAATGAAATTTTTTTGCCTATTATATTTTCTATATATAAAATATTTTTTTTATAGAGGTTATATTTGGTTGTAATACATTGGTTGTTAGGTAGTGAAATTTATAAATATTAATTGGAAAAAATATGGGAAGAAAATAAAATAAATGAAAATTAGAAATTTTAGAACTTGAGTTCCGGGGTTTTCAAAATTTCTTTCAAATGATTTTGGAATATAATAATAATATTATTTAGGAGTACTTTCTGATATAAATATTTCAGTATAATTTGAAAGAATTGCTATAAAGAAATTTTAAAAGGAAATAAGTTTTGTACTCCCCTCTCTGTCGTTGGAAAATAATTTCGGTGATGAGTGCATGCATCGTCGATATTTATTTTCGAGTTTTGAAGTGGGAAGGCCACTGTAGCAGTTTTACTACAGATTTATTTTGATAAACAAATATAAATTTTTAAATTGTTTTAAATATAATTGGATATATAAATTGTAAGTATATACATGTATCTATTTGAAATGATTCGAAATTAAACCTGGTATTAGTTCTTAATTTCTGATAATCAATAGTTCAATTATTGTAGTGAAATGGGTTGTGACTAATTAATAATTGGAACCTTTAATTAAAATAAGAGATTGAATGTTAGGTTATGAATGAAATTACAAGCAAGTTGAAATTGTAATTTATAACACAAAAGATAAAATTATTGAACATTGAATTAATTAAAAGAAATGGGATAAACTTGTATAACTTTCAATTACATTCTTAAAAAGCATATATATAACTTACCAAAAGATTTCAAAGTTGAAATGTCTGATAAGAAAATGTAATGGAAAATTTACAAGTAAAACTTATGTAATGGAAAGGTTCAATGAATTACTTTTATAAATAGGAATTTGATGTTATGATGGTTGTAAACTTAAGTTAGTATTGAAATGCTACTAATTTAATATAAACGTAAGTATTATAAATAAATGATAATAAACTTAAGTAAACGGTTGAAGCTATTTATAAATAAAATAAGTAGAAAAGTGAATGCAACAAATATATGATTGTAGACTAAAGTTAATCCATTGAGATGCTAAGTAAATGAAATTAAGAAATGAATGATTGTAATGCAATATAAAGAAAACTATTTGATATGAATAAATAAAAATGAAAATTTGCAAGAAATAAATGTGAATTAAAGGATAAACTACTATATGAATAAAAAGGAAATCAAATAACAAAGGTCATGAAATGAAATTGAAAAATTAACTTGATTTATTGTTTGGAATTGTTGTTTGTTTGGTTTATGGTTGTTTGGGCAAGGATACTTTAAATTTGCTTGGATGTATGAATACTCTATTGAGTTTGTCTAAGACTGTTGAGTAAGTGGAATACTTCATAGTTATTTGTCATTCTATGTGATTTAAAGTGTCTTAACCCGAACAAACCAATGGTTTGTCTTGGTTGGATGGTTGATTTGTATTTGATGTGTATGTAGTTGGTTGCAATTGATTGTTGTTATATTGATTTGTTGCTATTGATTGAAACAACTTTAAATATTTTATTTTATATAATTATTAACTCTTTTGGATTATATAAGTGAAGTACAGGTTATGGAAGCAATTGCTACTGCTTTTGGTTTCATAATTTGGCGTTAATTGCCCGACAAATAGGTACGTTTTTGAATTACGGTTTATAACGTTATTATATTATTTTTTCCGTGTTGGGATATATATTATTTTGAAAAATATATATTATACATTGTTATATTTGATATTATATTTTCTTTCGAGCCTCTCCGTACAAAGGAGACTCTGCCGGAATTTCCCGTAAATTTTAGACTTAGAAAATTTGTCTTTCAAACTTTATTAAATTAAGTATAAAAAGATAAAATGGTTATAAATTGGTATATTTTATTTAAATTTATTTATTTTGTAAATTTATTTGTTTATAAATTTAATATTTTAAGTAAGATATATTGATTCTTAATTCTTCTTTTCCCTTCTTTTTCCTTTTTCGGGGACGAAAAGTTTTGAGCGGGGGAGAGTGTAACGACCAGTAATTTTCAATAAATTAAATTTGTTAATTTATTATGATTTCGGTAAATAAATTAAGTATAAATAAAAACATTGAAATTTAGTAATGAAATGAATGCTAAATTGAAATGCAACTATGGAAAGTAAAACTAAGTATTAACAATTGAAATGAAATTAAAATTAATTGAAGTAGTGTAAATTGTTATACTTGGTTATAAATTAATGTAAGAAAAGTAATGCAAACATTAAAATTTATAACTGGAATAATATGTAATGAATGACTAGTGAATAAAGATTGGGTATATAAGAATGGTAATATTTTTTGCGAACAATGGATTCATTAATGTGAATCAAAGTAATAGTAACGGTCGTAAGCTACTATTTAATTTGTAATTGTTATATTCGAGAATAAAATTTTAATATAAGTAAATAAATGTAAGTATTGTATGAATATATGAATTAATGTATGATTTATGGTAATAGAATGAATTCATATGATGTAAGTAATTATAATAAATAATTGAAATAATAAGCCTAAGTGAAATTTTAAGGCTATGGTAACAATCATCATAAATTACCAGAATATATCTAGTCTGCCAAATTAATTGGAAATCAATCACATCTAAATGAAAATAAATGTCTCATCAATGTGGGTAAGAACTGTAATTGTAAAGTGTAAATGTAATAAAGCAATGGAAATGCATATTTTATTCATAAGATAATATAAAGGAATAAAGCCTATTTGAATGAATTAATTGAGGTTCTAATTATAACAAATGTATATATTTGACAACTTCAATATATTTGGAAATAATAGTTAATACAAAGGGAAATTGGAAATTTGAATATGTTAATGGAATGAAATGTGAGACAAGTGTTAACTGTGTTAAAGAGTAATAATAGACTCAATTAAAGGGTTGGAATTGAATCTAATCAGTTTAATTGGAATTAATTAAAATTAATTGGATTCAATTTATAATAATGGGATTATTTTAAGGAACGAAATAAATACTATAATTGGTGAATTAATTAACTTTAAATTGATATGGGAATTGGTTTTAAAGGATTATAAATTGCTAACGAAATCCAAGACGATAAAATTTATAAATTATAGAATTTGAATTTAAATAGTGATTTAATTTATTTAATATTAATTTATCTAATTTAGTGGAAAATAGCCATTTAGGCCATTGACTCAGATTTCGAGGAAACTAGTTTCATTGGATCCGTAACGGTGAATTATTATAGGATTTCGAATTTCGTAATGATCAGACTTGTCGTTTGATCGACAGACTTGAAACGCCCAGAAATCAATTAAATTGAAATTAATTGAAATCAATTTGGATTAACTTGAATTTTGCATAACTTCTTCATACGATGGAATTTGGATTGAAACCTGTTCCATTGATTTTAAAATATTTAAAAACATCTATTTTGATACATGGCTTGACCATTTTCGTTCCGGAGTCGAAATGGGCTTTACGGGCCATCATCATTCAAACAAATCTGGTCCATCTATTCTATTTTCAGCATTGCCTATATATACCTCGTTATAAGCCCTAGTTGTTCCTCATTGTCATTTGTCTATACGTACAATTCATTCTGTTCCTCCTCTTTCTCAATGGCAGACAAACCAAAATTCCAATTGTAATTTCAAATAAAATTCAAAGCCAAAAATTAAATCTCTTCAAACTATATCGAATTATATATCGATTTGAAGCTCTCGACGAGCGTAATTCAAATATATGATTCGATTTTCGATCTGGGTTTCTGTGTAGCCGGAATTGGCTCGTTTATCCTTGGCCATCCGTTGCATCATGATCAACTGCGACGGATCATCAAATCGATTATATGGTCGCGTAGAGATTTGCGAGTGGATCGCATCTGCATAGTTTGTTGATGGATTGACGGTGGGATTTGAGGCTATACTTCGCCTCGGGTTTGCAAATGGTGGCGGTGGCTGTCTCTGGTAGGGGTCGTGAGTGCCGTGGTCGTTATGTGGGCGGCGCGTGGTGCTGGGGAGTGGTCGGAGTTCCCCTGCGGCGTGCACGTTGGTGAGGTAGCGACGGCCGGTGTTGCAACAAGTCGTGTGTGTACTGATGGATGCTAGGGTTCGTGCATGCTGTGTTGAATGTGTGCGTGAGGGAGAGAGAGGAAGGTGACGTGTATTATTATTATTATCCATTGTAATTATTGTAATTTATATATTGTTGATCGTTCTAATCGTTATAACTTTTACGTACGAGGTCCAATTCACGCGCGGTGTTCTCCGTTAGGTTCGTATTAGGATTTCAGACATTTTGACTCTGGTATAGAAGGATTCTGAGACTGTTCAAATTTTGGGTTTAAATTCAATTATAATTCGAAAGGTGAGTGTTTTAACCCACTCACAACTTCTAAAATTTCTTATGTGTGTTAAATTAATTTTTGATGTGATTAGAAATTTATTTATGACTGTTTGGCATATTTTTATCATCATTCCAGTTAAATTGAATTTATGGAATTAAATTGTTATTTAATTTATTATTGCATATAAACTGCCAGTTAAATTGTTATTTAATTTATTATTAAATATAAACTGCCAGTAAATACTTGTTGTCTGTTATCTGTTATATATTGATGGTATTGTTTGAATTGGATGATGATTGTGATAAATGGCTGATGATTGATATTGGATGAATGTATGTTGTATGCTATATTGTTATAAACTGCAAGTTGTATGGATTTTTATTTCATTCAGGATTGCGGTTTGAAATGATATATAACGGAATTTTTATTTTTAATTACGGATAGAAATGATAAATATCCGTATCACTTGAACATAGGGTAGAAAATTATACACAGATACCGTGGTCTATATATATAAATATTTTGAAATGATTTCTATGGTATTGTAAAGAAATATATGGTTTTATGAGATATTGATTTGAATATTTTATAAATGTTATTTTATATATAGTTAAATTCTTGGTTTCAAGCTTTGTATAAATTGGTTTAAAGTATAAAATAAGTTTAATAATAAAGTTTGATTTTGTTAAGATATAATATGGTTAAGTATTTATTTAAATTATATTTCTGGAGTTTGTAATAACTTAATTGAGAATAAGGTGGGAAGATAAATATGAAATTGATTTGAAATTTAATAAAATTGAGAATATAAAGGGTATGATTTTTATAACTATATTTTGGTTTAGAGTGATTTAAATGAATATCAAGTTAATTTAAATGAACATATCAAGTTAAATAAATTGAAAGAATATCCAGTTATTTGAGGTTTAAAAGTTTTACTTAAGTGATATTGGATTTTCAAAGTAAACATTTCAAATCTGGATAATAGTAATTGAATTTGATATATATGGAATTATCAAAGAATTAATTTTGAAATGGTGGAATATTTAAAGATTTGAAATATATGGAAATTGAAATGGTTTATTTAGGGGTTCAAATCCGTATTTGGGATTAATTTGTGAAATTAAAGAAGCTATTTTATTATATAAAGTAATCTAATATTTAAACCATTTAAGTTTTAGAAGTTATGTTTCAAAGTTATGGGTTTGAAGGTATTATGATCTGTAAGTGCTATGATTTTGGAAAAAGGATATATTTGAAATAAAAATGATATTATATTGATTCGGGTCTTTATAAAAATGATATCATATTGGTTTACGTTTTAAAACGGAAGTGATATCGTATTTATATAGTTTTGAAATGGATGTTATATTCTGGTTTTGAAGTATAAACTATTTTAAAAAGACCGCGGTGTTATAATAACGATTGTTTGGCAAAGAGACCGGGATCGGATATTGGCATACTCTCTGTCGATACCGAAAACCACTTTGACAACCGTGTACGCGGTGGAGATTTTAGAATAAAGTAGGATGGCGGCGTCGTTTCCTTTGAGGTATATACGTAGAGCCGACTCTCTTGTGTTGGCATAAGGGGGCTAAAACAGGAGCGATTGACGAGCTAAGAAGGTAGCACCTTTTATCGGACACACTCCTTCGATACCATTCTATTACTTTGTGATTTTTTGGGGCCCTTTTTGATTTTGGGGGTGCGGCTCGAGGTGGGCAGTAGTAGCTGCTACGCTCTTCCACATGTCCGAAAGCGTAATTGGTATATCTATCCTGGCATTGCCTAGTTATGCCGTGTCACCTACCCTAGCGTGCCTTATATGATTTTGTTTTGTACCATACCTATGGAGTGCCCTCTGACGACGCCCAACACGGGGGAGATTACGGTACTGTATAGACTATGGGAATTGTAACGATCGCGGATTTTTCATTGCTGAAAAACCGAAATGTTATGGGTTTAAGAAAGAAGAAAAGAAAAAGAAAGTGGTAGAAGAGAGAAAATAGAAGATAGAGAGAAAAGAAAACAGAAAATAGAACGGAACAAAAAATAACAGAACAACATCAGAATCTCACAATTCGCAGCGGAACAACATATAATAATTAAATGAATAATCTTTAAACAAAGAACTATATCAGTTATTACATTACATTACATCATATCATCAGAGTGTACAACAACAAACAAACAGCGCAAAAGAAATACTATATAAACTAGTAATACGCCATGCCATCCAGCTTGCTTCCAGCAACTCCTGAATTCTAGAATATCCTGATAAACCTTAACTCTTGACTGCCCGTGTGAAAATTTGTAGGCACCCAGAGTTTAGGGAGGAAAACAATAAACTCCGAGTCAGTCATGTGACTGGTGCGAGAACTCAAAACAGTTTATTTTTCTTTAAAATCAAAAATAGAGGAATATTTTTAAAATAGATTCGCAATGCTTTTAAAAATGAGACTACCATAAGACCTCCCGCCACACACACAATGCAAACGCAGACTTGGGGAAGATTTCTTCTTATGTTAGTCAAAGATGCTTGATACGAATTTAAAATCTAATCAATTTTGATATTATTATTAGTGCATAGTGTAGAAGATATTTCGAAAGTAGAATATAAATCTTAGCCAGCATAGGTACCATTATATTATGCCTACTATAGCTACTTCCTGAGGAAGCAGGTTCTACAACTAAAACCGTACAAGTCTCGTATTGTTTCTTTGGATTTCCAACGAATGGTCAGGCCAAGGAACTTCCCATTGCCACATGAGAATGCCTCTGGATGGACATCCCCGAGAACCAAACCGGATCTCTACCAACACAAGGCCGGGTTACCCCTAACTGAGTAACAACTGACCGAATATGCCATCCCCCGGTCCTTTGGGACCTTTCAACCGAGCGCTCGTAATCAATTTACACAATCATAAAGTGTTTTCAACATGAGTAAGTATCTGGGCTCCATACCATGATACCACTCTTTTCCAGAAGGAAATGCACACATCCTAAAGGGCGCTACCCCTCATAACCTTGCCGCATCTTTCCTGTTTTGACCATTCCGGGGTGTGAGGCTCGACGAAGTCTCGTCCACAAAACATACTTTATACAAAAGCCATGCTTTGGGTCAACAAATGATCATAGAAATGATCACAAAGATAGACGATCAAACAAATGATCCTATCACAAACAATCAACTGATCATTTCACAGCAACACTCAGTATGTCACATTACCAAATTGGGAATATATCGCTGATAACCTTCAACTACATAACCTCTGAGCTCGTACGTCTCAGAGAAGGGTGTTAAGCTAAGAGAATAAATTCTCCGCCACCAACAGAAATATATTTGAAAGAAATCGGCTTTATATCTCAACTTGTAATGTCAGGCATACTATCCATACAAGTCTGTTCCAGGCTCGAACAGAACCGAAGGCACTTACAAAGAAGTCCTTGCAATCCGAATAATCTCTAATCACGTTCGGATTTCCCATCACATACGGAGATCTCAATACCGGGGATCAGCCAGTGCAGAGACAATCAACAAGAAACCCTTACGTTTTCAAAAATATCCGGTCTTCAACACCGATCTTCGAATGCAATTCATAACGACGTATAACATATTCGGAATGGGTTATACGACCCCAAGGTCCTTTCCCGGTTAACCCGAATAGTGAGCGCTTATTTTAAAAAAAATAAGTGTGGCATCCAACTTCAAACAAATCACAACAAATACCTATTTAAAGGTAAATATTGATAGTCGGTTATTGAACTATCAATAGATATGCCAACATCACCAGATTCCAAATAATTTTCCAAATTATTTATTTTCCAAAAATATCTTTATAAGATATATATATTTTCCATTCTTCAAAAATAAATCAATATTTATTTTTAAACTCATTTTCCAAATTCCATTTATAAATTCCATATTGAATTTATATTTCTAAAATATTTATGAATACACGTTTTCAATTATTCATTTTCAATTTATCTTCAAAAAGATAAATTCTCAACATATTCACTTTATATTGGAAAACATTTCCATACTTATTTATTTATAAGTAATTCACAAGTCTTTTTATTTTCTATACTTGAAAAATATTTAATATACTTTAATCAAAATTAAGTATATATTTCATTCTTTAAGGAAATCGTTCTCTTAAACATATTTATTTGGGCCAAAATGAATGTTGCGTAAAACATCGTTACGACAACCCAAAATCACTAGTATAGGGATTCGAAATTAAAACAGATATATATAAATCACAATACTATACAAAACATTTCCTTTCGGAAATCATCTATTATAACAACAGTGTTATAATCCACCATTTCCTTCTATTTCTCGAAAACGTCTATTTCAACAATGAATGTTGAAATTTATGGTTTCGAATCTCAATACATTTTAAAACATATTTAGATCGTTTTAATTCTATTTAAAACATCACATTCGAAACAATTTCTTTAACATATTATTCACTATTTAAAAACGTGAATATATTTGTTAACCAATTTCATCATTTCTATTCCTTTCATTTTAAAAGATTATTCACTGTCTAAAACGTGAATATAACTCCATTAACAAATTACAACAATTCCTTATCAAAATAAGTCGTTGCGGATTTATAAAACAACGTTTATAAATTCTATTTTTATTTATTTTATATCAACTCCTTTTTATAAATTCCTTTATTAGCCTATCTCAATTCATATCACAATGATATACTAAAAATTCATATTATAAGTCAAACACTTATAATTTATTTGTTTACAAAATTGTTTCTTTAAACTCCCCAAATTTATAAATCTTATAACTTATAAGATTCATTTATTTGCCCCAAATCTATTCCTTTACAAATTTTATAAACCTACTGCTTATAAAAATTCCATTTATAACTTAAGCGTTATAATTCTATAATTCCATTTCATTTATGAAATTCATTCACAATTCATTCTAACTCTTATAAAAACTTCGTTTTATAATTCCAATATTTTAATTTACAAATATCAATTTTGTAAATCTTTTATATAAATCAATTTATATCATTCTTTTTAAAACATCTTTAAACTCCTTTATAATTTCACCATTTTCTTTGATTTATAAAATAATCAAATTTTATAAATCCTATATTTAAACTTTTTACAATAACTTCAAAAATCCCGATTTAAACTATTTTATAAAATCATTAATCCCATATTTTCAAAAATCAACTTTTAACTGTATTTCTCAAAAATCATAATTTTTATAATATTAAAATTATAACGTTTATTTATTTAAGATGAATCAATTCCAAAAATATTTTATAAACGTATATTTCCAAAAATCACTTTAGAAATCAAAATCGTTATTTTTAAACTTCAAAATTGGATCCGATGATGCAACACATCAAATAGTCAATCACGACTTTCCAATATCATATATCGATATGATAAACAATCAAATATCACAATATATGAAATCAAATAAATATTTGTGAGGAATCCAGTTGGATCCCTCCAACCTGTTTCCCTGCATCCGCAGACATTAGCACAATACCATTCCACTTCGAGGTGGAATATCGCGGTATATAGGATTTTATAAAATATTATCCGCTTACTAACGGCGCATAGGGTCTCATCCGCTATACAATGCGGGAAATCAATCAACTGCAATATATACATATGCCAATATATATATATATTGCTATATATATAATATAATACCAATTCCACTTCAAGGTGGAATATCGCGGTATATGTGTGTAATAAATAACCTCCGCTTACTAACGGCGCATAGGGTCTATTCACATCCAATATATATATATATATAACAATCATCATTCAAACATTCAATCAACACAGTCAAGCAAATTTTAAATCTAACTATTTAAAATTAAAATAAATCCTTTTGAGTGAGAAGTTCTCACCTTTGCTTTTGTTTGCAATCCACTTCCAATTCAACTTGTTTTCTTCATTTATACCTTGTATAAATATTTACACAATTTATTAATATTCGAAATAATCGAATAATAAATTTTCATTTGATTTAACTAGTTTATAATTTAATTTGGGCTTAATCACTCATTTTACTTAAAATTGATATCTTTAAATCAATTTTTTATTTATTTATAAATTTATTTGACTAAAAATTTAAATTTCTTTTAATAAACTTTCTTAACTAACTATTTATTTAAATTAATCTTCCTTTTGAAAATAATCCTAACTAGAAATTTTCCATTGAACTTAATTTCCTTTTTATAAATTTTAAATCAACTAATTTCTCCTAAATAAAATTATTTTTCTTTGTTTAATAAATTTATTTTAACTAAAATTTTACTTTAAATTAATATCCTTATATCAATTTCTTTTAAATAATTTATTTATCCAATAAATCAAATTCCTAACAAATCTTCTTTCACAAAATATTTTTCATTTGAAACTAAATTTATATTTAACTAATAATTTAGTTTTTTACAAATGATTAAATTTTAGACATATTTTCTTTACTGTAAATGTTTACATACAGATTTTATTTTCTGTTTATAATTCTCTGTTTTTTTTTATTATTTACTGTTAATAACATGTATAAATGTTTATTAAATTAAATCAAAAATAAAAATAAAAATCAATATACCTTATTGCGAAAATCCCCAAGTTCGAACTCAAAGACTGGATCACCACGTCGCCTGTAGCATTTGATCACCGAGCCTATGCTCGAGCGCGCGCCCAGAAACCCTAGCGCCGCCGTCGCTTGCTTGCGAATCACGCGCCATCTCCTTGCTCACGAGCTCCAAGTCGTCGCCTCTGCCTCCACCCAGTTGCACGCACCCTCGCCTCAGCTTCCATCGATTTTCATCGCCGCCTCCTCAACTACATCGCGATCGAACCTCCGAACCTCGCGACAACCCCATTTCAATTTCGCTCGCACGCAAAGCCACTCGTGCGTGCGAACGCGATACCCTAGCCGTTGCCGCCATGCCCCAAATTCGCGAGCCTCCACCTCCATTGAAACGAATTCGATTTCGTTTTTTTTTCGTTTGTTACTGAGAGGCTACGGCCTATTTGTTTTCATTTTTTTTGAACGAGATTAAAGCCTTTTATTAATTTTAATTTTTGAGGGGAGGGAACGAGATTCAGTATAAAGGGATGTCGCCATTGATTTTGTTTTCAAACGAAGAGAAACTGAGGAGGGAAAGAGTGTGATGGGTTCGGCATATATAAAAAGAAATGGAGGCATGGTTATCACGATTTTAGGCGTGATTCTTGCCGTGAATTTAGGCGTGAATTCTTGGGGGAAAGTAACGTGTGTGCTTTGACAAATTAAAATTTAAAATTTAATTTGAATTCAATTTGATTTCGGCGCGTTTACTAACCGTGTGATCACATAACAGCTCCGAAAAATACGAAATTTGAAATCCGAGAATAATTCAATATTACGGACCCAATGGAAGAGGTTTCGTCGAATTCCGAGACTGTGCCTCGGACGGCTATTTTAAATATCGATTCAAACGATATAATTTCAAAACTGAACAATTCACTTCCAAATTAAATTCTGAAGCTTCTAAAATCTTCAATATTATCAATATGAATTTTACAAGCCTTTGAAATATTTTTAATTGGCTTAAAATTGAAGATTCAAATTATTATTCAATTTTCAATAGATTAAATTCTATAATTTAATTGACATTTTCATAGTTATATTGAAAATTCAATCTAAACCATCATTCAAATATTTAAAATTAATTAAATATTCTCAAATTAAATTATTTAAAATTCTGGGTCGTTACAATCTTCCCCCCTTAAAAGAATTTCGTCCCGAAATTACAAGTTAAGAAGAATGCCCTTAATCCGTCTACTATTTTTCACAATTCAAATAGTTTTATCAACTTTCTTAAACAAATCTTTTTATTAAAGATTCATTATCATTTCAACTATCTTTCCAACTCCAATTATAGGTTCCAAACAACATTGTTTATTTCCAATTCAAATTTAAATTCAAATTCAAATTTTAAACTTTCAAAATTTCTCAAAATTTTTCTAACACCCTAAATTTTCGAAATTTTTTGCCAGCGTCTCCTTTGCGCGGCTCGATCGATACGACTACACAATGGCACCACGGCCCCTCAGAATCAAAAAGAAAAGAGAAAAAGCCAAGTGGCTAGAGAAGAAAGTCATCAAATCTCATACTGAAATTGAAATACGTACCTTTTTGTTGAGCAATTCAATTTTATCTTTGAAATCAAAATCCCAATTCCTTTATATACCTGTATATCCTGCTAACAGTAGCATCCAAAATATCCGATTCCAACATTCAAACCATTTTGCCAATTCTATTACCAAATTTCCAATTATGCTTCTTATACATTTTTACTTCACTATTGAAGTTACATATTTATTTTCATTCAATTTTACCTTTCATATTCAATTCACAATTTCAAATTTCATTTGAATTCAATTCTCAATTCTAAATATTGAATTCTATCGATTAACTTTCATTTACTAATTCCTTTCAATTAGTACATTCACTTATTCATTTCAATTTTCAATTCATCTCGAATTTGCTTAATTACTAACAAAGGGAATTTCAATTTATTTCTTTTACTTACTTGAATTTATATACAATTCAAATTTATCTTCAAATTTAGCTCACGACTAATTTTTTTAATTTAACCAATTCAAATTCCAATTCATTAATCCAAGAATTAATAATTTATCAAGTTAGTTTACTTGAATTGAATCCATTTTATTTCTTATTTAATTCCATATACTAATGATAATAATTTAATATTATCCCTTCCTAACAATCATGCAACCATATACTATAATAATTCATAGAAAATCATTTCTTTTCTATACAAAAATAGTTTTGGGCAAAATTATCTTATTTACCCGATTTAAAAACAATTTTATATTCACTAACAAATACGCGCTCATATCTATTATTACACTCAAACTCATTCTAGAGTACTGCTGACTCTATCTCTAATGAGTAATACCCAACAGAACCATGGCTGTCGCTTAACCATAAGCTCTGATACCAAATGTAACGATCGCGGATTTTTCGTTGCTGAAAAACCGAAATGTTATGGGTTTAAGAAAGAAGAAAAGAAAAAGAAAGTGGTAGAAGAGAGAAAATAGAAGATAGAGAGAAAAGAAAACAGAAAATAGAACGGAACAAAAAATAACAGAACAACATCAGAATCTCACAATTCACAGCGGAACAACATATAATAATTAAATGAATAATCTTTAAACAAAGAACTATATCAGTTATTACATTACATTACATCATATCATCAGAGTGTACAACAACAAACAAACAGCGCAAAAGAAATACTATATAAACTAGTAATACGCCATGCCATCCAGCTTGCTTCCAGCAACTCCTGAATTCCAGAATATCCTCATAAACCTTAACTCTTGACTGCCCGGGTGAAAATTTGTGGGCACCCAGAGTTTAGGGAGGAAAACAATAAACTCCGAGTCAGTCATGTGACTGGTGCGAGAACTCAAAACAGTTTATTTTTCTTTAAAATCAAAAATAGAGGAATATTTTTAAAATAGATTCGCAATGCTTTTAAAAATGAGACTACCATAAGACCTCCCGCCACACACACAATGCAAACGCAGACTTGGGGAAGATTTCTTCTTATGTTAGTCAAAGATGCTTGATACAATTTAAAATCTAATCAATTTTGATATTATTATTAGTGCATAGTGATGTGCACGTAAATGTGCACATTTTTATCGCCATATTTAATCTATTTAAATTAAATAAATGATCATATTGGGTATTTTAACTTGTTTTAACCAAAATTCACATTAATTCCAAATTGTCACACATTCATCTTCATACAAGGGTGAAATGGTCATTTTTGTGCATTTATTAAATTGTGAAAATTTACTTAGAATTTTCTATGTTTTTTGTAGGAAATTTGGTGACATTTACAAGTGGTTTCATGAAGATATGCATGCACAAAATCAATACAAAGGAATGAAGATGTAAATAATTCAAAGTGAAGATCATGGAGGACCCCACCTACCCACCTACCTTAATGTACAAATTAAAGGCTAATGCACATGCTTATGGATTTAATGGCTTCATGTACATTTAAGTGGGGATTAAAACATGCTAATGATAACTTGGCCTCCACACTTTCTCATGGGCATTTTGGGCATTCCCCAAAAATAGGAATTAGGGTTTTAAACTTGTATAAATACCCATATGTTTCATGGCCTCTTCTCTTAGTCTCTCTTAGGCCTCCTTCTCTTTAGTTTAGTTTAGATCAAAAATAAAAGAAAGCTCTCTTTCTCTTTTCATGGCTACTTAGCCATTTTTATTTTATGTAATTTTATTTTTATTTTATGCAATGTTAATTAGTGTTTCCTTTTACTTACATGTTCATTTCCTTTCATTCTAGTAGTGTAGATTTACTTTTATGCAAGTAGAATAATTTTTCCTTTCATTTTGCTCTCTTTTTCTCTTCTTGTTTAATGTTGTTTTCTACATTTGTTCATATGATAACAAATATGAAAGCTTAATCCCTTCAATTTAGGGGTAATGAAGCTCTCTAGTATGTAGATCCAACATTTTGTTGTTTATGCTCTCTTTTGTGCTTAAATGAAATGTTTTGAAGTGGTTTAACTTGTTGTTTTGGCTTTGAATTTGATAGTCTATGTTGTTCATAACAAATAGGCCATGCTTAAACAAACATAACACAAATTGCCTCTTCATCTAAATATGATTATGGCAAAGAAGTGAATGTTGAAATTGAAATTTGATAGCCTATATTTCTAAACAATAGTTAATAGGCTATGCTTAAAATAGATTTTTATTTCAACTTTGTTGTCATATTTCATGAGAGTTAAATGTGTATTAGTGGTTGTGTTATAGTTTGATGGTTTATATTGAGCTAATTAATAGCACAAATATACCATACTTATGAATAGCACATCAACTAATTCACTAATGACAAGAAAAGAGAGATCATAACTTCATTTTGTTGATTTATATGATCTAGAGAGTGGATTTATCTCTAAATTGTTCTTTTAACTCTCATATTTTTATCGATTTTTCTTTTGCTAGTTTTTGTTAGTTTCTTACATTTTTAGCCAATCACACTTTCAAGTTTGGTTAATTTGATTGAATAGAATTTTAAAATCATCAATTCCCTGCGGATCGACCCGTATTCGCCGCGTGCTACATTCGTACACCGTGCGCTTGCGGTATAAATTTTATTTCAAAATTCGTTCGACGGTTTTCTAAACCAATAGAATTTCCGTCGACGAACAAGTTTTTGGCGCCGTTGCCGGGGAATTGTTTTGGTTTTAATTTTCTATTCTTCGGATTATTTTTCTTTTGATTTTTGGTGTGATTTTATTTTGTGTGCTTGTTTGCTTGTTAGAAAAAATTGTTTGTGTTTGTGTGAATTTTGTTTGCATTTGTTTGTGTGTTTGTTGCTTTTGCATACACATTTTTATTTTAAAAAAAAAGAAGAAAGGAGCACATACAATTTCAAAACTGAAAAAAAAAAACTCACTTTTCATTTACTGTTCACATTTTTACATTTTTTTTACAGTTTTCATTTTTCTTTTTCATTTCACAGTTTACAGTTTTCATTGCTGCAGATCTTCCCTCTGTCAAACTTCATCAAACACCTCATACTACACTGCCTATTACAGTTGCATTTCACCACATACAAACATTCACACACCATTTTCAATGTCCTTCCACTGACCTTACCACTTCCCTGCAACCCCCTTGCTGCTGCTGTTCCATCCACGCCTTCGAACATCCACCGGTAGCAACAGTACATCCAACCATCAACTCACTGCCCTAACAAAACAACTGCAATCACCTTCAACAAACCTCCTTACCTCCCCTTACACCAATCGCTTCATTACAACACAGTCTCGCCTCCTGCCTTTCACAGTGCTCCATACCATACAACATACATCACTTCCCTACCTCTGCCCACGATCATCACATCATCTTTTCATTCCAACTGCCTGCATCACTTTTCTACTTGCCTTAACCACTGACTTCAACCTGCAAATACACACTGTCTCATCTCACTACAAACCATCAGTCACTGCAAGCTGTAACTCACCATTCACTATTGCTTACTGCTTCATAGTACACTTCTGCACTTCATCCACTGTTGCATTGTTGCACATACACGGTGTATACAATCATTTCTGTCAAACCTCATCATCAGTTCCACTAACTTCCTCCACAACCACTCACCAATACCTCCAAGCAACCACCATCCAACCATATACCAACAGTTGCACTTCACCACTACAAAATCACTGTCTAACTTCAATTCCACACCACAACTCGAACCAAACAACATCTCCTTCACCTGAAAGCACATCCCCACCATCTCAATACCCCTCAACAAACACTGCCATATTTCACATATTTCCACCATCGCATTTCTCAGAAACCACTGCCTAAGTCCACCAATCGATTAGAAGTGAACCATCTGCAATCGCCTCAAGCAAAATCCTCAAATCGAATTCTGCAACATCTCCAATCCACTCGCCTTCTAGACCATATACCCCCAATCATCTCCTCCGCCAAACCTAAAACCCATCGTCAGAACCCCCTCCAATCTGCTGTCAACCAGGAGAACACCCCACGCGACAAGAATCGAAGCCTAAATCGCCAATCACTCGACCCGATAACTCGAACTTCAAAGTGGCATCAGCAAGAAATTTCCGTGCTTGTGAGAATTTCGATTCTTTTTCTTTGAGAATTTAAGTTTGTTTGGGGACGAACAAGTTGAGAATTTTGATTTATTTAGTCGTGTGCTTTTCCTTTGTTTACTGTGTGTATTAAAGGAGTGGGCCGGGCCCTACTTAAGTTTTTATAGTTTTTTTTTTTTTGTGTCTTAGTCTTCTTTTGTCCAAAAAGGTAAAAAAAAAAAAAAAAAAAACCAGAGGCCACAAAGTATTGCGTTGAGATGTTTTGTATGTTGTTTTTCTTTGAGTTGTAAATAATTTAATTTCCCTATCCCTTAAAAAAAATATTTGTTTGGTTTTATTTTGATTTGTTTTAGTTCTCCCTTTCATTTAAAAAAAAACCAAGGGCTTTCATTTGTTTTGTAGTTCGCTTGTTTTGATTTCTTCTTTAATAAACTTATTATTAATTTTTTTTTTTTTTTTTTTTTTTAAGTAAAACCCTACTTTTAAGTTTCCTTTCAAAAAAAAAAAATCAAAAAAAAAAAAAATTGTACATATTCTTGTTTTATATTTCAGGTTGCCAAAGCAGAATTTCAGAAGGAAGACTGCTGCCAAAAAAAATTGCCTGCTTGCTAATAGTTTTTTTTTTTTATTTGCCTTGTACTGTATATATCTCTTGTTTTTATTAGTTGCATTATTGATTGCTTGCATTTGAATTTATATATAAAAAAATTCAAAAAAAAAAAACAAACAAAAAAAAAAATTCATTCGTAGTTGCATTGTTAATACACGTTTAGCTTCTGTTCTGCATTTCATCTTAGATTTTGATTAATAATAACGGTTAGACATCGATAACACTTAATTGTATATTAACAATTTGTCATTTTTGAACAATTTAATTTCTTGGTGTCTAGGCTACGGCAGAGTAATAACCATTTATAAATATTACGGTGATTCGTAAATATTATAGTGGTTGTTCCTCTGAAGGTACTTAAACCTTCGGCTGCATTGCTACGGTGATTCGTGGTGCACCGATAAATCCTGCCCGTTACCTGGCTGAGAACTATCTTGTTTATCAAAGACAACTTGTGAATATACAATTTTGTGTTAATTTAGGATAAATAATTCGTAATTAGGCCCCTGCATTCATTTAGTTGCATTAGTTCATGCATATTTAAAAAAAAACAAAAAAAACAAAAATTCAAAATCCAAAACTAGAAAAATTGTTAATATTTCTTAACTTAGTTTTTTTTCCTTTTCTTTTGAAAATTTTCAAATCAAAATTCCAAAAATCCAAAAAAAAAAATTTAAAATCAAAAATCCAAAAAAATCTTTTCAAAAAAAAAAAAATTGAAATCCAAAAACAAAACAAAAATCAATTTTCCATTTTGAAAAATAAATTCCACTTGTAAATATTTTTCTTTATAAAAAAAAACAAAAAAAAATTCTTGAAAATGTCCGAGTTTCCTCCCTCTTACTCACTTGAATTTAGTTGTGAAAATCAATATAAACCATATGAGTTCACTCCAAATTCGTATGGATATTTTAACAACAACTATTGTTTAAACGATTCGAATTTTGAACCACAAAATTTTCAAAATGAGGACCAACCTTCAAATCTTGAAAATAGCATTTCATCTTTACTTGAAATCGCTACACAACAAAATCAAATGATAAATAAGTTGTGTAATTCATATTTGTGCAATAACTCGAATCAAAGTTTTCAAAATAATCAAAATTTGAATTCACTTCAAAATTCAAATGATTTCGAGTATAACCCATGCCAATTCAATTTCGAGCTTCAAAATAAATTTCAAAATCAAGACGAAAATGTGAACCAATTTTCATATAATTTTGGCAATGGGAATAATCTCGACCACGATATAATTGAAAACTTTGGTTATCAACAAATTCAAAGTGAAAATTTTCAAACTAATAATAATGGATTTGACTTTGTTGACCAAATGGAAGAAGATAACGAGGATTTATTACTTGAGAAATACAAAACTTTTCGTCAAAATCATAATCAAATCCCAACTTCGGAAGAATCAAATCCACCGTTTATTGAAATTAACGATTCTTGTCCTCAACAAGTCCAAATCGAAAGTTTTCAAGTTAATAATCACAAATTTGACTTTGTTGAACAAATGAATGAAATGTACAACGATCACATGGATTTGGTGTTCGAAACATATTTGAATCAACGTGATAAACATACTCAAATTCCAACATGTGACAAGTCAAGTGATAATCCACCTTTTACCCAAATCGATGATTTTCAAATAACAACTTTCGAAATTGAAAACGAAAATCTTAACGAAGTTGTTGAAAACATGGTAATTGAGTTGGATTTCAATTCTTTTGAGGGTATGGAACCAAATTTAAAATTCGATCTTCCTTTTCTCGATTTCGAAAATTTGAATACAACAACTTTGGATTTTGAACTTGAGATATGTAATAAAGTTGTTGATAATCCAACAAAGGAAGACGAATTTAATGAACACGAATCTTTTGGACTTTTGGATGACGAGTTGTTAAATTCCGACGGGGAAGATGAAAATCACCATCTTGATTTTGAAGTCAATAACTCTGAAAATGTTTTCAATAATAAACTTGAATTTCAATTTGGTGAAAATAAATGTGAATTTCAATCAATTGTTTTATCAACCCCAAAAATCATTGAAAACCAAACAACTCGTTCATTTTTTAATAAAATAAAATTTTTTTTTCCAAATCGACAATCAACTTCAAAATCTTTTACGATTTGGTTTTTCATGCTTAAGCTGTGTCTCGCGCATTTGATGAGACAAATGAATCGGTCTTTAGAAGACCGTTTCATGTACTTTTTGACTGTATACTTTCTCATCTCTTGTAAATAATAATCTTTCATGTAAATATTGGATTTTTATTTTTATTTTTCTCCTTCCACTTGAGTTGACTGTGGGGACACAGTCAAGATCAAGTGTGGGGGGAGACTCATCTTCAATTTTTCTATTTTTCATAGTTTATTTTTGCTTTAAAATTTCAAAAAAAAAAATCACAAAAACAAATTTTATTTTGATTTATTTTTAAAGGAAACACTAAGATAAATATATGGTTTTGGTTTATTAAATTGAAATTTTTGAAAATTTATTTGTCTTAACAAAAATAAAAATGAAGTTTGATTGCAAATAATAATGGTTTAACTAGTATATAGGAAGATTCATATGTGTTAATTATGAAGTACATCCTAATTGAAAATCTTTGTTTTAAAAAGTGGTTGATTTAAAGTAAAGGATATAACATTTTTTTTGCCGTCTAAGTTAAATGGTGCTAAGATGATTTTGCAGAACTCTCTCTCTCTCTTTTTCAAAAAAAAAATATATAAAAATAAAAAATAATAACATCCAAAGTATTCACTCTCATTTAAAAGTCCTCATGGTTATGCATGAGTGGATTACTTGGAATCTTTGATTATGTGCTTTCATACTCATTTAAAAGTCCTCACGGTTATGCATGTATGGAACACATATAAAAAAAAACAGACTTAATAAAAACCACCTACGGTCGATAGGTGTATGCACGAAAGTGTGTGCACTCGCCATGCTCTATACTCCCCTCACATAAGCCCGAAAGGCAGTGCATGGGTGGTATATCTGGCCTCAGTTTACCTGAGCTAGGTGTGTAATTTTTCTTGCAAATAATGAGAGAGCAAGCAATCGAAATCCTAGCACTATTTTTACTTAGTTGATTTGATTTGTTATTGAAAAGAAATGAAAATACCACTTTGATAAATTTTGATAATCAACTAAGGATCCTTTTCACAATTACACTTTGTTATCAACCGAAATAACGAGCTAAACTATAATCTATTTGCTATGATAACTTGATTTTTGTTGGAAATTTTGACGAGTAAATGACTCAAATTTTCAAGATAATGACCAAAAACCTATATTTAACTTATTTGTGTCAATTTAAAAATAAATCCTTCATTTGTAAATATTTTCAAAAAATTTGCATTCATCTCTTTGTAAATAAATCTTGCATTTTGTAAATATTTTCATCATGCATTTGGATTTTGTGGGTAGTATCCGCTGAAAACCCTCACGAGACAACACTCGTCCTACTGGGGACACCCAGAGGTTTAATGGCTTGTTGCATACGCTCAATGCAATCATGCTCCCTACGAAAATGGATTTATCTTAGTTTTTCTTTATTCGAGGACGAATAAAAAGATAAGTGTGGGGGTATTTGATGTGCACGTAAATGTGCACATTTTTATCGCCATATTTAATCTATTTAAATTAAATAAATGATCATATTGGGTATTTTAACTTGTTTTAACCAAAATTCACATTAATTCCAAATTGTCACACATTCATCTTCATACAAGGGTGAAATGGTCATTTTTGTGCATTTATTAAATTGTGAAAATTTACTTAGAATTTTCTATGTTTTTTGTAGGAAATTTGGTGACATTTACAAGTGGTTTCATGAAGATATGCATGCACAAAATCAATACAAAGGAATGAAGATGTAAATAATTCAAAGTGAAGATCATGGAGGACCCCACCTACCCACCTACCTTAATGTACAAATTAAAGGCTAATGCACATGCTTATGGATTTAATGGCTTCATGTACATTTAAGTGGGGATTAAAACATGCTAATGATAACTTGGCCTCCACACTTTCTCATGGGCATTTTGGGCATTCCCCAAAAATAGGAATTAGGGTTTTAAACTTGTATAAATACCCATATGTTTCATGGCCTCTTCTCTTAGTCTCTCTTAGGCCTCCTTCTCTTTAGTTTAGTTTAGATCAAAAATAAAAGAAAGCTCTCTTTCTCTTTTCATGGCTACTTAGCCATTTTTATTTTATGTAATTTTATTTTTATTTTATGCAATGTTAATTAGTGTTTCCTTTTACTTACATGTTCATTTCCTTTCATTCTAGTAGTGTAGATTTACTTTTATGCAAGTAGAATAATTTTTCCTTTCATTTTGCTCTCTTTTTCTCTTCTTGTTTAATGTTGTTTTCTACATTTGTTCATATGATAACAAATATGAAAGCTTAATCCCTTCAATTTAGGGGTAATGAAGCTCTCTAGTATGTAGATCCAACATTTTGTTGTTTATGCTCTCTTTTGTGCTTAAATGAAATGTTTTGAAGTGGTTTAACTTGTTGTTTTGGCTTTGAATTTGATAGTCTATGTTGTTCATAACAAATAGGCCATGCTTAAACAAACATAACACAAATTGCCTCTTCATCTAAATATGATTATGGCAAAGAAGTGAATGTTGAAATTGAAATTTGATAGCCTATATTTCTAAACAATAGTTAATAGGCTATGCTTAAAATAGATTTTTATTTCAACTTTGTTGTCATATTTCATGAGAGTTAAATGTGTATTAGTGGTTGTGTTATAGTTTGATGGTTTATATTGAGCTAATTAATAGCACAAATATACCATACTTATGAATAGCACATCAACTAATTCACTAATGACAAGAAAAGAGAGATCATAACTTCATTTTGTTGATTTATATGATCTAGAGAGTGGATTTATCTCTAAATTGTTCTTTTAACTCTCATATTTTTATCGATTTTTCTTTTGCTAGTTTTTGTTAGTTTCTTACATTTTTAGCCAATCACACTTTCAAGTTTGGTTAATTTGATTGAATAGAATTTTAAAATCATCAATTCCCTGCGGATCGACCCGTATTCGCCGCGTGCTACATTCGTACACCGTGCGCTTGCGGTATAAATTTTATTTCAAAATTCGTTCGACGGTTTTCTAAACCAATAGAATTTCCGTCGACGAACACATAGTGTAGAAGATATTTCGAAAGTAGAATATAAATCTTAGCTAGCATAGGTACCATTATATTATGCCTACTATAGCTACTTCCTGAGGAAGCAGGTTCTACAACTAAAACCGTACAAGTCTCGTATTGTTTCTTTGGATTTCCAACGAATGGTCAGGCCAAGGAACTTCCCATTGCCACATGAGAATGCCTCTGGATGGACATCCCCGAGAACCAAACCGGATCTCTACCAACACAAGGCCGGGTTACCCCTAACTGAGTAACAACTGAACGAATATGCCATCCCCCGGTCCTTTGGGACCTTTCAACCGAGCGCTCGTAATCAATTTACACAATCATAAAGTGTTTTCAACATGAGTAAGTATCTGGGCTCCATACCATGATACCACTCTTTTCCAGAAGGAAATGCACACATCCTAAAGGGCGCTACCCCTCATAACCTTGCCGCATCTTTCCTGTTTTGACCATTCCGGGGTGTGAGGCTCGACGAAGTCTCGTCCACAAAACATACTTTATACAAAAGCCATGCTTTGGGTCAACAAATGATCATAGAAATGATCACAAAGATAGACGATCAAACAAATGATCCTATCACAAACAATCAACACAATGATCATTTCACAGCAACACTCAGTATGTCACATTACCAAATTGGGAATATATCGCTGATAACCCTCAACTACATAACCTTTAAGCTCGTACGTCTCAGAGAAGGGTGTTAAGCTAAGAGAATAAATTCTCCGCCACCAACAGAAATATATTTGAAAGAAATCGGCTTTATATCTCAACTTGTAATGTCAGGCATACTATCCATACAAGTCTGTTCCGGGCTCGAACAGAACCGAAGGCACTTACAAAGAAGTCCTTGCAATCCGAATAATCTCTAATCACGTTCGGATTTCCCATCACATACGGAGATCTCAATACCGGGGATCAGCCAGTGCAGAGACAATCAACACGAAACCCTTACGTTTTCAAAAATATCCGGTCTTCAACACCGATCTTCGAATGCAATTCATAACGACGTATCACATATTCAGAATGGGTTATACGACCCCAAGGTCCTTTCCCGGTTAACCCGAATAGTGAGCGCTTATTTTAAAAAAAATAAGTGTGGCATCCAACTTCAAACAAATCACAACAAATACCTATTTAAAGGTAAATATTGATAGTCGGTTATTGAACTATCAATAGATATGCCAACATCACCAGATTCCAAATAATTTTCCAAATTATTTATTTTCCAAAAATATCTTTACAAGATATTTATATATTTTCCATTCTTCAAAAATAAATCAATATTTATTTTTAAACTCATTTTCCAAATTCCATTTATAAATTCCATATTGAATTTATATTTCTAAAATATTTATGAATACACGTTTTCAATTATTCATTTTCAATTTATCTTCAAAAAGATAAATTCTCAACATATTCACTTTATATTGGAAAACATTTCCATACTTATTTATTTATAAGTAATTCACAAGTCTTTTTATTTTCTATACTTGGAAAATATTTAATATACTCTAATCGAAATTAAGTATATATTTCATTCTTTAAGGAAATCATTCTCTTAAACATATTTATTTGGGCCAAAACGAATGTTGCGTAAAACATCGTTACGACAACCCAAAATCACTAGTATAGGGATTCGAAATTAAAACAGATATATATAAATCCCAATACTATACAAAACATTTCCTTTCGGAAATCATCTATTATAACGACAGTGTTATAATCCACCATTTCCTTCTATTTCTCGAAAACGTCTATTTCAACAATGAATGTTGAAATCTATGGTTTCGAATCTCAATACATTTTAAAACATCATTAGATCGTTTTAATTCAATTTAAAACATCACATTCGAAACAATTTCTTTAACATATTATTCACTATTTAAAAACGTGAATATATTTGTTAACCAATTTCATCATTTCTATTCCTTTCATTTTAAAGGATTATTCACTGTCTAAAACGTGAATATAACTCCATTAACAAATTACAACAATTCCTTATCAAAATAAGTCGTTGCGGATTTATAAAACAACGTTTATAAATTCTATTTTTATTTATTTTATATCAACTCCTTTTTATAAATTCCTTTATTAACCTATCTCAATTCATATCACAATGATATACTAAAAATTCATATTATAAGTCAAACACTTATAATTTATTTGTTTACAAAATTGTTTCTTTAAACTCCCCAAATTTATAAATCTTATAACTTATAAGATTCATTTATTTGCCCCAAATCTATTCCTTTACAAATTTTATAAACCTACTGCTTATAAAAATTCCATTTATAACTTCAGCGTTATAATTCTATAATTCCATTTCATTTATTAAATTCATTCACAATTCATTCTAACTCTTATAAAAACTTCGTTTTATAATTCCAATATTTTAATTTAAAAATATCAATTTTGTAAATCTTTTATATAAATCAATTTATATCATTCTTTTTAAAACATCTTTAAACTCCTTTATAATTTCACCATTTTCTTTGATTTATAAAATAATCAAATTTTATAAATCCTGTATTTAAACTTTTTACAATAACTTCAAAAATCCCGATTTAAACTATTTTATAAAATCATTAATCCCATATTTTCAAAAATCAACTTTTAACTGTATTTCTCAAAAATCATAATTTTTATAATATTAAAATTATAACGTTTATTTATTTAAGATGAATCAATTCCAAAAATATTTTATAAACGTATATTTCCAAAAATCACTTTAGAAATCAAAATCGTTATTTTTAAACTTCAAAATTGGATCCGATGATGCAACACATCAAATAGTCAATCACGACTTTCCAATATCATATATCGATATGATAAACAATCAAATATCACAATATATGAAATCAAATAAATATTTGTGAGGAATCCAGTTGGATCCCTCCAACCTGTTTCCCTGCATCCGCAGACATTAGCACAATACCATTCCACTTCGAGGTGGAATATCGCGGTATATGGGATTTTATAAAATATTATCCACTTACTAACGGCGCATAGGGTCTCATCCGCTATACAATGCGGGAAATCAATCAACTGCAATATATACATATGCCAATATATATATATTGCTATATATATAATATAATACCAATTCCACTTCAAGGTGGAATATCGCGGTATATGTGTGTAATAAATAACCTCCGCTTACTAACGGCGCATAGGGTCTATTCACATCCAATATATATATATATATATATAAAAATCATCATTCAAACATTCAATCAACACAGTCAAGCAAATTTTAAATCTAACTATTTAAAATTAAAATAAATCCTTTTGAGTGAGAAGTTCTCACCTTTGCTTTTATTTGCAATCCACTTCCAATTCAACTTGTTTTCTTCATTTATACCTTGTATAAATATTTACACAATTTATTAATATTCGAAATAATCGAATAATAAATTTTCATTTGATTTAACTAATTTATAATTTAATTTGGGCTTAATCACTCATTTTACTTAAAATTGATATCTTTAAATCAATTTTTTTTATTTATAAATTTGTTTGACTAAAAATTTAAATTTCTTTTAATAAACTTTCTTAACTAACTATTTATTTAAATTAATCTTCCTTTTGAAAATAATCCTAACTAGAAATTTCCCATTGAACTTAATTTCCTTTTTATAAATTTTAAATCAACTAATTTCTCTTAAATAAAATTATTTTTCTTTGTTTAATAAATTTATTTTAACTAAAATTTTACTTTAAATTAATATCCTTATATCAATTTCTTTTAAATAATTTATTTATCCAATAAATCAAATTCCTAACAAATCTTCTTTCACAAAATATTTTTCATTTGAAACTAAATTTATATTCAACTAATAATTTAGTTTTTTACAAATAATTAAATTTTAGACATATTTTCTTTACTGTAAATGTTTACATACAGATTTTATTTTCTGTTTATAATTCTCTGTTTTTTTTATTATTTACTGTTAATAACATGTATAAATGTTTATTAAATTAAATCAAAAATAAAAATAAAAATCAATATACCTTACTGCGAAAATCCCCAAGTTCGAACTCAAAGACTAGATCACCACGTCGCCTGTAGCATTTGATCACCGAGCCTATGCTCGAGCGCGCGCCCAGAAACCCTAGCGCCGCCGTCGCTTGCTTGCGAATCACGCGCCATCTCCTTGCTCACGAGCTCCAAGTCGTCGCCTCTGCCTCCACCCAGTTGCACGCACCCTCGCCTCAGCTTCCATCGATTTGCATCGCCGCCTCCTCAACTACATCGCGATCGAACCTCTGAACCTCGCGACAACCCCATTTCGATTTCGCTCGCACGCAAAGCCACTCGTGTGTGCGAACGCGATACCCTAGCCGATGCCACCATGCCTCAAATTCGCGAGCCTCCACCTCCATTGAAACGAATTCGATTTCGTTTTTTTTTCGTTTGTTACTGAGAGGCTACGGCCTATTTGTTTTCATTTTTTTTGAACGAGATTAAAGCCTTTTATTAATTTTAATTTTTGAGGGGAGGGAACGAGATTCAGTATAAAGGGATGTCGCCATTGATTTTGTTTTCAAACGAAGAGAAATTGAGGAGGGAAAGAGAGTGATGGGTTCGGCATATATAAAAAGAAATGGAGGCATGGTTATCACGATTTTAGGCGTGATTCTTGCCGTGAATTTAGGCGTGAATTCTTGGGGGAAAGTAACGTGTGTGCTTTGACAAATTAAAATTTAAAATTTAATTCGAATTCAATTTGATTTCGGCGCGTTTACTAACCGTGTTATCACATAACAGCTCCGAAAAATACGAAATTTGAAATCCGAGAATAATTCAATATTACGGACCAAATGGAACAGGTTTCGTCGAATTCCGAGACTGTGCCTCGGACGGCTATTTTAAATATCGATTCAAATGATATAATTTCAAAACTGAACAATTCACTTCCAAATTAAATTCTGAAGCTTCTAAAATCTTCAATATTATCAATATGAATTTTACAAGCCTTTGAAATATTTTTAATTGGCTTAAAATTGAAGATTCAAATTATTATTCAATTTTCAATAGATTAAATTCTATAATTTAATCGACATTTTTATAGTTATATTGAAAATTCAATCTAAACCATCATTCAAATATTTAAAATTAATTAAATATTCTCAAATTAAATTATTTAAAATTCTGGGTCGTTACAGGAATATAAAAGTGTGTTAAGGTGGAAAATGTAAAGCCTTAATGCTATTTTCAGTATATTATACTTTACTTTAAACACTATTATAATAGCGTATATTACTATATAGTAAATAGTTTAATGGATCCTTAGGAGATGTGAATCCCGAGCTTCTCTTAAGTTACTGCACTCACGTTAGACACTAGATAAGAGATGTCAAATCCCGTAAACATCTCTAATGCCGTTCCACTCATGTTTTACCGTTGATTTAACTTACATAAGATCTTTTAGTTCTGACTCGAGTGTTTTGTCTTTTCAATTCGCTCAGGTCGGCCTAAGCATTTCAGGGTTTGAAGACATTACTTCTGGAGGACGAAGACGAAGATTGTATTACTATTATTTACTATAGTGTTCCGCTTCATCACATTGTTCCGCTGCATTGTTATTTATTATTCTTTGGTATGTGTAACTCTGATTTTTGTGTTGTATAAGTATAATCAAATGTTTTGTAAAACAGCTTCATGAACTGTTCATTTGATTATTATATTTTGTCGTTCTGTTGCAAGATTCTATTTTGTTTTTTTCTTTCTCTACTTTTCTTATTCACCCCAATAACAACCCGCCCTTCTGTATGGTTTGAGTCTGACATGTGCGGTTTATCGTCGATTTAAAGTGTACAAAAAGGCGGGATGTCACAATATCTGTATGAACATACTCCAGGACAACTTTTTCTTTATGCTTTCCTGTATCAAAAAAAGGAAATCTTTATCTGCTTTCCAAGAACACACTCTTCACAAAAACCAAGTTTTGAATGATGAACTCCATCAATCAGTCCTCGTTTTCTCAACTCATCAATGTCGCGCCCACCGATGTGATCCATCCTTAAGTGCCCTAACCTGGAAGAATTCGAATCAACAGATGTAAAGAAGCTGATTCACCAACTACAGTAGTGCCCTTTAATAGATAAAGATTTAATGCCCTCACACCTCTCATAACAATCATGGGACCATTCGATATCTTCATCTTCTCTCCTTCCACTACAATTTTCAAATCAAGTCTACTCAATGCCTCAACAAAAATCAAGCTCCTCCTCAAATCAGGTACATACCTAACATCAGTGATCGTACGTATAACACCGTCAAACATTCTAATCATCACACTACCAACACCAACCATACGGCAAGAAGCATCATTGGCCATCAGAACTTCTTCTCCATCAATTTCACGATAAATTAAAAAGCAGTTCCTATCAGGTGTCATATGATAGGATGCGCCAGAATCAATCAACCATAAGTTTCTTTTTCCAGAAGAGCCAGAAGTTGTAAATACATCGGTGTCAATCTCTGTATCTGATTTCTCTACTATAGAAGCTAAGGCTTGCTTTGGATCTTTTTTCTACCTTCAAGCTTGGGACATTGTACTGTGAAGTGATTTGGCTTCTTACAATGATGACAAGTCGACTTCTTAAGCCCCTTGGACTGTGACCGCGAAGAATTCCGTTCTCCATCTTTCTTCAACCTGCTTTGGCATCTACCTCTCTAAACAAATAAGCTTTCGTTATCACTATCCAGTCTAGTGCTCGCCGATCTACCTCTTAACACTTCATTATGCAGACCAACCTTTACATCAGACAGGATAATTTTATTGCGACCATAAATCATGGAGTTCACAAAAACAGTATACTCCTTAGGAAAGGAACATAAGAGGATCACAGCTTGAGCCTTATCAGTAATATCAACTTTCGCTATCTTTAGGTTCATAATCAAAGTGGTCAAAGCATCTACATGCTCTATAAGATCGGTTCCAAGCTTCATCTTGAACTAATAGAGTTGTTGCTGAAGAATAATCCGATTAGTGAGATACTTATTTTGATATGCATCCGATAATGCATCCCATTGTCCCTTCGCCGTCTTCTTCTGAGAGAATTCTCTAAGAACTTCATCTGAAAGACTCAACTGAATTGTTATGAGAGCTTCATCTTCCATCTCTTCCAAATCAGCGGCATCAATATCTTTCAATTTCTAAGGTGCAGACACAATCTATAAGTCTTCTCCTTCTTTAATACGACCTCCATCTTCATCTTCCAAGTATCAAAATCTCCCTTTCCGTCAAAATGTGTACTCTATAATTGACACCAGATCTACCAACAGACTTACTAGAAGTACCATTAATATCCAAACAGGAACAATAACACTAGCTCCGATATCAAACTATAGTGAATTTTATTTTAATGTGAGCGGAAGCGAATTATTTAATCAGGATCAAGTATTGTCTATTTAGATATCAATGCAACTTAAAAATAAATTACGCAATTTCACAAACACAATAGAAGAAATAGGAGACACAGAAGATTTAACATGCTTCGGATATGAATATCCTACGTCCACTGAGACCCAACAACTTCTTTTAATCAGCAAGTACAAGAGATCACAAGCCATTCAAGATTAGAGAGTTAAAACATATGTGGAGATTCTCCCTAATCTATCACTCAATTGAAACGTTACAAAACAGATTTCAAAAATTGGCAAAGTTTTCGCTCTCTAAATTGTCCACCATTAAAGTGTAGAAGCTCCGGTGTTTATAGAATGAGAAAGTGAGCAGGGTAGCTGCAGCATATCAACTCTGAGATCTGGTTCGATGAAGATTGGTTCGCCAATCATCTAGTTCTGCATCAGTACTTGGCATCTGGATCAGCAAAGCACACCCGAACCAAAAAATATGAAACGGGAATGCATTGGTTTGGTACTTCTATCGAGCCAAAAATCCGGACAGTCATAGCACCTTCAATCTGGAGCGACATCTTCCCAAACCACAAATCTGGACCCGCATCCATACTTCCCTCTGCTAAAAAATACCGTCATCACAGAACAAAATCCACTCCTCCACCGAACCAAATATTTGGTTCGGTATCACCATGACTATCGGACGAGATTGCTACTTCATCAAATAACCATCTCTTCTCCTCATTAGCTACCGAGCCAACCATTACCGGATGAGATTTCTCGTCCGACATTCTACACATCACCGCTTCAGAATAAGATCATCACCGGACCAGATTTCTGGTCCGACATCTCCACCACCAAATGAAATTCCTGTTTCATCTAGAATACCTAGCACATCACCGAACGACATCGCTTCTTCCTACACGTCGACCTAGGGTTTCATGACTTCTCCAATTTGGTCTATACATGTTTGAATCGCACAATTTCAACAAGATATGTTGACATCTAGAGCTGTCAACGGATGCAAACGGATGCAGATATGGCTATATATCTGTAACAACCCGAGGTTTTGCGTCGGTTGATTATCATCATTAGGGGATTAAATCTACTAGCTAATTGCTGTTTGGCGTTTTAATTGGTTGAAATTCTTTTAAAAATTTGTTAAAGGGATTATGTGGGCTTTAAATTGATTTTGGCCCACGTTTTATTCTTGGTGCTGGGTTGTATTAAAGTGAATACCCGTTCCCTCATCCATTCACTTCACTTCGAAATCCTAAACAACGCAAACGAAAAAAATGGCGGCTTCAATTTTCGTTGCTCGTTCGTTCCTCAAAAATTAGGGGTTCGTGAAATTCAAAGGCGTCGCTTTTTGTTGATCGATCGAAATGATGATTTCGTCCCTTGCTTTGTCGATCGATGATTCCTTCTCTCTGTGCATGGCTCCTTCAATTTGCGTCGTGTTTATCTATTGGAAAAGGGGGTTTCAGCTGCGAATTGGATCTACGCTCGTCGAAAAAGGTGAGTGATTTTCACTCACATTCTAATTCGAATCTGGTTTGATTTCTGACTTGTTCCAATTTTGTTTACTTGATTTCTTGGACTTGTTCGAACTTGCTGAATATCAAACTGTTACATGACTTTGGCCAGTCGATAATTTGTGATGATATTTTGACTTTCTTTAAACTGCTACTTTGCTTGATTTTGTCTCAGCCTTAAACACTGCATCCCTGTATATGTATGTGTTCTTGGGAAGCTTTGGTTGATTTCTTTGATTGCCATGGCTTCGATTTTGAGCTGTTCGATCTTTTCATGGTCACCACGTCTGTGACTTTGGTTGATTCATGATTGTGACTTCGTTTGAATTTGTTACACTATTTTGGTAACCGCTATTAATAATAGTTTCTTTGTTCGAACTTGTAACTAGGTTTTGATTCGAATTCTTTTACTTTGATATCGGCTTACACTGCTTGCATATCCACTTATACTTGCTGTATCATGCTTGGTCTTGGCTGCACTATCCACATGAGTTCATTAGTCTTTACTGTGCATTCTGTAGTGTTGCAGTTTTGTTTCATTTTCTTCTTGACCCTTTTATATTTGAGCATGTTGCATAAGTGTAGCATAGCCAGCTCGGTTGTCTCGACCACATTTGTTTTATTTGTTCTACTTGAGTTTGTCTTCGATACAATCTGTAGTTGCTTTCATGATGCATAGTCTTCATGTTGCATTATATAGTCTTCACTTTGATTCCTTGTTGCCAGGCTTGATGTCTTGATAGTATTGAGCTCTATAGCTTCTGGGTTGCACCTTAACTAAGTCTACTTTGTCGATTTGTATTTACAAGTTTAGGGTTGCCTCTGGACATCAAACCATTGATATACTTTTGCTTTTTGGTTCCACTGTATATATATAATAATATAATAATTCATCCAAATAACCATCCAACAATTTTTTTATTAACTATAAATCATACTAGTTATTCAAGAAGGTGGGATTAACTCACAAACTTTTTGTTGTCGCCTAAGCGTTTTGGTTTGGAACTAAAACCGGATGATGTCCGATTTTAGCCCAAAATTCAACTTTCTATAATTCCAACCACACCAGTTGCACTACGATGCTTTCTCGTCATGAGCGCAATGCAAAAAAGTTTCGTCTCGACCGAACCTCGTATGAAGGAGTTATGATGTGATAACCCTGATTTTATGAGCAATTTTATGATTTAAATTAATTCATGTTTGTTTAAAAAAAAATTTGCATTGAAAAATAAACTATTTTGCAAGTGTATGGTTTAAATATGAATGTCTACACAAGATAGTGCACACATATGCACATATTCTTCTGCATAAGGAAATAGGCAGAAACTAATGCATAAATTAGAGTAAATAATTTAGAAATACATATTGGGTGGAAGACATGATTATGTCTTTAATAAGTTTGGCATAAAAGAAAATAAATATAGGCAGAAATAATAAATACCTGTAGAAAAATGTTAGACGGTTAAAAATTATTTAAATAAAAAGAAAATAAAGACTTAGGCAAAATTAAGCACACATATGTTATACATGTGCTCAGGTAAGTATTGCTGGTAGGAAACAAAGTTTGCACGGAAATGGTATGAACCTTTAAATAAACATTTTATCCATTTCCAGTAATTCTTTTGGCTTAGGAAATTAAAGTCATGCAGATAACATGACCGGGGTGTAAGAGAAAAAAATATATATTGTAAGGTCTCGCCTTTTTGCACGCTTTAAATCGACACACGTGCCAATTCAAACCATACGGAAGGGCGGATTGTTATGGGGTAAATAAGAAAAATAGGAAAGAAATAAAACAAAACAGAATCTCACAGCGGAAGGATAAGATATAATAATAAATATACAGTTCATAAAATCTTTTTACAAAACATTTGATTCTTTTTTATACAATAAATATCAGAGTTCACATACCAATAAATATCAATGCAGCGGAACAATATGAGTGTAGTGCACTAGTATAAATAATAATAATATAAATCTTCGTCTTCGTCCTCCAGAGCTAAATCTTCAAATCCTGAAACGCTCAGACCGACCCGAGCGAATTTGAAAAGACAAAAACACTCGAGTCGGAACTAAAAGATCTTATGTGAGTTAAATTAACAGAAATAAATATGAGTGCAGTAACTCAAGAGATGCTCGGGATTTACATCTCCTAAGGATCCGTTAAACTATTTACTATGTAGTATATTGCGCTATTATAATAGTGTCTATTTATAAAATAAACTTACTTTTTTCTTAGCATAAAGGGGTTACCCATATGGCCATTAACACGTAATAGTCCCAGTAGTCCATACAATATCATAGTCCCTCCTGATCGGGAAACCACCAAAGGATACCACACGGGCTACGGGAGAAAACCAAACTCGTACAAGGCGCGATAGGGTAGGTGACACGGCACAACTAGGCAATGCCAGGGTGGATATACCAATTATGCTTCCGGGTTGGTGGTAACGCGTAGCGCGCAGCTACCGCCCACCTCGAGCCACACCCCCAAATAAAAATAAAAAGTGGCCACCGAATCAATCCAAAAGTCAAAGTATAATATCGAAGGGATGTGTCCGATCAAAGGTGCTACCTTATTAACCCGTCAATCGCTCCTGTTTTAGCCACCTTATGCCAACTCATGGGAGTTGGGTCCACGTATTTACCTTACATGAAACGCCTCCACCATCCTACTTCATTCTAGAATCTCCACCGTGTACACGGTTGTTAAAGTGGTTTTCGAAGTTGGCAGAGAGTATGACAACTTCCGATCCCGGTCTCTTCAACAACCAAATGTTATTATAACACCGCGGTCATTTAAAATTAATTATACATTCAAAAACCAGAATATAATTATCCATTTCAAAACCCATAAATACGATATCATTTCCTTTCCAAAATAAAATCATTTGATATTATTTTTATAAAAACCCAAATTAGTATAATATCATTTTATTTCAAATATATATTTCTTTTCCAAAATCATATTGTTTTCAAACTTATAATAATCGGAAACCAAACATTGAATTATAACTTTCAAACTATAATACTTCGAAAATTCATAGCTTTAAACCATAATTTCTAAAACTTAAATGGTTTGGATATTCAAACAGTATATAACATCAATAGTTTGGATTCAAAATTTGTTTGTAAAATAAAATAATTTCCGCGACTTACAATTTATTTCATTTAAGATTAAGTCAAAATCCATAAATTTAAAATCGCTTTCAGTTTAAATAAACCACTTCAGTTTCAATATATTTCAAACTTTGAATATTAAACAATTGGAACTAAGGTTGGAAATTTCTATTTCACCAATTTAAAGTCCTATTATTTAGTTTGAAATAATAATTGCATAATAAGCCCGTAATCATTTAAGTAAAACTCAAATTACTTATAAAAGAAAATTTCCTTCAATTTTTATACTAGAAATATTCATTTACTTATAACTTTCAAACAATTGGAACTAAGGTTGGTAATGGGGTTGACGTCCAATAGTGGGCCGAAGTTTAGTGCCCTACGGTGGTCGGAGCGTTGCGCAGGGGGAGTTGCCAGGTTTTTGGAGTGGGTCGATTTCGAGTTTCCAGGTTTTGATCTAGGTACTCGAATTGACTTCAGGTCGCGGTGATGATTTCTAAGGGCCGTGTTCGTTTTCGGTAATGGTCGCTGATGTGTGGATGGGCTAGTGGTTGGGCAGAGTTGGTCAGAGTCACGGTGCACGTGCACCGTGCATTTGTTTGGAGGTCTGGAAAGTTTGGGAAGTGGGGAAGAAGCAGGGTGAACTCACGTGTGTTGACTCGAAACTTTACTCGAGATTTTGAGGGGTAGGACTCAAAGCAGAGGAGTGTTGCTTCGAGTTGATGCTTTGGTTACAGGTTTCACATAAAAACCAGTTATCCTGTTAAATTTAAAACAAAATTTGAAAACTAAGTTTAAAAGAAAAGTAGAGTTTTAAAATGAAGTTTAAATATGATTCAATTTGGTTTTGGAATCTCAGTTTTAAAATATAATAAAGTTTTGAAATTTAATTTTTTTTTGAAACAACTTTAAAGGTCTTAATAGGTTGAATTTAAAAGTAAAATTTTAAATTAAGATAGAGATTTAAACCCAAGTTTAAACTTGGATTCAAATTGAAATTTGAATATGAGTTTTGAAATAAAAGAAGTTTTTAAAATTTAATTTGTTTTTAAACATTTTAAAGATTGGGTAAATCTTTAGATTGATTTAAATTTAAAAAAAAAATGAAATTGGGTTTTGTATTCTTTTAAACTTCTATATCAAGGTAAATATTTTCTTGAACATGTGAATTTAAAAAGGGGTTTTGAAACTATTTCAAATGTTGTCAAAGTCAAATTGTTTTCATTTTAAATCTAAATTTAAAATGAAATTTTAAAATTATATTTGAAAGTAAATTGTTTTTGATAAATTGATCATTAATAAGATAAATGCTTTTGTCTTTAAATATATGAAGATTTAATGATTTGCAATTATTTAAATTAATTAAAGAGGATAATTAATGATTTGGATTAATTAAATAAGTAATTAAATATTTTATTTCTTTAAAATAATTAATTAAGGGGTTAATTAATTTTATAATTGGTTTAAAGGTTAATTTAATAAATTTGTTAATTAAGAATAATTAATTAATGTGTTTGATAAATTAATTTATATCAAACGATTTGTGATTTATAAATCAAGATTGGATAATTAATTCATAAGTAATTGATATAATTGGAAATCAAATTGAATTAATTAGGATTAAACAAATAATTAATCCTACTGGTAAATGACTATTGGATGTTTGACCTTACTTATGAATGATTGAATTGTATGATATGCCTTGAATTGATTGTCCTAACTGATCTGTGATATTTTGTTCTGTAATTTGAGCTGTGTATGATTCATTCATTGATTTACATTTGTATATTATCTGTGAATCTGTGAATAGACGATAAGCGTTATAGTTTATACCGCTCATCAACTATATTTTTGTGTTTGATCTGTGATGATTGAATGATGTTGCACTATTGTGTTAAACCCCTGGACCACACTTATACACACACAAAGATGGACTTCACGAGGAAATCGATTAAGTCATAGATTTTTGAAAACGATTTTAAATAGACAATCTGAATTCAAATGTTTTGAAAATTGATTGGGTATAAAGTGAAAAGATTTTTGGAATGAAATGTCAAAGATGAAATTATTTTGAATAACTTGATTGGGTTTTGAAATTTAAATATTTTGATTTAAATTTGAATTCAATATTTAAAATTAAATTCTATGATTTGAAACTAGGGATGAACGATATTATACTAGTTATATATGAGTCAAACCATTTTTAAAGTATTGTTCTTTTGGGAATTTGAATTAACCCAAAGATTGTAACTTGTATAAATGAAATAGGGTTTTTCTGAAATAACACTGTCGTTTCTAAATGATAAAAAGCTTTCATATGAGAAATGAATTTCAAATTGTATTAAAGGGATTTCAAGTAAATTGAAATAGTTTTCCAAGTTATAGATGAAAGTTTGGAAACGAATTTTTTTGTGAATATTTAGGAACGATTTGAAAGCTATGAAACAAACCTTTGATTTAAAGATTTGAATGAATTAATCCAATTGAGATGGAATTGTTTTGAAACTTATGAATGAACCTTTGAGAAACTAGGTGATTTTTTGTGAAATTAATCTTTTTGTTTAAAAGATTGGAAATGGTAATTGGTTTAAACCATTTGATTGAAAATTTTGAATTATTAAGTTGTGATTGATTGAAATCCCATATCCATATGTTTTAAATGTTGCGCTGACTATTCGGGTTAGCCGGGAGAGGACCTTTGGGTCGTATAACCCATTCCGAATATGTGATACGTCGTTATGGATAGCATTTGAAGACCGGTGGTGAAGACTGGGTATTTCCGAGAACGATAGGATGACCTATTGATTGTCTCTGCACCGAGTAGCTATGGTATAGAGATTCCCTAAGCGATGGGAAGTCCAATCGGGATTGTGAATATCCGGATTGCAAGGACTTCTTCGGAAGTGCCTTTGGTTCTGTTCGAACCCAGAACAGACTTGTATGGATTTTGTGTCTGACATTACATTTTGAGATATAAAGCATATTTCTTTCAAATACATTTCTATTGGTGGCGGAGAATTCATTCTCTTAGCATTAACACACTTCTCAGAGACATACGAGCTCAGAGGTTATGTAGTTGAAGGTTATCAGTGATATATTCCCAACTTGGTAATGTGGCATGTTGAGTGCTGCTGATCATTTTTTGATCAAAGCGCGGCTTTTGTAAAAAGCGTAGCTTTGTGGACGAGACTTCGTCGGACCTCACACCCCGAAAATGGTCAAAACAGGAAGGATGCGGCAAGGTTATTAGGGGGTAGCGCCCCTTTAGTGTATGTCATTCCTTCTGGATAGAGGTGGTATCATGGTATGGAGCCCAGATACTTAACCTATGTTGTTGCTGCAAATTTATTACTTTATGGCTGTTGGAATCAAGGATCCTCGTATATACATCGGTCACGATCGGGGAATGAATTATTCGTGTCAGTAGTTACCTAGTTTGAAGGGTAACCCGGCCTTGTGTTGGCAGAGATCCGGTTAGGTTCTCGGGTCGTCTTTCCAGAGGCGTACAAATGTGGCAATTTGAAGTTCCTTGGCCTGACCATTTATTGGAAATCCAAAGAAACAATACGATCTTGTACGGTTTTAGTTGTAGAACCTATCATTCACTTATGGTGGTCACCACTGTTTGGATGGTAGCTATAGTAGGCATAAGTGCGAAATGCCTATGCTGGCTAAGATTTATATCTTTACTTTCGAAATGATTTTTCCTACACTATGCACTAGTAATAATATCAAATATTTCTTTTTAATGCGTATCAAGCATCTTTGACTATCATAAGGAGAAATCTCCTCCGATTCTGCGTTTGCATTGTGTGTGTGTGCGGGAGGCCCTATGGTAGTCTCATTTCTAAAAAGCATTGCGAATTGATTTTAAAATATTTCGTTGTTTGTTTTTAAAGATAAACTGTTTTTGTTGCTCACACCAATCCCATGAATGATCCAGAGTTTATTGTTTCTTTCCTAAACTCTGGGTGCTCAAAATTTTCTACACGGGCAGTCTAGAGTTGGGTTTTTCAAATAGTCAGATTAGTAGGTTATCTGGAGCTAGTTTAGTCTTTGGATGTGGACGAGACTTGCTTGTCTTGGTGAAATGTGATGGTGGTCCGAGCTGCTACTGGAGTTATCTTTTGAAGACTATCTGGAGTTATTTGTTCCGTTGCTAATGTTATCTTTTCTTTTCCGCTTCTATTTTATTGTATCATATCTCTGATGTATATTGATATCTATTGGATCATCTATTGTATCAGATATTGTAACAAAGCTATATATCAATGTATTATTCTTTTTCTTCCGCTGTGTTATTTACTTAATGTTGTTATATGAAACGTCCCGCCTTTTCGCACGCTTTAAATCGACACACGTGCCAATTCAAACCATACGGAAGGGCGAATTGTTATGGGGTAAATAAGAAAAAACCAATGAAAGAAAAACAAAATAGAATCTCACAGCGGAAGGATAAAATATAATAATAAATGTACAGCTCATAAACTATTAACAAACATTTGATTCTTCTTTATACAATAAATATCAGAGTTCACATACCAATCATAATCAATGCGACGGAATTAAATAGTGTAGTGGAATAATATACTAGATAATAATACTACAAATCTTCGTCCTCGTCTTCCAGAGCTAAATTTTCAAATCCTGAAACGCTCGGACTGACCCGAGCGAATTTGAAAAGACAAAACACTTGAGTCAGAACTAAAAGATCTTATATGAGTTAAATTAATAGAAATAAATATGAGTGCAGTAACTCAAGAGATGCTCGGGATTTACATCTCCTAAGGATCCGTTAAACTATTTACTATGTAGTATATTTCGCTATTATAATAGTGTCTAATTGTAAAATAAACTTACTTTTAAATAGCGTTAAGGCTTTACATTTTCCACCTTAATATGTAAAATGCCAATAGTCTATACAGTACCGTAATACCTCCTGATCGGGAGGCTACCAGAGGATACTCCATAGGTACGACACAAATAGAAACTCGTACAAGGCGCGATAGGGTAGGTGACATGGCACAACTAGGCAATGCCAAGGTAGATATACCAATTATGCTTCTGGGTCGGTGGTAACGCGTAGCGCGCAGCTACCGCCCTCCTCGAGCCACACCCCCAAATAAAACCAAAAGTGGCCACCGAATCAATCCAAAAGTCAAAGTATAATATCGAAGGGATGTGTCCGATCAAAGTTGCTACCTTATTAACCCGTCGATCGCTCCTGTTTTAGCCACCTTATGCCAACTCACGGGAGTCTTGTCCACGTATTTACCTTAAGGGAAACGCCACCACTATCCTACTTCATTCTAGAATCTCCACCGCGTACACGGTTGTTAAAGTGGTTTTCGCGGTTGGTAGAGAGTATGACAACTTCCGATCCCGGTCTCTTCAACAACGAAACGTTATTATAACACCGCGATCTTTAATATAGTTTATACTTTAAAACTAGAAATAATTATCCATTTCAAAACCCATAAATACGATATCATTTCCTTTTAAAACCCAAATAAATATGATATCATTTTTTTTCAAATATATTTCTTTTCCAAAATCATGCCACTTTAAAATTTATAATACCTCGAAACCAAATATTTGAATTTTAACTTTCAACATAATACTTCAAAATCCATAGTTTAAAACCATAACTTTCAAAGCCTAAATGGTTTGGATATTCAATGGTATATAAAATAAAATAGTTGATTTTAAAATTACTTTATAAAATAAAATAATTTCCTCGACTTTACAATCTTATTTATTTAAAATTTAGTCTAAATCCATAAATTTTAAATTCACTTTCAATTAAATAAACCACTTCAATTCCAATATATTCCTAACTCTAAGTATTTAACAATTTCAAAACTTAAGGTTGGACATTCTATTCAACAATTTATTGTCCTATTATTTAGTTTTGAAATATTCATAAAATAAATCCATAAAATAAAACTCAAAATGTCTAACAATTAAATATTTCCTTCAATTTTATTTATACTAGAAATATTCATTAAATTTGTCTTGAATAAAAAATCCAGTTATTAAACTCATAGCTTTGAAATTCCAATTTTAATAAGTTTACATCACTTATGGAGTTAAATTTTTAAATAAGCTCAATTCCAATTTAATTTTTAATTTACCTTCCAAATCTAGATTGATTGAAATCATTAAAACTCCATTATTCAACTCATTTAGTTTATTTAACAAATTATTCATAGCTTAAATTTAATAATTTAACTATATATGCATATATAAAAATAATATTTTTTATGAAAATATTAACATTAAATATTTATTAAGCCTTATCCTATCCAAACCATGGAAATCATTTTCAAAATAATTATTTATAGACCGACGGTGTCTGTATAAAATTTTCTATCCTATGGTCAAGTGAAACGGATATTTATCATTTCAATCCGCAATTAAAAATAAAATGCCGTTGTATATCATTTCAAACCGCAATCTCGAATGAAATGAAACTGCATAATAACTTGTAGTTTATACAATATAAAATATAGCATCCATTCATCCAAATATCAATCATCAACCATTTATTACAATCATATTTTAAACAAACATCAATATATAGCATATAAAATATAACAGGCAATAAATAGCAGTTATTAACTAACAATTTATATTCAAAAATAAATTTATTAACTGTTTAATTATCAGTTTATATGTAAATAAATAAATTTTTAACTGTCAATATATATGCAATAATAAAAAAAATTAACAGTTAAATTAAATAAATGCGATTTAACAGAGATGATGAATAAAACATGCCAAATAGTCATAAATAAATTTCTACTCATATCTTAAGTCAATTTAACAGACATATGAAATTTTAGAAGTTGTGAGTGGGTTAAAACACTCACCTTTTGAATTTAAATTGAATTTAAATCCAATTTAAACTCAAAAATTGGACAGTCTCCAAATTGGTCCAAACCAGCATCAACAGATTCATAATTTTATTACGATCCTAACAAAAAAAATTGCGCGTAAAATGGATGTTGTATATGGAAGTTATAATAATTTGAACGAGTCAAAATTAAATTAAAACAAAATAAAATAAGTAAAGAATATACTCACGTAAGGGCCACGCCATCACCACCATTCTCTCTCCCCCACGTGTTTGACCAAGTTTCCAGGAAAAAAACACGAAACCGAACCCAACAAAATAGCCGTTGACCCTCCTTTGACCGCTCGATGCTCGTGCCACTAATCACTATAGGACCTCCGACCAAGCCCATCGCCACGCCCTCGCCGTGGCGCACCTCCCTGTGACCGTGCCTTCACCGTCGGGCGCCCCAACGCCATGCGCCGCCCCCTCTATCAAAACCCTAATCCAATTTATACGCCACATCTAACCGTTGATTTGCCCAACTAACCTCTCTGATGAACTCCCCATTCGACTCTCACACGCCAGTACCAACGATTTGTCGATCTGTCACTATCCATCGACGATCAACAAACGGTCGTTATTAATTCGCCTATTTCTGGCCACACAGGGGCTCGGATCGAAAAATGAACTGTAGATCTAGGTTGCGCTCGTCGAGAGCTTCAAATCCATATATAATTTGCTATGCCTTGAGGAGATTGAATTTTTGCTTTGGATTTGATTTTCTTGAATTGTATTTAGATCTAGTGGTTGCAGCCATTGGAAGAGGAGGAGTTGAGGAAATGAACGCACAACAAATGAGAATAGGCGGAGGCTAGGGTTCATAACTGGGTTTTTGTAGGTAGGTTAGAAATTTGAATAGATGGATCGGATAAACAAACGTGCTAACGCTAAGGTGGCCCAAAAAAACTCGTTCTGACCCCGGAACGAAATTGGGTAAACCCATATATCAAAATAGGTATTTTAAAATATTCTTAACGCGATGGGAAAAGTTTCACGTCCAAATTCCATCGTATGAAGAAGTTATGCTGAAATCAATATTTTCAAATTGATTTCAATTAAATCGATTTCAAGGCGTATCGCGTTCGTACGATCAAACGACAAGTCCGATCGCTACGAAACTTGAAACCCTACAGTAATTCACTGTTACGGATCCGATGAAACTGGTTCATCGAAATCCGAGTCCGTGACCAAAATGACTATTTTTATATTAATTAAATAAATTCAAAATAAATTAATTAAACCCAATTTCGGGTAAAAAATTCTGAACTTTGCAATCATTTTCACTTTAAAATTTTCAAACATTTACAATGATTTAACAATTCTTTTAAAATTCAATTCATTAAAAATTAATCAATAGAAATCCTCAATTCCATAAAATTCAAAATTATAGAATAAATTTACAAAATTTCCATTAAATTGAATTTACCCCTAATTTCTATTCAAAATTTCAAATAGAAAGGTTTACCATTGGATTTAAATTTATTACAAGATAATATCCAATTTCAGCTTAATTTTTATATCAACGTAATAGTTAAATATTCGATTTTTATTCAATTTCGATAAATCTAATTATTATAAATTAAATCAATTAACTCACTATTTAAGTTTCAAATTCTAAAATTCATAAATCTTATCATCTTGTATTTCTTATTAATTTATAATTCCTTAAACAAATTCCCCTATCAAATTTTTAAGTGTAAATTATTTCACCAATTATGGTATTTATTTAAATATCTTAAAATAATCTTTTTATTACACTTTGAATCCAATTTATTTTAATAAGTTTCCAATTAAACGGGTTATATTCAATTTCAAACTTATACATAAGTTTAGGTTATAATCAATTTATAACGTATTACTTTCATAGTTATTTACATACTTCTCGTAATAACTTCTCAATTAATCATAATTATTAAAATAACGCTTATAATCGATAACGACATTGTAATTACTCACATTCAAATGATCGTTATTTCAAATAAATTTATCGACCAATTAATTAGGGAATTTATAATAGTTGTTATCTACCCTTATATTTACTTCCTAATAATGCACTACCTACTCTCCTTTAATTTTGATTTGAATTCCAACCTTTATTTATCATACTAAATAAAATAAACAACATATAGATTGTTACCTATTTCCTTACATGCCTTTATAGGTTTATTGCTTAACAATCGCCATTCAAACTCCTGTGTATACACAAATTATTACTTAACATAAATCTACTCTTTATTTACTTTAAGTTTACACTTCCGTTACTATAAAATTAATCACCCAGTAACGTTATCATCAAACCAACATTAATTAATATTTTAAATGCTTACATTTATTTCTCTACATCCAATTTGTTCCAACTTAATTTATATTAATGCTATTCCCTTATATGGTTATTACTTATCCACTTGTGCTAACTTTTATTACCTAAATTTTCCGTTATTATAAGCCTTTAACATTTCCATTTGAATTAAATATAAATTTCAATTCAATCAACCCTTTTCAACACGCAACATATAGTAACAGCTTACAAGTACGAATGGAATTATTATTTATTATAATATTTTTTGAATTTACATTAACATATAAATAAATTTCCTTTAAATGAATTTTATATCCAGGTATAATACTTAATCCATTTCATTTATTGAAATTTATTCACATTGCTAGTAAATAGGTCTTAAGTGATCATTTATATAATTTAATTTAGCGTTCATTTCAATATTTGTTTATAAAGTTTTTATTTCTACTAAATTTAATTACAAAACTCATAAATTTAACCAAATTAAATCCACGAAATTTACAGGTCATTACACTCTCCCCTACTCAAAACTTTTCGTCCCCGAAAAGGAAAAGAAGGGAAACGAAGAACTAAGAAATCAATATACCTTATTCAAACATTAACTTGATAAACAATTAAATTTACAAAATTAATTAATTTAGATAAAATATCTCAATTTATAACCATTACATCTTTTTATACTTAAATTACTAAAGTTTGGAAAACATTTTCAAAATATTTCTAAGTTCAAAATTTACGGAAAATTTTGGCAGAGTCTCCTTTGTACGGAGAGGCTCAGGAGAAAATAAAATATTAAATATAACAATTATATTACATATATTATCCAAAATATTATATCCCAACCCGGGAAAATATATAAAATATCGCTATAAACCGTAATCCGAAACGTACCTATTTGTCGGGCAATTTACGCTTAATTTATGGAACCAAAAGCAGTAGTAATTGCTTCCATAACCTACATTTCCCTTATAAAATCCAAAGGGTTAACAATTTATATAAAGCGAAATATTTAAGTGGTTTCAATCACTAACAACAAATCAATACAACAACCATCAATTTCAACAACCGGCATACACAACAAATATAAAACAACCATTCAACCAAACAAACAAATAGTTGTTCGGGTTCAAACCTTTAAATTGTACGGAATGAAGAATAAATTACAAGCGCATCATTTACTCAACAGTCTTTAGATAGAACTAAATAGGTTATTCACCCATCCATACAAATCTAAAGTATCCTTACCCCAACAACCATAAACCAAACAACACAATTCAAATCAAATTTACTTATTATTAATTTTGTTTCATACATTAGTTGTTTAATTTCCTTTCTTTCATTCATTCGGTGATTCTTTTCATTCATATAATGGTTTATCTTTTATTTTCATTTATATCTTTCAATTTTATTTAGAAATAACTTCAACTCCTTTACTTAAGTTTACAATTTCTCCTTATTATATTACATTCATTTATAATTGCATGACCTCATCTATTTACACTTTAATTACTTAAGTTTATAATCATCTATTTGTCATACTTTCCTTTAATTATATTTACTTGGTAAAATTTTAATTATAACTTAAGTTTATGCATTAAATTCTCATTTAACAGCAATTTCATTGAATACTTCATTATTTCAAATTTCTACTTGTACAATTTCCATTACATATTCTTATTAAACATTTCAACTTTTAATATTTGGTAAGTTATGTATGCTTTTTAAGAATGTAATTAAAAGTTATACAAGTTTTTTTCTCTCTTCAATTCTTTTAATTAATTAATGGTTCAATAATTTCATCTTTGTTTTATAAGCTGCAATTTCAAATTACCTTTAATTTCATTCATAACATAACATTAAATCTCTATTTACTTTAAAGGTTTCAATTATTAATTACGTACTTTCCAATTTACTAAAATAATTGAAACTGTTATTTAATGGAAACTTAAGACTAAATACCGGGTTAAATTTCAATTTATTTTAAAATAATAGATAAATACATTCTTACAACTTATATATCTCTAATTATATTTAAAACAATTGAAAATTTATATATTTTTCAAAATGAATCTACAGTAAAACTACTACAGTGGCCTTTCCCCTTCGAAACTCGAAAATGAAAGTCGATGATGCGGCCGCCATCACCGAAATTATTTTCCAACGACAAAGAGGAAAGTGCAAAACTTACTTTCTCCAAAATCATCTTTATTAGAAAATACTTCTTAACAACATTATTATATTCCAAAATTTATTCGGAAGAAATTTCAAAACCCCGGAACTTAAGTTCTAAATTTCCAAATTTCATATATTTTATTTTTCAATCTTATTTCTATTATTATTTATACACTTATTTACCTAACAACCTATCTATTTCAGCCAAATATAGATATTATTTGAAATTTTTTATTTTATATATAGAAAATATAATAGGCAAAATTATTTCATTCACCTATATAAAACAAATATTATGTCAGTCTATCCTATTAAGTATTTAGAAATCCCTATTGATGTCACAGCGTCCCATGTATCAACAAAAATTTATAAATACAAAACAGAACGGACTAACACAATATAAAAACCCTTTTATAACACTATCGAATACGCTCTCTCATATATATACACTCAGCGACTCCCATAGGGTATTACTACCCTATTAATAAAGAGTCAGAACCCACGAAGCTAAGGTTTAACGCTAAACCAAAGCTCTGATACCAAATGTAACGTCCCGCCTTTTCGCACGCTTTAAATCGACACACGTGCCAATTCAAACCATACGGAAGGACGGATTGTTATGGGGTAAATAAGGAAAAAAACAGGGAAAGAAAAATAAAATAGAATCTCACAGCGGAAGGATAAAATATAATAATAAATGTACAGTTCATAAATTGTTTAAAAACATTTGGTTCTTCTTTATATAATAAATATCAGAGTTCACATACCAATCATGAACAATGCAGCGGAATTAAATAGTCTAGTGGAATATAATTAATAATAATAATAATAGAAATCTCCGTCTTCGTCCTCCAGATCTAAAGTCTTCGATCCTGAAACGCTCGGACTGACCCGAGCGAATTTGAAAAGACAAAAACACTCGAGTCAGAACTAAAAGATCTTATGTGAGTTAAATTAACAGAAATAAATATGAGTGCAGTAACTCAAGATATGCTCGGGATTTAGATCTCCTAAGGATCCTTCAAACTATTTACTATATAGTATATTTCGCTATTATAATAGTGTCTAATTGTAAAATAAACTTACTTTTAAATAGCGTTAAGGCTTTACATTTTCCACCTTAACACGTAAAATGCCAATAGTCTATACGGTACAGTAATACCTCCTGATCGGGAGGCTACCAGAGGATACTCCATAGGTATGACACAAATAGAAACTCGTACAAGGCGCGATAGGGTAGGTGACACGACACAACTAGGCAATGCCAGGGTTGATATACCAATTACGCTTCCGGGTTGGTGGTAACGCGTAGCACGCAACTACCGCCCACCTCGAACCACACCCCCAAATAAAATAAAAAGTGGTCACCGAATCAATCCAAAAGTCAAAGTATAATATCGAAGGGATGTGACCGATCAAAGGTGCTACCTTATTAACCCGTCGATCGCTCCTGTTTTAGCCACCTTGTGCCAACTCACGGGAGTCTTGTCCACGTATTTACCTTAAGGGAAACGCTACCACTATCCTACTTCATTCTGGAATCTCCATCGCGTACATGGTTGTTAAAGTGGTTTTCGCGGTTGGAAGAGAGTATGACAACTTCCGATCCCAGTCTCTTCAACAATCAAACGTTATTATAACACCGCGGTCTTTAATATAGTTTATACTTTAAAACTAGAAATAATTATCCATTTCAAAACCCATAAATACGATATCATTTCCTTTTAAAACCCAAATAAATATGATATCATTTTTTTTCAAATATATTTCTTTTCCAAAATCATGCCACTTTAAAATTTATAATACCTTGAAACCAAATATTTGAATTTTAACTTTCAACATAATACTTCGAAATCCATAGTTTAAAACCGTAACTTTCAAAACCTAAATGGTTTGGATATTCAACGGTATATAAAATAAAATAGTTGATTTTAAAATTACTTTATAAAATAAAATAATTTCCTTGACATTACAATCTTATTTATTTAAAATTTAGTCTAAATCCATAAATTTTAAATTCACTTTCAATTAAATAAACAACTTCAATTCCAATATATTCCTAACTCTAAGTATTTAACAATTTCAAAACTTAAGGTTGGATATTCTATTCAACAATTTATTGTCCTATTATTTAGTTTTGAAATATTCATAAAATAAATCCATAAAATAAAACTCAAAATTTCTAACAATTAAATATTTCCTTCAATTTTATTTATACTAGAAATATTCATTAAATTTGTCTTGAATAAAAAATCCAGTTATTAATATTATACCTTTAAAATTTCCAATTTTAATAAGTTTACATCACTTATGGAGTTAAATTTTTAAATAAGCTCAATTCCAATTTAATTTTTAATTTACCTTCCAAATCTAGATTGATTTAAATCATTAAAACTCCATTATTCATGTAACAACCCAGGATTTCGCATTAATTAATTTTCGTCATTAAACGATTAATCTGTTGGTTAATTGCTGTTTGGAGTTTTTAAAAATCGGTTTGTGATTCTTTAAAAATTTATTTGGAATTTTATTGGGTTGAAATTCTTTTGATAATTTGATTAAGGGTAAGCGGGCTTTAAAAATTGAAATTGTGGCCCATATTTCTTTTTGTTTTTGGGCCTTGATAATTATCAAGCATAGGCCGTTCCCCTTTATTTCATGATTCATTTCGAAAACCCTAAAACAACATGCGAAAAGAAAAAAAAATACAATGGCGACCTCTTCCTCTTCGTTCAAACTAGGGTTCGAGCAAAACTGAAGGTGCCGACTGAATTCGAGCGGCGATGGTTGGCTTCGTGCTCGTCTAAGCGAGGTGAGTGATTTTGCTTCACTCACATCTAATTCAATTAACAGTTTATATGTGTTTCGAGTTCTGTGATTTTTGTTTGGATACAATTATTTGGCTTTGTCGATGCTATGCCGGCCATTCGACCTTTGTTTAGATGTTCGAGATGGTAACTGATTTTTCCAGTTCATATACATATTTGTTTAGTTTATACGGTTTTGATTTTCTGGAAATTTTGGTTTGTGAATTCTTGATGACCTCGGCTTTGAATTCTGTGGTATTTCGACTGCATCACTTTGAACTTTAGTTTGAGATCTAGTTGATTTTGTTGTGAAACTGTTGATTTCGTTCTTTGTTTACTTTGACTTGGGCCTAGATTCGAATGTTAACTTTAATGCAACATTTTCAATGCTCGACCGCCACGGTGTTGAATTGGTTGACACTGCTATTTACTTGATTTTTGATGTTGATTTCATTTTGTACTCGACTGCGGCCATTAACTGTCGACTTCGGCTTTGACTCGAATTTTCATTGCACTGTTTAATTCCAGCCTTCAGGTGGATAGCATATATATATATATATATATATATATGTCATTGACCCTTTGTATATGGCATCACTGTAATCCTAGCTTTGTCTTCGCGGCAACCATATGTAGGTTATGTGTTCGTTGTATATCTGCACTGTGTTAGCTATGAGTTATTTGTTCTGTATCGAGTATATGTTTTTGCCATTCACTTGAATTCAACTGCATTCATCTGGTTTAGTTTCATACCAGTTGCTATTAATTCCTATGTTCTTTTGATACTGTGTTTCACGTGGCTTGTGATTCAATGTTGCATTTCGGCATATGCACTTGAGTCTATTTCATTGTGTCTATTCATTGTAGTTCGATTTGTGCACTGACATGAGTTCGAGCCCTTTTGTACACTGTTTGGTTCATGTTGCATTCACATGCATACCTGTTCATCATCTAATTCACTCTATTGGGTCTCGTACATGGCTATTTCATTATTTAGGCTGCTGCACATGGGATCTTTATTTGCATATATGTGTCAGTTACAAGGTTGGGTCTGTGGTTCAGTTAGCTAGCCGAGTTATGTTCTTTCCACTATTGCATATATGTGATTGTTTATCCATGATGTCTGACCTGTTGCATTCATTGTTCATGCATTTTGATGGCACTGTCCAGCTTCATATAGTGTTCTCATTAGCATATGTATTCACCCACTTATCTTGTTGGCATGCATATTGCCTTCATATTTTGTAGTTGTGCCAGTTGCCTTTGGATTAAGTTTGTTGTCACTGCACACTTCGGCCTATTTCACACACATGAGTAAATATGTGCTCACTGTCCATGTCATTCTACTTCGACCATTGAGGCAGTGGTATTGATATTTGAATCTTCATTTGATTTTGGTTCGTTGATCTTTTGGTACATCATCACTGTAGTGGCAAGGCAGTGCACGCAAGCGTGTACTGCAGCCACACGGTATTGAGCTTTTGTGTACATCATCACTGTAGTGGCAAGGTAGTGCACGCAAACGTGAACTGCAGCCACACTGTATGGCTTTTATGATATTCTATTTCATTTTGATTTATTGATCATTTGCATATTACATATGCCGTAGTGGCAAGGCAGTAAACGCGTGCATGTACTGCAGCCCTACTCGAATTGTCGTTTTAATTGATATTTCAATTGTTTGAACTGTTTCGTTTATTCAATTCAATATGTTTTGAACCATATTTATTTGGTTTAATTTAATGATTTTGTCAATATCTAATTATCTTTTTGATAATTAGATTATGAGCTTCTAATTATTTACCTAATAATTGAATTTTGTCGTTAATTGCCGTTTAGGCAATTTTGTTGTTTTTTTAAGTTATCTTCATCGATATTCTTTTCACTTATCTTTGTTGATGATTTGAATTTGCTGATTTGTTGTTTAACACTATTACGTGTTATATTTATCGTTATCCGATTTCTTTATTTAAGGATCGGATAGACGAGATTTATTGTGACTGTCGTCTATTCATTGTTTAATTATTATTGCTTCTGTGCACTAATAACTGAGTTTGAATTAGACTGACCCGTGTATTATTTTCTTTTGAATTTAATACTCGGGTCAGACCGAGTTATTACAGGTTGTAGATATCTTGCTTTGGATTGCTGCTTGAGCTATGAAGTATTTTCATATCTTTTGGAGTAGTCGTTGTCATTTGTAGTAGTCAGTGTATTTGTATATGATGTTATGTATTCATGTATATTATTCACGATAATGTACTTGTGTATATAACTTCCAGTGTCGATAGTTGTAGTTGTATCATATGTATTGTATCACATGTATTGTAACTGACATCAGTTATTATATATATGAGACTTTCTGTTTTATCTGTGCTATTATTATATTTATTGTCCTAAACTATTATGAACCATCGTAGTTCGTTTTATATTGGAATTGGGTATGTCGATGAGAGTAAATAAATAAGAGATGAAAAATTAAAAATATATACCACTCCTATCGAAATAGCCAATACTAATGTAAGGCCTAAATATGGATGGCCGCTCCTATCCAGCCTTATTCTTCGTAATAACAGACAGTATTTCTTTTAATACCCTTTGTTATTGTGAGCATAGAGGTGGGGCGTCACAATTCAACTTATTTAGTTTATTTAACAAATTATTCATAGCTTAAATTTAATAATTTAACTATATACGTATATATGAAAATAAGATTTTTTTTTAAAATATTAACATTAAATATTTATTAAGCTGTATCCTATCCAAACCATAGAAATCATTTTCAAAATAATTATTTATAGACCGACGGTGTCTGCATAAATTTTTCTATCTTATGGTCAAGTGATACGGATATTTATCATTTCAATCCGCAATTAAAGATAAAATGCGGTTGTATATCATTTCAAACCGCAATCCCGAATGAAATGAAAATGCATAATAACTTGCAGTTTATACAATATAAAATATATCATCCATTCATCCAAATATCAATGATCAACCATTTATTACAATCATCATCCAATTTTAAACGAACATCAATATATAGCATATAAAATATAACACGTAATAAATAGCAGTTATTAACTAACAGTTTATATTCAAAAATAAATTTATTTACTGTTTAATTACCAGTTTATATGCAAATAAATAAATTTTTAACTGTCAATATATATGCAATAATAAAATAAATTAACAGTTAAATTAAATAAATGCGATTTAACAGAGATGATGAATAAAACATGCCAAACAGTCATAAATAAATTTCTACTCATACCTTAAGTCAATTTAACAGACATATGAAATTTTAGAAGTTGTGAGTGAGTTAAAACACTCACCTTTTGAATTTAAATTGAATTTAAATCCAATTTAAACTCAAAAATTGGACAGTCTCCAAATTGGTCCAAACCAGCGTCAACAGATTCGGAATTTTATTACGATCCTAACAAAAAAAATTGCGCGTAAAACAGATGTTGTATATGGAAGTTATAATAATTTGAACGAGTCGAAATTAAATTAAAACAAAATAAAATAAACAAAGAATATACTCACGTAAGGGCCACGTCATCACCCTCATTCTCTCTCCCTCACGCGTTTGACCGAGCTACCAGGAAAAAAACACGAAACCGAACCCAACAAAATAGCCGTTGACCCTCCTTTGACCGCTCGATGCTTGCGCCACCAATCACTATAGGACCTCCAACCAAGCCCATCGCCACGCCCTCGCCGTGGCGCACCTCCCTGTGACCGTGCCTTCACCGTCGGCTGCCCCAACGCCGTGCGCCGCCTCCTCTATCAAAACCCTAATCCAATTTATACGCCACATCTAACCGTTGATTTGCCCAGCTAACCCCTCTGATGAACTCCCCATTCGACTCTCCACACGCCAGTACCAACGATTTGTCGATCCGTCACTATCCATCGACGATCAACGAACGGTCGTTATTAATTCGCCTATTTCTGGACACACAGGGACTCAGATCAAAAAACGACCTGTAGATCTAGGTTGTGCTCGTCGAGAGCTTCAAATCCATATATAATTTGCTATGGCTTGAGGAGAATGAATTTTTTCTTCGGATTTGATTTTTTAGAATTTTATTTGGATCTAGTGGTTGCAGCCATTGGAAGATGAGGAGTTGAGGAAATGAACGCACAACAAATGAGAATAGGCGGAGGCTAGGGTTTATAACTGGGTTTCTATAGGTAGGTTAGAAATTTGAATAGATGTATCAGATAAACAAACGTGCTAACGCTAACGTGGCCCAAAAAACCCGTTCAGACCCCGGAACGAAATTGGGTAAACCCATATATCAAAATAGGTATTTTAAAATATTCTGAACGCGATGGAAAAAGTTTCACGTCCAAATTCCATCGTATGAAGAAGTTATGCTGAAATCAATATTTTCAAATTGATTTCAAATTGATTTCAATTAAATCGATTTCAAGGCGTTTCGCGTTCCTACGATCAAACGACAAGTCCGATCGCTACGAAACTTGAAACCCTACAATAATTCACTGTTACAGATCCGATGAAACTGGTTTCACCGATATCCGAATCTTTGACCAAAATGACTATTTTTATATTAATTAAGTTCAAAATAAATTAATTAAACCCAATTTCGCGTTAAAATTCTGAACTTTGCAATCTTTGTCACTTTAAAATTTTCAAACATTTACAATGATTTAACAATTTTTTTAAAAGTCAATTCATTAAAAATTAATCAATAGAAATCCTCAATTCCATAAAATTCAAAATTATAGAATAAATTTGCAAAATTTCCATTAAATTGAATTTGCCCCTAATTTCTATTCAAAATTTCAAATAGAAAGGTTTGCCATTGGATTTAAATTTATTACAAGATAATATCCAATTTCAACTTAATTTTTATATTAACGTAATAGTTAAATATTTGATTTTTATTCAATTTCAATAAATCTAATTATTATAAATTAAATCAATTAACTCACTATTTAAGTTTCAAATTCTAAAATTCATAAATCTTATCTTCTTGTATTTCTTATTAATTTATAATTCATTAGACAAATTCCCCTCTCAAATTTTTAAGTGTAAATTGTTTCACCAATTATTGTATTTATTTAAATTTCTTAAAATAATCTTTTTATTACACTTTGAATCCAATTTATTTTAATAAGTTTCCAATTAAACGGGTTATATTCAATTTCAAACTTACACATAAGTTTAGGTTATAATCAATTTATAACGTATTACTTTCATAGTTATTTACATACTTCTCGTGATAACTTCTCAATTAATCATAATTATTAAAATAACGCTTATAATCGATAACGACATTGTAATTACTCACATTCAAATGATCGTTATTTCAAATAAATTTATCGACCAATTAATTAGGGAACTTATAATAGTTTTTATCTACCCATATATTTTCTTCCTAATAACGTAGTACCTACTCTCCTTTAATTTTGATTTGAATTCCAACCTTTATTTATCATACTAAATAAAATAAACAACATATAAATTGTTACCTATTTCCTTACATGCCTTTATAGGTTTATTACTTAACAATCACCATTCAAACTCCTGTGTATACAAAAATTATTACTTAACATAAATCTACTCTTTATATACTTTACGTTCACACTTCCGTTACTATAAAATTAATCACCCAGTAACGTTATCATCAAACCAATATTAATTAATATTTTAAATGCTTACATTTATTTCTCTACATCCAATTTGTTCCAACTTAATTTATATTAATGCTATTCCCTTATATGATTATTATTTATCCACTTGTGCTAACTTTTATTACCTAAATTTTCCGTTATTATAAGCCTTTAACATTACCATTTGAATTAAATATAAATTTCAATTCAATCAACCCTTTTCAACACGTAACTTATAGTAACAGCTTACAAGTACGAATAGAATTATTATTTATTATAATATTTTCTGAATTTACATTAACACATAAATAAATTTCCTTTAAATGAATTTTATATCCAGGTATAATACTTACTCTATTTCATTTATTGAAATTTATTCACATTGCTAGTAAGTAGGTCTTAAGTGACCATTTATATAATTTAATTTAGCGTTCATTTCAATATTTGTTTATAAAGTTTTTATTTCTACTAAATTTAATTACAAAACTCATAAATTTAACCAAATTAAATCCATGAAATTTACGGGTCGTTACACTATAAGCTCCGACAAATCGGATTTGAACGGTTGAATCTACGGCATTCGGGTACGAATGAAGTATGGATGTAGATTTTCGAGCGCGCAAAATCCGTATCGTCACAGATTTACTCAGAGTAAAAGGGGTCATGGATTTCATGTTTAAATGTTTTTCTGGTTGTAGATTAACTTTGAGACGAAGTGGTTGCTTTTCATGGGTTTTCTTCATATAAATGTTTATTTAAATCCCAGGGTTTATGTTGAAAATATCTGGTCTAAAAATGGAAGGAAATATGGGGCTGCAACATAGTGTTGTTGCTTATGTCTCATGTTGACTGAAACAAAGAAAAATGTGGAAGTGCAATGTCATACATGTGTTGAGCTTCTATGGTCTTATGACCTATCCAAATCAGAGCATAAACTTATGGTTTAGCCAAATCTAAAGATTATTGAAGATTTGATTGAACCAGAGGTAAAAGAGATAATCAGCAAACCATATAAGGTTATGTGTTTTAACTTGATCCAGTGCAACCCATGAACAAAAAAATGATATATATATTCTGAGAACTCACATCTATTTACATGATTGAATGCTTGTTTATGAAAATATGATTTAACAATTTTCTTGATGAATATGTTGGCTGGATGTTTGTTTCTCTGATTAAAATAGGTATACATATGGTTAGTACTGTAATGAAAAAGGGAAAAATAACACTTAGTAATTTTAACTAAGTACCTTGGATCTTAGGGCTACAAAATATGGCTTGGCAAGGTGAACATTGCAAGCTCACACATGGTATAAGTATACCAAAGGGCCTGAGTTTGCTGGGTTAACAGAGACATGTCCCAGGCAGTGTGTGAATTAACAAAAAGAAAGTAGCTAAAGACCAAAATGTACACTTGATAAAGAACAATAGAAATAGGTCCAAGTGAGGCTGGGTGAAATCCCCGATGGCCAGTAAATTTGTAAAGGGGTCTGATGATTGAATTGGTGCTTGTGTTGGTTGGTTTTTGATGTTTATTTGCTGAATCTTATGATTGTTTTTCTATGAATTAAACCACTTGAACCATACATAATTAGTTTTGCACTAACATGAATAAACATGCCTTACAGAAATTATTCACAAAGATGACATAGAGTTTCTTTATTCATTCAAAGTACTGGACTATAAATAAAAAGTTGAATAAGATCATGCTATCAGTTAGATTATTCATACCAGACATTAGTCTGCCCTTGTGTGTTTATACACCATTGGGTGTCTCATATTTATATGAGGCAATTCATGGTATTTGTGCAGGTAAATAGGCATTTCATTGATCAAGCTTTGGATGAGTTAGCTGCTTAAGGAATTAGATGCAATAGATACAGATTTACTGAAATTAAAATAGAAGTTAAGTCAAATTTATGTTATCCTATGTTGTTAAAGTTGTTTAGAAAAAAAAAGAGACTAATGTGTTGTTATTTTCTGTTTTGTAAGCATTGAATTTAAATGTGTGTTTCAGCTAAAACTTATGAGTTATTTTTAAAAATGTTTTACTGAGTGATGTAGTTTCTTTTCTTAGTTTTCAAAATAAATAAATTATAGTAATAGAAAATCTGAGCTGGTAGGCATGAATGAACTTAATGAATAACCTAGTATTTGATATGAGAAATTCATGTTTAAAGATGATAAAAAAAAATCTGGCAAATAGAAGTTTTGAGTCACCTTGAGACGAACCCAGAATAACATGCACTTTGTTTAAGAATAAATGCAAAATGGAAAGGGCTAACCTGACCATTTTACTAAGCGTGCGTTCAACCATTTTTAAATGCTTAAAACTCAATTTGCAGTAAAGCTTAATAACCCAAATATAGTATAGGTTTAATTATTTTTGGTTAACAATTATAAAAATAAAAAGAATTAGGCACTAAAAATTCTTTCAGCGATAGACATGCACAGAAACATGCACACACATGCACTTACAAAAGCATAGTTCATACAGCAACAAAAATTATGGGAAAAAAATGTAAAACACTAAGTTTTGAAAAATAACACTAATAATTCTGTAATGATTCGAGTGTTCTTGGAAAAACTGTTTTTAGAAACACTTTTGCTATGAGGAGATCACTTAATGGTTCCTAAACAGATCTCTACTTTAAAACTTTTGTACTCTGATTTAAGTAGAAAATAATTTACATATCTTCACATATGTAGGTTTAGATAATTTGACCACAACAATGTTTTTATATTGGCTTAAAGATCCTGTTTAGAAGAAAAATTTAGAGAATGGTATTCTCTTGATTAGATGACCACTGTGTATACATATAAAAAAAAATTTTGTAATATCAAAAGGGGGTCATCTTATATGAATTTTATAAGTTATCGGTAAAATTATATAATTTAATAATATAAACCCAAGTTCAAGAAAATTATGAAATTTCCCCACCTCTTCTTCCCCAAAACTCTGCTCCTTCTCTTCCCTATACATGCTATATCATAGACACGCTGTGCACCTTCCCTACCGCCTTGGACCACTATTCGACAAGCCGAGTTCGCCGTTGCTTCGTTATACGCGAGAGAAACCTCTCCGACACCTTGACTTCGAGACTGCAAGCCCCTGGTCAATCGTGACCCGACCCTCCTACAGTGACCAAGCCACAGTCGCGATGACCGAACTACCCCAAACTTCGACCACTGCTTCCCCTTCACCCCACGAGCATGATTCTATCCTCTAACCATCTCATCGAGCTCTCAATTGAGAGAAAAACTCAAACCTACTTTTCCAGCTTACTTTGTACACAGTTCGAGCGTCACCAATCATAGCCGCATCCTTCAAAACTAGCATTAGTGGGAAGATCTCCTCGGATTGTGAATTTTAAAACTTGTTTTAGGATTTTTTTTATCGAGTATAATTTGAAATATAATTTTTTATCTTTTTGAAGCTTCCTCATTTTTTTCCTAGAGATGTTTAAATAGAAGAAGATGGATGGGAATACATGTGAAGTAGGTGGGCTTGTACAGGTTGAAGGCGGTTAATAAGAAAGGCTGAGTAGTGAAAAGTTAAATCGTAGAAAATATAATATTTAAAATTCAAAATATCTAGACATTTAATTTCGAACCTTGATCGAGGCATGCGCTTAGTGTTCCTAATGTTATACCCCTATTTTGAATGCAATGGAACAAATTTCGAGACCTAATTTGATTGTATGCAAAAGATAGCTTTTTGAACCCAATTATAATATTAATTTTTTGATATTAATTTGAACGCGTTTCTATCACTTCCTATAAAACGGTGCATTTGATCGCTATGAAATTTAACGGCATATTATAATTCATTATTACGGTCCCAATGACACTAGTTTCGTCGAAATCCGCAATAGTGCCACGAAAGGCTATTTTCACTCGTTAATAAAAACAGGCTATTTTCAAAATTGAGTAAATCACTTTTAAGTTCAATTTAAAATTTTATTATCTTCATTCTTGTTAAATAGTGCTCAAATATGCTTTTAAATTATTTTTATCCAAATAAAAATCCAAGATTCAATTATTTAAACGATTTCAATTATTAAATTCAATAATAAAACTATCCAATGAATCAATGTATTTAGAATTTAATTTATTTAACCTATAATTAACTTTTCAATATTTAAAATTAATTAAATATTCTAATTTCAAATAACTAAAAATTTTGGTCGTTGCACTAGTTTATCGGACTAATCCAGGCGTTCTTCCCTTTCAATGCTCAGGTTAGACCGAGTATATTCACAGATGTAGATTTGGTGCTTTTGGAGCTTCAGTGGGCGAGCTAGAAGTCTTCAGATCGTATTTCCATATATGTTCTATTCCGCTGCATTATTGTTTATGTTATCAGCATTTGTAAGGATAGGTTGTTATATTTGTCCAGCTGATAATATTGTGTCATGTACTCTGATATGATTGATGTATGATATTACAGTTTCTCTTTTTGAAAAGATCATTAATACTATATTATATGTTATTATGCTGCAATGTGAGATTCTCTGATTGTTTTAGTTTATTCTTCTCTTCTCCTCTTCTTTCTTCTTTCTTTTTCTCTAACAATCAGGTTTCCGGCAATTGATTGCCCAACATATAATACAGAGGACGTATTAGTATCGATTTTCGACGGTCAAAAATCCGGTTTGTTACATTTGGTTTTAGAGCTAACGGTTAAGCGGGAACCTTGGCTTTGATGGAGTAACTCATTAGAGATAGGGTCAGTAGTACCCTAGAATGAGTTTGAGTGTGTGTATGAGCGTGTGTTTGTTAATGATATAAAAATATTTTATATTGCGTCGGTTGATCTATTGAGTGACTTATCGATTCTAGTCAATACGAGTAATTAACATCATTTATAGGGATCTCTAAACACTTAAATAGAGTAGATCGACATAGTATTGTTTTGAAATGGGGTAAATAAATAATTTTACCTTGATTATTTTATATACAAAGGGATATTTTTTCAAAAAATTATTATGGTATATATGGTGTGCTTTGTTGTTATGAAATGTTAATGCTATACCCGTATCATTTTTTGTTTGTCGTATGTGATCGAATAAAAGTTGATATTATAATGTAAGTAAGATTGCCAATTAAGAATTGATTTTATATAACCAAACGGAATTTCTGAAGTATATTATAAATATGATTGTGAGTAAAAAGAGTTTAGAAGTTGGTAATTTGGAATTTAAATCCCGTTGGTTTTGAAAATGGGTTTTCAAATTGTTGGAAAATAATAGTATTATTTGGAAAAATATTTTTGAATGGAGAAATTTGTAATGGTTTTAAAAAGAATAAAAGGACAGAACTCACTTCGGTCGCTGAAAAGTAATTTCGGTGATGATAACAACATCATCAACGTTCATTTTCGGGTTTTCAAGAGAGAAATTGCTACCATTGGATTTTTTTTGGTAAAACTAGTTTGGATTTTAAAATTCAAAAGGATGATTTGAGATACCAAAGGGATTTTGTATATATATGATTTCAAAATAAAATGATTTGGAATAAATAAGAACAAGATGTATAAACTCTGGAAATTTTCATTAATGAAAAATATAGGAAAATAAGTTTTATAACCTATAAATTTTGAGGATGAGTAAGTTAAAGCAATGTTTTAAATCGTTGAATATGAATTTTAAGGAAAGTTACTTTGAAATTGATTGTTGGAATGAAATTTAACTTAAGGTAAGTTAAACAAAATAAAATTTTTGAAAAAAAATTAACCCGAGTTAGGCTAAATGAAAAGAATTTGGACATAAAATTGATTATGATTGAAATGGGTTAATGATGGAACTAATTAAGTAAATTAGTTAAGTAGATATGGTTTTGGAATGTGGTCAATAAAATTGAATATCGAAGTGGAAAAATGAATTGAGATAAATGGAATTGAAATTTAGAATGTATATGAACTTAAGTTGTAAATTGAAAATAAACACGAGAGTTGTATAAAATGTTTATAAACTTAAGTAAAATTTTATGAATTGATCCATAAATGAATTTAGTATGTAGTGAAATGTTGTTAAAAATAAAATTTGAGGGAATAACTCTTAAGTGACATTAGTATTGGAAGAAATGTAGTAAGAGATAAATAAATGTGGATAAAGCAATGTGGATAATTAAAGGTGGATCAAGTAAATGTTTAAAACTCGAAATTGCGAATTAATATGATTATAAACTATATGTTTGGATATCATTAGTAAATAAGACGAAGGCACATAAAAGCGAGAGCTAATATGATGCCCTTGATTTCATAAGAAAAATTGGGTTGCCCGACTAAAAGGTACACACTTATATTGTTGTTTGAATTTGATGGTTTTATGATTGAGCCACTTGGCTTTTGTTTTCTTTTGCGGGTTTGTACCAGAGCAGGAATTTTTGGTTGTTCTGACAGCCGCGCAAAGGAAACACTGGCAAAAATTTTCGAAAATTTAAAGAGTTAGAAAATTTGAAGAAAATTTTCATCGCTAAAATTTAATTTTTAGTTATAACCTGTAATGATTGGATGAGATGATATTGATTGGAATCTATGAATGAATTCAGAAGCATTGTAAAATTAATAATAAGGTTTCAACAAATTGATTTTGGAAAAGGTCAAGGGTTTAAAATAATTTGGCGAAACATTTAAACTAATTTGTTTTTAAAAGCTAACGGGTTTTGGCATTTTTCTTACCTTGGCAATTTCAGGGACGAAATTCTTTTAAGGGGGGGAAGAATGTAACGATCGTAAATTTTCAGTCATTTGAAATTAGAATATTTAATAAGTTTTAAAAATTGAAAAGTTTACTTTATAGGTTACATAACTAGAATTTCAAATATAGTGATTTATTTGATAATTTAATTATTGAATTAATAATTGAAATTTCTTAAATAATTGAATTCTGAATTTTTATTTGGATAAAAATAATTCCAAAGCTTATTTAAATTCTATTTCATAAGAAAGGAGATAATAAAACTTTTAAATTAGGTTTAAAAGTGATTCAATTGATTATGAGATTTACTTGTTTTAATTAACAAGAAAAATAACCTTCTGGGGCATTATCTCAGATTTCGACGAAACCAGTTTAATTGGGTCCATAATAGTGAATTATAATACGCATTCAAATTTTGTAGCGATCAGACATATTGTTTGGTCGTACGAGAGAGAAACGCGTTGAAATTAATATCGAAAATTTAATATAATAACTAGATCCAAAAAGCCTATCTTCTACATATGACCAAATTAGGTCTCAAAACAAGTTCCATTATGTTCGGAATATGGGCATAACATTAGAAACGCCTAGAAACACGCCTTGATTAGGATCCGAAATTTACGGCTGGATATTTTGAAATTTTAAATAATATATATATATCAGTCTTGACTTGACCACAAAAAAATGTACATTCCCATTAGACCATACCTACTCGTACGAAGTCGCAGCCAATCACGTTACCTCCTATTATATGGCCATCTCCAGAATAAGGTTCGATGTTCTCAAATTTGAAATCATATCTATCCTCATCCAACAGCCACGAGTTCATCAGCGCCACGAAAGGCATTTTTATCCTTCGTCATCAACTGGGAAATGTTCGTCTTGGCACGTTGGACCTAATCAATTGTGGAGATGGGCATTGGTGGGGGTGTGGAGGTGGAAATTACCCAAGGAACAGCAGATGGCTTTGGCCAAATTCCAACGACTGCGTAGGTTTTAGAGCGACGACTTGTGAAGGGAAGGTGGAGAGGGAGGTCAAGGCTACGTCGTGGTGGTGTTTGGTAAGAATCCGATGACTATGGCGGTAGTAATCAAGGATGAACGAGGAGCAGTTTTAAAGCTTATCTCGGCGGCTCAGGCGAAGTTAATTGTCACGGTTAGTGTCGTGGTGCAGCGGGTGGTCGTTGGCAGGCCGATGTAGTGAGAATCAAAGGTTGAATGTGTAATGACCCGAAATTTTCGATCTCGAAAATTCCAAATAGTTAGGAAAAAGAAGAAAAGAGGTAGAAGAAGAAACAGAAACGAAACACAGATTCTTACATTCGCAGCGGATCAAAATATAATATCAAATAAAATAGCAGTTTTACAAAAGAAAACTGTATCAGCTAATCTACATCAATACATCAGAGTTACAACACTTACACAAACACTGGGCAGTTAAAATCAACATGTCCTAGATAAACTACAATATATCACAGCGGAATACAATCCATACGTTCCTGCCATCCAGCTCGCCTCCTGAGCTCCAGAACATCCTTTCTTGAAAATCTGTAATACTCGGTATGACCCGAGCATTACATCAAAGAAACACCCGGGTCAGGCTAGAAACCAGCGTGAGTAAACCCATCCAACAAGAAATACTAATGCATAACTTACTTAAAACTCGGGTAACTCGTGCTTCACTACAAGTTCGCAACTTGTTATAGTCAACACTTATATTCACAAATAAATCCCTAAGTATCTTTACTTAGTTTAAATGGTTTAGTCATTTAAATTTATCCCATTCCAGCCTATTGATTAAACATACCAAATCTATAAAAAAATCAAAGTGGTTTTGGGTATTTGCTAATACCCGACCTCGGTCTCTTCGGTCCCAATGTTATTTTAACCCAATTTATTTAAGTGAAATACAATTCAACTTTAAATACAGGATGTCACTTTTTTACACAGCAATTCATCATCGAAAGATAACCACATTATCACTGTCCACTCAAACATATAATATCACAAAACATTTCATATGAGAGATATCGACTAATTCAAGGTATTTATTATCATTCAATCAATCATATGCAAAATTGATCATTTCCTAATTAATTTAATTAATCTTCAATCTAATTAATTACTAACTTTAATCACTTAGATTACCTTTACCTAACATTAATTAATTACAAACCAATTAATTAGTCATCTTTAATTATCCCTCTTAATCAATCACCTTTGACTAATTATCATTTAATTACAATAAGTATTTATTTATTAATTAATTACACAAATTAATTAGCCTTCACCCATCACATTAAATAATCCTTTAATTACAGTTATAAAGTAATTAACAATGATTTATTATATTTATCCTTAACTAATTACTCAAACTAATTATTCTACAATTACTTGCATTGATTAATTATCCCTTAATTAATCACACTTCGTTAAATAACTAACACTTGATTAGTTTCCTTAATAAATCAATCCTTAATTAATTACTTTAAGTAATTAATCCCTAATTACTTCCATCAAATAATTACCCTTAAATTACTTTCATCAAGTAATTATCCAATTGGTTAATTACCCTCAATTAGTTAACCTCTGATCATTAATTAAGCTAACCTTTAATTAAATTAATTAACCCCTAACAAATTTATCCTTTAATTACTTGCATCGTGTAATTAATCATTTAATTTATTAATTATTCTTCATTAATTACTTGATTACTCCTTTATCATTAATTAATTAAATTAATTAATTATAGTTAAATTTCTTTGTTAACTTAATTAAACTCAAATCATTAAAACCACAATTTTTAAGGTAAACCATCATCTTTAATAATAACATAATTATCATTAACATTTAATTATATTTTAAAACATTCCACTTTTTAAATTAAACTTTTAAATTCATTTCTAATTCAAGATTTTTAAATAACTTACAATTTAACTTAATAAAATTTAAGTTAAACAATATACAAAACTCTTAATCAAATGTTAAAAGAACATTTATTTTACATAATACTTTAAAATTATATTTGATTTAAATTTAAACTTGTTTATAAAACTTTTAAAATTCTGTATTTTAAAAACCTACTTTGGTTTCTACCCTAGTCTCTCTCGAGACATACCCCGAGAAAATCACCGTCTTCCATTATTTGCAAAAACTTTGCTAAATTTTAAAACTTTGAAAACAAACTTTACACTCACGAACCACTCGAGTATTAACTCGAGTCTTCCTTCCCAAATAACCGAGGGCATCTTCGAGTCGACTACGATCATAAACCACTGACATACCCAACGTCGTCGTGCACGTGCACCGACGCCTCACGCCGCCGTGACCCTTGCTGATATCATCCACATGTCGACGATGAACTCTAGAATCAATTTCGACCATCGATTAATCACAACGAACCCCAAATCGAATTCAAGGAAACTCATGCAATCTTGAAACAAGAAACTCCGACCAAATTCGTCTCGTACAAACGACGCCGTCCACCCAAGCTTCCCTAACTCCGGCCACACCTCATTGATCCTCCACGCCACTATTTCCCAAAATCCCGTGCAGCTCGATTAACCAGAGATGCCACGGTGGCAATATTTCTGACCTTGACAAAAACTAGGGTCTAAAACCCAATCGACCTACGTCGACGCCACGGCCCAAGATCGCCACTTCTACCATTTTGCTCGGCATCCCCAATCACCAAGCAAGCTCTGCCAAAAACCCCGATGACCAAGTGTTCGTCGATCACCAAAGACAACCCAAAAATAAAAATCTGATCATCTATGAACTGCACCATCAATACTCCACTAAAAATTGAGATTTTTGTTTTAAAAATCCTAATTCGAATAAAGGATTCAGGTTATATACTTGAATTTACAAATGATTGCACTTGATTTCAACCCATTTCTAAAATTCCACTGTTATTTTCCAATTTCCAATAAATTTCAAACTTAGTTCATATAATTAAAATTTTAAAAACTTAATTATGTTTAAAAAATCATATTATGTTTGGAATTCAATTCCAAACAATGATCAGATAAGGTGATTTTGAATTTTTAGGTTTTCGTTTTAAACTCAGAACTTACGAAATAGAGAAGAACAGGCATCGAAACATGCATAGATCAAATACAATCATATATTCAAATATTTATACTTATATACACACATGCAAAGCACAAATCTAATCCAAGAATCACATGCACGGTTTTAGATCTACTTAAGCCTTTTTTTTTAAAAAAAATATGTTTACTCACCTATAACTTGGAATAGAGACCACTATTTTGAAGATTGAAAACCATTCTTGACTTGAAACCGGAAACTTCTGTTTCTTTTTAAAAGCAGCAACTGACATTGATCTGTACTTAATGTTGAGTTGAATTCCTTGCTTGATCTTGTACTTTAGCTCAGGTTAAAATTTGGAAAACTGTTGCTTGATTTTATTTTATTCTCAGTTCTTGTTTTTTTAGTTTGGAAGATAAAAAGAAGAAAGAATTAAGGATTGTAAAAACTTTGAACTAAATTCAAATGGCCAAGTTTCTCTAAACATTCTATTTATAATTCAATTGAAAAAAATTTAGGCCACTTGTAAATTTGAAGGGCATGTAAGCTACAAATGTCGATACATGAATTATTTAGCTTACAAATGTTTAAACCTTTATTTTATTTTACTTATGTTTTTTTTAATTTTAATTTTAATTTTTATTAATCTATGTTTATATCTTTAAGTACATATTAAATTAGTTCAAGCAATTTAAAAGAAGGTATCATAATCTCTTTTATTAAATCCTATTTTAAATCTTAAGCTATAATACCTTTTTAATAAATAAAATAATTATCTTAAGTGTCTAAAAAAATAAAAAATAAAATTAACTCTAACTAACTTATGAAACCAATGCTTCCAAAACACACAATATATACATATATATACTATATATATATATATACATACTTATATACTTGTATATGTATACACTTAATAATTTTCAATATTATAGAGTCTGCATATATCTATTTATCTTTGTTAATTTATTATAAGATTTATCATTTCCAGATATTTTAATTATCAGAATTTTATTTGTCCATTTTACAAATCAGTATGTTAAATAAGTTATATGTTGTTAATTATCAGTTAACAGATGACCAAAAAGCCGGTTATCACATTCCTCCCCCCTTTGAATCTTTTCGTCCTCGAAAGGGAACGAAGCCAGAATTATTAAAATGCTTATTATCATAAAAATTATTCTTTGATCACTTTTAAAATACCTTTAAAATCTACATAATATTATAAAATAGTTTTTATAAAAATAAGTTTTATAACTCGATGTCTTAACCAGTTCATCCTTATTCTCATAGAAATTCAGTCATACATTGATCAGGCATATGACTGAAAATCTATAAGTACTTAGTAGACCCATTTCAATACCTAGTGAAAATAATTGGGAAAATAATTTTATTGAACATATAGAAAACATTTTTGAAATTGAGGAAACATCTTTAGTGAGAATGCTTTGGAAATCATCACCCCTATCCACGGTCGCAGTTAACCCGATGGTTACATTGCCATCCCGGAAAAATCCATAGACAACTGTAGGCACTCTGCGCCCCTCGATTACGCCATGGAACCCGCTACAGATCACAGTTACATCCTGGGTTATGTTTCCATCACAGCAAAAGTCCATGTAACTGTAGGCATCCGCGCCCTCGAATTTCGATGCAAAAAGAATGAAACTTCTCTACTCCAACATAGGTCGTAGACTACATTAGTCAAGTCCCAGTGTAGCCTTAGGCACTCACGGCCTCTCGACTTTCGCTGTGTCTTCATAGATCGCAGTCTACCAATGTTACATTTCCATCCCTGCAAAATCAAACGTAGACCGTTGGATCTCAGCAGCACACACGACTTCCGCTATGGTCCACAGTAGCGCAGTGACATCGAGCTACACTGTCGTCATAGCATAACCCAATGTCTCTACAGCCATCAGCACCGTTGACTTTCTCTACCCACTACACATAATCCTCAGGAACTAGTTTGTCCGGACTCCTCACAGGATCAACTTTAGAACCCCCCAGGGTTCAAGGCAGTACCACCCTGTGGCACTCCTGAGATGTTCGTTTCAAGGGAGTGCCTTTTTCCCCAGAGCCAATCTCAAAACACTTTATACTACACTCTTATAGTATCTTTCAAATCATAACCTTTATGATTTTCATCAAAATCTCCTTTATACAAAATCGATTCCCAAAATCGATAATTCTCAAACTAGGCTTTCCAAATTCCCAAAATTGATTTCCCAAAATCAAAAGCCTTTCCAAATCCATAGGTTCCCAAAACCTTTTGTCCAAAATTATTCTCATAAAATCCTTCATATATGTATATAAATATATATAACTTTGAAAATCTTTGGATCACTTCATACTTGTATAAATTCCCTTTTTGTACTTCAAATACTTTCGAAAACCCTTTTCTTCTGACAATAGATTCAACAAGGGTAGTTTATCACAAATATATATACATAACTTTATTTATGCCAAATCAATATTCAAGTTTGATTACTTTATAAAGTTATTTACCATTTTACTTACTTCCATCAATTAAATTTCAAACATAGAAATATCCAATTTCCACTCTTAATTCATTATATTTCCCGCAAAATATACTTTTCATTTCAAAAATCATTTTACAGTTCTTATCCATAAATTTCCAATATCAATTTCATTTAAACCCATACGATGTACACATATCATCTGTATGCAGTATCAATCTGATCGCTCAGTCGATCACACAATTTTTCTTCCGAACTAGTATTGTCCACTTGACTTCCTAGTGCGGACACAGATCTGGTTTCTTGATCAGAAACCGTTATTCTCCTTGCATAGCCAAACTATGATAGAGAATATCCAGAATCAATAAAAATACATATCCAGGTTCGCCGTCGAAAATCGAGCGAAAAAATCACAATTCGGATCGATATACTATCTCGAAATTCTATGCTCGAATCTGGATAAAATCACCATGCGAATAGAATAATATACGTACATTCTACGTATTTATCCCCATTGATTATTAACCAAATCGATTGCCTTTCCTATTCACATTCACTTTTGATTTCTGTTGACTTATTTACAATTGCCTCAATCCTCTTTTGGATTATCACTTTAATTCTTATCTCAAACGGTTATTTAACCAAAATCAGTTTGAACTGTGACGCCCCACCTCTATACCCATGCTAGCCAAGGACACTACGGGGTAATGCCGTCAACTAGTATGGAGAATAAGGCTGTTGAGGAGCGACCATCTGTACAATTGCTTTGTGCGAGTACCGATATGCCAGATAAAAATATAACTTTTCGTCTCAAGAGGAAATTCGACATACCGACACAAACTTAAAGCTACTACACAGTGGCTATATATAATCTTCGAAAACAAATATAGAAATACCATAACACAAATCAGTCACAGAAGTTCATATCTCAAAGGCGGAAACAGATATGAATATTACACATAAAAGTGTATATTAGAGTAGTGGTCTAACAAGATCTACAACATCACAAAAGAATAGTTACAAGTGCTACACAAAAGAATAAGTATACATAATGGAGTCTATATCTCAAATGTATACAACAAAATAAACTACTAATCTAACTAGTTAGCCAAAAGTCAGATAATTCTCCCCGACAAGGAGTCAAACAGAAGCATCTGCAGCATCTCGGTCCGACCCAAGTATTATTTAATAAAAAATAATAAATGGATCAGTCTAACTATAAATATCAGATAAAATGATATAGAATAAGAGGTATGACAAAAACGTATGATAACCACAAGGCCATACTATGATAAATATGTAATTGAAAATCAACCAGAGATTAATCAATATCACAAGAATCTTCTCAAAGATCAAAAGAATGTTATACGCCTTAGTTTTATTCACCAAGTCACAAGTATCGACATCATGTCGATGCCAATCCAAAAAGCTGGTGGAACACAAATTCTAGAAATCATCAATAGAAATCCAGAAATCACAAAAAAGGAGGAGGCCTATCACAAAACGGGAGCATAAAAACTCACCAACAGGTTTATAAAAAACGGGTCGCTATCCCATGGTCGCTAACCATAGAGCCGGTGCAACGACGTAGTACAATATCGATACGCCCGAGGAACCTGAAACTCAAGTAATTCAGAACAACGACGTAATACAACGGTACGTCCGATGATCCTGATAAGCTGGTGCAGCAACGTAGTACAAAGGTACGTCCGATGGACCGAACTCCATAAAAGAACATGGGTCGCTAGCCCAAAAATTTTAGTCGAAACTCCAAATAATACATAGGTCGTTAGCCTGTAAAAGAAATGAGACGAAACTCAATAAAACAAGGTACCGTCCCCTACGTGGACAAAGAAACATAGCATATCCCTAGTCTAAATCACAAAAATGATCATCATCGATCATTAAGAAATGTCAATTACACTAAGCTAGTAAATATATGAGTTTAGCTTCATGTCCTATAACCACTAGCTTAACTTAGATATTTACGAACAAATTGTAGGTCTCCACTAGAAAATTGTCACAAGAGATTCAATTGAACAAGTCCAAGAATTAACCGACGAAGTGAACGCAGGCATTTCATACCACTTGTTTTACTAAGTCGTTTAATTAAATTTCTCATACGAGTGTGATAAAGGTTTGTATATGCTAGTAGATTGGAAAACGGCTTAAGAGACGAGCTTTGTAATAAAATAGTGTTGAAATCGTTGTGGTGAAAGAGTTTTGATATTTACTACTAGTAATGAAACTTTTATATTTTTAAAGTGATAAAACAAAGAAATGATTGTAGAAACAATCAATCACCAAAAATCTACATTCAAAGACGTGAATTAAATCCAAAGAAATCGATACCAAACCCATCAAAATGGATATTCAAAGTTCCAATGAAGGTGTTATCAAAGCCAACAAGGTGATAACAACTAGTTGGAGGACGAAGAATCGATTAAAAAGTGGAAACTCAAGCCCAAAATGCAAATTGGTCAAAAACAGCAAATTCAGCCGACTGTGAATCATGAATGGGAACTCTCTGTTTTCAGGTTCAGTCGACTGACTCAGAGTGTTCAGCCGACTGACTCTTGCCTAGGAAATTTCCTAGGTTTGGTTCAGTCGAGTGACTCAGAGTGTTCAGTCGACTAAACTGAAAAATTCATTGTTCTTAGCCTAGCCCCCAAGGGCAAAATCACAACAAATCGCAATCGGACGAGCACAAACGCTAGGGGTTTAAGCCTATCGGCAACCCGACCCTATGGGCTCCTCGATGCATCACCAAAAACATGTTCATAACTCAAAGGTAGGATTTTTAAAGATTTGACTCCAAAACACCAAAAATTGGAACATTCATAAAAACCAATTCAAATCAAAAGCAAATGAACATCAATAAGTGTTAGGAACTCATACCTATAACAAAGATAGATATAGACATAGATGTGAGACAAAAATCTCACCTTTAAACCCAAAACAAATGAAGAAGAAGCTATAGAGCAATGACAAGGACAATCACACTTCAATTCCAATCCAACAAGCTTGAATCTATGCTTAAAAGAGAAACATTTCCTAAGTTAGGTTTAGGAATTTCTGAAATTGAAAAGAGAACGAGTTGAAGAAGATGAAGAGAAGGCTTACCAAAGCTTCTTCTATGAATTTGGAGCTAGAACTTGAATATGCAAAAGTGATTAGGGCTTGGAGTGTTAATTTCCCATTCCTCTCTCATTGTTGCTAAAGCTTGAGTTTTAGGAAAATTATGAAGGAATGAAGAGAAGAGAGGGTGAAGCTTGGGTCTAATGGGCTGAAACCAAACCAAAGCCCTAAGTGAAAAAGTAGCGAAATTCCCCTTACTCCAAACATATCGAAGTTTATACTCAAAAAGGTCACAAACGTCATTTTGAACTCGATGGGATGGTCTCGAGCCCTAATTCGACCGTTTGCATAAAGTAGCTTTTCGGACTATAATCCGACTAACGATGCTATATTTAAATAAAATATTTAAATACACAATCGTAAAAATGCGGGTTGTTACAGAGTCCCCTCCTTAAAGAAATTGTGTCCTTGCAATATTTAAGAAGAAAAATAAAAAGTAACACCCATAAAAGCATATCAACACAAAAGAAATTTGAAATAAAAAGTTCACCTCAAAGAGCACTAGAAAGTAAGTCCGGATGTGTTTGCTCAATGAATTCTCTAGATTCCCAAGAGCAATCCTTAGGATTTGAGGACCATTGAACTTTCACAAGAGGAACATCTTTATTTCGAAGGCGTTTTACCTTCGAAGCAATAATACGAATAAGATTTTGCTCATAAGTCAAATTAGGTGAAATTTCAATTTCTTCCATAATACCAGACTCAAGAATAGAATCGAAATCTCGAAGGCATTTCTGTAGTTGAGAAACGTGAGACACTTCATGAATAGCAGAAAACTAAGCCGGTAATAAGAAGCGATAAGCCACGGAACCAATACGTTCGGTGATGGGAAATGGACCAAAATATCGAGGTGCTAATTTTCCCGATCGACTGAAATGCGCAGCACCCTTCATTGGTGAAACACGAATTAACACAAAATCTCTCAGGGAAAATTCCAATTTCCTTCTTCGATTATCGGCATAGGATTTTTGTCTACTTTGGGCTTCTTTCATCCTATGACGAATATGATCAATCTTTTCGGTGGAATCACGAATAAAATCTGGACCTAAAACCAGCTTCTCACTGGCCTCAAGCCAACAAGAAGGAGATTGGCATGGCCTTCCATAGAGTACCTTGAAAGGTGCCATACCAATACTAGATTGGAAGCTATTGTTATAGGAAAACTCAACAAGTGAAATATGACCTTCCCAACTTCCACCAAAATCAAGAACACATGCAAGGAGAAGATCTTCAAGAGTTTGATTCACATGCTTGGTTTGTCCATCGGACTAAGGATGATAAGCGGTGCTAAAATTAAGCTTCGTTCCCAAAGCTTTTTGAAGACTCTTCCAAAATCCACTAGTAAAAAATGGATCACGATCACTAACAATAGAAGTAGGAACTCCATACAATTTAACAATTTCTTTAATAAAGAGTTTGGCCAAAAGAGGAACGGTCCGATTAGACCGAACAGGAATAAAATGGGTGGATTTAGTAAGTTTATCAACTATCACCCATAAGCTATCATGATCCGAAAGAGAATGGGGAAGGCCGCTGATAAAATCCATGGAAATATGATCCCACTTCCAAATTGGAATGTCTAACGGTTGCAATAACCCAACGGGCCTTGATGCTCGGCATTAATGAGTTGGCAAGTCATGCAACGCTTAACGAAGTTAGCGATATCAAATTTCATTCCCTCCTAATAATAAAGTCGTTTCATATCCCCATACATTTTACTACTACCGGGGTGAATGCTAAATTTAGAACGATGGGAATCTTCTAAAATGTCTTTGCGAAGATCACTAATATTTGGCACAATAATTCTTCCAAATTTTCAAACGCCGCCGCGAGAATCAATATCAAAGTCTTTCAAACCTTCAGTATCAATTTTATCCCTAAAATTTTGGCCAAGAAGAGCCAATTTGGGATCTAGCTTTTGAGCTTCTAGAATGCAGTTTAAAAGAGAAGGATGAGCCTCAAGGCTACATAAAACAAGAGATGAACAAAAATCGGATACACGATCTCTAATCTCACAAGTGGAGAAAGTCTTGAGATCCTTCCATTCGGATATCATCATGGAAACAACCGCTTGTTGCTTACGACTAAGTGCATCGGCAACTCGATTCCCCTTTCCGGGAGTATAAAGAATATCAAGATCATATGATGCAAGGAACTCGAACCAACGCTTTTGACGCAAATTAAGTTCCTTTTGAGAAAATAAATACATCAAAGATTTATGATCGGTGTAAAGAATAAATTTTTCTCCCAAAAGATAATGACACCAAATCCGAAGGGCGAAAACAATAGCCGCGAACTCTAAATCATGAGTGGCGTATCTAGTCTCGGCTGGCTTCAATGGCCAAGAAGCATAAGCAATAACACGTTTACTTTGCTTGAGAATGGCTCCCAAACCAACACGACTAGCATCGGCATAAACAATAAAATCTTGATTCCCTTCAGGAATAATAAGAATAGGAGAATCAGAAAGGAGTTCTTTTAATTTCTGAAAAGAAGCTTCACATTTGTCCGACTAAATGTATTTAACTCCTTTCTTTGTTAAGCTAGTAAGAGGCATGAAATTTTTTGAAAAGTCTTTTATATAACGGCGGTAGTAGCCCGCCAATCCGAGAAAACTGTGGACTTCCGTAACACTCTCCGGTCTCTTCCAACTTTGAATCGCTTCAATCTTTGAATGATCCACGGAAATTCCGGATCCGAAAATAATATGACCGAGAAACTTCACACGAGATTGCCAAAAATGGCATTTAGAAAAGTTTGCTTTTAATTGATTGCTCCTAAGAGTTTCCAACACAATCCGAAGATGCTTTTCATGCTCTTCCTCGGTTTTTGAATGCACTAGAATATCATCAATAAAGATGAGAACAAATCGATCGAGGAAATCTTTGAAAACTCGATTCATAAGGTCAACGAAATAAGCCGGAGCATTCGTTAAACCAAATGGCATGACAAGCCATTCATAAGATCCATAGTGAGTACGGAACGACGTCAAAGGAATACTATCCTCTGCAATACGAAGCTGATGAAAACCGGTTGCCAAGTCCAATTGTGAAAAGACTCTAGCACCACTAAGTTGATCGAATAGATCATCGATCCAAGGTAAAGGATATTAATTCTTGATAATAAGATCATTAAGCTTGCGGTAGTCAACGCAAAGCCTAGGTGTACCATCGAATCTCTTCGTGAAAATAGACGAAGCTCCCCAGGCGAGGAACTAGAGCGAATAAATTGCTTCGTCCCAATTCAGATTATTGTTTGCGCATCTCCTCATTCTCTTTATTGGACATTCGATAAGGAGGGCGAGTAATAGTGTAATATCCCGGAATTTTGGACAATATAAATTTAATAATCTGGGTTTAAATTTATATTGAATTGATATTTTTGTTAATAAATTTGATATTGATTTAAATAATCTTCTTTATTTAATAATTTAATTTGTGAAATTATTTTTGATAAGTTAATAAATTGTTTTCTATTTAATAATGTATATGTATTTATGTATATATTTTAAATAGACAAGTTGTTTTTATTTAAATTAGTATAGCATCTTTTTAATGTTTTGAAAACAGAAATGGTGATTTATTTTTAATTTGAGCTTTTCAAAAATATTTAATTAAATACTATATGATTTTATATATGAGATAAATGTTTTAACTAGTTTAAAATTTCATTTTAATTCAAGTTGTATATTAAAAACTCTTTTATAAATTTGCTTGAAAAGTTTCTTTTCAAATGAACTACTTGTATATTATAATAATACTTTGCTTTATTTATTTAGAGAATCATTTTTATACATAATTATGTATAAAATTTAATTAACAAAGCTTAATACTTATTTAACTTTAATTAAACATGGTTATTAATCAAAGAGACATGTGTACATATATTAGAGCTTAAAGCTAACAAGTGTTTATTTTAAAAAGACAAGTGTCAATGTTTCATTTAATTTTTCTTTTAATTCACTTAAATCTGAAAATACATTCATATAATCTTGCTCTTCATTCATTTGCATTTTTTTTTCCTCATTCCTTAATAAAAGAGAAAACCAAATTACATTCTCCACCATATACAAGTCTGCACATACTTTGCATTCAAAACTCCTCTTTCTCAAAATTGCAAATCTGAAACCCAAACAAATCTGCATTTTTCAAATCTGCATTTCATTTAAAACCTGCAACTCCTCTTCCAAAATTCAAATCTGCAACTTCTCTTCTTCAAAATACAAACCTGCACAACAATTTGAAAAAGCCTGCATTCCTTTGCATCTGCAATTTCAAGCAGAGAGGCCTGCATGCAACCATTTGGATCTGCATTCATGAAATCTGGTGAATCAAGTTGAGCACTGCATTTCATCATGAAAGCAAAGACCTGCATGTTCTTGCATTTGAAAACTCTGGCACCTGCATAACAAGATTGAGGCTCTGCATCTCATAATCTTGGATCAGAGGTCTGCATACCTTAATTTCAAACAAGGATCTGCATTCTTCAAAATACATTCAAGCTTCTGCATGTTCAATCTGGAATCTGCATGTTGACATATGCTCTGCACTTTGAATAGAGGTGAGTAACTCACTTATAAACTTATTTAATAGGTAAAGTTGTTTATGTTTTCTTTTAAAAATTTGATATGAAATTATATGAAATGGCTGTGAATTTTATACTTGTGATATATGCCTGTGTACATGTTGAAGAAAGTTTCATGCCTGTGCTTCAAAATTTCAAAACTCATGTTTGATCTCTGAGTTCTTTCCTTTGACTTGTTTTTTAGCTTTGTATAAATCATGATGTTTTAGATTAGCATAAGTTACTAATAGGATTTATTGAGTAAACTCAGGAATTCTAAAACAGAAATTAAAATTTATTTTTGTTGTAAATGGGTGCAGTTCCAAATCATCTGCATTTTTATTTTGGTCAAGTTTTGTTGAATCCAGCAATGAATTTGATTGAGATTTATTCTAGAGTGAGTGTAGCTATCAACAATCATAGGAAAATCATTGATATGGTCTGCAATTCAAAGTTGGAATTTAGATTTGGGATTTAATGGTGTTGAACCCTAGTTGATACTGGGTTACAGTTTGGGTCGATTTTGATCACCTAAGTGCATCGAGTTCAAAGCTGTTGTGAGTGATGGTAGATGGTGTAATGTTGGAGTTGTCGCCGGAGTATGGATGTTGATGGTGGTCGGAGGCGCGTATGGTCACTGTTGACAGGTTGAGGGGGAAAATCTGGGTTGCTTTGTTCCAGGTTTTGTTGTTGTTTGGGTTGCAGTATTTACTCGGGTTGGTCTCGGGGGAAGTGGGAGATAACACGAAGCATTTTTGTTTTGACCCGAAGTAAATTTTAAGCTTGCTCGAGTACTTTGTTTCAGGCTTTTATCAACAGACCTGTTCCTGTTTTTAGATTTTAAACAGCCAAGTTTAAATTTAAATATGGAAATTGAACTTAGAAATAAAACTGAATCTAAAAATGAATTCAAAAAGTTTGAATTCTGATTTTTGAAATAATTTGAATGCAGAAATTCAAATTTGGTTTGAAATTAAAAATAAAGAGAAAGGGGGGATCAGGAAACCTGTTTCAGGTTTTATAAAATTTGATATAAAGTGCAAAATACATTTGTGTCTTAGAATTTTGAAACTGAATTTAAGTTGAATTCAAATAAGTTTGAATTCTGTTTTCTTTGAAATAGTTTGAATTCAGAAAAATTTCAAAGTTTAAGTTTTTAAATAAAACAGAAACTGTTTCCGTTTTTAAATGTAAAGCTAAAATTTAAATTTGCAGGTGGTGATTTAAACTGGGTTTAAGTTTGAAATTTGAATATGAATTCAAATTTGATTTGTCTGGAATTTGAAATCATTGATGATTTTTAAATTTAAATTTGATCTTCAAACTCTTTGTGGAAATGCATATGTGATTTGCATTTGGAAGGGAAGGTTAAGTATTTAATTTAAGAATTCAAAATGAATTCAATCTGAGTTTTAAAATCTGGATTTAAAATTTAAACTTCAGTTTTTTAAATAAAGGTTTAAATTGAATTGTTTTAATGAATTTGATTTGAATTGAATCTAAATTCTTTTTAAAACTTATTAATTAAGTATATGTTTCTTGTAAACATATAAGATTAAGTTGTATTGTTTAAAATCTTATTTTAAATAAGTTGAGTTTTAAAGTTTAAAGAAATGTTAATTGGAATTTAAAGTAAAAATTAAAAGCATTTTGTTTTTAAATGCTTAATTAAATAAGAATATTTTATCTAAAGGATAAATAAAAGATTAATGATTGGATTCATTAATTATTAAGGTAATGAAGATGAATATTAATTAATAAATGTGGATGTTTAATTAAATAATTAATGTTTTTTTTATTTGATTTGAGATTAATTAATCAAGTTTAATTAATCTATAATTAAGGATGATTAATTAAATTTTAATTTATGATTAAGATTTATTTAATCAAGTGATTAATGATAATTAAGGTTTTAATTAACACCTAGTTAATTAATAATTAGGATTAATTAAATAGTAATTAAATATTAATTACTTAATAACTAATGGTGATTAATTTGAGTTAATTTCTTAATTAAGTAATTAAGAAATGTTAATGAAGTCATTAACTCAAGATAATTAATTAATGTGATTAATTTTTGATAATTAATTAGATTAATTAATTAATAATAATCAATTGTTTAAGTTCTAATTACTTAATGAAAGTAATTAGTGAATTAATTACTTAATGTAATTAATTAAGGTTAATGTGATTTGTTTAGATTAATTAATTAAGTTTAATTGGTTTAAACATTTATGGATGGTTTGATAATTATTTATGTAATTAATAAATTTGTAATTACTTAAGGAAGTAATTAATTAATAATTACAGGATGTAATTAAAGATATAGAAGTAATTTGGATTTAAATTACTTTGAAATTAATCAAGGGGATTAATTTAGATAATTAATTAAGAATAATTAATTTATGGGTTGGGTAATTAATGTAGTTAATTACTGAATGGTTATTAATCAAGGGTGATTAATATATATGTAGGGTTTAATACAATTAACTTGTGTGATTAATATTAAATGCTAATTACTTATTGTAATTAGAGATAGTTAATCAGTAATGATTAATGAGATGATTATTTATAAATTGATTTGAAATCAATAGATGATTAAGTTAAGCAGATTTTGATGATGAAGTAATTAATTTAATTCATTTTAAATTAATTAGAGATTGAGTAATTAATTTAATTCATTTTAAATTAATTATTGAAGGTGTGATCATTAGATCATTGCTTATGTTTGATGATTGGTATTGGTTGACTGGTTTGGTTTGTAATCTCAGTTGTGAGATGAATAGTGTATGTGATATGGATGCATTGGTTGCTCTTGGATGATAATATGAATTATCTGATTATGATATGATTATCTGTTGATAATGATAAGATTGATTATCTGTTGTGATGTGAATTATCTATCTGTGTATATTTAGATAATGAATTGAATTGTTTTAAACTTAAAACAACTTGGACATAAAAGACACGCTTTGGTTTTCGATGAGACCGGGATCGGGTTTCCATATTTGGATATCCGAAAACCACATCGATTCCAAATAACGTTAGGTCGTTTATCCAAGTGGAGCGAGTGAAGACTCGAGGTGTAAGGGCTATACGTCAGTATAACTCTGTGGGTGATTCCGTAACGAGTTTGACGGAATAGGTCTTATAGATTCGAGATGGTGAATCAGAGTGCAAGGGTTATTGTCGTTAACTCTGAGGGTGATTCCAAAATGAGTGTAACGAGATAATGCCTTCGGTTTCGTTCGAACCCGGAACGAACTTGTATGGATTGAATGCTTTCAGAACATCGTCAGGTGGACGATGAGCATTCTAAGTGATGTGTTCTATAAAGGTAAATCGTAACCTCAAGCCTCATCAACCGGGAATGGCTAAAACAGGGGAGGTGCAGCAAAGCTTCGTGGGTAGCCCCCACTTGAGAGTAAGATTTACCCCTGTCTAGAGGTCCCTTTATATTTCGGCTGTGTGGGACGGTTGATCATGACAACCGTCGGGGTTGTCTTATTTGGAACTGTTCAGTAAGGAACGGGTCCGGCTTTGTGTTGCAGGGGAGTTAGGGTGGCTCCTCGGTACGGTGATCTAGGCCACGTACTGTGACGGGCGGTACCCCAGTAGCCCTGCCATTGATGGAATCCAAAATCCAATAAGTGCCGTACGTATTAGTTGTGCCCAACTATGTTGGAATGTGAGATGTAAGCATTTCAGCTATTTCTGTATTTTATTTGAAAACCCTAGACACTATTATAATATCACCGGATTTCCTATCAAATGTTTTGGTTAGCGTAAGGTAAAAACTTTTCCATGTTTATGTGTGGGAAGTCTTACGTGATACCTTTTCTTTCAAAGGTTTTTCAAAGTTAAACAACTTTAACCTGTTACTCACGCCAGACCCATGTCTGACCCGGAGTTATTTCTGTTTTTCTATAACTCTTGGGTACTCAAATTTTTATGAGTAGTCAAGAGAATTCAGGTTAGGATTCAGGATTAGCTTTGACGAATTGTGGAGGAGCATATGGAGCAGGAGGCTTCTGCGTATAGTTATATAGTTCCGCTGTGTTTGGTCTCTGAGTGTTCTGTTTGTATTGAGTTGTAATAACTAGACAGGTGTTTATAACTGTCTAGTATGTGTTGTATATGTCTGTGTACTCTGATAATTGATGTATACTATGTAATACTTTGTTATTAATATAATTTATTCGTTCCGCTGTTGAGATTCTTGTGTTGTTTCTTCTTTCTCTTCTTTCTTTTCTTCTTCTATCCCTTTCTTTCTTAATTCATGACGCGATTTTCCGGGAGTGGAAATCGGGTCGTCACAGTTGGTATCAGAGCCGTAGGTTGAGTGAATACCTAGGCTCTGTAGTGGTGTCTATCTTGAGAGAGCGTATTTGTATTTTTAATATATATATATATATATATATATATTTGGTTCTACCTATCTGTTGGATTACCTGTTCGGGTTTATCCGATGTAAGTTATAAAGGTAGATGAGGTAGAAGTGTGTGTAACACGACTACCATTGGTTAGAGTTTGATGGATGAGGTTGGAAGTGTATTTGTCGAGACTGTAGACCTAATACCGTCTCGAGTGGGTTTTGTTTGGTATAAGGACTTCATCGATCTCTGAAGGTAACCTGTTAAGGTTCGGAGTTCATCTTTGAAGTGCAGAATTGAGTTTTGATCTGTTGGTAGGGCAGAAGCAAGCAAGTGATGATATCTTGATATCTCAGGAATTAGTAGCTGCGTGATGAGATGCAGTGACTATGAATATTTCCGAAGATGTTTCCTTGGAATAAGAATAAGAAGTGAGTCTGCCAGGTGATGTGGCTGAGTTTGGCAGAGTATTCTGAGTTGGTAGGGAGTCTTCTGGCTGGGTAGTTTTTCTGAAGTGGAGTTCAGAAGCAGCAGAGTGGATCTTTTCTCTGGTAAGTTGGCTAAGTCAGCATAAGCTGTTCTGTTTGGTTGAGAGAGAGCAGTTACCTTGGATTTAGGCTGAGTTGATCGCAAAAGTGACTTGCGATAGTATGTTCTCTTGTGTTTGTTGGAGATTGTCTGGATGTCTTCTGGAAGTCAGAGTTTGTCTGCATCTGGAGATCGAGTTTTCTTTCCAGGATTGGAGCTGGTGGTTCAGTTAGTAGATGGATGGTTCCTTGAGATAGAAGTTGGTGAAGTAACTCAGGTTTGGGAGGAACATCTGAGTTTTCTCTATGGATATATGGAACCATATTTCTGTGCTGGGTTGTCTGGTCTGTGCTTGTGCTGTTCGTCAGCATTTTCTTCTGTTTCGGATCAGAGTTGTGCAGCGGAAGCAGTTTGGGGATGGTTCTGTTTTCTTTTCCGGATAAGGAGAAGTTTGTTCTGTCTTCTGTTGATGAGAAGCAGAGGGTTTGTGTTCTTGGTTTTTGGGTGATCTTGAAGAGATCATTGGATTGTTTTGCTTCGGTCTGTTTCTTTCGGAATCAGCAAGAGTTGAGCTGATTAGGATGGATGTTGGTAAGCCCAGGATCGTCCGAAATTTTTTTTATGGATAAGAGACAGAGAATTTGGATTCTGGAATCGGAGATTTGATTTTGGTTAAGTTTTCTCTGATCCAAGGAGTTATAAATTTGGGATGCTAGCTCCGTAGTGTTTTGGTTTCTTCTGTGATTGGTAAGATCAGTGTTTGATTTTCCTAGAACTGGATTGTCAGTTTGGATAACTGGGATTCAGGGTGTTTCGCGTATCTCTGAGGGAGTTCGTGTTTGATATTTCTGGTTGTAGAACCAGCAGTTTAGGATGGTGTGTTTGCTGAGTCAGACTCGTCTGTAGTCTGATACTCTGTATAGAATGGTTGTTAGGAGCTCTATAGCTTAGTAGTATTGATTGATTGTATTCTATAGAGCGAGTATCCCGATATATATATACCGGGGAAACTCGTGAGATTTTATCCAAAATTCTTTTGGATAATTAGATTTGTTCTGATTGTGTGAATTGGTTGCTTTGGATGTTGGCATAGGTTTAACATATGTTGTATTTTAAAATAAAATCTGTACATAGATTATTAAATTGCCTTTGTTTTAAATTTCGGGGACGAAATTCTTTTAAGGGGGAAGGATTGTAATATCCCGGAATTTTGGACAATATAAATTTAATAATCTGGGTTTAAATTTATATTGAATTGATATTTTTGTTAATAAATTTGATATTTATTTAAATAATCTTCTTTATTTAATAATTTAATTTGTGAAATTATTTTTGATAAGTTAATAAATTGTTTTCTATTTAATAATGTATATGTATTTATGTATATATTTTAAATAGACAAGTTGTTTTTATTTAAATTAGTATAGCATCTTTTTAATGTTTTGAAAACAGAAATGGTGATTTATTTTTAATTTGAGCTTTTCAAAAATATTTAATTAAATACTATATGATTTTATATATGAGATAAATGTTTTAACTAGTTTAAAATTTCATTTTAATTCAAGTTGTATATTAAAAACTCTTTTATAAATTTGCTTGAAAAGTTTCTTTTCAAATGAACTACTTGTATATTATAATAATACTTTGCTTTATTTATTTAGAGAATCATTTTTATACATAATTATGTATAAAATTTAATTAACAAAGCTTAATACTTATTTAACTTTAATTAAACATGGTTATTAATCAAAGAGACATGTGTACATATATTAGAGCTTAAAGCTAACAAGTGTTTATTTTAAAAAGACAAGTGTCAATGTTTCATTTAATTTTTCTTTTAATTCACTTAAATCTGAAAATACATTCATATAATCTTGCTCTTCATTCATTTGCATTTTTTTTTCTCATTCCTTAATAAAAGAGAAAGCCAAATTACATTCTCCACCATATACAAGTCTGCACATACTTTGCATTCAAAACTCCTCTTTCTCAAAATTGCAAATCTGAAACCCAAACAAATCTGCATTTTTCAAATCTGCATTTCATTTAAAACCTGCAACTCCTCTTCCAAAATTCAAATCTGCAACTTCTCTTCTTCAAAATACAAACCTGCACAACAATTTGAAAAAGCCTGCATTCCTTTGCATCTGCAATTTCAAGCAGAGAGGCCTGCATGCAACCATTTGGATCTGCATTCATGAAATCTGGTGAATCAAGTTGAGCACTGCATTTCATCATGAAAGCAAAGACCTGCATGTTCTTGCATTTGAAAACTCTGGCACCTGCATAACAAGATTGAGGCTCTGCATCTCATAATCTTGGATCAGAGGTCTGCATACCTTAATTTCAAACAAGGATCTGCATTCTTCAAAATACATTCAAGCTTCTGCATGTTCAATCTGGAATCTGCATGTTGACATATGCTCTGCACTTTGAATAGAGGTGAGTAACTCACTTATAAACTTATTTAATAGGTAAAGTTGTTTATGTTTTCTTTTAAAAATTTGATATGAACTTATATGAAATGGCTGTGAATTTTATACTTGTGATATATGCCTGTGTACATGTTGAAGAAAGTTTCATGCCTGTGCTTCAAAATTTCAAAACTCATGTTTGATCTCTGAGTTCTTTCCTTTGACTTGTTTTTTAGCTTTGTATAAATCATGATGTTTTAGATTAGCATAAGTTACTAATAGGATTTATTGAGTAAACTCAGGAATTCTAAAACAGAAATTAAAATTTATTTTTGTTGTAAATGGGTGCAGTTCCAAATCATCTGCATTTTTATTTTGGTCAAGTTTTGTTGAATCCAGCAATGAATTTGATTGAGATTTATTCTAGAGTGAGTGTAGCTATCAACAATCATAGGAAAATCATTGATATGGTCTGCAATTCAAAGTTGGAATTTAGATTTGGGATTTAATGGTGTTGAACCCTAGTTGATACTGGGTTACAGTTTGGGTCGATTTTGATCACCTAAGTGCATCGAGTTCAAAGCTGTTGTGAGTGATGGTAGATGGTGTAATGTTGGAGTTGTCGCCGGAGTATGGATGTTGATGGTGGTCGGAGGCGCGTATGGTCACTGTTGACAGGTTGAGGGGGAAAATCTGGGTTGCTTTGTTCCAGGTTTTGTTGTTGTTTGGGTTGCAGTATTTACTCGGGTTGGTCTCGGGGGAAGTGGGAGATAACACGAAGCATTTTTGTTTTGACCCGAAGTAAATTTTAAGCTTGCTCGAGTACTTTGTTTCAGGCTTTTATCAACAGACCTGTTCCTGTTTTTAGATTTTAAACAGCCAAGTTTAAATTTAAATATGGAAATTGAACTTAGAAATAAAACTGAATCTAAAAATGAATTCAAAAAGTTTGAATTCTGATTTTTGAAATAATTTGAATGCAGAAATTCAAATTTGGTTTGAAATTAAAAATAAAGAGAAAGGGGGGATCAGGAAACCTGTTTCAGGTTTTATAAAATTTGATATAAAGTGCAAAATACATTTGTGTCTTAGAATTTTGAAACTGAATTTAAGTTGAATTCAAATAAGTTTGAATTCTGTTTTCTTTGAAATAGTTTGAATTCAGAAAAATTTCAAAGTTTAAGTTTTTAAATAAAACAGAAACTGTTTCCGTTTTTAAATGTAAAGCTAAAATTTAAATTTGCAGGTGGTGATTTAAACTGGGTTTAAGTTTGAAATTTGAATATGAATTCAAATTTGATTTGTCTGGAATTTGAAATCATTGATGATTTTTAAATTTAAATTTGATCTTCAAACTCTTTGTGGAAATGCATATGTGATTTGCATTTGGAAGGGAAGGTTAAGTATTTAATTTAAGAATTCAAAATGAATTCAATCTGAGTTTTAAAATCTGGATTTAAAATTTAAACTTCAGTTTTTTAAATAAAGGTTTAAATTGAATTGTTTTAATGAATTTGATTTGAATTGAATCTAAATTCTTTTTAAAACTTATTAATTAAGTATATGTTTCTTGTAAACATATAAGATTAAGTTGTATTGTTTAAAATCTTATTTTAAATAAGTTGAGTTTTAAAGTTTAAAGAAATGTTAATTGGAATTTAAAGTAAAAATTAAAAGCATTTTGTTTTTAAATGCTTAATTAAATAAGAATATTTTATCTAAAGGATAAATAAAAGATTAATGATTGGATTCATTAATTATTAAGGTAATGAAGATGAATATTAATTAATAAATGTGGATGTTTAATTAAATAATTAATGTTTTTTTTATTTGATTTGAGATTAATTAATCAAGTTTAATTAATCTATAATTAAGGATGATTAATTAAATTTTAATTTATGATTAAGATTTATTTAATCAAGTGATTAATGATAATTAAGGTTTTAATTAACACCTAGTTAATTAATAATTAGGATTAATTAAATAGTAATTAAATATTAATTACTTAATAACTAATGGTGATTAATTTGAGTTAATTTCTTAATTAAGTAATTAAGAAATGTTAATGAAGTCATTAACTCAAGATAATTAATTAATGTGATTAATTTTTGATAATTAATTAGATTAATTAATTAATAATAATCAATTGTTTAAGTTCTAATTACTTAATGAAAGTAATTAGTGAATTAATTACTTAATGTAATTAATTAAGGTTAATGTGATTTGTTTAGATTAATTAATTAAGTTTAATTGGTTTAAACATTTATGGATGGTTTGATAATTATTTATGTAATTAATAAATTTGTAATTACTTAAGGAAGTAATTAATTAATAATTACAGGATGTAATTAAAGATATAGAAGTAATTTGGATTTAAATTACTTTGAAATTAATCAAGGGGATTAATTTAGATAATTAATTAAGAATAATTAATTTATGGGTTGGGTAATTAATGTAGTTAATTACTGAATGGTTATTAATCAAGGGTGATTAATATATATGTAGGGTTTAATACAATTAACTTGTGTGATTAATATTAAATGCTAATTACTTATTGTAATTAGAGATAGTTAATCAGTAATGATTAATGAGATGATTATTTATAAATTGATTTGAAATCAATAGATGATTAAGTTAAGCAGATTTTGATGATGAAGTAATTAATTTAATTCATTTTAAATTAATTAGAGATTGAGTAATTAATTTAATTCATTTTAAATTAATTATTGAAGGTGTGATCATTAGATCATTGCTTATGTTTGATGATTGGTATTGGTTGACTGGTTTGGTTTGTAATCTCAGTTGTGAGATGAATAGTGTATGTGATATGGATGCATTGGTTGCTCTTGGATGATAATATGAATTATCTGATTATGATATGATTATCTGTTGATAATGATAAGATTGATTATCTGTTGTGATGTGAATTATCTATCTGTGTATATTTAGATAATGAATTGAATTGTTTTAAACTTAAAACAACTTGGACATAAAAGACACGCTTTGGTTTTCGATGAGACCGGGATCGGGTTTCCATATTTGGATATCCGAAAACCACATCGATTCCAAATAACGTTAGGTCGTTTATCCAAGTGGAGCGAGTGAAGACTCGAGGTGTAAGGGCTATACGTCAGTATAACTCTGTGGGTGATTCCGTAACGAGTTTGACGGAATAGGTCTTATAGATTCGAGATGGTGAATCAGAGTGCAAGGGTTATTGTCGTTAACTCTGAGGGTGATTCCAAAATGAGTGTAACGAGATAATGCCTTCGGTTTCGTTCGAACCCGGAACGAACTTGTATGGATTGAATGCTTTCAGAACATCGTCAGGTGGACGATGAGCATTCTAAGTGATGTGTTCTATAAAGGTAAATCGTAACCTCAAGCCTCATCAACCGGGAATGGCTAAAACAGGGGAGGTGCAGCAAAGCTTCGTGGGTAGCCCCCACTTGAGAGTAAGATTTACCCCTGTCTAGAGGTCCCTTTATATTTCGGCTGTGTGGGACGGTTGATCATGACAACCGTCGGGGTTGTCTTATTTGGAACTGTTCAGTAAGGAACGGGTCCGGCTTTGTGTTGCAGGGGAGTTAGGGTGGCTCCTCGGTACGGTGATCTAGGCCACGTACTGTGACGGGCGGTACCCCAGTAGCCCTGCCATTGATGGAATCCAAAATCCAATAAGTGCCGTACGTATTAGTTGTGCCCAACTATGTTGGAATGTGAGATGTAAGCATTTCAGCTATTTCTGTATTTTATTTGAAAACCCTAGACACTATTATAATATCACCGGATTTCCTATCAAATGTTTTGGTTAGCGTAAGGTAAAAACTTTTCCATGTTTATGTGTGGGAAGTCTTACGTGATACCTTTTCTTTCAAAGGTTTTTCAAAGTTAAGCAACTTTAACCTGTTACTCACACCAGACCCATGTCTGACCCGGAGTTATTTCTGTTTTTCTATAACTCTTGGGTACTCAAATTTTTATGAGTAGTCAAGAGAATTCAGGTTAGGATTCAGGATTAGCTTTGACGAATTGTGGAGGAGCATATGGAGCAGGAGGCTTCTGCGTATAGTTATATAGTTCCGCTGTGTTTGGTCTCTGAGTGTTCTGTTTGTATTGAGTTGTAATAACTAGACAGGTGTTTATAACTGTCTAGTATGTGTTGTATATGTCTGTGTACTCTGATAATTGATGTATACTATGTAATACTTTGTTATTAATATAATTTATTCGTTCCGCTGTTGAGATTCTTGTGTTGTTTCTTCTTTCTCTTCTTTCTTTTCTTCTTCTATCCCTTTCTTTCTTAATTCATGACGCGATTTTCCGAGAGTGGAAATCGGGTCGTCACAAATAGGTAGAGCTCCAGGGATAAGATTAATTATGAATTCAATTGCTCGCTTAGGTGGTAATCCTAAAACGGGCTCAAATATGTCGGAAAATTCACGAACAACGTGAATAAGAGAAATGACATCTTCCTCATCATCATTATCGTCATCATGAGGATATAAAGAATATAAAGATACTGCCATGTTGGAATCCGAATCTTTAAATACAATAGAAATCTGCTTAACAGATTGAGGATGTCGAAGATAAATAGTCCACTCAGAACATAGGATATGAGGTTCATAACGGTTAAGCCAATCCATTCCCAAAATAATTCCAGAGCCTAAGTAACACATTACATGCAAATCGGCTTGGAAAGAAAAATCACATAAAACAATCTCGACATCTTTACAAAGTAAACTGAGTGTTGCGGATCCACCAACCGGATTCGCGATTCTCAAAGAAGTCATTAAAGCAATAACACTCAAAGAAAAAGTATTAACAAATTCTTTTGATATAAAAGAATGGGACGCACCCATATCAAAAAGAACTCGAATAGGTTGATCACGAAATAAAATAATGCCATCAAGGATAAAATGAGAAATACCTTGACCACGAGAAGTGTTGCGAGGGGCTTGTGCAACATTTAACTTTCCCCCTTCTTACCTTGAAATTTGGGACATGAAGATAAAAGATGACCCGAACTTTTGCAATAGCGACAAAAGGGAGGTTTCGGACATCTATTGGCATAATGGTCTTTAGAACCACAATTGTAGCACTGCCCACTACTAGGGGTAGGAGTCTTTCCTACAGAAGTTGCTTTTTTCTTTTCTTGTTGAGATTAGGGCCTTTGAATTGAATAGGCCTTTTCTTGTTGTTGTTGAAGTTTGGTTTGGCACCCACAACATCAACATCGCTCTCCCTATCCGCCTCTTCAAGACGAAGAGCTATATCAATGAGTTGGTCAAAAGAAGCTTCTAATTTGAGAAGTAATGGCTTCTTGAGATTTTTGTTCAAGCCATAGAAAAATCTTTGGCTCTTCTTCAATGGGGTGTTTATATATTCAACCCCGTATTTAGAAAGTGACTCGAATGATGCGACATAGTCTGCCACGAAGGATTCACCTTGAACAAGGTCTATGAAACGACGAGCCAATGTCACCTTCTCAGCTTTGGCATAAATTTTAACTCGAATTATTCCCGGAATTTCTCCTAAGTAAGACCCACTTCAATAATTTCAGAAATAAGAAGCTCATACCAATCTAATGCTCTTTTTTGGAGCATACTTGAAGCCACTTGGACACGGTGAAGATCAGTTAGATTCATGCGAGTAAAGATGCAATCGCATGTTTTGATCCAAGCTTGGACTTGGATGACGCTTTCGGAACACTTAAATGGCTTCCCACCCAAGTTGGTATAGTCACTGCACAAACGTGCAAATCCAAACTTAGGGTGAGTAGGCTCTGGATTGGGTCGACAGCTTGAGCATTCTTCACGAGATCTAAAAGCAGCTGGGCAGACATAAATACTCCATCCTGGGGAGTAGCACTAGATTTACCGGTGCAGGGACGGCCAGGTCTAACCATTTCTCTTCTTTAAAAAGGAATAAAAGAAGAAAAAAAAGTTATTCACAAAATAATTATCAAACAATCATGATTGATAAAACAAGGCGTCACAAACAAAATATGATAGAACGGCTCGAAGACCCGAATAAAATCCTAAGGCACGACTCCTAAGATGGACTTAGGATGATGATCCTTGATAAATTATTCTACATTGTTCCGAAGTTTGGCTTTGATACCAAGCTGGGACGCCCCACCTCTATACCCACGCTAACCAAGGACACTACGGGGTAATGCCGTCAACTAGCATGGAGAATAAGGCTGTTGAGGAGTGACCATCTGTATAATTGCTTTGTGCTAGTACCGATATGCTAGATAAAAATATAACTTTTCATCTCAAGAGGAAATTCGACATACCGACACAAAATTAAAGCTACTACACAATGGCTATATATAATCTTTGGAAACAAATATAGAAATATCATAACACAAATCAGTCACAGAACTTCATATCTCAAAGGCGGAAACAGATATGAATATTATACATAAAAGTGTATATCAGAGTAGTGGTCTAACAAGATCCACAACATCACAAAAGAATAGTTACAATTGCTACACAAAAGAATTAGTATACATCATGGAGTCTATATCTCAAATGTATACAACAAAATAAACTACTATTCTAAGTAGTTAGCCAAAAATCAGATAATTCTCCCTAACAAGGAGTCAAACAGAAGCACCTACAGCATCTCGGTCTGACCCGAGTATTATTTAATAAGAAAATAATAAACGGATCAGTCTAACAATAAATATCAGATAAAAAGATATAGAATAAGAGGTATGACTAAAACATATGATAAACATAAAGCCATACTATGATAAGTATGTAATTGAAAATCAACCAGAGATTAATCAATATCACAAGACTCTTCTCAAAGATCAAAAGAATGTCATGCTCTTTAGTTTTATTCACCAAGTCACAAGTATGGACATCATATCGATGCCAATCGTAAAAGCTGGTGGAACATAAATTCTAGAAATCGTTAATAGAAATCCAGAAATCACAAAAAAACTGGGAGGCCTATCACAAAACGGAAGCATGAAAACTCACCAACACGTGTATCACAAACGGGATGCTATCTCATGGTCGCTAACCATAGAGCCGATGCAACGACGTACTATAATATCTGTACGCCTGAGGAACCTGAAACTCGAATAATTCAGAAAAACGACGTAGTACAACCGTACGCCCGATGATCCTGATAAGCTGGTGCAACAACGTAGTACAAAGGTACGTCCGATGGACCAACTCCATAAAAGAACATGGGTCGCTAGCCCTCAAAAATTGAGTCGAAACTCCAAATAATACATAGGTCGTTAGCCTATAAAAGAAATGAGATGAAACTCAATAAAACGAGGTACCGCCCCCTACGTGGACAAAGAAACATAGCATATCGCTAGTCTAAATCACAAAAATGATCATCATCGATCATCAAGAAGTGTCAATTACACTAAGCTAGTAAGTATATGAGTTTAGCTTCATGTCCCATAACCAATAGCTTAACATAGATATTTACGAACAAATTGTAGGTCTCCACTAGAAAATTGTCCCAAGAGATTCAACCGAACAAGTCAAAGAATTAACCGATGAAGTGAACACAAGCGTTTCATACCACTTATCTTACTAAGTCGTTTAATTAGATTTTTCATACGAATGAGATAATGGTTTGTATATGCTAGTAGATTGGAAAATGGTTTAAGAAACGAGCTTTATAATAAAATAGTGTTGAAATCATTTTGATGAAAGAGTTTTGATATTTATTACTAGTAATGAAACCTTTATATTTTTAAAGTGACAAATCAAAGAAATGATTGTAGAAACAATCAGTCATCAAAAATCCAAATTCGAAGACGTGAATTAAATCCAAAGAAATTGATACCAAATCCATCAAAATGGATATTCCCAAAAGTTCCAACGAAGGTGTTATCAAAGCCAACAAGGTGATAACAACTAGTCGAAGGACGAAGAATCGATTAAAAAGTGGAAACTCAAAACCGAAAGGCAAATTGGGCAAAAACATCAAATTCAGTCGACTGGACCAGAATGGTCAGTCAACTGACTCAGATCCTGGAAACTTTCCGTTTCCAGGTTCAGTCGACTGACTCAGAGTGTTCAATCGACTGAATCATGCATGGAAACTCTCCGTTTCAAGGTTAAGTCGACTGACTCAGAGTGTTCAGTCGACTGACTCTTGCCTAGGAAATTTCCTAGGTTTGGTTCAGTCGACTGACTCAGAGTGTTCAGTCGACTGAGTAAGAGTGTTCAATCGACTGACTCAGAGAGTTCAGTCGACTGAACTGAAAAATTCAGTATTCTTAGCCTAGCCCCCAAGGGAAAAATCCCAACAAATCGCAATCGGACGAGCACAGAAGATAGGGGTTTACGCCTATCGGCAACCCAACCCTATGGGCTCCTCGATGCATCACCAAAAACATGTTCAAACCTCAAAGATAGGATTTTTAAAGATTTGACTCCAAAACACCAAAAATTGTAATATTCATAAAAACCAATTCAAATCAAAAGCAAATGATCATCAATAAGTGTTAGGAATTCATACCTAACAACAAAGATATATATAGACGTAGATTTGAGATAAAAATCTTACCTTTAAACCCAAAACAAATGAAGAAGAAGCTATAAAGCAATGGCAAGGACAATCACACTTTAATTCCAACCCAACAAGCTTGAATTTAAGCTTAAAAGAGAAACGTTTCCTAAGTTAGGTTTAGGAATTTCTGAAATTGGAAAGAGAACGAGTTGGAGAAGATGAAGAGAAGGCTTACCAAAGCTTCTTCTATGAATTTGGAGCTAGAACTTGAATATGCAAATATGATTAGTGAGACGACCCGACTTTCTTACCACAGAAAATCGCATCATCTTTAAGAAAGAAAGGGATAGAAAAGAGAAAAGACATAGAAGAAGAAAGAAACAACATCAGAATATAAACAGCGGAACGAATAAATTATATTAATCAGATAATACATTACATAGTATCATATACATCAGAGATACACAGCTAAAACAACACATACTAGACATTTATAAACATCTGTCTAGTTATACAACTCAATATAACAACTCAGAGAACACACAGCGGAATACTTATATAGCTATACGCAGAAGCCTCCCGCTCCATTGCCCCTCCAGAATTCGTCAAAGCCAACCCAAAATCCTAACCCGAATCCCTTGGCTACTCGTAAAAATTTGAATACCCAAGAGTTTAAGAAAAACAGAATAAACTCCGAGTCAGACATGGGTCTGGTGTGAGTAAACGGGTTAAAGTTGCTTAACTTTAAAAACCTTTTTGAAAGAAAAGGTATCACGTAAGACTTCCCACACATAAACATGGAAAACATTTTACCTTACGCTAACCAAAACATTTGATAGGAAATCCGATGATATTATAATAGTGTCTAGGGTTTTCAAGTAAATATGAAATAGCCGAAATTGTTACACGATTAAATTCCAGCTACTAGCCACAAAAGTGGGTAATACAACCAAAACCGTTGGCACTTATTGGATTTTGGATTCCATACAATGGCAGGGATACTGGGGTACCGCCCGTCACAGTACGTGGCCTAGATCACCGTACCGAGGAGCCACCCTAACTCCCCTGCAACACAAAGCCGGACCCATTCCTTATCGAACAGTTCCAAATAAGACAACCCCGGCGGATGTAGCTATTCAACCGCCCACACAACCGAAATAAAAGGGACCTCTAGATAGGGGTAAATCTTTCTCTCAAGTAGGGGCTACCCATGAAGCCTTGCTGCACCTCCCCTGTTTTAGCCATTCCCGGTTGATGAGGCTTGAGGCTAAGATTACCTTTAGTGAACACATCACTTAGAATGCTCATCGTCCACCTGACGATGTTTTGAAAGCATTCAATCTATACAAGTTCGTTCCGGGTTTGAACGAAACCGAAGGCATTGTCTCGTTGCATTCATTTTTGGAATCACCCTCAGAGTTAACGGCAATAACCCTTGCACTCTAAATCACCATCTCAAACCTATAAGAACTAGTTCCGTCAAACTCATTACGGAATCACCCACAGAGTTATACTGACGTATAGTCCTTATACCTCGAGTCTTCACAAAGCTCCACTTTGACTCACGACCTAACGTTTAATTGGAATCGATGTGGTTTTCGGATATCCAAATATGGAAACCCGATCCCGGTCTCATCGAAATCCAAAGCGTGTCTTTTAGGTCCAAGTTGTTTTAAAGGTTTTCAAACAATTCAATACATTATCTATATACACACAGATAGATAACTCACAAATCACAATGGATAATCAACATTATCAAATAACAGGTAATCCACATTATCAATATCATAATAGATAATCCATATATCACCATCTCAATAGATAACCTATGTTATCATCACAATGCAACCAAGCATTCATATCACACAACCATACTTATCTCATTACTGAGATCACAAAGCATTCCAGACAATCAATTGTCATCCACTCAAAGTTTTAAAATTTAGCAAAGTTTTTGCAAAAAATAAAAGACGGTGATTTTCTTGGGGTATGTCTCGGGAGAGACTCGGGTAGAAACTGAAGTAGGTTTTTAAAATACAAAATTTTAAAAGTTTTATAAAACAAGTTTAAATTTAAATTAAATCTAATTTTAAAGTATTATGTAAAATAAATTTTCTTTTAACATTTGATTAAGAGTTTTGTATATTGTTTAACTTAAATTTTGTTAAGTTAAATTGTAAGTTATTTAAAAATCTTGAATTAGAAATGAATTTAAAAGACTAATTTAAAAAGTGGAATGTTTTAAAATATATTTAAATCTTAATGATAATTATGCTATTATTAAAGATGATGGTTTATCTTAAAAATTAAGGTTTTAATAATTTGAGTTTATTAAGTTAACAAAGAAATATAAGTATAATTAATTAATTAATTTAATTAATTAATGAAAAAGGAGCAATCATGTAATTAATGAAGAATAATTAATAAATTAAATGATTAATTACTTAATGCAAGTAATTAAAGGATAAATTTGTTAGGGGTTAATTAATTTAATTAAAGGTTTGATTAATTTATGATCATAGGTTAATTAATCGAGGGTAATTAACCAATTGGATAATTAATCGATGAAAGTAATTTAAGGGTAATTATTTAATGGAAATAATTAGGGATTAATTACTTAAAGTAATTAATTAAGGATTGATTGATTAAGAAACTAATCAAGGGTTAGTTAATTAACATAGTGTGATTAATTAAGGGATAATTAATCAATGTAAGTAATTATAGATTAATTAATTTGAGTAATTAATTAAGGATAAATATAATAAATCATTGTTAATTACTTTATAAGAGTAATTAATGGATTATTAAATGTGATGGGTGAAGGCTAATTAATTTCTTTAATTAATTAAAAATTATTTACTTATTGCAATTAAAGAATAATTAGTCAAAGGTGATTAATTAAGATGGATAATTAAAGATGACTAATTAATTGGTTTGTAATTAATTAATGTTAGGTAAAGGTAATCTAAGTGATTAAAGTTAGTAATTAATTAAATTAATTAGGAAATGATCAATTTTACATATGATTGATTGAATGATAATAAATACCTTGAATTAATTGATATCTCTGATTTGAAATGTTTTGTGATATGATATGTTGGAGTGGACAGTGACAATATGGTTATCATTCGATGATGAATTGCTGTGTAAAAAAGTAACATCCCATAATTAAATTTGAATTGTATTTGAGTCGAATAACTTGGGTTAAAATGACATTGGGATCGAAGAGACCGTGGTCGGGTATAAGCAAATACCTAAAACCACTGCGTTTTTTTATAGATTTGATATGTGAAATCAATAGGTTGGAATGGGATAAATTTAAATGACTAGACCATTTAAACTAAGTAAAGATACTTAGGGATTGATTTGTGAATACAAGTGTTGACTATAACAAGTTGCGCACTTGTAGTGAAGCACGAGTTACCCAGGTTTTAAGTAAGTTATGCATTAGTATTTCTTATTAGACGGGTTTACTGACGCTGGTTTCCAACCTCACCCAGGTGTTACTTTGATGTAATCCCCGGGTCAGACCGAGTATTACAGATTTTCAGGAAAGGACGTTCTGGAGCTCAGGAGGCGAGCTGGATGGCCGGAACGTATAGAGTGTATACCGTTGTGATATATTGTAGTTTATCTGGGACTGTTGATTTTAACTGTTCAGTGTTTGCGTAAATGTTGTAACTCTGGTGTATTGATGTAAATTAATCGATACAGTTTTCCTTTGTAGAACTGCTATTTTATTTGATATTATATTTTGATCCGCTGCGAATGTGAGAATCTGTGTTTTGTTTCTGTTTCTGTCTCTTCTTCTACCTCTTTTCTTCTTTTTCCAAACTATCTGGACTTTTCGGGATCGAAAATTTCGGTCCATTACATTTAGTATCGGAGCTGAAGGTTAAGTGAGAACCTTATCTCTAGTGCGTTTACTCATTTAGGATAAGGGTCAGTGGTACCCTAAGATGAGTTGAATGTAGTATATATGAGGGCGTATTTGTTATTTTTTTATATAAAGATTTTAAGAAGGTTTTAAAATTAGTTTTTATATAAGTTTATATTTTATATAAAGCAATAGTTTTCTAATTATTAAAGTAATTGGTTGTTGATTATTGGAAATAAAAATAATAATAACAATTAAGGGGTAATAGGAATACAACCAAACTGAAACTGAATAAATATAAACTACGATCACAAACCACGGACATACCCAACGTCACCATGCACGTGCACCGACGCTTCACGCCGCCGTGACCCTCGCCGATACCTTCCACATTGATGCTGAACTCTAGAATCGATTCCGACCATCGATTAATCACAACGAATCCCAAATCGAATTCGAGGAAACTAATGCAATCCCTGAACAAAAAACTCCGGCCAAATTCGTCTCGTACAAACGACGCCGTCCACCAGAGCTTCCCTAACTCCGGCCACACCTCGTTGATCCTCCACGCCACTATTTCCCAGAATCCCGTTCAGCTCGATTAACTAGAGAAGCCACGGTGACCATACTTCTGACCTTGACAAAAACTCGGGTTTAAAACCCAATCGACCTACCACCGATGCCACGGCTCAAGATCGCCAATTCCACCATTTTTCTCGGCATCCCCAATCACCAAGCAAGCTTTGACAAAAATCCCGATGACCAAGTGATCGTCGATCACTAGAGACAACCCAAAAATCAAAATCCGATCATCTATGAACTGTACCATCAATACCCCACTAAAAACTGAGATTTTTGTTTTAAAAATGCTAATTCGAACAGAGGATTCGGGTTATATACTTGAATTTACAAATCATTGCACTTGATTTCAACCCATTTCTAAATTTCCACTGTTATTTTCCGATTTCCAGTAAATTTCAAACTTAATTCATATAATTAAAATTTTAAAAACTTAATTATGTTTAAACAATCAGATTATGTTTGGAACTCAATTCCAAACAATGATCAGATAAGGTGATTTTGAATTTTTAGGTTTTTGTTTTAAACTCAGAACTTGGAAAACAGAGAAGAACTGCATCCAAACATGCACAAATCAAATACCATCATATATTTAGAGGTTCATACTTATATATGCACATGCAAAGCACAAATCTAATCCAAGAATCAAATGCACAGTTTTAGATCTACTTAAGCTTTTAAAAAAATAATATATTTACTCACCTATAACTCGGAACAGAGACCACTGTTTTGAAGATTGAAAACTATTATTGACTTGAAACTGGAAACTTCACTTTTTTTAAAAGCAGCAAATGACTTTGATCTGTACTTAATGTTGAGTTGAATTCCATGCTTGATCTTGTACTTTAGCTCAGGTTAAAATTTGGAAAACTGTTGCTTGATTTTATTTTATTCTCAATTCTGGTTTTTTAGTTTGGAAGATAAAAAGAAGAAAGAATTGAGCATTGTAAAAACTTTGTGCTAAAATCAAATGGCCAGGTTTCTCTAAACATTTCAATTATAATTCAATTAAAAAAAATTTAGGCCACTTATAAATTTGAAAGGCACTTAAGCTACAAATGACAATGCATGAATTATTTAGCTTACAAATGTTTAAACCTTTATTTTATTTTACTTATGTTTTTTTTTTATATTTATTTTTATTAATCTATGTTTATATCTTTAAATACATATTAAATTAGTCCAAGCAATTTAAAAGAAAGTATCATAATCTCTTTTATTAAATCCTATTTTAAATCTTAAGCTATAATACTTTTTGAATAAATAAAATAATTATCTTAAGTGTTTAAAAAAAATAAAAAATAAAATTAACTTTAACTAGCTTATGAAACCAGTGCTTCCAAAACACACAATATATACATATACATATATATTATATATATGTACACGTACTTATATACTTGTATATGTATACAGTTTATAATTTTCAATATTATAGAGTCTGCATATATCTGTTTATCTTTGTTAATTTGTTATAAGATTTATCATTTCCAGATATTTTAATTATCAGAATTTTATTTGTCCATCTTACAAATCAGTATTTTAAATAAATTATATCTTGTTAATTATCAATTAACACATGACCAAAAACTGGGTTATCATATAATGGCGTTGGGAAAAGGGGGTTCAGCGATCACTCGTTGGGCACATGCGTGGGGAACTATGGCGGGGCGGACTAGAGGGGAGCGGCGGCGCATGCACGCTAGTGAGCAGCGATGGTGATCGAAGTCGAGTGGGATAAGTTTTTGCGTGTTCTTGAGAACAAAGATGGTGGAGGTAGTTAATTAGGCTAAACTTATTTCGCCTAGGTAATTGACCAATTAATGTTGTTGCTAATTAATTCAATTTTATTAATAAAATTGTAAATCTTATAAATGCGATATTTTATCCATATGAGGTCCAAATCGAACGCGAAATTCACGTCGCGATCGTATCAACGAAGGCTTGGGCATAAAACTAGTTCGGACAAATTTAAAACCATCAAAATTTGGGCTGAAATTGGACGTCGTTCAGTTTTAGTTCCAAACCGAAACACCTCAGCAACAACAGAAAATTTCGGTGAGTTAAACTCTCCTTTTTGGATAACTAGTATGGTATATAGTTGATAAAAATGCTGAATGATTATTTGGATGAATTATTATATTTATTAGTTGGTTTGGAAATATTCCGCATATTTTAGTGGATGAGACCCTATACGTTCCCCTGTATGAGCGGATGGTCCTTTGTATGCGCGTCTTCCTCAAAGTAGACATTGTACATTTTTCTCATATGCTGTATTTGTTGCAGGAAAGCAGGTTGGAGGGATCCAATAGGATTCCCCACCACTGTTGATTTATTTTCATATATATGATGATATATGATGTTATGGATGCCATGATGCTGTTTTTATGCGATTTGACTTATTTAGTGCTATGGTAGCACTGGCCTCTGTTTTCAATATTTTGGAAATATTGAAATTGATGATTGGAATTGAAAAGGTTTTCGACCTGATTTTGGAAGTAAATATGTTTTAATGATTTCTGATTTATTTAAAAAGGAATGAATTTGTTTTAAACGAACAAAAATATGATTTTGATGTTATAAAAATATGGTTTTGGTGAAATATTTTTATATAGAGATTTTGAATATTTTATAAAGGATTTTCGAAAGGTGATATTTTATAAATAAAGAGATGAATTATTGGAATTTATAAATATGGATTAATTGAAATCTATAAATATGGATATTTTTATACATAATATATATTTATAAAATATGGATTTATAAATGGACTTTTATAAATAATTTAGATTTATATAGAAATGGATATAGAAATGGATTTTTGATAGTAAATGAGTTTTTATAAAAGAACCTATAAATAGAATTTTATAAAAGAAGTGATTTTATAAAATGTAAGTTTTATAAAATAGAAAGGAGATCTATAAACTTAGTTTATAAATTAGGAAATGATTTGTGTTGAAATATAAAATATGGATTTTTATATAAAGGAATGTTGAAAGAAATATTTTGATGATGTTAATGTCTTTGAAAAGTAACTTATCGTTTTGATGTAGTATTTTGGGAAATAATAATTCCAATGGAATTTAACGGTTTTGAAAAATGTTTTAAAATGAGATATGTATCAAAAAAAAATTTCAACATTTATTGTTGTAATAGACGTTTTCAGAGAAGTAAGGAAGGCATGGACTATAACACTGTTGTTATAGTAAATATTTTCTGAAAATAAATGTTCTACGTAGTATATGGGATTATATATATATGCAATTAATTAATTAAATCATATATATGTAATTAATTAATTAAATCCCTATGCCAAATGTTTTAGGTTGTCATAACAATGTTTTACGCAACATTCATTTTGACCCAAATAAAATGCGTTTTGGATAATACTTTCCTCAAAATTTGTATACATATACAATTATTTTTGGTTCAAGTATATGGTGATATTTACTAAGTGTTGAACATGAAATGATTTCTGAATATGCCTATACTGTTAATATAAGTATATGGAAATGTTTTCCAGTATCGAAAGATTGAAATGGTTTTGTGAATATATACGTTTTAAAGATAATTTGAAGTAAATATTTGGAAAGTGATTTAATTAATAAAATATTAATTAAATGTGCCTAGTGATTGCTTGGTTCTAGATATTTTTTTTTCTTTGATAGTTAAATAACCGATTATCAAATTTGGCCTCTTTATCGTTGTTGGTACGGAGAGACCATGGTCGGATTTATCCAAAAACCACTTTGGACTAATGTATGAGTTGGAAAATGCAGGTTTATGATGACGATTATTGAAGACGGAGATCTTCATGATGTAGGGCTGCATTCCACTAGACCCTCGGGAAAATTACCATATCTTATACTAATGGTGGCAATAGTGCTCTATCATAAAAATCTTTGATGTAAGGACTACTCACTACTAATTTTAGGGGTAATGCCTAACAGGATGAGGTAGGAGATTTCCTTCAGTTTGTCCTGTTCCTGGAGAACTTGTATGGACGAATGTTTGACGTTGCATTTCTAAGAACCACATACATTGGGTTTTTACAAATATACATCTGTTGGTGGTGTAGGAAGTAACTCTCTTACACTTAACACCCCTTTCTAAGACTACAAGTTCAGAGATTGTACTTTTATGAAAATCAATTAGTATGTTTTTGTAATTGGCAATGTGGAATTCAAAGTAGAATTGCTATATGAAAGGTAAACGTTACCTTAAGCCTCATCAACCGATAATGGCTTAAACAGGGCATGCCGAAAGGCTAAATGGGTCGCTCCCTTTAGGGTATGGTCATCACCCATCTAGATGCATTTATTCCCATTATGACGAAGGGTTTTAAATTTATGTTATGTATGCGTGTGGCCACAGACAGGTCGGTTACGATAGAGGTGATGTCATATTCGATTCTATCCACCTCCAAATGAGTTTGTGGGTATGTCGGTCTTGCTAGGTGCAGAGGTTTGGAAGATGTCGATGCTAGGTACATTCTTCTAGAAATGTACTGTACGGAAGGTTGTCCCTTACCTGCCATTGTATGGAAATCCAAACTCCAGTACGTGCCCACCATTTTGTTTGTAGAACCCACTTTGTGGCTAGTATGCTGGCATTTAATAATGTAACAATTTATATTAAGATTGATATTATTTTTATAATAGACACTATTATATTTATGAAATGGTTTAGTTATCGTAAGGGAAAAACCCATCCACGTTCATGTGTGGGCGTGGTCTTACAAGATACCTTTGTTTTGATAAAGAGAAGTTTTGATAACTTTAAAATAAAGTTGAGATGTGTTTTCTCAAGCTGGTTTACCAGACTAATCTAGGCATTCTTCCCTTTCAATGCTCGGGTCAAACCGAGTATATATGTAGATGTAGATTTGGCGCTTTTGGAGCTTCAACAGACGAGCTGGAAATCTTCAGATCGTATTCCTGTATACGTTTATTGTCTGCTGCTTTATTTTTTATGCTATAAGCATTTTTGAGGACAGGTTTATATAACTGTCCAGCTGATGATATTGTGTCATGTACTCTGATATGATTGATGTATGATATTATAGTTTCTCTTTTTGTAAAGATCATTGATATTATATTATATGTTATTCCATTGCGGTGTGAGATTTTGTGATTGTTTTAGTTTCTTTTCTCTTCTCCTCTTCTTTCTTCTTTCTGTTTCCCTAACAATCTGGTTTTCCGACAATTGATTGCTCGGCATGTAATGTAGTGTATGTATTATTGTCGATTTTCGAGGGTCGTAAATTCATTTGCAGGTGAGTTAAATTAACCTATTTAAAACTAGAATCTGTTGATATCTAATGTTGTGATTATATTTGAAGTATAGTTGTGATAAGTTCTTACATGAAGGTAACTTTTATTGTATATTTACGTGTGTAGATAGGAATGCATGTCTGGGAACAGGGAAGGAATGCTCTGTTCAAAAATTTACAAGTTTTAAAACCTGATCAAAATCTAAAACATCCCACCTAAAACAATTCAGATTTTGATTTCTGAATGCAAAATATTTGTATGTGTATCACTTCATTTATAAAAGTAGATTCAAGGAAAAATACTGGATAAATATTTTTAAAGGGGAGGTATACAGTGAGAAATCAAAGATTAGTCAAAAATCAATGACCATAATTTTGAGTTTAGATTGCTTAATCAAATTTGTTTTAGAAAATGATGAATTTAGGTATAAAGATATTGATTTTTAGGCTAGTATGTGGTGTGATATATCAAGATGATCAGAAAAGAGGTTTACGTCGATTTTCGACGATAGACGAGGAGGGGCATCGAACATTGATGCTGAAGGTAGTTGGATGAGTGGCGATTGCGGGAAAATTGTCCTTGTGATTTTTAGATGGTCAGGGAAGGCAGGAAAGGGTAATCTAGGGTTTTCGTGAAGCTTTGATGCGTGAGATTGCCATGACATTGTGACGCCGATGGTTAGCCGGAGAGAATCTCTTGTGGGGGAATAGTCTCGTCGTGATGTGGGGCAGTTTTGGGTTGGTCGATAGGTGACCCGAGGGTCAAAGGCGAGTGCTAAGTAGGTTTCCTATCGATGTAGTGGTTCCAGTTTGGGTCGCCATGTTCGAATTCGCGCTATTGGGGAATCGCTGGAGTTCGAGGGTCAGGTGAGTTAGGGGGATAGTCGCCGACTTACTGGTGACCATGGCGAGGAAGGGAGGTGGTCTGATGATCGGGACATGTGCACATGTGCACTTTGCATATCGACATAGCTGAGTTTGTGAATTTGGGAAGAAAGCTTGTAACTGGGTTTTGTCTCGAAGCGATCTTGTGGGTCACTCGAAGTAGTAAGGGCTTGGGCTCGAGAGAGGGATCGGAGTTTAAGGTCTGGGTCATGGCCGTGTAAATTTAGTGTATTGATCCAAGGCTTAAATCAGTAACTTTGGTCAAACTATTTTGCAAGATTCAAATTCAGTGATTACCTAGTTCTAAAGAAGATGATGAGCGAGTTTTCAAAGCAAGTTTCCCATAACAAAATTTTAAAGTTAATGTTTTAAACTTATTTAAACTTGGGTTGAAATAATTATATACAAGTTATTAACTTGAGTAATTTATTAAAGATATTTATGATTAAAATATTTTTTAATATTCAAGGGTTAATTAATCAACCTAAGTAATTTAAAGATTTATTGATGTGATTAATTATGGATTGATTAATTAAAAATTTAAGGTTAATTAATTTGTGATTAAAAGAAATTTTGCCAACAAATAAAGGTAAATTATTCAAGTAATATAACTAAAAGCATAATCACTTAGTGTAGCTGTTGAATAATTGCTAAATGGAATTAATTTAAAGATAGTAATTACCTAATATCATTAGTCAAGATGATTAATTAGTGGATCAATTCTTAATGTAAGTAAATAAGGCTTAATTACTTAGGTAATTAACTAATGTATTTATTAATTAAAGGAACTTAATCAAGGATTAGTTAGGACTAAGTATAGTTACTTAAGAAAATTAATAAAGTGTAATTACTAAATGAAGTAATTAATGGATAATTACCGGCTGTAATTAATTAATGGGTAATTACTCGATGGAAAGTGATTAAAGAATAACTACTTTGTGGAAGTAATTAAGTGTTAATTATTCGGTGTAAGTAATTAAAGGATTCATTAATTAAGTGGTTAATTAATTAATGAAAGTTATTAAGGAAATTAATTACTGAATGTGATTAATCAAGGTTGATTAATGAATATGGTAAATTAATAAAAGGCTAATTATTGAATAGAATTAGAGAAGATAATTAGGGGATGATTAATTAACGGTTTGTAATTAATTTTTGTTAAGTAGCAAGATTGGAAGTGATTAAAGTAATAATTTGATTTAATTAAGATTGGGTAACAAATTAATCTTGCTTATAAATGATTGGTTGATATTTCTGATATGAAATATTTGTGATATGATATGCTTGTTTGAACAATGATTATGTGGTTATCTGTAGATGTTGAATTGCTGTGTAAAAACTGAGATCTTGTGGTTAAAGGTTGAATTGTGTTTCACCTGAATAACGTGGGTTAAGATGGCATTGAATTCGGAGAGACCGGAATCGGGTATTAGTAAATACCCGAATCCACTTCGACTTGTAATTTAATAATCTTGAACATATTTGATATGTGAAATACTTAGGCTGGAATGGAATGATTTCAGTGAATTGGACCATTTAATCTAAGTTCGGTACTTAGAGATTTGTGTGTAATAAGTGTTGTCTATACCAAAACTTTTGAATTTGTAAAATTAATATGAGTTACCCCGGGCTTTATGTATGTTTTATGTTGTTGTATTCCATGTTAGATGGGTTTACTCACGCTGGTTTCCAGCCTGACCTGAGTGTTACTTTGATGTAATGCTCGGGTCAGACCAAGTATTACAACTTTTCCAGTAAGGACGTTCGGGAGCTCAAGAGGTGACTGGATGAAAGGAACGTATGGAGTGTTTTCGCTCTGATATATTGTTGTATATCTTGGATATGGTTGTATATGTCCATTATTTGTGTATTTGAGCAACTCTGATGTATTAAAGTGTAATCTGATAAGTACGGTTTTCTTTTGTGTAACTATTATTATTAATTATTATATTTTGTCCCCTGCGAAAGTGAGATGTTGGTGTTTCTATTTCTTCTTTTCTTCTATCTCTTTCTTGTTTTTCTTAACTATCCGAAATTTTTGTGTTTGAAAATTTCCGGGTCGTTACATTTGGTATCCGAGCCAGGTTAAGTAAGAACCTTGGCTCTGGTGGGATTACTCATTAAGGATAGGGTAAGTGATACCCTAAAATGAGTTGAGTATACATACATACATACATACATACGTACATACATACATACATACATATGAGAGCGTACTTGTTATTTTCTTGTATAAAGATTTTAAATGATTTTATATAAGAATGTATTTTGATATATAAAGCAATATTTCTTTTTAACAATTATTAAGGAAATTGGTTGTTAAATTATCGGAATTGAATTTAGTGATAATAGAAATACAACCAAATTGGAATTAATTAAAAGATAAGCTTGAAATGGATTCAAACTAAAATTTAAATCTTGAATTTAGAAAGGAGTTTTAGAATAAGATAAGAATGAACTGGTTTCCAGATACGATAATCTTTGTTATTATCATAAATGATTGTTGTGTTTAATAATGAACTGTGTGTTAATCAGTAAGCAAAATGAAATGTTTTAAGGAAGTAAAACATTTGAGTAAGTATGATTGATAAATTGGAACCGAAGATGATTTAAATTGTGAAGTTTTAAATCTAGGTCCAGTAATTTGAAAATAGTATTCAAAGTGATAAAGAAATGTTATTTAATATATTTGAATGAAAGTGTCCTATTTCAAACAAGAGTTGTTTAGAAATTTAATGAGATTTGTTTTGAATTAAAAATCAAAGGTGGTCTAAAATTTAAGGATAACTTGGTGTGTAAAGGAAATAATATTATTCAAACTATTTTGAATATAATCTTATTTTAGAATAAGAAGTTGTTTGTAAACTTTAAAAGAATTTGTTTTGAATTAAAACCAAGGGTGGTTTAAATTTTAAAATTCGGATTGGTGGGGCAAGAAGAAAATATGTATATATGTGAGGAATATACATAATATCAAAGATGGTTTGAAATAAACTCTAAATGTTGAGTTTTAAATTTGGAATGAGATGTGATACCCAGAGTGATGAGTTTTTGAACTTAATAAGTGGTAAGATTATTAATGTGAAATTTAAAATTTTAATTGGGAATTCAAATTGAGTAAGTTTGACTGGATTAAGTAAATTGAATTTAACTTGGGGGAAGTTAAATAAGTTAATGAACAACCTGATTTGGAAATTTCAAGATGAAATCAGGGACTTGGAAAGTTAAATGGTTAATTTGAATAGGGAGTTTGTGTGATCTCAGAATAGGTTTGAGATCTAGAAATTGGAAATGGATGAATGTTTTAAAATAATTTGAATAATACCATCCTGTTGTTATTAATAATCTTTAAGCTGAAATTGGATTTGTTCAAATGAATGAAGAAATGGGTGTGGTAATATATCCATTATTAAGATAAAATGGAATCATTTTGGACTTAAATTTTTAGGATTAAACGTCAAAGGTTTGGTTTCAAAATTGAAATTTGATGATAAATTGAATCTCAAAGATTTAGTTGTTTAAAAAGGATTTGAATTATTATTTGAACTTTGAAATAGGATAAAAATGGAATTTGGATTCAGAATTAAATGGTTTAAAGATATAAGTTGATTTGATTTAAAGGATTAAATCAACATTTAAAAATTTATCTCGAATTTATACAATTGGGAATGGTTTAAATTTGAAATTTCAATTGAATTAGTTCAAATTGAATTTGATTTGAATTAATTAGAATTGTGATTGAAGATGGATAAGTTTAAAAAATTCATATGGAAAATTTGAATTAGATTAATTTGAAATGAAACTAAAGTTGAATGAGTTCAAATTCAAATGGAAATTGGGATTAATTCAAAACGGAATTGATATGAATTGAAATTGGTTCAATTTGAATTTTATTTGAATTAATTGAAACTGCGATTAAAGTTAAATAAGTAAATTCAAATGGAATTTGATTTGAATTAGGAAAGAAATTGAGGTTAATTTAACTTGAATTGGGGTTAAATCAACTCCAGTGAAAATTAAAGTTATTTAAAATGAAATTGAGTTAATTTAAATGGAAGAGGAAATTTAATTGATTGGAAAAGGAGGTTGGGAATTGAACAGTGTGACTCTGGACTATTTTCAAGATAAATTGTTTTAAAAATAAATCTATTTTTCCAAACTATTTTCTATACAACTTTTCTTTTCAAAACCTAAAACTACCTTATACTTGTTTTACAATTTTTTTGGAACTATTTAACAATTTTTCAACTTCTTTATAAACTTATTATTATTTTTCAACTATTTCACAAATTAATTACTATTTTTCAACTATTTTACAATTACTTAACTATTTTACAGCTATTTTACAAACTAATAATTATTTTTCAACCACTTATCTATTTTAACCTTTTAAGCTATTTTCTAGAAATTTAAGCTGGACAGAGTTCAAACTGTTAATGATTGAATATCCATTTGAGATAAGGATTAAAGTAATAATCCTATGGAATTGAAACAATTGTGATTATGTGGATAGAAATTAAAGGAAATGTGAATAGAAAGAGAAATTGATTTAGTTGATAATCAATGAAGATAAATACGTAGGATGTACTTATATTATTCTATTTGCATAGTGATTTTATCCAGATTTGAGCATAGAATTTTGAGATAGTTATATCGATCCAAGTTGGGATTTTCACTCGATTTTCGACGGCGAACCTGGATATGGATTGTTGATTTGTTCTGGATATTCTCTATCATAGTTATGGCTATGCAAGGAGAATGACGGTTTCTGATCAAGAAACCAGATCTAAGTCCGCACTAGGAAGTCTGGTGGTCGATGCTAGTTCGGAAGTGAAATTGTGTGATCGAGTGAGCGATCAGATTGGTATAGCGTACGGATGATATATGTACATCATACGGATTTGAATGAAATTGATACTGGGAATTTGAGAATAAGAAATGTGAAATGGTTTTTGAAATGGAAGGTATATTTTGTGAAATATACAATGCATAAAAGTGGAAATTAGATATTTCAATGGTAAAATTTACTTTATGGAAGTGAGTGATATGGTTAATAACTTCATAGAGTAAACAATTTTGAATATTAGATTTGGAATAAATAAAGTTATATATCTTTGTTAAATAAGTTAAATCTCCCCTTGTTGAATCTATTGCCAGAAGAAAAGGATTTTTGAAAAGTATTTGAAGTATAAAAAGAGAATTTGTACAAGTTTGAAGTAATCCAAAGATTTTCAAAATTATATATATATATGTATATATATATATATATATATATAAAGGATTTCATGAGGGTGATTTTGGAAAGGCTTTTGATTTTTGGGTAAAATCAATATTGGAATTTGGAAAAGCCTAATTTGAGAATTATCGATTTTGGGATAATCGATTTTGAGAAAGGAGATTTATATGAGATTCATACTAGGTGTATGATTTGGAAGATACTATGCATATATAGTATAACGTGTTTTGAAATGGCTTTGGAGAAAAAGGCGCTCCGTTGAAATGAACTTCTTAGGAGTACCATAGGTTGATACTGCCTTGAGCCTCTAAGGGGGAGGTTCTAAAGTTGATCCTGTGAGGAGTCCGGACAAAACTATTTCCTAAGGATTATTAGGTAGCGAAAGTCGAGGGCGCTGATGCCTATAGAGGCATTTTGGTTATGCTGTGACGATAGTATAACTCGATGTCGCTACGATCTACTGTGTGGACCATAGCGGAAATCGTGTGGAGGTGAGTGTCAACGGTCTGCGCTTGATTTTGCCAGGAAGGAAACGTAACATCGGTAGACTGCAATCTATGTTGAAGCGGAGTGGAGAAGTTTCATTCTTTTGGCAGCGAAATTCGAGCTTGCTGAGGCCTACAGTTATATGGGTTTTTACTGTGATAGCAACGTAACCCCAGTTGTAGATGCGATCTGTAGCGGGTTCCATGTATAATCGAAGGGGCGGAGGCCTACAGTTATCTTTGGATTTTGTCGGGATGGCAACGTAACCATCGGGTTAACTGCGACCATGGATGGGGGTGATGATTTCCAGAACATTCTCACCAAAAATATTTCCTCGATTATAAAAATGTTTTCTATATTTTCAGTAAAATTATTTTCCACGTATTTTCACTGGGTTTGAAAACGGGTTTACCAAGTACTTGTAGATTTTCGGTCCTATGCCTGATCAACGTATGGCCGAATTTCTATTAGAACAAGGATGGACTTGTTGAAACATCGAGTTATAAAAAAAATATTTTTATAAAACTATTTTTATAATATTATATAGATTTTAAATTTTTTTAAAAGGTTCATAAAGAAATTTATCTAAGTATTGAATTAATTCTGGCTTCGTCCCTTTTCGGGGACGAAAAGATTTAAAGGAGGGTGGAATGTGATATCTCGGATTTATTTGAATTGATATTAAGTTAGATTTTAAATTGAATTTGAATTTAGATTAAAATTTCAATCTAAATGAATATATATATATATATCTTAAAAATATTTTGATTTAAAAATATATGAATAATTTTTATTTAAGATAAGATTTTGTTTTCCTTAGAAAAAAATTATACAAATTAAGTTAGTGTTTATTAAATAGTAAATAAGCACAAATTTTTTATATTTACATTTAAAATGGATCAAATATGTTATATACGATTTAATTTAGATTATAAATTGGTTTATATTCTATTCTTCTTTAAAGATTTTATTTATATAAATTTTAGAAAAGCATCCATTTATTTACAGATGTATTTATTAAGTAGATTAATTAATATAAAAGCTTTAAATATATTTTTAAATAAATGAATATGAAATAATTACAAGGGTTGATTTATTAAAGCTTATAAGAAACACATGTAGGTTAATTAATAATAGATTATGACAAGTATCTTTTTTATCTTTTCATTTTTTTTAAAATAATTAATAAGTGAGAAAATTAAGTTATAAAAACATCCCCATATTCCTCTTTTAGATTGTTTTATCAGTTAATTGTCTAAAAACAAAACAAAGTGAAATGAAACTAGGACAAAATCAAAACCTGAAGAAAAAATGCTGATCAAAGTAAATCAAAAGAATATCAAAGTAAATTCAACATACTCTATTTTGCGAAACCGGGTTCATGATCAACTCAACGATCAAGTAGAGATTTAATTCAGATTCAAATTACAATTTCAAGCCTCAAATTTAAGCATCAAGTAGCAATTTCAGATTTTCTTACAGGATTTCTCTGTTCTTCTACTTTCATTTGTAGGTGAGTAAAATTAACCTATTTAAAACTAGAATCTGTTGATATCTGAATGTTGTGATTATATTTGAAGTATAGTTGTGATAAGTTCTTGCATGAAGGTAAATATTATTATAAATTTATGTGTGTAGATAGGAATGCATGTCTGGGAACAGGGAAGGAATGCTTTGTTCAAAAATTTACAGGTTTTAAAACCTGATCAAAATCTAAAACATCCCACCTAAAACAATTTAGAATTTGATTTCTGAATGGAAAATATTTGTATGTGTATCACTTCATTTATAAAAGTAGATTCAAGGGAAAATACTGGATAAATATTTTTAAAGGGGAAGTATACAGTGAGAAATCAAAGAATAGTCAAAAATCAATGGCCATAATTTTGGGTTTAGATTACTTAATCAATTTTGTTTTAGAAAATGATGAATTTAGGTCTAAAGATCTTGATTTTTAGGCTTGTATGTGGTGTGATATACCGAGATGATCAGAAAAGAGGTTTACGTCGATTTTCGATGATAGACGAGGAGGGGTCATCGAACTTTGATGCTGAAGGTAGTTGGATGAGTGGCGATTGTGGGAAACTTGTTCTTGTGATTTTTAGATGTGAAAGGGCAATCTAGGGTTTTCGTGAAGCTTTGAGGCTATGAGGTTGCCATGACATTGTGACGCCGATGGTTAGCCGGAGAGAATCGCTTGTGGGCGTCGTGATGTGGGGCAGTTTTGGGTTGGTCGATAGGTGACCCAATGGTCGGAGGCGAGTGTTAAGTGGGTTCCCTGTCGAGTAGTGGTTCCAGTTTGGGTCGCCATGTTCGAATTCACGATATTGGGGAATCAGTGGAGTTTGAGGGTCAGGTGAGTCAAGGAGATAGTCGCCGACTTGCTGGTGACCATGGCGAGGAAGGGAGGTGGTCTAATGATCGGGACATGTGCACTATGCATATCGACATAGCTGAGTTTGTGAATTTGGGAAGAAAGCTTGTAACTGGGTTTTGTATCAAAGTGATCTCGTGGGTCACTCGAAGTAGTAAGGGCTTGGGTTCGAGAGAGTGATCGGAGTTTAAGGTCTGGGTCGTAGCCGTATAAATTTAGCATACTGATCCAAGGCGTAAATCAGTAACTTTGGTCAAACTATTTTGCAAGATTAAAATTCAGTAATTACCTAGTTCTAAAGAAGATGTTGAGAGAGTTTTCAAAGTATCAAGCCCCACAGCTATGCCCACAATAACAAAGGTTATTGTAAGGAATAACGTCTGCTATTGCGAAGAATAAGGCTTGTTAGAAGGGACCATCCGTAAGTTATGCCTTAGACGAGTATTGATTACACCGATATGAGTTGAATAAATTACTCCTAAAGATATACTCAATCTAAATCTAAAACGAAACTACAGTGGCTAAAGAAAAATCCAGAACAACTCATAATAACAACAACATTGATAGTATAATCACATCAGAACAGAAATATCACATATATAGCGGAAGATAAGTCTGGAATATATGCTATAACGATCTGGATCACTACATACATAAGATGGGTGTCAAATCACCGAAAGAACTCCTCGAAAGCTAGATAAAAGATGATGCGAAATCCCAAAAGCTGAAGCTGCTACAGAATTAGAGATAGAGATTACCCTGAAATAACTCGGCCTGACCTGAGTATTATTTAAAATAAAATAATAAACGGATCAGTCTAATTTATTCTTAGAAGTGAATGCATCATAAACAACATAAATCAAAGTAATAATAATCTCGAATGAGACTATTCAACATAAGAAATCGACATAATTAAATGAAGAAATCATATCAAACTCCATCAGAATTAACTTTCAAATTCACAATTGAATTCAAAACAACAATTCAAAAAATCTAGAAATCAAAAATAGATAACTAGAAAATCAACGGATCGATCCCAACTAATGGCGAGTTTTAGCTACGCCGCACATGCATCAACATATGGCCGAAGCCTACCAAGTACTGTCAACATAATTTTGACGCCCAACATATGACCCGAAGGTCCAACATATGACCCGAAGGTCTAGTACTGGTATTTCACCAGAAGGTCCAACATATGACCCGAAGGCCCAACATAGTGGCTCGAAAGCACACGAAATCATCAAAATCATCAAACAACAAATATTTCAATTAACGAGTTCGGAGTTAACCGAAATAGTAAAAGTATGGTTCCATACTCCGTACTTTAGCTAAATTGTTTAAATCTCTTCATCGTTTCCTTGAGAGTGCAAAAATTGTGTATTTTTTAAAATAACATTTTACGTTCTAAAACGGACAAGTCCGGAATTAAGCGAATTAGTAAATGTAAGGGTTCATAGTTCTCAATTTTGCTGAAACGTTTAAATCGTTTCCTTATTCTTTTGAAAGCGCAAATTGTAAATTTTTTGGAAACAAATTCAATTTAAAACGGTTTTTAAAACACGTGATTAAAATAGCAACAACTATAGCAATTTCGATAAGGAAATTGCGCTTCTCAAAACACCGTAAAAACGGATATCAAATCAGCGTTGCGGGATAACCGCTTAAAAATTCACTTTAAATTGACGGTTACAGAAGTCAAAACAACAGTAATTTTTATTCATCAAAAAAAATGCCATCAAAACAACACATTTAAAAAATATAGTACCGGCATACAAATTCCATTATAAAAATAACGACAACAAATTTCGTTTTAAAGCCAAACATCGGTTCAACGTAAATTAACATGTAAGTTGCACTACTATAAATTCAACAAAAAGTTGCACTGTCCACTTGCACATGAGCTTCGTTCATTTGTACGTAAGTCATAAACAAAAATTTTCTTTTTGTACAAAATAATGGACATGTCCAGTTGTTCTAGTTTGCATGCATACAAAAATAATGAATAGATAACTCATTTGTTCTAGTTTGCATGCATACGAAAATAATGAACACGTAACTCATTTGTTCTAGTTTGCATGCATACAAAATAATGAACACGTAACTCATTTAATATGGTGTCCAGGATCCCCCTACTAAGCACGCATGAAAGTTTAGTCTCACATGAAAAAAAACAAAATGAAGTCACGCATAAAAGCAAAATATGCTGGGCATAGCAACAATACATTACACGCATGAAAGTTCTGATGCCATCGCCCAATTCTCATTTACTATCTGTTTGCACACGCACATCACATAAAACACGTTATTTATGTGCACATGCATAGAAACAAGGAACCTGAACCATATTTTTGCTTCCCATACAAAGCTTGAAACGTGTAACAAAAGAAAATCAGACATATTTGCACTTACACTTAAAACAATTGCTTGCAGACACATCAACCTTAAAATATGAAATGCCTAGAAATGAAGGTTTTAACTTGCGCACACACTAAAATGATTAAAAAAACTTACAGGTAACATTTTTAAGTATGTGCACGTATATATTTGTAAACTTTGCATGAAAGAAATGTTGAAGTTGAAAACACTATCCATGCTCACAGGTTAAAGACAAAAATAATATCCATGTTTAGAGGTTGATGCTAAAACAATGTATGTAAAAAAAAAACTGGCAATGTAATAACAAAGAATGCAACTAAATGAGTTGCCTGGACTGTACTTCACGCAAGTACTAGAATTCAACATACTAACGTGACCAAACAAGAAAATATGTTGAACTATAATTCACGCATGGACTATAATTCACGCATGTACTAGAATTCAACATACATACACAAAAATGACAAAAAGGACCATAAAAATATGACCTGCATGCGCACAAATGATTTAGGCACAATCTAATAACATGCAACTGAAGTATAGCCCCAATATTTCCACTCAAGAAAACAATTAATACAAAGAATAGTGCCCAAAGCTTTCTGAAGGCTCCGCCAGAAACCACAGGTGAAAAGCGGATCTCTGTCACTAACAATAGAACTAGGCACTCCATGAAGTCGAACGACTTCTTTAATAAACGGCTTAGCCAACAAAGGAGCAGTCCGATTGGACTTGATAGGAATAAAATGGGCTGATTTAGTCAATCTATCAACAATCACCCAAATATTAGTATGGCCCGACCTCGAACAAGGTAGACCATCAATGAAGTTCATGGAAATCTGATCCCATTTCCACAATGCAATCTCAAGAGGCTGCAAAAGACCACTGGGATGCTGGTATTCTGCTTTAACAAGTTGACAATTCATGCAACGACTTATATAACTTGCAATATCACGCTTCATACCCTCCCAATAGTATAAGCGTTTCATATCAGCATACATCTTACTACTGCCCGTATGGATAGTATACTTAGAACGATGATAGTCCTCAAGAATGTCATTTCTAAGATTAGAAATATCTGGCACGATCAATCTACCCTTCTTTCGAATACAACCATGAATATCAATTTCGAAATCCTTAAGATCACTTCGGGATTCCAATTCACAACTCTGAATAAGAAAAGCAATATGTGGATCCTGTTTCTGGGCATCGGCAACACGATTCAACAAACTAGGACGAGCTTCTATGCTAAATAAAAGCACGGGAGAATTAGAAACTGAAGAATGGTCTCTAATAACACAAAGAGATAAAGCTTCCAAAATATTCCACTCTGCTAGCATCATGGAAACAACAACCTGCTGCTTGCGACTAAGCGCATCAACAACTCAATTACCCTTACCAGGGGTATACCGAATATCGAAATCATATGAAGCAAGAAATTCGGGCCAACGCTGTTGCCTCATATTAAGCTCTTTCTGAGTAAATAAATACTTCAGAGATTTGTGATCAGTGAAGAGAATAAAACGCTCGCCCAATAAATAATGTCGCCAAATCTTTAGAGCAAAGACTATGGTGGCTAACTCCAAATCATGGGTAGTATAACGAATCTCGTTAGGCTTTAGTTGTCTAGAAGCATAGGCAACTACTCTATCCTTTTGCATAAGAACAGCACCGAGCCCAAAGCCACTGGCATCGGTATAAAAAACAAGATCACGATTCCCTTCGGGAACCACTAAGATAGGAGCATGAGTAAGGAGATCTTTTAACTTCAAGAAAGAATTCTCACAATTATCCGACCAAACAAAAGGAATAGTTTTTCTCGTACGAGTGGTAAGCGGTAAAGAAATACGAGAAAAGTCCCTAATAAACCGGCGATAATAACCGGCCAATCTAAGAAAACTACGGATCTCAGTAATGGTCTTGGGCGTCTTCCAATTCTGAATAGATTCGATCTTGGAAGGATCGACAGAGATACCATCGGAAGAAACAATGTGACCGAAAAAATTCACCTTATTCTCCCAGAAGTGACACTTGGAGAATTTTGCATAAAGCTGATGCTGACGAAGAGTGCTCAAAACAATCTCCAAATGTTGAATATGATCGGCTTCAGATTTGGAATAAATAAGAATATCATCTATGAAAACCAAGACGAACTTTTCGAGATATTCTTGGAATATCCGATTCATAAGTTCTACAAAATACACCGGAGCGTTCGTCAAACCGAATGGCATAACAAGCCATTCATAAGAACCATAACGAGTACGGAATGCGGTAAGAGGAATGCTATCTTCTGCCACTCGTAACTGATGAAAACCAGTAGCAAGATCGAGTTAGGAGAACAGTTTAGCGCCACTTAATTGATCGAACATGTCATCGATCCTAGGTAATAGATACTTATTGTTGATAGTGAGCTCGTTAAGCTTGCAATAATCAATGCAAAGCCTAAGAGTACCATCTGGCTTCCAACTCAGATAATTGTTGCTTGAGTTCCTAATTTTCCTTAGTAGACGTCCTCGTGGGAGGACGACTGACAAGATGTGCACCTGAGATAAGATCTATACGGAACTCTATTGCCCTTTTCGGCATCAATCTAGAAATAGGCTCAAAAACATTAGAAAAATCACAAACAACAGGAATATTATCTATGTCTGCCTCAGATTCGAGCGAAGATATAAAAGCATTCGAAGTACGATCCATGCTTCGAAATATAATAGATAATTGTTCGCCAGCATCAGGATGCTTGAGATATAAAGTTCTTTCGGGACATAGGATTTGAACTTCATAACGGACGAGCCAATCCATACCCAATATCATATCAAAATCAAGATGATTCATAACATGCAGATTCGCATGAAAGGAGAAACGACAAAGAATGATCTCAACATCAACACACAACAAACCAAGAGTAGCGGATCCACCAATAGGATTTACGATCCTCAAAGGGTCGCAAAGAGTAATAACATACAAAGGAATAATATCAACAAGCTCCTTCGACACGAATGAATGCGATGCACCCGTATCGAAAAGAACTCTAATAGAACGACCTTGAAGTAAAATAAAACCTTCCAAAACAGAAGAAGTGATACCTTTGGGCTGAGAAGGATCACCAGAAGCTTTAGCAACATTAATCTTCCCCGATTTGAAACAATTAGGAGCAATAGGACAATCAAAAACCCAATGAACTTCTTTCTTGCAATAACGACAAATGCGAGGCTTAGTACAATTACGAAGAAGATGATCCAGTGAACCACAATTATAGCACGCCCTCTGAATAGAAGGTGCACTACTAGGCTGAGAACTAGTGGTAGCTAGCTTATTCTTCTTCTGATTAGAATTTGTCCTATGATAAGGAAACCTCTTCTTGTTGGGGTTCTTAGAAACCTCAACATCATCACCACCATCACGTTCCTTCTCAATACCTTCAACACAAAGAGCCGAATAAACAAGCTCCTCAAAAGAGAGCTTAAGATGAAGCAAAAGAACCTTCTTCAAATACTTCTTCAAACCATCAACAAAACGAAGATTCTTCTTACGCGGAGTGTTAATGAACTCAACTCCGTACTTGGACAAGGCCTCGAAAGATGCAACATAATCAGAAACCGAAGACTTTCCATGCTTCAACTCAAGGAAACTACGAGCAAGATTAGCTTTTTCCGATTCAGGAACGAACTTAAGTTCGAATCGTTCCTTAAACCGAACCCAAGAGAGAGCGGACTCATCAACTTTCGAAATAAAGTGCTCATACCAATCAAGCGCACTCTCTTGCAACATACTTGATGCCACGAGAACGCGATGATGATCTGAAAGATCCATCCGAGAAAATATGCGCTCACAAGTGCGCAACCAAGTCTAAACTTCCATAACACTTTCCGATCCCTTGAAAGGCTGGCGTCTAAGGTGGGAATAGTCACTACACATGCGAGCGAAGGCAGACTTCTGAGCAGGAGCTGCGGGAGTAGCAACAGGAGGCCGAGTACCCCGAAATAGCTCCATAAACTGATCAGCTGACATATAGACACTGTCCGGATGAGAACCACTAGACGGGCCTGTAGAAAAATGCTTCCCTCTACCTCTTCCAGCCATAGGCTGAGAGACAAGAGAAGGTAAAGATCAATTAAAAAAATACACAATGATAAAAAGTTTAATGTTAACCCTACTTTTTCACGACTTAGCGACTTAATGGATTAAAGGACCCGGCGACCTAAAGAGTTAAGAGGTCTTGCGACCAAACGAGTTAACATGGTACCAGTTGAAGAGCCTAGCGACCTAATCAGTTGAAGAGCTCCGTGACCTAACGAGCTAAGAAGCTCAACGACCTAAAAAATTAAGAGGTCTTGCGACCTAATGAGCTAATGACCTAAGCTACTCAACGAGTTAACGACCTAGTAACTCAATGAAGCAACAACCCAACAACCAAAAAGGGGAGAGCGACCTAACGACCTAAAAGGGGAGCGACCTAACAACCTAAAAGTCCTAGCGACTTAACAAGTTGCGACCTAGCATCTTCCACAAGCAAAAGCCGAATTCACATGACCTCTTCCATTAGGTCGCTCGCGATCTAAGCTGCATACTGCATCTTCTACTAGTTCTCTCATGACCTAAACAGACCAAGGCAACTTCTTTATGCCGTTAGCTTTTATGCCGCTACTCCTTATGCCGTAGTTCCTTAGGTCGCCACTCCATTTCCTGCTATTCCTTAGGTCTCCCACGACCTATAACATGGCCGACCTAACCCCTAGGTCGCCCACGACTTACGACCTAACTCTAGAAATTCCCTATAAATACCTTGCCTACTCCACCGAAGAGAAGAATTTTGGCTCATTTCTGGAACGCCTATACTCTGTTGTTTTCTTGACTCATCTGACAATTCAAACACCCAAGACACTTCAACAGACTTCAAGAGAGATCTAACACATTCAACATGAATTCGAAGAGCTCTTATACATTGAAGTTCTAGCTACTTGTCTTAGTTGTGTTGTAATCGAAGATCATTGTAAAAATTGTAATCGAATCAGTAATAAAGAGGATTAAAGTGGACGTAGGCTTAACATTAAGCCGAACCACTATAAAAACCGTGTCTCTTTACTTGATTTTCTGTTATCTTCTGCATATCTCTAGTTCCCATACCAACGGTAGGTGCTTTCACACTTTTACTACTTACACCGGGGTGTTAGCGTTCAATTTTAGCGTTAACATTATTGGTGCTTTCACTGAGAACTCGAACTCAGGGTGCTTTCATCATTGCTTCGCAAAAGTTCGTTGAAAGAATCTCTCTCAAAACTAGAAGTCTATCAGAGATCATGGCTCCTGGAAGAAAGTGCAGATCTACTAGACCCGGTGATGCCCATGATAATACTGCCACTTCTCCTTCGCTAAGTCAAGCAGCTCCAAGTGCTGGAATTACACGGGCAGAGTTGGATGCTGCAGTGTCTGGGTTATATCAGTAAATGGAAGCCCAGAACACTTTAATGCTTGATAGGTTGAATGCTTTGCTCGAAGCTAACCGTCAACCAGTGAATAATGAAGAAAACTTTGCTGATGATGTTCATGATCCTGAAGAGAGGAATGTTCCTCAAAAGGCACCTGGCCCTGCCGAAGAGGCACCTCCCCAAGCTGGAGGATCAAGGCCGCAGCTGACTTTCCACGAACGTTTGTCCAGGCAAACTTCTGAGAAAATGGCTGAATTCTGTCCCGTAGAGCCTTTAAACGATGAGGAATACCTCTCGGGTATGGTTCGACAGATTATGAAAGAAAGTATGCAGAGGGAAGAAGATGAAAAAGAATGGGGATTCGCTCTAAGCAAAACTCCATTCACCGAAAGGATTATGAAGGCAGAATTCCCAAGGAAGTTTGTTCCCCCCACCATTCCGGCTTATAAGGGAACAAGCGATCCTAACCAATTCCTATATAAGTATGACTGGCACATGACTGGTGCTAGAGCATCGGATGAGATCAAATGCCGGTACTTTCCGGTATACTTGGAAGGAGTGGCTCTACTCTGGTTTACATAGCTAGCGGACCGATCTGCAGACCAGTTCTCCGATTTAACTCGAAAGTTTAAAGAACAATTCAGGTTGTATGCTTCAAAGGCGAAGGACATAATGTCATTGTCCAGCCTTGAACAGAATCCTGGAGAATCTATTAGATCCTTCTTAAACTGCTTCAACATAGCCTTCGCTGAAGTCGACAATGCGGAGCCACGAATGGTCTTGACCTACTTAATGTGGGTTATCGACAAATCAAGTGAGTTTGGGAAGTGGTTGAAGATGAAGGAACCAAATTCGCTTGAGAAATTCTACAAGAAAGCTGACGAGTTGATTCGTTTGGAAAGCCTTCCTGCGCCGGCGAAAGTGGTATTGATGGAGGTTAAGAATAACACTGCTGCTCCTACCAAAAAGGAATCTGAAAATCAGAAGAGGGAGAGTAACGTTGGGAAGAAGCAGAAGGATGTGAAGAAACCTCGCTTCTTAAATCCTTCAGATTTAACGACTATAACTGATACCCCGAAGAATATCTTTTTCGCTACAAAAGATGCCGTGGAATAACCTAAACCACCTGTGATGAAGCTTGGAAAAAAGGCTGTTCAAAGTGGGAGATTTTGTCGGTTTCATAATCAACCCGGTCATGATACTAACGAATGTCGCCATTTGAAAAGTTTGATTGAAGGACTGCTGAGAGAGAACAAGTTGCAGCAATATGTTAAGAGAAATAGGAACAACACAACTTCATCTACTGAGGGCCAGCAACTTCTTGCTCATCCATCTGGCTCGGGTGAGAGGACTACCACGCATGAATCAGAGAGGTCTGTTATTAATGTAATCACGGGAGGTCCTCACTCGGCAGGTAGAAGCTGGGGCGAGATGGAAAGATATGCTCGTGCTTTGAAATATGCCCCAACAGAAGAAAATGTTTTTGTGTTGGAAGACGCTGCACCTTTGAAGCAACAAAGAACTTTTAATGATGACATTGTGTTCAGGGCCAGGGACTCTGTGGGTGTTGAGGCTCCTACCATCGATCCCTTGGTCATCTCTGCTAGTATCGACCTGCTATTGTAAGAAGGGTGCTTGTTGACTGCGGCGCCTCTTGCAATATCCTCTTCAAAAAGACATTCGATCAAATGAAGAATCCTATGACTGATGTTCAAGCTTCTTCGCAGAAGATTGCTGGGTTCATTGGGGAACCAAAGCAGCCTATTGGAACTATTGATTTGCTTGTGGAGCTTGGAGGGGGACATAAAAAGGTGGTTCGAAAGCAAACTTTTGTAATTGTTAACGGATTTTCTGCTTACAATGCCTTCCTAGGCCAACCAACTCTTGTAGCATTCAAGGCAATTCTCGCCCCGTTGTGCCTCACTATGAAGTTCCCCACAGATAATGGCCTCGGTGTTATTAAAGGGGATTAGAATGCTGGGCGAGAATGTTATCTTATAGAGTTGTGAGAAGCAAGGAAGAGAGATGGGAAAGGATGCAGCAGCTCCACTCCGCATCAAAGAACAAACCTTGTAGCAATTACAGGGTGGACCTTGCACTGGCGAGCATAGTAGTGCACAGAAAGAAATGGATCACATAAAAGCCAGTACAGGTGATAATAGTGTGGTGCCAATGAAAGTAACGGTGCGAGTACCTGTTGACCCGAAAGATCCAAACAAGGTGCTGAATGTGGGTTCTCAACTTAGTGTGACGGTTCAAAATATTTTGATATCATTCTTGGAAGCAAATCTGGATGTATTCGCTTGGAATCATGTTTATATGTGTGGAATATCTCCAGAAATCGCAGTACACACTCTGAATATTGATCCGAAATTTACACTTGTGAAGCAGAAAAGAAGAACCCAGGGTCCGGAAAGGTCAGCAGCATTAAAGGAAGAAGTAGATCGGCTCATGGAGAATGGCTTCATCAGAGAGTCCACTTTTCAGAATTGGGTTTCTAATCCGGTGCTGGTTAAAAAAGCAAATGGAAAGTGGAGAGTATGCATCGACTTTTCAGATTTAAACAAAGTCTGCCCCAAAGACCGCTTCCCGTTACCCAGGATTGATCAGTTGGTGGATGGAACAGCCGGGCATGAATTGTTGTCTTTCATTGATGCTTACTTCGGATATAACCAAATCATGATGCATGATCCAAATCAGGAGGACACGAGCTTCATCACCGATGTCGGTCTTTACTGCTACAGAGTCATGCCCTTTGGACTGAAGAATGCGGGGGCAACTTCCCAAAGACTTGTTAATGCTATGTTCAAGCCACAGTTTGGCAAAACTATGGAAGTTTACGTTGATGATATGTTGGTGAAGTCAAAGAAGGCAGTGGACCATATGGATCACTTGGCAGAAATGTTCACAGTCCTCCGAAAGTATGAAATGAAGCTTAATCCTTTGAAATGTACATTCGAGGTAGAGTCCGGGAAATTCTTGGGTTTCATTGTGAGTGCTAGGGGAATTGAAACTAATCCTGCTTAAATTACTGCTCTGAGAAAAGTCAAAGCCCCTAGGACAAAGAAGGAATTGCAGAGCCTCAATGGGAAAGTTGCTGCTTTGAGTCGATTTATTTCCAAGGCCAAGGATAAATGCATTCCATTCTTTGACGCTTTGAAGAAAGGAAAGAAAAACTTTTAATGGACTTCAGAATGTCAGAAAGCTTTCGATGAACTAATTTGTCACATGGAAGCGCCTCCAATACTTTCTAAGCCCGACAACGGTGAAGATCTTTTCATATATTTAGCAGTTTCGTCTCATGCCCTCTGTGCAGCATTAGTACGGGAAGATACAAAAGTTCAGTGCCCGGTCTACTACATAAGCAAGAGGTTCACTGGGGCAGAGATGAATTATTCAAAGCTAGAAAAACTCACCTATTACCTACTGATAGCTTCCAGAAAGTTGACGCCATATTTCCAAGCTCAACCTATCAAAGTCCTCACTGATCAGCCTCTAAAGCAAGTCCTATTTCGCCCTGAGACTTCGGGTCGTCTTCTGAAGTGGAATATTGAACTCATCCAATATGATATCACTTACCATCACCAAAGAGCAATCAATGGACAAGCTTTAGCAGATTTCATTGCAGAATACACAGATAAAGGTGACAGCGAGGAAGAAGTTACTAATGACATCCAGACCCGATGGAAATTATATGTTGATGGCGCAAGAAACGACTATTGTTTTGGAGCTGGGGTCGTGCTTGAAACCCCGAAGGGCGATCATTGTGCTACGCATTGAGATTGGAATTTCCTTCGACAAATAATGAAGCAGAATATGAAGCTCTTATTGCCGGCTTGAAGATTGCTAAAGAACCGAATATCAAACTTTTGGAGATCTTCAGTGATTCCCCGCTTATTGTATGCCAAGCCAAGAAAGAGTTTCAAACTAAAGGAGGAAATCTGCCTGCTTACTTGTCAAGGGCCTGGGAACTTCTCGATGATTTCGATCATTTTACGATAAGTCATATACCCCGGGAAGAGAACATGAAGACAGATTCTCTCGCAAAGTATTCAAACACTGGCAAAGCTCAATTACTGGGATTGGTTCCTGTAGAAGTTTTGTCACCCCAAGTATTGATGAAATGGAGATTGACTGGATCATGGCTGTTTCTCAAGAGCAGGAGTCGTGGATGACTCCAATCAAGGAATATCTACTTAACGGCTCCCTTCTAGAAAATTCAAAGGAGTGTCAGAAGCTGTTAAGGAAAGCCTCAAGATATGTAATTCAAGACGGTCGGTTGTACAGACGGGGATTCTCAATGCCATTACTCCGTTGTGTAACCAAGGAAGAGGCTAAGACAATTTTAGCTGAAGTGCATGGAGGAGAGTGTGGGGATCATTCAGGTGGTCAAACTCTAGCAAAGAAAATTCTCTGCTATGGGTATTTTTGGCCAGACATTAATCGTGATGCTGCTGGCTACGTCCGAAAGTGTGACCGATGCCAGAGATTTGCAAAAATCCCAAGAGCACCTTCCACCGAGCTAACGCAGATGGTCAGTCCATGGCCATTTTCCATTTGGGGAATAGATCTCATCGGGCCTTTACCAACTGCCAAGTCCGGAATCAGATATGCTATTGTTGTTGTTGATTATTTCACTAAATGGGCTGAATCTAAACCATTAGCTACTATTACCTCTAAAAAGATGGTAAACTTTGTGTCTAAGAATATCATTTGTAGGTATGGCGTGCCTTAAAAGATAATCACAGACAATGGTACCCAATTCGAAAGCGAGGAGTTCTAGGATTTTTGCAAGCGATTCAAGATCCAAAAAAGCTTCTCAGTAGTGGCTCATCCGCAGGCAAACGGGCAAGTGGAAGCAGTAAACAAAATTATCAAGTCAACCATCAAAAAACAGTTGGAAAAAGCAAAAGGTGGTTGGGTCGATAAGCTTCCACTAGCACTATGGGCATACAGAACTACCCACAAAACAGCGCCTGGGCACACTCCATTCTCATTAGCATATGGATCAGAAGCAATGATTCCGGTGGAAATAGAAGTCCCTTCACACAGAAGAATTCATTTCAACCAAACTGAAAACGAAGAGTTGCAACTTGAAGCACTAGACTTCCTTGATGAAAGAAGGGAAGAGGCTCAGCTTAGAATTGCAGCTCATCAGCAAAGGATTGCCAGGCACTTCAATTCCAAAGTTCGCCAACGCAGCTTTGCGATTGGGTATCTAGTCTTGAAAAGGATCATGACAGCAACAGGAGTGTTTGCGCCAAACTGGGAAGGGCCGTATGTCATAGGCAAAAAACTTCTTGATGGCACTTTCAAACTGACAAATGTCGAAGGAGATCCAATTCCAAGAGCTTGGAACATATTTCACTTGCCTCCATATTTTACTTAAAAGCTTTACTCAAATTTGTAAAATGATTACGGATGTATGTTTCTTGTATTGCAAGCTATTGTAAAACTAGTGCAAATGAATAATAAGAATTATAAAGTGGATGTAGGCCCAGTTCTTGGCCGAACCGCTATAAATCTTGTGTTCTTTATCACTGCAAAATGCCTGTTTTATTTCGATGTGTAAATACCTTAAATGTATTGCTAAAATATCGATTTAATATTGCAGGCCATTAAAACAAAGCTTACCCATCACAAGGCCAAGCGATCCCTGAAATCACTCAATAAATGTCAAGCTGCAAAGATTCCAGATTCAAATCCTATATAAGAAGTGCTTCATGCAAACAGTTAGTGATTCCGCCGAAGGGGCACCTCCCTAACGTGAAGGTTCCAGGCACTTGCTAACTGATTGCGATTGTTTGTGCAAACAAACATCCGGTTAGATAGCTTGGGTCTGTCCCATGGACTCGCTCAACAATGAAGTACACTTCTTTGGATAAAACAAACTACTTGCAAGAAAAAGGAACATGTGCTTGGAAATGATAACAGGGTACCGCTAATGAGCAAATGACGAACAGACAAGGGCGAGAAGACAGAAAACAGCCAAAAAACAGCCAAAAGGAGTCCTGCCTCTCAACAAAAAGGTTGGTAGAACCACCGGAGGAGCACCTTCCCAAAGCGAAGGCACCAGGCCCTTGCTAGCTGATTGCAATCGTTTGTGCAAACGAACATCCGGTTGGATAGCTTGCGACTGCCCCTTGGATCCACTTGACCGTGAGACGCAACCTTCATGGCAAGCCAACCACCCAAAGACCTCTTCGGAGGCACAAGCCCTCTTCGGAGGCACAAGCCCTCTTCGAAGGCACAACTCTTCGGAGGATAAAGACCTCTAACAAGGCACGCCGAAAAAAGAAAGTTTTCTTCTCAACCAAAAAGATTGGTGGAATCAATGAGGGCCCTTGTTAACTAGTTGCGATCGTTTGTGCAAACGAACATCCAATTAAGTAACTTGCGTCCGCCCCGTGAATCCATTCAACCATGAGAAAGTAACTTCCATGCAATCAAATAAGACCTCTTTGGAGGCACAATCCCTCTTCGGAGGCACTAGCCTTCACCAAAGGCACACCTGCCCTCTTCGGAGGCAGAAGACCTCTACCGAGGCACCACAAGCCCTCTTCGGAGGCACTAGCTTTCACCAAAGGCACATCGGCCCTCTTTGGAGGCAGAAGACCTCTCCCGAGGCACCACAAGACCTCTTTGGAGGCACAAGACCTCTTCGGAGGCACAAGACCTCTTCGTAGGAACGTCCCAAGAAGAAATGCTTTTCTCAACCAACAAAGTTGATGGAACCACCGGAGGGCCACCTTCCTAAGATAGAAGGCACGGGGCCCTTGTTAACTGGCTGCGATCGTTTGTGAAAACAGACATCCAACTAAGTAACTTGCGTCCGCCCCATGGAACCATTTAACTGTGAGAAAACACTCTCAAGCGACAAAACAAAAAAGCCCTCCAACGAGACACAACAAAAAAGAAGAAGAAGAAAGCCCTCTTCGGAGGTACACTGCAGCTCTCAAGGGAAGATCAATTTCCCCATCTTGAAAATATTCTTCCCCAGAAGTTGTAGTGCCAATTCAAAGCCCTCTTTGGAAATTCACTTCACCGCGTAGGAGAATCCACTTGTCAAAAAAATAAAATTGATTATCTCCGAAAGTGAAGTGTAAATTTTTTTCAAACAAATGAGAGAGAAGAATTCTCCAATACAAGGCACACTGTACTAAAGCAGAGTAATATTTCATCAAAAAAATGGAAAGAATTATTCTCTAAAGTAAGAGTGCAAGCCTTCACAAAATGGAAGAATTGTTCTCCAACTTAAGAGTACAAGTCTTCTCGAAACAGAAGAATTGTTCTCCAACTTAAGAGTACAAGTCTTCTCGAAACAGAAGAATTGTTCTCCAACTTAAGAGTACAAGTCTTCTCGAAACAGAAGAATTGTTCTCCAAAGTTTTATCAAATTAAAGAGATTGCAATAAGCCGTGGTATGGGGGCAATACAATACAATATAGCTACATTAATAAAAGAAATGCTCAAGCAACATACCACAAACTTATTGCAATATCACAGTGAGGAAACTTGTGCGAAAATAAGGAATAAATGCATTCTCCAATACAGTCAAAAGATTGTACAAGTAAAAAGAATCATTTCATTCCACACTATAAATTTTTTATACATGTGAAGGTTGCAAAAGAGCGGGGACCGGTGCCCGCACAAATTCTGGTCAATACAAGCCTTTATGTACAAACAAAAAGCAAAACAAGAAGGGTATAGAGAGACTCATTATTTCTTATTCCCGCCACCTTTAGAGCCCTCGCCTGACCTAATAGTTAACTTTGGGATCCGGCTTGGACGAGTCGGGGAAGAAGGAGATAGAGGTACAGCTGGGTCTACTTCCGCCTTCTCTTTGCTAGAAGAAGTGCTTTTCCTTCTCTTCTTCGAAGTTACACCCTTCCCTTTCTTCCTTGAAGAAGACTCACTGCCCGGAGTTTTAAGTTCAGACAACTATGTGTCATCTTGAAACTGCCCCGGAGTCTTTTCACCTTCTTCAAGTTCCTCAGCCTTCTGCTCTTGTGAAGCAGTCGGGTCGTCCAAGCCTTGAAGAGCTTCCATTAATTCTTCTTGCGACTCCGGTTGAGAAGCAGAAGGAGAAGTAATTTGAAGAGACGCAGGTGGAACAGCTGGAAGAGGAGAAGTCTACGCGGCACTATGCGTTTTCACTACAGAAGAAGAGAATTTAAAATCAGTATTCCTCACAAAGAGAGGAAATTGTGGCGCGTCAAGGCTTAAGTAATAATCAAAAAGTTCATCAAGCTCATGAGAAGCGAACAAGTAGTCCACTTGAGCTAAATCGATGTTGAAGTTACCTGTAGAAGTTGGCTTTATCACGTCAACTTCAAAGCCTTGTGCTTCAGCGCTTTCTTGAGCCTCATCTCCAGTATGAGTAGCTACAACTTCAATGTCAGCTTTGGCAGGAGGCGGAGAATGGGAACTGGAGCCAATGATATAAATGTCGGCCGAAACCGAAGGAAGAGTCGGGTCGGTCAAATGTGCCTTCCCTAAATGTTCTCCTTCCACCGTTTCGGCTCGCTCTTTAGCAAGTTGCTCCTTCCCTCCGCCAAGGGCGGCACATGCATCATCATCCAGATAGTGCGCCTCAAGATCTGCCTCAGCATAGCCAACGCCTCCAAGCATATCAAGTGCATCCTCCCACCCTTCGGCCAAGGTAATCTCATACTTCGGGCCTAAAAACGAAAGGTTGCCATGCCCAAGACAATATGTATGTAAAACTCGAATAAGGTAGAGATGATGTTGGCCTTGGTTGCTTCATGAGATTCTTCGGCTGCTGCTTTGCCGGCGATAGCTTCATCACGCTCTTTTTCAACTTCAGAAAGCCGAGCTCTCAGCATTTCAATCTCTATGTTCTGGGAGCTGGTTTTTTCTCGCAACTGAGCGACATTAGTTCGATAGCTTTCTACAATCTGCTGCTGTGCTTCAAATCTAGCTTTAGCATCTTCTTGACTGGCATGAGCGTCTCTCACTTGTTTTTTAAGCACTTCTTCCTTTTGAGTGTAGGAAGTGGAAGAAGTGGCAAGCTCTTCTATGAGTTTTTCAATTTCCGCTTCAAGCTTCTCATTGTAAGCGGTGATGTTTTTCATCTCTACGTCGTGCTGGTCAAGAGTTTTCTTCCACTTTGACTTATCACTCTCCATGGTTAATATAGCCTCGAGATTTAAGCGATTCACCCGTTAAAGCTTGTCAACCAATTTTTGCCATCTAGACATTCTCTCAATGTCAAGTTTAATAGCGTCGAGATTCCTTAACATGGCTTGCTTGTCAATGGGAATCAAGTCCAAGTCGAAGCGCACTCCTTTTAAACACCAGTGTGGAAACCGGCTTTGGAGTGCTGGTGGGGCATTCTCGATTTGATACGCAGTCATGTTGATGATCGTTTGAATATCATCTCCTTGAAGGACAGGAGAGCTGGAAGTGATTTCCAAAGAGATGGGAGCAGCGGGTTTTTCAGAAATTGCAGACAACGGCTTTTCAATAAGCTTGGTCCGCTTGCTCGGATCTTCAGCGATGTGAGCTTTCCCTTTGTCATCATGAGATTTTTTTTTGTGGGAATCATCACCTCTCTAGGAAGAATCATGTCGTTCATCCCTTCTCCCATAGCGCTCCTCATAAGCCCACCTCTCGCGAGCTTTTCTTGCGGCTCTTTCTTCATCAGTTTCCCTTGGGGCAGGAAGATACCGCTTGGGATCATAATAGTCGTGCCTTCCATAGCGCTGAAAATCATCATAGTATGAGCCGCTATGTCCCATTGGAGAACCTGAATATGAAGAAGAGACAAGTTCAAAAATCTTCAAAGTAAAAAAGTTAAGTGCACAAAGTTGCCAAAATCCTAAGTGTGTGCGGCGTGTGAACTACGCGCGTCAAGCTACCAACCACTCTTCAGCTTAAGATTATCTCTTGGGTTGATGGAGTTGTTTACAAAACTGATGTCACTTCAACTGCTGGAGAAGCAAGTTTAGAAGCGATAGAATCATCCTTGAAGAGTTCATGTGAAGTAACCATCAAGTCGCTCAATCCCTCAAAAGTGTGGTCACCGTCATGCCTAGCGGGACTCTTTCTCTCAGCTCCTTCATCAGCAGCCTTCCCGGAATGTTGAGGAGCTTCCTCTTCTTCGATAATCAGGGGAAGTGTAAATTTTCCAAATGACCCCGCAACATCAACGGAAGAAGAACATTTCACCAATGAAGCCTCAGTAGTAGGTTCCTTCGGTGTAAGTTCTTCGGTGGAAATTGGGGCATCTAGAGTCTCTGCTTGAGAACCAGGGGCATCATGAAGCTGGGTAGATCGGGAAGAATGCAAAAGTCTGAATTGATGCAAAAATTCATCCTTCAGCAAAAATTTAACGCTTCTCCCCTCAACCGCCACGACACTTAGTCTTTCAAAAGTCGGCTTATGGCTGGAGTCTTTAGAAAGAGGAGGAAGTGCTGTAAAAGTAAATAATGAAGTTATCACTTAACAACTTGGATTTTGAAAAGTTCAGAAACGGAAACAACGGAGATAGGCAAGCATACTTCCTACTCTCCAAATGCTGTAGAACCGTGGGGGGCAACGGACGAAGAAAAATTGGTTCAAAAATCTGTGGGCGCTTTCAGGAAGATCAGTGATCAATTTATGGTTCCTTGCGCTTCTCAGTAGTATCATAGAAGGTTGATCTTCGTTCTTCGCAATGTGCGTGAGCAAAAAATTTCTTCAAAGCTTAAAAGACGGTCGAGTGTCCTCCTGAACAGTACACACAGTCCCATCAAGATGGCGTAGCCATTGGGTTGCAACTGGAAGGGAGAGATGGTCAATCGAAGAAGGAGCTGTCGAAGAAAATCATTAAAGGGAGGAATGGCTCCACTCAAGCACATCTGACGATTAACTGCGATGAAACCAAGAGGTGGCCTGTCAGCAGTACCGTTTATCCCAGGAAGCAAAGCGTCTGCTTCAGCAATACCAAACTGAATACACAATTTATTTAACACCCGTTGATTCAGAGTAGTTGGAGTTCTTTCCGGGGGATCGTCCAAGGGTTTAGCTATTGGAAAGACTTCTTCAGCTTGTCCTATTATCTCTTCTTGTTGAGAAGTCATTCTACACAAGGAACTGGATATTCAAATATGAAGGTGTATGTTTCCTAAATGTATGGAGTGTTGTGCAAAACTAATAAAATGACAAGCAAATATAACTGGAATTAAACTAATAGGCATTTGTCGATTATAAATTTCAGGGCTTGTTATTTTAAGTCCAAATACAAGTGCAGTGTTGATGCAAACAGACCAGCTTTAGTTGATTAATTTTGCTCTACTTTAATACTTCACTTAATTTTGTTGATTCATAGCACTTCATTCGTATAATTTCTTTAAGTTGATTATTCTTTATCGACTAATCTGTCATTCGATGTGGGCAATCAGTGGTAGTATATTCTCCCTAGTTTTCTACAAATGTTGTATTTAACAGGTTATTAGCTTCAAAAGTTAATATAATCTATGACAAAGTGGAACAAGTTCAAGCAGTTCATTCTGGCTGTTCAAGTTGGAAATTTAATCAAGTTATGTCAAATTTTACAAGTGTTCAAGTCCTGCTCATTTCTTAGGTCGCAAGAATGACTTATGTTAACTCGGGGTTCCTTAGGTCGTCCAGATCATGCCACAACAACCTAACATAGGTCGGGCTTCTTTAGGTCGCTCTGCTTTAAGCCTTATGTTATTCTAGCAAGTTAAGTCGCAAGCAAGATAGGTCGCGAGCAAGTTAGGTCGCAAGTAAGTTAGGTCGTGTGATTCACATTCAAACCGATAAGCCTAAGGTCGTCCGAAGCTCCTAAACCAATCATTTCCTAACTCTCTTTAACCCGTTCGCTCCTCTCCACTTAGCAAATCGCCTAAGTCACAAACCCGTTAGCCCGATAACCCATTATCACCTCTACGGTGAAATCCACCGTCTCACCACACCACTAAATCACCAAGAGCCGATTCAAACCACCTCAAATCCATCATAGATCCAATATACTGCTGTGTTTTCGAGAATTACAATGACATCATGACCAAAGGCAATCAAGGATCGATTGTAACACGATTCATGGTGAAACACGACATACGAAATTGGATTACGGACGGCAAATGGGGAATTCGTGATTCAATGGTGATTGTGGATTGGATAATGAGCGAATCCACTTACGTGATGTGATGATGAAGATGATCGGTGACCGGTTAGTTCAAGTTCGCTTTTGAAAGCTCAGAAGGTTCTTCAATGGCGGTTTGAGAGCTGGAGCAAGTAAAGAGAAGAAGAAGTGGTATGCGACCTATATACAGAGGCAGAGGGATATGATTTGGTGCGCACGACCTAACTCCCTCATTAAGTCGCTCACGACTCAACGATTTATCAAGGCACGAGTTAAGAAGTACCAAAGCACACGACCTATGACATATGCGTATACTTCGAGGGGCAAGTGTTAACCCTACTTTTTCACGACTGGGCGACTTAATGGATTAAAGGACCCAGCGACCTAAAGAGTTAAGAGGTCTTGCGACCTAACGAGTTAACATGGTACCAGTTGAAGAGCCTAGCGACCTAATCAGTTGAAGAGCTCCGCGACCTATCGAGCTAAGAAGCTCAGCGACCTAAAAAGTTAAGAGGTCTTGCGACCTAATGAGCTAATGACCTAAGCTACTCAACGAGTTAATGACCTAGTAACTCAATGAAGCAACGACCTAACAACCAAAAAGGGGAGAGCGACCTAACGACCTAAAAGGGGAGCGACCTAACGACCTAAAAGGGGAGCGACCTAACAACCTAAAAGTCCTAGTGACTTAACAAGTTGCGACCTAGCATCTTCCACAAGCAAAAGCCGAATTTACATGACCTCTTCCATTAGGTCGCTCGCGACCTAAGCTGCATACTACATCTACTACTAGGTCGCTCACGACCTAAACAGACAAAGGCAACTTCTTTATGCCGTTAGCTTTTATGCCGCTACTCCTTATGCCATAGTTCCTTTGGTCGCCACTCCCTCTCCTGCTATCCCTTAGGTCGCCCACGACCTATAACATGGCCGCCCTAACCCCTAGGTCGCCCACGACCTACGACCTAACTCCAGAAATTCCCTATAAATACCTTGCCTACTCCACCGAAGAGAGGACTTTTGGCTCATTTCTGGAACGCCTATACTCTGCTGTTCTCTCGACTCATCTTACACTTCAAACACCGAAGATACTTCAATGGACGTCAAGAGAGATCTAACACATTCAACATGAATTCGAAGATCTCTTATACATTGAAGTTCTAGCTACTTGTCTTATTTGTCTTGTAATCGAAGATCATTGTAAAAGTTGTAATCAAATCTGCAATAAAGAGGATTAAAGTGGACGTAGGCTTAACATTAAGCCGACCACTATAAAAACTGTGTCTCTGTAACGACCCAGAATTTCTATTAATTAAAATTTGTATATTTAATTAATTTAAATATTAATAAGTGAAATTTATAAGTCGAATAAATTTTATTTCGAATAAGTGGATTTAACTGAATAATTAAATCGATAATTTAATATGTTAAAATACAGAAATAATTGAAAATTGGGTTAAATATGATTGAAATTGATTTGTAAAATTTTATTTAATCATATTGAAGGTATAACGATATTTTAGAACTTTTAAAATCGAATTAAAAGTTAATTTGTGAAAATTGAATATTTTAATATTTAAATTGACTAGTGAAATTAGTCAATTTTTGAACAGTCTCAGAATTGGACGAAACAAGTTCCATTGGATCCGTAATAGTTTGTTATTATCGGATTTCAATTTTCGTAGAAATCGGAGTTTTCGTTTGACCGTGGCAGCTCGAAACGCATCGAAATTGTTTTAATATTAATTTGGCGAGTTAAAATAGCCATTTTTCAAACAATCTCGGATTTTGACGAAACCATGTTCATCGGATTCGTAATGTGATATTATTGTATGGTTTCAAATTTCGTGTCAATCGGATTTAACGTTTGTCCGGAGCAAACCAAAACGCCTAGAAAATCGTTTAATCGGTTTAATTTTAAATCGATCGTTTATTGCCATAACTCGCACAGAGGACCGAATTAGCTCTCGAAACATGTTCCATTGTGTTTGGAACGCGGGGTAAACCTTAGAAATGCCAACTTCCACGCTTCGTTTGGAGTTTGGAAATTCCGGGATGAATAGTGTTTGAGAAATTTTCTATATAAGCACCTCGATATCTTCCATTTGCAAAATTCTAAAACCCTAACCCTAATCTAAAGCCAGCCGCCGTTCATATTAACCTATGGCCTAAATCTTCTCTCCTTTCTCCCTCATTTTCTTCAAATCCATCAACTTTTACAACAAACTTCCAATATGAAGATTGTAGAGGGGAGTGAGTTCTAGGTATCCAACGGGTATGATCGTGTTTGGAGCTTTGGATCAATGGTGATTTGGGCTCGAAGTGCCGCAGTTCGCACGTGTTTTTCATGACCATCCTGGAGCCGAGCTCGACATGGCTCATGCCGAAAGTAGAGTAGGCAATGGCCTTTCGAATGGCACTTGTAGATCAACGTGGATGTCATCGATGAAGGTTGCGTGAATTAGGGCATACGGAGTGCGTTGGTGTGACGATCCTGACTCGACCTTCGAAAATCGGCACCGAATACGACACTCGTATTCAAATGCCACAGATCCAAACGTCGACTCTGGTTCGCCGGAGCTTATAACACCATTAAGTAAAACAACACAGCGGAAGAAAAAGAGTAGCATATATCAAAATACAACATTTGATACAATATCTGATACAACAGAATGATACAATGAACATCAATATACATCAGAGTTATGATACAAGATAATAGCAGCGGAAAGAAAAAGATAACACAGCAGCGGAACAAAATCTCCAGTATAGTCTTCAAGAAAGAACTCCAGTATCAGTAATCTCCATCTCCAAGGCACCAATCCAGAATAGCTCGAACTCCCAAATCAAGATGAAGAGAGCAACTCAATCCAAATGCGATTGCCAAATCCTAAGGCTGAAAGCTATCGAATCTATACCTACTATAGATTATCTGAAAATCCCAACTCTAGACTGCCCGTGTGGGAAAATAGTGGGCACCCAGAGTTTAGGAAAGGAACAATAAACTCAAGGTCTGTCATGGGACTGGTATGAGCAAACAAAAACATTTGGTCTTTTACAACAAGCAACAAGAGAATTTAAATTTGAACCCGCAATGCTTTTTGGAAAATGAAACTACCATAAGGCCTCCCGCCACACACACAATGCAAACGCAGAATTGGATGAGATTTCTCCTTATGATAGTCAAATATGCTTAATACGAGAAAATTTCTTTGATATTATTACTATAAGTGCAAAGTGTGGAAAACCATTTCGAAAGTATAATATAAATCCTAGCCAACATACGACCAGTATCGTATGCCTACTATAGCTACCATCCAAACAGTGGGGCGCCACCATAAGTAGATGGCAGGTAATACAAATAAAACCATACACGGCGCGTATTGGATGATTGGATTTCCAACAAATGGCCAGGCTAAGGGACTTCCTACTGCCACATGGGATCGCCTCTGGCGGGACGTCCCGAGAACTAATGTTACAGTTAGATCTCTGCCAACACAAGCCCGGGTTATCTCTGTAACTAGGTAATTACTACACGAATATGCCATCCCCCGGTCCTTTGGGACCTTTATCCGAGCGCTCGCACCAACAACCATAAAGTATCACAAAGTAATAGATCTGCAGTATCCACATGAGTAAGTATCTGGGCTCCATACCATGATACCACCCTTTACCAGAAGGGAATGACACACCCTAAAGGGCGCGACCCTCATAACCTTGCCGTATCTTTCCTGTTTCGACCATTTCCGGGGTGTGAGGTCCTGATGCAGTCTCGTCCACAAAGCTACGCTTTATACAAAAGCCATGCTTTGATCACAAATGATCAACAAATGGTCATCATCACACAGCAGCACTCAGCATGCCACATTACCAAATTGGGAATATATCACTGATAAATATCAACTACATAACCTCTGAGCTCGTGCGTCTCAGAGAAGGGTGTTAAGCTAAGAGAATAAATTCTCCGCCACCAAGCAGAAATGTATTTGATAGAAATCAGTTAACATCTCAAAGTGTAATGTCGGACATACAACCATACAAGTCTGTTCCGGGTTCGAACAGAACCGAAGGCACTTCCGAAGAAGCCCTTGCAAATCCAGGTATCCACAATCCCGATCGGACTTCCCTTCACTAAGGGAGAACTCTATACCGGAGCAACTCAGTGCAGAGTCGATCGACAGGTTATCCTATCGTTCTCAAAGACACCCGGTCTTCAACACCGGTCTTCAAATGCAATCCATAACGTCGTATCACTATTCGGAATGGGCTATATGACACAAGGCCCTCTCCCGGCTAAACCGAATAATGAGCGCAATAGTTTAAAACATATGGATATGGGATTTCAGTTAAGTCACAACTTATAAAATCCAAAACTTTTCTTTCAAATGGTTAACAAATTACCATTTTAAACCTTTAAACAAAAGGATTTATTTCACAAAGTTTCACCCAGTTTCACAAAGATCTACCCATAGATTCCAAAACAATTCCCATTAAATTTGGATTAACCCAAATTAAAACTTTAAAATTAAAGATTTATAGCTTTCAAACCCATTTTCAAAGATTTATCTATAACTTGGAAAACAATTTTCCTTCTTAGACTTGAAAATCCTTTTAACACAACTTGGAAGTCCATTTCTTATGAGAAAGCAAATCTAATTTATACAAGTTGAAATCTTGAGTTAAATTTAAATTTCAAAACCTCACCTTTTTAAAAAAAAATAGTTTAAAACCCATATAACCCATTTGTAAGTTGAATAACTATTTAATCAATAGTCTCCAAGTCATAGAATTCAATTTCAAATATTGAACTCAAATTTAAATTAATTTATTTAAATTTCAAAACTCAATCAAGTTATACAAATAACTTTTATTTTTGAAACTCATTTTCAAAAGCTTCAATTATAATTCCAAAACTATTTTGGAAAAATTCAATTTTAAGATTATTTCAAAAATCTGTGACTTAACCCATTTCCACGTGCAATCCATATTTGTGTGCGTATAAGTATGGCCAGAGGTTCAACACAATAGTGCACAACATCATCATCACAGGTTCAATCATATCGGTATAACCCATAACGCTTATCTATATTCACAGATTCATAGATAAAGTAAAATATCAATCACAAAGATTAACTAATATGATTCGATGTGGTTTTCGGATAACCGACTGGAATCCGACTCCCTGCCGCATCGAAATTCAAATGTCGTTCTATAGGTCAATGGGTTGCATATACATATAACAATATATACATCACAGATATAATAGTTTAGCACAAAACATTACATGGCATCACATCACATAACAGATACATCAATCCATCACATATCATCTAACAATCAAACATCCATAAGTAAGATCAGTTAATTGTTTGATTCGAATCAATTTTAATTGCTTAAGAATAGTTACTAATCTTGGTTTATTTATCATTAATAAATTACAAATCATTTTGGTTAATTCTTTCTTTAATTATTTTAAGTCAATGTTTAATTTTACTTAATTATGAATCAATTTAGTCTTAATTGGTTTTATTAACTAATTATTCCTTTAATTAATTATTATAACTTACGAATTCTAAATTGTTAACCTGATTAAGTGTACTTATCCTTGTTAATTGACGATTCTTCAATTGATTAACTCTAAATTATAAAAATCATTACCAAAAACATTAATGCTTAATCATTATTTTTGTCATATAAATGAATTTGGTTTACAGTTAACATTTGATATTTTGATTTACTTCTAGAATTTTTTTTTTAAGTTAAACCTTTAAAACAATTTTTTTATTTAAAAGAAAATATAAAAATAAAAAATATTCTTGGACTCCACAAATCTCAAATAATTATTTTTCAATACCATTTACCTATATTCCATTCATAAATTAATCCAGAAAAATTAATTAACTTGTGTTCCAAAATTTAGTTAAAAGAAAAACTGGATTGCTTGCTGTTTGAAGACTAACCCGAGCCTTTCTCGAGTCATACCCGAGAAAAAACACCCCCAACTTCGAGTTTTTCCCAATTTTACCCGTGTTGCCCTTATTTTGCAAAAATTTGTTAAGTTTTTAAATTCAACCCGGAACAACCCAAAACAACTCGAGAATGACTTCGAGTTTTCCCTCAATTCCCCCGTGCCGTGCTTCGAGCTCTTCCTCTGTCTTCCCAAACCAGACCACCCACACCAACCAAGTACGTGCACGTGCACGATCAAACTCGCCGCCGTTGGTTGGTGCTGCGGCCACCAACACGTCGACCTCCATCCCTCGAAACCACACAATTACCCAAAACTCAAATTTATTTGAAAAAAACAGAATCGAGCTACCTCGACCCAACAACCCAGCAGAACCTCACCAGAAAAGAGTCTCGTCCCGCCACCTCCGATCGTCAAAGGCCACGATATTTGGTCCACGCCTTCGTCGTCGTGTCACGCTTCGGTTCGCCCCAAAGACATGAAGCCCAATCACCCGTGGACGACGCAGCATCGTCATTTCGAATGTGTACACAATGGGTTCTAAAACCCTAATTCGATCTCGCATTCATAATCTAAGATTTTATAAATTCTTCCCTTATTTTACTATTGATGTCGATCACTCCACCTACCTGCTATGATAATCTCGAGGGCCACGATCACTTGGATCGTCGGATTTTTGGCAAAGGTTCAACTTCTTGATCAAACCAAAATTCTCGGTGAAGACCCAATGAAAATTCTGTTTTTTGCTATCAAAAATCTCCTTTTTCGATGATGATTCTCAAAGTATTCTTGAATATAAAGAATAATACATTGATATACAACTTTGATACAATATCTGATACAACAGATGATCCAATAGATATCAATATACATCAGAGATATGATACAATAAAATAGCAGCGGAAAACAAAATGATAACACCAGCAGTGGAAGAAATAACTCTAATATAGCCTTCAAGGAAGGACTCCAAAAACTGCAACTCCATTTCCAAAATCCAATCCGGCAGTAACTCGAACTCTCAATAAGTATGCACAAAGATAAGCGAATGCAGTCTGATCCAAAGACGGAACTAAATCCAGATAATCTACTGAACCTAGCTATCTGAAAAACTCAACTCTAGACTGCTCGTGTAGGAAAACTTTTGAGCACCCAGAGTTTAGGAAAGAAACAATAAACTCCGGATCAGTCATGGTACTGGTGTGAGCAACAAAAACAGTTTATCTTTTAAAACAAACAAAGAAATATTTTAAAATCAATTCGCAATGCTTTTAAAGATGAAACTACCATAAGACCTCCCGCCACACACACAATGCAAACGCAGAATTGGAGGAGATTTCTTCTTATGATAGTCAAACATGCTTGATACGCGATTTCCTTGATATTATTACTATAAGTGCAAAGTGAAGAAAACATTTCGAAAGTAGAATATAAATCTTAGCCAACCTACGACCATTATCGTATGCCTACTATAGCTACCATCTAAACAGTGGTGACCACCATAAGTAAATGGCAGGTTCTACAACTAAAACCGTACAGGGTTTCGTATTGGGAATTGGATTTCCAACAAATGGTCAGGCAAAGGAATTTCCCATTGCCACATGAGAACGCCTCTGGAAGGACGTTCCCGAGAACCAAACTGGATCTCTGCCAACACAAGGCCGGGTTACCCCTAACTGGGTAACTACTGACACGAGTATGCCATCTCCCGGTTGTAACCAACCTTTAACCGGGGACCCAACAACAAATCACAAAGTAATATATACATATATATATATATATATATATATATATATCTGCAATATCAACATAAGTTAAGTATCTAGGCTCCATATCATGATACCACTTCTATCCAGAAGGAAATGCACATACCCTAAGGGGTGCTATCCCCAATAACCTTGCTGCATCTTTCCCGTTTTAACCATTCCGGGGTGTGAGGTTCGACGAAGTCTCGTCCACAAAGCTACGCTGTATACAAAGCCATGCTTCGATCAACAAATGATCAGCAACACTCAGCATGCCACATTACCAAATTAGGAATATATCGCTGATAACCTTCAACTACATAACCTCTAAGGGTGTTAAGCTAAGAGAATAAATTCTCCGCCACCAACGGAAATATATTTGAAAGAAATCTGCTTTATATCTCAATTTGTAATGTCAGACATACAATCCATACAAGTCTTTTCTGGGTTCGAACAGAACCGAAGGCACTTCCAAAGAAGTCCTTGCAATCCGGGAATTCACAATCCCGATCGGACTTCCCATCACTTAGGGAGTCTCTATACTGGCACGACTCGGTGTAGAGGCAATCGATAGGTCATCCTATCGCTCTCGCAAATACTCGGTCTTCATCATCGGTCTTCAAATGCTATCCATAACGTCGAATCACATATTCGGAATGGGTTATACGACACAAAGGTTTTCTCCCGGCTAAACCGAATAGTGAGCGCAATATTTAAAACATATGGATATGGGATTTCAATTAAGTCACAACTTAATAATACAACTTTCTTTCAAATGGTTTAAATCAATTACCATTTCAAATCTTTTAAACAAAAGATTTACCTCATAAAGTTCACCTAGTTTCACAAAGATTCATTCCCCGATTTCAAAACAATTTCATCTTAATTGGATTAATTCATTTAAATCTTTAAATCAAGATTTATCTTATAGCTTTCAAACTCGTTTCCAAAGATTCATTCATAGCCTTTCAAAAACAATTCCAATTCAAGTTGGATTAATTCATTCGATCTTTGAACCAAAGACTCATTTAATAGTTTTCAAAACATCTCGATTCCATTTTAAATTTGAAACATTTTTAACACAATTTGGAAATCCTTTCTTTAAAATGAAAGCTATTATTATTTGAAAACAAGTAGTTTTCGTTTCGGAGAAATTCGATCTCATTTATACAAGTTAAATCTTTGGGTTAATTCAAATTCCAAAAAGAACAATACTTTAAAAATGGTTTGACTCATATGTATAACTAGTATAATATCGTCAATCTCTAGTTTCAAATCATAAAATTCAATTTCAAATCTTGAATCTAAGTTTAAATCAAATTATTTAAATTCCAAAACTTAATCAAGTAATTTTAGAAAAAAAAATTATCTTGAAATTTCATTCCAAAAGCTTTTCACATTTATTCCGATTCCATTTCCAAAACTTTTGAATTAAAATATTCAAATTTAAAACTATTTCAAACATCTTTGACTTAACCGATTTCCTCGTGAAATCCAGAATTGTGTGTGTGTGGTGTGGTCCAGGGATTTAACACAATAGTGCAACAACATTCAACCATTACAGATTAAAACACAGAAAAATAGTTGATAAGCGATATAACTATTATGCTATCGCTCATTCACGGATTCACAGATAACATACAGATTTATCATCAAATAAATGAATAAATTATACATAACACAATCTACAGAACAAAATATCACAAATCAGATAGGGCAGTAAATTCAAGGCATCTCATATAATACAATCATTCATAAGTAAGGTCAAGAATTCAATAAACATTTATAAGTAGGATTAATTAATCGTTTAATCCTAATTAATTCAATTTATTCCCAAGTAAATTTATTACTTACAAATTAATTATCAAATTCTAATTGATTAATTACAAATCATTTGATATAAATTTATTTATCAAACACTTTAATAAGTAAGGTTACTCTTAATTCATCACATTAATTTAATTAACCTTTAAGTAAATTAATTACTTTAATAATTTAATTATTCTCAAATTAATTACCAAATCAATTTATCACATTATCCTTAAATTTATTATTGCTTAATCACTTGATACATCAACTTTAATCATTGATTAATATTTTATTAAAAATCCTTAATTTACAAATTTATTATTCCTTAATAAATTAATTTAAACCTTTAATTACTTATTTAATTAGTCCAATTCATCAATTAATTAAATAATAAATTATCCATCTTGATTAACATAATTTAATGAATTTCAAATCGTAAAATCTTCCTTGACTTTAAGATAAACCTCATTCTTATAAATGATTACATTTTTATTATAAAAGGGGTTTTAAAACAATTTCCATTTCAAGTTTACTTTTAAATTTCAACTTTATCCAAGTAAAAAAAACAATTCAAAAATCCTTTTAAATTCTCATTTTAAAGAAATACTCATTTTAAAAAGAAGTTTAGAAGATTTTGAAACCAATTTCCTTTCATTTAAAAAAAACTAGAATACATATTTAAAACTGCAACTCACATACCCGAGCCTAACCCTCAGGCAACTCGACCTATCTCTCGAGTCACTCACAAGCCCTCACGAACCCAGCTCCTTCGAGTCACTCACGCTAAAAACTCGAGCAACGTCCCGAGCTTCCTTCTTCTTCCCCAAAGACGCAACCCACAGCCAATACCCAAAACCCAAACGTGCACGTGCACGTGTACAACGTCGGCCATCACCACCAGTCTTCGCCACCTCCTCCAACGCATCAAACATCATCGCGGCAACACACTTCGACCATCACACTATCACCATCGGTCAGAAATCGAAATTCGAACAGAAAGTCAAAACCTGGAAACCAAAAAGAACAGGTGCTCCTCAAACCTGTCACGGCGTCGTTCTCCGAGCTCCTCCGACCAAAGGTCACGAAATTCCGGCCATGGCCTCGCCTACCACCCCGCTACCATCCACCAAAGCCCATCACACTCGATCCATCAATGGAAACGAACGAATCCAAGAACGAACCCTCGTCAAAACTAGGGTTAAAATTTTCAAACACAAGCCGCTATCGCCACCGTGGCCGTGGCCATCTACGACAATTTTTCCAGTCACCCCCATAAGGACCTCCACCACCTCACATAACCCCGACCACCCTTGACCTCGCGATCACCGTAAATACTCGAACACAAGTTTTCTAGACAAACTCAATGTAACGACCTGCAAATCCATACCCCTTGAGTTCACACTATTCTACAACAATCAACTCAAGTTGTACAGAAATACGAACCATTTTAGGTTAAAGAAGAAGAGGTAGAAGAAGAAAATAGAAAACAACAACATAATCTAACCATCGCAGCAGAATAAAATATAATAGATAATAAATAATCTTTACTCAAAATCAAATATCTCTGTTTATATATTACATCATCAGAGTACATCAATCATAACTCAACATCAATATCATACAATGGATACACAATAACTCATGATACACAACAACTCAAACAACGGAATATATATATATATAACAAGTATGAATGTACGTATCGTCATCTTGCCTGTCTCCTGAGCTCCACAGCATCATAACCTGTATCCTATAATACTCGGTCTGACCCGAGCATTACAGTTAAATAACACCCGAGTCAGTCTGAAATACCAGCGTGAGAAAATCACACCCAATTGATTATTAAAGTTTCAAAAATCCTTTGAAAACAAAAGCATCTCGTAAGACCACGCCACAAATAAACATGTCGGGTTTTTACCTTACGATAGCTAAAACAATTTTTATAGAAATCCTCTGGTATTATAATAGGGTCTATATACAAATACTTATAAAATAGCCGAAATTGTTACATGATTAAATTCCAGCTACTAGCCACAGAGTGGGTAATACAAACAAAACTCGTACAAGGCTCGTAGGGAGAATGGATTTCCAACTAATGGCTAGGCACTGGGGTACCGCCTGTCACAGTACGGGGCCTAGATCACCGTACCGAGGAGTACGCCCGCTCCCCTGCAACACAAGGCCGGAGCCATCCCTTACTGGACAGTCCCGAGTGAGATCACCCTGCGGTTGGGATCAGCAACCGCACCACTAAGCCTAAATAATAAGAGACATCGAGACTGGACTGACCTCACCCTGCTTGGGTGCTACCCACCTAGCCTTGCTGCATATCCCCTGATTTTCAGTCATTCCCTTTTGATGAGGCTTGAGGCTAAGCGTTACCTTTTTAGAATATATCCCTTAGAATGCCCATCGTCCACCTGACGATGTTTCACAAGTATTCATCCATACAAGTCCGTCGCCGGTTCGAACGGAACCGAAGGCACTATTCCTACTACATCCATTTTGAAAATATCCTCAGGATTAGTAACGACTAGCCCTTGCACTTCACTGCTCCATCTTCGAATCCAAAATCATTTTCACGAATCGTACAAACCGGATCGAAGTGGTTTTCGAAAAATAAATCTCGATCCCGGTCTCTTCGAAACGATCAACGTATTTATCCAATATTGATAGTCGGTTATTTAACTATCAATTAATATTCAGAAATAACCATCAAACAATAAATAATTTTCCAAATTATTTATTAACCTCTCAATATCTTCACAAGATATATTTCTATTTCCAAACCTTTGAAAACTGTTTCAAAACCATTTTTCCTTACAGAATAATCTTTCCCAATTTTTCTATCTCTTCTGAAATCACCAAGCACAAAACTAGATTTCTAAAATAATTTAAAACACTTTACTTTGAAATATATTTTAAAACATTTATTTTAAAACTACTTCAATGATTTGTAAGAAAATACATACTATATGAATATTTGAAAATAAGGTTACTAAATAAAATATAAACTAGATTTTCATTTTTAAAAATGAAATACTATGTCACTCTTTAACTAATTATTGTTATAATAGATTAAAAGGAAATACTTTCGTTAGAATTTAAATATTTAGAAATTGTAAATTTTTCAAAACATACTTCTTAAAACAACTTTAAACTTTTAATTTATATTTAAAAAATTATTTTGAAACATACTTGGTTATTCAGAGAGAAATTTCCAATCTCAATCACTTAGATCAATTTTCCAAATTTATTCCTAAGTTATTCCATTTGAAATAAATTTCTTTACTTATTAGTTTATTTCGAAATTCATTAATTATGACTTTATTGTTATCTCAATTTGATTTTTAAATCCTTTAGCTGAAATATACAAATTTCGGGTTATTCCCAATTTCTTCTTTATTCTTCTTAAATAATTTAAATCCTAAATTCAAAATAAATGCTTTGTTCTTTAAACAAAAACATTGAAGTTTAAGTTTCATTAACTTTCTGTTTATTTAAATTTTCCTTACCTATTCAAAATTTATTTTTTAAAATTTAGAGTCACTTTATTTTCTTCCCAGTTCATTTATAAATTTATTCAACTTTTCTATAATTATTTACTTACAATTTCACTTCTTTTATTTCCATTTCCAAACTCTAATTATATATTTGGTAATTCATTATTGCCCGATCACAACAATCAAGCCATAGCATTCAATACTTTCACATATTTCACTACAGGAAAAAAATTAAATAAAGTTGAGGGGTCCAGTTGGATCCCTCCAACCTGTTCTCCCTGCATCCCAGACGTTAGCACAATATAAAATGCTAATTCCAATTACATATACCACACTACAGCACATGAGTCAATTCGACCAGTTCAAACAATTATTTAAATTTAATCGTGTAAATTTAAATTAACTGAGTGGGATTAACTCACCTTATTTCCGTTTACAGTCCACTTCAACTTTGCCTTGGATTCATTTTTTTTCTCTTCGACCTTGTATATAAATATTTTATAGTCTATTAATTATTTGAATAAATCAAACTGTAAATTTTTATTTTAAATAAATCTAATTAACCAGAAATTTAAATCCAACTAGTTTCCGTTTAAATAAATTACCTTTACTAATTTAAAACTATTTAGATTCAACTAAACAAATAAGTCATCTCCATCTACAAATGGAATAGGTATATTTACTTTATATTATATCTTTAAGTGGTTACAAAATAATCAATACCATTTAAAATTAAACATATCCTCGGTTATAACTTCTGTTTTCTGTAAATCATTTTCAAAATTTTCCTTTATTCCTCTAGCTAACAAATTCGTAGATTTAGTATATAGGTTTAAGTTGTACCTTACTGCGTACGTGCTGACAACGCGAGGCCTCAAATTCCACGCACGCAACGCCCTTGATGTCCCGCCACCACATTCAGCGACCACACCCCATATTCGTCTTCACTCGCGAGGAGCTCGAACTCGCTAAGATCGCGACTGGCCTCTCAATGCTGCCCAAAATTCGAATTACACGAAACCCTAGTCGGCATCGTCGCGCTCGAGATATGAGTCTCCTCGTCATTCAACACGTGCCACTGAAGTCGCGCGACTTCGACCGTGAATGCAAGCTCGACCCAACCCTAACTCCATTTACGAAATCGAATCGCGAGCAGGATGAAAAGCTCGATCCCCTCTTCTTTTTACTGAGGGTTTTGATTTGGAGGAATTTTAGGCTTCGGCACTTTTTGTTTGTTTTTTTTATACGAAGGTGGAGAGGAGGAGTGGGGTTTGATTTGGAGCAGATAGCGAAAAGAAGATGGTGATTTTACTTTCGGCTATTAATTTTTTTGTAGATCTGTGTTTTGATTTCTTCTTGCTATATGAATTTCTTTCGTACGGTAATGAAACAAGGGGAAAAGAAAAGAACGGGTACGAAGGAGACAAGGGTAGCAGAATGTACGTATTGTCGAGTAAGGAAAATAAATATATTTTATTTAAATTTAAATTTGTTTCAAAACAAAGTTCAACTTGTTTATAAATCGTGTACCCACACAACAGCTCCAATTACTACAAAAATTGAAATGCGATAGTAAAACAATATTACGGACTCACTGAAACTGGTTTCATTGAATTCCGAGACAGTGCCTCGGAAGGCTATTTTTTTTTAAAAATCAATTTAAAATACAAAATTTTAAAACTGAACAAACCACTGTTAATTTAAATTTTACAAATTCTATTACCCTCGTTACTATCAATATAAATTTTACAAGCCTTCAAATTATATTCAACAGGTTTAAAATTCGAGATTCAACAATTTACTCAACTTCTAATAATTAAATTTTATTATTTAATTATCAAACAAATAATGATATTTGTAATTCAATGGTTTAATTATCAAATAATTGATGATATTTGAATTCGAGTTAAAATTTAACATTTAAATATTCAAAATCAATTGAATATTCCAATTTCAATTGCTCAAAAATTTCGAGTCGTCACACTCAAATTCCTCTCAAATCTTAGTTACAAAAATCTAAATCTTCGTTTTAAAAAATCATGGTAAAATGTAAGCATTCAGGCTGTGTTTCTGAATTCATGTTTTAAGGGGTTTGAATTTTGGCAAAAATTCAAGTGTGCTCAGTTCTTTGTTTTCCAGAGGCAAGCCAATAGAGTTTAACTTAAATAATTTTTTTTAAAAACTAGTTTGTGATCAAACGAACATCTTTTGTTTTGATCCTGAGTCTAAATGTTTAATAGATTAAGTAGAAATGGATTTTCAAATCAGTCTTTTTTTTGAAAACTCCAAACAGAGAACAGAGAAGAGTAACAGCCTGTACACATAGGCTTCCAATATTCACAGGCATATATATATATATATATATATATATATATATATATATATATATATATAAAATTTAAGCACACTCACCCACATACATAAATGAAATCAAAATTTCACTTTTTAAATTTGTTTTTAGAGTGAGGTTACTCACCTTCCAGATCATGTTGACTCCTGGAGTTTACAAGTTGAAGTCTGGGTTATCTTAAGCTTTTGTTTTGTTTTTAAATGAATCGAACCTATGAAATGATTTATAAAAGAAACCCAAATGTGCAGCAGCTGTACCACTACTGATCACAAAGATTTTGGTTGTACTGAGATGTTATATTTTTTTTTTTTGTTTATACCCTTGGCCAAAGACTTTTCTAGCTTTGGTGACTGATAGGCATCTATATTATATGCTAAGATGTCTTGCATTAATTACTTGTACAATATATATACACTTCCCTCCTTTATTCTAGTTGTAGAAAGTATGTGAAGGTATGGTTTTGATTATTTTGTATCTTATTTATTTTGGTTTCACACTTGAACATTCTTTGATGTCTTGTATTTTGTTTGTATTTCCTTGCTTTGCTGGTGTTATGTTTATATTTTTTTTTTGGTCATATACTTTGAAATCTAATTAAGTTCTTTTATTATTATATTGTTAGATTTTATTTTGTTGTTAAATCTTATCTAATTTATTTACTTTATAGTTATCTTATATCTATATATATATATATATATATATATATATATATATATATATATATATATATATATTTATTCCCAATTTAACATCTATTATCATTTAACTCTAATACAAATTATTTCATTTTTTTGAAATTCGAATTGACATCAATTTTAAATATTTTATTTATCTGGTATCTAAAGTACATATATATATATATATATTATTTTTTATAATTTAATATAGAATTTATTTGAATCGGGGAAACTCGCATCACTTTATTAATTAATTTCACAAAATTTTCATTTAAAAACTAAATTAATTAGCAATTTAAATTCATAAAAATCTGGGTCTTTACAACCATTGAATTTCTCTAGTCGAGAGCTTCAACATATAGTTTCTTGAGAATTTTCTGAGGCCTTTGAATTTTTGACTTTGGATCTGATTTGAATTTGGATCTAGAGTTTGCATCCATTGAGGAAGAGGGAGAGCCGATGAAATGAACGAACAAACAAATGAGAATAGAGGGAGGCTTAGGTTTATAACTAGATTTATATAGGTAGGTTATAAATAGAAAAGATGGATCCGATAAACAAACGTGCTGAACGATAATTGGCCCAAAAAGCCCGTTCTGACCCCGGAATAAAATTGGTTAAACCCATATATCCTAATAGGTGTTTTAAAATATTCTGAAAGCGATGGAAAAAGATTCACGTTCAAATTCGATCGTATGAAGAAGTTATGATGAAAACAATATTTCCAAATTGATTTTCAAATTGATTTCAATTAAATAGATTTCAAGGCGTTTCGCGTTCGTATGATCAAATGACAAGTCCGATCGCTACGAAACTTGAAACCCTACAATAATTCCTGATATGGATCCGATGAACTGGTTTCGTCGGAATCCGAGTCCGTGACCAAAATAGCTATTTTTATATTAATTAAATAAATTAAGAATTAGTAAATAAATCCAATTTTTTATATTTCAGTTTTAGAATTGGAAATTTTATCACACAATAATTCTCAAACATTTAAAATGATTTAACAATTTTTAAATGTCAATTTATTAAAGATTAAATCAATAAAAATTTCCAATTTCATAAAATTTTAAAATTGTGGATAAATCTCCAAAATTCCCCTTTTTATTGAATTACCCTATATTTATTCCATTCATAAATTTCAAATATAAGGGTTTACCATTGGATTTAAACTTATCACATAAATATTTCTAGTTTTCAACTTAATTTTAAAATTAAAGTAATAATTACACATTTGATTTTTATTCATTTGCAATAAATCCAACTATTATAAATTAAATAAATCAACTCACTATTAAAATTCACATTCTATAATTCATAATCTTTATCACCTTGATTCACTTATAACATTTAAAATTCCTTAAACAATTTCCTATCTCAAATCTTAAATGTAAATTATTTCACCAATTATAGTAATTATTTCAATTTCTTAAAAAAATCTATTTATTACGCTTTAATCCAATTTATTTAAATAAGTTTCCAATTAAATGGATTAGACTCAATTCCAACTTTTCACTTACACTTAAGTTTAGGTTAAAATTAATTTATAACGTATTACTTCCCTAGTTATTACATTACAACTTCCTGTGTTGATTTCACAATCAATCACAATAATTAAAGTAACGCTTAATAAATACGACCCTATAATTTCTCAACTTTTAAACGAACGTTATTTCACTTCCCATTAGTGTAACATTCATATATTTTATTATCACTTATTACAAATTCTAATTCCATTAACAAATAAGTAGGTAATTAATAATATACGTTAAATTTTTTGAATTAATCTCTATTCATTATTATTGACTTTAATTTAGCATTAATTACCTTGCATTAACATTGTTACTTAAAATCCCTATCCAATTTCAATTAATATTCTAATGAATACATTTAATTTTTTTCCGTTATGTTATTAATTACATCTAATTATCTTTATTGGTAAATGAGTGAATTTACTAGTAACCCACTATTATAACCTTTAATATACTTGTATATTTTTACTCTTCACAACCAACTACTACCTATCATATTATCTCGCCCATAGATACAATAATTTCAATTTTTCTTATTATTATATTCCATTTACTAAGTCATAACATTTTAATTAATTTATTACATTGAAATGTTCATTCAAGTTTATTAATTATTACTTGCAATAACGTATCCTTAATTAAAATCAATTACTGCAACAATGTGTCTTTACATTAACTAAATCAATGCCTACCCTATATTTTCCATATTCAAATTATATCCAGGTATAAAACTTACGCTATTTCGTTAATTGAAATTTATTCAAATTGCTAGCAAATTGGTTTTAAGTCACCATTTATATAATTTAATTTAGCGTTCATTACAATATTTGTTTATAAATTTTTATTTCTACAAAACTTAGTTATAAAACTCATTAATTTAACCAAATTAAATCCACGAAATTTACGGATCGTTACACTCTCCCCCACTCAAAACTTTTCGTCCCCGAAAAGGAAAAAGAAGGGAGAAGGAAGAATCAAATAAACAATGCATCCTATTTAAATATTAACTTATAAATAATAATTTACAAAAGTTATTACTTTATATAAAATATACCCATTTTATAATCATTATATCCTTTTTATATTTAAATAAATAAAGTTTGGAAAAATATTCCAAATAATTTCTAAGTCCGAAATTTTACGAAAAATTTCGGCAGAGTCTCCTTTGTACGGAGAGACTCGGGAGAAAATATAATATCAAAATATAATAATTATTTTACATATATTATCCTAAATATAATATCCCAACCCGGGAAAATATATAAAATAGCGCTATAAACCGTAATCCGAAACGTACCTATCTGTCGGGCAATTTATGCTTAATTTATAAAACCAAAACCAGTAGCAATTGCTTCCATAACCTGCATTTTACTTATATAATCCAAAAGGTTAACAATTTATATAAAGTGAAATATTTATGTGGTTCCAATCACTAACTACAAATCAATACAACAGCCATCCATTTCAACACATCATACACAACAAATAGTTTTACGGGTTCAAAACTTTTAAATTATACGGAATGAAGAATAAGCTACTAGCGCATCATTTACTCAACAGTCTTAGATAAATCTAAATAGATTATTCATTCACCCAAACCCAATTTTAAAGTATCTTACCCAACAACCATAACCAACGACAACAATTCGAATCAACTTTGCTTATTATTAATTTTATTTCATACATTAGTTGTTTAATTTCCTTTCTTTTCATTCATTTCAGTGATTTTTCTTCATTTATATAATTGTTTACCTTTTTTTCATTTATTTCTTCCTATTTTATTTATAAATAACTTCAACCCATTTACTTAAGTTTACAATTTCTCTTTATTATATTACATTCATTTATAATTGCATGACCTCATCTATTTATTACTTAAGTTTATAATCATCTATATGTCATGCTTACCTTTTATTATATTTACTTGGTAAAATTTCAATTATAACTTAAGTTTATAGCATTAAATTCTCATTTAATAGCGACTTCATTGAATACTTTCATTATTTCAAAATTTCTACTGGTATAGTATTCTATTACAATATCCTATTAAACATTTCAACTTTTAATATTTGGTAAGTTATATATGTTATTTAAGGGTGTAATTGAAAGTTATACAAGTTTCTCATTTCTTTTAATTAATTCATTGTTCAATAAATCTTTACCTTTTGTCTTATAAGTTACCATTTCAACTTCCTTTTTATTTCCTTTATAACTTAGCCTTGAATCTCTTACCTAAATTAAAGGTTTCAATTTATTAATCACTTACCATTTATTTCACTATAATAATTGAAATAATTAATTAACGGAAATTTGAGAATTTAATACCGGGTTAAATTTCAAATTATTTTAAAATAATAGATAAATATATTCTTACAACTTATATATCTCTAATTATATTTAAAAAAAAATCAAAATTTATATATTTTTCAAAAATGAATCTGTAGTAGAACTACTACAATGGCCTTCCCCCTTCGAAACTCGAAAATGAAAGTCGATGATGCGACCGCCATCACCGAAATTATTTTCCAACGACAGAGAGGAAAGTACAAAACTTATTTCTCCAAAATCTTCTTTAAAACAATTCTTCCGAATTATAATAAATATTTATATCAGAATGTACTTATAAACAATATTATTATATTCCAAAATTTATTCGAAAAAATCAAAACCCCGGATTTTAAGTTCTAAATTTCCAAATTTCATTTATTTTACTTCTCAATCTTATTTCTATTATTATTTATACACTTTATTACCTAACAACAATCTATTGCAGCCAAATATAGATATCATTTGAAAATTCATTTTATATATAGAAAATATAATAGGCAAAATTATTTCATTCACCTATATTAAAATAAATATTATGTCGGTCTGTCCTATTAAGTGTTTAGAAATCCCTATTGATGTCATAGCATCCCATGCACCAACCGGAATTTATAAATACAAAATGGAACAGATTAACACAATATTAAAACCTTTTTATAACACTAACAAATACACTCTCTCATATATATACACTCAGCGACTCCCATAGGGTTCTATTACCTCATTAGTAAAGAGTCAAACCCCACAAAGCAATGGTTTATCGCTAAACCAAAGCTCTGATACCAGATGTAACATCCCGCCTTTTTGCACACTTTAAATCGACACACGTGCCAATTCAAACCATATGGAAGGGTAGATTGTTATGGGGTAAAGAAGAAAAACGAGAAAGAAATAAAACAAAACAGAATTTCACAGCGGAAGGATAAAATATAATAATAAATATACAGTTCATAAAACTGTTTACAAAACATTTGATTCTCCTTTATACAATAAATATCAGTGTTCACATACCAATAATATCAATGCAGTGGAATTAAATAGTGCAGTGGAATAATATAGTAGATAGTAATACTACAAATCTTCGTCTTCGTCCTCCAGAATAAAATCTTCAAATCCTGAAACGCTCGGACTGACCCGGGCGAATTGAAAGGACAAAACACTCGAATCAGAACTAAAAGATCATATGTAAGTTAAATTAATAGAAAAATATGAGTGCAGTAACTCAAAAGATGCTCGGGATTCACATCTCTTAAGGATCCGTTAAACTATTTACTATGTAGTATATTTCTCTATTATAATAGTGTCTAATTGTAAAATAAACTTACTTTTGAATAGCATTAAGGGGTTACCCATATAGCCCTTAACAGAAATAATGCCAATAGTCTATACAGTACCGTAATACCTCATGATCGGGAGGCTACCAGAGGATACTCCATAGGTACGACACAAATAGAAACTCGTAGTAAAGGCTCGGTATGGTAGGTGACACAGCACAACTAGGCTATGCTAGGGTAGATATACCAATTACGCATCTGGGCTGGTGAAAACGCGCAGCGCGCAGTTACCGCCCACCTCGAACAAACTCCCCCAAAATCAAAAATAAAGGTGGCCACCGAATCAATCCAAAGTCAAAGTATAGTATCGAAGAGGAGTGTCCGATCAGAGGAATGACCTCGTTGGCCCAAGAATCGCTCCTGTTTTAGCCACCTTATGCCAACTCACGGGAGTCGGGTCAACGTATTTACCTCAAAGGAAACGCCGCCACCATCCTACTTTGTTCTGGAATCTCCACCTCGTACACGGTTGTTAAAGTGGTTTTCGGAGTTGGTAGAGAGTATGACAACTTCCGATCTCGGTCTTTTCAACAACCAAACGTTATTATAACACCGCAGTCTTTAAAAATAGTTTGTACTTTAAAAACCAGAATATAATTTACCATTTCAAACCCATAAATACGATATCAATTCCATTTCCAAAACAAACTCATTTTGATATTATTTTTGTAAAACCTAAATCAATGATATCATTTTATTTCAAATATATTTCTTTTCCAAATCATACTGCTTTAAATTTTCTAATATCTGGAAACAAAACATTTAAATTATAACTTTCAAAACACAATACTTCTAAATTCATAGCTTTAAAAGCATAATTTCTAAAACTTGAATAGTTTGGATATCCAACAGTATATAGAATAAAATGGTTTAAATTTAGATTTACTTTGTAAAGTAAAATAATTTCCATGACTTTACAAATCTATTATTTAGATAAAGTCTAAACCATACATTTAAATTTCACCTTCAGTTTCCAAAACCACTTCAATTTCAATATATATCAAATTTGAGTATTAATAAATTTCAAAGCTAAGGTTGGAATTTTATTCTTTCAACAAATTCACCGTTCAATTATTTAGCCTTGAACATTTGCATGATAAATCCATAATCATTTATATAAAACTCAAATTTCCTGTAACTAAATATTTCCTTCCATTTATTTATACGAGAAATATTCGTTTAATTTATCTTGAAATAAAATTTCAGTTATAAATATCATACCTATAAAATTTCCAAGCTTTCATAAGTTTTACATCAACTTATGGAGTTAAATTTTTAAATAAGCTCAATTCCAAATAAATTTCAATTTAACTTCCAATCTTAATTGATTTGAATCATTTAAAAATCTATATATACATAAGATCTTAAACCTGTATTTAAACTTATAATATAAATGATCAAACTCCATTTTTCTATCTTATTCATTTTTATTTAACAGATTATACATAGCTTAAATTCAAAATTTTAACTATATATATATATAAAATAATATTTATATAATGTCAAAATTTAATATTCATTAAACCGTATCTATCCAAACCATAAAAATCATTTCAAAAATAATTTTATATATATACTGCGGTGCCTGTATATAATTTTCTATCCTATGGTCAAGTGATACGGATATTTATCATTTCAATCCGCAATTAAAAATAAAAATGCGGTTGTATATCATTTCAAACTACAATCCCGAATGAAATGAAAATGCATAATAACTTGCCGTTTATATAAGATAGAACACATCATCTATTCACCCAATATCAGTCATCAACAAATTTATTTCAATCGTCATCAATTTAAACAAACATTAATATATAGCATATAAAAATAACAGATATCAACGAACAGTTTATATTCAATAGTAAATTAATAATTGTTAAATTGAAAGTTTATATGCAAAATAAATAAATTTAATTGTCTATTTATATGCAATAATAAAATTAAATAACAATTTAATTTTAAATGAATGCAATCTAACTGAGATGATGAATAAAATATGCCAAACAGTCATAAATGAATTTCTACCCATATCACAAATCCATTTAACAAACATAATAAAATTTAGAAGTTGTGAGTGGGTTAAAACACTCACCTTTTGAATTTAAATTGAACAAAAATTCAATTTAAACCCAAAAATTTGACAATCTCCAAATTCGTCCAAACTAGCCTCAAAGTGTCCGGAATTCCAATGTGAACCTAGCGGAGAAAACCATGTTTGAATTGGATCACGTACGTGAAAGACTTAGCGATAAAACGATTTGAAATTTGAAAATTAGAATAAATAAATAAATAACAAAACTCATCCTCACCAAATACTCTTTCCACGTCACCCTCACCTTCACTAAACAAGCCGAAACCCTTTCACACTTCAGGAAACGCGCCGCCACCGCTATCATCACCCTACGCGTCGACGCTCGGCCCTAAGGCCGACCGCGGCCTCTCTACAGGATGCGCCGACCTCCCCTCGTCACAAGCTCCAACCCCCGAGTGCCCACGGCCATCTTCGATCGAGGAGAACCACCGACCTCCGCCCCTAAAAAAAACCCTAATCGAATTAATTCGCCAAATCCCACCGTTAACAGGCCACGCGAACAGTCCCGATGCATGCCGCTCGACGATCTCTCCAACACCATGCCAACGGATCTTCGATCGGTCGTCGTTCATTTCACCGCGATGAACGACCGTAACTAATTCAACACTTTTTGGGCAAACGGTTGACCGATTCGAAAAACGAACCGCACCATTGAATTACTCTAGTCGAGAGCTTCAACATATATTTTTTTGAGAATTTTCTGAGGACTTGGAATTTTTGACTTTGGATCTGATTTGAATTTGGATCTAGAGTTTGCATCCATTGAGGAAGAGGGAGAGCTGATGAAATGAACACACAAACAAATGAGAATAGATGGAGGTTAGGGCTTATAACTGGATTTATATAGGTAGGTTTGAAATTGAATAGATGGATCCGATAAACAAACGTGCTGAACGATAATTGGCCCAAGAGCCCGTTCTGACCCCGGAACGAAATTGGTTAAACCCATATATCCAAATAGGTGTTTTAAAATATTCTGAACGCAATGGAAAAAGTTTCACGTCCAAATTCGATCGTATGAAGAAGTTATGCTGAAAACAATATTTCCAAATTGATTTTCAAATTGATTTCAATTAAATCGATTTCAAGGCGTTTCGCGTTCATATGATCAAATGACAAGTCCGATCGCTGCGAATCTTGAAACCCTACAATAATTCACTGATATAGATCGGATGAACTGGTTTCGTCGGAATCTGAGTCCGTGACAAAAATAGCTATTTTTATATTAATTAAACAAATTAAGAATTAGTAAATAAATCCAATTTTTTATATTTCAGTTTTAGAATTGGAAATTTTATCACTCAATAATTCTCAAACATTTAAAATGATTTAACAATTTTTAAATGTCAATTTATTAAAGATTAAATCAATAAAAAATTTCCAATTTCATAAAATTTTAAAATTGTGGATAAATCTCCAAAATTCCCCTTTTTATTGAATTACCCTATATTTATTCCATTCATAAATTTCAAATATAAGGGTTTACCATTGGATTTAAACTTATCACATAAATATTTCCAGTTTTCAACTTAATTTTTAAATTAACGTAATAATTACACATTTGATTTTTATTCATTTGCAATAAATCCAACTATTATAAATTAAATAAATTAACTCACTATTGAAATTCACATTCTATAATTCATAATCTTTATCACCTTGATTCACTTATAACATTTAAAATTCCTTAAACAATTTCCTATCTCAAATCTTAAATGTAAATTATTTTACCAATTATAGTAATTATTTCAATTTCTTAAAAAAAATCTATTTGTTACGCTTTAATCCAATTTATTTAAATAAGTTTCCAATTAAATGGATTAGACTCAATTCCAACTTTTTACTTACACTTAAGTTTAGGTTAAAATTAATTTATAACGTATTACTTCCCTAGTTATTACTTTACGACTTCCCGTATTGATTTCACAATTAATCACAATTATTAAAGTAATGTTTAATAAATACGACCCTATAATTTCTTAACTTTTAAACGAACGTTATTTCACTTTCCATTAGTGTAACATTCATTTCTTTTATTATCACTTATTACAAATTCTAATTCCATTAACAAATAAGCAGGTAATTAATAATATACGTTACAAATTTTGAATTAATCACTATTCATTATTATTGACTTTAATTTAGCATTAATTACCTTGCATTAACATTGTTACTTAAAATCCCTATCCAATTGCAATTAATATTCTAATGAATACATTTAATATTTTTCGGTTATGTTATTAATTACATCTAATTACCTTTATTGGTAAATGAGTGAATTTACTAATAATCCACTATTATAACCTTTAATATACTTGTATATTTACTCTTCACAACCAACTACTACCTATCATATTATCTAGGCCATAGATACAATAATTTCAATTGTTCTTATTATTATATTCCATTTACTAAGTCATAACATTTTAATTAATTTATTACATTGAAATGTTCATTCAAGTATATTAATTATTACTTGTAATAACGTATCCTTAATTAAAATCAATTACTGTAACAATGTGTCTTTATATTAACTAATTCAATGCCTACCCTATATTTTCCATATTCAAATGATATCCAGGTATAATACTTACGCTATTTCGTTAATTGAAATTTATTCAAATTGCTAGTAAATAGGTTTTAAGTCACCATTTATATAATTTAATTTAGCGTTCATTACAATATTTGTTTATAAAGTTTTTGTTTCTACTAAACTTAATTACAAAACTCACTAATTCAACCAAATTAAATCCACAAAATTTACGGGTCGTTACATAGGCTCTCCTTTCCACACTTCTTCAGGGATCTTTATATCTATGGCAGTGGAAGGTGTGCAGTTGATGAGGAAAGCAGCCATAGATAAAGCTTCAACCCAAAATCCATTCTTCAATTTAGCAGTCAGTCTGAGGCATCTTGTTCTCTCCAATAATGACCATTTTATCCTTTCTGCAACTCCATTAGACCGAGGGTCGCCTGGTGTAGTGTAATGCCTCTTAATGCTTCAGATTCACAATAATCGATGAATTTTTGTGAAACAAACTCACCGCCATTATCTGAACGGACAACTTTCAACTTCTTCCCTAACTGCTTCTCAACCATAAATTTCCACTTTCGAAACCTGGCATGGTTTCACTCTTTGACTGAAGAAAGTATACCCATACTTTATAAGAGAAATCATCTATAAATGAAACGAAATACCTGGCTCCACCTAAAGACTAACAAGGGGAGGGACCCCAAATATCTGAAACGATCCATAATTTTCGATAAATTAAATTTGTTAATTTATTATGATTTTGGTAAATAAATTAAGTAAAAATAAAAACTTTGAAATTTAGTAATGAAATGAATGCTAAATTGAAATGCAACCATGGAAATTAAAACTAAGTATTAATAGCTGAAATGAAATTAAAATTAATTGAAGTAATGTACATTGTTATACTTAGCTATAAATTAATGTAAGAAAACTAACGCAAACATTAAAATTTATAAGTGGAATAATATGTAATGAATGACTAGTGAATAAAGATTGGGTATATAAGAATGGTAATATTTGTTGCGAACAATGAATTCATTAATGTGAATCAAAGTAATAGTAATGGTCGTAAGTTACTATTTAATTGGCCTATTAATTAGTTGTAACTGTTATATTTGAGAATAAAATTTTAATATAAGTAAATAAATGTAAGTATTGTATGAATATATGAATTAATGTATGATTTATGGTAATAGAATGAATTCATATGATGTAAGTAATTATAATAAATAATTGAAATAATAAGCCTAAGTGAAATTTTAAGGCTATGGTAACAATCATCATAAATTACCAGAACATATATAGTCTACCAAATTAATTGGAAATCAATTACATTTAAATGAAAATAAATGTCTCATTAATGTGGGTAAGAACTGTAATTGTAAAGTGTAAATGTGATAAAGCAATGGAAATGCATATTTTATTCATAAGATAATATAAAGGAATGAAGCCTATTTGAATGGATTAACTGAGGTTCTAATTATAACAAATGTATATATTTGACAACTTCAATATATTTGGAAATAATAGTTAATACAAAGGAAAGTTGGAAATTTGAATATGTTAATGGAATCAAATGTGAGACAAGTGTTAACTGTGTTACAGAGTAATAATAGACTCAATTAAGGGGTTGGAATTGAATCTAATCAGTTTAATTGGAATTAATTAAAATTAATTGGATTCAATTTATAATAATGGGATTATTTTAAGTAAACGAAATAAATACTATAATTGGTGAATTAATTAACTTTAAATTGATATGGGAATTGGTTTGAAAGAATTATAAATTACTAAAGTAATCCAAGACGATAAAATTTATAAATTATAGAATTTGAATTTAAATGGTGATTTAATTTATTTAATATTAATTATCTAATTTATTGGAAATAGCCATTTTGGCCATTGACTCGGATTTTGACGAAACTAGTTTCATCAGATCTATAATGGTAAATTATTATAGTATTTCAAGTTTTGTAATGATCGGACTTGTCATTTGATCGTAGGACTCGAAACGCCCAGAAATCAATTAAATTGAAATTAATTGAAATCAATTTGGATTTACTTGATTTTTTCATAACTTCTTCATGCGATGGAATTTGGACTTGAAACCTGTTCCATTGATTTTGAAATATCTAAAAACATCTTTTTTGATATATGGCTTGACCATTTTCGTTCCGAGGTCGAAACAGGCTTTTCGGGCCATCATCATTCAATCAAATCCGGTCCATCTATTCTATTTTCAGCCTTGCCTATATATACCCCGTTATAAGCCCTAACTGTTCCTCATTGTCATTTCTCTGTACGTACAATTCATTCTATTCCTCCTCTTTCTCAATGGCAGATAAACCAAAATTCCAACTGTAATTTCAAATAAAATTTAAAGCCAAAAATTAAATCTCTTCAAACCATATTGAATTATATATGGATTTGAAGCTCTCGATGAGCGCAAGTCAAATATATGATTCAATTTTTGATCTGGGTTTCTGTGTAGCCGGAATTGGCTCGTTTATCCTCGGCCATCCGTTGCATCGTGATCAACTGCGACGGATCATCAAATCGATTATATGGTCGCATAGAGATTTGCGAGTTAATCGCATCAGCGTAGTTTGTTTGGTGGATTGACGGTGGGATTTGCGGCTATAATTCGCCTACGTTTTGCAAACGGTGGCGACGACTGTCTCGGGGAGGGGTCGTGAGTGTCGTGGTCGCGAATGGGGGAGGCTCGTGGTGCTGGGACGTGGTTGGAGTTCGCCTGCGGCGTGTGCGTTGGTGAGGTAGCGGCGGCCGGCGTTGCAACAAGTCGCGTGCATTCTGATGGATGCTAGGGTTCGTGCGTGCTGTGTTGACTGTGTGCGTGAGGGAGAGAGAGGAAGGCACGTGTATTATTATTTTCCATTTTAATTATTGTAATTTATATATTGTTGATCGTTCTAATCATTATAACTTTTACGTACGAGGTCCAATTCATACGCGGTTTTCTCCACTAGGTTCATATTGGGTTTTCAGACATTTTGACGCAGGTTTAGACGGATTCGGAGACTATTCAAATTTTGGGTTTAAATTGGATTTAAATTCAATTTAAATTCAAAAGGTGAGTGTTTTAACCCACTTACAACTTCTAAAATTTCTTATGTGTGTTAAATTAATTTTTGATGCGATTAGAAATTTATTTATGACTGTTTGGCATATTTTTATCATCATTCCAGTTTAATTGAATTTATGGAATTAAATTGCTATTTAATTTATTATTGCATATAAATTGCCAGTTAAATTGTTATTTAATTTATTATTGAATATAAACTACCAGTAAATACCTGTTGTCCATTATCTGTTATATATTAATGTTATTGTTTGAATTGGATGATGATTGTGATAAATGGTTGATGATTGATATTGGATGAATGGATGCTGTATGTTATATTGTTATAAACTACAAGTTGTATGGATTTTTATTTCATTCGGGATTGCGGTTTGAAATGATATGTAACCATAATTTTATTTTAAATTACGGATTAAAATGATAAACATCCGTATCACTTGACCATAGGGTGGAAAATTATATACAGACACCATGGTCTATATATCTAAATACTTTAAAATGTTTTCCATAGTTTTGTAAAGAAATATATGGTTTTATGAGATACTGATTTGAATATTTTATAAATTTTATTTTATATATAGTTAAATTCTTGGTTTTAAGCTATGTATAAAATTGGTTTAAAGTATAAAATAAGTTTAATAATAAAGTTTGATTTTGTTAAGATATAATATGGTTAAATATTTATTTAAATTTTATTTCTGGAGTTTATAATAACTTAATTGAGAATAAGATGGGAAGATAAATATGAAATTGATTTGAAATTTAATAAAATTGAGAATGTAAAGGGTATGATTTTTATAACTTGATTTTGGTTTAGAGTGATATAAATGAATATCAAGTTGATTTAAATGAATATAACAATTTAAATAAATTGAAAGAATATCCAGTTATTTGAAGTTTAAAAGTTTTACTTAAGTGATATTGGATTTTCAAAGTAAACATTTCAAATCTAAATAATAGTAATTGAATTTGATATATATGGAATTATCAAAGAATTAATTTTGAAATGATGGAATATTTAAAGCTTTGAAATATATGGAAATTGAAATGGTTTATTTGGGGGTTCAATTCTGTATTTGGAATTGATTTGTGAAATTAAAGAAGCTATTTTATTATATAAAGTAATCTAATGTTTAAACCATTTTAATTTTGGAAGTTATGTTTCAAAGTTATGGGTTTCAAGGTACTTTGATTTGAAAGTGCTATGATTTTGGAAAAAGGATATATTTGAAATAAAAATGATATTATATTGATTTGGGTCTTTATAAAAATCATATCATATTGATTTGGGTTTTAAAACGGAAATGATATCGTATTTATATGGTTTTGAAATGAATATTATATTCTGGTTTTGAAGTATATACTATTTTGAAAAGACCGCGGTGTTATAATAACGATTGGTTGGCAAAGAGACCGGGATCGGATATGGGCATACTCTCTGTTGATACCGAAAACCACTTTGACAACCGTGTACGCGGTGGAGATTTCAGAATGAAGTAGGATGGTGGCGGCGTTTCCTTTGAGGTATATACGTGGACCCGACTCCCGTGAGTTGGCATAAGGTGGCTAAAACAGGAGCGATTGACGGGCTAAAAAGGTAGCACCTTTTATCGGACACACTCCTTCGATACCGTTCTATTACTTTGTAATTGTTTGGGGCCCTTTTTGATTTTGGGTGTGTGGCTCGAGGAGGGCGGTAGTAGCTGCTAAGCGCTACCACCGGTCCGGAAGAGTAATTGGTATATCTACCCTGGCATTGCCTAGTTGTGCCGTGTCACCTACCCTAGCATGCCTTATACGATTTTGTTTTGTATCATACCTATGGAGTGCCCTCTGACGACGCCTAATACGGGGGAGATTACGGTACTGTATAGGCTATGGGAATATAAAAGTGTGTTAAGGTGGAAAATGTAAAGCCTTAATGCTATTTTCAGTATATTATACTTTACTTTAAACACTATTATAATAGCGTATATTACTACATAGTAAATAGTTTAACGGATCCTTAGGAGATGTGAATCCCGAGCATCTCTTAAGTTACTGCACTCACGTTAGACACTGGATAGGAGATGTCAAATCCCATAAACATCTCTGACGCCGTTCCACTCATATTTTACCGTTGATTTAACTTACATAAGATCTTTTAGTTCTGACTCGAGTGTTTTGTCTTTTCAATTCGCTTAGGTCAGCCTGAGCATTTCAGCGTTTGAAGACCTTACTTCTAGAGGAGGAAGACGAAGATTGAATAGTATTATTTACTATAGTGTTCCACTACATCACATTGTTCCGCTGCATTGTTATTTATTATTCTTTTGTATGTGTAACTCTGATTTTTGTGTTGTATAAGTATAATCAAATGTTTCGTAAAACAGCTTCATGAACTGTTCATTTGATTATTATATTTTGTTGTTCCGCTGCTAGATTCTGTTTTGTTTTTTTCTTATTCACCCCAATGACAATCCACGCTTCTGTATGGTTTGAGTCTGACGTGTGCGGTTTATCGTTGATTTAAAGCATACAAAAAGGCGGGATGTTACATTTGGTGTCAGAGCTTTGGTTTAATGATAAACCTTAGCTTCGTGGCGGTCTAACTCTTTATTAATAGGGTAGTAATACCCTATGATGAGTTGCTGAGTGTATGTATATAAGAGAGCGTATATGTTAGTGCTATAAAAGGTTTTAATATTGTGTTAATTTATTCCGTTTTGTATTTATAAATTCTGGTTGGTGCATATGACACTATGACATCAATAGGGATTTCTAGACACTTAATAGGACAGAGGAACACAATATTTGTTTTGAATATAGGTGAATGAAATAATTTTTCCTATTATATTTTCTATATATAAAATATTTTTTTTATAAAGGTTATATTTGGTTGTAATACATTGGTTGTTAGGTAGTGAAATTTATAAATATTAATTGGAAAAAAGATGGGAAGAAAATAAAATAAATGAAAATTAGAAATTTTAGAACTTGAGTTCCGGGGTTTTCAAAATTTCTTTCAAATGATTTTGGAATATAATAATAATATTATTTAGGAGTACTTTCTGATATAAATATTTCAGTATAATTTGAAAGAATTGCTATAAAGAAATTTTAAAAGGAAATAAGTTTTGTACTCCCCTCTCTGTCGTTGGAAAATAATTTCGGTGATGAGTGCATGCATCGTCGATATTTATTTTCGAGTTTTGAAGTGGGAAGGCCACTGTAGCAGTTTTACTACAGATTTATTTTGATAAACAAATATAAATTTTTAAATTGTTTTAAATATAATTGGATATATAAATTGTAAGTATATACATGTATCTATTTGAAATGATTCGAAATTAAACCTGGTATTAGTTCTTAATTTCTGATAATCAATAGTTCAATTATTGTAGTGAAATGGGTTGTGACTAATTAATAATTGGAACCTTTAATTAAAATAAGAGATTGAATGTTAGGTTATGAATGAAATTACAAGCAAGTTGAAATAGTAATTTATAAGACAAAAGATAAAATTATTGAACATTGAATTAATTAAAAGAAATGGGATAAACTTGTATAACTTTCAATTACATTCTTAAAAAGCATATATATAACTTACCAAAAGATTTCAAAGTTGAAATGTCTGATAAGAAAATGTAATGGAAAATTTACAAGTAAAACTTATGTAATGGAAAGGTTCAATGAATTACTTTTATAAATAGGAATTTGATGTTATGATGGTTGTAAACTTAAGTTAGTATTGAAATGCTACTAATTTAATATAAACGTAAGTATTATAAATAAATGATAATAAACTTAAGTAAACGGTTGAAGCTATTTATAAATAAAATAAGTAGAAAAGTGAATGCAACAAATATATGATTATAGACTAAAGTTAATGCATTGAGATGCTAAGTAAATGAAATTAAGAAATGAATGATTGTAATGCAATATAAAGAAAACTATTTGATATGAATAAATAAAAATGAAAGTTTGCAAGAAATAAATGTGAATTAAAGGATAAACCACTATATGAATAAAAAGGAAATCAAATAACAAAGGTCATGAAATGAAATTGAAAAATTAACTTGATTTATTGTTTGGAATTGTTGTTTGTTTGGTTTATGGTTGTTTGGGCAAGGATACTTTAAATTTGCTTGGATGTATGAATACTCTATTGAGTTTGTCTAAGACTGTTGAGTAAGTGGAATACTTCATAGTTATTTGTCATTCTATGTGATTTAAAGTGTCTTAACCCGAACAAACCAATGGTTTGTCTTGGTTGGATGGTTGATTTGTATTTGATGTGTATGTAGTTGGTTGCAATTGATTGTTGTTATATTGATTTGTGACGCAGCGGATTAATCAAACAAAACTTCAATCGATGAAATGTAGCAATCGGTGAGTTGAAGATACCAAAATGCCCAAGTTCGTTGATCCAAAGATACCGAACTCTAGCTATCTCAAACACGTTGATAGCGCACTATACCGTGTTCAAAGATCTACGATTCTTCGCACGTTGATCTAGCGCACTAGATTCCGTGAATCGGCTTCAACAAACGTGGATTCGAGCGCACTCGAATGACGTAAGTGGAGATAGGAGATTACACTCAACTACCAATTGGTATGAAAGCACAAAGCTAACAAAAGAGAATTTTATTCCAAAATCAACAACCTCAAAATTTACAACACACACGCTATTTATAGTCATTACAACTCAACACAACATACAACACCCAACTCCTAAGTCGGCACCGACTCAACATACACGACTCATCTTGGCCGACTCATCATAAGTCGTTACCGACTCAATCACACGCAACTCCAACCCCTTGCAACAGAACACAAAGCAAACGACTCATGTAAGGTCCGCCTCCGACTCAAGAACAATTCACATGAACGACTCGCGACTCATACTAGGTCGGCAACGACCTACGACTTATGGCACAAAAACACTCAGCGCGACTCAACAGGCCCGCCTCATCACATCCGACTCAAGAAACTGCGACTCACGACTCATCACTTCATGCGACTCAACAGCTTCCAACGACTCAAGCTTACTTGTGGCATATCCCTTCAACCGACTTAATACTGGACGACTCATGGCCTTGCAGTTAGGTCGTATCTTTCCTAAACTTGATTCCTTAGGTCGGTCCCGACTCATGGCCGCCCCAAACTCCTTCCCTGATTTCTTAGGTCGGTCCCGACTCATGGCCGCCCCAAACTCCTTCCCAGTGACTCGTGTCTTTTCTTCCCGTGTCTTGTTGAGTCGTGGTCGATTCAAACTGAGTCGTAGACGACTCAAACTAAGTCGGGGACGACTCAACTCCGAAGTCCATCTTACTCGACCTTTGTTATCTCGGAAACGACTTAGGGCCTCCTCCTTAGCTCGTAACCGACTCATCAAACATGCACGTCTTAAGCTCGTGTACGACCTAATATGGTTTAACTTTTGAATTCCCATATGCCTTGCTGCATCATCCTCCCCTGGTTGAGAAAAATTCGACCTCGAATTTGTAAATTCTTTCTCAACAATCTCATTCCCATGATACGGAATTAAGTGTTTGATGTTAAAAACATCAGAAGTATAAACATCATCTGGTAACTTTAATCGATAAGCATTCTCATTGATTTTCTTCAAAACTTCAACTGGACCAATTTTTCGTGCCTTCAACTTGTTATAAGCACCCACCGGAAAACGATCCTTTGTTAATACTGCATAAACCAAATCACCTTCCTTAATTTCAACATTCCGACGTTTCAAATCTGCAAACTTCTTATATTTCTTATTTGATTTCTCCAATCGTTCCTGAACGATTTTATGACATTCAGTCAGCTCATCAACAAAATCGACAGCTCGTTTAACTGTTCCTTTCGATTGTGGGACTACTGCCAAATCCAACGGCCCCCTGGGTAAATTTGAATAAACAATCTGAAACGGACTGAATCCTGTGCTACGATTTACTGCATGATTATGAGCAAATTCTGCCTGGCATAGCTTCATGTCCCAACTTCTCAAATTATCCTGTACAAGACAACGCAACAAATTCCCCAATGACCTGTTAACAACTTCTGTCTGTCCATCAGTTTGTGGATGATAAGCACTACTAAATTTCAGTTTCGTTCCCACCATCTTCCACAAACTCAGCCAAAAGTGACTCAGAAAACGAGTATCTCGATCAGAAACAATAGATTCTGGTAAACCATGAAGTCGATAAATCTCCTTGAAAAATAACTGCGCTACTCGAACTGCATCTGCTGTCTTCTTGCAAGCAACAAAATGTGCCATCTTCGAAAACCTGTCCACCACAACAAATATCGAATCATTTCCCCTTTGAGTTCTCGGCAAACCCAAAACGAAATCCATGCTGATATCAACCCATGGCTTAGATGGTACTGGTAATGGCATATACAATCCTGCATTCGTCGCTGTTCCTTTTGAAACTTGGCAAATATGACATCGCTCCACGAATCTTTCAACCTCTTTCCTCATCGATGGCCAAAAATAAGATTGTGAAATCAACTGCAAAGTACGATCACGGCCCACATGCCCTTCTTCATGTAATTCCTTCACAATCTTCATCCTCAAACTACAGTCCGGAATACATAAACGATTTCCTTTAAACAGAAAACCATCAACCAACATGAATTCATCGGCAATCCCATCCTTCACTTTTTCAACATATTTCACAAAGTAAGGATCTTCTTCAAGCATCTCTGGCAACATTTCAAACCCCGTCACTTCAATCTTCATTGTCGTTAGTAAATGACTCCTCCTACTCAAAGCATCTGCTACTCGATTCGTCACCCCTGATTTGTGTTTAACGACAAAAGTAAACTGCTGCAAATAAGCAATCCATGACGCATGTCTCGCAGAAATCTTATCTTGCCCCTGTAAATGTTTCAAAGCTTCGTGATCAGTGTACAGAACAAATTCCTTCTGAAATAAGTAATGTCTCCAATGCTTAACCGTCTGAACAACAGCATAAAACTCAACATCGTATGTACTATATCTCATCTTTGCCCCTGACAACTTTTCGCTGAAATAAGCAACTGGCTTCCCATTCTGGCTCAGAACTCCTCCAATACCAACCTTCGAAGCATCAGTATGCAATTCAAACAACAACTGAAAATTAGGTAGAACAAGAATTGGTGCAGACGTCAACAATTCCTTGATCCTTTCAAAGGCAACCCCCGCTTCCTCTGACCACACAAACTGTTTACCCTTCATGCAATCAGTCACTGGAGCCATCACGCTACTGAAGTGTGGTATGAACCTTCGGTAGAATGACGCTAGCCCATGAAAACTTCTCACTTCTGTAATTGTCTTTGGCTGTGGCCAATTCTTGACTGCTTCAACTTTGCTCTGGTCAACTTGAATACCTTTCCCTGAAACAACATAACCCAGGAATAAAACAGTAGGTGTCATAAACACACATTTCTTTGTAGCAGCATAAAATTGTTCTTCACGAAGAATAAGCAACACTTCCCTCAGATGTAGAACATGCTCCTCCGTACTCCTGCTATAAATCAAAATATCATCGAAATACACCACGACGAACTTTCCAATGAATGGTCTAAAAATTTGATTCATCACCCGCATGAATGTACTAGGTGCATTAGACAAACCAAATGGCATAACCAACCATTCGTACAACCCCTCTCTAGTTTTGAAAGCTGTCTTCCATTCGTCTCCAGGTCTGATACGAATTTGATGATAACCACTCTTCAAATCAATTTTCGAGAATATAGTTGCCCCACTCAACTGATCCAACAAATCATCCAACCTCGGCATAGGAAATCTGTAACGAACAGTGATCTTATTCAAAGCTCTACTATCAGTGCACATTCTCCAAGTTCCGTCCTTCTTTGGTACTAACAATGCAGGTACAGCACACGGACTCAAACTTTCCTGAATACGACCCTGTTCAAGTAATTCTTCCACCTGCCTTCGTAACTCCTCATGTTCCTTCGGACTCATTCTGTAATGTGGTCGGTGTGGTAACACTGCTCCGGGAACAAGATCAATCTGATGTTGAATGTCTCTAAGTGGTGGTAACTCCTTCGGTAACTCCTCTGGAAAGACATCTTCAAACTCTTCCAAAACTGGCTTTGCTTCTTCGGGAATCTCAACTTCTTCACTACTCTCTCTCCCAATCAACAAAAACACTTCCGGTTCTTCCTCCACTTCTTTAACAAACTCCTTCAAAGTCAACAGAGTTTTCAATTCTTCAATCTCCTCCAGTTTGTTCTCCTTCTGCTGTTGCTTCTTAGGAACCAAAGTGATTTTAGTACCCTCGAACATGAAACTGTAACTGTTGGCACGACCGTCATGCTGAACTGCTCTATCAAACTGCCATGGTCTGCCCAACAATAAGTGACAAACATCCATATCTACGACATCACACCAGATTTCATCTTTGTACTTCTTTCCGATTGAAAAATTCACACAAGCTCTTCGACACACTTTCACTTCACCTCCTTTCCTTAACCATGCTAGCTTGTATGGTTTAGGATGCTTCTCGGTCTTCAAATTCAACTTCCTAACTGCCTCTGTAGAAATAATATTATCACAACTCCCCGCATCAATAACGAACTTGCAAACTTTCCCCAGAATAGTACATGTCGATTGAAAAATATTGCTTCTCAGCCAACTACAATCCTCCTCTTGCTTAGGTGTCAAACAACTTCTCCTCATCATAAGATTACAACCTTCATCACCCGACACTTTTTCTTCCTCCTCAACATAAGGTACATTTGAATACTCTGCCTCCTCACCATCATCTGCTTCAACCTCTGCAACCATGGTTCTCTTCTTCGGCTTCGGACATTCGTTGCTTTTGTGACCCAACTCCTGACAATTATAACATTTGAAAACACTACTAGCCTTCGCTTTCTCTGCCTCCTTCACCACTGGCTTTGTAACAGGTTTAGGAACACTAGAACTTCCGCCAACACCCCTTGCTTGATTATTGGAATTAGTAAACACACCACCTCCACGCCTTCCTTGTTTCTCCCAAGCTAACGCTTTCTGATGTGCCTCTGCTACTGATCTAGGATCAAACATATTAACCATATCTTGGATCTGCATTCTCAAGCCCCCAATGAATCTAGCAGTTAGCTGTTCTTCTGTTTCCATGATATCATTCCTGGCGATGAGTTGGTAAAATTCATCAGCATAATCACTAACAGATTTTGTCCCTTGCCTCAGATTCTGCAACCTCTGGTACATAAGTGATTGGTAGTTATAAGGCAAAAATGTAGATCTCATCAACTTTTTCATCTTCTCCCAAGATTCTATCTTTGACTTCCCCATTCGTTCTCGAGTAAGTTTAGTTTGCTGCCACCACGCCAAAGCTCTCCCCCTCAACCTAGTAGCAACCAACTTCACCCTTCGATTCTCCGGCACCTCCTTGAAATCAAAGATTTCCTCCACATTAGACAACCAATCTAAGAACTCCTCAGCAACCATCCCGCCTTTAAACTCCGGAATCTCCATTTTCATACCCGACTCCCAACGACGGTCATCCTCCACATCACGGTAAGAATTTCGAACTTGGTCTCGATCTCGATAATGAATACTTGCTCTATCACCCTCTTCAACAAAATCAAAAGTACGCCTACATCGATCTCGACCAATGTCATCCCTTTGTTCATGCATGCTTCTTTGACTATGTCTCTCCTCATCTCTATATGCTTCATGGTCAAATTCACGTTGACTTCTTCTCTCTTCATGTGCATAGTCATGATGATCTCTTCGTGATGAAATTGATGTTTCTCTTCTATCTCTACAAGAATGTGGCGATACCCTCCTCGCTTCCGTAACCGATGGCGAAACTCGGTTTCCTCCATGGTTCGAGTTTGGTGATCTCCTTCTTTGATTCAAATCATTCATCAATCTCTCCAATTTACCAATGCCTTCATCAAATTTTTCATTAATACGTTGTTCCATAAGCTCGGCTTCTTCTCTACGATACAAAGCTTCAACGTTTTGATGACGATTAGCTCTCCTTGGTGGCATGGTTAAAATTTTCACAAACTTCAACAAATTGAACACAATACTTCAAAATTTCACACGATAAGGCAATCTAGGCTCAACTGTCTCGGCAATGCTTGTCTCGGCCTTGACTCTTCACAACTTTGCTTGGCTCGGTCAAGACTTGCCTCGGCTCACTCCAAAACCTTCAAAACTTTGGCGCGCAAATCACCAATTCAAAATCCAAACAAAATCCAACTCCTCGATCCAAAATGAAATGGATCAAACTCTCCAAACTTGATGCAACTTCAATATGAACACGATGAACTACTTCAAACTTCAAAAACTTGGCTCCAAGAATCAAACTTAGCTATGATTGGCTAAGTATGGCTCCGATACCAATAATGACGCAGCGGATTAATCAAACAAAACTTCAATCGATGAAATGTAGCAATCGGTGAGTTGAAGATACCAAAATGCCCAAGTTCGTTGATCCAAAGATACCGAACTCTAGCTATCTCAAACACGTTGATAGCGCACTATACCGTGTTCAAAGATCTACGATTCTTCGCACGTTGATCTAGCGCACTAGATTCCGTGAATCGGCTTCAACAAACGTGGATTCGAGCGCACTCGAATGACGTAAGTGGAGATAGGAGATTACACTCAACTACCAATTGGTATGAAAGCACAAAGCTAACAAAAGAGAATTTTATTCCAAAATCAACAACCTCAAAATTTACAACACACACGCTATTTATAGTCATTACAACTCAACACAACATACAACACCCAACTCCTAAGTCGGCACCGACTCAACATACACGACTCATCTTGGCCGACTCATCATAAGTCGTTACCGACTCAATCACACGCAACTCCAACCCCTTGCAACAGAACACAAAGCAAACGACTCATGTAAGGTCCGCCTCCGACTCAAGAACAATTCACATGAACGACTCGCGACTCATACTAGGTCGGCAACGACCTACGACTTATGGCACAAAAACACTCAGCGCGACTCAACAGGCCCGCCTCATCACATCCGACTCAAGAAACTGCGACTCACGACTCATCACTTCATGCGACTCAACAGCTTCCAACGACTCAAGCTTACTTGTGGCATATCCCTTCAACCGACTTAATACTGGACGACTCATGGCCTTGCAGTTAGGTCGTATCTTTCCTAAACTTGATTCCTTAGGTCGGTCCCGACTCATGGCCGCCCCAAACTCCTTCCCTGATTTCTTAGGTCGGTCCCGACTCATGGCCGCCCCAAACTCCTTCCCAGTGACTCGTGTCTTTTCTTCCCGTGTCTTGTTGAGTCGTGGTCGATTCAAACTGAGTCGTAGACGACTCAAACTAAGTCGGGGACGACTCAACTCCGAAGTCCATCTTACTCGACCTTTGTTATCTCGGAAACGACTTAGGGCCTCCTCCTTAGCTCGTAACCGACTCATCAAACATGCACGTCTTAAGCTCGTGTACGACCTAATATGGTTTAACTTTTGAATTCCCATATGCCTTGCTGCATCAATTTGTTGCTATTGATTGAAACAACTTTAAATATTTTATTTTATATAATTATTAACTCTTTTGGATTATATAAGTGAAGTACAGGTTATGGAAGCAATTGCTACTGCTTTTGGTTTCATAATTTGGCGTTAATTGCCCGACAAATAGGTACGTTTTTGAATTACGGTTTATAACGTTATTATATTTTTTTTTCCGTGTTGGGATATATATTATTTTGAAAAATATATGTTATATATTGTTATATTTGATATTATATTTTCTTCCGAGCCTCTCCGTACAAAGGAGACTCTGCCGGAATTTCCCGTAAATTTTAGACTTAGAAAATTTGTCTTTCAAACTTTATTAAATTAAGTATAAAAAGATAAAATGGTTATAAATTGGTATATTTTATTTAAATTTATTTATTTTGTAAATTTATTTGTTTATAAATTTAATATTTTAAGTAAGATATATTGATTCTTAATTCTTCTTTTCCCTTCTTTTTCCTTTTTCGGGGACGAAAAGTTTTGAGTGGGGGAGAGTGTAACGACCAGTAATTTTCGATAAATTAAATTTGTTAATTTATTATGATTTCAGTAAATAAATTAAGTATAAATAAAAACATTGAAATTTAGTAATGAAATGAATGCTAAATTGAAATGCAACTATGGAAAGTAAAACTAAGTATTAACAGTTGAAATGAAATTAAAATTAATTGAACTAGTGTAAATTGTTATACTTGGTTATAAATTAATGTAAGAAAAGTAATGCAAACATTAAAATTTATAACTGGAATAATATGTAATGAATGACTTGTGAATAAAGATTGGGTATATAAGAATGGTAATATTTTTTGCGAACAATGGATTCATTAATGTGAATCAAAGTAATAGTAACGGTCGTAAGCTACTATTTAATTTGTAATTGTTATATTCGAGAATAAAATTTTAATATAAGTAAATAAATGTAAGTATTGTATGAATATATGAATTAATGTATGATTTATGGTAATAGAATGAATTCATATGATGTAAGTAATTATAATAAATAATTGAAATAACAAGCCTAAGTGAAATTTTAAGGCTATGGTAACAATCATCATAAATTACCAGAATATATCTAGTCTGCCAAATTAATTGGAAATCAATCACATCTAAATGAAAATAAATGTCTCATCAATGTGGGTAAGAACTGTAATTGTAAAGTGTAAATGTAATAAAGCAATGGAAATGCATATTTTATTCATAAGATAATATAAAGGAATAAAGCCTATTTGAATGAATTAATTGAGGTTCTAATTATAACAAATGTATATATTTGACAACTTCAATATATTTGGAAATAATAGTTAATACAAAGGGAAATTGGAAATTTGAATATGTTAATGGAATGAAATGTGAGACAGGTGTTAACTGTGTTACAGAGTAATAATAGACTCAATTAAAGGGTTGGAATTGAATCTAATCAGTTTAATTGGAATTAATTAAAATTAATTGGATTCAATTTATAATAATGGGATTATTTTAAGAAACGAAATAAATACTATAATTGGTGAATTAATTAACTTTAAATTGATATGGGAATTGGTTTTAAAGGATTATAAATTGCTAACGAAATCCAAGACGATAAAATTTATAAATTATAGAATTTGAATTTAAATAGTGATTTAATTTATTTAATATTAATTTATCTAATTTAGTGGAAAATTGCCATTTAGGCCATTGACTCAGATTTCGACGAAACTAGTTTCATTGGATCCGTAACGGTGAATTATTATAGGATTTCGAATTTCGTAATGATCAGACTTGTCGTTTGATCGTACAGACTTGAAACGCGCAGAAATCAATTAAATTGAAATTAATTGAAATCAATTTGGATTAACTTGAATTTTGCATAACTTCTTCATACGATGGAATTTGGATTGAAACCTGTTCCATTGATTTTAAAATATTTAAAAACATCTATTTTGATACATGGCTTGACCATTTTCGTTCCGGAGTCGAAATGGGCTTTACGGGCCATCATCATTCAAACAAATCTGGTCCATCTATTCTATTTTAAGCATTGCCTATATATACCTCGTTATAAGCCCTAATTGTTCCTCATTGTCATTTGTCTATACGTACAATTCATTCTGTTCCTCCTCTTTCTCAATGGCAGACAAACCAAAATTCCAATTGTAATTTCAAATAAAATTCAAAGCCAAAAATTAAATCTCTTCAAACTATATCGAATTATATATCGATTTGAAGCTCTCGACGAGCGTAATTCAAATATATGATTCGATTTTCGATCTGGGTTTCTGTGTAGCCGAAATTGGCTCGTTTATCCTTGGCCATCCGTTGCATCATGATCAACTGCGACGGATCATCAAATCGATTATATGGTCGCGTAGAGATTTGCGAGTGGATCGCATCAGCATAGTTTGTTGATGGATTGACGGTGGGATTTGAGGCTATACTTCGCCTCGGGTTTGCAAGTGGTGGCGGTGGCTGTCTCTGGTAGGGGTCGTGAGTGCCGTGGTCGTTATGTGGGCGGCGCGTGGTGCTAGGGAGTGGTCGGAGTTCCCCTGCGGCGTGCACGTTGGTGAGGTAGCGACGGTCGGTGTTGCAACAAGTCGCGTGTGTACTGATGGATGCTAGGGTTCGTGCATGCTGTGTTGAATGTGTGCGTGAGGGAGAGAGAGGAAGGTGACGTGTATTATTATTATTATCCATTGTAATTATTGTAATTTATATATTGTTGATCGTTCTAATCGTTATAACTTTTACGTACGAGGTCCAATTCACGCGCGGTGTTCTCCGTTAGGTTCGTATTAGGATTTCAGACATTTTGACTCTGGTATAGAAGGATTCTGAGACTGTTCAAATTTTGGGTTTAAATTCAATTATAATTCGAAAGGTGAGTGTTTTAACCCACTCACAACTTCTAAAATTTCTTATGTGTGTTAAATTAATTTTTGATGTGATTAGAAATTTATTTATGATTGTTTGGCATATTTTTATTATCATTCCAGTTAAATTGAATTTATGGAATTAAATTGTTATTTAATTTATTATTGCATATAAACTGCCAGTTAAATTGTTATTTAATTTATTATTAAATATAAACTGCCAGTAAATACCTGTTGTCTATTATCTGTTATATATTGATGGTATTGTTTGAATTGGATGATGATTGTGATAAATGGCTGATGATTGATATTGGATGAATGTATGTTGTATGCTATATTATTATAAACTGCAAGTTGTATGGATTTTTATTTCATTCAGGATTGCGGTTTGAAATGATATATAACGGAATTTTTATTTTTAATTACGGATAGAAATGATAAATATCCGTATCACTTGAACATAGGGTAGAAAATTATACACAGATACCGTGGTCTATATATATAAATATTTTGAAATGATTTCTATGGTATTGTAAAGAAATATATGGTTTTATGAGATATTGATTTGAATATTTTATAAATGTTATTTTATATATAGTTAAATTCTTGGTTTCAAGCTTTGTATAAATTGGTTTAAAGTATAAAATAAGTTTAATAATAAAGTTTGATTTTGTTAAGATATAATATGGTTAAGTATTTATTTAAATTATATTTCTGGAGTTTGTAATAACTTAATTGAGAATAAGGTGGGAAGATAAATATGAAATTGATTTGAAATTTAATAAAATTGAGAATATAAAGGGTATGATTTTTATAACTTTATTTTGGTTTAGAGTGATTTAAATGAATATCAAGTTAATTTAAATGAACATATCAAGTTAAATAAATTGAAAGAATATCCAGTTATTTGAGGTTTAAAAGTTTTACTTAAGTGATATTGGATTTTCAAAGTAAACATTTCAAATCTGAATAGTAGTAATAGAATTTGATATATATGGAATTATCAAAGAATTAATTTTGAAATGGTGGAATATTTAAAGATTTGAAATATATGGAAATTGAAATGGTTTATTTAGGGGTTCAAATCCGTATTTGGGATTAATTTGTGAAATTAAAGAAGCTATTTTATTATATAAAGTAATCTAATATTTAAACCATTTAAGTTTTAGAAGTTATGTTTCAAAGTTATGGGTTTCAAGGTATTATGATCTGTAAGTGCTATGATTTTGGAAAAAGGATATATTTGAAATAAAAATGATATTATATTGATTCGGGTCTTTATAAAAATGATATCATATTGATTTACGTTTTAAAACGGAAATGATATCGTATTTATATAGTTTTGAAATGGATGTTATATTCTGGTTTTGAAGTATAAACTATTTTAAAAAGACCGCGGTGTTATAATAACGATTGTTTGGCAAAGAGACCGGGATCGGATATTGGCATACTCTCTGTCGATACCGAAAACCACTTTGACAACCGTGTACGCGGTGGAGATTTTAGAATAAAGTAGGATGGCGGCGTCGTTTCCTTTGAGGTATATACGTAGAGCCGACTCTCTTGTGTTGGCATAAGGGGGCTAAAACAGGAGCGATTGACGAGCTAAGAAGGTAGCACCTTTTATCGGACACACTCCTTCGATACCATTCTATTACTTTGTGATTTTTTGGGGCCCTTTTTGATTTTGGGGGTGCGGCTCGAGGTGGGCAGTAGTAGCTGCTACGCGCTTCCACATGTCCGAAAGCATAATTGGTATATCTATCCTGGCATTGCCTAGTTATGCCGTGTCACCTACCCTAGCGTGCCTTATATGATTTTGTTTTGTACCATACCTATGGAGTGCCCTCTGACGACGCCCAACACGGGGGAGATTACGGTACTGTATAGACTATGGGAATTGTAACGATCGTGAATTTTTCGTTGCTGAAAAACCGAAATGTTATGGGTTTAAGAAAGAAGAAAAGAAAAAGAAAGTGGTAGAAGAGAGAAAATAGAAGATAGAGAGAAAAGAAAACAGAAAATAGATCGGAACAAAAAATAACAGAACAACATCAGAATCTCACAATTCGCAGCGGAACAACATATAATAATTAAATGAATAATCTTTAAACAAAGAACTATATCAGTTATTACATTACATTACATCATATCATCAGAGTGTACAACAACAAACAAACAGCGGAAAAGAAATACTATATAAACTAGTAATACGCCATGCCATCCAGCTTGCTTCCAGCGACTCCTGAATTCCAGAATATCCTGATAAACCTTAACTCTTGACTGCCCGTGTGAAAATTTGTGGGCACCCAAAGTTTAGGGAGGAAAACAATAAACTCCGAGTCAGTCATGTGACTGGTGCGGGAACTCAAAACAGTTTATTTTTCTTTAAAATCAAAAATAGAGGAATATTTTTAAAATAGATTCGCAATGCTTTTAAAAATGAGACTACCATAAGACCTCCCGCCACACACACAATGCAAACGCAGACTTGGGGAAGATTTCTTCTTATGTTAGTCAAAGATGCTTGATACGAATTTAAAATCTAATCAATTTTGATATTATTATTAGTGCATAGTGTAGAAGATATTTCGAAAGTAGAATATAAATCATAGCCAGCATAGGTACCATTATATTATGCCTACTATAGCTACTTCCTGAGGAAGCAGGTTCTACAAGTAAAACCGTACAAGTCTCGTATTGTTTCTTTGGATTTCCAACGAATGGTCAGGCCAAGGAACTTCCCATTGCCACATGAGAATGCCTCTGGATGGACATCCCCGAGAACCAAACCGGATCTCTACCAACACAAGGCCGGGTTACCCCTAACTGAGTAACAACTGACCGAATATGCAATCCCCTGGTCCTTTGGGACCTTTCAACCGAGCGCTCGTAATCAATTTACACAATCATAAAGTGTTTTCAACATGAGTAAGTATCTGGGCTCCATACCATGATACCACTCTTTTCCAGAAGGAAATGCACACATCCTAAAGGGCGCTACCCCTCATAACCTTGCCGCATCTTTCCTGTTTTGACCATTCCGGGGTGTGAGGCTCGACGAAGTCTCGTCCACAAAACATACTTTATACAAAAGCCATGCTTTGGGTCAACAAATGATCATAGAAATGATCACAAAGATAGACGATCAAACAAATGATCCTATCACAAACAATCAACACAATGATCATTTCACAGCAACACTCAGTATGTCACATTACCAAATTGGGAATTTATCGCTGATAACCTTCAACTACATAACCTCTGAGCTCGTACGTCTCAGAGAAGGGTGTTAAGCTAAGAGAATAAATTCTCCGCCACCAACAGAAATATATTTGAAAGAAATCGGCTTTATATCTCAACTTGTAATGTCAGGCATACTATCCATACAAGTCTGTTCCGGGCTCGAACAGAACCGAAGGCACTTACAAAGAAGTCCTTGCAATCCGAATAATCTCTAATCACGTTCGGATTTCCCATCACATATGGAGATCTCAATACCGGGGATCAGCCAGTGCAGAGACAATCAACAAGAAACCCTTACGTTTTCAAAAATATCCGGTCTTCAACACCGATCTTCGAATGCAATTCATAACGACGTATCACATATTCAGAATGGGTTATACGACCCCAAGGTCCTTTCCCGGTTAACCCGAATAGTGAGCGCTTATTTTAAAAAAAATAAGTGTGGCATCCTACTTCAAACAAATCACAACAAATACCTATTTAAAGGTAAATATTGATAGTCGGTTATTGAACTTTCAATAGATATGCCAACATCACCAGATTCCAAATAATTTTCCAAATTATTTATTTTCCAAAAATATCTTTACAAGATATATATATTTTCCATTCTTCAAAAATAAATCAATATTTATTTTTAAACTCATTTTCCAAATTCCATTTATAAATTCCATATTGAATTTATATTTCTAAATTATTTATGAATACACGTTTTCAATTATTCATTTTCAATTTATCTTCAAAAAGATAAATTCTCAACATATTCACTTTATATTGGAAAACATTTGCGTACTTATTTATTTATAAGTAATTCACAAGTCTTTTTATTTTCTATACTTGGAAAATATTTAATATACTCTAATCGAAATTAAGTATATATTTCATTCTTTAAGGAAATCATTTTCTTAAACATATTTATTTGGGCCAAAACGAATGTTGCGTAAAACATCGTTGCGACAACCCAAAATCACTAGTATAGGGATTCGAAATTAAAACAGATATATATAAATCCCAATACTATTCAAAACATTTCCTTTCGGAAATCATCTATTATAACAACAGTGTTATAATCCACCACTTCCTTCTATTTCTCGAAAATGTCTATTTCAACAATGAATGTTGAAATCTATGGTTTCGAATCTCAATATATTTTAAAACATATTTAGATCGTTTTAATTCTATTTAAAACATTACATTCGAAACAATTTCTTTAACATATTATTCACTATTTAAAAACGTGAATATATTTGTTAACCAATTTCATCATTTCTATTCCTTTCATTTTAAAGGATTATTCACTGTCTAAAACGTGAATATAACTCCATTAACAAATTACAATAATTCCTTATCAAAATAAGTCGTTGCGGACTTATAAAACAACGTTTATAAATTCTATTTTTATTTATTTTATATCAACTCCTTTTTATAAATTCCTTTATTAGCCTATCTCAATTCATATCACAATGATATACTAAAAATTCATATTATAAGTCAAACACTTATAATTTATTTGTTTACAAAATTGTTTCTTCGAACTCCCCAAATTTATAAATCTTATAACTTATAAGATTCATTTATTTGCCCCAAATCTATTCCTTTACAAATTTTATAAATCTACTGCTTATAAAAATTCCATTTATAACTTCAGCGTTATAATTCTATAATTCCATTTCATTTATGAAATTCATTCACAATTCATTCTAACTCTTATAAAAACTTCGTTTTATAATTCCAATATTTTAATTTACAAATATCAATTTTGTAAATCTTTTATATAAATCAATTTATATCATTCTTTTTAAAACATCTTTAAACTCCTTTATAATTTCACCATTTTCTTTGATTTATAAAATAATCAAATTTTATAAACCCTATATTTAAACTTTTTACAATAACTTCAAAAATCCCGATTTAAACTATTTTATAAAATCATTAATCCCATATTTTCAAAAATCAACTTTTAACTGTATTTCTCAAAAATCATAATTTTTATAATATTAAAATTATAACGTTTATTTATTTAAGATGAATCAATTCCAAAAATATTTTATAAACATATATTTCCAAAAATCACTTTAGAAATCAAAATCGTTATTTTTAAACTTCAAAATTGGATCCGATGATGCAACACATCAAATAGTCAATCACGACTTTCCAATATCATATATCGATATGATAAGCAATCAAATATCACAATATATGAAATCAAATAAATATTTGTGAGGAATCCAGTTGGATCCCTCCAACCTGTTTCCCTGCATCCACAGACATTAGCACAATACCATTCCATTTCGAGGTGGAATATCGCGGTATATGGGATTTTATAAAATATTATCCGCTTACTAATGGCGCATAGGGTCTCATCCGCTATACAATGCGAGAAATCAATCAACTGCAATATATACATATGCCAATATATATATATTGCTATATATATAATATAATACCAATTCCACTTCAAGGTGGAATATCGCGGTATATGTGTGTAATAAATAACCTCCGCTTACTAACGGCGCATAGGGTCTATTCACATCCAATATATATATATATATATATATATATATATATATATATATATATATATATATAACAATCATCATTCAAACATTCAATCAACATAGTCAAGCAAATTTTAAATCTAACTATTTAAAATTAAAATAAATCCTTTTGAGTGAGAAGTTCTCACCTTTGCTTTTATTTGCAATCCACTTCCAATTCAACTTGTTTTCTTCATTTATACCTTGTATAAATATTTACACAATTTATTAATATTCGAAATAATCGAATAATAAATTTTCATTTGATTTAACTAGTTTATAATTTAATTTGGGCTTAATCACTCATTTTACTTAAAACTGATATCTTTAAATCAATTTTTTTTATTTATAAATTTGTTTGACTAAAAATTTAAATTTCTTTTAATAAACTTTCTTAACTAACTATTTATTTAAATTAATCTTCCTTTTGAAAATAATCCTAACTAGAAATTTCCCATTGAACTTAATTTCCTTTTTATAAATTTTAAATCAACTAATTTCTCTTAAATAAAATTATTTTTCTTTGTTTAATAAATTTATTTTAACTAAAATTTTACTTTAAATTAATATCCTTATATCAATTTCTTTTAAATAATTTATTTATCCAATAAATCAAATTCCTAACAAATCTTCTTTCACAAAATATTTTTCATTTGAAACTAAATTTATATTTAACTAATAATTTAGTTTTTTACAAATAATTAAATTTTAGACATATTTTCTTTACTGTAAATGTTTACATACAGATTTTATTTTCTGTTTAAAATTCTCTGTTTTTTTTTATTATTTACTGTTAATAACATGTATAAATGTTTATTAAATTAAATCAAAAATAAAAATAAAAATCAATATACCTTACTGCGAAAATCCCCAAGTTCGAACTGAAAGACTGGATCACCACGTCGCATGTAGCATTTGATCACCGAGCCTATACTCGAGCGCGCGCCCAGAAACCCTAGCGCCGCCGTCGCTTGCTTGCGAATCACGCGCCATCTCCTTGCTCACGAGCTCCAAGTCATCGCCTCTGCCTCCACCCAGTTGCACGCACCCTCGCCTCAGCTTCCATCGATTTGCATCGCCGCCTCCTCAACTACACCGCGATCGAACCTCCGAACCTCGCGACAACCCCATTTCGATTTCGCTCGCACGCAAAGCCACTCGTGCGTGCGAACGCGATACCCTAGCCGATGCCGCCATGCCCCAAATTCGCGAGCCTCCACCTCCATTGAAACGAATTCGATTTCGTTTTTTTTTTCGTTTGTTACTGAGAGGCTACGGCCTATTTGTTTTCATTTTTTTTTGAAGGAGATTAAAGCCTTTTATTAATTTTAATTTTTGAGGGGAGGGAACGAGATTCAGTATAAAGGGATGTCGCCATTGATTTTGTTTTCAAACGAAGAGAAACCGAGGAGGGAAAGAGAGTGATGGGTTCGGCATATATAAAAAGAAATGGAGGCATGGTTATCACGATTTTAGGCGTGATTCTTGCCGTGAATTTAGGCGTGAATTCTTGGGGGAAAGTAACGTGTGTGCTTTGACAAATTAAAATTTAAAATTTAATTTGAATTCAATTTGATTTCGGCGTGTTTACTAACCGTGTGATCACATAACAGCTCCGAAAAATACGAAATTGGAAATCCGAGAATAATTCAATATTACGGACCCAATGGAACAGGTTTCGTCGAATTCCGAGACTGTGCCTCGGACGGCTATTTTAAATATCGATTCAAACGATATAATTTCAAAACTGAACAATTCACTTCCAAATTAAATTCTGAAGCTTCTAAAATTTTCAATATTATCAATATGAATTTTACAAGCCTTTGAAATATTTTTAATTGGCTTAAAATTGAAGATTCAAATTATTATTCAATTTTCAATAGATTAAATTCTATAATTTAATCGACATTTTCATAGTTATATTGAAAATTCAATCTAAACCATCATTCAAATATTTAAAATTAATTAAATATTCTCAAATTAAATTATTTAAAATTCTGGGTCTTTACAATCTTCCCCCCTTAAAAGAATTTCGTCCCGAAATTACAAGTTAAGAAGAATGCCCTTAATCCGTCTACTATTTTTCACAATTCAAATAGTTTTATCAACTTTCTTAAACAAATCTTTTTATTAAAGATTCATTATCATTTCAACTATCTTTCCAACTCCAATTATAGGTTCCAAACAACATTGTTTATTTCCAATTCAAATTTAAATTCAAATTCAAATTTTAAACTTTCAAAATTTCTCAAAATTTTTCTAACACCCTAAATTTTCGAAAAATTTCGCCAGCGTCTCCTTTATGCGGCTCGATCGGTACGACTACACAATGGCACCACGGCCCCTCAGAATCAAAAAGAAAAGAGAAAAAGCCAAGTGGCTAGAGAAGAAAGTCATCAAATCTCATGCTGAAATTGAAATACGTACCTTTTTGTCGAGCAATTCAATTTTATCTTTGAAATCAAAATCCCAATTCCTTTATATACCTGTATATCCTGCTAACAGTAGCATCCAAAATATCCGATTCCAACATTCAAACCATTTTGCCAATTCTATTACAAAATTTCCAATTATGCTTCTTATACATTTTTACTTCACTTTTGAAGTTACATATTTATTTTCATTCAATTTTACCTTTCATATTCAATTCACAATTTCAAATTTCATTTGAATTCAATTCTCAATTCTAAATATTGAATTCTATCGATTAACTTTCATTTACTAATTCCTTTCAATTAGTACATTCACTTATTCATTTCAATTTTCAATTCATCTCGAATTTGCTTAATTACTAACAAAGGGAATTTCAATTTATTTCTTTTACTTACTTGAATTTATATACAATTCAAATTTATCTTCAAATTTAGCTCACGACTAATTTTTTTAATTTAAACAATTCAAATTCCAATTCATTAATCCAAGAATTAATAATTTATCAAGTTAGTTTACTTGAATTCAATCCATTTTATTTCTTATCTAATTCCATATACTAATGATAATAATTTAATATTATCCCTTCCTAACAATCATGCAACCATATACTATAATAATTCATAGAAAAATCATTTCTTTTCTATACAAAAATAGTTTTGGGCAAAATTATCTTATTTACCCGATTTAAAAACAATTTTATATTCACTAACAAATACGCGCTCATATCTATTATTACACTCAAACTCATTCTAGAGTACTGCTGACTCTATCTCTAATGAGTAATACCCAACAGAACCATGGTTGTCGCTTAACCATAAGCTCTGATACCAAATGTAACGATCGCGGATTTTTCGTTGCTGAAAAACCGAAATGTTATGGGTTTAAGAAAGAAGAAAAGAAAAAGAAAGTGGTAGAAGAGAGAAAATAGAAGATAGAGAGAAAAGAAAACAGAAAATAGAACGGAACAAAAAATAACAGAACAACATCAGAATCTCACAATTCGCAGCGGAACAACATATGATAATTAAATGAATAATCTTTAAACAAAGAACTATATCAGTTATTACATTACATTACATCATATCATCAGAGTGTACAACAACAAACAAACAGCGGAAAAGAAATACTATATAAACTAGTAATACGCCATGCCATCCGGCTTGCTTCCAGCAACTCCTGAATTCCAGAATATCCTGATAAACCTTAACTCTTGACTGCCCGTGTGAAAATTTGTGGGCACCCAGAGTTTAGGGAGGAAAATAATAAACTCCGAGTCAGTCATGTGACTGGTGCGAGAACTCAAAACAGTTTATTTTTCTTTAAAATCAAAAATAGAGGAATATTTTTAAAATAGTTTCGCAATGCTTTTAAAAATGAGACTACCATAAGACCTCCCGCCACACACACAATGCAAACGCAGACTTGGGGAAGATTTCTTCTTATGTTAGTCAAAGATGCTTGATACGAATTTAAAATCTAATCAATTTTGATATTATTATTAGTGCATAGTGTAGAAGATATTTCGAAAGTAGAATATAAATCTTAGCCAGCATAGGTACCATTATATTATGCCTACTATAGCTACTTCCTGAGGAAGCAGGTTCTACAACTAAAACCGTACAAGTCTCGTATTGTTTCTTTGGATTTCCAACGAATGGTCAGGCCAAGGAACTTCCCATTGCCACATGAGAATGCCTCTGGATGGACATCCCCGAGAACCAAACCGGATCTCTACCAACACAAGGCCGGGTTACCCCTAACTGAGTAACAACTGACCGAATATGCCATCCCCCGGTCCTTTGGGACCTTTCAACCGAGCGCTCGTAATCAATTTACACAATCATAAAGTGTTTTCAACATGAGTAAGTATCAGGGCTCCATACCATGATACCACTCTTTTCCAGAAGGAAATGCACACATCCTAAAGGGCGCTACCCCTCATAACCTTGCCGCATCTTTCCTGTTTTGACCATTCCGGGGTGTGAGGCTCGACGAAGTCTCGTCCACAAAACATACTTTATACAAAAGCCATGCTTTGGGTCAACAAATGATCATAGAAATGATCACAAAGATAGACGATCAAACAAATGATCCTATCACAAACAATCAACACAATGATCATTTCACAGCAACACTCAGTATGTCACATTACCAAATTGGGAATATATCGCTGATAACCTTCAACTACATAACCTCTAAGCTCGTACGTCTCAGAGAAGGGTGTTAAGCTAAGAGAATAAATTCTCCGCCACCAACAGAAATATATTTGAAAGAAATCGGCTTTATATCTCAACTTGTAATGTCAGGCATACTATCCATACAAGTCTGTTCCGGGCTCGAACAGAACTGAAGGCACTTACAAAGAAGTCCTTGCAATCCGAATAATCTCTAATCACGTTCGGATTTCCCATCACATATGGAGATCTCAATACCGGGGATCAGCCAGTGCAGAGACAATCAACAAGAAACCCTTACGTTTTCAAAAATATCCGGTCTTCAACACCGATCTTCGAATGCAATTCATAACGACGTATCACATATTCGGAATGGGTTATACGACCCCAAGGTCCTTTCCCGGTTAACCCGAATAGTGAGCGCTTATTTTAAAAAAAATAAGTGTGGCATCCAACTTCAAACAAATCACAACAAATACCTATTTAAAGGTAAATATTGATAGTCGGTTATTGAACTATCAATAGATATGCCAACATCACCAGATTCCAAATAATTTTCCAAATTATTTATTTTCCAAAAATATCTTTACAAGATATATATATTTTCCATTCTTCAAAAATAAATCAATATTTATTTTTAAACTCATTTTCCAAATTCCATTTATAAATTCCATATTGAATTTATATTTCTAAAATATTTATGAATACACGTTTTCAATTATTCATTTTCAATTTATCTTCAAAAAGATAAATTCTCAACATATTCACTTTATATTGGAAAACATTTCCATACTTATTTATTTATAAGTAATTCACAAGTCTTTTTATTTTCTATACTTGGAAAATATTTAATATACTCTAATCGAAATTAAGTATATATTTCATTCTTTAAGGAAATCATTCTCTTAAACATATTTATTTGGGCCAAAACGAATGTTGCGTAAAACATCGTTACGACAACCCAAAATCACTAGTATAGGGATTCGAAATTAAAACAGATATATATAAATCCCAATACTATACAAAACATTTCCTTTCGGAAATCATCTATTATAACGACAGTGTTATAATCCACCATTTCCTTCTATTTCTCGAAAACGTCTATTTCAACAATGAATGTTGAAATCTATGGTTTCGAATCTCAATACATTTTAAAACATCTTTAGATCGTTTTAATTCTATTTAAAACATCACATTCGAAACAATTTCTTTAACATATTATTCACTATTTAAAAACGTGAATATATTTGTTAACCAATTTCATCATTTCTATTCCTTTCATTTTAAAGGATTATTCACTGTCTAAAACGTGAATATAACTCCATTAACAAATTACAACAATTCCTTATCAAAATAAGTCGTTGCGGATTTATAAAACAACGTTTATAAATTCTATTTTTATTTATTTTATATCAACTCCTTTTTATAAATTCCTTTATTAACCTATCTCAATTCATATCACAATGATATACTAAAAATTCATATTATAAGTCAAACACTTATAATTTATTTGTTTACAAAATTGTTTCTTTAAACTCCCCAAATTTATAAATCTTATAACTTATAAGATTCATTTATTTGCCCCAAATCTATTCCTTTACAAATTTTATAAACCTACTGCTTATAAAAATTCCATTTATAACTTCAGCGTTATAATTCTGTAATTCCATTTCATTTATTAAATTCATTCACAATTCATTCTAACTCTTATAAAAACTTCGTTTTATAATTCCAATATTTTAATTTACAAATATCAATTTTGTAAATCTTTTATATAAATCAATTTATATCATTCTTTTTAAAACATCTTTAAACACCTTTATAATTTCACCATTTTCTTTGATTTATAAAATAATCAAATTTTATAAATCCTATATTTAAACTTTTTACAATAACTTCAAAAATCCCGATTTAAACTATTTTATAAAATCATTAATCCCATATTTTCAAAAATCAACTTTTAACTGTATTTCTCAAAAATCTTAATTTTTATAATATTAAAATTATAACGTTTATTTATTTAAGATGAATCAATTCCAAAAATATTTTATAAACGTATATTTCCAAAAATCACTTTAGAAATCAAAATCATTATTTTTAAACTTCAAAATTAGATCCGATGATGCAACACATCAAATAGTCAATCACGACTTTCCAATATCATATATCGATATGATAAACAATCAAATATCACAATATATGAAATCAAATAAATATTTGTGAGGAATCCAGTTGGATCCCTCCAACCTGTTTCCCTGCATCCACAGACATTAGCACAATACCATTCCACTTCGAGGTGGAATATCGCGGTATATGGGATTTTATAAAATATTATCCGCTTACTAACGGCGCATGGGGTCTCATCCGCTATACAATGCGGGAAATCAATCAACTGCAATATATACATACGCCAATATATATATATTGCTATATATATAATATAATAACAATTCCACTTCAAGGTGGAATATCGCGGTTTATGTGTGTAATAAATAGCCTCCGCTTACTAACGACGCATAGGGTCTATTCACATCCAATATATATATATATATATATATATATATATATATATATCAATCATCATTCAAACATTCAATCAACACAGTCAAGCAAATTTTAAATCTAACTATTTAAAATTAAAATAAATCCTTTTGAGTGAGAAGTTCTCACCTTTGCTTTTATTTGCAATCCACTTCCAATTCAACTTGTTTTCTTCATTTATACCTTGTATAAATATTTACACAATTTATTAATATTCGAAATAATCGAATAATAAATTTTCATTTGATTTAACTAGTTTATAATTTAATTTGGGCTTAATCACTCATTTTACTTAAAATTGATATCTTTAAATCAATTTTTTTATTTATAAATTTGTTTGACTAAAATTTAAATTTCTTTTAATAAACTTTCTTAACTAACTATTTATTTAAATTAATCTTCCTTTTGAAAATAATCCTAACTAGAAATTTCCCATTGAACTTAATTTCCTTTTTATAAATTTTAAATCAACTAATTTCTCTTAAATAAAATTATTTTTCTTTGTTTAATAAATTTATTTTAACTAAAATTTTACTTTAAATTAATATCCTTATATCAATTTCTTTTAAATAATTTATTTATCCAATAAATCAAATTCCTAACAAATCTTCTTTCACAAAATATTTTTCATTTGAAACTAAATTTATATTTAACTAATAATTTAGTTTTTTACAAATAATTGAATTTTAGACATATTTTCTTTACTGTAAATGTTTACATACAGATTTTATTTTCTGTTTATAATTCTCTGTTTTTTTATTATTTACTGTTAATAACATGTATAAATGTTTATTAAATTAAATCAAAAATAAAAATAAAAATCAATATACCTTACTGCGAAAATCCCCAAGTTCGAACTCAAAGACTGGATCACCACGTCGCCTGTAGCATTTGATCACCGAGCCTATGCTCGAGCGCGCGCCCAGAAACCCTAGCGCCGCCGTCGCTTGCTTGCGAATCACGCGCCATCTCCTTGCTCACGAGCTCCAAGTCGTCGCCTCTGCCTCCACCTAGTTGCACGCACCCTCGCCTCAGCTTCCATCGATTTGCATCGCCGCCTCCTCAACTACATCGCGATCGAACCTCTGAACCTCGCGACAACCCCATTTCGATTTCGCGCGCACGCAAAGCCACTCGTGCGTGCGAACGCGATACCCTAGCCGATGCCGCCATGCCCCAAATTCGCGAGCCTTCCCCTCCATTGAAACGAATTCGATTTCGTTTTTTTTTCCGTTTGTTACTGAGAGGCTACGACCTATTTGTTTTCATTTTTTTTGAACGAGATTAAAGCCTTTTATTAATTTTAATTTTTGAGGGGAGGGAACGAGATTCAGTATAAAGGGATGTCGCCATTGATTTTGTTTTCAAACGAAGAGAAACTGAGGAGGGAAAGAGAGTGATGGGTTCGGCATATATAAAAAGAAATGGAGGCATGGTTATCACGATTTTAGGCGTGATTCTTGCCGTGAATTTAGGCGTGAATTCTTGGGGGAAAGTAACGTGTGTGCTTTGACAAATTAAAATTTAAAATTTAATTCGAATTCAATTTGATTTCGGCGCGTTTACTAACCGTGTTATCACATAACAGCTCCGAAATATACGAAATTTGAAATCCGAGAATAATTCAATATTACGGACATAATGGAACAGGTTTCGTCGAATTCCGAGACTGTGCCTCGGACGGCTATTTTAAATATCGATTCAAACAATATAAATTCAAAACTGAACAATTCACTTCCAAATTAAATTCTGAAGCTTCTAAAATCTTCAATATTATCAATATGAATTTTACAAGCCTTTGAAATATTTTTAATTGGCTTAAAATTGAAGATTCAAATTATTATTCAATTTTCAATAGATTAAATTCTATAATTTAATCGACATTTTCATAGTTATATTGAAAATTCAATCTAAACCATCATTCAAATATTTAAAATTAATTAAATATTCTCAAATTAAATTATTTAAAATTCTGGGTCGTTACAGGAATATAAAAGTGTGTTAAGGTGGAAAATGTAAAGCCTTAATGCTATTTTCAGTATATTATACTTTACTTTAAACACTATTATAATAGCGTATATTACTATATAGTAAATAGTTTAATGGATCCTTAGGAGATGTGAATCCCGAGCATCTCTTAAGTTACTTCACTCACGTTAGACACTAGATAAGAGATGTCAAATCCCGTAAACATCTCTAATGTCGTTCCACTCATATTTTACCGTTGATTTAACTTACATAAGATCTTTTAGTTCTGACTCGAGTGTTTTGTCTTTTCAATTCGCTCAGGTCAGCCTAAGCATTTCAGGGTTTGAAGACATTACTTCTGGAGGACGAAGACGAAAATTGTATTACTATTATTTACTATAGTGTTCCGCTTCATCACATTGTTCCGCTGCATTGTTATTTATTATTCTTTGGTATGTGTAACTCTGATTTTTGTGTTGTATAAGTATAATCAAATGTTTTGTAAAACAGCTTCATGAACTGTTCATTTGATTATTATATTTTGTCGTTCTGTTGCAAGATTCTATTTTGTTTTTTTCTTTCTCTACTTTTCTTATTCACCCCAATAACAACCCGCCCTTCTGTATGGTTTGAGTCTGACGTGTGCGGTTTATCGTCGATTTAAAGTGTACAAAAAGGCGGGATGTCACAATATCTCTATGAACATACTCCAGGACAACTTTTTCTTTATGCTTTCCTGTATCAAAGAAAGGAAATCTTTATCTGCTTTCCAAGAACACACTCTTCACAAAAACCAAGTTTTGAATGATGAACTCCATCAATCAGTCCTCGTTTTCTCAACTCATCAATGTCGCGCCCACCGATGTGATCCATCCTTAAGTGCCCTAACCTGGAAGAATTCGAATCAACAGATGTAAAGAAGCTGATTCACCAACTACAGTAGTGCCCTTTAATAGATAAAGATTTAATGCCCTCACACCTCTCATAACAATCATGGGACCATTCGATATCTTCATCTTCTCCCCTTCCACTACAATTTTCAAATCAAGTCTACTCAATGCCTCAACAGAAATCAAGCTCCTCCTCAAATCAGGTACATACCTAACATCAGTGATCGTACGTATAACACCGTCAAACATTCTAATCATCACACTACCAACACCAACCATACGGCAAGAAGCATCATTGGCCATCAGAACTTCTTCTCCATCAATTTCACGATAATTTAAAAAGCAGTTCCTATCAGGTGTCATATGATAGGATGCGCCAGAATCAATCAACCATAAGTTGCTCTTTTCAGAAGAGCCAGAAGTTGTAAATACATCGGTGTCAATCTCTGTATCTGATTTCTCTACTATAGAAGCTAAGGCTTGCTTTGGATCTTTTTTCTACCTTCAAGCTTGGGACATTGTACTGTGAAGTGATTTGGCTTCTTACAATGATGACAAGTCGACTTCTTAAGCCCCTTGGACTGTGACCGCGAAGAATTCCGTTCTCCATCTTTCTTCAACCTGCTTTGGCATCTACCTCTCTAAACAGATAAGCTTTCGTTATCACTATCCAGGCTAGTGCTCGCTGATCTACCTCTTAACACTTCATTATGCAGACCAACCTTTACATCGGACAGGATAATTTTATTGCGACCATAAATCATGGAGTTAACAAAAACAGTATACTCCTTAGGAAAGGAACATAGGAGGATCACAGCTTGAGCCTTATCAGTAATATCAACTTTCGCTATCTTTAGGTTCATAATCAAAGTGGTCAAAGCATCTACATGCTCTATAAGATCGGTTCCGAGCTTCATCTTGAACTAATAGAGTTGTTGCTGAAGAATAATCCGATTAGTGAGATACTTATTTTGATATGCATCCGATAATGCATCCCATTGTCCCTTCGCCATCTTCTGAGAGAATTCTCTAAGAACTTCATCTGAAAGACTCAACTGAATTGTTATGAGAGCTTCATCTTCCATCTCTTCCAAATCAGCTGCATCAATATCTTTCAATTTCTAAGGTGCAGACACAATCTATAAGTCTTCTCCTTCTTTAATACGACCTCCATCTTCATCTTCCAAGTATCAAAATCTCCCTTTCCGTCAAAATGTGTACTCTATAATTGACACCAGATCTACCAACAGACTTACTAGAAGTACCATTAATATCCAAACAGGAACAATAACACTAGCTCCGATATCAAACTATAGTGAATTTTATTTTAATGTGAGCGGAAGCGAATTATTTAATCAGGATCAAGTATTGTCTATTTAGATATCAATGCAACTTAAAAATCAATTACGCAATTTCACAAACACAATAGAAGAAATAGGAGACACAGAAGATTTAACATGCTTCGGATATGAATATCCTACGTCCACTGAGACCCAACAACTTCTTTTAATCAGCAAGTACAAGAGATCACAAGCCATTCAAGTTTAGAGAGTTAAAACATATGTGGAGATTCTCCCTAATCTATCACTCAATTGAAACGTTACAAACAGATTTCAAAAATTGGCAAAGTTTTCGCTCTCTAAATTGTCCACCATTAAAGTGTAGAAGCTCCGGTGTTTATAGAATGAGAAAGTGAGCAGGGTAGCTGCAGCATATCAACTCTGAGATCTGGTTCGATGAAGATTGGTTCGCCAATCATCTAGTTCTGCATCAGTACTTGGCATCTGGATCAGCAAAGCACACCCGAACCAAAAAATATGAAACGGGAACGCATTGGTTTAGTACTTCTATCGAGCCAAAAATCCGGACAGTCATAGCACCTTCAATCTGGAGCGACATCTTCCCAAACCACAAATCTGGACCCGCATCCATACTTCCCTCTGCTAAAAAATACCGTCATCACAGAACAAAATCCACTCCTCCACCGAACCAAATATTTGGTTCGGATCACCATGACTATCGGACGAGATTGCTACTTCATCAAACAACCATCTCTTCTCCTCATTAGCTACCGAGCCAACCATTACCGGATGAGATTTCTCGTCCGACATTCTACACATCACCGCTTCAGAATAAGATCATCACCGGACTAGATTTCTGGTCCGACATCTCCACCACCAAATGAAATTCCTGTTTCATCTAGAATACCTAGCACATCACCGAACGACATCGCTTCTTCCTACACGTCGACCTAGGGTTTCATGACTTCTCCAATTTGGTCTATACATGTTTGAATCGCACAATTTCAACAAGATATGTTGACATCTAGAGCTGTCAATGGATGCAAACGGATGCAGATATGGCTATATATCTGTAACAACCCGAGGTTTTGCGTCGGTTGATTATCATCATTAGGGGATTAAATCTACTGGCTAATTGCTGTTTGGCGTTTTAATTGGTTGAAATTCTTTTAAAAATTTGTTAAAGGGATTATGTGGGCTTTAAATTGAATTTTGGCCCACGTTTTATTCTTGGTGCTGGGTTGTATTAAAGTGAATACCCGTTCCCTCATCCATTCACTTCACTTCGAAATCCTAAACAACGCAAACGAAAAAAATGGCGGCTTCAATTTTCGTTGCTCGTTCGTTCCTAAAAAATTAGGGGTTCGTGAAATTCAAAGGCGTCGCTTTTTGTTGATCGATCGAAATGATGATTTCGTCCCTTGCTTTGTCGATCGATGGTTCCTTCTCTCTGTGCATGGCTCCTTCAATTTGCGTCGTGTTTATCTATTGGAAAAGGGGGTTTCAGCTGCGAATTGGATCTACGCTCGTCGAAAAAGGTGAGTGATTTTCACTCACATTCTAATTCGAATCTGGTTTGATTTGTGACTTGTTCCAATTTTGTTTACTTGATTTCTTGGACTTGTTCGAACTTGCTGAATATCAAACTGTTACATGACTTTGGCTAGTCGATAATTTGTGATGATATTTTGACTTTCTTTAAACTGCTACTTTGCTTGATTTTGTCTCAGCCTTAAACACTGCATCCCTATATATGTATGTGTTCTTGGGAAGCTTTGGTTGATTTCTTTGATTGCCATGGCTTCGATTTTGAGCTGTTCGATCTTTTCATGGTCACCACGTCTGTGACTTTGGTTGATTCATGATTGTGACTTCATTTGAATTTGTTACACTATTTTGGTAACCGCTGTTAATAATAGTTTCTTTGTTCGAACTTGTAACTAGGTTTTGATTCGAATTCTTTTACTTTGATATCGGCTTACACTGCTTGCATATCCACTTATACTTGTTGTATCATGCTTGGTCTTGGCTGCACTATCCACATGAGTTCATTAGTCTTTACTGTGCATTCTGTAGTGTTGCAGTGTTGTTTCATTTTCTTCTTGACCCTTTTATATTTGAGCATGTTGCATAAGTGTAGCATAGCCAGCTCGGTTGTCTCGACCACATTTGTTTTATTTGTTCTACTTGAGTTTGTCTTCGATACAATCTGTAGTTGCTTTCATGATGCATAGTTTTCATGTTGCATTATATAGTCTTCACTTTGATTCCTTGTTGCCAGGCTTGATGTCTTGATAGTATTGAGCTCTATAGCTTCTAGGTTGCACCTTAACTAAGTCTACTTTGTCGATTTGTATTTACAAGTTTAGGGTTGACTCTGGACATCAAACCATTGATATACTTTTGCTTTTTGGTTCCACTGTATATATATAATAATATAATAATTCATCCAAATAACCATCCAACAATTTTTTTATTAACTATAAATCATACTAGTTATTCAAGAAGGTGGGATTAACTCACAAACTTTTTGTTGTCGCCTAAGCGTTTTGGTTTGGAACAAAAACCGGATGATGTCCGATTTTAGCCCAAAATTCAACTTTCTATAATTCCAACCACACCAGTTGCACTACGATGCTTTCTCGTTACGAGCGCAATGCAAAAAAGTTTCGTCTCGACCGAACCTCGTATGAAGGAGTTATGATGTGATAACCCTGATTTTATGAGCAATTTTATGATTTAAATTAATTCATGTTTGTTTAAAAAAAAATTTGCATTGAAAAATAAACTATTTTGCAAGTGTATGGTTTAAATATGAATGTCTACACAAGATAGTGCACATATATGCACATATTCTTCTGCATAAGGAAATAGGCAGAAACTAATGCATAAATTAGAGTAAATAATTTAGAAATACATATTGGGTGGAAGACATGATTATGTCTTTAGTAAGTTTGGCATAAAAGAAAATAAATATAGGCAGAAATAATAAATACCTGTAGAAAAATGTTAGACAGTTAAAAATTATTTAAATAAAAAGAAAATAAAGACTTAGGCAAAATTAAGCACACATATGTTATACATGTGCTCAGGTAAGTGTTGCTGGTAGGAAACAAAGTTTGCACGGAAATGGTATGAACCTTTAAATTAACATTTTATCCATTTCCAGTAATTCTTTTGGCTTAGGAAATTAAAGTCATGCAGATAACATGACCGGGGTGTAAGAGAAAAAATATATATATTGTAAGGTCTCGCCTTTTTGCACGCTTTAAATCGACACACGTGCCAATTCAAACCATACGGAAGGGCGGATTGTTATGGGGTAATTAAGAAAAATAGGAAAGAAATAAAACAAAACAGAATCTCACAGCGGAAGGATAAGATATAATAATAAATATACAGTTCATAAAATCTTTTTACAAAACATTTGATTCTTTTTTATACAATAAATATCAGAGTTCACATACCAATAAATATCAATGCAGCGGAACAATATGAGTGTAGTGCACTAGTATAAATAATAATAATATAAATCTTCGTCTTCGTCCTCCAGAGCTAAATCTTCAAATCCTGAAACGCTCAGACCGACCCGAGCGAATTTGAAAAGACAAAAACACTCGAGTCAGAACTAAAAGATCTTATGTGAGTTAAATTAACAGAAATAAATATGAGTGCAGTAACTCAAGAGATGCTCGGGATTTACATCTCCTAAGGATTCGTTAAACTATTTACTATGTAGTATATTGCGCTATTATAATAGTGTCTATTTATAAAATAAACTTACTTTTTTCTTAGCATAAAGGGGTTACCCATATGACCATTAACACGTAATAGTCCCAGTAGTCCATACAATATCATAGTCCCTCCTGATCGGGAAACCACCAAAGGATACCACACGGGCTACGGGAGAAAACCAAACTCGTACAAGGCGCGATAGGGTAGGTGACACGGCACAACTAGGCAATGCCAGGGTGGATATACCAATTATGCTTCCGGGTAGGTGGTAACGCGTAGCGCGCATCTACCGCCCACCTCGAGCCACACCTCCAAATAAAAATCAAAAGTGGCCACCGAATCAATCCAAAAGTCAAAGTATAATATCGAACGGATGTGTCCGATCAAAGGTGCTACCTTATTAACCCGTCAATCGCTCCTGTTTTAGCCACCTTATGCCAACTCACGGGAGTTGGGTCCACGTATTTACCTTACATGAAACGCCGCCACCATCCTACTTCATTCTAGAATCTCCACCGCGTACACGGTTGTTAAAGTGGTTTTCGAAGTTGGCAGAGAGTATGAAAACTTCCGATCCCGGTCTCTTCAACAACCAAATGTTATTATAACACCGCGGTCATTTAAAATTAATTATACATCCAAAAACCAGAATATAATTATCCATTTCAAAACCCATAAATACGATATCATTTCCTTTCCAAAATAAAATCATTTGATATTATTTTTATAAAAACCCAAATTAATATAATATCATTTTATTTCAAATATATATTTCTTTTCCAAAATCATATTGTTTTCAAACTTATAATAATCGGAAACCAAACATTGAATTATAACTTTCAAACTATAATACTTCGAAAATTCATAGCTTTAAACCATAATTTCTAAAACTTAAATGGTTTGGATATTCAAACAGTATATAACATCAATAGTTTGGATTCAAAATTTCTTTGTAAAATAAAATAATTTCCGCGACTTACAATTTATTTCATTTAAGATTAAGTCAAAATCCATAAATTTAAAATCGCTTTCAGTTTAAATAAACCACTTCAGTTTCAATATATTTCAAACTTTGTATATTAAACAATTGGAACTAAGGTTGGAAATTTCTATTTCACCAATTTAAAGTCCTATTATTTAGTTTGAAATAATAATTGCATAATAAGCCCGTAATCATTTAAGTAAAACTCAAATTACTTATAAAAGAAAATTTCCTTCAATTTTTATACTAGAAATATTCATTTACTTATAACCTTCAAACAATTGGAACTAAGGTTGGTAATGGGGTTGACGTTCAATAGTGGGCCGAAGTTTAGTGCCCTACGGTGGTCGGAGCGTTGCGCAGGGGGAGTTGCCAGGTTTTTGGAGTGGGTCGATTTCGAGTTTCCAGGTTTTGATCTAGGTGCTCGAATTGACTTCAGGTCGTGGTGATGATTTCTGAGGGCCGTGTTCGTTTTCGGTAATGTTCGCTGATGTGTGGATGGGCTAGTGGTTGGGCAGAGTTGGTCAGAGTCACGGTGCACGTGCACCGTTCATTTGTTTGGAGGTCTGGAAAGTTTGGGAAGTGGGGAAGAAGCAGGGTGAACTCGCGTGTGTTGACTCGAAACTTTACTCGAGTTTTTGAGGGGTAGGACTCAAAGCAGAGGAGTGTTGCTTCGAGTTGATGCTTTGGTTACAGGTTTCACATAAAAACCAGTTATCCTGTTAAATTTAAAACAAAATTTGAAAACTAAGTTTAAAAGAAAAGTAGAGTTTTAAAATGAAGTTTAAATATGATTCAATTTGGTTTTGGAATCTCAGTTTTAAAATATAATAAAGTATTGAAATTTAATTTTTTTTGAAACAACTTTAAAGGTCTTAATAGGTTGAATTTAAAAGTAAAATTTTAAATTAAGATAGAGATTTAAACCCAAGTTTAAACTTAGATTCAAATTGAAATTTGAATATGAGTTTTGAAATAAAAGAAGTTTTTAAAATTTAATTTGTTTTTAAACATTTTAAAGATAGGGTAAATCTTTAGATTGATTTAAATTTTAAAAAAAATGAAATTGGGTTTTGTATTCTTTTAAACTTCTATATCAAGGTAAATATTTTCTTGAACATGTGAATTTAAAAAGGGGTTTTGAAACTATTTCAAACGTTGTCAAAGTCAAATTGTTTTCATTTTAAATCTTAAATTTAAAATGAAATTTTAAAATTATATTTGAAAGTAAATTGTTTTTGATAAATTGATCATTAATAAGATAAATGATTTTGTCTTTAAATATATGAAGATTTAATGATTTGTAATTATTTAAATTAATTAAAGAGGATAATTAATGATTTGGATTAATTAAATAAGTAATTAAATATTTTATTTCTTTAAAATAATTAATTAAGGGGTTAATTAATTTTATAATTGGTTTAAAGGTTAATTTAATAAATTTGTTAATTAAGAATAATTAATTAATGTGTTTCATAAATTAATTTATATCAAACGATTTGTGATTTATAAATCAGGATTGGATAATTAATTCATAAGTAATTGATATAATTGGAAATCAAATTGAATTAATTAGGATTAAACAAATAATTAATCCTACTGGTAAATGACTATTGGATGTTTGACCTTACTTATGAATGATTGAATTGTATGATATGCCTTGAATTGATTGTCCTAACTGATCTGTGATATTTTGTTCTGTGATTTGAGTTGTGTATGATTCATTCATTGATTTACATTTGTATATTATCTGTGAATATGTGAATAGACGATAAGCGTTATAGTTTATACCGCTCATCAACTATATTTTTGTGTTTGATCTGTGATGATTGAATGATGTTGCACTATTGTGTTAAACCCCTGGACCACACTTATACACACACAAAGATGGATTTCACGAGGAAATCGATTAAGTCATAGATTTTTGAAAACGATTTTAAATAGACAATCTGAATTCAAATGTTTTTAAAATTGATTGGGTATAAAGTGAAAAGATTTTTGGAATGAAATGTCAAAGATGAAATTATTTTGAATAACTTGGTTGGGTTTTGAAATTTAAATATTTTGATTTGAATTTGAATTCAATATTTAAAATTAAATTCTATGATTTGAAACTAGGGATGAACGATATTATACTAGTTATATATGAGTCAAACCATTTTTAAAGTATTGTTCTTTTGGGAATTTGAATTAATCCAAAGATTGTAACTTGTATAAATGAAATAGGGTTTTTCTGAAATAACACTGTCGTTTCTAAATGATAAAAAGCTTTCATAGGAGAAATGAATTTCAAATTGTATTAAAGGGATTTCAAGTAAACTGAAATAGTTTTCCAAGTTATAGATGAATGTTTGGAAATGAATTTTTTTGTGAATATTTAGGAACGATTTGAAAGCTATGAAACAAACCTTTGATTTAAAGATTTGAATGAATTAATCCAATTGAGATGGAATTGTTTTGAAACTTATGAATGAACCTTTGAGAAACTAGGTGATTTTTTGTGAAATTAATCTTTTTGTTTAAAAGATTGCAAATGGTAATTGGTTTAAACCATTTGATTGAAAATTTTGAATTATTAAGTTGTGATTGATTGAAATCCCATATCCATATGTTTTAAATGTTGCGCTCACTATTCGGGTTAGCCGGGAGAGGACCTTTGGGTCATATAACCCATTCCGAATATGTGATACGTCGTTATGGATAGCATTTGAAGACCGGTGGTGAAGACTGGGTATTTGCGAGAACGATAGGATGACCTATTGATTGTCTCTGCACCGAGTAGCTACGGTATAGAGATTCCCTAAGCGATGGGAAGTCCAATCGGGATTGTGAATACCCGGATTGCAAGGAATTCTTCGGAAGTGCCTTTGGTTCTGTTCGAACCCAGAACAGACTTGTATGGATTTTGTGTCTGACATTACATTTTGAGATATAAAGCATATTTCTTTCAAATACATTTCTGTTGGTGGCGGAGAATTCATTCTCTTAGCATTAACACACTTCTCAGAGACATACGAGCTCAGAGGTTATGTAGTTGAAGGTTATCAGTGATATATTCCCAACTTGGTAATGTGGCATGTTGAGTGCTGCTGATCATTTTTTGATCAAAGCGCGGCTTTTGTAAAAAGCGTAGCTTTGTGGACGAGACTTCGTCGGACCTCACACCCTGAAAATGGTCAAAACAGGAAGGATACGGCAAGGTTATTAGGGGGTAGCGCCCCTTTAGTGTATGTCATTCCTTCTGGGTGGAGGTGGTATCATGGTATGGAGCCCAGATACTTAACCTATGTTGTTGTTGCAAATTTATTACTTTATGGTTGTTGGAATCGAGGATCCTCGTATATACATCGGTCACGATCGGGGAATGAATTATTCGTGTCAGTAGTTACCTAGTTTGAAGGGTTACCCGGCCTTGTGTTGGCAGAGATCCGGTTAGGTTCTCGGGTCGTCTTTCCAGAGGCGTACCCATGTGGCAATTTGAAGTTCCTTGGCCTGACCATTTATTGGAAATCCAAAGAAACAATACGATCTTGTACGGTTTTAGTTGTAGAACCTATCATTCACTTATGGTGGTCACCACTGTTTGGATGGTAGCTATAGTAGGCATAAGTGCGAAATGCCTATGCTGGCTAAGATTTATATCTTTACTTTCGAAATGATTTTTCCTACACTATGCACTAGTAATAATATCAAATGTTTCTTTTTAATGCGTATCAAGCATCTTTGACTATCATAAGGAGAAATCTCCTCCGATTCTGCGTTTGCATTGTGTGTGTGTGCGGGAGGCCCTATGGTAGTCTCATTTCTAAAAAGCATTGCGAATTGATTTTAAAATATTTCGTTGTTTGTTTTTAAAGATAAACTGTTTTTGTTGCTCACACCAATCCCATGAATGATCCAGAGTTTATTGTTTCTTTCCTAAACTCAGGGTGCTCAAAATTTTCTACACGGGCAGTCTAGAGTTGGGTTTTTCATATAGTCAGATTAGTAGGTTATCTGGAGCTAGTTTAGTCTTTGGATGTGGACGAGACTTGCTTGTCTTGGTGAAATGTGATGGTGGTCCGAGCTGCTACTGGAGTTATCTTTTGAAGACTATTTGGAGTTATTTGTTCCATTGCTAATGTTATCTTTTCTTTTCCGCTTCTATTTTATTGTATCATATCTCTGATGTATATTGATATCTATTGGATCATCTGTTGTATGAGATATTGTAACAAAGCTATATATCAATGTATTATTCTTTTTCTTCCGCTGTGTTTTTTACTTAATGTTGTTATATGAAACGTCCCGCCTTTTCCCACGCTTTAAATCGACACACGTGCCAATTCAAACCATACGGAAGGGCGAATTGTTATGGGGTAAATAAGAAAAAACCAGGGAAAGAAAAACAAAATAGAATCTCACAGCGGAAGGATAAAATATAATAATAAATGTACAGCTCATAAACTATTAACAAACATTTGATTCTTCTTTATACAATAAATATCAGAGTTCACATACCAATCATAATCAATGCGACGGAATTAAATAGTGTAGTGGAACAATATACTAGATAATAATACTACAAATCTTCGTCCTCGTCTTCCAGAGCTAAATTTTCAAATCCTAAAACGCTCGGACTGACCCGAGCGAATTTGAAAAGAGAAAAACACTTGAGTCAGAACTAAAAGATCTTATGTGAGTTAAATTAATAGAAATAAATATGAGTGCAGTAACTCAAGAGTTGCTCGGGATTTACATCTCCTAAGGATCCGTTAAACTATTTACTATGTAGTATATTTCACTATTATAATAGTGTCTAATTGTAAAATAAACTTACTTTTAAATAGCGTTAAGGCTTTACATTTTCCACCTTAATATGTAAAATGCCAATAGTCTATACAGTACCGTAATACCTCCTGATCGGGAGGCTACCAGAGGATACTCCATAGGTACGACACAAATAGAAACTTGTACAAGGCGCGATAGGGTAGGTGACACGGCACAACTAGGCAATGCCAAGGTAGATATACCAATTATGCTTCTGGGTCGGTGGTAACGCGTAGCGCGCAGCTACCGCCCACCTCGAGCCACACCCCCAAATAAAACCAGAAGTGGCCACCGAATCAATCCAAAAGTCAAAGTATAATATCGAAGGGATGTGTCCGATCAAAGGTGCTACCTTATTAACCCGTCGATCGCTCCTGTTTTAGCCACCTTATGCCAACTCACGGGAGTCGGGTCCACGTGTTTACCTTAAGGGAAACGCCACCACTATCCTACTTCATTCTAGAATCTCCACCGCGTACACGGTTGTTAAAGTGGTTTTCGCGATTGGCAGAGAGTATGAGAACTTTCGATCCCGGTCTCTTCAACAACCAAACGTTATTATAACACCGCGGTCTTTAATATAATTTATACTTTAAAACTAGAAATAATTATCCATTTCAAAACCCATAAATACGATATCATTTCCTTTTAAAACCCAAATAAATATGATATCATTTTTTCAAATATATTTCTTTACCAAAATCATGCCACTTTAAAATTTATAATACCTCGAAACCAAATATTTGAATTTTAACTTTCAACATAATACTTCAAAATCCATAGTTTAAAACCATAACTTTCAAAACCTAAATGGTTTGGATATTCAACGGTATATAAAATAAAATAGTTGATTTTAAAATTACTTTATAAAATAAAATTATTTCCTCGACTTTACAATCTTATTTATTTAAAATTTAGTCTAAATCCATAAATTTTAAATTCACTTTCAATTAAATAAACCACTTCAATTCCAATATATTCCTAACTCTAAGTATTTAACAATTTCAAAACTTAAGGTTGGACATTCTATTCAACAATTTATTGTCCTATTATTTAGTTTTGAAATATTCATAAAATAAATCCATAAAATAAAACTCAAAATGTCTAACAATTAAATATTTCCTTCAATTTTATTTATACTAGAAATATTCATTAAATTTGTCTTGAATAAAAAATCCAGTTATTAAACTCATAGCTTTAAAATTCCAATTTTAATAAGTTTACATCACTTATGGAGTTAAATTTTTAAATAAGCTCAATTCCAATTTAATTTTTAATTTACCTTCCAAATCTAGATTGATTGAAATCATTAAAACTCCATTATTCAACTCATTTAGTTTATTTAACAAATTATTCATAGCTTAAATTTAATAATTTAACTATATATGCATATATAAAAATAAGATTTTTTATGAAAATATTAACATTAAATATTTATTAAGCCGTATCCTATCCAAACCATGGAAATCATTTTCAAAATAATTATTTATAGACCAACGGTGTCTGTATAAAATTTTCTATCCTATGGTCAAGTGAAACGGATATTTATCATTTCAATCCGCAATTAAAAATAAAATGCCGTTGTATATCATTTCAAACCGCAATCTCGAATGAAATGAAGCTGCATAATAACTTGTAGTTTATACAATATAAAATATAGCATCCATTCATCCAAATATCAATCATCAACCATTTATTACAATCATCATCCAATTTTAAACAAACATCAATATATAGCATATAAAATATAACAGGCAATAAATAGCAGTTATTAACTAACAGTTTATATTCAAAAATAAATTTATTAACTATTTAATTATCAGTTTATATGTAAATAAATAAATTTTTAACTGTCAATATATATGCAATAATAAAAAAAATTAACAGTTAAATTAAATAAATGCGATTTAACAGAGATGATGAATAAAACATGCCTAATAGTCATAAATAAATTTCTACTCATATCTTAAGTCAATTAAACAGACATATGAAATTTTAGAAGTTGTGAGTGGGTTAAAACACTCACCTTTTGAATTTAAATTGAATTTAAATCCAATTTAAACTCAAAAATTGGACAGTCTCCAAATTGGTCCAAACCAGCATCAACAGATTCATAATTTTATTACGATCCTAACAAAAAAAATTGCGCGTAAAATGGATGTTGTATATGGAAGTTATAATAATTTGAACGAGTCAAAATTAAATAAAAACAAAATAAAATAAACAAAGAATATACTCACGTAAGGGCCACGCCATCACCACCATTCTCTCCCCCCCACGTGTTTGACCAAGTTTCCAGGAAAAAAACACGAAACCGAACCCAACAAAATAGCCGTTGACCCTCCTTTGACCGCTCGATGCTCGTGCCACTAATCACTATAGGACCTCCGACCAAGCCCATCGCCACGCCCTCGCCGTGGCGCACCTCCCTGTGACCATGCCTTCACCGTCGGGCGCCCCAACGCCGTGCGCCGCCCCCTCAATCAAAACCCTAATCCAATTTATACGCCACATCTAACCGTTGATTTGCCCAACTAACCCCTCTGATGAACACCCCATTCGTCTCTCAGACGCCAGTACCAACGATTTGTCGATCTGTCACTATCCATCGACGATCAACGAACGGTCGTTATTAATTCGCCTATTTCTGGCCACACAGGGACTCGGATCGAAAAACGAACTGTAGATCTAGGTTGCGGTCGTCGAGAGCTTCAAATCCATATATAATTTGCTATGGCTTGAGGAGATTGAATTTTTGCTTTGGATTTGATTTTCTTGAATTGTATTTGGATCTAGTGGTTGCAGCCGTTGGAAGAGGAGGAGTAGAGGAAATGAACACAACAAATGAGAATAGGCGGAGGCTAGGGTTCATAACTGGGTTTTTGTAGGTAGGTTAGAAATTTGAATAGATGGATCGGATAAACAAACATGCTAACGCTAAGGTGGCCCAAAAAAACTCGTTCTGACCCCGGAACGAAATTGGGTAAACCTATATATCAAAATAGGTATTTTAAAATATTCTTAACGCGATGGGAAAAGTTTCACGTCCAAATTCCATCGTATGAAGAAGTTATGCTGAAATCAATATTTTCAAATTGATTTCAATTAAATCGATTTCAAGGCGTATCGCGTTCGTACGATCAAACGACAAGTCCGATCACTACGAAACTTGAAACCCTACAGTAATTCACTGTTACGGATCCGATGAAACTAGTTCATCGAAATCCGAGTCCGTGACCAAAATGACTATTTTTATATTAATTAAATAAATTCAAAATAAATTAATTAAACCCAATTTCGGGTAAAAAATTTTGAACTTTGCAATCTTTTTCACTTTAAAATTTTCAAACATTTACAATGATTTAACAATTCTTTTAAAAGTCAATTCATTAAAAATTAATCAATAGAAATCCTCAATTCCATAAAATTCAAAATTATAGAATAAATTTACAAAATTTCCATTAAATTGAATTTACCCCTAATTTCTATTCAAAATTTCAAATAGAAAGGTTTACCATTGGATTTAAATTTATTACAAGATAATATCCTATTTCAGCTTAATTTTTATATCAACGTAATAGTTAAATATTTGATTTTTATTCAATTTCGATAAATCTAATTATTATAAATTAAATCAATTAACTCACTATTTAAGTTTCAAATTCTAAAATTCATAAATCTTATCATCTTGTATTTCTTATTAATTTATAATTCCTTAAACAAATTCCCCTATCAAATTTTTAAGTGTAAATTATTTCACCAATTATGGTATTTATTTAAATTTCTTAAAATAATCTTTTTATTACACTTTGAATCCAATTTATTTTAATAAGTTTCCAATTAAACGGGTTATATTCAATTTCAAACTTATACATAAGTTTAGGTTATAATCAATTTATAACGTATTACTTTCATAGTTATTTACATACTTCTCGTAATAACTTCTCAATTAATCATGATTATTAAAATAACGCTTATAATCGATAATGACATTGTAATTACTCACATTCAAATGATCGTTATTTCAAATAAATTTATCGACCAATTAATTAGGGAATTTATAATAATTGTTATCTGCCCTTATATTTACTTCCTAATAACGCACTACCTACTCTCCTTTACTTTTGATTTGAATTCCAACCTTTATTTATCATACTAAATAAAATAAACAACATATAGATTATTACATATTTCCTTACATGCCTTTATAGGTTTATTGCTTAACAATCGCCATTCAAACTCCTGTGTATACACAAATTATTACTTAACATAAATCTACTCTTTATTTACTTTACGTTTACACTTCCGTTACTATAAAATTAATCACCCAGTAACGTTATCATCAAACCAACATTAATTACTATTTTAAATGCTTACATTTATTTCTCTACATCCAATTTGTTCCAACTTAATTTATATTAATGCTATTCCCTTATATGGTTATTATTTATCCACTTGTGCTAACTTTTATTACCTAAATTTTCCGTCATTATAAGCCTTTAACATTTCCATTTAAATTAAATATAAATTTCAATTCAATCAACCCTTTTCAACACGCAACATATAGTAACAGCTTACAAGTATGAATGGAATTATTATTTATTATAATATTTTTTGAATTTACATTAACATATAAATAAATTTCCTTTAAATGAATTTTATATCCAGGTATAATATTTAATCCATTTCATTTTTGAAATTTATTCACATTGCTAGTAAATAGGTCTTAAGTGATCATTTATATAATTTAATTTAGCGTTCATTTCAATATTTGTTTATAAAGTTTTTATTTCTACTAAATTTAATTACAAAACTCATAAATTTAACCAAATTAAATCCACGAAATTTACAGGTCGTTACACTCTCCCCTACTCAAAACTTTTCGTCCCCGAAAAGGAAAAGAAGGGAAACGAAGAACTAAGAAATCAATATACCTTATTCAAACATTAACTTTATAAACAATTAAATTTACAAAATTAATTAATTTAGATAAAATATCTCAATTTATAACCATTACATTTTTTATACTTAAATTACTAAAGTTTGGAAAACATTTTCAAAATATTTCTAAGTTCAAAATTTACGGAAAATTTTGGCAGAGTCTCCTTTGTACGGAGAGGCTCAGGAGAAAATAAAATATTAAATATAACAATTATATTACATATATTATCCAAAATATTATATCCCAACCCGGGAAAATATATAAAATAGCGCTATAAACCGTAATCCGAAACGTACCTATTTGTCGGGCAATTTACGCTTAATTTATGGAACCAAAAGCAGTAGCAATTGCTTCCATAACCTACATTTCCCTTATAAAATCCAAAGGGTTAACAATTTATATAAAGCGAAATATTTAAGTGGTTTCAATCACTAACAACAAATCAATACAACAACCATCAATTTCAACAACCGGCATACACAACAAATATAAAACAACCATTCAACCAAACAAACAAATAGTTGTTCGGGTTCAAACCTTTAAATTGTACGGAAGGAAGAATAAATTACAAGCGCAACATTTACTCAACAGTCTTTAGATAGAACTAAATAGGTTATTCACCCATCCATACAAATCTAAAGTATCCTTACCCCAACAACCATAAACCAAACAACACAATTCAAATCAAATTTACTTATTATTAATTTTGTTTCATACATTAGTTGTTTAATTTCCTTTCTTTCATTCATTCGGTGATTCTTTTCATTCGTATAACGGTTTATCTTTTATTTTCATTTATATCTTTCAATTTTATTTAGAAATAACTTCAACTCCTTTACTTAAGTTTACAATTTCTCCTTATTATATTACATTCATTTATAATTGCATGACCTATTCTATTTACACTTTAATTACTTAAGTTTATAATCATCTATTTGTCATACTTTCCTTTAATTATATTTACTTGGTAAAATTTTAATTATAACTTAAGTTTATACATTAAATTCTCATTTAACAGCAATTTCATTGAATACTTCATTATTTCAAATTTCTACTTGTACAATTTCCATTACATATTCTTATTAAACATTTCAACTTTTAATATTTGGTAAGTTATGTATGCTTTTTAAGAATGTAATTAAAAGTTATACAAGTTTTTTTCTCTCTTCAATTCTTTTAATTAATTAATGGTTCAATAATTTCATCTTTGTTTTATAATCTGCAATTTCAAATTACCTTTAATTTCATTCATAACATAGCATTAAATCTCTATTTACTTTAGAGGTTTCAATTATTAATTATGTACTTTCCAATTTACTAAAATAATTGAAACTATTATTTAATGGAAACTTAAGACTAAATACCGGGTTAAATTTCAATTTATTTTAAAATAATAGATAAATACATTCTTACAACTTATATATCTCTAATTATATTTAAAACAATTGAAAAATTATATATTTTTCAAAATGAATCTACAGTAAAACTACTACAGTGGCCTTTCCCCTTCGAAACTCGAAAATGAAAGTCGATGATGCGGCCGCCATCACCGAAATTATTTTCCAACGACAAAGAGGAAAGTGCAAAACTTACTTTCTCCAAAATCATCTTTATTAGAAAATACTTCTTAACAATATTATTATATTCCAAAATTTATTCGGAAGAAATTTCAAAACCCCGGAACTTAAGTTCTAAATTTCCAAATTTCACATATTTTATTTTTCAATCTTATTTCTATTATTATTTATACACTTATTTACCTAACAACCTATCTATTTCAGCCAAATATAGATATTATTTGAAATTTTTTATTTTATATATAGAAAATATAATAGGCAAAATTATTTCATTCACCTATATAAAACAAATATTATGTCAGTCTGTCCTATTAAGTGTTTAGAAATCCCTATTGATGTCACAGCGTCCCATGTATCAACAAAAATTTATAAATACAAAACAGAACGGACTAACACAATATAAAAACCCTTTTATAACACTATCGAATACGCTCTCTCATATATATATACTCAGCGACTCCCATAGGGTATTACTACCCTATTAATAAAGAGTCAAAACCCACGAAGCTAAGGTTTAACGCTAAACCAAAGCTCTGATACCAAATGTAACGTCCCGCCTTTTCGCACGCTTTAAATCGACACACGTGCCAATTCAAACCATACGGAAGGACGGATTGTTATGGGGTAAATAAGGAAAAAAAACAGGGAAAGAAAAACAAAATAGAATCTCACAGCAGAAGGATAAAATATAATAATAAATGTACAGTTCATAAATTGTTTAAAAACATTTGATTCTTCTTTATATAATAAATATCAGAGTTCACATACCAATCATGAACAATGAAGCGGAATTAAATAGTATAGTGGAATATAATTAATAATAATAATAATAGAAATCTCCGTCTTCGTCCTCCAGATCTAAAGTCTTCGATCCTGAAACGCTCGGACTGACCCGAGCGAATTTGAAAAGACAAAAACACTCGAGTCAGAACTAAAAGATCTTATGTGAGTTAAATTAACAAAAATAAATATGAGTGCAGTAACTCAAGATATGCTCGGGATTTAGATCTCCTAAGGATCCTTCAAACTATTTACTATATAGTATATTTCGCTATTATAATAGTGTCTAATTGTAAAATAAACTTACTTTTAAATAGCGTTAAGGCTTTACATTTTCCACCTTAACACGTAAAATGCCAATAGTCTATACAGTACCGTAATACCTCCTGATCGGGAGGCTACCAGAGGATACTCCATAGGTATGACACAAATAGAAACTCGTACAAGGCGCGATAGGGTAGGTGACACGACACAACTAGGCAATGCCAGGGTTGATATACCAATTACGCTTCCGGGTTGGTGGTAACGCGTAGCGCGCAACTACCGCCCACCTCGAGCCACACCCCCAAATAAAATCAAAAGTGGCCACCGAATCAATCCAAAATTCAAAGTATAATATCGAAGGGATGTGTCCGATCAAAGGTGCTACCTTATTAACCCGTCGATCGCTCCTGTTTTAGCCACCTTGTGCCAACTCACGGGAGTCGGGTCCACGTATTTACCTTAAGGGAAACGCTACCACTATCCTACTTCATTCTGGAATCTCCACCGCGTACACAGTTGTTAAAGTGGTTTTCGCGGTTGGCAGAGAGTATGACAACTTCCGATCCCAGTCTCTTCAACAATCAAACGTTATTATAACACCGCGGTCTTTAATATAGTTTATACTTTAAAACTAGAAATAATTATCCATTTCAAAACCCATAAATACGATATCATTTCCTTTTAAAACCCAAATAAATATGATATCATTTTTTTTCAAATATATTTCTTTTCCAAAATCATGCCACTTTAAAATTTATAATACCTTGAAACCAAATATTTGAATTTTAACTTTCAACATAATACTTCGAAATCCATAGTTTAAAACCATAACTTTCAAAACCTAAATGGTTTGGATATTCAACGGTATATAAAATAAAATAGTTGATTTTAAAATTACTTTATAAAATAAAATAATTTCCTTGACATTACAATCTTATTTATTTAAAATTTAGTCTAAATCCATAAATTTTAAATTCACTTTCAATTAAATAAACAACTTCAATTCCAATATATTCCTAACTCTAAGTATTTAACAATTTCAAAACTTAAGGTTGGATATTCTATTCAACAATTTATTGTCCTATTATTTAGTTTTGAAATATTCATAAAATAAATCCATAAAATAAAACTCAAAATTTCTAACAATTAAATATTTCCTTCAATTTTATTTATACTAGAAATATTCATTAAATTTGTCTTGAATAAAAAATCCAGTTATTAATATTATACCTTTAAAATTTCCAATTTTAATAAGTTTACATCACTTATGGAGTTAAATTTTTAAATAAGCTCAATTCCAATTTAATTTTTAATTTACCTTCCAAATCTAGATTGATTTAAATCATTAAAACTCCATTATTCATGTAACAACCCAGGATTTCGCATTAATTAATTTTCGTCATTAAACGATTAATCTGTTGGTTAATTGCTATTTGGAGTTTTTAAAAATCGGTTTGTGATTCTTTAAAAATTTATTTGGATTTTTATTGGGTTGAAATTCTTTTGATAATTTGATTAAGGGTAAGCGGGCTTTAAAAATTGAAATTGTGGCCCATATTTCTTTTTGTTTTTGGGCCTTGATAATTATCAAGCATAGGCCGTTCCCCTTTATTTCATGATTCATTTCGAAAACCCTAAAACAACATGCGAAAAGAAAAAAAAAATACAATGGCGGCCTCTTCCTCTTCGTTCAAACTAGGGTTCGAGCAAAACTGAAGGTGCCGACTGAATTCGAGCGGCGATGGTTGGCTTCGTGCTCGTCTAAGCGAGGTGAGTGATTTTGCTTCACTCACATCTAATTCAATTAACAGTTTATATGTGTTTCGAGTTCTGTGATTTTTGTTAGGATACAATTATTTGGCTTTGTCGATGCTATGCCGGCCATTCGACCTTTGTTTAGATGTTCGAGATGGTGACTGATTTTTCCAGTTCATATACATATTTGTTTAGTTCATACGGTTTTGATTTTCTGGAAATTTTGGTCTGTGAATTCTTGATGACCTCGGCTTCGAATTCTGTGGTATTTCGACTGCATCACTTTGAACTTTAGTTTGAGATCTAGTTGATTTTGTTGTGAAACTGTTGATTTCGTTCTTTGTTTACTTTGACTTGGGCCTAGATTCGAATGTTAACTTTACTGCAACATTTTCAATGCTCGGCCGCCACGGTGTTGAATTGGTTGACACTGCTATTTACTTGATTTTTGATGTTGATTTCATTTTGTACTCGACTGCGGCCATTAACTGTCGACTTCGGCTTTGACTCGAATTTTGATTGCACTGTTTAATTCCAGCCTTCAGGTGGATAGCATATATATATATATATGTCATTGACCCTTTGTATATGGCATCACTGTAATCCTAGCTTTGTCTTCGCGACAACCATATGTAGGTTATGTGTTCGTTGTATATCTGCACTGTGTTAGCTATGAGTTATTTGTTCTGTATCGAGTATATGTTTTTGCCATTCACTTGAATTCAAGTGCATTCATCTGGTTTAGTTTCATACCAATTGCTATTAATTCCTATGTTCATTTGATACTGTGTTTCACGTGGCTTGCGATTCAATGTTGCATTCCGGCATATGCACTTGAGTCTATTTCATTGTGCCTATTCATTGTAGTTCGATTTGTGCACTGACATGAGTTCGAGCCCTTTTGTACACTGTTTGGTTCATGTTGCATTCACATGCATACCTGTTCATCATCTAATTAACTCTATTGGGTCTCCAACATGGCTATTTCATTATTTAGGCTGCTGCACATGGGATCTTTATTTGCATATATGTGTCAGTTACAAGGTTGGGTCTGTGGTTCAGTTAGCTAGCCGAGTTATGTTCTTTCCACTATTGCATATATGTGATTGTTTATCCATGATGTCTGACCTGTTGCATTCATTGTTCATGCATTTTAATGGCACTGTCCAGCTTCATCTAGTGTTCTCATTAGCATATGTATTCACCCACTTATCTTGTTGGCATGCATATTGCCTTCATATTTTGTAGTTGTGCCAGTTGCCTTTGGATTAAGTTTGTTGTCACTGCACACTTCGGCCTATTTCACACACATGAGTAAATATGTGCTCACTGTCCATGTCATTCTACTTCGACCATTGAGGCAGTGGTATTGATATTTGAATCTTCATTTGATTTTGGTTCGTTGATCTTTTGGTACATCATCACTGTAGTGGCAAGGCAGTGCACGCAAGCGTGTACTGCAGCCACACGGTATTGAGCTTTTGTGTACATCATCACTGTAGTGGCAAGGTAGTGCACGCAAACGCGAACTGCAGCCACACGGTATGACTTTTATGATATTCTATTTCATTTTGATTTATTGATCATTTGCATATTACATATGCCGTAGTGGCAAGGCAGTAAACGCGTGCATGTACTGCAGCCCTACTCGAATTGTCGTTTTAATTGATATTTCAATTGTTTGAACTGTTTCGTTTATTCAATTCAATATGTTTTGAACCATATTGATTTGGTTTAATTTAATGATTTTGTCAATATCTAATTATCTTTTTGATAATTAGATTATGAGTTTCTAATTATTTACCTAATAATTGAATTTTGTCGTTAATTGCCGTTTAGGCAATTTTGTTGTTTTTTTAAGTTATCTTCATCGATATTCTTTTCACTTATCTTTGTTGATGATTTGAATTTGCTGATTTGTTGTTTAACACTATTACGTGTTATATTTATCGTTATCCGATTTCTTTATTTAAGGATCGGATAGACGAGATTTATTGTGACTGTCGTCTATTCATTATTTAATTATTATTGCTTCTGTGCACTAATAACTGAGTTTGAATTAGACTGACCCGTGTATTATTTTCTTTTGAATTTAATACTCGGGTCAGACCGAGTTATTACAGGTTGTAGATATCTTGCTTTGGATTGCTGCTTGAGCTATGAAGTCTTTTCATATCTTTTGGAGTAGTCGTTGTCATTTGTAGTAGTCAGTGTATTTGTATATGATGTTATGTATTCATGTATATTATTCACGATAATGTACTTGTGTATATAACTTCCAGTGTCGATAGTTGTAGTTGTATCATATGTATTGTATCACATGTATTGTAACTGACATCGGTTATTATATATATGAGACTTTCTGTTTTATATGTGCTATTATTATATTTATTGTCGTAAACTATTATGAACCATCGTAGTTCGTTTTATATTGGAATTGGGTATGTCGATGAGAGTAAATAAATAAGAGATGAAAAATTAAAAATATATACCACTCCTATCGAAATAACCAATACTAATGTAAGGCCTAAATATGGATGGCCGCTCCTATCCAGCCTTATTCTTCGTAATAACAGACAGTATTTCTTATAATACCCTTTGTTATTGTGTGCATAGAGGTGGGGCGTCACAATTCAACTTATTTAGTTTATTTAACAAATTATTCATAGCTTAAATTTAATAATTTAACTATATACGTATATATGAAAATAAGATTTTTTTTAAAAATATTAACATTAAATATTTATTAAGCTGTATCCTATCCAAACCATAGAAATCATTTTCAAAATAATTATTTATAGACCGACGGTGTCTGCATAAAATTTTCTATCTTATGGTCAAGTGATACGGATATTTATCATTTCAATCCGCAATTAAAGATAAAATGCGGTTGTATATCATTTCAAACCGCAATCCCGAATGAAATGAAAATGCATAATAACTTGCAGTTTATACAATATAAAATATATCATCCATTCATCCAAATATCAATGATCAACCATTTATTACAATCATCATCCAATTTTAAACGAACATCAATATATAGCATATAAAATATAACAGGTAATAAATAGCAGTTATTAACTAACAGTTTATATTCAAAAATAAATTTATTTACTGTTTAATTATCAGTTTATATGCAAATAAATAAATTTTTAACTGTCAATATATATGCAATAATAAAATAAATTAACAGTTAAATTAAATAAATGCGATTTAACAGAGATGATGAATAAAACATGCCAAACAGTCATAAATAAATTTCTACTCATACCTTAAGTCAATTTAACAGACATATGAAATTTTAGAAGTCGTGAGTGGGTTAAAACACTCACCTTTTGAATTTAAATTGAATTTAAATCCAATTTAAACTCAAAAATTGGACAGTCTCCAAATTGGTCCAAACCAGCGTCATTGCGCGTAAAACAGATGTTGTATATGGAAGTTATAATAATTTGAACGAGTCGAAATTAAATTAAAACAAAATAAAATAAACAAAGAATATACGCACGTAAGGGCCACGTCATCACCCTCATTCTCTCTCCCTCACGCGTTTGACCGAGCTACCAGGAAAAAAACACGAAACCGAACCCAACAAAATAGCCATTGACCCTCCTTTGACCGCTCGATGCTTGCGCCACCAATCACTATAGGACCTCCAACCAAGCCCATCGCCACGCCCTCGCCGTGGCGCACCTCCCTGTGACCGTGCCTTCACCGTCGGCTGCCCCAACGCCGTGCGCCGCCTCCTCTATCAAAACCCTAATCCAATTTATACGCCACATCTAACCGTTGATTTGCCCAGCTAACCCCTCTGATGAACTCCCCATTCGACTCTCCACACGCCAGTACCAACGATTTGTCGATCCGTCACTATCCATCGACGATCAACGAACGGTCGTTATTAATTCGCCTATTTCTGGACACACAGGGACTCAGATCAAAAAACGACCTGTAGATCTAGGTTGTGCTCGTCGAGAGCTTCAAATCCATATATAATTTGCTATGGCTTGAGGAGAATGAATTTTTTCTTTGGATTTGATTTTTTTGAATTGTATTTGGATCTAGTGGTTGCAGCCATTGGAAGATGAGGAGTTGAGGAAATGAACGCACAACAAATGAGAATAGGCGGAGGCTAGGGTTTATAACTGGGTTTCTATAGGTAGGTTAGAAATTTGAATAGATGGATCAGATAAACAAACGTGCTAACGCTAACGTGGCCCAAAAAACCCGTTCTGACCCCGGAACGAAATTGGGAAACCCATATATCAAAATAGGTATTTTAAAATATTCTGAACGCGATGGAAAAAGTTTCACGTCCAAATTCCATCGTATGAAGAAGTTATGATGAAATCAATATTTTCAAATTGATTTCAATTAAATCGATTTCAAGGCATTTCGCGTTCCTACGATCAAACGACAAGTCCGATCGCTACGAAACTTGAAACCCTACAATAATTCACTGTTACAGATCCGATGAAACTGGTTTCACCGATATCCGAATCTTTGACCAAAATGACTATTTTTATATTAAGTAAATAAGTTCAAAATAAATTAATTAAACCCAATTTCGCGTTAAAAATTCTGAACTTTGCAATCTTTGTCACTTTAAAATTTTCAAACATTTACAATGATTTAACAATTATTTTAAAAGTCAATTCATTAAAAATTAATCAATAGAAATCCTCAATTCCATAAAATTCAAAATTATAGAATAAATTTGCAAAATTTCCATTAAATTGAATTTGCCCCTAATTTCTATTCAAAATTTCAAATAGAAAGGTTTGCCATTGGATTTAAATTTATTACAAGATAATATCCAATTTCAACTTAATTTTTATATTAACGTAATAGTTAAATATTTGATTTTTATTCAATTTCAATAAATCTAATTATTATAAATTAAATCAATTAACTCACTATTTAAGTTTCAAATTCTAAAATTCATAAATCTTATCTTCTTGTATTTCTTATTAATTTATAATTCATTAGACAAATTCCCCTCTCAAATTTTTAAGTGTAAATTATTTCACCAATTATTGTATTTATTTAAATTTCTTAAAATAATCTTTTTATTACACTTTGAATCCAATTTATTTTAATAAGTTTCCAATTAAATGGGTTATATTCAATTTCAAACTTACACATAAGTTTAGGTTATAATCAATTTATAACGTATTACTTTCATAGTTATTTACATACTTCTCATGATAACTTCTTAATTAATCATAATTATTAAAATAACGCTTATAATCGATAACGACATTGTAATTACTCACATTCAAATGATCGTTATTTCAAATAAATTTATCGACCAATTAATTAGGGAACTTATAATAGTTTTTATCTACCCTTATATTTTCTTCCTAATAACGTAGTACCTACTCTCCTTTAATTTTGATTTGAATTCCAACCTTTATTTATCATACTAAATAAAATAAACAACATATAAATTGTTACCTATTTCCTTACATGCCTTTATAGGTTTATTACTTAACAATCACCATTCAAACTCCTGTGTATACAAAAATTATTACTTAACATAAATCTACTCTTTATATACTTTACGTTCACACTTCCGTTACTATAAAATTAATCACCCAGTAATGTTATCATCAAACCAACATTAATTAATATTTTAAATGCTTACATTTATTTCTCTACATCCAATTTGTTCCAACTTAATTTATATTAATGCTATTCCCTTATATGATTATTATTTATCCACTTGTGCTAACTTTTATTACCTAAATTTTCCGTTATTATAAGCCTTTAACATTACCATTTGAATTAAATATAAATTTCAATTCAATCAACCCTTTTCAACACGCAACTTATAGTAACAGCTTACAAGTACGAATAGAATTATTATTTATTGTAATATTTTCTGAATTTACATTAACATATAAATAAATTTCCTTTAAATGAATTTTATATCCAGGTATAATACTTACTCCATTTCATTTATTGAAATTTATTCACATTGCTAGTAAGTAGGTCTTAAGTGACCATTTATATAATTTAATTTAGCGTTCATTTCAATATTTGTTTATAAAGTTTTTATTTCTACTAAATTTAATTACAAAACTCATAAATTTAACCAAATTAAATCCATGAAATTTACGGGTCGTTACACTATAAGCTCCGACAAATCGGATTTGAACGGTTGAATCTACGGCATTCGGGTACGAATGAAGTATGGATGTCGATTTTCGAGCGCGCAAAATCTGTATCGTCACAGATTTACTCAGAGTAAAAGGGGTCATGGATTTCATGTTTAAATGTTTTTCTGGTTGTAGATTAACTTTGAGACGAAGTGGTTGCTTTTCATGGGTTTTCTTCATATAAATGTTTATTTAAATCCCAGGGTTTATGTTGAAAATATCTGGTCTAAAAATGGAAGGAAATATGGGGCTGCAACATAGTGTTGTTGCTTATGTCTCATGTTGACTGAAACAAAGAAAAATGTGGAAGTGCAATGTCATACATGTGTTGAGTTTCTATGGTCTTATGACCTATCCAAATCAGAGCATAAACTTATGGTTTAGCCAAATCTAAAGATTATTGAAGATTTGATTGAACCAGAGGTAAAAGAGATAATCAGCAAACCATATAAGGTTATGTGTTTTAACTTGATCCAGTGGAACCCATGAACAAAAAAATGATATATATATTCTGAGAACTCACATCTTTTTACATGATTGAATGCTTGTTTATGAAAATATGATTTAACAATTTTCTTGATGAATATGTTGGCTGGATGTTTGTTTCTCTGATTAAAATAGGTATACATATGGTTAGTACTGTAATGAAGAGGGGAAAAATAACACTTAGTAATTTTAACTAAGTACCTTGGATCTTAGGGCTACAAAATATGGCTTGGCAAGGTGAACATTGCAAGCTCACACATGGTATAAGTATACCAAAGGGCCTGAGTTTGCTGGGTTAACAGAGACATGTCCCAGGCAGTGTGTGAATTAACAAAAAGAAAGTAGCTAAAGACCAAAATGTACACTTGATAAAGAACAATAGAAATAGGTCCAAGTGAGGCTGGGTGAAATCCCCGATGGCCAGTAAATTTGTAAAGGGGTCTGATGATTGAATTGGTGCTTGTGTTGGTTGGTTTTTGATGTTTATTTGCTGAATCTTATGATTGTTTTTCTATGAATTAAACCACTTGAACCATACATAATTAGTTTTGCGCTAACATGAATGAACATGCCTCACAGAAATTATTCACAAAGATGACATAGAGTTTCTTTATTCATTCAAAGTACTGGACTATAAATAAAAAGTTGAATAAGATCATGCTTTCAGTTAGATTATTCATACCAGACATTAGTCTGACCCTTGTGTGTTTATACACCATTGGGTGTCTCATATTTATATGAGGCAATTCATGGTATTTGTGCAGGTAAATAGGCATTTCATTGATCAAGCTTTGGATGAGTTAGCTGCTTAAGGAATTAGATGCAATAGATACAGATTTACTGAAATTAAAATAGAAGTTAAGTCAAATTTATGTTATCCTATGTTGTTAAAGTTGTTTAGAAAAAAAAAGAGACTAATGTGTTGTTATTTTCTGTTTTGTAAGCATTGAATTTAAATGTATGTTTCAGCTAAAACTTATGAGTTATTTTTAAAAATGTTTTACTGAGTGATGTAGTTTCTTTTCTTAGTTTCCAAAATAAATAAATTATAGTAATAGAAAATCTGAGCTGGTAGGCATGAATGAACTTAATGAATAACCTAGTATTTGATATGAGAAATTCATGTTTAAAGATGATAAAAAAAATCTGGCAAATAGAAGTTTTGAGTCACCTTGAGACGAACCCAGAATAACATGCACTTTGTTTAAGAATAAATGCAAAATGGAAAGGGCTAACCTGATCATTTTACTAAGCGTGGGTTCAACCATTTTTAAATGCTTAAAACTCAATTTGCAGTAAAGCTTAATAACCCAAATATAGTATAGGTTTAATTATTTTTGGTTAACAATTATAAAAATAAAAAGAATTAGGCACTAAAAATTCTTTCAGCGATAGACATGCACAGAAACATGCACACACATGCACTTACAAAAGCATAGTTCATACAGCAACAAAAATTATGGGAAAAATATGTAAAACACTAAGTTTTGAAAAATAACACTAATAATTCTGTAATGATTCGAGTGTTCTTGGAAAAACTGTTTTTAGAAACACTTTTGCTATGAGGAGATCACTTAATGATTCCTAAACAGATCTCTACTTTAAAACTTTTGTACTCTGATTTAAGTAGAAAATAATTTACATATCTTCACATATGTAGGTTTAGATAATTTGAACACAACAATGTTTTTATATTGGCTTAAAGATCCTGTTTAGAAGAAAAATTTAGAGAATGGTATTCTCTTGATTAGATGACCACTGTGTATACATATAAAAAAAAAATTTGTAATATCAAAAGGGGGTCATCTTATATGAATTTTATAAGTTATCGGTAAAATTATATAATTTAATAATATAAACCCAAGTTCAAGAAAATTATGAAATTTCCCTACCTCTTCTTCCCCAAAACTCTGCTCCTTCTCTTCCCTATACATGCTATATCATAGACACGCTGTGCACCTTCCCTACCGCCTTGGACCACTATTCGACAAGCCGAGTTCGCCGTTGCTTCGTTATACGCGAGAGAAACCTCTCTAACACCTTGACTTCGAGACTGCAAGCCCCTGGTCAATCGTGACCTGACCCTCCTATAGTGACCAAGCCACAGTCGCGATGACCGAACTACCCCAAACTTCGACCACTGCTTCCCCTTCACCCCACGAGCATGATTCTATCCTCTAACCATCTCATCGAGCTCTCAATTGAGAGAAAAAATCAAACCTACTTTTCCAGCTTACTTTGTACACAGTTCGAGCGTCACCAATCATAGCCGCATCCTTCAAAACTAGCATTAGTGGGAAGATCTCCTCGGATTGTGAATTTTAAAACTTGTTTTAGGATTTTTTTTATCGAGTATAATTTGAAATATAATTTTTTATCTTTTTGAAGCTTCCTCATTTTTTTCCTAGAGATGTTTAAATAGAAGAAGATGGATGGGAATACAAGTGAAGTAGGAGGGCTTGTACAGGTTGAAGGCGGTTGATAAGAAAGGCTGAGTAGTGAAAAGTTAAATCGTGGAAAATATAATATTTAACATTCAAAATATCTAGAAATTTAATTTCGAACGTTGATCGAGGCATGCGCTTAGTGTTCCTAATGTTATACCCCTATTTTGAATACAATGGAACAAATTTCGAGACCTAATTTGATTGTATGCAAAAGATAGCTTTTTGAACCCAATTATAATATTAATTTTTTGATATTAATTTGAACGCGTTTCTATCACTTCCTATAAAACGGTGCATTTGATCGCTATGAAATTTAGCGGCATATTATAATTCATTATTACGGTCCCAATGACACTAGTTTCGTCGAAATCCGCAATAGTGCCACGAAAGGCTATTTTCACTCGTTAATAAAAACGGGCTATTTTCAAAATTGAGTAAATCACTTTTAAGTTCAATTTAAAATTTTATTATCTTCATTCTTGTTAAATAGTGCTCAAATATGCTTTTAAATTATTTTTATCCAAATAAAAATCCAAGATTCAATTATTTAAACGATTTCAATTATTAAATTCAATAATAAAACTATCCAATGAATCAATGTATTTAGAATTTAATTTATTTAACCTATAATTAACTTTTCAATATTTAAAATTAATTAAATATTCTAATTTCAAATAACTAAAAAATTTGGTCGTTGCACTGGTTTATCAGACTAATCCAGGCGTTCTTCCCTTTCAATGCTCAGGTTAGACCGAGTATATTCACAGATGTAGATTTGGTGCTTTTGGAGCTTCAGTGGGCGAGCTAGAAGTCTTCAGATCGTATTTCCATATATGTTCTATTCCGCTGCATTATTGTTTATGTTATCAGCATTTGTAAGGATAGGTTGTTATATTTGTCCAGCTGATAATATTGTGTCATGTACTCTAATATGATTGATGTATGATATTACAGTTTCTCTTTTTGAAAAGATCATTAATATTATATTATATGTTATTATGCTGCAATGTGAGATTCTCTGATTGTTTTAGTTTATTCTTCTCTTCTCCTCTTCTTTCTTCTTTCTTCTTTCTTTTTCTCTAACAATCAGGTTTCCGGCAATTGATTGCCCAACATATAATACAGAGGACGTATTAGTATCGATTTTCGACGGTCAAAAATCCGGTTTGTTACATTTGGTTTCAGAGCTAACGGTTAAGCGGAAACCTTGGCTTTGATGGAGTAACTCATTAGAGATAGGGTCAGTAGTACCCTAGAATGAGTTTGAGTGTGTGTATGAGCGTGTGTTTGTTAATGATATAAAAATATTTTATATTGTGTCGGTTGATCTATTGAGTGACTTATCGATTCTAGTCAATACGAGTAATTAACATCATTTATAGGGATCTCTAAACACTTAAATAGAGTAGATCGACATAGTATTGTTTTGAAATGGGGTAAATAAATAATTTTACCTTGATTATTTTATATACAAAGGGATATTTTTTCAAAAAATTATTATGGTATATATGGTGTGCTTTGTTGTTATGAAATGTTAATGCTATACCCGTATCATTTTTTGTTTGTCGTATTTGATCGAATAAAAGTTGATATTATAATGTAAGTAAGATTTCCAATTAAGAATTGATTTTATATAACCAAACGGAATTTCTGAAGTATATTATAAATATGATTGTGAGTAAAAAGAGTTTAGAAGTTGCTAATTTGGAATTTAAATCCCGTTGGTTTTGAAAATGGGTTTTCAAATTGTTGGAAAATAATAGTATTATTTGGAAAAATATTTTTGAATGGAGAAATTTGTAATGGTTTTAAAAAGAATAAAAGGACAGAACTCACTTCGGTCGCTGAAAAGTAATTTCGGTGATGATAACAACATCATCGACGTTCATTTTCGGGTTTCCAAGAGAGAAATTGCTACCATTGGATTTTTTTTGGTAAAACTAGTTTGGATTTTAAAATTCAAAAGGATGATTTGAGATACCAAAGGGATTTTGTATATATATGATTTCAAAATAAAATGATTTGAAATAAATAAGAACAAGATGTATAAACTCTGGAAATTTTCATTAATGAAAAATATAGGAAAATAAGTTTTATAACCTAAAAATTTTGAGGATGAGTAAGTTAAAGCAATGTTTTAAATCGTTGAATATGAATTTTAAGGAAAGTTACTTTGAAATTGATTGTTGGAATGAAATTTAACTTAAGGTAAGTTAAACAAAATAAATTTTTTGAAAAAAAATTAACCCGAGTTAGGCTAAATGAAATGAATTTGGACATAAAATTGATTATGATTGAAATGGGTTAATGATGGAACTAATTAAGTAAATTAGTTAAGTAGATATGGTTTTGGAATGTGGTCAATAAAATTGAATATCGAAGTGGAAAAATGAATTGAGATAAATGGAATTGAAATTTAGAATGTATATGAACTTAGGTTGTAAATTGAAAATAAACACGAGAGTTGTATAAAATGTTTATAAACTTAAGTAAAATTTTATGAAATGATCCATAAATGAATTTAGTATGTAGTGAAATGTTGTTAAAAATAAAATTTGAGGGAATAACTCTCAAGTGACATTAGTATTGGAAGAAATGTAGTAAGAGATAAATAAATGTGGATAAAGCAATGTGGATAATTAAAGGTGGATCAAGTAAATGTTTAAAACTCGAAATTGCGAATTAATATGATTATAAATTATATGTTTGGATATCATTAGTAAATAAGACGAAGGCATATAAAAGCGAGAGCTAATATGATGCCCTTGATTTCATAAGAAAAATTGGGTTGCCCGACTAAAAGGTACACACTTATATTGTTGTTTGAATTTGATGGTTTTATGATTGAGCCATTTGGCTTTTGTTTTCTTTTGCGGGTTTGTACCAGAGCAGGAATTTTTGGTTGTTCTGACAGCCGCGCAAAGGAAACACTGGCAAAAATTTTCGAAAATTTAAAGAGTTAGAAAATTTGAAGAAAATTTTCATCGCTAAAATTTAATTTTTAGTTATAACCTGTAATGATTGGATGAGATGATATTGATTGGAATCTATGAATGAATTCAGAAGCGTTGTAAAATTAATAATAAGGTTTCAACAAATTGATTTTGGAAAAGGTCAAGGGTTTAAAATAATTTGGCGAAACATTTAAACTAATTTGTTTTTAAAAGCTAACGGGTTTTGGCATTTTTCTTACCTTGGCAATTTCAGGGACGAAATTCTTTTAAGGGGGGAAGAATGTAACGATCCTAAATTTTCAGTCATTTGAAATTAGAATATTTAATAAGTTTTAAAAATTGAAAAGTTTACTTTATAGGTTTCATAACTAGAATTTCAAATATAGTGATTTATTTGATAATTTAATTGTTGAATTAATAATTGAAATTTCTTAAATAATTGAATTCTGAATTTTTATTTGGATAAAAATAATTCCAAAGCTTATTTAAATTCTATTTCATAATAAAGGAGATAATAAAACTTTTAAATTAGGTTTAAAAGTGATTCAATTGATAATGAGATTTACTCGTTTTAATTAACAAGAAAAATAACCTTCTGGGGCATTATCTCAGATTTCGACGAAACCAGTTTAATTGGGTCCATAATAGTGAATTATAATACGCATTCAAATTTTGTAGCGATCAGACATATTGTTTGGTCGTACGAGAGAGAAACGCGTTGAAATTAATATCGAAAATTTAATATAATAACTAGATCCAAAAAGCCTATCTTCTACATATGACCAAATTAGGTCTCAAAACAAGTTCCATTATGTTCGGAATATGGGCATAACATTAGAAACGCCTGGAAACACGCCTTGATTAGGATCCGAAATTTATGGCTGGATATTTTGAAATTTTAAATAATATATATATATCAGTCTTGACTTGACCACAAAAAAATGTACATTCCCATTAGACCATACCTACTCGTACGAAGTCGCAGCCAATCACGTTACCTCCTATTATATGGCCATCTCCAGAATATGGTTCGGTGTTCTCAAATTTGAAATCATATCTATCCTCATCCAACAGCCACGAGTTCATCAACGCTACGAAAGGCATTTCTGTCCTTCGTCATCAACTGGGAAATGTTCGTCTTGGCACGTTGGACCTAATCAATTGTGGAGATGGGCATTGGTGGGGGTGTGGAGGTGGAAATTACCCAAGGAACAACAGATGGCTTTGGCCAAATTCCAACGACTGCGTAGGTTTTAGAGCGACGACTTGTGAAGGGAAGGTGGAGAGGGAGGTCAAGGCTACGTCGTGGTGGTGTTTGGTAAGAATTCGATGACTATGGCGGTAGTAATCAAGGATGAACGAGGAGCAGTTTTAAAGCTTATCTCGACGGCTCAGGCGAAGTTAATAGTCACGGTTAGTGTCGTGGTGCAGCGGGTGGTCGTTGGCAGGCCGATGCAGTGAGAATCAAAGGTTGAATGTGTAATGACCCGAAATTTTCGACCTCGAAAATTCCAAATAGTTAGGAAAAAGAAGAAAAGAGGTAGAAGAAGAAACAGAAACAAAACACAGATTCTCACATTCGTAGCTGATCAAAATATAATATTAAATAAAATAGCAGTTTTACAAAAGAAAACTGTATCAGTTAATCTACATCAATACATCAGAGTTACAACACTTACACAAACACTGGACAGTTAAAATCAACATGTCCTAGATAAACTACAATATATCACAGCGGAATACAATCCATACGTTCCTGCCATCCAGCTCGCCTCCTGAGCTCCAGAACATCCTTTCTTGAAAATCTGTAATCCTCGGTATGACCCGAGCATTACATCAAAGAAACACCCGGGTCAGGCTAGAAACCAGCGTGAGTAAACCCATCCAACAAGAAATACTAATGCATAACTTACTTAAAACTCGGGTAACTCGTGCTTCACTACAAGTTCGCAACTTGTTATAGTCAACACTTATATTCACAAATAAATCCCTAAGTATCTTTACTTAGTTTAAATGGTTTAGTCATTTAAATTTATCCCATTCCATCCTATTGATTAAACATACCAAATCTATAAAAAAATCAAAGTGGTTTTGGGTATTTGCTAATACCCGACCCCGGTCTCTTCGGTCCCAATGTTATTTTAACCCAATTTATTTAAGTGAAATACAATTCAACTTTAAATACAGGATGTCACTTTTTTACACAGCAATTCATCATCGAAAGATAACAACATTATCACTGTCCACTCAAACATATAATATCACAAAACATTTCATATGAGAGATATCGACTAATTCAAGGTATTTATTATCATTCAATCAATCATATGCAAAATTGATCATTTCCTAATTAATTTAATTAATCTTCAATCTAATTAATTACTAACTTTAATCACTTAGATTACCTTTACCTAACATTAATTAATTACAAACCAATTAATTAGTCATCTTTAATTATCCCTCTTAATCAATCACCTTTGACTAATTATCCTTTAATTACAATAAGTAATTATTTATTAATTAATTACACAAATTAATTAGCCTTCACCCATCACATTAAATAATCCTTTAATTACAGTTATAAAGTAATTAACAATGATTTATTATATTTATCCTTAACTAATTACTCAAACTAATTATTCTACAATTACTTGCATTGATTAATTATCCCTTAATTAATCACACTTCGTTAAATAACTAACACTTGATTAGTTTCCTTAATAAATCAATCCTTAATTAATTACATTAAGTAATTAATCCCTAATTACTTCCATCAAATAATTACCCTTAAATTACTGTCATCAAGTAATTATCCAATTGGTTAATTACCCTCAATTAGTTAACCTCTGATCATTAATTAAGCTAACCTTTAATTGAATTAATTAACCCCTAACAAATTTATCCTTTAATTACTTGCATCATGTAATTAATCATTTAATTTATTAATTATTCTACATTAATTACTTGATTACTCCTTTATCATTAATTAATTAAATTAATTAATTATAGTTAAATTTCTTTGTTAACTTAATTAAACTCAAATCATTAAAACCACAATTTTTAAGGTAAACCATCATCTTTAATAATAACATAATTATCATTAACATTTAATTATATTTTAAAACATTCCACTTTTTAAATTAAACTTTTAAATTCATTTCTAATTCAAGATTTTTAAATAAATTACAATTTAACTTAATAAAATTTAAGTTAAACAATATACAAAACTCTTAATCAAATGTTAAAAGAACATTTATTTTACATAATACTTTAAAATTATATTTGATTTAAATTTAAACTTGTCTATAAAACTTTTAAAATTCTGTATTTTAAAAACCTACTTTGGTTTCTACCCTAGTCTCTCTCGAGACATACCCCGAGAAAATCACCGTCTTCCATTATTTGCAAAAACTTTGCTAAATTTTAAAACTTTGAAAACAAACTTTACACTCACGAACCACTCGAGTATTAACTCGAGTCTTCCTTCCCAAATAACCGAGGGCATCTTCGAGTCGACTACAATCACAAACCACTGACATACCCAATGTCGTCGTGCACGTGCACCGACGCCTCACGCCGCCGTGACCCTCGCTGATACCTTCCACATGTCAACGATGAACTCTAGAATCAATTTCGACCATCGATTAATCACAACGAACCCCAAATCGAATTCAAGGAAACTCATGCAATCTTGAAACAAGAAACTCCGACCAAATTCGTCTCGTACAAACGACGCCGTCCACCCAAGCTTCCCCAACTCCGGCCACACCTCATTGATCCTCCACGCCACTATTTCCCAAAATCCCATGCAGCTCGATTAACCAGAGATGCCACGGTGGCCATATTTCTGACCTTGACAAAAACTAGGGTCTAAAACCCAATCGACCTACGTCGACGCCACGGCCCAAGATCGCCACTTCTACCATTTTGCTCGGCATCCCAAATCACCAAGCAAGCTCTGCCAAAAACCCCAATGACCAAGTGTTCGTCGATCACCAGAGGCAACCCAAAAATCAAAATCTGATCATCTATGAACTGCACCATCAATACTCCACTAAAAATTGATATTTTTGTTTTAAAAATCCTAATTCGAATAAAGGATTCAGGTTATATACTTGAATTTACAAATGATTGCACTTGATTTCAACCCATTTCTAAAATTCCACTGTTATTTTCTAATTTCCAATAAATTTCAAACTTAGTTCATATAATTAAAATTTTAAAAACTTAATTATGTTTAAAAAATCATATTATGTTTGGAACTCAATTCCAAACAATGATCAGATAAGGTGATTTTGAATTTTTAGGTTTTCGTTTTAAACTCAGAACTTACGAAATAGAGAAGAACAGGCATCGAAACATGCATAGATCAAATACAATCATATATTCAAATATTTTACATATATACACACATGCAAAGCACAAATCTAATCTAAGAATCACATGCACGGTTTTAGATCTACTTAAGCCTTTTTAAAAAAAAAAATATGTTTACTCACCTATAACTTGGAATAGAGACCACTATTTTGAAGATTGAAAACCATTCTTGACTTGAAACCGGAAACTTCTGTTTCTTTTTAAAAGCAGCAACTGACATTGATCTGTACTTAATGTTGAGTTGAATTCCTTGCTTGATCTTGTACTTTAGCTCAGGTTAAAATTTGGAAAACTGTTGCTTGATTTTATTTTATTTTCAGTTCTTGTTTTTTTAGTTTGGAAGATAAAAAGAAGAAAGAATTAAGGATTGTAAAAACTTTGAACTAAATTCAAATGGCCAAGTTTCTCTAAACATTCTATTTATAATTCAATTGAAAAAAATTTAGGCCACTTGTAAATTTGAAGGGCATGTAAGCTACAAATGTCGATACATGAATTATTTAGCTTACAAATGTTTAAACCTTTATTTTATTTTACTTATGTTTTTTTTTAATTTTAATTTTAATTTTTATTAATCTATGTTTATATCTTTAAGTACATATTAAATTAGTTCAAGCAATTTAAAAGAAGGTATCATAATCTCTTTTATTAAATCCTATTTTAAATCTTAAGCTATAATACCTTTTTAATAAATAAAATAATTATCTTAAGTGTCTAAAAAAATAAAAAATAAAATTAACTCTAACTAACTTATGAAACCAATGCTTCCAAAATACACAATATATACATATATATACTATATATATATATATATATATATATATATATATACATACTTATATACTTGTATATGTATACACTTAATAATTTTCAATATTATAGAGTCTGCATATATCTGTTTATCTTTGTTAATTTATTATAAGATTTATCATTTCCAGATATTTTAATTATCAGAATTTTATTTGTCCATTTTACAAATCAGTATGTTGAATAAGTTATATCTTGTTAATTATCAGTTAACAGATGACCAAAAAGCCGGTTATCACATTCCTCCCCCCTTTGAATCTTTTCGTCCTCGAAAGGGAACGAAGCCAGAATTATTAAAATGCTTATTATCATAAAAATTATTCTTTGATCACTTTTAAAATACCTTTAAAATCTACATAATATTATAAAATAGTTTTTATAAAAATAAGTTTTATAACTCGACGTCTTAACCAGTCCATCCTTATTCTCATAGAAATTCAGTCATACATTGATACGGCGTATGACTGAAAATCTATAAGTACTTAGCAGACCCATTTCAATACCCAGTGAAAATAATTGGGAAAATAATTTTATTGAACATATAGAAAACATTTTTGAAATTGAGGAAACATCTTTAGTGAGAATGCTTTGGAAATCATCACCCCTATCCACGGTCGCAGTTAACCCGATGGTTACATTGCCATCCCGGAAAAATCCATAGACAACTATAGGCACTCTGCGCCCCTCGATTACGCCATGGAACCCGCTACAGATCACAGTTACATCCTGGGTTATGTTTCCATCACAGCAAAAGTCCATGTAACTGTAGGCATCCGCGCCCTCGAATTTCGATGCAAAAAGAATGAAAGTTCTCTACTCCAACATAGGTCGTAGACTACATTAGTCAAGTCCCAGTGTAGCCTTAGGCACTCACGGCCTCTCGACTTTTGCTGTGTCTTCATAGATCGCAGTCTACCAATGTTACATTTCCATCCCTGCAAAATCAAACGTAGACCGTTGGATCTCAGCAGCACACACGACTTCCGCTATGGTCCACAGTAGATCGCAGTGACATCGAGCTACAATGTCGTCACAGCATAACCCAATGTCTCTGCAGCCATCAGCACCGTTGACTTTCTCTACCCACTACACATAATCCTCAGGAACTAGTTTGTCCGGACTCCTCACAGGATCAACTTTAGAACCCCCCAGGGTTCAAGGCAGTACCACCCTGTGGCACTCCTGAGATGTTCGTTTCAAGGGAGTGCCTTTTTCCCCAGAGCCAATCTCAAAACACTTTATACTACACTCTTATAGTATCTTTCAAATCATAACCTTTATGATTTTCATCAAAATCTCCTTTATACAAAATCGATTCCCAAAATCGATAATTCTCAAACTAGGCTTTCCAAATTCCCAAAATTGATTTCCCAAAAATCAAAAGCCTTTCCAAATCCATAGGTTCCCAAAACCTTTTGTCCAAAATTATTCTCATAAAATCCATCATATATGTATATAAATATATATAACTTTGAAAATCTTTGGATCACTTCATACTTGTACAAATTCCCTTTTTGTACTTCAAATACTTTCAAAAACCCTTTTCTTCTGGCAATAGATTCAACAAGGGTAGTTTATCACAAATATATATACATAACTTTATTTATGCCAAATCAATATTCAAGTTTGATTACTTTATAAAGTTATTTACCATTTTACTTACTTCCAACAATTAAATTTCAAACATAGAAATATCCAATTTCCACTCTTAATTCATTATATTTCCCGCAAAATATACTTTTCATTTCAAAAATCATTTTACAGTTCTTATCCATAAATTTCCAATATCAATTTCATTTAAACCCATACGATGTACACATATCATCTGTATGCAGTATCAATCTGATCGCTCAGTCAATCACACAATTTTTCTTTCGAACTAGTATTGTCCACTTGACTTCCTAGTGCGGACACAGATCTGGTTTCTTGATCAGAAACCGTTATTCTCCTTGCATAGCCTAACTATGATAGAGAATATCCAGAATCAATAAAAATACATATCCAGGTTCGCCGTCGAAAATCGAGCGAAAAAATCCCAATTCGGATCGATATACTATCTCGAAATTCTATGCTCGAATCTGGATAAAATCACCATGCGAATAGAATAATATACGTACATTCTACGTATTTATCCCCATTGATTATTAACCAAATCGATTGCCTTTCCTATTCACATTCACTTTTGATTTCTGTTGACTTATTTACAATTGCCTCAATCCTCTTTTGGATTATCACTTTAATTCTTATCTCAAACGGTTATTTAACCAAAATCAGTTTGAACTGTGACGCCCCACCTCTATACCCATGCTAGCCAAGGACACTACGGGGTAATGCCGTCAACTAGTATGGAGAATAAGGCTGTTGAGGAGCGACCATCTGTACAATTGCTTTGTCCGAGTACCGATATGCCAGATAAAAATATAACTTTTCGTCTCAAGAGGAAATTCGACATACCGACACAAACTTAAAGCTACTACACAGTGGCTATATATAATCTTCGAAAACAAATATAGAAATACCATAACACAAATCAGTCACAGAAGTTCATATCTCAAAAGCGGAAACAGATATGAATATTACACATAAAAGTGTATATTAGAGTAGTGGTCTAACAAGATCTACAACATCACAAAAGAATAGTTACAAGTGCTACACAAAAGAATAAGTATACATAATGGAGTCTATATCTCAAATGTATACAACAAAATAAACTACTAATCTAACTAGTTAGCCAAAAGTCAGATAATTCTCCCCGACAAGGAGTCAAACAGAAGCATCTGCAGCATCTCGGTCCGACCCAAGTATTATTTAATAAAAAATAATAAATTGATCAGTCTAACTATAAATATTAGATAAAATGATATAGAATAAGAGGTATGACAAAAACGTATGATAACCACAAGGCCATACTATGATAAATATGTAATTGAAAATCAACCAGAGATTAATCAATATCACAAGAATCTTCTCAAAGATCAAAAGAATGTTATACTCCTTAGTTTTATTCAGCAAGTCACAAGTATCGACATCATGTCAATGCCAATCCAAAAAGCTGGTGGAACACAAATTCTAGAAATCATCAATAGAAATCCAGAAATCACAAAAAAGGAGGAGGCCTATCACAAAACGGGAGCATAAAAACTCACCAACAGGTTTATCAAAAACGGGTCGCTATCCCATGGTCGCTAACCATAGAGCCGGTGCAACGACGTAGTACAATATCGATACGCCCGAGGAACCTGAAACTCAAGTAATTCAGAACAACGACATAATACAACGGTACGTCCGATGATCCTGATAAGCTGGTGCAGCAACGTAGTACAAAGGTACGTCCGATGGACCGAACTCCATAAAAGAACATGGGTCGCTAGCCCAAAAATTTTAGTCGAAACTCCAAATAATACATAGGTCGTTAGCCTATAAAAGAAATGAGACGAAACTCAATAAAACGAGGTACCATCCCCTACGTGGACAAAGAAACATAGCATATCCCTAGTCTAAATCACAAAAATGATCATCGTCGATCATTAAGAAATGTCAATTACACTAAGCTAGTAAATATATGAGTTTAGCTTCATGTCCTATAACCACTAGTTTAACTTAGATATTTACGAACAAATTGTAGGTCTCCACTAGAAAATTGTCACAAGAGATTCAACTGAACAAGTCCAAGAATTAACCGACGAAATGAACGCAGGCGTTTCATACCACTTGTTTTACTATGTCGTTTAATTAAATTTCTCATACGAGTGTGATAAAGTTTTGTATATGCTAGTAGATTGGAAAACGGTTTAAGAGACGAGCTTTGTAATAAAATAGTGTTGAAATCGTTGTGGTGAAAGAGTTTTGATATTTACTACTAGTAATGAAACTTTTATATTTTTAAAGTGATAAAACAAAGAAATGATTGTAGAAACAATCAATCACCAAAAATCTACATTCAAAGACGTGAATTAAATCCAAAGAAATCGATACCAAACCCTTCAAAATGGATATTCAAAGTTCCAATGAAGGTGTTGTCAAAGCCAACAAGGTGATAACAACTAGTCGGAGGACGAAGAATCGATTAAAAAGTGGAAACTCAAGCCCAAAATGCAAATTGGTCAAAAACTGCAAATTCAGCCGACTGTGAATCATGAATGGGAACTCTCTGTTTTCAGGTTCAGTCGACTGACTCAGAGTGTTCAGTCGACTGACTCTTGCCTAGGAAATTTCCTAGGTTTGGTTCAGTCGAGTGACTCAGAGTGTTCAGTCGACTAAACTGAAAAATTCATTGTTCTTAGCCTAGCCCCCAAGGGCAAAATCACAACAAATCGCAATCGGACGAGCACAGACGCTAGGGGTTTACGCCTATCGGCAACCCGACCCTATGGGCTCCTCGATGCATCACCAAAAACATGTTCATAACTCAAAGGTAGGATTTTTAAAGATTTGACTCCAAAACACCAAAAATTGGAACATTCATAAAAACCAATTCAAATCAAAAGCAAATGAACATCAATAAGTGTTAGGAACTCATACCTAACAACAAAGATAGATATAGACATAGATGTGAGACAAAAATCTCACCTTTAAACCCAAAACAAATGAAGAAGAAGCTATAGAGCAATGACAAGGACAATCACACTTCAATTCCAATCCAACAAGCTTGAATCTAAGCTTAAAAGAGAAACATTTCCTAAGTTAGGTTTAGGAATTTCTGAAATTGAAAAGAGAACGAGTTGAAGAAGATGAAGAGAAGGCTTACCAAAGCTTCTTCTATGAATTTGGAGCTAGAACTTGAATATGCAAAAATGATTAGGGCTTGGAGTGTTAATTTCCCATTCCTCTCTCATTGTTGCTAAAGCTTGAGTTTTAGGAAAATTATGAAGGAATGAAGAGAAGAGATGGTGAAGCTTGGGTCTAATGGGCTGAAACCAAACCAAAGCCCTAAGTGAAAAAGTAGCGAAATTCCCCTTACTCCAAACATATCGAAGTTTATACTCAAAAAGGTCACAAACGTCATTTTGAACTCGATGGGGTGGTCTCGAGTCCTAATTCGACCGTTTGCATAAAGTAGCTTTTCGGACTATAATCCGACTAACGATGCTATATTTAAATAAAATATTTAAATACACAATCGTAAAAATGCGGGTTGTTACAGAGTCCCCTCCTTAAAGAAATTGTGTCCTTGCAATATTTAAGAAGAAAAATAAAAAGTAACACCCATAAAAGCATATCAACACAAAAGAAATTTGAAATAAAAAGTTCACCTCAAAGAGCACTAGAAAGTAAGTCCGGATGTGTTTGCTCAATGAATTCTCTAGATTCCCAAGAGAAATCCTTAGGATTTGAGGACCATTGAACTTTCACAAGAGGAACATCTTTATTTCGAAGGCGTTTTACCTTCGAAGCAATAATACGAATAAGATTTTGCTCATAAGTCAAATTAGGTGAAATTTCAATTTCTTCCACAATACCGGGCTCAAGAATAGAATCGAAATCTCGAAGGCATTTCTGTAGTTGAGAAACGTGAGACACTTCATGAATAGCAGAAAACTAAGCCGGTAATAAGAAGCGATAAGCCACGGAACCAATACGTTCGGTGATGGGAAATGGACCAATATATCGAGGTGCTGATTTTCCCGATCGACTGAAATGCGCAGCACCCTTCATTGGTGAAACACAAATTAACACAAAATCTCTCAGGGAAAATTCCAGTTTCCTTCTTCGATTATCGGCATAGGATTTTTGTCTACTTTGGGCTTCTTTCATCCTATGACGAATATGATCAATCTTTTCGGTGGAATCACGAATAAAATCTGGACCTAAAACCAGCTTCTCACTGGCCTCAAGCCAACAAGAAGGAGATTGGCATGACCTTGCATAGAGTACCTCGAAAGGTGCCATACCAATACTAGATTGGAAGCTACTGTTATAGGAAAACTCAACAAGTGAAATATGACCTTCCCAACTTCCACCAAAATCAAGAACACATGCAAGGAGAAGATCTTCAAGAGTTTGATTCACACGCTTGGTTTGTCCATCGGACTAAGGATGATAAGCGGTGCTAAAATTAAGCTTCGTTCCCAAAGCTTTTTGAAGACTCTTCCAAAATCCACTAGTAAAAAATGGATCACGATCACTAACAATAGAAGTAGGAACTCCATACAATTTAACAATTTCTTTAATAAAGAGTTTGGCCAAAAGAGGAACGGTCCGATTAGACCGAACAGGAATAAAATGGGTGGATTTAGTAAGTTTATCAACTATCACCCATAAGCTATCATGATCCGAAAGAGAACGGGGAAGGCCGCTGATAAAATCCATGGAAATATGATCCCACTTCCAATTTGGAATGTCTAACGGTTGCAATAACCCAACGGGCCTTTGATGCTCGGCATTAATGAGTTGGCAAGTCATGCAACGCTTAACGAAGTTAGCGATATCAAATTTCATTCCCTCCTAATAATAAAGTCGTTTCATATCCCCATACATTTTACTACTACCGGGGTGAATGTTAAATCTAGAACGATGGGAATCTTCTAAAATGTCTTTGCGAAGATCACTAATATTTGGCACAATAATTCTTCCAAATTTTCAAACGGCGCCGCGAGAATCAATATCAAAGTCTTTCAAACCTTCAGTATCAATTTTATCCCTAAAATTTTGGCCAAGAAGAGCCAATTTGGGATCTAGCTTTTGAGCTTCTAGAATGCAGTTTAAAAGAGAAGGATGAGCCTCAAGGCTACATAAAACAAGAGATGAACAAAAATCGGATACACGATCTCTAATCTCACAAGTGGAGAAAGTCTTGAGATCCTTCCATTCGGATATCATCATGGAAACAACCGCTTGTTGCTTACGACTAAGTGCATCGGCAACTCGATTCCCCTTTCCGGGAGTATAAAGAATATCAAGATCATATGATGCAAGGAACTCGAACCAACGCTGTTGACACAAATTAAGTTCCTTTTGAGAAAATAAATACTTCAAAGATTTATGATCGGTGTAAAGAATAAATTTTTCTCCCAAAAGATAATGACACCAAATCCGAAGGGCGAAAACAATAGCCGCGAACTCTAAATCATGAGTGGTGTATCTAGTCTCGGCTGGCTTCAATGGCCAAGAAGCATAAGCAATAACACGTTTACTTTGCTTGAGAATGGCTCCCAAACCAACACGACTAGCATCGGCATAAACAATAAAATCTTGATTCCCTTCAGGAATAATAAGAATAGGAGAATCAGAAAGGAGTTCTTTTAATTTCTGAAAAGAGGCTTCACATTTGTCCGACTAAATGTATTTAACTCCTTTCTTTGTTAAGCTAGTAAGAGGCACGAATTTTTTTGAAAAGTCTTTTATATAACGGCGGTAGTAGCCCGCCAATCCGAGAAAACTGCGGACTTTCGTAACACTCTCCGGTCTCTTCCAACTTTGAATCGCTTCAATCTTTGAATGATCCATGGAAATTCCGGATCCGAAAATAATATGACCGAGAAACTTCACACGAGATTGCCAAAAATGGCATTTAGAAAAGTTTGCTTTTAATTGATTGCTCCTAAGAGTTTCCAACACAATCCGAAGATGTTTTCGTGCTCTTCCTCGGTTTTTGAATGCACTAGAATATCATCAATAAAGATGAGAACAAATCGATCGAGGAAATCTTTGAAAACTCGATTCATAAGGTCAACGAAATAAGCCGGAGCATTCGTTAAACCAAATGGCATGACAAGCCATTCATAAGATCCATAGTGAGTACGGAACGATGTCAAAGGAATACTATCCTCTGCAATACGAAGCTGATGAAAACCGGTTGCCAAGTCCAACTGTGAAAAGACTCTAGCACCACTAAGTTGATCGAATAGATCATCGATCCAAGGTAAAGGATATTAATTCTTGATAATAAGATCATTAAGCTTGCGGTATTCAACGCAAAGCCTAAGTGTACCATCGAATCTCTTTGTGAAAATAGACGAAGCTCCCCAGGCGAGGAACTAGAGCGAATAAATTGCTTCGTCCCAATTCAGATTATTGTTTGCGCATCTCCTCATTCTCTTTATTGGACATTCGATAAGGAGGGCGAGTAATAGGTAGAGCTCCAGGGATAAGATTAATTATGAATTCAATTGCTCGCTTAGGTGGTAATCCTAAAACGGGCTCAAATATGTCGGAAAATTCACGAACAACGTGAATAAGAGAAATGACATCTTCCTCATCATCATTATCGTCATCATGAGGATATAAAGAATATAAAGATACTGCCATGTTGGAATCCGAATCTTTAAATACAATAGAAATCTGCTTAACAGATTGAGGATGTCGAAGATAAATAGTCCACTCAGAACATAGGATATGAGGTTCATAACGGTTAAGCCAATCCATTCCCAAAATAATTCCAGAGCCTAAGTAACACATTACATGCAAATCGGCTTGGAAAGAAAAATCACATAAAACAATCTCGACATCTTTACAAAGTAAACTGAGTGTTGCAGATCCACCAACCGGATTCGCGATTCTCAAAAAAGTCATTAAAGCAATAACACTCAAAGAAAAAGTATTAACAAATTCTTTTGATATAAAAGAATGGGACGCACCCATATCAAAAAGAACTCGAATAGGTTGATCACGAAATAAAATAATGCCATCAAGGATAAAATGAGAAATACCTTAACCACGAGAAGTGTTGCGAGGGGCTTGTGCAACATTTAACTTTCCCCCTTCTTACCTTGAAGTTTGGGACATGAAGATAAAAGATGACACGAACTTTTGCAATAGCGACGAAAGGGAGGTTTCGGACATCTATTGGCATAATGGTCTTTAGAACCACAATTGTAGCACTGCCCACTACTAGGGGTAGGAGTCTTTCCTACAGAAGTTGCTTTTTTCCTTTCTTGTTGAGATTAGGGCCTTTGAATTGAATAGGCCTTTTCTTGTTGTTGTTGAAGTTTGGTTTGGCACCCACAACATCAACATCGCTCTCCCTATCCGCCTCTTCAAGACGAAGAGCTATATCAATGAGTTGGTCAAAAGAAGCTTCTAATTTGAGAAGTAATGGCTTCTTGAGATTTTTGTTCAAGCCATAGAAAAATCTTTGGCTCTTCTTCAATGGGGTGTTTATATATTCAACCCCGTATTTAGAAAGTGACTCGAATGATGCGACATAGTCTGCCATGAAGGATTCACCTTGAACAAGGTCTATGAAACGACGAGCCAATGTCACCTTCTCTGCTTTGGCACAAATTTTAACTCGAATTATTCCCGGAATTTCTCCTAAGTAAGACCCACTTCAATAATTTTAGAAATAAGAAGCTCATACCAATCTAATGCTCTTTTTTGGAGCATACTTGAAGCCACTTGGACACGGTGAATATCAGTTAGATTCATGCGAGTAAAGATGCAATCGCATGTTTTGATCCAAGCTTGGACTTGGATGACTCTTTCGGAACACTTAAATGGCTTCCCACCCAAGTTGGTATAGTCACTGCACAAACGTTCAAATCCAAACTTAGGGTGAGTAGGCTCTGGATTGGGTCCGACAGCTTGAGCATTCTTCACGAGATCTAAAAGCAGCTGGGCAGACATAAATACTCCATCCTGGGGAGTAGCACTAGATTTACCGGTGCAGGGACGGCCAGGTCTAACCATTTCTCTTCTTTAAAAAGGAATAAAAGAAGAAAAAAAAGTTATTCACAAAATAATTATCAAACAATCATGATTGATAAAACAAGGCGTCACAAACAAAATATGATAGAACGGCTCGAAGACCCGAATAAAATCCTAAGGCACGACTCCTAAGATGGACTTAGGATGATGATCCTTGATAAATTATTCTACATTGTTCCGAAGTTTGGCATTGATACCAAGCTGGGACGCCCCACCTCTATACCCACGCTAACCAAGGACACTACGGGGTAATGCCGTCAACTAGCATGGAGAATAAGGCTGTTGAGGAGCGACCATCTGTATAATTGCTTTGTGCTAGTACCGATATGCTAGATAAAAATATAACTTTTCATCTCAAGAGGAAATTCGACATACCGACACAAAATTAAAGCTACTACACAATGGCTATATATAATCTTTGGAAACAAATATAGAAATATCATAACACAAATCAGTCACAGAACTTCATATCTCAAAGGCGGAAACAGATATGAATATTATACATAAAAGTGTATATCAGAGTAGTGGTCTAACAAGATCCACAACAACACAAAAGAATAGTTACAATTGCTACACAAAAGAATAAGTATACATCATGGAGTCTATATCTCAAATGTATACAACAAAATAAACTACTATTCTAAGTAGTTAGCCAAAAATCAGATAATTCTCCCTAACAAGGAGTCAAACAGAAGCACCTGCAGCATCTCGGTTTGACCCGAGTATTATTTAATAAGAAAATAATAAACGGAGCAGTCTAACAATAAATATCAGATAAAAAGATATAGAATAAGAGGTATGACTAAAACATATGATAAACATAAAGCCATACTATGATAAGTATGTAATTGAAAATCAACCAGAGATTAATCAATATCACAAGACTCTTCTCAAAGATCAAAAGAATGTCATGCTCTTTAGTTTTATTCACCAAGTCACAAGTATGGACATCATATCGATGCCAATCGTAAAAGCTGGTGGAACATAAATTCTAGAAATCATTAATAGAAATCCAGAAATCACAAAAAAACTGGGAGGCCTATCACAAAACGGGAGCATGAAAACTCACCAACACGTGTATCACAAACGGGATGCTATCTCATGGTCGCTAACCATAGAGCCGATGCAACGACGTACTATAATATCTGTACGCCCGAGGAACCTGAAACTCGAATAATTCAGAAAAACGACGTAGTACAACCGTACGCCCGATGATCCTGATAAGCTGGTGCAACAACGTAGTACAAAGGTACATCCGATGGACCAACTCCATAAAAGAACATGGGTCGCTAGCCCTCAAAAATTGAGTAGAAACTCCAAATAATACATAGGTCGTTAGCCTATAAAAGAAATGAGATGAAACTCAATAAAACGAGGTACCGCCCCCTACGTGGACAAAGAAACATAGCATATCGCTAGTCTAAATCACAAAAATGATCATCATCGATCATCAAGAAGTGTCAATTACACTAAGCTAGTAAGTATATGAGTTTAGCTTCATGTCCCATAACCAGTAGCTTAACATAGATATTTACGAACAAATTGTAGGTCTCCACTAGAAAATTGTCACAAGAGATTCCACCGAACAAGTCAAAGAATTAACCGATGAAGTGAACACAAGCGTTTCATACCACTTATCTTACTAAGTCGTTTAATTAGATTTTTCATACGAGTGAGATAATGGTTTGTATATGCTAGTAGATTGGAAAATGGTTTAAGAAACGAGCTTTATAATAAAATAGTGTTGAAATCGTTTTGATGAAAGAGTTTTGATATTTATTACTAGTAATGAAACCTTTATATTTTTAAAGTGACAAATCAAAGAAATGATTGTAGAAACAATCAGTCATCAAAAATCCAAATTCGAAGACGTGAATTAAATCCAAAGAAATTGATACCAAATCCATCAAAATGGATATTCCCAAAAGTTCCAACGAAGGTGTTATCAAAGCCAACAAGGTGATAACAACTAGTCGGAGGACGAAGAATCGATTAAAAAGTGGAAACTCAAAACCGAAAGGCAAATTGGGCAAAAACATCAAATTCAGTCGACTGGACCAGAATGGTCAGTCAACTGACTCAGATCCTGGAAACTTTCCGTTTCCAGGTTCAGTCGACTGACTCAGAGTGTTCAATCGACTGAATCATGCATGGAAACTCTCTGTTTCAAGGTTAAGTCGACTGACTCAGAGTGTTCAGTCGACTGACTCTTGCCTAGGAAATTTCCTAGGTTTGGTTCAGTCGACTGACTCAGAGTGTTCAGTCGACTGAGTAAGAGTGTTCAATCGACTGACTCAGAGAGTTCAGTCGACTGAACTGAAAAATTCAGTATTCTTAGCCTAGCCTCCAAGGGAAAAATCCCAACAAATCGCAATCGGACAAGCACAGAAGCTAGGGGTTTACGCCTATCGGCAACCCAACCCTATGGGCTCCTCGATGCATCACCAAAAACATGTTCAAACCTCAAAGATAGGATTTTTAAAGATTTGACTCCAAAACACCAAAAATTGTAATATTCATAAAAACCAATTCAAATCAAAAGCAAATGATCATCAATAAGTGTTAGGAATTCATACCTAACAACAAAGATATATATAGACATAGATTTGAGATAAAAATCTTACCTTTAAACCCAAAACAAATGAAGAAGAAGCTATAGAGCAATGGCAAGGACAATCACACTTTAATTCCAACCCAACAATCTTGAATCTAAGCTTAAAAGAGAAACGTTTCCTAAGTTAGGTTTAGGAATTTCTGAAATTGGAAAGAGAACGAGTTGGAGAAGATGAAGAGAAGGCTTACCAAAGCTTCTTCTATGAATTTGGAGCTAGAACTTGAATATGCAAAAATGATTAGTGAGACGACCCGACTTTCTTACCACAGAAAATCGCATCATCTTTAAGAAAGAAAGGGATAGAAAAGAGAAAAGACATAGAAGAAGAAAGAAACAACATCAGAATATAAACAGCGGAACGAATAAATTATATTAATCAGATAATACATTACATAGTATCATATACATCAGAGATACACAGCTTAAACAACACATACTAGACATTTATAAACATTTGTCTAGTTATACAACTCAATATAACAACTCAGAGAACACACAGCGGAATACTTTATAGCTATACGCAGAAGCCTCCCGCTCCATTGCTCCTCCAGAATTCGTCAAAGCCAACTCAAAATCGTAACCCGAATCCCTTGGCTACTCGTAAAAATTTGAATACCCAAGAGTTTAAGAAAAACAGAATAAACTCCGAGTCAGACATGGGTCTGGTGTGAGTAAACGGGTTAAAGTTGCTTAACTTTAAAAACCTTTTTGAAAGAAAAGGTATCACGTAAGACTTCCCACACATAAACATGGAAAAAAAATTAGCTTACGCTAACCAAAACATTTGATAGGAAATCCGATGATATTATAATAGTGTCTAGGGTTTTCAAGTAAATATGAAATAGCCGAAATTGTTACATGATTAAATTCCAGCTACTAGCCACAAAAGTGGGTAATACAACCAAAACCGTTGGCACTTATTGGATTTTGGATTCCATACAATGGCAGGGATACTGGGGTACCGCCCGTCACAGTACGTGGCCTAGATCACCGTACCGAGGAGCCACCCTAACTCCCCTGCAACACAAAGCCGGACCCATTCCTTATCGAACAGTTCCAAATAAGACAACCCCGGCGGATGTAGCTATTCAACCGCCCACACAGCCGAAATAAAAGGGACCTCTAGATAGGGGTAAATCTTTCTCTCAAGTAGGGGCTACCCACGAAGCCTTGCTGCACCTCCCCTGTTTTAGCCATTCCCGGTTGATGAGGCTTGAGGCTAAGATTACCTTTAGTGAACACATCACTTAGAATGCTCATCGTCCACCTGACGATGTTTTGAAAGCATTCAATCTATACAAGTTCGTTCCGGGTTTGAACGAAACCGAAGGCATTGTCTCGTTGCATTCATTTTTGGAATCACCCTCAGAGTTAACGACAATAACCCTTGCACTCTAAATCACCATCTCGAACTTATAAGAACTAGTTCCGTCAAACTCATTACGGAATCACCCACAGAGTTATACTGACGTATAGTCCTTATACCTCGAGTCTTCACAAAGCTCCACTTTGACTCACGACCTAACGTTTAATTGGAATCGATGTGGTTTTCGGATATCCAAATATGGAAACCCGATCCCGGTCTCATCGAAATCCAAAGCGTGTCTTTTAGGTCCAAGTTGTTTTAAAGGTTTTCAAACAATTCAATACAGTATCTATATACACACAGATAGATAACTCACAAATCACAATGGATAATCAACATTATCAAATAACAGGTAATCCACATTATCAATATCATAATAGATAATCCATATATCACCATCACAATAGATAACCTATGTTATCATCACAATGCAACCAAGCATTCATATCACACAACCATACTTATCTCATTACTGAGATCACAAAGCATTCTAGACAATCAATTGTCATCCACTCAAAGTTTTAAAATTTAGCAAAGTTTTTGCAAAAAATAAAAGACGGTGATTTTCTTGGGGTATGTCTCGGGAGAGACTCGGGTAGAAACTGAAGTAGGTTTTTAAAATACAAAATTTTAAAAGTTTTATAAAACAAGTTTAAATTTAAATTAAATCTAATTTTAAAGTATTATGTAAAATAAATTTTCTTTTAACATTTGATTAAGAGTTTGGTATATTGTTTAACTTAAATTTTGTTAAGTTAAATTGTAAGTTATTTAAAAATCTTGAATTAGAAATGAATTTAAAAGATTAATTTAAAAAGTGGAATGTTTTAAAATATATTTAAATCTTAATGATAATTATGCTATTATTAAAGATGATGGTTTATCTTAAAAATTAAGGTCTTAATAATTTGAGTTTATTAAGTTAACAAAGAAATATAAGTATAATTAATTAATTAATTTAATTAATTAATGAAAAAGGAGCAATCAAGTAATTAATGAAGAATAATTAATAAATTAAATGATTAATTACTTAATGCAAGTAATTAAAGGATAAATTTGTTAGGGGTTAATTAATTTAATTAAAGGTTTGATTAATTTATGATCACAGGTTAATTAATTGAGGGTAATTAACCAATTGGATAATTAATCGATGAAAGTAATTTAAGGGTAATTATTTAATGGAAATAATTAGGGATTAATTACTTAAAGTACTTAATTAAGGATTGATTGATTAAGAAACTAATCAAGGGTTAGTTAATTAACATAGTGTGATTAATTAAGGGATAATTAATCAATGTAAGTAATTATAGATTAATTAATTTGAGTAATTAATTAAGGATAAATATAATAAATCATTGTTAATTACTTTATAAGAGTAATTAATGGATTATTAAATGTGATGGGTGAAGGCTAATTAATTTCTTTAATTAATTAAAAATTATTTACTTATTGCAATTAAAGAATAATTAGTCAAAGGTGATTAATTAAGATGGATAAATAAAGATGACTAATTAATTGGTTTGTAATTAATTAATGTTAGGTAAAGGTAATCTAAGTGATTAAAGTTAGTAATTAATTAAATTAATTAGGAAATGATCAATTTTACATATGATTGATTGAATGATAAGAAATACCTTGAATTAGTTGATATCTCTGATATGAAATGTTTTGTGATATGATATGTTGGAGTGGACAGTGACAATATGGTTATCATTCGATGATGAATTGCTGTGTAAAAAAGTAACATCCCATAATTAAATTTGAATTGTATTTGAGTTGAATAACTTGGGTTAAAATGACATTGGGATCGAAGAGACCGTGGTCGGGTATAAGCAAATACCTGAAACCACTGCGTTTTTTTATAGATTTGATATGTGAAATCAATAGGTTGGAATGGGATAAATTTAAATGACTAGACCATTTAAACTAAGTAAAGATACTTAGGGATTGATTTGTGAATACAAGTGTTGACTATAACAAGTTGCGCACTTGTAGTGAAGCACGAGTTACCCAGGTTTTAAGTAAGTTATGCATTAGTATTTCTTATTAGACGGGTTTACTGACGCTGGTTTCCAACCTCACCCAGGTGTTACTTTGATGTAATCCCCGGGTCAGACCGAGTATTACAGATTTTCAGGAAAGGACGTTCTGGAGCTCAGGATGCGAGCTGGATGGCCGGAACGTATAGAGTGTATATCGTTGTGATATATTGTAGTTTATCTGGGACTGTTGATTTTAACTGTTCAGTGTTTGCGTAAATGTTGTAACTCTGGTGTATTGATGTAAATTAATTGATACAGTTTTCCTTTGTAGAACTGCTATTTTATTTGATATTATATTTTGATCCGCTGCGAATGTGAGAATGTGTGTTTTGTTTCTGTTTCTGTCTCTTCTTCTACCTCTTTTCTTCTTTTTCCAAACTATCTGGACTTTTCGGGATCGAAAATTTCGGTCCATTACATTTAGTATCGGAGCTGAAGGTTAAGTGAGAACCTTATCTCTAGTGCGTTTACTCATTTAGGATAAGGGTCAGTGGTACCCTAAGATGAGTTGAATGTAGTACATATGAGGGCGTATTTGTTATTTTTTTATATAAAGATTTTAAGAAGGTTTTAAAATTAGTTTTTATATAAGTTTATATTTTATATAAAGCAATAGTTTTCTAATTATTAAAGTAATTGGTTGTTGATTATTGGAAATAAAAATAATAATAACAATTAAGGGGTAATAGGAATACAACCAAACTGAAACTGAATAAATACAAACTACGATCACAAACCACGGACATACCCAACGTCACCATGCACGTGCACCGACGCTTCACGCCGCCGTGACCCTCGCCGATACCTTCCACATTGATGCTGAACTCTAGAATCGATTCCGACCATCGATTAATCACAACGAATCCCAAATCGAATTCGAGGAAACTAATGCAATCCCTGAACAAGAAACTCCGGCAAAATTCGTCTCGTACAAACGACGCCGTCCACCAGAGCTTCCCTAACTCCGGCCACACCTCGTTGATCCTCCACGCCACTATTTCCCAGAATCCCGTTCAGCTCGATTAACTAGAGAAGCCACGGTGACCATGCTTCTGACCTTGACAAAAACTCGGGTTTAAAACCCAATCGACCTACCACCGATGCCACGGCTCAAGATCGCCAATTCCACCATTTTTCTCGGCATCCCCAATCACCAAGCAAGCTTTGGCAAAAACCCCGATGACCAAGTGATCGTCGATCACTAGAGACAACCCAAAAATCAAAATCCGATCATCTATGAACTATACCATCAATACCCCACTAAAAACTGAGATTTTTGTTTTAAAAATGCTAATTCGAACAGAGGATTCGGGTTATATACTTGAATTTACAAATCATTGCACTTGATTTCAACCCATTTCTAAATTTCCACTGTTATTTTCCGATTTCCAGTAAATTTCAAACTTAATTCATATAATTAAAATTTTAAAAACTTAATTATGTTTAAACAATCAGATTATGTTTGGAACTCAATTCCAAACAATGATCAGATAAGGTGATTTTGAATTTTTAGGTTTTTGTTTTAAACTCAGAACTTGGAAAACAGAGAAGAACTGCATCCAAACATGCACAAATCAAATACCATCATATATTTAGAGGTTCATACTTATATATGCACATGCAAAGCACAAATCTAATCCAAGAATCAAATGCACAGTTTTAGATCTACTTAAGCTTTTAAAAAAATAATATATTTACTCACCTATAACTCGGAACAGAGACCACTGTTTTGAAGATTGGAAACTATTATTGACTTGAAACTGGAAACTTCACTTTTTTTAAAAGCAGCAAATGACTTTGATCTGTACTTAATGTTGAGTTGAATTCCATGCTTGATCTTGTACTTTAGCTAAGGTTAAAATTTGGAAAATTGTTGCTTGATTTTATTTTATTCTCAATTCTGGTTTTTTAGTTTGGAAGATAAAAAGAAGAAAGAATTGAGCATTGTAAAAACTTTGTACTAAAATCAAATGGCCAGGTTTCTCTAAACATTTCAATTATAATTCAATTGAAAAAAATTTAGGCCACTTATAAATTTGAAAGGCACTTAAGCTACAAATGACAATGCATGAATTATTTAGCTTACAAATGTTTAAACCTTTATTTTATTTTACTTATGTTTTTTTCTTTTTATATTTATTTTTATTAATCTATGTTTATATCTTTAAATACATATTAAATTAGTCCAAGCAATTTAAAAGAAAGTATCATAATCTCTTTTATTAAATCCTATTTTAAATCTTAAGCTATAATACTTTTTGAATAAATAAAATAATTATCTTAAGTGCTTAAAAAAAATAAAAAATAAAATTAACTTTAACTAGCTTATGAAACCAGTGCTTCCAAAACACACAATATATACATATACATATATATTATATATATGTATATATACTTATATACTTGTATATGTATACAGTTTATAATTTTCAATATTATAGAGTCTGCATATATCTGTTTATCTTTGTTAATTTGTTATAAGATTTATCATTTCCAGATATTTTAATTATCAGAATTTTATTTGTCCATCTTACAAATCAGTATTTTAAATAAATTATATCTTGTTAATTATCAAGTAACACATGACCAAAAACTGGGTTATCATATAATGGCGTTGGAAAAGGGGGTTCAGCGATCACTCGTCGGGCACATGCGTGGGGAACTATGGCGGGGCAGACTAGAGGGGAGCGGCGGCGCATGCACGCTAGTGAGCAGCGATGGTGATCGAAGTCGAGTGGGATAAGTTTTTGCGTGTTCTTGAGAACAAAGATGGTGGAGGTAGTTAATTAGGCTAAACTTATTCCGCCTAGGTAATTGACCAATTAATGTTGTTGCTAATTAATTCAATTTTATTAATAAAATTGTAAATCTTATAAATGCGATATTTTATCCATATGAGGTCCAAATCGAACGTGAAATTCACGTCGCGATCGTATCAACGAAGGCTTGGGCATAAAACTAGTTCGGACAAATTTAAAACCATCAAAATTTGGGCTGAAATTGGACGTCGTTCAGTTTTAGTTCCAAACCGAAACACCTCAGCAACAACAGAAAATTTCGGTGAGTTAAACTCTCCTTTTTGGATAACTAGTATGGTATATAGTTGATAAAAATGCTGAATGATTATTTGGATGAATTATTATATTTATTAGTTGGTTTGGAAATATTCCGCATATTTTAGTGGATGAGACCCTATACGTTCCCCTGTATGAGCGGATGATCCTGTGTATGCGCGTCTTCCTCAAAGCAGACATTGTACATTTTTCTCATATGCTGTATTTGTTGCAGGAAAGCAGGTTGGAGGGATCCAATAGGATTCCCCACCACTGTTGATTTATTTTCATATATATGATGATATATGATGTTATGGATGCCATGATGCTGTTTTTATGTGATTTGACTTATTTAGTGCTATGGTAGCACTGGCCTCTGTTTTCAATATTTTGGAAATATTGAAATTGATGATTGGAATTGAAAAGGTTTTCGACCTGATTTTGGAAGTAAATATGTTTTAATGATTTCTGATTTATTTAAAAAGGAATGAATTTGTTTTAAACGAACAAAAATATGATTTTGATGTTATAAAAATATGGTTTTGGTGAAATATTTTTATATAGAGATTTTGAATATTTTATAAAGGATTTTCGAAAGGTGATATTTTATAAATAAAGAGATGAATTATTGGAATTTATAAATATGGATTAATTGAAATCTATAAATATGGATATTTTTATACATAATGTATATTTATAAAATATGGATTTATAAATGGACTTTTATAAATAATTTAGATTTATATAGAAATGGATATAGAAATGGATTTTTGATAGTAAATGAGTTTTTATAAAAGAACCTATAAATAGAATTTTATAAAAGAAGTGATTTTATAAAATATAAGTTTTATAAAATAGAAAGGAGATATATAAACTTAGTTTATAAATTAGGAAATGATTTGTGTTGAAATATAAAATATGGATTTTTATATAAAGGAATGTTGAAAGAAATATTTTGATGATGTTAATGTCTTTGAAAAGTAACTTATCGTTTTGATGTAGTATTTTGGGAAAAAATAATTCCAATGGAATTTAACGGTTTTGAAAAATGTTTTAAAATGAGATATGTATCAAAATTTTTTTTCAACATTTATTGTTGTAATAGACGTTTTCAGAGAAGTAAGGAAGGCATGGACTATAACACTGTTGTTATAGTAAATATTTTCTGAAAATAAATGTTCTACGTAGTATATGGGATTATATATATATGCAATTAATTAATTAAATCATATATATGTAATTAATTAATTAAATCCCTATGCCAAATGTTTTAGGTTGTCATAACAATGTTTTACGCAACATTCATTTTGACCCAAATAAAATGCGTTTTGGATAATACTTTCCTCAAAATTTGTATACATATACAATTATTTTTGGTTCAAGTATATGGTGATATTTACTAAGTGTTGAACATGAAATGATTTCTGAATATGCCTATACTGTCAATATAAGTATATGGAAATGTTTTCCAGTATTGAAAGATTGAAATGGTTTTGTGAATATATACGTTTTAAAGATAATTTGAAGTAAATATTTGGAAAGTGATTTAATTAATAAAATATTAATTAAATGTGCCTAGTGATTGCTTGGTTCTAGATATTGTTTTTTCTTTGATAGTTAAATAACCGATTATCAAATTTGGCCTCTTTATCGTTGTTGGTACGGAGAGACCATTGTCGGATTTATCCAAAAACCACTTTGGACTAATGTATGCGTTGGAAAATGCAGGTTTATGGTGACGATTATTGAAGACGGAGATCTTCATGATGTAGGGCTGCATTCCACTAGACCCTCGGGAAAATTACCATATCTTATACTAATGGTGGCAATAGTGCTCTATCATAAAAATCTTTGATGTAAGGACTACTCACTACTAATTTTAGGGGTAATGCCTAACAGGATGAGGTAGGAGATTTCCTTCAGTTTGTCCTGTTCCTGGAGAACTTGTATGGACGAATGTTTGACGTTGCATTTCTAAGAACCACATACATTGGGTTTTTACAAATGTACACCTGTTGGTGGTGTAGGAAGTAACTCTCTTACACTTAACACCCCTTTCTAAGACTACAAGCTCAGAGATTGTACTTTCATGAAAATCAATTAGTATGTTTTTGTAATTGGCAATGTGGCATTCAAAGTAGAATTGCTATATGAAAGGTAAACGTTACCTTAAGCCTCATCAACCGATAATGACTTAAACAGGGCATGCCGTAAGGCTAAATGGGTCGCTCCCTTTAGGGTATGGTCATCACCCTTTTAGATGCATTTATTCCCATTATGACGTAGGGTTTTAAATTTATGTTATGTATGCTTGTGGCCACAGACAGGTCGGTTACGATAGAGGTGATGTCATATTCGATTCTATCCACCTCCAAATGAGTTTGTGGGTATGTCGGTCTTGCTAGGTGCAGAGGTTTGGAGGATGCCGATGCTAGGTACATTCTTCTAGAAATGTACTGTACGGACGGTTGTCCCTTACCTGCCATTGTATGGAAATCCAAACTCCAGTACGTGCCAACCATTTTGTTTGTAGAACCCACTTTGTGGCTAGTATTCTGGCATTTAATAATGTAACAATTTATATTAAGATTGATATTATTTTTATAATAGACACTATTATATTTATGAAATGGTTTAGTTATCGTAAGGGAAAAACCCATCCACGTTCATGTGTGGGCGTGGTCTTACAAGATACCTTTGTTTTGATAAAGAGAAGTTTTGATAACTTTAAAATAAAGTTGAGATGTGTTTTCTCAAGCTGGTTTACCAGACTAATCTAGGCATTCTTCCCTTTCAATGCTCGGGTCAGACCGAGTGTATATGTAGATGTAGATTTGGCGCTTTCGGAGCTTCAACAGACGAGCTGGAAATCTTCAGATCGTATTCATGTATACGTTTATTGTCTGCTGCTTTATTTTTTATGCTATAAGCATTTTTGAGGACAGGTTTATATAACTGTCCAGCTGATGATATTGTGTCATGTACTCTGATATGATTGATGTATGATATTATAGTTTCTCTTTTTGTAAAGATCATTGATATTATATTATATGTTATTCCATTGCGGTGTGAGATTTTGTGATTGTTTTAGTTTCTTTTCTCTTCTCCTCTTCTTTCTTCTTTCTGTTTCCCTAACAATCTGGTTTTCCGACAATTGATTGCTCGGCATGTAATGTAGTGTACGTATTATTGTCGATTTTCGAGGGTCGTAAATTCATTTGCAGGTGAGTAAAATTAACCTATTTAAAACTAGAATATGTTGATATCTAATGTTGTGATTATATTTGAAGTATAGTTGTGATAAGTTCTTACATGAAGGTAACTTTTATTGTATATTTACGTGTGTAGATAGGAATGCATGTCTGGGAACAGGGAAGGAATGCTCTGTTAAAAAATTTACAAGTTTTAAAACCTGATCAAAATCTAAAACATCCAACCTAAAACAATTCAGATTTTGATTTCTGAATGCAAAATATTTGTATGTGTATCACTTCATTTATAAAAGTAGATTCAAGGAAAAATACTGGATAAATATTTTTAAAGGGGAGGTATACAGTGAGAAATCAAAGATTAGTCAAAAATCAATGACCATAATTTTGATTTTAGATTGCTTAATCAAATTTGTTTTAGAAAATGATGAATTTAGGTATAAAGATATTGATTTTTAGGCTAGTATGTGGTGTGATATATCAAGATGATCAGAAAAGAGGTTTACGTCGATTTTCGACGATAGACGAGGAAGGACATCGAACATTGATGCTGAAGGTAGTTGGATGAGTGGCGATTGCGGGAAAATTGTCCTTGTGATTTTTAGATGGTCAGGGAAGGCAGGAAAGGGTAATCTAGGATTTTCGTGAAGCTTTGATGCATGAGGTTGCCATGACATTGTGATGCCGATGGTTAGCCGGAGAGAATCTCTTGTGGGGGAATAGTCTCGTCGTGATGTGGGGCAGTTTTGGGTTGGTCGATAGGTGACCCGAGGGTCAGAGGCGAGTGCTAAGTAGGTTTCCTATCGATGTAGTGGTTCTGGTTTGGATCGCCATGTTCGAATTCGCGCTATTGGGGAATCGCTGGAGTTCGAGGGTCAGGTGAGTTAGGGGGATAGTCGCCGACTTACTGGTGACCATGGCGAGGAAGGGAGGTGGTCTGATGATCGGGACATGTGCACATGTGCACTTTGCATATCGACATAGCTGAGTTTGTGAATTTGGGAAGAAAGCTTGTAACTGGGTTTTGTCTCGAAGCGATCTCGTGGGTCACTCGAAGTAGTAAGTGTAACGTCCCGAAAATTTTCGAATTTCAAAAATTCAACATCGATACTCACTTTATCGACTGCCGAGAAATCGAAGGCCGGAAACCCGAAATGTTATGGTTTAAGAAAAGAAAAAGAGAGAAGAAGAGATAAGAGGATAGAAAAAAATAGGGAAAAGAAAACAGAAAATAGAGAAGAGATATTGGAAGATAGAAAATAGAACGGAACAACAACAGAATCTCACAATTCGCAGCGGAACAACATATAATAATAAATGAATAATCTTTAAACAAAGAACTATATCAGTTATTACATTTTATACATTACATTTCATTACATCATATCATCAGAGTATACAACATCAAACAAACAGCGGAAAAAGAAATACTATATAACTAGTAATACGTCATGCCATCCAGCTTGCTTCCAGCAACTCCAGAATATCCAGAATATCCTGATAAACCTAACTCTTGACTGCCCGTGTGGAAATTGGTGGGCACCCAGAGTTTAGGAACGAAAACAATAAACTCCGAGTCAGTCATGTGACTGGTGTGAGAACTCAAAACAGTTTATTTATCTTTAAAATCAAAATAGAGGAATATTTTTAAAGTCAATTCGCAATGCTTTTAAAAATGAGACTACCATAAGGCCTCCCGCACACACACACAATGCAAACGCAGAATCGGAGGAGATTTCTCCTTATGATAGTCAAAGATGCTTGATACGCATTTAAAAGACATTTGATATTATTACTAGTGCATAGTGTAGGAAAAATTTATTTCGAAAGTAGAATATAAATCTTAGCCAGCATAGACATTCCGAACTATGCCTACTATAGCTAACTATGTTCAATAGCAGGTTACCGCCACATTCCATAGCAGGTCATACAACTAAAACCGTACAAGTCTCGTATTGTTTCTTTGGATTTCCAACGAATGATCAGGCCAAGGAACTTCCCATTGCCACATGAGAATGCCTCTGGATGGACATCCCCGAGAACCAAACCGGATCTCTACCAACACAAGGCCGGGTTACCCCTAACTGAGTAACAACTGACCGAATATGCCATCCCCCGGTCCTTTTGGACCTTTCACCGAGCGCTCGTAATCAATTCGCACAATCATAACAAAGTGTTTTCAACATGAGTAAGTATCTGGGCTCCATACCATGATACAACCCTTTTCCATAAGGAAATGCACATATCCTAAAGGGCGCTACCCCTCATAACCTTGCCGCATCTTTCCTGTTTTGACCATTCACGGGGTGTGAGGCTCGACGAAGTCACGTCCACAAAAACATACTTTATACAAAAGCCATGCTTTGGGTCAACAAATGATCATAGAAATGATCACCAAGATAGACGATCAAATAAACGATCCTATCACAAATAATCAACACAATGATCATTTACAGCAACACTCAGCATGTCACATTATCAAATTGGGAATATATCGCTGATAACATTCAACTACATAACCTCTGAGCTCGTACGTCTCAGAGAAGGGTGTTAAGCTAAAAGAATAAATTCTCCGCCACCAACAGAAATATATTTGAAAGAAATCGGCTTTATATCTCAAATTGTAATGTCAGACATACAATCCATACAAGTTTGTTCCGGGCTCGAACAAAACCGAAGGCACTTACAAAGAAGTCCTTGCAATCCGGATATTCACAATCCTGATCGGATTCACCATCACATATAGAGAACTCTATACCGGAGCAACTCGGTGCAGAGTCAATCGACAGGTCATCCTATCGCTCTCGCAAATACCGGGTCTTCAACACCGATCTTCAATGCTATTCATTACGTCGTATCACTATTCGGAATGGGTTATACGACCCCATGGTCCTTTCCCGGTTAACCCGGATAGTAAGCGCTTATTCAAAAATAAGTGTGGCATTCAAATTCAAACAAATCACATCAAATACCCATTCAAAGGGAAATATTGATAGTCGGCTATTGTACTATCAATGGATATGCACACATCACCAGTTTCCAAATAATTTTCCAAATTATTTATTTTCCAAAATATCTTTACAAGATATATTATTTTCACACTTCAAAAATAAATCAATATTTATTTTTAGACAAATTCCCCTTTCCTTTATAAATTCCTTAGTGAATTTATAATCCAAAATATCTATGAATATTCGATTCCAACTATTCATTTCAATATTCCTTTTCAATTTATCTTCAAAAAGATAAATTCTCAAAATATTCGCTTTATATTGGAAAACATTTCCATACTTATTTATTCATAAGTAATTCACAAATTTTATTTATTTTCAACACTTGGAAAATATTCAATATACATAAATCGAAATTAAGTACATATTTCATTCTTTAAGGAAATCATGCTCTTAAACATATTTATTTGGGCCAAAACGAATGTTACGTAAAACATCGTTACAACAACCCAAAATCACTAGAATAGGGATTCGAAATTAAAATAGATATATAAATCCCAGTACTATACAAAACATTTCCTTTCGGAAATCATTTACTATAACAACAGTGTTATAGTTCACCATTCCCTTCTATTTCTCGAAAACATCTATTTCAACAATAAATGTTGAAATCTATGGTTTTGAATCTTAATACATTTTAAAACATCGTTAGATCGTTTTAATTCAATTCAAAATATCACATTCTAAACAATTTCTTTAACATATTATTCACTATTCAAAAACGTGAATATACTATGTTAACAAATTTCATCCTTTTATTCATTTTATTTTAAAGGATTATTCACAGTCAAAAATGTGAATATAACTCCATAAATAAGTTATAACAATTTTCTTATCAAAATAAGTCATTTGCGAATTTATAAAACAATGTTTATAAATTCCATTTCTATTTATTTTGTAACTACTTCCTTTATAAATTCCTTTACTAACCTATTCGATTTATAACTCAATTATAAAACAAAAGTTCACATTATAAGTTAAACACTTATAAAACGATTATTTTACAAAAATCGTTCTTTTAACTTCCCAAATTATAAATCTTATAACTTATAAGATTGTTTATTTATCCAAAATTCATTCTTTTAATAACTTTATAAATTTTATAAACCTACTGTTTATAAAATTTCATTTATAACTTCACTGTTTAAAATTCTATAAATTCCATTCAATTATGAAATTCATTTTCACTTCGTTCAAACACTTATAAGAACTCGTTTTATAGTGTCCATATTTCAATTTATAAATATCCATTTATAAATCTCTTAATATAAATCAATTTATATTATTCTTTAAACTTCTTTAATCTCCTTTATTATTTCACCATTCTGATTTATAAAATAATCAAATTTTATAAATCTTATATTTAAACTATTCATAATAAATTCAAAAATCCTGATTTTACTATTTTATAAAATCATCAGCATCATATTCTCAAAAAATCAGTTTTTAACTATATTTCTCAAAAATCATAATTTTTCTAACATTAAAAATTATAACGTTTATCTATTTAAAATGGATCAGTTCCAAAAATATTTTATAAACGTATACTTTCAAAAATCACTTTAAAAATCATTTTAAAATCCCAAAATTTGGTCCAATGATGCTACATACCAAATAGTCAATCACGACAACAACGATATCATATATCAATATGATAATCCATCAAATATCAAAATATCTGAAATCAAATAAATACTGTTGAGGAATCCAGCTGGATCCCTCCAACCTGTTTTCCTACATCCACAAACATTAGCACAATACCAGTTTCGCTCCAGTACGAAATTATCGCGGTATATGGGATTATTAAATATTATCCGCTTAATAACGGCGCAATAGGGTCTCATCCGCTAAACAAATAAATGCGGGAAATCAATAACTCCAATATATACATATGCCAATATATATATATTGCTATTATATATAATACCAATTTCACTGTTTATGAAATATTCGCGGTATATGTTTTTAATAAATAACATCCGCTTACTAACGGCGTATAATGTCTATTTTAACAATCAATAGATAACAATCATCATTCAAACATGCATTCAAATATTTTAAGTTTAACTATTTAAAATAAAATCGAAACTGATTCGATTGAGTGAGAAGTTCTCACCTTGATTTAAATTCCGTTTTAGCGATTTATTTCGAATAAAATTAAACTGACGTTTAAATTTACCCAAAATTCTCACTAACTCCAAACGACTCCAATCTAATTTCATCGCGTAGTGCTCGTCCATACGATTCCAACGCAACTAGTTTCGCGCGTTTTCGACCTCGTATGAAAAAGATATGAATTTTTGAAGGTTACACGATTTTTATATAACTATTTACAATATAACTTAAAAGTATAAACATACAACCATCATCCACCCTTGGATCTCTCCCCCTTGCATCCTAACCGTCCACCCCCTTCTCCCTCTCACGTTCTTCTTCCCCAGTAACCAAGCCGTGCAAAAGAACCCATCAACAAAAACTAGGTTTAGATTTATCGATCACCACAAACCACCTGGAGACGTTCGGGAAGTGCCAAATCGAAGCCCTTGCTCCCTCCTTCACTCGGCCCCAACCACCTGCAGCTCGGCCCCCTCCTCTTCATGGAAATGCATGCGCAAGTCAGCACGGTCGGCCCCCTGTATCTCCCTCCAGGTCGCTCCAAACACGATCATCACCGTTCACATCGAAGCTCTCATCGCCCTCTTCAATACTCTAGTTGAAAGTTTAGCCTAATTGTCGACGGATTTGGAGTAATCGAGGGGGAAACGTTGAGCATTTCTGGCCTTCGGTTGTATAAGTGGCGGCTACACGTTGAAACTAGGGTTTTGTTTTTTTCTTTTTTCTTTTTGTGAATTTTTGGGCTATTTATAGGAAAAAAATCGAACACTATTCATCCGGAAATTCCGAACTCCGATTTACGCGCCGTAACTAGCATTTCTAGGGTTTACCCCGCGTTCCGGACATAATGGAATAGGTTTCGAAAGCTAATTCGGACATCTGTGCGAGTTATGGCTATAAACGCTCAATTTAAATTAAACCGATTTAAATCGATTTCTAGGCGTTTTAATTCGTACAGGACAAACGGTAAATCCAATTAACACGAAATTTGAAACCTTACAATAATATCATATTACGGATCCGATGAAACTGGTTTCGTCGAAATCCGAGACTTTTTGAAAAATTGCTATTTTAACTCGCCAAATTAAAATTAAAAATAATTCGATGCGTTTCGAGCTGCCACGATCAAACGATAACTCCGATTGACACGAAAATTGAAATCCGATAATAACTAACTATTACGGATCCAATGAAACTGGTTTCGTTCAATTCTGAGACTGTTCAAAAATTGACTATTTTCACTAGTCGATTTTAATATTAAAATATTCAATTTTTCACAAATTAACTTTTAATTCGATTTTAAAAGTTCTAAAATATCGTTCTAACTCCAACCTAATAAAATAAAATTTTACAAATCATTTTCAATCATATTTAACTCAAATTTCAATTATTTTCATAATTTAACATATTAAATTATCGATTTAATTATTCAATTAAATCTAAAAATTCAAAATAAAATTTATTTGACTTATAAATTCACTTATAAATATTTAAAATTAATTAAATATTCAAATTTTAATTACTAAAAATTCTGGGTCGTTACAATCTTCCCCCCTTAAAAGAATTTCGTCCTCGAAATTATTAAGTGAGAAAAGTTATAGAATCTATTAACTTTCCAAAATCCATAGTTAAGCTTCTTATAATAACTTTACTAAGTTTCCAAATCATACTTAGTTATCTTTTCAAAAACAACTACTATATCATTTAACTTTCAATTCTAAATCAAAGTTATAGTTTTCAAAAAATTTCCCATTTTCTCAAATTTTTCTAACGCCTTAAATTTTCGGAAAAATTCGCCAGTCTCCTTTGCGCGGCTCGATCCGAAAAAAAAATGACAGTATATATATCACAAATATACATCTCATCAAGTAATGAGGCATCCCGCAGGGAAGAAGTATAAAAGTACGGTATGTAATCCGAGATATGTACCTTATATTTTATTAGCAAGCGTATACGGCTAATATAGCGCGAAAGCGAGCTCCAAATGCGAAGCAAACGCGATCCGCACCTACTAAACACTCAACAAACAACATGAGAACCATGCACATAGACAATAGTATCAATATACATCATATAGCAACATAATAACTATACATGTCAACATAGCATATGCAAACAAACAACAAATGCAACATCAACCAACTATCATCCAACAAATTCATATTCTCATTAATATTTCATGAATTGGTTTTCAATTTAATCACATTTGATTCACTAACAGTGGATGTTTACTAACATTCATTTTCAATTAGTTTATATTCACTAATTCATATTCAAGTTGGTTCACTTCCAAATCAAATTCAATTCTATTTAAGATTCACTTAACTTTCAATTGGATTCCAATTACTTTAGTTTTCAATTTCATTAAATCTTAATGAATTATATACAATCAACTAACAATCATATATCAACCAAAGTATATCAATTACAACCAAATTCCTTTTGCTTATTTTCATTCAATTTGGTTTAATTAAATTGATTTTATTCAACTATTCAACTTTCAATAACATTAGATTTTAATGAATTAACACGTACATCCATTATTTCATATCAATTATTCACATTTAATTGATTATTATTCAATCCTTTCATTCAATTCAATTTCAAAGTTGAATTTCCATTTATATAACTTAAGTTCACATTTATCACTTAACTTTATTATTTTACTTTGATACCAATATCAACTTCATTCAACATCTGTTAAGTTATATTCCATTTAACTTTAAATTCATTCTTTATTTACAACTCATATTCATATAGTTTCACTTCTCATATATATAAGTTTATTTCATAATTGTAAATCACTTTAATTATAATTCAATTCTTATAATTCTTTTTACTTATACAATTATCCTTTTATTTAGATTATTCAAACAACTAAACAATCAACTTATATACACTTTAATAATTTTGAAAAATTATTTCTATATATATAAAATATAATCAAGGCAAAATTATTTCATTTACCCAACTTAAAACAATACTGTGTCGAATTGTTCTATTCAAGTGTTTAGAAACCCCTTTGGCATAGTTGTCGAGACCACGCTGACGAAGGTTCATATACCACTCAACAAACCAATCATCACAATATAAAGCAATTTTATATATTCACTAACAAATATGCTCTCATAGCTATTATTACACTCAAACTCATTCTAGAGCACTACTGACTCTATCTCTAATGAGTAATACCCAACAGAACCGTGGTTGTCGCTTAACCATAAGCTCTGATACCAAATGTAACGTCCCGAAAATTTTCGACTTCCGAAAATTCAACATCGATACTCACTTTATCGACTGCCGAGAAATCGAAGGCCGAAAACCCGAAATGTTATGGTTTAAGAAAAGAAAAAGAGAGAAGAAGAGATAAGAGGATAGAAAAAGATAGGGAAAAGAAAACAGAAAATAGAGAAGAGATAATGTAAGATAGAAAATAGAACGGAACAACAACAGAATCTCACAATTCGCAGCGGAACAACATATAATAATAAATGAATAATCTTTAAACAAAGAACTATATCAGTTATTACATTTTATACATTACATTTCATTACATCATATCATCAGAGTATACAACATCAAACAAACAGCGGAAAAAGAAATACTATATAACTAGTAATACGTCATGCCATCCAGCTTGCTTCCAGCAACTCCAGAATATCCAGAATATCCTGATAAACCTAACTCTTGACTGCCCGTGTGGAAATTGGTGGGCACCCAGAGTTTAGGAAGGAAAACAATAAACTCCGAGTCAGTCATGTGACTGGTGTGAGAACTCAAAACAGTTTATTTATCTTTAAAATCAAAATAGAGGAATATTTTTAAAGTCAATTCGCAATGCTTTTAAAAATGAGACTACCATAAGGCCTCCCGCACACACACACAATGCAAATGCAGAATCGGAGGAGATTTCTCCTTATGATAGTCAAAGATGCTTGATACGCATTTAAAAGACATTTGATATTATTACTAGTGCATAGTGTAGGAAAAATTTATTTCGAAAGTAGAATATAAATCTTAGCCAGCATAGACATTCCGAACTATGCCTACTATAGCTAACTATGTTCAATAGCAGGTTACCGCCACATTCCATAGCAGGTCATACAACTAAAACCGTACAAGTCTCGTATTGTTTCTTTGGATTTCCAACGAATGATCAGGCCAAGGAACTTCCCATTGCCACATGAGAATGCCTCTGGATGGACATCCCCGAGAACCAAACCGGATCTCTACCAACACAAGGCCGGGTTACCCCTAACTAAGTAACAACTGACCGAATATGCCATCTGTAACGACCCACTATTTTGTACCATTCGAATTCGACAATAATAGAACATGTCAAGCTGGAATAGTTTAAAATAATAGATTGTAAATATAGCTACGGAACAAATGAAACCAAATACACAGAATCACAGACACAGATATCAGAATCTCACAGCGGAATATAAAATAATACAGTGGTTCGTGAAGCCACTGAAAACCATTACCAACAGAAATACATTGTTTACAAATCTTTAGTACAATTTTTAAGCCATAAGCAAAAATAGTTCCCAAATGTCTTGAATTACAAAATAGATAAAGACGAAGAAGCTTCCAACTAGCAAGAGTGATCTAGTCCTAGCTCCAGAAAGAAAAGCTGAATCTGCAACTCAGGCTGACCCGAGCGTACAATAAAACAAAACACTCGAGTCAGGACATACATACTTATATAATGTAAGCTAAATCAAGTGTACTGTAATGTAAAGAGCAAGTAACTTAAAGGATGCTTGGGATCGCCCATCCTCTAAGGATCCCTTAAACTATTTACTATGTAGTATATTTTCGCTATTATAATAGTGTCTATACTAAAATAAACTTACTTTTTAATAGCGTTAAGGGGTTACCCATATAGCCCTTAACACGTAATAGTCCCAGTAGTCCATCCAATATCATAGCTACTCCTGATCGGGAAGCAACTAGAGGATACCACACGGGCTACGGGAGAAAACCAAACTCGTACAAGGCTCGATATGGTAGGTGACACGGCACAACTAGGCAATGCCAGGGTAGATATACCAATTGCTATCCGGACCGGTGGTAACGCGAAGCCGCAGCAACCGCCCACCTCGAACGACACTCCCAAATCAAAGGTGCGCACCAAAACAATCACAAGAGTAATAGAATGGCATACGAAGAAGTGCGTTCGATCAGAGGAGCTACCTCATTAATCCGAGAATCGCTCCTGTTTTAGCCACCTTAAGCCAACTCACGGGAGTCGGGTCCACGTATATACCTTTAAGAAACCGTCACCACCAACCTACTTCATTCTGGAATCTCCACCGCGTACATGGTTGTCAAAGTGGTTTTCGGTATCGACAGAGAGTATGTCCATATCCGATCCCGGTCTCTTTGCCAACCAAACGTTATTATAACCCGTGGTTATAGTTTGAAAAATGGTATTTATTTTTCCAAATCAATATATATTTCAAATACCTTAAATTTTCAAATCCTTGATTTAAACATTTTCTTTAAAAATATACCATTTCAATTTATTCAATCAATTTGGAATTTATTTCTTTTATAATAGAAATCATATTTTCCTTTAAAATCTATCCAAACTCAATTTCTAGATTCTTTTATTTATTACATATTTAAATTCCAAAGTTTAACTTATTCTCAAAAATCTTCCATAGATTTTCAAATAAATCCATCTTAATTTCTACAGCATTCAGGAAATGCTGTCTAAAGTTATGAGTTTAACCTAGTCAAATTTCAAAAGATAGCATTTAAATGCGGTTGTAGATTTTTAGATTTAAAATCTATTTCTAAATATAACTTGTTATATATATATAATTCTCTAAATTTAAATCTTATTCTTTCAAAACTCCAGAATTTTTGGAACAAGTTATACTAAAATTTTATTCTATATTTATTTATTTTTAACATTTAAAACATTATAAAAATTTTACTAGAATATCCTCAATTTCTTAAAAATGATTTAAAATATTTCCAGAAAATAATATATATAAACCACGAGCCTGTATAAGATTTTCTAGCCTAGGTCAAGTGAAACGGATCTATATCATTTCAATCCGATATTTACACAACTCCGGGTTCTATCATTTCGAACCCGCAATCCCAAGATAATTTACAGCAGTTAACCGAACAAGTGAACAATAATAACCAATTAGGCCTATCATTTCAGCCCATACCATCTATAATAACAGGGAACTTGCAGTGGTGATTTAAGCAGTAAATAAACAATAACATAACTGCAGAAATAATATAACAGATAATACTGATGAGATGTCAATTTTAAACGGGTCCATCATTCTATATTACACTACAGACAGATAATAGTGAAATGCAATCATACACATACACTTGCAATAATTTACGAAATATAAATACGTATGTCTGGTGAGAAATACTCACTTGGATGTTGCAGAAAATTTGAATTCAAAAATGACAATTCACCGGTACAGACTAACAGAGAGTAACGGTCAAATTTCCCGGGCGTCGCCTAGATTTAGATCTAGAACAATTTCAAAATATAGGAACGCGACTTAGTTTTTAGTTAACGAAGAATTAAAGATAGGAAAAGAAGTTTGACTTGCTCGACCAATATTTTTCTAAACTCGATTGCAAAATGTATGAATGCGAGAACAAATGCTTCCCCTAACTTGCCTAACCCATACCTATGCACATCCTACTTCTTCATTCATACATCATTTCATTTTTTTTTTTTTTTCTTTCACAAATGGTTTCCAATATCCATCAAAAATCATTTCAGATCACACTGTGCTAAACAGACTCTACAATATTACAACCCGAGTTTTCCCCTCATTCTGCTTCGAGTCAAAACAGGGTTTTCTTCGAGTCACCCATCACTCTGCTTCGGGTCATTTGGTATCTGCTTCGAGTTGAAATCTGGAATTGTTGAATCACATATATTTCCAGGCACCCATCCTTCTCTGGCCTTCACTGCCCCTGCTACCTCCTACCACTGCCTTCTCTAGTCCATCCACCTCCTATACACCAAGCTATGGTGTCAGACCCATCAGTGCCCGGATTTTTTTTTGAGTGCCCTGATGTGTGCACAGACCTTTGTGCACGTGCACACTTGGATATGCAACTTTGGCACCTATCTCCCCTTCCAAGCTTCCCCTGCATACCAACTTCACAACTTAACTGCATCACCAAACATCACTTCACCCCTGTCTCTCATCAGATCTGCCATGATCTAACCAAGTCTGTTATAATCCAAGTCTGCCTCTTCACCTATTTCAACTACATTCAGTCACCCATGCTCCTATCTCTCATGCTATAAGTACTGCCTTCACCTAGTGTATATATGCAGACTGACTTATGAAGTAGATCTGAACCCTATCCATATGCAGACTGAAACCATGTCCCTATATTACTTATAACATGCTTACATGATGCAAACAAAAATCATATTCATATGCACTGACATCATTTTCATATGCAAGTCTGACTATTAACATGTCACAGACCTTATCATGATACAAGACACCCTCTTACACCACTTCATAGCCTATTCCAACACCTGTAGACTTCATCAAAACACACACACCCCAGATCTATAACTGATATCATGTTTTCACCAGATTAGCTATCAACTATAGATTGCCTATCCTATATGTCCACTGTAAAGCTACAGACAATACACCCAGAGAACTTATACCAAAATGGTATGGCCGAGCAAATCAAGAGATAAAGAGACATAGGATAAGAAAGAAAAGAAAGGTGATTACCTGATTTTTATCAAAAGAGTTGAACTGGAATTTGCAGAAGAAGATGTAGAGGAAAGATGCAAATATATAGGCAGAGACTTAGAAAAATTAGAGGAAAACAAAGTCAGTTACATATGAATTAACTCTGGAAGAATTTGAGCAAATCAAGCTATCAGTTACAATATGTACAGCTGATGCGTGATCAAGGCAGAGATTGAAGGTGAGATGTAAAGGCAGAGCTTGATTTAAGGCCGAGCCAATGTTTTGCAATTGCCTAAATTCCAAAGCATACTAAGGCTTATCGGTTTCAACATTTGAGGTATAACTAATTGCTTTGATCTGGAACAATTAATGGTTGTTTATATTTTTAAGAAACTGATCAAAGTAACATGCGAGATATAGGCTATGATATTGAATGCAGAGATAAGGAATGGGTTGATATGTTGATGCATGCTTTGAAACAGGCTTGATACTAAGACCAGATGAATTCTTGCATGCGTGATCTAAGCTATACTTATTGATGATGCAGAGATGAAGCAAGTTTAAATACACACGTTACTAAAATAAAACTTGCGTAGTCTATGCTCTGATATTGGATTGCTGAAACAAAGGAATTGATATGTTTCTTTTTTTTTTCAGTTTTATTTTTTGTTCAGAGCATATTTACTTTGAGCATAATCAGTGGTACTGATTCATTTGTTTGCATAAGTTATGATTTCTAGCTGGCCATGAATGAAAGTGCATACTACAGTTTTGAAAAATGAACGTGTACAAGTGAAATTGAAATGGCCGAGAGAAGAGAAATAAAAGGAAAGTTTGAAAGGTTTGAAAAATGTTGTGATTTAATTTTAGTTAAATCTTTCCTTGATTTTAGATTGATAATTTTTAAATGTTAACGTTACATTTTTTTTTATGTAGTCAGTTAAAATTTTACGTATGTCAAAAATTATATAAAACAACGGTCCGAACCAACGTCCGTCTTAAAATCACTGACCAAAAATTTTCTTCAGAAAAATTTGAAAATATTATTTTTACACTGCGTTAAACAGACGCAGTCTAAAATATCAAAAATTTTCACAAAAATGACATTTTGAAAACACACGTTTTATAACGTCACTTTAACCCGATAAATCACGCGTCTTTCAACTCGAAATTTAACGGTTCAATCCTAGCTTAAAATTTTACAGTTATTATTTAATTTTATTGTCATATAAAAATTTTCAAAATATATCTCAAATTTAAATATTTAACTATATTGGTAAACCCAATTTATAAAATATATTATTTAAAAATAAAAACAAATTAAATAAGTTAAATAAAATAACAACTGAACTAGGGTTGTTACACTCTCCCCCACTTAAGAACTTTTCGTCCTCGAAAAGGAACGAAAGAAAAAGAACAAAGGAAGAATAAGCTAGATAGATAGGTACCTTAAACGAATAGTTCTGGATTTGAAGCACGGATGCTCTCCTCCGTTTCCCATGTGCAATCTCGCCCATCAGTGCTCCACTGCACTTTGACCAATGGGACTGATTTTCTTCTGAGCTGTTTCGTACCTTGATCGACGATACGAAGTGGCTTCCTTTCCATAGTCAAATCAGGCTCGATGTCCAGACCATCGAGAGCAGTAGGCTGGATGACTAAAGATGGATCGTGCAGACAGCGACGAAGGTGAGATACATGGAAGACATTGTGAATTCCGGCAAATTTCTCTGGTAGATCCAGTCGATAAGCTAGAGATCCAATTCTTTCCAAAATACGGAATGGACCGATGAATCTAGGGGCTAGCTTTCCTCTTCGACCAAACCGGACTACATTCTTTAAAGGAGAGATTTTCAGAAATACCAAATCACCAACATCAAACTCCAATTTCCTTCTACGCCGATCAGCGTACTTCTTTTGTCTATCTTGAGCAACTTTTAATCTCCTCTTAATCTCCTCTACCTTCTCTGAAGCTTCTAGAATCATCTCGGGACCAAGAACTAAGCGGTTACCAGACTCAATCCAGCACGAAGGAGATCTACACGGTCTCCCGTATAGAGCAGCAAAAGGAGACATCTTAAGACTAGCCTGATAACTATTGTTATAGGTGAATTCCACAAGATGAAGATGGTCTTCCCAAGATCCTCCATAGTCCAAGATGCAAGCACGAAGAAGATCTTCAAGAATCTGATTTACCCTTTCAGTCTGACCGTCAGTTTGTGGGTGATAAGCGGTGCTCAGGTTCAAACGAGTACCCAAGGACTCTTGGAACGCTTTCCAAAACTGACTAGTGAAAATAGGGTCTCGATCGCAAACAATGCTAAGAGGAACGCCATGGAGACGAACAATCTCCCTCATATAAATCTCAGATAAACTCGAAGCTGTGCGGGTAGATCTGACTGGAATAAAATGAGCGGACTTAGTCAATCTATCCACAATAACCCATATGCTTTCATTACCCCTTCTAGATCTCGGCAAACCATCGATAAAATCCATAGAAACTTGCTCCCACTTCCAGTTTGGAATTTCCAAAGGCTGCAATAAACCGGGTGTTTTCTGATGGTCTGCCTTAACTTGCTGGCAAGTCGCACATCTACTGACAAAGATGGAGACATCTCGCTTCATACCCTTCCACCAGTATAGCTTCTTCAAATCCTGATACATTTTAGCTACGCCAGGATGAATGGAGAGTCGGGACTGATGATGTTCCCGGCGTAATTCCTGCCTTAAACCGTCAACATTAGGGACACAAATCCTTCCATTTATCCTTAAAACTCCTTTATCATCGATCTGAGCTCCCTTTCCATCAGAGCTATTACCACCAATTCTGCTACGAACACTTCCCTTTATACGCCTAAGCATCTCCTCTTCATCTTGTTTAGCCACGATACGATCCAAAAGAGGGGAAGATACAAAAATCTGACATAACAAAGATTTCTTCCTGCTTAGCGCATCTGCCACTACATTGGCTTTCCCAGGAGTATAGTTGATGTCGAGGTCATATGCAGCAAGGAACTCGAGCCATCGCACTTGTCTCTGATTTAAATCTTTCTGGGTAAAGATATATTTCAGAGATTTATGATCGGTGAACAGATCAAACTTAGCTCCCAAGAGATGGTGTCTCCAAAGCTTCAAAGCAAATACAACAGCCAGCAATTCTAAATCGTGGGCAGCGTAATTAGCTTCATGTGTCTTCAGCTGACGACTAGCATAAGCAATAACTCTCCCATCTTGCATTAGCACTGCTCCCAATCCTTCTCGACAAGCATCGGTGAATACCGTTAATCTTTCACTTCCATTTGGTACAGTAAGTACTGGTGCGGAGGTGAGCTTATCTTTTAATTCCTGGAAAGCAGCTTTACACTTACTGCTCCATACAAACCTGACATTCTACCGAGTTAGAGCAGTCAGAGGAGCCGAAATCCGAGCAAAATTCTCAATGAATCTTCGATAGTAGCCGGCAAGGCCTAGGAAACTACGGATATCGGTAGGAGTCTTAGGTTCTTCCCAATCTTGGATTGTAGCAATCTTGACTGGATCAACAGAAACTCCTTCTTTAGAGACAATATGCCCAAGGAATCGGACTTCTTCTTCCCAGAAATGGCATTTAGAGAACTTAGCCTTCAATTGGTGGTTCCGAAGAGTCTCTAAAACATACTTCAAATGAACTCTATGTTCTTCCTCAGACTTGGAGAAAACAAGGATGTCATCAATAAAGACAAGGACAAATTTATTGAGCACATCGCGGAAAACTCGGTTCATCAAGTCGACGAAGAAAGCAGGGGCATTTGTCAAGCCAAAAGGCATAACTAGCCATTCAAAGAAACCATTCTCCGTTCTAAAAGCAGTTTTCGGAATGCTTTCCTCAGCAATTCTGAGCTGATGGAAACCTGTAGCTAAATCAAGCTGAGAGAAAACAGTTGCTCCATAGAGTTGGTCGAACATATCATTTATGCGGGGCATAGGATATCTGTTCTTCATGGTAAGCTTGTTGAGTTCTCTGTAATCAACACACATCCTGAGAGAACCATCAGATTTTGTGACAAAGACAACAGCTGCTCCCCATTCAGAGAAGCTAGGTCTAATCAGACCTTTGGAAGATAAGTCTTGAATCTGATTCCTTAATTCGGTCTTTTCCCGTGGTGCCATTCTTCTAGGTGGAAGGACTACTGGTCGTGCTCCAGGGATAAGATCGATATGGAAATCAATTTCCCGTTTTGGAGGTAAAGAAGTGACTTCCCCAAACACGTCGGGAAACTGTTTGACTACAGGGGTGGAATGGATATCATCTGGGAAAGTGTCAAGAGAATAGATGAAACTACCAGCAAACTCTTGAGGCCACTTACACTGGATCTTTAAAGGATTCCCAATATCATCTTTAAGAGCAACAGTCCGAGAACTACAAGATATCTTTGCATCATGCTTATCTAACCAATCGCCTCCGAGCAGAAGATCGAAAGCGTCGAAACCTAAAACATAAAAGTCTCCAGTGAAGCATTGTTGGGAATGGAGGAGCTTCACATCCCTACACACTTTACTAAGGTTCGCAGGACCACCGATAGGGTTTGAGACACATAATGGTAGAAGAAAGTTCAGGAGAAAGGCGATGTTCAAATCTATTACAGAGATCGGATGAAATGAAGCTGTGGGAAGCTCCGGTATCGAATAAAACTCGAACAGGTAATTTGAACAAAGAAAAGGAACCTTGAAGAGTACCTTGAGAATCATCTGGGGCTGGAGCTGATACTGGTGCAGGTGCAGGCTGCGGAGCTGTAGAAGATGCAACAGTTACTGCAAAGACTCCAGATGTTGTGCCCCTTTTTTGAGTGGGACAATCCTTCTTGAAATGTCCTGGCTGGAGGCAGATATGACAAAGATCTCTCCGAGCAAACTGAGCTGGTGGTGGAATGGAAGCACCCAAGGTAGGACAGCGATTGGCAAAATGTCCTTTCTGGTGGCATCTGTGGCAAGTGATGGTGGACAGATCCACTGGTGGCCTTGCAGATGCAGAAGACGATGATGAACCTAGCCCTTGAGTCTTGTTCCTCTTATTGCGGTAGAAATTTGACTTCCTCTTCCTTGAATTTCCAGAGGACTGGGCTGATGCAGAAGAAACAGCAGGAGTGGCCTTAGAGGTAGGGTTCTCATACCTGAGAGCCATATCCATCAATGCCGTGAATGACCCATGCACATGAGTAATGAGTCGATCGTAGAACTCGGGTCGAGCTCCAGCGATAAACTTCTCGTTCAACTTGAGCGGGGTGTCAATCAGGTTCAGGCCATACTGTGAGAGTTCATTAAACTTCCTCTCATATTCTGTGAAGGTCATACTGCCTTGCTTAAGATCCATGAAGTCTCGATAGAGCTGAGACTTGCCTGCTTCGGGCATCCACTTGGCCAAAAAGGCCTCCCTAAAGCACGATAAGAGTTTAAAAGATATATTCAAAAATGGAATTTCAAATCCGAATTTTGACAACCAAAAGATACCTAAATTGCTCCCAAGTGATGTCAGCCTCATTTGTTTGAGCAGTAATAGATAGCCACCAGTTCAAAGCAGCGCCTTTCATTTGCCAGGCGGCGAGTTGCCTCTGCTGGGCATTTGTGATCTCGAGGCAGGAGAAAATCCTTTCTAAGTCCCCAAGCCATTGTTGAGCTTCTATGATGGTTTCCGTACCCATAAATTTTGTGCCACCTAGCTCAACATAGTCCTTGCATAACTTAGTGAATCTGACAGGGGCAGCAGGTGGAGGAGCAGCTTGCCCTCGACCTCGGTTGTTTCTCCTATTCATCCTGAAAGGTTAAGGATGGATTCTAAGGACAGAAGAAAAAATCAAGATATTCTAGGATAAGACAAAGTCTAAGCAATTTACAAAAGCTCGAATATAACGATGAAGAGAAGGCAGAAGGGTTTGGAAAACTTATTTTAAAACACGAAGTTTTATTCTAAAATACTTCTTTTAAAATCTTTTTGAAAATCATTTTATACCCTTAAAATACGTTCTCTCACAAGAAAAGATTCCGGAATTTGGCTTCACTCATTCTAGAGTATTGCTACTCTATCTCTAATGGGTTTTTGTTCCTTAGGCTATGGTTTAAACCTGGCTCCGATACCAACTGTAACGACCCACTATTTTGTACCATTCGAATTCGACAATAATAGAACATGTCAAGCTGGAATAGTTCAAAATAATAGATTGTAAATATAGCTACGGAACAAATGAAACCAAATACACAGAATCACAGACACAGATATCAGAATCTCACAGCGGAATATAAAATAATACAGTGGTTCGTGAAGCCACTGAAAACCATTACCAACAGAAATACATTGTTTACAAATCTTTAGTACAATTTTTAAGCCATAAGCAAAAATAGTTCCCAAATGTCTTGAATTACAAAATAGATAAAGACGAAGAAGCTTCCAACTAGCAAGAGTGATCTAGTCCTAGCTCCAGAAAGAAAAGCTGAATCTGCAACTCAGGCTGACCCGAGCGTACAATAAAACAAAACACTCGAGTCAGGACATACATACTTATATAATGTAAGCTAAATCAAGTGTACTGTAATGTAAAGAGCAAGTAACTTAAAGGATGCTTGGGATCGCCCATCCTCTAAGGATCCGTTAAACTATTTACTATGTAGTATATTTTCGCTATTATAATAGTGTCTATACTAAAATAAACTTACTTTTTAATAGCGTTAAGGGGTTACCCATATAGCCCTTAACACGTAATAGTCCCAGTAGTCCATCCAATATCATAGCTCCTCCTGATCGGGAAGCAACTAGAGGATACCACACGGGCTACGGGAGAAAACCAAACTCGTACAAGGCTCGATATGGTAGGTGACACGGCACAACTAGGCAATGCCAGGGTAGATATACCAATTGCTATCCGGACCGGTGGTAACGCGAAGCCGCAGCAACCGCCCACCTCGAACGACACTCCCAAATCAAAGGTGCGCACCAAAACAATCACAAGAGTAATAGAATGGCATACGAAGAAGTGCGTTCGATCAGAGGAGCTACCTCATTAATCCGAGAATCGCTCCTGTTTTAGCCACCTTAAGCCAACTCACGGGAGTCGGGTCCACGTATATACCTTTAAGAAACCGTCACCACCAACCTACTTCATTCTGGAATCTCCACCGCGTACATGGTTGTCAAAGTGGTTTTCGGTATCGATAGAGAGTATGTCCATATCCGATCCCGGTCTCTTTGCCAACCAAACGTTATTATAACCCGTGGTTATAGTTTGAAAAATGGTATTTATTTTTCCAAATCAATATATATTTCAAATACCTTAAATTTTCAAATCCTTGATTTAAACATTTTCTTTAAAAATATACCATTTCAATTTATTCAATCAATTTGGAATTTATTTCTTTTATAATAGAAATCATATTTTCCTTTAAAATCTATCCAAACTCAATTTCTAGATTCTTTTATTTATTACATATTTAAATTCCAAAGTTTAACTTATTCTCAAAAATCTTCCATAGATTTTCAAATAAATCCATCTTAATTTCTACAGCATTCAGGAAATGCTGTCTAAAGTTATGAGTTTAACCTAGTCAAATTTCAAAAGATAGCATTTAAATGCGGTTGTAGATTTTTAGATTTAAAATCTATTTCTAAATATAACTTGTTATATATATATAATTCTCTAAATTTAAATCTTATTCTTTCAAAACTCCAGAATTTTTGGAACAAGTTATACTAAAATTTTATTCTATATTTATTTATTTTTAACATTTAAAACATTATAAAAATTTTACTAGAATATCCTCAATTTCTTAAAAATGATTTAAAATATTTCCAGAAAATAATATATATAAACCACGGGCCTGTATAAGATTTTCTAGCCTAGGTCAAGTGAAACGGATCTATATCATTTCAATCCGATATTTACACAACTCCGGGTTCTATCATTTCGAACCCGCAATCCCAAGATAATTTACAGCAGTTAACCGAACAAGTGAACAATAATAACCAATTAGGCCTATCATTTCAGCCCATACCATCTATAATAACAGGGAACTTGCAGTGGTGATTTAAGCAGTAAATAAACAATAACATAACTGCAGAAATAATATAACAGATAATACTGATGAGATGTCAATTTTAAACGGGTCCATCATTCTATATTACACCACAGACAGATAATAGTGAAATGCAATCATACACATACACTTGCAATAATTTACGAAATATAAATACGTATGTCTGGTGAGAAATACTCACTTGGATGTTGCAGAAAATTTGAATTCAAAAATGACAATTCACCGGTACAGACTAACAGAGAGTAACGGTCAAATTTCCCGGGCGTCGCCTAGATTTAGATCTAGAACAATTTCAAAATATAGGAACGCGACTTAGTTTTTAGTTAACGAAGAATTAAAGATAGGAAAAGAAGTTTGACTTGCTCGACCAATATTTTTCTAAACTCGATTGCAAAATGTATGAATGCGAGAACAAATGCTTCCCCTAACTTGCCTAACCCATACCTATGCACATCCTACTTCTTCATTCATACATCATTTCATTTTTTTTTTTTTTTTTCTTTCACAAATGGTTTCCAATATCCATCAAAAATCATTTCAGATCACACTGTGCTAAACAGACTCTACAATATTACAACCCGAGTTTTCCCCTCATTCTGCTTCGAGTCAAAACAGGGTTTTCTTCGAGTCACCCATCACTCTGCTTCGGGTCATTTGGTATCTGCTTCGAGTTGAAATCTGGAATTGTTGAATCACATATATTTCCAGGCACCCATCCTTCTCTGGCCTTCACTGCCCCTGCTACCTCCTACCACTGCCTTCTCTAGTCCATCCACCTCCTATACACCAAGCTATGGTGTCAGACCCATCAGTGCCCGGATTTTTTTTTGAGTGCCCTGATGTGTGCACAGACCTTTGTGCACGTGCACACTTGGATATGCAACTTTGGCACCTATCTCCCCTTCCAAGCTTCCCCTGCATACCAACTTCACAACTTAACTGCATCACCAAACATCACTTCACCCCTGTCTCTCATCAGATCTGCCATGATCTAACCAAGTCTGTTATAATCCAAGTCTGCCTCTTCACCTATTTCAACTACATTCAGTCACCCATGCTCCTATCTCTCATGCTATTAGTACTGCCTTCACCTAGTGTATATATGCAGACTGACTTATGAAGTAGATCTGAACCCTATCCATATGCAGACTGAAACCATGTCCCTATATTACTTATAACATGCTTACATGATGCAAACAAAAATCATATTCATATGCACTGACATCATTTTCATATGCAAGTCTGACTATTAACATGTCACAGACCTTATCATGATACAAGACACCCTCTTACACCACTTCATAGCCTATTCCAACACCTGTAGACTTCATCAAAACACACACACCCCAGATCTATAACTGATATCATGTTTTCACCAGATTAGCTATCAACTATAGATTGCCTATCCTATATGTCCACTGTAAAGCTACAGACAATACACCCAGAGAACTTATACCAAAATGGTATGGCCGAGCAAATCAAGAGATAAAGAGACATAGGATAAGAAAGAAAAGAAAGGTGATTACCTGATTTTTATCAAAAGAGTTGAACTGGAATTTGCAGAAGAAGATGTAGAGGAAAGATGCAAATATATAGGCAGAGACTTAGAAAAATTAGAGGAAAACAAAGTCAGTTACATATGAATTAACTCTGGAAGAATTTGAGCAAATCAAGCTATCAGTTACAATATGTACAGCTGATGCGTGATCAAGGCAGAGATTGAAGGTGAGATGTAAAGGCAGAGCTTGATTTAAGGCCGAGCCAATGTTTTGCAATTGCCTAAATTCCAAAGCATACTAAGGCTTATCGGTTTCAACATTTGAGGTATAACTGATTGCTTTGATCTGGAACAATTAATGGCTGTTTATATTTTTAAGAAACTGATCAAAGTAACATGCGAGATATAGGCTATGATATTGAATGCAGAGATAAGGAATGGGTTGATATGTTGATGCATGCTTTGAAACAGGCTTGATACTAAGACCAGATGAATTCTTGCATGCGTGATCTAAGCTATACTTATTGATGATGCAGAGATGAAGCAAGTTTAAATACACACGTTACTAAAATAAAACTTGCGTAGTCTATGCTCTGATATTGGATTGCTGAAACAAAGGAATTGATATGTTTCTTTTTTTTTTCAGTTTTATTTTTTGTTCAGAGCATATTTACTTTGAGCATAATCAGTGGTACTGATTCATTTGTTTGCATAAGTTATGATTTCTAGCTGGCCATGAATGAAAGTGCATACTACAGTTTTGAAAAATGAACGTGTACAAGTGAAATTGAAATGGCCGAGAGAAGAGAAATAAAAGGAAAGTTTGAACGGTTTGAAAAATGTTGTGATTTAATTTTAGTTAAATCTTTCCTTGATTTTAGATTGATAATTTTTAAATGTTAACGTTACATTTTTTTTTATGTAGTCAGTTAAAATTTTACGTATGTCAAAAATTATATAAAACAACGGTCCGAACCAACGTCCGTCTTAAAATCACTGACCAAAAATTTTCTTCAGAAAAATTTGAAAATATTATTTTTACACTGCGTTAAACAGACGCAGTCTAAAATATCAAAAATTTTCACAAAAATGACATTTTGAAAACACACGTTTTATAACGTCACTTTAACCCGATAAATCACGCGTCTTTCAACTCGAAATTTAACGGTTCAATCCTAGCTTAAAATTTTACAGTTATTATTTAATTTTATTGTCATATAAAAATTTTCAAAATATATCTCAAATTTAAATATTTAACTATATTGGTAAACCCAATTTATAAAATATATTATTTAAAAATAAAAACAAATTAAATAAATTAAATAAAATAACAACTGAACTAGGGTTGTTACACCATCCCCCGGTCCTTTGGGACCTTTCACCGAGCGCTCGTAATCAATTCACACAATCATAACAAAGTGTTTTCAACATGAGTAAGTATCTGGGCTCCATACCATGATACCACCCTTTTCCAGAAGGAAATGCACATATCCTAAAGGGCGCTACCCCTCATAACCTTGCCGCATCTTTCCTGTTTTGACCATTCACGGGGTGTGAGGCTCGACGAAGCAACGTCCACAAAAACATACTTTATACAAAAGCCATGCTTTGGGTCAACAAATGATCATAGAAATGATCACCAAGATAGACGATCAAAAAAACGATCCTATCACAAATAATCAACACAATGATCATTTACAGCAACACTCAGCATGTCACATTACCAAATTGGGAATATATCGCTGATAACATTCAACTACATAACCTCTGAGCTCGTACATCTCAGAGAAGGGTGTTAAGCTAAAAGAATAAATTCTCCGCCACCAACAGAAATATATTTGAAAGAAATCGGCTTTATATCTCAAATTGTAATGTCAGACATACAATCCATACAAGTTTGTTCCGGGCTCGAACAAAACCGAAGGCACTTACAAAGAAGTCCTTGCAATCCGGATATTCACAATCCTGATCGGATTCACCATCACATATGGAGAACTCCATACCAGAGCAACTCGGTGCAGAGTCAATCGACAGGTCATCCTATCGCTCTCGCAAATACCGGGTCTTCAACACCGATCTTCAATGCTATTCATTACGTCGTATCACTATTCGGAATGGGTTATACGACCCCATGGTCCTTTCCCGGTTAACCCGAATAGTGAGCGCTAATTCAAAAATAAGTGTGGCATTCAAATTCAAACAAATCACATCAAATACCCATTCAAAGGGAAATATTGATAATCGGCTATTGAACTATCAATGGATATGCACACATCACCAGCTTCCAAATAATTTTCCAAATTATTTATTTTCCAAAATATCTTTATAAGATATATTATTTTCACACTTCAAAAATAAATCAATATTTATTTTTAGACAAATTCCCCTTTCCTTTATAAATTCCTTAGTGAATTTATAATCCAAAATATCTATGAATATTCGATTCCAATTATTCATTTCAATATTCCTTTTCAATTTATCTTCAAAAAGATAAATTCTCAAAATATTCGCTTTATATTGGAAAACATTTCCATACTTATTTATTCATAAGTAATTCACAAATTTTATTTATTTTCAACACTTGGAAAATATTCAATATACTTAAATCGAAATTAAGTACATATTTCATTCTTTAAGGAAATCATGCTCTTAAACATATTTATTTGGGCCAAAACGAATGTTACGTAAAACATCGTTACGACAACCCAAAATAACTAGTATAGGGATTCGAAATTAAAATAGATATATAAATCCCAATACTATACAAAACATTTCCTTTCGGAAATCATTTACTATAACAACAGTGTTATAGTTCACCATTCCCTTCTATTTCTCGAAAACATCTATTTCAACAATAAATGTTGAAATCTATGGTTTTGAATCTTAATACATTTTAAAACATCGTTAGATCGTTTTAATTCAATTCAAAATATCACATTCTAAACAATTTCTTTAACATATTATTCACTATTCAAAAACGTGAATATACTATGTTAACAAATTTCATCCTTTTATTCATTTTATTTTAAAGGATTATTCACAGTCAAAAATGTGAATATAACTCCATAAATAAGTTATAACAATTTTCTTATCAAAATAAGTCATTTGCGAATTTATAAAACAATGTTTATAAATTCCATTTTTATTTATTTTCTAACTACTTCCTTTATAAATTCCTTTATTAACCTATTCGATTTATAACTCAATTATAAAACAAAAGTTCACATTATAAGTTAAACACTTATAAAACGATTATTTTACAAAAAATCGTTCTTTTAACTTCCCAAATTATAAATCTTATAACTTATAAGATTGTTTATTTATCCAAAATTCATTCTTTCAATAACTTTATAAATTTTATAAACCTACTGTTTATAAAATTTCATTTATAACTTCACTGTTTAAAATTCTATAAATTCCATTCAATTATGAAATTCATTTTCACTTCGTTCAAACACTTATAAGAACCCGTTTTATAATGTCAATATTTCAATTTATAAATATCCATTTATAAATCTCTTAATATAAATCAATTTATATTATTCTTTAAACTTCTTTAATCTCCTTTATTATTTCACCATTCTGATTTATAAAATAATCAAATTTTATAAATCCTATATTTAAACTTTTCATAATAAATTCAAAAATCCTGATTTTACTATTTTATAAAATCATCAGCATCATATTCTCAAAAAATCAGTTTTTAACTATATTTCTCAAAAATCATAATTTTTCTAACATTAAAAATTATAACGTTTATCTATTTAAAATGGATCAGTTCCAAAAATATTTTATAAATGTATACTTTCAAAAATCACTTTAAAAATCATTTTAAATTCCCAAAATTTGGTCCAATGATGCTACATACCAAATAGTCAATCACGACAACAACGATATCATATATCAATATGATAATCCATCAAATATCAAAATATCTGAAATCAAATAAATACTGTTGAGGAATCCAGCTGGATCTCTCCAACCTGTTTTCCAACATCCACAAACATTAGCACAATACCAGTTTCGCTCCAGTACGAAATTATCGCGGTATATGGGATTATTAAATATTATCCGCTTAATAACGGCGCAATAGGGTCTCATCCGCTAAACAAATAAATGCGGGAAATCAATAACTCCAATATATACATATGCCAATATATATATATATATATTGCTATTATATATAATACCAATTTCACTGTTTATGAAATATTCGCGGTATATGTTTTTAATAAATAACGTCCGCTTACTAACGGCGTATAATGTCTATTTTAACAATCAATAGATAACAATCATCATTCAAACATGCATTCAAATATTTTAAATTTAACTATTTAAAATAAAATCGAAACTGATTCGATTGAGTGAGAAGTTCTCACCTTGATTTAAATTCCGTTTTAGCGATTTATTTCGAATAAAATTAAACGGACGTTTAATTTTACCCAAAATTCTCACTAACTCCAAACGACTCCAATCCAGTTTCATCGCGTAGTGCTTGTCCATACGATTCCAACGCAACTGGTTTCGCGCGTTTTCGACCTCGTATGAAAAAGATATGAATTTTTGAAGGTTACACGATTTTTATATAACTATTTACAATATAACTTAAAATTATAAACATACAACCATCATCCACCCTTGGATCTCTCCCCCATGCATCCTAACCGTCCACCCCCTTCTGCCTCTCACGTTCTTCTTCCCCAGTAACCAAGCCGTGCAAAAGAACCCATCAACAAAAACTAGGTTTAGATTTATCGATCACCACAAACCACCTGGAGACGATCGGGAAGTGCCAAATAGAAGCCCTTGCTCCCTCCTTCACTCGGCCCCAACCACCTGCAGCTCGGCCCCCTCCTCTTCATGGAAATGCGTGCGCAAGTCAGCACGGTCGGCCCCTTGTATCTCCCTCCACGTCGCTCCAAACACGGTCATCACCGTTCACATCGAAGCTCTCATCGCCCTCTTCAATACTCTAGTTGAAAGTTTAGCCTAATTGTCGACGGATTTGGAGTAATCGAGGGGGAAACGTTGAGCATTTCTGGCCTTCGGTTGTATAAGTGGCGGCTACACGTTGAAACTAGGGTTTTGTTTTTTTTTCTTTTTGTGAATTTTTGGGCTATTTATAGGAAAAAAATCGAACACTATTCATCCGGAAATTCCGAACTCTGATTTACGCGCCGTAACCAGCGTTTCTAGGGTTAACCCCGCGTTCCGGACACAATGGAACAGGTTTCGAAAGCTAATTCGGACATCTGTGCGAGTAATGGCTATAAACGATCAATTTAAATTAAACCGATTTAAATCGATTTCTAGGCGTTTTAATTCGTACATGACAAATGGTAAATCCAATTGACACGAAATTTGAAACCTTACAATAATATCACATTACAGATCCGATGAAACTGGTTTCATCGAAATCCAAAACTTTTTGAAAAATGGCTATTTTAACTCGCCAAATTAAAATTAAAAATAATTCGATGCGTTTCGAGCTGCCACGATCAAACGATAACTCCGATTGACACGAAAATTGAAATCGGTAATAACTAACTATTACGGATCCAATGAAACTGGTTTCGTTCAATTCTGAGACTGTTCAAAAATTGACTATTTTCACTAGTCGATTTTAATATTAGAATATTCAATTTTTCACAAATTAACTTTTAATTCGATTTTAAAAGTTCTAAAATATCGTTCTAACTCCAACATGATAAAATAAAATTTTACAAATCATTTTCAATCATATTTAACTCAATTTTCAATTATTTTCATAATTTAACATATTAAATTATCGATTTAATTATTCAATTAAATCTAAAAATTCAAAATAAAATTTATTTGACTTATAAATTCACTTATAAATATTTAAAATTAATTAAATATTCAAATTTTAATTACTAAAAATTCTGGGTCGTTACAGTAAGGGCTTGGGCTCGAGAGAGGGATCAGAGTTTAAGGTCTGGGTCGTGGCCGTGTAAATTTAGAGTATTGATCCAAGGCTTAAATCAGTAACTTTGGTCAAACTATTTTGCAAGATTCAAATTCAGTGATTACCTAGTTCTAAAGAAGACGATGAGCGAGTTTTCAAAGCAAGTTTCCCATAACAAAATTTTAAAGTTAATGTTTTAAACTTATTTAAACTTGGGTTGAAATAATTATATACAAGTTATTAACTTGAGTAATTTATTAAAGATATTTATGATTAAATAATCGACCTAAGTAATTTAAAGATTTATTGATGCGATTAATTACGGATTGATTAATTAAAAATTTAAGGTTAATTAATTTGTGATTAAAAGAAATTTTGCCAACAAATAAAGGTAAATTATTCAAGTAATATAACTAAAAGCATAATCACTTAGTGTAGCTGTTGAATAATTGCTAAATGGAATTAATTTAAAGATAGTAACTACCTAATATCATTAGTCAAGATGATTAATTAGTGGATCAATTCTTAATGTAAGTAAATAAGGCTTAATTACTTAGGTAATTAACTAATGTATTTATTAATTAAAGGAACTTAATCAAGGATTAGTTAGGACTAAGTATAGTTACTTAAGAAAATTAATAAAGTGTAATTACTAAATGAAGTAATTAATGGATAATTACCGGCTGTAATTAATTAATGGGTAATTACTCGATGGAAAGTGATTAAAGAATAACTACTTTGTGGAAGTAATTAAGTGTTAATTATTCGGTGTAAGTAATTAAAGGATTCATTAATTAAGTGGTTAATTAATTAATGAAAGTTATTAAGGAAATTAATTACTGAATGTGATTAATCAAGGTTGATTAATGAATATGGTAAATTAATAAAAGGCTAATTATTGAATAGAATTAGAGAAGATAATTAGGGGATGATTAATTAACGGTCTGTAATTAATTTTTGTTAAGTAGCAAGATTGGAAGTGATTAAAGTAATAATTTGATTTAATTAAGATTGGGTAACTAATTAATCTTGCTTATAAATGATTGGTTGATATTTCTGATATGAAATATTTGTGATATGATATGCTTGTTTGAACAATGATTATGTGGTTATCTGTAGATGTTGAATTGCTGTGTAAAAACTGAGATCTTGTGGTTAAAGGTTGAATTGTGTTTCACCTGAATAACGTGGGTTAAGATGGCATTGAATTCGGAGAGACTGGAATCGGGTATTAGTAAATACCCGAATCCACTTCGACTTGTAATTTAATAATCTTGAACATATTTGATATGTGAAATACTTATGCTGGAATGGAATGATTTCAGTGAATTGGACCATTTAATCTAAGTTCGGTACTTAGAGATTAGTGTGTAATAAGTGTTGTCTATACCAAAACTTTTGAATTTGTAAAATTAATATGAGTTACCCCGGGCTTTATGTATGTTTTATGCTGTTGTATTCCATGTTAGATGGGTTTACTCACGCTGGTTTCCAGCCTGACCTGAGTGTTACTTTGATGTAATGCTCGGGTCAGACCAAGTATTACAGCTTTTCCAGTAAGGACGTTCGGGAGCTCAAGAGGTGACTGGATGAAAGGAACGTATGGAGTGTTTTCGCTCTGATATATTGTTGTATATCTTGGATATGGTTGTATATATCCATTATTTGTGTATTTGAGCAACTCTGATGTATTAAAGTGTAATCTGATAAGTACGGTTTTCTTTTGTGTAACTATTATTATTAATTATTATATTTTGTCCCCTGCGAATGTGAGATGTTGGTGTTTCTATTTCTTCTTTTCTTCTATCTCTTTCTTGTTTTTCTTAACTATCCGGAATTTTTGTGTTTGAAAATTTCCGGGTCGTTACATTTGGTATCCGAGCCAGGTTAAGTAAGAACCTTGGCTCTGGTGGGATTACTCATTAAGGATAGGGTAAGTGATACCCTAAAATGAGTTGAGTATACATACATACATACATACATACATACATACATACATACATACATATATATATATGAGAGCGTACTTGTTATTTTCTTGTATAAAGATTTTAAATGATTTTATATAAGAATGTATTTTGATATATAAAGCAATATTTCTTTTTAACAATTATTAAGGAAATTGGTGGTTAAATTATCGGAATTGAATTTAGTGATATTAGAAATACAACCAAATTGGAATTAATTAAAAGATAAGCTTGAAATGGATTCAAACTAAAATTTAAATCTTGAATTTAGAAAGGAGTTTTAGAATAAGATAAGAATGAACTGGTTTCCAGATACGATAATCTTTGTTATTATCATAAATGATTGTTGTGTTTAATAATGAACTGTGTGTTAATGAGTAAGCAAAATGAAATGTTTTAAGGAAGTAAAACATTTGAGTAAGTATGATTGATAAATTGGAACCGAAGATGATTTAAATTGTGAAGTTTTAAATCTAGGTCCAGTAATTTGAAAATAGTATTCAAAGTGATAAAGAAATGTTATTTAATATATTTGAATGAAAGTGTCCTATTTCAAACAAGAGTTGTTTAGAAATTTAATGAAATTTGTTTTGAATCAAAAATCAAAGGTGGTCTAAAATTTAAGGATAACTTGGTGTGTAAAGGAAATAATATTATTCAAACTATTTTGAATATAATCTTATTTTAGAATAAGAAGTTGTTTGTAAACTTTAAAAGAATTTGTTTTGAATTAAAACCAAGGGTGGTTTAAATTTTAAAATTCGGATTGGTGGGGCAAGAAGAAAATATGTATATATGTGAGGAATATACATAATATCAAAGATGGTTTGAAATAAACTCTAAATGTGGAGTTTTAAATTTGGAATGAGATGTGATACCCAGAGTGATGAATTTTTGAACTTAATAAGTGGTAAGATTATTAATGTGAAATTTAAAATTTTAATTGGGAATTCAAATTGAGTAAGTTTGACTGGATTAAGTAAATTGAATTTAACTTGGGGGAAGTTAAATAAGTTAATGAACAACCTGATTTGGAAATTTCAAGATGAAATCAGGGACTTGGAAAGTTAAATGGTTAATTTGAATAGGGAGTTTGTGTGATCTCAGAATAGGTTTGAGATCTAGAAATTGGAAATGGATGAATGTTTTAAAATAATTTGAATAATACCATCCTGTTGTTATTAATAATCTTTAAGCTGAAATTGGATTTGTTCAAATGAATGAAGAAATGGGTGTGGTAATATATCCATTATTAAGATAAAATGGAATCATTTTGGACTTAAATTTTTAGGATTAAACGTCAAAGGTTTGGTTTCAAAATTGAAATTTGATGATAAATTGAATCTCAAAGATTTAGTTGTTTAAAAAGGATTTGAATTATTATTTGAACTTTGAAATAGGATAAAAATGGAATTTGGATTCAGAATTAAATGGTTTAAAGATATAAGTTGATTTGATTTAAAGGATTAAATCAACATTTAAAAATTTATCTCGAATTTATACAATTGGGAATGGTTTAAATTTGAAATTTCAATTGAATTAGTTCGAATTGAATTTGATTTGAATTAATTAGAATTGTGATTGAAGATGGATAAGTTTAAAAAATTCATATGGAAAATTTGAATTAGATTAATTTGAAATGAAACTAAAGTTGAATGAGTTCAAATTCAAATGGAAATTGGGATTAATTCAAAACGGAATTGATATGAATTGAAATTGGTTCAATTTGAATTTTATTTGAATTAATTGAAACTGCGATTAAAGTTAAATAAGTAAATTCAAATGGAATTTGATTTGAATTAGGAAAGAAATTGAGGTTAATTTAACTTGAATTGGGGTTAAATCAACTTCAGTGAAAATTAAAGTTATTTAAAATGAAATTGAGTTAATTTAAATGGAAGAGGAAATTTAATTGATTGGAAAAGGAGGTTGGGAATTGAACAGTGTGACTCTGGACTATTTTCAAGATAAATTGTTTTAAAAATAAATCTATTTTTCCAAACTATTTGCTATACAACTTTTCTTTTCAAAACCTAAAACTATCTTATACTTGTTTTACAATTTTTTTGGAACTATTTAACAATTTTTCAACTTCTTTATAAACTAATTATTATTTTTCAACTATTTCACAAATTAATTACTATTTTTCAACTATTTTACAATTACTTAACTATTTTACAGCTATTTTACAAACTAATAATTATTTTTCAACCACTTATCTATTTTAACCTTTCAAGCTATTTTCTAGAAATTTAAGCTGGACAGAGTTCAAACTGTTAATGATTGAATATCCATTTGAGATAAGGATTAAAGTAATAATCCTATGGAATTGAAACAATTGTGATTATGTGGATAGAAATTAAAGGAAATGTGAATAGAAAGAGAAATTGATTTAGTTGATAATCAATGAAGATAAATACGTAGGATGTACTTATATTATTCTATTTGCATAGTGATTTTATCCAGATTTGAGCATAGAATTTTGAGATAGTTATATCGATCCAAGTTGGGATTTTCACTCGATTTTCGACGGCGAACCTGGATATGGATTGTTGATTTGTTCTGGATATTCTCTACCATAGTTATGGCTATGCAAGGAGAATGACGGTTTCTGATCAAGAAACCAGATCTAAGTCCGCACTAGGAAGTCTGGTGGTCGATGCTAGTTCGGAAGTGAAATTGTGTGATCGAGTGAGCGATCAGATTGGTATAGCGTACGGATGATATATGTACATCGTACGAATTTGAATGAAATTGTACTGGGAATTTGAGAATAAGAAATGTGAAATGGTTTTTGAAATGGAAGGTATATTTTGTGAAATATACAATGCATAAAAGTGGAAATTAGATATTTCAATGGTAAAATTTACTTTATGGAAGTGAGTGATATGGTTAATAACTTCATAGAGTAAACAATTTTGAATATTAGATTTGGAATAAATAAAGTTATATATCTTTGTTAAATAAGTTAAATCTCCCCTTGTTGAATCTATTGCCAGAAGAAAAGGATTTTTGAAAAGTATTTGAAGTATAAAAAGAGAATTTGTACAAGTTTGAAGTAATCCAAAGATTTTCAAAATTATATATATATATGTATATATATATATATATATATATATAAAGGATTTCATGAGGGTGATTTTGGAAAGGCTTTTGATTTTTGGGTAAAATCAATATTGGAATTTGGAAAAGCCTAATTTGAGAATTATCGATTTTGGGATAATCGATTTTGAGAAAGGAGATTTATATGAGATTCATACTAGGTGTATGTTTTGGAAGATACTATGCATATATAGTATAACGTGTTTTGAAATGGCTTTGGAGAAAAAGGCGCTCCGTTGAAATGAACTTCTTAGGAGTACCATAGGTTGATACTGCCTTGAGCCTCTAAGGGGGAGGTTCTAAAGTTGATCCTGAGAGGAGTCCGAACAAAACTATTTCCTAAGAATTATTAGGTAGCGAAAGTCGAGGGCGCTGATGCCTATAGAGGCATTTTGGTTATGCTGTGACGATAGTATAACTCGATGTCGCTACGATCTACTGTGTAGACCATAGCGGAAATCGTGTGGAGGTGAGTGTCAACGGTCTGCGCTTGATTTTGCCAGGAAGGAAACGTAACATCGGTAGACTGCAATCTATGTTGAAGCAGAGTGGAGAAGTTTCATTCTTTTGGCAGCAAAATTCGAGGGTGCTGAGGCCTACAGTTATATGGGTTTTTACTGTGATAGCAACGTAACCCCAGTTGTAGATGCGATATGTAGCGGGTTCCATGTATAATCGAAGGGCGCGGAGGCCTACAGTTATCTTTGGATTTTGTCGGGATGGCAACGTAACCATCGGGTTAACTGCGACCATGGATGGGGGTGATGATTTCCAGAACATTCTCACCAAAAATATTTCCTCGATTATAAAAATGTTTTCTATATTTTCAGTAAAATTATTTTCCAGGTATTTTCACTGGGTTTGAAAACGGGTTTACCAAGTACTTGTAGATTTTCGGTCCTATGCCTGATCAACGTATGGCCGAATTTCTATTAGAACAAGGATGGACTTGTTGAAACATCGAGTTATAAAAAAAATATTTTTATAAAACTATTTTTATAATATTATATAGATTTTAAATTTTTTTAAAAGGTTCATAAAGAAATTTATCTAAGTATTGAATTAATTCTGGCTTCGTCCCTTTTCGGGGACGAAAAGATTTAAAGGAGGGTGGAATGTGATATCCCGGATTTATTTGAATTGATATTAAGTTAGATTTTAAATTGAATTTGAATTTAGATTAAAATTTCAATCTAAATGAATATATATATATATATATATATATCTTAAAAATATTTTGATTTAAAAATATATGAATAATTTTTATTTAAGATAAGATTTTGTTTTCCTTAGAAAAAAATTATACAAATTAAGTTAGTGTTTATTAAATAGTAAATAAGCACAAATTTTTTATATTTACATTTAAAATGGATCAAATATGTTATATACGATTTAATTTAGATTATAAATTGGTTTATATTCTATTTTTCTTTAAAGTTTTTATTTATATAAATTTTAGAAAAGCATCCATTTATTTACAGATGTATTTATTAAGTAGATTAATTAATATAAAAGCTTTAAATATATTTTTAAATAAATGAATATGAAATAATTACAAGGGTTGATTTATTAAAGCTTATAAGAAACACATGTAGGTTAATTAATAATAGATTATGACAAGTATCTTTTTTATCTTTTCATTTTTTTAAATAATTAATAAGTGAGAAAATTAAGTTATAAAAACATCCCCATATTCCTCTTTTAGATTGTTTTATCAGTTAATTGTCTAAAAACAAAACAAAGTGAAATGAAACTAGGACAAAATCAAAACCTGAAGAAAAAAAATGCTGATCAAAGTAAATCAAAAGAATATCAAAGTAAATTCAACATACTCTATTTTGCGAAACCGGGTTCATGATCAACTCAACGATCAAGTAGAGATTTAATTCAGATTCAAATTACAATTTCAAGCCTCAAATTTAAGCATCAAGTAGCAATTTCAGATTTTCTTACAGGCTTTCTCTGTTCTTCTACTTTCATTTGTAGGTGAGTAAAATTAACCTATTTAAAACTAGAATCTGTTGATATCTGAATGTTGTGATTATATTTGAAGTATAGTTGTGATAAGTTCTTGCATGAAGGTAAATATTATTATAAATTTATGTGTGTAGATAGGAATGCATGTCTGGGAACAGGGAAGGAATGCTTTGTTCAAAAATTTACAGGTTTTAAAACCTGATCAAAATCTAAAACATCCCACCTAAAACAATTTAGAATTTGATTTCTGAATGGAAAATATTTGTATGTGTATCACTTCATTTATAAAAGTAGATTCAAGGGAAAATACTGGATAAATATTTTTAAAGGGGAAGTATACAGTGAGAAATCAAAGAATAGTCAAAAATCAATGGCCATAATTTTGGGTTTAGATTACTTAATCAAATTTGTTTTAGAAAATGATGAATTTAGGTGTAAAGATCTTGATTTTTAGGCTTGTATGTGGTGTGATATACCGAGATGATCTGAAAAGAGGTTTACGTCGATTTTCGACGATAGACGAGGAGGGGTCATCGAACTTTGATGCTGAAGGTAGTTGGATGAGTGGCGATTGTGGGAAACTTGTTCTTGTGATTTTTAGATGGTCAGGGAAGGCAGGAAAGGGCAATCTAGGGTTTTCGTGAAGCTTTGAGGCTATGAGGTTGCCATGACATTGTGACGCCGATGGTTAGCCGGAGAGAATCGCTTGTGGGCGTCGTGATGTGGGGCAGTTTTGGGTTGGTCGATAGGTGACCCAATGGTCGGAGGCGAGTGTTAAGTGGGTTTCCTGTCGAGTAGTGGTTCCAGTTTGGGTCGCCATGTTCGAATTCACGATATTGGGGAATCGGTGGAGTTTGAGGGTCAGGTGAGTCAAGGAGATAGTCACCGACTTGCTGATGACCATGGCGAGGAAGGGAGGTGGTCTAATGATCGGGACATGTGCACTGTGCATATCAACATAGCTGAGTTTGTGAATTTGGGAAGAAAGCTTGTAACTGGGTTTTGTATCAAAGTGATCTCGTGGGTCACTCGAAGTAGTAAGGGCTTGGGTTCGAGAGAGTGATCGGAGTTTAGGGTCTGGGTCGTAGCCGTATAAATTTAGCATACTGATCCAAGGCGTAAATCAGTAACTTTGGTCAAACTATTTTGCAAGATTAAAATTCAGTAATTACCTAGTTCTAAAGAAGATGTTGAGAGAGTTTTCAAAGTATCACGCCCCACAACTATGCCCACAATAACAAAGGTTATTGTAAGGAATAACGTCTGCTATTGCAAAGACTAAGGCTTGTTAGAAGCGACCATCCGTAAGTTATGCCTTAGACGAGTATTGATTACACCGATATGAGTTGAATAAATTACTCCTAAAGATATACTCAATCTAAATCTAAAATGAAACTACAGTGGCTAAAGAAAAATCCAGAACAACTCATAATAACAACAACATTGATAGTATAATCACATCAGAACAGAAATATCACATATATAGCGGAAGATAAGTCTGGAATATATGCTATAACGATCTATAGCTCCCATGAACCAAATACACATATAATGGATCACTACATACATAAGATGGGTGTCAAATCACCGAAAGAACTCCTCGAAAGCTAGACAAAAGATGATGCGAAATCCCAAAAGCTGAAGCTGCTACAGAATCAGAGATAGAGATTACCCTGAAATAACTCGGCCTGACCTGAGTATTATTTAAAAGAAAATAATAAACAGATCAGTCTAATTTATTCTTAGAAGTGAATGCATCATAAACAACATAAATCAAAATAATAATAATCTCGAATGAGACTATTCAACATAAGAAATCGACATAATTAAATGAAGAAATCATATCAAACTCCATCAGAATTAACTTTCAAATTCACAATTGAATTCAAAACAACAATTCAAAAAATATAGAAATCAAAAATAGATAACTAGAAAATCAACATAGAAGTGGATCGATCCAAACAAATGGCGAGTTTTAGCTACGCCGCACATGCATCAACATATGGCCGAAGCCTACCAAGTACTGTCAACATAATTTTGACGCCCAACATATGACCCGAAGGTCCAACATATGACCCGAAGGTCTAGTACTGGTATTTCACCAGAAGGTCCAACATATGACCCGAAGGCCCAACATAGTGGCTCGAAAGCACACGAAATCATCAAAATCATCAAACAACAAATATTTCAATTAACGAGTTCGGAGTTAACCGAAATAGTAAAAGTATGGTTCCATACTCCGTACGTTAGCTAAATTGTTTAAATCTCTTCATCGTTTCCTTGAGAGTGCAAAAATTGTGTATTTTTTAAAATAACATTTTACGTTCTCAAACGGACAAGTCCGGAATTAAGCGAATTAGTAAATGTAAGGGTTCATAGTCCTCAATTTTGCTGAAATGTTTAAATCGTTTCCTTATTCTTTTGAAAGCGCAAATTGTAAATTTTTTGGAAACAAATTCAATTTAAAACGGTTTTTAAAACACGTGATTAAAATAGCAACAAATATAGCAATTTCGATAAGGAAATTGCGCTTCTCAAAACACCGTAAAAACGGATATCAAATCAGCGTTGCGGGATAACCGCTTAAAAATTCACTTTAAATTGACGGTTACAGAAGTCAAAACAACAGTAATTTTTATTCGTCAAAAAAAATGCCATCAAAACAACACATTTAAAAAATATAATACCGGTATACAAATTCCATTATAAAAATAACGACAACAAATTTCGTTTTAAAGCCAAACATCGGTTCAACGTAAATTAACATGTAAGTTGCACTACTATAAATTCAACAAAAAGTTGCACTGTCCACTTGCACATGAGCTTCGTTCATTTGTACGTAAGTCATAAACAAAAATTTTCTTTTTGTACAAAATAATGAACACGTCCAGTTGTTCTAGTTTGCATGCATACAAAAATAATGAATAGATAACTCATTTGTTCTAGTTTGCATGCATACAAAAATAATGAACACGTAACTCATTTGTTCTAGTTTGCATGCATACAAAATAATGAACACGTAACTCATTTAATATGGTGTCCAGGATCCCCCTACTAAGCACGCATGAAAGTTTAGTCTCACATGAAAAAAAACAAAATGAAGTCACGCATGAAAGCAAAATATGCTGGGCATAGCAACAATACATTACACGCATGAAAGTTCTGATGCCATCGCCCAATTCTCATTTACTATCTGTTTGCACACGCACATCACATAAAACACGTTATTTATGTGCACATGCATAGAAACAAGGAACCTGAACCATATTTTTGTTTCCCATACAAAGCTTGAAACGTATAACAAAAGAAAATCAGACATATTTGCACTTACACTTAAAACAATTGCTTGCAGACACATCAACCTTAAAATATGAAATGCCTAGAAATGAAGGTTTTAACTTGCGCACACACTAAAATGATTAAAAAAACTTACAGGTAACATTTTTAAGTATGTGCACGTATATATTTGTAAACTTTGCATGAAAGAAATGTTGAAGTTGAAAACACTATCCATGCTCACAGGTTAAAGACAAAAATAATATCCATGTTTAGAGGTTGATGCTAAAACAATGTATGTAAAAAAAAAAACTGCAATGTAATAACAAAGAATGCAACTAGATGAGTTGCCTGGACTGTACTTCACGCAAGTACTAGAATTCAACATACTAACGTGACCAAACAAGAAAATATGTTGAACTATAATTCACGCATGGACTATAATTCACGCATGTACTAGAATTCAACATACATACACAAAAATGACAAAAAGGACCATAAAAATATGACCTGCATGCGCACAAATGATTTAGGCACAATCTAATAACATGCAACTGAAGTATAGCCCCAATATTTCCACTCAAGAAAACAATTAATACAAAGAATAGTGCCCAAAGCTTTCTGAAGGCTCCGCCAGAAACCACAAGTGAAAAGCGGATCTCTGTCACTAACAATAGAACTAGGCACTCCATGAAGTCGAACGACTTCTTTAATAAACGGCTTAGCCAACAAAGGAGCAGTCCGATTGGACTTGATAGGAATAAAATGGGCTAATTTAGTCAATCTATCAACAATCACCCAAATATTAGTATGGCCCGACCTCGAACAAGGTAGACCATCAATGAAGTTCATGGAAATCTGATCCTATTTCCACAATGCAATCTCAAGAGGCTGCAAAAGACCACTGGGATGCTGGTATTCTGCTTTAACAAGTTGACAATTCATGCAACGACTTACATAACTTGCAATATCACGCTTCATACCCTCCCAATAGTATAAGCGTTTCATATCAGCATACATCTTACTACTGCCCGTACGGATAGTATACTTAGAACGATGATAGTCCTCAAGAATGTCATTTCTAAGATTAGAAATATCTGGCATGATCAATCTACCCTTCTTTCGAATACAACCATGAATATCAATTTCGAAATCCTTAAGATCACTTCGGGATTCCAATTCACAACTCTGAATAAGAAAAGCAATATGTGGATCCTGTTTCTGGGCATCGGCAACACGATTCAACAAACTAGGACGAGCTTCTATGCTAAATAAAAGCACGGGAGAATTAGAAACTGAAGAACGGTCTCTAATATCACAAAGAGATAAAGCTTCCAAAATATTCCACTCTGCTAGCATCATGGAAACAACAACCTGCTGCTTGCGACTAAGCGCATCAACAACTCGATTACCCTTACCAGGGGTATACCGAATATCGAAATCATATGAAGCAAGAAATTCGGGCCAACGCTGTTGCCTCATATTAAGCTCTTTCTGAGTAAATAAATACTTCAGAGATTTGTGATCAGTGAAGAGAATAAAACGCTCGCCCAATAAATAATGTCACCAAATCTTTAGAGCAAAGACTATGGCGGCTAACTCCAAATCATGGGTTGTATAACGAATCTCGTTAGGCTTTAGTTGTCTAGAAGCATAGGCAACTACTCTATCCTTTTGCATAAGAACAGCACCGAGCCCAAAGCCACTGGCATCGGTATAAAAAACAAGATCACGATTCCCTTCGGGAACCACTAAGATAGGAGCATGAGTAAGGAGATCTTTTAACTTCAAGAAAGAATTCTCACACTTATCCGACCAAACAAAAGGAACAGTTTTTCTCGTACGAGTGGTAAGCGGTAAAGAAATACGAGAAAAGTCCTTAATAAACCGGCGATAATAACCCGCCAATCTAAGAAAACTACGGATCTCAGTAATGGTCTTGGGCGTCTTCCAATTCTGAATAGATTCGATCTTGGAAGGATCGACAGAGATACCATCGGAAGAAACAATGTGACCGAAAAAATTCACCTTATTCTCCCAGAAGTGACACTTGGAGAATTTTGCATAAAGCTGATGCTGACGAAGAGTGCTCAAAACAATCTCCAAATGTTGAATATGATCGGCTTCAGATTTGGAATAAATAAGAATATCATCTATGAAAACCAAGACGAACTTTTCGAGATATTCTTGGAATATCCGATTCATAAGTTCTACAAAATACACCGGAGCGTTCGTCAAACCGAATGGCATAACAAGCCATTCATAAGAACCATAACGAGTACGGAATGCGGTAAGAGGAATGCTATCTTCTGCCACTCGTAACTGATGAAAACCAGTAGCAAGATCGAGTTTGGAGAACAGTTTAGCGCCACTTAATTGATCGAACATGTCATTGATCCTAGGTAATGGATACTTATTGTTGATAGTGAGCTCGTTAAGCTTGCAATAATCAATGCAAAGCCTAAGAGTACCATCTGGCTTCCAACTCAGATAATTGTTGCTTGAGTTCCTAATTTTCCTTAGTAGACGTCCTCGTGGGAGGACGATGACAAGATGTGCACCTGAGATAAGATCTATACGGAACTCTATTGCCCTTTTCGGCGGCAATCTAGAAATAGGCTCAAAAACATTAGAAAAATCACAAACAACAGGAATATTATCTATGTCTGCCTCAGATTCGAGCGAAGATATAAAAGCATTCGAACTATGATCCATGCTTCGAAATATAATAGATAATTGTTCGCCAGCATCGGGATGCTTAAGATATAAAGTTCTTTCGGGACATAGGATTTGAACTTCATAACGGACGAGCCAATCCATACCCAATATCATATCAAAATCAAGATGATTCATAACATGCAGATTCGCATGAAAGGAGAAACCACAAAGAATGATCTCAACATCAACACACAACAAACCAAGAGTAGCGGATCCACCAATAGGATTTACGATCCTCAAAGGGTCACAAAGAGTAATAACATACAAAGGAATAATATCAACAAGCTCCTTCGACACGAATGAATGCGATGCACCCGTATCGAAAAGAACTCTAATAGAACGGCCTTGAAGTAAAATAAAACCTTCCAAAACAGAAGAAGTGATACCTTTGGGCTGAGAAGAATCACCAGAAGCTTTAGCAACATTAATCTTCCCCGATTTGAAACAATTAGGAGCAATAGGACAATCAAAAACCCAATGAACTTCTTTCTTGCAATAACGACAAATGCGAGGCTTAGTACAATTGCGAAGAAGATGATCTAGTGAACCACAATTATAGCACGCCCTCTGAACAGAAGGTGCACTACTAGGCTGAGAACTAGTGGTAGCTTGCTTCTTCTTCTTCTGATTAGAATTTGTCCTATGATAAGGAAACCTCTTCTTGTTGGGGTTCTTAGAAACCTCAACATCATCACCACCATCACGTTCCTTCTCAACACCTTCAACACAAAGAGCCGAATAAACAAGCTCCTCAAAAGAGAGCTTAAGCTGAAGCAAAAGAACCTTCTTCAAATACTTCTTCAAATCATCAACAAAACGAAGATTCTTCTTACGTGGAGTGTTAATGAACTCAACTCCGTACTTGGACAAGGCCTCGAAAGATGCAACATAATCAGAAACCGAAGACTTTCCATGCTTCAACTCAAGGAAACTACGAGCAAGATTAGCTTTTTCCGATTCAGGAACGAACTTAAGTTCGAATCGTTCCTTAAACCGAACCCAAGAGAGAGCGGACTCATCAACTTTCGAAATAAAGTGCTCATACCAATCAAGCGCACTCTCTTGCAACATACTTGATGCCACGAGAACGCGATGATGATCTGAAAGATCCATCCGAGAAAATATGCGCTCACAAGTGCGCAACCAAGTCTGAACCTCCATAACACTTTCCGATCCCTTGAAAGGCTGGCGTCTAAGGTGGGAATAGTCACTACACATGCGAGCGAAGGCAGACTTCTGAGCAGGAGCTGCGGGAGTAGCAACAGGAGGCCGAGTACCCCGAAATAGCTCCATAAACTGATCAGCTGACATATAGACACTGCCCGGATGAGAACCACTAGACGGGCCTGTAAAAAAATGCTTCTCTCTACCTCTTCCAGCCATAGGCTGAGTGACAAGAGAAGGTAAAGTTCAATTAAAACAATACACAATGATAAAAAGTTTAATGTTAACCCTACTTTTTCACGACTTAGCGACTTAATGGATTAAAGGACCCGACGACCTACAGAGTTAAGAGGTCTTGCGACCAAACGAGTTAACATGGTACCAGTAGAAGAGCCTAGCGACCTAATCAGTTGAAGAGCTCCGTGACCTAACGAGCTAAGAAGCTCAACGACCTAAAAAATTAAGAGGTCTTGCGACCTAATGAGCTAATGACCTAAGCTACTCAACGAGTTAACGACCTAGTAACTCAATGAAGCAACAACCCAACAACCAAAAAGGGGAGAGCGACCTAACGACCTAAAAGGGGAGCGACCTAACAACCTAAAAGTCCTAGCGACTTAACAAGTTGCGACCTAGCATCTTCCACAAGCAAAAGCCGAATTCACATGACCTCTTCCATTAGGTCGCTCGCGATCTAAGCTGCATAGTGCATCTTCTACTAGGTCTCTCATGACCTAAACAGACCAAGGCAACTTCTTTATGCCGTTAGCTTTTATGCCGCTACTCCTTATGCCGTAGTTCCTTAGGTCGCCACTCCATTTCCTGCTATTCCTTAGGTCTCCCACAACCTATAACATGGCCGACCTAACCCCTAGGTCGCCCACGACTTACGACCTAACTCTAGAAATTCCCTATAAATACCTTGCCTACTCCATCGAAGAGAGGAATTTTGGCTCATTTCTGGAACGCCTATACTCTGTTGTTTTCTCGACTCATCTGACAATTCAAACACCCAAGACACTTCAACAGACTTCAAGAGAGATCTAACACATTCAACATGAATTCTAAGAGCTCTTATACATTGAAGTTCTAGCTACTTGTCTTAGTTGTGTTGTAATCGAAGATCATTGTAAAAATTGTAATCGAATCAGTAATAAAGAGGATTAAAGTGGACGTAGGCTTAACATTAAGCCGAACCACTATAAAAACCGTGTCTCTTTACTTGATTTTCTGTTATCTTCTGCATATCTCTAGTTCCCGTACCAACGGGTGGTGCTTTCACACTTTTACCACTTACACCGGGGTGTTAGCGTTCAATTTTAGCGTTAACATTATTGGTGCTTTCACTGAGAACTCGAACTCAGGGTGCTTTCATCATTGCTTCGCAAAAGTTCGTTGAAAGAATCTCTCTCAAAACAAGAAGTCTATCAGAGATCATGGCTCCTGGAAGAAAGTGCAGATCTACTAGACCCGGTGATGCCCATGATAATACTGCCACTTCTCCTTCGCTAAGTCAAGCAGCTCCAAGTGCTGGAATTACACGGGCAGAGTTGGATGCTGCAGTGTCTGGGTTATATCAGCAAATGGAAGCCCAGAACACTTTAATGCTTGATAGGTTGAATGCTTTGCTCGAAGCCAACCGTCAACCAGTGAATAATGAAGAAAACTTTGCTGATGATGTTCATGATCCTGAAGAGAGGAATGTTCCTCAAAAGGCACCTGGCCCTGCCGAAGAGGCACCTCCCCAAGCTGGAGGATCAAGGCCGCAGCTGATTTTCCACGAACGTTTGTCCAGGCAAACTTCTGAGAAAATGGCTGAAGTCTGTCCCGTAGAGCCTTTAAACGATGAGGAATACCTCTCGGGTATGGTTCGATAGATTATGAAAGAAAGTATGCAGAGGGAAGAAGATGAAAAAGGATGGGGATTCGCTCTAAGCAAAACTCCATTCACCGAAAGGATTATGAAGGCAGAATTCCCAAGGAAGTTTGTTGCCCCCACCATTCCGGCTTATAAGGGAACAAGCGATCCTAACCAATTCCTATATAAGTATGACTGGCACATGACTGGTGCTAGAGCATCGGATGAGATCAAATGCCGGTACTTTTCGGTATACTTGGAAGGAGTGGCTCTACTCTGATTTACATAGCTAGCGGACCGATCTGCAGACCAGTTCTCCGATTTAACTCGAAAGTTTAAAGAACAATTCAGGTTGTATGCTTCAAAGGCGAAGGACATAATGTCATTGTCCAGCCTTGAATAGAATCCTGGAGAATCTATTTGATCCTTCTTAAACTGCTTCAACATAGCCTTCGCTGAAGTCGACAATGCAGAGCCACGAATGGTCTTGACCTACTTAATGTGGGTTATCGACAAATCAAGTGAGTTTGGGAAGTGGTTGAAGATGAAGGAACCAAATTCGCTTGAGAAATTCTACAAGAAAGCTGACGAGTTGATTTGTTTGGAAAGCCTTCCTGCGCCGGCGAAAGTGGTATTGATGGAGGTTAAGAATAACACTGCTGCTCCTACCAAAAAGGAATCTGAAAATCAGAAGAGGGAGAGTAACGTTGGGAAGAAGCAGAAGGATGTGAAGAAACCTCGCTTCTTAAATCCTTCAGATTTAACGACTATAACTGATACCCCGGAGAATATCTTTTTCGCTACAAAAGATGCCGTGGAATAACCTAAACCACCTATGATGAAGCTTGGAAAAAAGGCTGTTCAAAGTGGGAGATTTTGTCGGTTTCATAATCAACCCGGTCATGATACTAACGAATGCCGCCATTTGAAAAGTTTGATTGAAGGGCTGCTGAGAGAGAACAAGTTGCAGCAATATGTTAAGAGAAATAGGAACAACCCAACTTCATCTACTGAGGGCCAGCAACTTCTTGCTCATCCATCTGGCTCGGGTGAGAGGACTACCACGCATGAATCAGAGAGGCCTGTTATTAATGTAATCACGGGAGGTCCTCACTCGGCAGGCAGAAGCTGGGGCGAGATGGAAAGATATGCTCGTGCTTTGAAATATGCCCCAACAGAAGAAAATGTTTTTGTGTTGGAAGACGCTGCACCTTTGAAGCAACAAAGAACTTTTAATGATGACATTGTGTTCAGGGCCAGGGACTCTGTGGGTGTTGAGGCTCCTACCATCGATCCCTTGGTCATCTCTGCTAGTATCGACCTGCTATTGTAAGAAGGGTGCTTGTTGACTGCGGCGCCTCTTGCAATATCCTCTTCAAAAATACATTCGATCAAATGAAGAATCCTATGACTGATGTTCAAGCTTCTTCGCAGAAGATTGCTGGGTTCATTGGGGAACCAAAGCAGCCTATTGGAACTATTGATTTGCTTGTGGAGCTTGGAGAGGGACATAAAAAGGTGGTTCGAAAGCAAACTTTTGTAATTGTTGACGGATTTTCTGCTTACAATGCCTTCCTAGGCCAACCAACTCTTGTAGCATTCAAGGCAATTCTCGCCCCGTTGTGCCTCACTATGAAGTTCCCCACAGATAATGGCGTCGGTGTTATTAAAGGGGATTAGAATGCTGGGCGAGAATGTTATCTTATAGAGTTGTGAGAAGCAAGGAAGAGAGATGGGAAAGGATGCGGCAGCTCCACTCCGCATCAAAGAACAAACCTTGTAGCAATTACAGGGTGGACCTTGCACTGGCGAGCATAGTAGTGCACAAAAAGAAATGGATCCCAGAAAAGCTAGTACAGGTGATAATAGTGTGGTGCCAATGAAAGTAACGGTGCGAGTACCTGTTGACCCGAAAGATCCAAACAAGGTGCTGAATGTGGGTTCTCAACTTAGTGTGACGGTTCAAAATATTTTGATATCATTCTTGGAAGCAAATCTGGATGTATTCGCTTGGAATCATGTTTATATGTGTGGAATATCTCCAGAAATCGCGGTACACACTCTGAATATTGATCCGAAATTTACACTTGTGAAGCAGAAAAGAAGAACCCAGGATCCGGAAAGGTCAGCAGCATTAAAGGAAGAAGTAGATCGGCTCATGGAGAATGGCTTCATCAGAGAGTCCACTTTTCAGAATTGGGTTTCTAATCCGGTGCTGGTTAAAAAAGCAAATGGAAAGTGGAGAGTATGCATCGACTTTTCAGATTTAAACAAAGTCTGCCCCAAAGACCGCTTCCCGTTACCCAGGATTGATCAGTTGGTGGATGGAACAGCCGGGCATGAATTGTTGTCTTTCATGGATGCTTACTTCGGATATAACCAAATCATGATGCATGAGCCAAATCAGGAGGACACGAGCTTCATCACCGATGTCGGTCTTTACTGCTACAGAGTCATGCCCTTTGGACTGAAGAATGCGGGGGCAACTTCCCAAAGACTTGTTAATGCTATGTTCAAGCCACAGTTTGGCAAAACTATGGAAGTTTACGTTGATGATATGTTGGTGAAGTCAAAGAAGGCAGTGGACCATATGGATCACTTGGCAGAAATGTTCACAGTCCTCCGAAAGTATGAAATGAAGCTTAATCCTTTGAAATGTTCATTCGAGGTAGAGTCCGGGAAATTCTTGGGTTTCATTGTGAGTGCTAGGGGAATTGAAACTAATCCTGCTTAAATTACTGCTCTGAGAAAAGTCAAAGCCCCTAGGACAAAGAAGGAATTGCAGAGCCTCAATGGGAAAGTTGCTGCTTTGAGTCGATTTATTTCCAAGGCCACGGATAAATGCATTCCATTCTTTGACGCTTTGAAGAAAGGAAAGAAAAACTTTTAATGGACTACAGAATGTCAGAAAGCTTTCGATGAACTAATTTGTCACATGGAAGTGCCTCCAATACTTTCTAAGCCCGGCAACGGTGAAGATCTTTTCATATATTTAGCAGTTTCGTCTCACGCCCTCTGTGCAGCATTAGTACGGGAAGATGCAAAAGTTCAGTGCCCGGTCTACTACATAAGCAAGAGGTTCACTGGGGCAGAGATGAATTATTCAAAGCTAGAAAAACTCACCTATTACCTACTGATAGCTTCCAGAAAGTTGACGCCATATTTCCAAGCTCAACCTATCAAAGTCCTCACTGATCAGCCTCTAAAGCAAGTCCTATTTCGCCCTGAGACTTCGGGTCGTCTTCTGAAGTGGAATATTGAACTCAGCCAATATGATATCACTTGCCATCACCAAAGAGCAATCAATGGACAAGCTTTAGCAGATTTCATTGCAGAATACACAAATAAAGGTGACAGCGAGGAAGAAGTTACTAATGACATCCAGACCCGATGGAAATTATATGTTGATGGCGCAAGAAACGACTATTGTTTTGGAGCTGGGGTCGTGCTTGAAACCCCGAAGGGCGATCATTGTGCTACGCATTGAGATTGGAATTTCCTTCGACAAATAATGAAGCAGAATATGAAGCTCTTATTGCCGGCTTGAAGATTGCTAAAGAACCGAATATCAAAGTTTTGGAGATCTTCAGTGATTCCCAGCTTATTGTATGCCAAGCCAAGAAAGAGTTTCAAACTAAAGGAGGAAATCTGCCTGCTTACTTGTCAAGGGCCTGGGAACTTCTCGATGATTTCGATCATTTTACGATAAGTCATATACCCCGGGAAGAGAACATGAAGACAGATTCTCTCGCAAAGTATTCAAACACTGGCAAAGCTCAATTACTGGGATTGGTTCCTGTAGAAGTTTTGTCACCCCAAGTATTGATGAAATGGAGATTGACTGGATCATGACTGTTTCTCAAGAGCAGGAGTCGTGGATGACTCCAATCAAGGAATATCTACTTAACGGCTCCCTTTTAGAAAATTCAAAGGAGTGTCAGAAGCTGTTAAGGAAAGCCTCAAGATATGTAATTCAAGACGGTCGGTTGTACAGACGGGGATTCTCAATGCCATTACTCCGTTGTGTAACCAAGGAAGAGGCTAAGACAATTTTAGCTGAAGTGCATGGAGGAGAGTGTGGGGATCATTCAGGTGGTCAAACTCTAGCAAAGAAAATTCTCTGCTATGGGTATTTTTGGCCAGACATTAATCGTGATGCTGCTGGCTACGTCCGAAAGTGTGACCGATGCCAGAGATTTGCAAAAATCCCAAGAGCACCTTCCACCGAGCTAACGCAGATGGTCAGTCCATGGCCATTTTCCATTTGGGGAATAGATCTCATCGGGCCTTTACCAACTGCCAAGTCCGGAATCAGATATGCTATTGTTGTTGTTGATTATTTCACTAAATGGGCTGAATCTGAACCATTAGCTACTATTACCTCTAAAAAGATGGTAAACTTTGTTACTAAGAATATCATTTGTAGGTATGGAGTGCCTTAAAAGATAATCACAGACAATGGTACCCAATTCGAAAGCGAGGAGTTCTAGGATTTTTGCAAGCGATTCAACATCCAAAAAAGCTTCTCAACAGTGGCTCATCCGCAGGCAAACAGGCAAGTGGAAGCAGTAAACAAAATTATCAAGTCAACCATCAAAAAACAGCTTGGGTCAATAAGCTTCCACTAGCACTATGGGCATACGGAACTACCCACAAAACAGCGCCTGGGCACACTCCATTCTCATTAGCATATGGATCAGAAGCAATGATTCCGGTGGAAATAGAAGTCCCTTCACACAGAAGAATTCATTTCAACCAAACTGAAAACGAAGAGTTGCAACTTGAAGCACTAGACTTCCTTGATGAAAGAAGGGAAGAGGCTCAGCTTAGAATTGCAGCTCATCAGCAAAGGATTGCCAGGCACTTCAATTCCAAAGTTCGCCAACGCAGCTTTGCGATTGGGGATCTAGTCTTGAAAAGGATCATGACAGCAACAGGAGTGTTTGCACCAAACTGGGAAGGGCCGTATGTCATAGGCAAAAAACTTCTTGATGGCACTTTCAAACTGACAAATGTCGAAGGAGATCCAATTCCAAGAGCTTGGAACAGACTTCACTTGCCTCCATATTTTACTTAAAAGCTTTACTCAAATTTGTAAAATGATTACGGATGTATGATTCTTGTATTGCAAGCTATTGTAAAACTAGTGCAAATGAATAATAAGAATTATAAAGTGGATGTAGGCCCAGTTCTTGGCCGAACCGCTATAAATCTTGTGTTCTTTATCACTGTAAAATGCCTGTTTTATTTCGATGTGTAAATACCTTAAATGTATTGCTAAAATATCGATTTAATATTGCAGGCCATTAAAACAAAGCTTACCCATCACAAGGCCAAGCGATCCCTGAAATCACTCAATAAATGTCAAGCTGCAAAGATTCCAGATTCAAATCCTATATAAGAAGTGCTTCATGCAAACAGTTAGTGATTCCGCCGAAGGGGCACCTCCCTAACGTGAAGGTTCCAGGCACTTGCTAACTGATTGCGATTGTTTGTGCAAACAAACATCCGGTTAGATAGCTTGGGTCTGTCCCATGGACTCGCTCAACAATGAAGTACACTTCTTTGGATAAAACAAACTACTTGCAAGAAAAAGGAACATGTGCTTGGAAATGATAACAGGGTATCGCTAATGAGCAAATGACGAACAAACAAGGGCGAGCAGACAGAAAACAGCCAAAAAACAGCCAAAAAGGAGTCCTGCCTCTCAACAAAAAGGTTGGTAGAACCACCGGAGGAGCACCTTCCCAAAGCGAAGGCACTAGGCCCTTGCTAGCTGATTGCAATCGTTTGTGCAAACAAACATCCGGTTGGATAGCTTGCGACTGCCCCTTGGATCCACTTGACCGTGAGACGCAACCTTCATGGCAAGCCAACCACCCAAAGACCTCTTCGGAGGCACAAGCCCTCTTCGGAGGCACAAGCCCTCTTCGGAGGCACAACTCTTCGGAGGATAAAGACCTCTAACGAGGCACGCCGAAAAAAGAAAGTTTTCTTCTCAACCAAAAAGATTGGTGGAATCAATGAGGGCCCTTGTTAAGTAGTTGCGATCGTTTGTGCAAACGAACATCCAATTAAGTAACTTGCGAACGCCCCGTGAATCCATTCAACCTTGAGAAAGTAACTTCCATGCAATCAAATAAGACCTCTTTGGAGGCACAATCCCTCTTCGGAGGCACTAGCCTTCACCAAAGGCACACCTGCCCTCTTCAGAGGCAGAAGACCTCTACCGAGGCACCACAAGCCCTCTTCGGAGGCACTAGCTTTCACCAAAGGCACACCGGCCCTCTTTGGAGGCAGAAGACCTCTCCCGAGGCACCACAAGACCTCTTTGGAGGCACAAGACCTCTTCGGAGGCACAAGACCTCTTCGTAGGAACATCCCAAGAAGAAATGCTTTTCTCAACCAACAAAGTTGATGGAACCACCGGAGGGCCACCTTCCTAAGATAGAAGACACAGGGCCCTTGTTAACTGGCTGCGATCGTTTGTGCAAATAGACATCCAACTAAGTAACTTGCGTCCGCCCCATGGAACCATTTAACTGTGAGAAAACACTCTCAAGCGACAAAACAAAAAAGCCCTCCAACGAGACACAACAAAAAAGAAGAAGAAAGCCCTCTTCGGAGGTACACTGCAGCTCTCAAGGGAAGATCAATTTCCCCATCTTGAAAATATTCTTCCCCAGAAGTTGTAGTGCCAATTCAAAGCCCTCTTTGGAAATTCACTTCACCGCGTAGGAGAATCCACTTGTCAAAAAAATAAAATTGACTATCTCCGAAAGTGAAGTGTAAATTTTTTTCAAACAAATGAGAGAGAAGAATTCTCCAATACAAGGCACACTGTACTAAAGCAGAGTAATATTTCATCAAAAAAATGGAAAGAATTATTCTCTAAAGTAAGAGTGCAAGCCTTCACAAAATGGAAGAATTGTTCTCCAACTTAAGAGTACAAGTCTTCTCGAAACAGAAGAATTGTTCTCCAACTTAAGAGTACAAGTCTTCTCGAAACAGAAGAATTGTTCTCCAAAGTTTTATCAAATTAAAGAGATTGCAATAAGCCGTGGTATGGGGGCAATACAATACAATATAGCTACATTAATAAAAGAAATGCTCAAGCAACATACCACAAACTTATTGCAATATCACAGTGAAGAAACTTGTGCGAAAATAAGGAATAAATGCATTCTCCAATTCAGTCAAAAGATTGTACAAGTAAAAAGAATCATTTCATTCCATACTATAAATTTTTTATACATGTCAAGGTTTCAAAAGAGCGGGGACCGGTGCCCGCACAAATTCCGGTCAATACAAGCCTTTATGTACAAACAAAAAGCAAAACAAGAAGGGTATAGAGAGACTCATTATTTCTTATTCCCACCACCTATAGAGCCCTCGCCTGACCTAATAGTTAACTTTGGGATCCGGCTTGGTCGAGTCGGGGAAGAAGGAGATAGAGGTACAGCTGGGTCTACTTCCGCCTTCTCTTCGCTAGAAGAAGTGCTTTTCCTTCTCTTCTTCGAAGTTACACGCTTCCCTTTCTTCCTTGAAGAAGACTCACTGCCCGGAGTTTTAAGTTCAGACAACTATGTGTCATCTTGAAACTGCCCCGGAGTCTTTTCACCTTCTTCAAGTTCCTCAGCCTTCTGCTCTTGTGAAGCAGTCGGGTCGTCCAAGCCTTGAAGAGCTTCCATTAATTCTTCTTGCGACTCCGGTTGAGAAGCAGAAGGAGAAGTAATTTGAAGAGACGCAGGTGGAACAGCTGGAAGAGGAGAAGTCTACGCGGCACTATGCGTTTTCACTACAGAAGAAGAGAATTTAAAATCAGTATTCCTCACAAAGAGAGGAGATTGTGGCGCGTCAAGGCTTAAGTAATAATAAAAAAGTTCATCAAGCTCATGAGAAGCGAACAAGTAGTCCACTTGAGCTAAATCGACGTTGAAGTTACCTGTAGAAGTTGGCTTTATCACGTCAACTTCAAAGCCTTGTGCTTCAGCGCTTTCTTGAGCCTCATCTCCAGTATGAGTAGCTACAACTTCAATGTCAGCTTTGGCAGGAGGCGGAGAATGGGAACTGGAGCCAATGATATCAATGTCGGCCGAAACCGAAGGAAGAGTCGGGTCGGTCAAATGTGCCTTCCCTAAATGTTCTCCTTCCACCGTTTCGGCTCGCTCTTTAGCAAGTTGCTCCTTCCCTCCGCCAAGGGCGGCACGTGCATCATCATCCAGATAGTGCGCCTCAAGATCTGCCTCAGCATAGCCAGCGCCTCCAAGCATATCAAGTGCATCCTCCCACCCTTCGGCCAAGGTAATCTCATACTTCGGGCCTAAAAACGAAAGGCTGCCATGCCCAAGACAATATGTATGTAAAACTCGAATAAGGTAGAGCTGATGTTGGCCTTGGTTGCTTCATGAGATTCTTCGGCTGCTGCTTTGCCGGCGATAGCTTCATCACGCTCTTTTTCAACTTCAGAAAGCCGAGCTCTCAGCAATTCAATCTCTATGTTCTGGGAGCTGGTTTTTTCTCGCAACTGAGCGACATTAGTTCGATAGCTTTCTACAATCTGCTGCTGTGCTTCAAATCTAGCTTCAGCATCTTCTTGACTGGCATGAGCGTCTCTCACTTGTTTTTTAAGCACTTCTTCCTTTTGAGTGTAGGAAGTGGAAGAAGTGGCAAGCTCTTCTATGAGTTTTTCAATTTCCGCTTCAAGCTTCTCATTGTAAGCGGTGATGTTTTTCATCTCTGCATCGTGCTGGTCAAGAGTTTTCTTCCACTTTGACTTATCACTCTCCATGGTTAATATAGCCTCGAGATTTAAGCGATTCACCCGTTAAAGCATGTCAACCAATTTTTTCCATCTAGACATTCTCTCAATGTCAAGTTTAATAGCGTCGAGATTCCTTAACATGGCTTGCTTGTCAATGGGAATCAAGTCCAAGTCGAAGCACACTCCTTTTAAACACCAGTGTGGAAACCGGCTTTGGAGTGCTGGTGGGGCATTCTCGATTTGATACGGAGTCATGTTGATGATCGTTTGAATATCATCTCCTTGAAGGACAGGAGAGCTGGAAGTGATTTCCAAAGAGATGGGAGCAGCGGGTTTTTCAGAAATTGCAGACAACGGCTTTTCACTAAGCTTGGTCCGCTTGCTCAGATCTTCAGCGATGTGAGCTTTCCCTTTATCATCATGAGATTTTATTTTGTGGGAATCATCACCTCTCTAGGAAGAATCATGTCGTTCATCCCTTCTCCTATAGCGCTCCTCATAAGCCCGCCTCTCGCGAGCTTTTCTTGCGGCTCTTTCTTCATCAATTTCCCTTGGGGCAGGAAGATACCGCTTGGGATCATAATAGTCGTGCCTTCCATAGCGCTGAAAATCATCATAGTATGAGCCGCTATGTCCCATTGGAGAATCTGAATATGAAGAAGAGACAAGTTCAAAAATCTTCAAAGTAAAAAATTTAAGTGCACAAAGTTGCCAAAATCCTAAGTGTGTGCGGCGTGTGAACTACGCGCGTCAGGCTACCAACCACTCTTCAGCTTAAGATTATCTCTTGGGTTGATGGAGTTGTTTACAAAACTGATGTCACTTCAACTGCTGGAGAAGCAAGTTTAGAAGCGATAGAATCATCCTTGAAGAGTTCATGTGAAGTAACCATCAAGTCGCTCAATCCCTCAAAAGTGTGGTCACCGTCATGCCTAGCGGGACTCTTTCTCTCAGCTCATTCATCAGCAGCCTTCCCGGAATGTTGAGGAGCTTCCTCTTCTTCGATAATCAGGGGAAGTGTAAATTTTCCAAATGACCCCGCAACGTCAACGGAAGCAGAACATTTCACCAATGAAGCCTCAGTAGTAGGTTCCTTCGGTGTAAGTTCTTCGGTGGAAATTGGGGCATCTAGAGTCTCTGCTTGAGAACCAGGGGCATCATGAAGCTGGGTAGATCGGGAAGAATGCAAAAGTCTGAATTGATGCAAAAATTCATCCTTCAGCAAAAATTTAACGCTTCTCCCCTCAACCGCCACGACACTTCGTCTTTCAAAAGTCGGCTTATGACTGGAGTCTTTAGAAAGAGGAGGAAGTGCTGTAAAAGTAAATAATGAAGTTATCACTTAACAACTTGGATTTTGAAAAGTTCAGAAACGGAAATAACGGAGATAGGCAAGCTTACTTCCTACTCTCCAAATGCTGTAGAACCGTGGGGGGCAACGGACGAAGAAAAATTGGTTCAAAAATCTGTGGGCGCTTTCAGGAAGATCAGTGATCAATTTATGGTTCCTTGCGCTTCTCGGTAGTATCATAGAAGGTTGATCTTCGTTCTTCGCAATGTGCATGAGTAAAAAATTTCTTCAAAGCTTGAAAGACGGTCGAGTGTCCTCCTGAACAGTACACACAGTCCCATCAAGATGGTGTAGCCATTGGGTTGCAACTGGAAGGGAGAGATGGTCAATCGAAGAAGGAGCTGTCGAAGAAAATCATTAAAGGGAGGAATGGCTCCACTCAAGCACATCTGACGATTAACTGCGATGAAACCAAGAGGTGGCCTGTCAGCAGTACCGTTTATCCTAGGAAGCAAAGCGTCTGCTTCAGCAATACCAAACTGAATACACAATTTATTTAACACCCGTTGATTCAGAGTAGTTGGAGTTCTTTCCGGGGATCGTCCAAGGGTTTAGCTATTGGAAAGACTTCTTCAGCTTGTCCTATTATCTCTTCTTGTTGAGAAGTCATTCTACACAAGGAACTGGATATTCAAATATGAAGGTGTACGTTTCCTAAATGTATGGAGTGTTGTGCAAAACTAATAAAATGACAAGCAAATATAACTGGAATTAAACTAATAGGCATTTGTCGATTATAAATTTCAGGGCTTGTTATTTTAAGTCCAAATACAAGTGCAGTGTTGATGCAAACAGACCAGCTTTAGTTGATTAATTTTTCTCTACTTTAATACTTCACTTGAGTTTGTTGATTCATAGCACTTCATTCGTATAATTTCTTTAAGTTGATTATTCTTTATCGACTAATCTGTCATTCGATGTGGGCAATCAGTGGTAGTATATTCTCCCTAGTTTTCTACAAATGTTGTATTTAACAGGTTATTAGCTTCAAAAGTTAATATAATCTATGACAAAGTGGAACAAGTTCAAGCAGTTCATTCTGGCTGTTCAAGTTGGAAATTTAATCAAGTTATGTCAAATTTTACAAGTGTTCAAGTCCTGTTCATTTCTTAGGTCGCAAGAATGACTTATGTTAACTCGGGGTTCCTTAGGTCATCCAGATCATGCCACAACAACCTAACATAGGTCGGGCTTCCTTAGGTCGCTCTGCTTTAAGCCTTATGTTATTCTAGCAAGTTAAGTCGCAAGCAAGATAGGTCGCGAGCAAGTTAGGTCGCAAGTAAGTTAGGTCGTGTGATTCACATTCAAACCGATAAGCCTAAGGTCGTCCGAAGCTCCTAAACCAATCATTTCCTAACTCTCTTTAACCCGTTCGCTCCTCTCCACTTAGCAAATCGCCTAACTCACAAACCCGTTAGCCCGATAACCCATTATCACCTCTAGCGTGAAATCCACCGTCTCACCACACCACTAAATCACCAAGAGCCGATTCAAACCACCTCAAATCCATCATAGATCCAATATACTGCTGTGTTTTCGAGAATTACAATGACATCATGACCAAAGGCAATCAAGGATCGATTGTAACACGATTCATGGTGAAACACGGCATACGAAATTGGATTACGGACGGCAAATGGGGAATTCGTGATTCAATGGTGATTGTGGATTGGATAATGAGCGAATCCACTTACGTGATGTGATGATGAAGATGATTGGTGACCGGTTAGTTCAAGTTCGCTTTTGAAAGCTCAGAAGGTTCTTCAATGGCGGTTTGAGAGCTGGAGCAAGTAAAGAGAAGAAGAAGTGGTATGCGACCTATATACAGGGGCAGAGGGATCTGATTTGGTGCGCACGACCTAACTCCCTCATTAAGTCGCTCACGACTCAACGACTTATCAAGGCACGAGTTAAGAAGTACCAAAGCACACGACCTATGACATATGCGTATACTTCGAGGGGCAAGTGTTAACCCTACTTTTTCACGACTGGGCGACTTAATGGATTAAAGGACCCAGCGACCTAAAGAGTTAAGAGGTCTTGCGACCTAATGAGTTAACATGGTACCAGTTGAAGAGCCTAGCGACCTAATCAGTTGAAGAGCTCCGCGACCTAACGAGCTAAGAAGCTCAGCGACCTAAAAAGTTAAGAGGTCTTGCGACCTAATGAGCTAATGACCTAAGCTACTCAACGAGTTAATAACCTAGTAACTCAATGAAGCAACGACCTAACAACCAAAAAGGGGAGAGCGACCTAACGACCTAAAAGGGGAGCGACCTAATGACCTAAAAGGGGAGCGACCTAACAACCTAAAAGTCCTAGTGACTTAACAAGTTGCGACCTAGCATCTTCCACAAGCAAAAGCCGAATTTACATGACCTCTTCCATTAGGTCGCTCGCGACCTAAGCTGCATACTGCATCTTCTACTAGGTCGCTCACGACCTAAACAGACAAAGGCAACTTCTTTATGCCGTTAGCTTTTATGCCGCTACTCCTTATGCCATAGTTCCTTTGGTCGCCACTCCCTCTCCTGCTATCCCTTAGGTCGCCCACGACCTATAACATGGCCGCCCTAACCCCTATGTCGCCCACGACCTACGACCTAACTCCAGAAATTCCCTATAAATACCTTGCCTACTCCACCGAAGAGAGGACTTTTGGCTCATTTCTGGAACGCCTATACTCTGTTGTTTTCTCGACTCATCTTACACTTCAAACACCGAAGATACTTCAACGGACGTCAAGAGAGATCTAACACATTCAACATGAATTCGAAGATCTCTTATACATTGAAGTTCTAGCTACTTGTCTTATTTGTCTTGTAATCGAAGATCATTGTAAAAGTTGTAATCAAATCTGCAATAAAGAGGATTAAAGTAGACGTAGGCTTAACATTAAGCCGAACCACTATAAAAACTGTGTCTCTGTACCGACCCAGAATTTCTATTAATTAAAATTTGTATATTTAATTAATTTAAATATTAATAAGTGAAATTTATAAGTCGAATAAATTTTATTTCGAATAAGTGGATTTAACTGAATAATTAAATCGATAATTTAATATGTTAAAATACAGAAATAATTGAAAATTGGGTTAAATATGATTGAAATTGATTTGTAAAATTTTATTTAATAATATTGAAGGTATAACGATATTTTAGAACTTCTAAAATCGAATTAAAAGTTAATTTGTGAAAATTGAATATTTTAATATTTAAATTGACTAGTGAAATTAGTCAATTTTTGAACAGTCTCAGAATTGGACGAAACAAGTTCCATTGGATCCGTAATAGTTTGTTATTATCGGATTTCAATTTTCGTAGAAATCGGAGTTTTCGTTTGACCGTGGCAGCTCGAAACGCATCGAAATTGTTTTAATATTAATTTGGCGAGTTAAAATAGCCATTTTTCAAACAATCTCGGATTTTGACGAAACTATTTTCATCGGATCCGTAATGTGATATTATTGTATGGTTTCAAATTTCGTGTCAATCGGATTTAACGTTTGTCCGGAGCAAACCAAAACGCCTAGAAAATCGTTTAATCGGTTTAATTTTAAATCGATCGTTTATTGCCATAACTCGCACAGATGACCGAATTAGCTCTCAAAACACGATCCATTGTGTTTGGAACGCGGGGTAAACCTTAGAAACGCCAACTTCCACGCTTCGTTTGGTGTTCGGAAATTCCGGGATGAATAGTGTTTGAGAAATTTTCTATATAAGCACTTCGATATCTTCCATTTGCAAAATTCTAAAACCCTAACCCTAATCTAAAGCCAGCCGCCGTTCATATTAACCTATGGCCTAAATCTTCTCTCCTTTCTCCCTTATTTTCTTCAAATCCATCAACTTTTACAACAAACTTCCAATATGAAGATTGTAGAGGGGAGTGAGTTCTAGGTATCCAACGGGTATGATCGTGTTTGGAGCTTTGGATCAACGGTGATTTGGGCTCGAAGTGCCGCAGTTCGCACGTGTTTTTCATGACCATCATGGAGCCGAGCTCGACATGGATCATGCCGAAGGTAGAGTAGGCAATGGCCTTTCGAATGGCACTTGTAGATCAACGTGGATGTCATCGATGAAGGTTGCGTGAATTAGGGCATACGGCGTGCGTTGGTGTGACGATCCTGACTCGACCTTCGAAAATCAGCACCGAATACGACACTCGTATTCAAATGCCACAGATCCCCGACTGTGGTTCGCCGGAGCTTATAACACCATTAAGTAAAACAACACAGCGGAAGAAAAAGAGTAGCATATATCAATATACAACATTTGATACAATATCTGATACAACAGAATGATACAATGAACATCAATATACATCAGAGTTATGATACAAGATAATAGCAGCGGAAAGAAAAAGATAACACAGCAGCGGAACAAAATCTCCAGTATAGTCTTCAAGAAAGAACTCCGGTATCAATAATCTCCATCTCCAAGGCACCAATCCAGAATAGCTCGAACTCCCAAATCAAGATGAAGAGAAGCAACTCAGTCCAAATGCGATTGCCAAATCCTAAGGCTGAAAGCTATCGAATCTATACCTACTATAGATTATCTGAAAATCTCAACTCTAGACTGCCCGTGTGGGAAAATAGTGGGCACCCAGAGTTTAGGAAAGGAACAATAAACTCAAGGTCAGTCATGGGACTAGTATGAGCAAACAAAAACATTTGGTCTTTTACAACAAGCAACAAGAGAATTTAAATTTGAAACCCGCAATGCTTTTTGGAAAATGAAACTACCATAAGGCCTCCCGCCACACACACAATGCAAACGCAGAATTGGAGGAGATTTCTCCTTATGATAGTCAAATATGCTTAATACGAGAAAATTTCTTTGATATTATTACTAAAAGTGCAAAGTGTTGAAAACCATTTCGAAAGTATAATATAAATCCTAGCCAACATACGACCAGTATCGTATGCCTACTATAGCTACCATCCAAACAGTGGGGCGCCACAATAAGTAGATGGCAGGCAATACAAATAAAACCGTACACGGCGCGTATTGGATGATTGGATTTCCAACAAATGGCCAGGCTAAGGGACTTCCTACTGCAACATGGGATCGCCTCTGGCGGGACGTCCCGAGAACTAACGTTACAGTTAGATCTCTGCCAACACAAGCCCGGGTTATCTCTGTAACTAGGTAATTACTACACGAATATGCCATCCCCCGGTCCTTTGGGACCTTTATCCGAGCGCTCGCACCAACAACCATAAAGTATCACAAAGTAATAGATCTGCAGTATCCACATGAGTAAGTATCTGGGCTCCAAACCATGATACCACCCTTTACCAGAAGGGAATGACACACCCTAAAGGGCGCGACCCTCATAACCTTGCCGTATCTTTCTTGTTTCGACTATTTCCGGGGTGTGAGGTCCTGATGCAGTCTCGTCCACAAAGCTACGCTTTATACAAAAGACATGCTTTGATCACAAATGATCAACAAATGGTCATCATCACACAGCAGCACTGAGCATGCCACATTACCAAATTGGGAATATATCACTGATAAATATCAACTACATAACCTCTGAGCTCGTGCGTCTCAGAGAAGGGTGTTAAGCTAAGAGAATAAATTCTCCGCCACCGAGCAGAAATGTATTTGATAGAAATCAGTTAACATCTCAAAGTGTAATGTCGGACATACAACCATACAAGTCTGTTCCGGGTTCGAACAGAACCGAAGGCACTTCCGAAGAAGCCCTTGCAAATCCGGGTATCCACAATCCCGATCGGACTTCCCTTCACTAAGGGAGAACTCTATACCGGAGCAACTCAGTGCAGAGTCGATCGACAGGCTATCCTATCGTTCTCGAAGACACCCGGTCTTCAACACCGGTCTTCAAATGCAATCCATAACGTCGTATCACTATTCGGAATGGGCTATATGACACAAGGTCCTCTCCCGGCTAAACCGAATAATGAGCGCAATAGTTTAAAACATATGGATATGGGATTTCAGTTAACTCACAACTTATAAAATCCAAAACTTTTCTTTCAAATGGTTAACAAATTACCATTTTAAACCTTTAAACAAAAGGATTTATTTCACAAAGTTTCACCCAGTTTCACAAAGATCTACCCATAGATTCCAAAACAATTCCCATTAAATTTGGATTAACCCAAATTAAATCTTTAAAATTAAAGATTTACAGCTTTCAAACCCATTTCCAAAGATTTATCTATAACTTGGAAAACAATTTTCCTTCTTAGACTTGAAAAATCCTTTTAACACAACTTGGAAGTCCATTTCTTATGAGAAAGCAAATCTAATTTATACAAGTTGAAATCTTGAGTTAAATTTAAATTTCAAAACCTCACCTTTTTAAAAAAAAATGGTTTAAAACCCATATAACCCATTTGTAAGTTGAATAACTTTTTAAACAATAGTCTCCAAGTCATAGAATTCAATTTCAAATATTGAATTCAAATTTTGAATTAATTTATTTAAATTTCAAAACTCAATCAAGTTATACAAATAACTTTTATTTTTGAAATTCATTTTCAAAAGCTTCAATTCTAATTCCAAAACTACTTTGGAAAAATTCAATTTTAAGATTATTTCAAAAATCTGTGACTTAACCCATTTCCACGTGCAATCCATATTTGTGTGTGTATAAGTGTGGCCAGAGGTTCAACACAATAGTGCACAACATCATCATCACAGGTTCAATCATATCGGTATAACCCATAACGCTTATCTATATTCACAGATTCATAGATAAAGTAAAATATCAATCACAAAGATTAACTAATATGATTCGATGTGGTTTTCGGATAACCGACTGGAATCCGACTCCCTGCCGCATCGAAATTCAAATGTCGTTCTATAGGTCAATGGGTTGCATATACATATAACAATATATACATCACAGATATAATAGTTTAGCACAAAACATTACATGGCATCACATCACATAACAGATACATCAATCCATCACATATCATCTAACAATCAAACATCCATAAGTAAGATCAGTTAATTGTTTGATTCGAATCAATTTTAATTGCTTAAGAATAGTTACTAATCTTGGTTTATTTATCATTAATAAATTACAGATCATTTTGGTTAATTCTTTCTTTAATTATTTTAAGTCAATGTTTAATTTTACTTAATTATGAATCAATTTAGTCTTAATTGGTTTTATTAACTAATTATTCCTTTAATTAATTATTATAACTTACGAATTCTAAATTGTTAACCTGATTAAGTGTAATTATCCTTGTTAATTGACGATTCTTCAATGGATTAACTCTAAATTATAAAAATCATTACCAAAAACATTAATGCTTAATCATTATTTTTGTCATATAAATGAATTGGTTTACAGTTAACATTTGATATTTTGATTTACTTCTAGAATTTTTTTTTAAGTTAAACCTTTAAAACAATTTTTTTATTTAAAAGAAAAAATAAAAATAAAAAATATTCTTGGACTCCATAAATCTCAAATAATTATTTTTCAATACCATTTACCTATATTCCATTCATAAATTAATCCAGAAAAATTAATTAACTTGTGTTCCAAAATTTAGTTAAAAGAAAAACTGGATTGCTTGCAGTTTGAAGACTAACCCGAGCCTTTCTCGAGTCATACCCGAGAAAAAACACCCCCAACTTCGAGTTTTTCCCAATTTTACCCGTGTTGCCCTTATTTTGCAAAAATTTGTTAAGTTTTTAAATTCAACCCGGAACAACCCAAAACAACTCGAGCATGACTTCGAGTTTTCCCTCAATTCCCCCGTGCCGTGCTTCGAGCTCTTCCTCTGTCTTCCCAAACCAGACCACCCACACCAACCAAGTACGTGCACGTGCACGATCAAACTCGCCGCCGTTGGTTGGTGCTGCGGCCATCAACACGTCGACCTCCATCCCTCGAAACCACACAATTACCCAAAACTCAAATTTATTTGAAAAAAACAGAATCGAGCTACCTCGACCCAACAACCCAGCAGAACCTCACCAGAAAAGAGTCTCGTCCCGCCACCTCCGATCGTCAGAGGCCACGATATTTGGTCCACGCCTTCGTCGTCGTGTCACGCTTCGGTTCGCCCCAAAGACATGAAGCCCGATCACCCGTGGACGACGCAGCATCGTCATTTCGAATGTGTACACAATGGGTTCTAAAACCCTAATTCGATCTCGCATTCATAATCTAAGATTTTATAAATTCTTCCCTTATTTTACTATTGATGTCGATCACTACACCTACCTGCTATGATAATCTCGAGGGCCACGATCACTTGGATCGTCGGATTTTTGGCAAAGGTTCAACTTCCTGATCAAACCAAAATTCTCGGTGAAGACCCAATGAAAATTCTGTTTTTTGCTTTCAAAAATCTCCTTTTTCGATGATGATTCTCAAAGTATTCTTGAAATCAAGATTTAAGATGTTTGAATTTTTTTTTTGCCAACTTGGATGATGACTGAGTTTACAGTTTCCAGAGAAAACTATATAAACTTGCTTCAGTTTGTTACTGTAATGTTATGCAAACTTAAACAACGAATTTTAACTTGTTTACCAACATTTTTTTCTTTGATTTATCTCTAAACACAGTGCAAGTTTTTGAGCCATGCATAACTTGTTTTGGAATTCATCGTTGCTTCTCTTTTTTTTCCTTTTTCTTTTCGAAAAAAAAACAAATAGGATAGAGGATTCAAATTTCCCTGTAACAAAATGTTACAGGAAGACAGAGATGTTTTCAGGGGAACCAAGACACAATCATAACATCCCTTCAATTCAAAACTATTGCAATCAAGTAGGAATTCAAAGCACAAAGAATTTGAACATCATAGATTTTACTCACAAATAACAATAAAAGATTCAAAGTGGAAGGTTTTGCTCACATTGATGGAACAGAGGCCTGTATATAGATATATACAGACATGCAACTTCAACACACACTTATTTATAAACATACACACACCAATTTGCATCCATTCAAACATTTCCCATCACACAATCAAACATTCACCACAACATCACAACTGATCAACTAAATTAGGCTTAAAGAAACAGTTTGCTCAACTGGATGATTTTGATGAAGAAAGACAGAGAACAGTTTGAGTTTACAGGCTTTTGCTTTTTTTTTATTTTTCCTTGTTCAAGTGCTTTGAAACTTTGGATTTCCTTCTGTTAACTGATCAAACATGATTGTTTAAATCTTTGTTTTAATACTGATTAATAGTATTTAGTTCAAATTAAAAAAAAATGTTACTTGCCTCAAATTGTTTTTTTCCAGATTTTCAACTTGCTTCAGGTTGAATTACACTTGAATGCTTGAATGCTTTGAATTGGTTTGATTTGTTTCCTGAACTGATTTACAAAGTTGTTCAAATCTTTGTTGTACTTAATTTATTATGTACAAACAATTTCATTTACTTACAGGTTTGCAATACTGTTATTCACTGAGAAAGCTTCTCTCTTTTTCTTCTCTGCAGTTGAAATCCAGAGATGGATTAAGTATTTGATCTTTATCTTGTTTTCCTGCAACTTGTTAAATAAATTTGCTTAGCTTCTGATAGATTTGCTTACTTAATTTCTCAGCAACGAATTCAAATTCAAGCTTACTTACAGTTTTGTTTTATATTATATAAAATCAGAGAAAAAGCCTGTGATCTTCTTGAACTTGAAAAATCTGGAAATTCCTTTTGATTGCTGAGCCTTGATCTTGTTTTTCAATCTAGATTTGATTATACTTTGAATTACGAAGGCTCTTGAATGTTAGATTGATACTTGCTTACTTCAAAATTGTTTTCAGGCTGGAAAACTTGAAGACTTGCTTAATCTTGCATTGCAAACAGATCAGATTTGCAGTTTGAATTTTTTTTTCTTTTGGTATGAACTGAGTTGTTTCCTTTGGAGTTGAACTTTGATACTTGAATCTCTCTCACTGTTTACTTTTTCAGAGATTTGGCTGAGACATTATCTGATTTCATATGGGGAAGTGAAAAGTTTTTCTCAATTTTTTTATTTAATTATTTTATTAAGGAAATGATGTTTTATGCCGCTCGTTAAAAACAATCTTAAGCTTTAGATCTTGTTAATTCTTCTACTCCACCCTCACATGTTGATATTATGAAGCAAAAAGAATTTTATAAATTTTATATTTATAACTTATACACTTTAAAAATAATGTATATCTTTATTCTTTTGAATGCATACATACATGTTCAATGTTGAAAGAATTTAACTAACATATATATTACATCTTAATAACTTTTTTTTAAATGCTACTTACTTTTAAAAACATCTATTTTAAATAAAAATTAAATTTTCAATCTCAACTTGAAATATAAACTCATGTATATGTACTTACATTAAATTTTTGTTCAACATGTTTATACACTTATTTAAAATTTATATTAACACAATTTACATTCATACATTTTTTTTTAATTTTGTTTGTTCAACTTTTAAAATTTTTTAATTTCTAATTTATTTTTAATACATTTTATTTTGAAATCTTATAAATCTCAAATTTCTATTTTGTAATTCATTTATATAAATATACATCTTATTTTTCCTAAATCCAATATTTATTTTTAAGCTACTTATACTTAAATTTCTTATTAAATTTCTGTTTATGATCAAAAATTATTTATTTATTCTAGAAATCTTTAAATACTTCACAATTTATTTTCCAAAATAAATTTAATTGCCAAATTAAACTTGATAAATTTCAGGAATGTTACAGATTTCCCCCCTTAAAAGAATTTCGTCCTCGAAATTGCAAGGAAGACGAGTGTTATCCCATTTTTTGGTTAAAACTAGGATATCCATGTTATGTGCGTTTCCACCACGACCGGAGCAAAAAGAAGCAAGCAAGCATACATAAGTCAAGGGTTTCACTCAAAGTTCACATATAAAAGTTCATTCGGCGCTCCAACACTCAAGCCCATTCGGCGTCTACAACATATGGTTCATTCGGTAATCATCACCAGAGTCATTCGGCATATCTAGAATAAGGGTTCATTCGGCAGCGTCATCCGACATTCTCAGTGCCAAAGTACATTCGGTATTCATTCATTCGGCAGTATGAAGCAGAGCCTCATTCGGCATTTAGAGTTCTGGATCTCATTCGGCCAAACATGCCTCCAAACTCACCACTGAACCAAGCTCCACCGGTCCACTCCTTTCCTACCACCGAACCATCCCCAACCTATCACTACCGAGCCATGCTATCACCGGACCAAACCCACCATCACCGGTCCAAAATCCACCGAACCATCTCATCCTTCATCCTCCTACCAAACCCAAGCTCCACCCGTCCACTCCTTTCCTACCACCGAACCAGGTGACCACCGAACCGAAGCTTCTCCATCCTTCTCTCCAAGCATAGCCGAACCAAGGAATGCCGAACCAAAGTTGCCAATCCAGATTGCTTCAGCCCAAGCCCACCAGCAGCTATAAACATCCAAGATCCCTGCCCCCAGCCTCACTCTATAAATAGAGGGGCAGGGGTTCAACAATGGGGGACAAGTTTGAGAGCTCAAGCCTGGAAGGAACTCTCAAACAACTTTAGATACTTGTAATCAAAGCTTTGTACTTGTAATCTAAAGAAAAAAGGAGAATAACATATAAAGTGGACGTAGGCACGTTCTGGCCGTACCACTATAAATCTGTGTGTCTTTTACAGTTTAGTCTCTGCTTTTTATATATTTGCATAAATCACCCAAATCACTAAATACAACATAAAATCAACCAACTCATACGACTTTGGGTGTTTGCGGCCTTTTTTTACGCAAACATTTTGGTGCTTTCATTGAGAGGAACCAGCTCCCGCTACATCGGACAGAAGTTGAATTTGAAAATCTAAGAGTTCAGATCTAAGAGTTATGATGAGACAAACAAGTAGAAGGCAAAGGCCAGAGAGAAGTGAACACCAAGGAAGTCAAGAGGCTTCCTCAGGAGGGAATCAAGCGTCGATCTTCATCACTAGGGATGAGATGGAGGCCATGATGAGAAGACAAGAAGAGATGATCCAGAACTTACTTCAACAAACTGGGCAAATTAGAGCACAAATCCAAGGAGCAACTGGGGTTCAGAATGGGGCAGGACCATCTGGCGCAGCACCAGAGCTAGGGGGCACTCACGCAGAGCATGTTGATCCGACCCCGGGAAGTGAGATGGGGGCATCTGAACCACCTGGTAGCAATAGAGGAATGAACGTTCAGCCAGGGAGGCATACACATGAAAACTCCCGCGGACTTGGGGGGCAGGTCGAAGACAGTAAACGAGAACTACAGCTTGGAGACAATGACAGATTAGCAGAGATGGTTAGAAGAGCTATGAGAGGCAGTTTAGTAAACAGAGACTTGGAAGATGTAAACAGGAGTCCTTTTTCTTCTGCGATTAGGATGGCTAGGAACCCACCAGAATTCAAGCTACCATCATTGGACATGTACAACGGGAAAACGGACCCCACGGTCCATCTAACGAAGTATATGAGACATATGGAAGTGCTGGGGGCATCAGAGGAGGTTATGGCCCGGTGCTTTCCACTGTATTTGACGGACATTGCAGCGTTATGGCTTAGGCAACTGGAGAGCGGCTCCATAGGAACATGGGCAGATTTAACTGAGAGATTCATGAGGCAATTCAGGGTTCATATTGTGAGACCCAAGAATGTGATGACTTTGGCAACCTTGAAACAGAAAACTGGAGAGACATTGAGGAGCTTTCTAACGCGATTTAATGCGGCGGCAGCATCAGTGGATCGACCAGATCCATCTATGGTCATGATGGCGGCTGTATCTGGAATAGCTGGTAATACAGAGTTCAAGAATTCATTAACCAAGGACCCGCCTATGAATCTGGGAGAGTTCTATCATGAGGCTGAAAAGTTTCTGCGTTTGGAAGATGCTAGTACAGAAAGCGAGGAAGAAGATGACGTTTACATAATCAAGAGCGGAAACCCACCTGGAAAGGGTGCGGAGACTAGCAAAGGAAAAAAGAAAGGCTGAGGATAATGATGACAGGACAAAGTGGCTACGAAGAGAACCACGCTTCACCACCTATTCAGAGCTGAATGAGAGTTTGGAACGGATTTATCAGGATACCAAGGGGCAGGTTCCGTATCGTAGACCAATGCGAAGGGATCCAACCTCTGACGAAAGAAAATCAGATAAGTTTTGTGTATTTCATGAATTGAATGGTCATAACACTAATGATTGTAGGCATTTGAAGGACGAGGTAGAAGGGCATATCAGGAACGGTATGCTCCTTCAGTATGTGAGGAGGCGAACTCCAGCGGTGGAGCCAGAGCGACCGCCCTCTACGTCAGCTAGAGGTGACCCTGGATCAAGGGACCATTTGATTATCCATTGATTGCTTGATTAAAATAACGATGAACAGGTCGTAAGCTTCCACTAACGCAATTAAATCGTTTACACATGTATGAGATCGCAAACGATCTCCAGGCATGCTCTGAATGATCATTGACTGCTTCGGAGAGGGAACTTACACTTTGACATCCTTGCTTTGCTTTTGTTTCGATTTGAACATTTGAGTTCTTCCTGTTTGGACATTTCTGCCGTAAGGTACTATTGCTTTAACATTTACAATTCTATGAAAAAATTATTTACTTGTATGCCCGTTGGATCGCGAACGGTCCACGAGCACCTATTGCATGGCAACGAACTGCCGAAGTCTTTGATTCGAAAAATTCCCCCAAACAATGACTCCAACACTGATAATATTAAGTCCCCCCCGGGCACACTCATTTGCCTCGAACGGAACCCGAATTCGAACAGTCACAATTCGCCTCGGACGGCACTCGACTTCGAACAGTCACAATTCGCCTCGAACGGCACCCGACTTCGAACAGTCACAACTCGCCTCGAACGGCAGCCGACCGGAACGGTCACAAACTCGCCTCGAATGGCACCACTCGTCTCGAACGGCACAACTCGCCTCGAACATCACAACTCACCTTACCTCAAATGGCTCGATCGCGAACGGTCGTCATTTGAGGTCCGCCACCTGATCACTGACTGTTACGCCTTACCTCAAATGGCTTGATCGCGTACGGTCGTCATTTGAGGACCACCACTTGACCGCGCACTATCGCACTTTACCTCGAATGACTCAATCACGAACGATCGTCATTTGAAGTTAAGCGCTTGACCTTGAACGGTCCCCACTCGACCGCGCACTGTCGCACTTTACCTCGAATGACTCGATCCCGAATGGTCGTCATTTGAAGTAAAGCGCTTGACCTTGAACGATCACATTTCACAGCAGATGACTCGATCCCGAACGATCGACGCACGGATTTATGCGCTTGACCGCGCACGGTCGCACTTCACCTCAAATGACTTGATCACGAACGATCGTCATTTGAAGTTAGGCGCTTGACCATGAACGGCCGCGCTTCATCCCAAATAGCTCGATCCCGAACGGTCGTCATTTGGGGCCATATAAAATATCAAGCTCTTTACAGGTTGTCAACAGGATACGAACATCCAGCTCATGGCATTACAAAACACGCCTTCCTACCGCAAGGCATATTTTGGGGGGCAAAGTGTTATCCCATTTTTTGTTCAAAACTAGGATATCCATGTTGTGTGCATTTCCACCACGACCGGAGCAAAAAGAAGCAAGCAAGCATACATAAGTCAAGGGTTTCACTCAAAGTTCACATATAAAAGTTCATTCGGCGCTCCAACACTCAAGCCCATTCGGCGTCTACAACATATGGTTCATTCGGTAATCATCACCAGAGTCATTCGGCATATCTAGAATAAGGCTTCATTCGGCAGCGTCATCCGGCATTCCCAGTGCCAAAGTACATTCGGTATTCATTCATTCGGCAGTATGAAGCAGAGCCTCATTCGGCATTTAGAGTTCCGGATCTCATTCGGCCAAACATGCCTCCAAACTCGCCACCGAACCAAGCTCCACCGGTCCACTCCTTTCCTACCACCGAACCATCCCCTACCTATCACTACCGAGCCATGCTGTCACCGGACCAAACCCACCATCACCGGTCCAAAATCCACCGAACCATCTCATCCTTCATCTTCCTACCAAACCCAAGCTCCACCGGTCCACTTCTTTCCTACCACCGAACCAGGTGACCACCAACCGAAGCTTCTCCATCCTTATCTCCAAGCATAGCCGAACCAAGGAATGCCCAACCAAAGTTGCCATTCCAGATTGCTTCAGCCCAAGCCCACCAGCAGCTATAAACATCCAAGACCCCTGCCCCCAGCCTCACTCTATAAATAGAGGGGCAGGGGTACAACAATGGGGGATAAGTTTGAGAGCTCAAGCCTGGAAGGAACTCTCAAACAACTTTAGATACTTGTAATCAAAGCTTTGTACTTGTAATCTAAAGAAAAAAGGAGAATAACATATAAAGTGGACGTAGGCACGTTCTGGCCGAACCACTATAAATCTGTGTGTCTTTTACAGTTTAGTCCCTGCTTTGTATATATTTGCATAAATCACCCAAATCACTAAATACAACATAAAATCAACCAACTCATACGACTTTGGGTGTTTGCGGCCATTTTTTACGCAAACAACGAGAAAGAAAAGATGATAGATAAACAAATAATTGATCAGATCAGAATAAAGATATTTATTCTGCATTTGGTTTCCCAAATCAGAATATCAATAATATGAGAACAAACTCATACAATATTACACAAAATATTCGGGTCCACCGGTCTACGAATATGCAACGACATTGATTAGTTCGAAGAGATAACTAATCGTTCGTAGAATATATCGGATCCCAGAGAATAGATAGATAGATAGATTCAATCTTCTATTATTTCTCAAGAACTAGATATGGATTCCAAATTCAGATCGGAATACTCCAAAGTATATACCGACTTTGATATACACACTAAATTACAATTTTAAATTTGGTTTTAATCGATATCATTTTATTTATACAATTCAAGTTTAGCTTTATATTTGTTAACCAATTTACTTAATTTAAAATTTCCAATTTATTTAAAATTTTCAATTTCAATTCCATTAGAGTTTAGATCGAAAAGCTGATAAGAAATCGATGAAGATACGAAGTAAGAATTTTCTATAACGATTCGTAAGGCCACCATCACACCGAAACTTCTTTCTGGAGCTGTCACGAAGCAATCAAAAGAATTTTGGAATCGAATAAAAGGAGTTTGAGAAGAAAGTCGTTTCCACTGTTGTAGGGTATTGACCATTTGGAGTGGTACTCCCCTGTCCACTATCTTGTCCTCTCCTCACCCTCATACTTATTATCGGTGAATAGTAAGAGAATTTACTGAGGCATTCGAACGGATATCTTAGGGATATACTCATTCTAGGGTATACTTCACCCTATCTCTAATGAGCTACATAATGTGTTATACTCTTGAGCTAAAGTTTTAACCCTCAGCTCTGATACCAAATTGACGATCCTGACTCGACCTTTGAAAATCGGCACCGAATACGACACTCGTATTCAAATGCCGCAGATCCAAACGTCGACTCTGGCTCGCCGGAGCTTATAACACCATTAAGTAAAACAACACAGCGGAAGAAAAAGAGTAGCATATATTAATATACAACATTTGATACAATATATGATACAACAGAATGATACAATGAACATCAATATACATCAGAGTTATGATACAAGATAATAGCAGCGGAAAGAAAAAGATAACACAGCAGCGGAACAAAATCTCCAGTATAGTCTTCAAGAAAGAACTCCGGTATCAATAATCTCCATCTCCAAGGCACCAATCCAGAATAGCTCGAACTCCCAAATCAAGATGAAGAGAAGCAACTCAGTCCAAATGCGATTGCCAAATCCTAAGGCTGAAAGCTATCGAATCTATACCTACTATAGATTATCTGAAAATCCCAACTCTAGACTGCCCGTGTGGGAAAATAGTGGGCACCCAGAGTTTAGGAAAGGAACAATAAACTCCAGGTCATTCATGGGACTGGTATGAGCAAACAAAAACATTTGGTCTTCTACAACAAGCAACAAGAGAATTTAAATTTGAAACCCGCAATGCTTTTTGGAAAATGAAACTACCATAAGGCCTCCCGCCACACAACAATGCAAACGCAGAATTGGAGGAGATTTCTCCTTATGATAGTCAAATATGCTTAACACGAGAAAATTTCTTTGATATTATTACTATAAGTGCAAAGTGTGGAAAACCATTTCGAAAGTATAATATAAATCCTAGCCAACATACGACCAGTATCGTATGCCTACTATAGCTACCATCCAAACAGTGGGGCGCCACCATAAGTAGATGGCAGGTAATACAACTAAAACCGTACACGGCGCGTATTGGATGAATGGATTTCCAACAAATGGTCAGGCTAAGGGACTTCCTACTGCCACATGGGATCGCCTCTGGCGGGACGTCCCGAGAACTAACGTTACGGTTAGATCTCTGCCAACACAAGGCCGGGTTACCTCTGTAACTAGGTAACTACTACACGAATATGCCTTCCCCCGGTCCTTTGGGACCTTTATCCGAGCGCTCGCACCACCAACCACAAAGTATCACAAAGTAATAGATCTGCAGTATCCACATGAGTAAGTATCTGGGCTCCATACCATGATACCACCATTTACCAGAAGGCAATGACACACCCTAAAGCGCGCGACCCTCATAACCTTGCCGCATCTTTCCTGTTTCGACCATTTCCATGGTGTGAGGTCCTGATGCAGTCTCGTCCACAAAGCTACGCTTTATACAAAAGCCATGCTTTGATCACAAATGATCAACAAATGATCATCATCACACACCAGCACTCAGCATGCCACATTACCAAATTGGGAATATATCACTGATAAATATCAACTACATAACCTCTGAGCTCGTGCGTCTCAGAGAAGGGTGTTAAGCTAAGAGAATAAATTCTCCGCCACCAAGCAGAAATGTATTTGATAGAAATCAGTTAACATCTCAAAGTGTAATGTCGGACATACAACCATACAAGTCTGTTCCGGGTTCGAACAGAACCGAAGGCACTTCCGAAGAAGCCCTTGCAAATCTGGGTATCCACAATCCCGATCGGACTTCCCGTCACTAAGGGAGAACTCTATACCGGAGCAACTCAGTGCAGAGTCGATCGACAGGTTATCCTATCGTTCTCGAAGACATCCGGTCTTCAACACCGGTCTTCAAATGCAATCCATAACGTCGTATCACTATTCGGAATGGGCTATATGACACAAGGTCCTCTCCCGGCTAAACCGAATAATGAGCGCAATAGTTTAAAACATATGGATATAGGATTTCAGTTAAGTCACAACTTATAAAATCCAAAACTTTTCTTTCAAATGGTTAACAAATTACCATTTTAAACCTTTAAACAAAAGGATTTATTTCACAAAGTTTCACCCAGTTTCACAAAGATCTACCCATAGATTCCAAAACAATTCCCATTAAATTTGGATTAACCCAAATGAAATCTTTAAAATTAAAGATTTATAGCTTTCAAACCCATTTCCAAAGATTTATCTATAACTTGGAAAACAATTTTCCTTCTTAGACTTGAAAATCCTTTTAACACAACTTGGAAGTCCATTTCTTATGAGAAAGCAAATCTAATTTATACAAGTTGAAATCTTGAGTTAAATTTAAATTTCAAAACCTCACCTTTTTAAAAAAAATGGTTTAAAACCCATATAACCCATTTGTAAGTTGAATAACTTTTTAAACAATAGTCTCCAAGTCATAGAATTCAATTTCAAATATTGAATTCAAATTTAAATTAATTTATTTAAATTTCAAAACTCAATCAAGTTATAAAAATAACTTTTGTTTTTGAAAATCATTTTCAAAAGCTTCAATTCTAATTCCAAAACTATTTTGGAAAAATTCAATTTTAAGATTATTTCAAAAATCTGTGACTTAACCCATTTCCACGTGCAATCCATATTTGTGTGTGTATAAGTGTGGCCAGAGGTTCAACACAATAGTGCACAACATCATCATTACAGGTTCAATCATATCGATAAGCGGTATAACCCATAACGCTTATCTATATTCACAGATTCATAGATAAAGTAAAATATCAATCACAAAGATTAACTAATATGATTTGATGTGGGTTTCGGATAACCGACTGGAATCCGACTCCCTGCTGCATCGAAATTCAAATGTCGTTCTATAGGTCAATGGGTTGCATATACATATAACAATATATACATCACAGATATAATAGTTTAGCACAAAACATTACATGGCATCACATCACATAACAGATACATCAATCCATCACATATCATCTAACAATCAAACATCCATAAGTAAGATCAGTTAATTGTTTGATTCGAATCAATTTTAATTGCTTAAGAATAGTTACTAATCTTGGTTTATTTATCATTAATAAATTATAAATCATTTTGATTAATTCTTTCTTTAATTATTTTAAGTCAATGTTTAATTTTACTTAATTATGAATCAATTTAATCTTAATTGGTTTTATTAACTAATTATTCATTTAATTAATTATTATAACTTACGAATTCTAAATTGTTAACCTGATTAAGTGTAATTATCCTTGTTAATTGACGATTCTTCAATTGATTAACTCTAAACTATAAAAATCATTACCAAAAACATTAATGCTTAATCATTATTTTTGTCATATAAATGAATTAGGTTTACAGTTAACATTTGATATTTTGATTTACTTCTAGAATATTTTTTTTAAAGTTAAACCTTTAAAACAATTTTTTTATTTAAAAGAAAATATAAAAATATAAAATATTCTTGGACTCCATAAATCTCAAATAATTATTTTTCAATACCATTTACCTATATTCCATTCATAAATTAATCCAGAAAAATTAATTAACTTGTGTTCCAAAATCTAGTTGAAAGAAAAACTGGATTGCTTGCTGTTTGAAGACTAACCCGAGCCTTTCTCGAGTCATACCCGAGAAAAAACACCCCCAACTTTGAGTTTTTCCCAGTTTTACCTGTGTTGCCCTTATTTTGCAAAAATTTGTTAAGTTTTTAAATTCAACCCGGAACAACCCAAAACAACTCGAGCTTGACTTCGAGTTTTCCCTCAATTCCCCCGTGCCGTGCTTCGAGCTCTTCCTCTGTCTTCCCAAACCAGACCACCCACACCAACCAAGTACGTGCACGTGCACGATCAAACTCGCCGCCGTTGGTTGGTGCTGCGGCCACCAACACGTCGACCTCCATCCCTTGAAACCACACAATTACCCAGAACTCAAATTTATTTGAAAAAAACAGAATCGAGCTACCTCGACCCAACAACCCAGCAGAACCTCACCAGAAAAGAGTCTCGTCCCGCCACCTCCGATCGTCAGAGGCCACAATATTTGGTCCACGCCTTCGTCGTCGTGTCACGCTTCGATTCGCCCCAAAGACATGAAGCCCGATCACCCGTGGACGACGCAGCATCGTCATTTCGAATGTGTACACAATGGGTTCTAAAACCCTAATTCGATCTCGCATTCATAATCTAAGATTTTATAAATTCTGCCCTTATTTTACTATTGATGTCGATCACTCCACCTACCTGCTATGATAATCTCGAGGGCCACGATCACTTGGATCGTCGAATTTTTGGCAAAGGTTCAACTTCCTGATCGAACCAAAATTCTCGGTGAAGACCCAATGAAAATTCTGTATTTTGCTTTCAAAAATCTCCTTTTTCGATGATGATTCTCAAAGTATTCTTGAAATCAAGATTTAAGATGTTTGAATTTTTATTTTTTTTTGCCAACTTGGATGATGACTGAGTTTACAGTTTCCAGAGAAAACTATATAAACTTGCTTCAGTTTGTTACTTTAATGTTATGCAAACTTAAACAATGAATTTTAACTTGTTTACCAACATTTTTTTTCTTTGATTTATCTCTAAACACAGTGCAAGTTTTTGAGCCATACATAACTTGTTTTGGAATTCATCATTGCTTCTCTTTTTTTTCCTTTTTCTTTTCAAAAAAAAACAAATAGGATAGAGGATTCAAATTTCCCTGTAACAAAATGTTACAGGAAGACAGAGATGTTTTCAGGGGAACCAAGACACAATCATAACATCCCTTCAATTCAAAACTATTGCGATCAAGTAGGAATTCAAAGCACAAAGAATTTGAACATCATAGATTTTACTCACAAATAACAATAATAGATTCAAAGTGGAAGGTTTTGCTCACATTGATGGAACAGAGGCCTCTATATAGATATATACAGACATGCAACTTCAACACACACTTATTTATAAACATATACACACCAATTTGCATCCATTCAAACATTTCCCATCACACAATCAAACATTCACCACAACTGATCAACTAAATTAGGCTTAAAGAAACAGTTTGCCCACCTGGATGATTTTGATGAAGAAAGACAGAGAACAGTTTGAGTTTACAGGCTTTTGCTTTTTTTTTTCTTTTTCCTTGTTCAAGTGCTTTGAAACTTTGGATTTCCTTCTGTTAACTGATCAAACATGATTGTTTCAATCTTTGTTTTAATACTGATTAACAGTATTTAGTCCAAATTAAAAAAAATGTTACTTGCCTCAAATTGTTTTTTTTCCAGATTTTCAACTTGCTTCAGGTTGAATTACACTTGAATGCTTAAATGCTTTGAATTGGTTTGATTTGTTTCCTGAACTGATTTACAAAGTTGTTCAAATCTTTGTTGTACTTAATTTATTATATACAAACAATTTCATTTACTTACAGGTTTGCAATACTGTTATTCACAGAGAAAGCTTCTCTCTTTTTTCTTCTCTGCAGTTGAAACCCAGAGATGGATTATGTCTTTGATCTTTATCTTGTTTTCCTGCAACTTGTTAAATAAATTTGCTTAGCTTCTGATAGATTTGCTTACTTAATTTCTCAGCAACGAATTCAAATTCAAGCTTACTTACAGTTTTGTTTTATATTATATAAAATCAGAGAAAAAGCCTGTGACCTTCTTGAACTTGAAAAATCTGGAAATTCCTTTTGATTGCTGAGCCTTGATCTTGCTTTTCAATCTAGATTTGATTATACTTTGAATTACGAAGGCTCTTGAATGTTAGATTGATACTTGCTTGCTTCAAAATTGTTTTCAGGCTGGAAAACTTGAAGACTTGCTTAATCTTGCATTACAAACAGATCAGATTTGCAGTTTGAATTTTTTTTTTCTTTTGGTTTGAACTGAGTTGTTTCCTTTGGAGTTGAACTTTGATACTCAAATCTCTCTCACTGTTTACTTTTTCAGAGATTTGGCTGAGACATTATCTGATTTCATATGGGGAAGTGAACAGTTTTTCTCAATTTTTTTATTTAATTATTTTATTAAGGAAATGATGTTTTATGCCACTTGTTAAAAACAACCTTAAGCTTTAGATCTTGTTAATTCTTCTACTCCACCCTCACATGTTGATATTATGAAGCAAAAAGAATTTTATAAATTTTATATTTATAACTTATACACTTTAAAAATAATGTATATCTTTATTCTTTTGAATGTATACATACATGTTCAATGTTGAAAGAATTTAACTAACATACATATTACATCTTAATAACTTTTTTTTTAAATGCTACTTACTTTTAAAAACATCTATTTTAAATAAAAATTAAATTTTCAATCTCAACTTGAAATATAAACTCATGTATATGTACTTACATTAAATTTTTGTTCAACATGTTTATACACTTATTTAAAATTTATATTAACACAATTTACATTCATACATTTTTTTTTATTTTGTTTGTTCAACTTTTTAAAGTTTTTAATTTCTAATTTATTTTTAATACATTTTATTTTGAAATCTTATAAATCTCAAATTTCAATTTTGTAATTCATTTATATAAATATACATCTTATTTTTCCTAAATCCAATATTTATTTTTAAGCTACTTATACTTAAATTTCTTATTAAATTTCTGTTTATGATCAAAAATTATTTATTTATTCTAGAAATCTTTAAATACTTCACAATTTATTTTCCAAAATAAATTTAATTGCCAAATTAAACTTGATAAATTTCAGGAATGTTACAGTTGGGTTCTATGGTGCGCGTTCAACCTGGAAAGGAAGAAAAGGGAGTTACGGCTATGATTAGAAGGAGATGGGATGAACGGCCATGATGGTATTAGGTTTATAAATAAAAATATAAATTGTAAATTTTATATGTATAAAATTCGTGTAAACTTTAAATTTGCGTATCTTTTTCATACGAGGTCGAAAATGCGCAAAACCAGTTGCGTTGGAATCGTATGGACGAGAACTACGCTATGGAAATGGATTGAAGTCGTTTGGAGCTAGAGAAAATTTCTGGTAAAATTAAACTTCCGTTTAATTTTATTCGAAATAAAAACTGAAAACGAAATTGAAATCAAGGTGAGAACTTCTCACTCAATCGAATCGGTTTCGATTTTAATTTTAAATAGTAAGATTTAAAATTCTTGAATGTATGTTTGAATGATGATTGTTATCTATTGATTGTTAAAATAGACATTATACGCCGTTAGTAAGCGGAGGTTAGTTATTAAAAACATATACCGCGAATATTTCACAATACAGTGAAATTGGTATTATTTATGTACTTGGAGTTGATTTCCCGCATTATATAGCGGATGAGACCCTATTGCGCCGTCTATTAAGTGGATAATATTTTATAAATCTCATATACCGCGATAATTCCATACTGGAACGGAATTGGTATTATGCTAACATCTTTGGAAGCAGGGAAACAGGTTGGAGGGATCCAACTGGTTTCCTCAACAATATTTATTTGATTTCAGATATTTTGATATTTGATTGATTATCTTACACAGATATATGATGTCGTTGTTGTCGTGATTGATTATTTGGTGTGTAGCATCATTTGGGCCAATTTTGGAATTTTAAAAGGATTTTTAAAACGATTTTTTGAAAGTATACGTTTTATAAAATATTTTTGGAATTGATTCATTTTAAATAAATAAACGTTATAATTTTAATGTTATAAAAATTATGATTTTTGAGAAATATAGCTAAAAGTTGATTTTTGAAAATATGGAGTTAATGATTTTATAAAATAGTTTCAATTAGGATTTTTGAATTTATTATAAACAGTTTAAAATATAGGATTTATGAAATTTGATTATTTTATAAATCAAAATGATGAAATTATAAAGGAGTTTAAAGACGTTTTAAAATAGTAATATAAATTGATTTATATAAAGGATTTATAAATTGATATTTATAAATTAAAATATGGGAATTATAAAACGAGTCTTTATAAGGGTTAGAATGAATTGTAAATGAATTTCATAAATGAATGAAATTTATAGAATTATAAACGTTGAAGTTATAAATGGAATTTTATAAGCAGTAGGTTTATAAAATTTGTAAAGTTATTAAAAGAGGAGATTTGTGTATATTCAAGGAGTACGGATTTGCGAGTCCTCACATCTGGTATCAGAGCATATGGTTAAGCGACAACCATGGCTCTGTTGGGTATTACTCATTAGAGATAGAGTCAGTAGTACTCTAGAATGAGTTTGAGTGTAATAATTGCTATGAGAGCGTATTTTTTAGTGAATATAAATTGTTTTATATTGTGATGATTGGTTTGTTGAGTGGTATACGGATTCTGGTTAATACGAGTAATTAACGTTGTTGATAGGGATCTCTAAACACTTGTACAGAACAATTCGACACGATATTGTTTTAAATTGGGTAAATGAAATAATTTTACCTTTAGTATATTTTATATATAAAGGAATAAATTTTCAGAATTATTAAAGTGTATATAAGTCGATTGTTTGATTGTTGAAAATGTAAGAATATATATATAAGTAAAACTAAAAGATGTTTGAATAATCTAAATTAAAGAATAATTGTATAAGCAAAAGAATTGTAAGAATTGAATTATAATTGAAAGTGATTTACAATTGTGAAATAAACTTATATATATAAGAAGTGAAACTATATGAATATATTTATGAATTTAAGGTTAAATAAAATTTACTTTAGAATGGGAATCTAAATTGATTTATAAGTTGGAATTTAAGTTAAGTAAAGCCAAATAATGTTGAAATGGAATATAACTTAAGAGATGTTGAATGAAGTTGATTTTGGTATCAAAGTAAATTAATAAAGTTAAGTGATGGATGTGAACTTGAGTTATATAAATGAAATTCAACATTTGTAATTGAATTGAATTAATCAATTGAATGTAAATAATTGATATGAAATAATGAATGTAAGTGTAGTTCATTAAAATCTAATGCTATTGGAAGTTGAATAATTGAATGAAAATCAATTTAATTAAACCAATTGAAAGCAAAGGAATTTGGTTGTAATTAATATACATTGGTTGTTATATGATTGTTAATTGGTTGTGTATAATTCATTAAGTGTTAATGAAATTGAAAGCTAAATTAATTGAAATCCAATAGGAAGTTAAGTGAATCTTAAATAGAATTGAATTTGATTTGGAGGTGAACCAACTCAAATATGAATTAGTGAATATAAACTAATTGAAAATGAATGTTAGTTGGATGTTAGTTGGTTGATGGTTGAATATATTGATTTTACTGCATTTGCTATGTTGGCATATATAGTTATTATGTTGCTATATGTTGTATATCGATACTATTGTCTATATACATGTTTCTCATTTGTTTGTTGAGTGTTTAGTAGGTGCGGATCCCGTTTGCTTCGCATTTGGAGCTCGCTTTCGCGCTATATTAGCCGTATATGCTCGCTAATAAAATATAAGGTACATATCTCGGATTATACATCGTACTTTTACACTTTTTTCCCTGTGGGATGCCTCATCACTTGATGAGATGTATATTTGTGATATATATACTGTCATTTTTTTTTTGGATCGACCCGCGCAAAGGAGACTATGGCGAATTTTTCCAAAAATTTAAGGCGTTAGAAAAATTTGAGAAAAATTGAATTTTTTTGAAACTATAACTTTGATTTGGAATTAAAATTAAATAATAGTAGTTGTTTTTGAAAAGATAACTAAGTATGATTTGAAGACTTAGTAAAGATTTTGTAAAAAGTTTAACTATGGATTTATGAAAAATTAATAGATTTTGTAACTTTTCTTACTTGGTAATTTCGAGGACGAAATTCTTTTAAGGGGGAAAGTTTGTAACGACCCAGAATTTCTATTAATTAAAATTTGTATATTTAATTAATTTTAAATATTAATAAGTGAAATTTATAAGTCGAATAAATTATATTCTGAATAATTGGATTTAATTGAATAATTAAATCGATAATTTAATATGTTAAAATACAGAAATAATTGAAAATTGGGTTAAATATGATTGAAATTGATTTGTAAAATTTTATTTAATCATATTGAAGGTATAACGATATTTTAGAACTTTTAAAATCGAATTAAAAGTTAATTTGTGAAAATTGAATATTTTAATATTTAAATTGACTAGTGAAATTAGTCAATTTTTGAACAGTCTCAGAATTGGACGAAACTAGTTCCATTGGATCCATAATAGTTTGTTATTATCGGATTTCAATTTTCATAGCAATCGGAGTTTTCGTTTGACCGTGGTAGCTCGAAACGCATCAAAATTGTTTTAATATTAATTTGGCGAGTTAAAATAGCCATTTTTCAAACAGTCTCGGATTTCAACGAAACCATTTTCATCAGATTCGTAATGTGATATTATTGTATGGTTTCAAATTCCGTGTCAATCGGATTTAACGTTTGTCCGAAGCAAGCCAAAACGCCTAGAAAGTCGTTTAATTGGTTTAATTTTAAATCGATCGTTTATTGCCATAACTCGCACAGCTGACCGAATTAGCTCCCGAAACACGTTCCATTGTGTTCGCAACGCGGGGTAAACCTTAGAAACGCTAACCGGCAAGCTTCGTTTGGAGTTCGGAAATTCCGGGATGAATAGTGTTTGAGAAATTTTCTATATAAGCACCACAATATCTTCCATTTGCAAACTTCTAAAACCCTAACCCTAATCAAAAGCCAGCCGCCGTTCATATTAACCTATGGCCCAAATCTTCTCTCCTTTCTCCCATATTTTCTTCAAATCCATCAACATTTACAACAAACTTCCAACATGAAGATTGTAGAAGGGAGTGAGTTCTAGGTATCCAACGGGCATGATCGTGTTTGGAGCTTTGGATCAACGGCAATTTGGGCTCAAAGTGCCACAGTTCGCACGTGTTTTTCATGACCATCATGGAGCCGAGCTCGACATGGCTCATGCCGAAGGTAGAGTAGGCAATGGCCTTTCTAATGGCACTTGTTGATCAACGTGGATGTCATCGATGAAGGTTGCATGAATTAGGGCATACGGCGTGCGTTGGGTTCTATGGTGCGCGTTCAACCTGGAAAGGAAGAAAAGGGAGTCACGGCTGTGATTAGAAGGAGATGAGATGGACGACCATGATGGTATTAGGTTTAGAAATAAAAATATAAATTGTAAATTTTATATGTATAAAATTCGTGTAAACTTTAAATTTGCGTATCTTTTTCATACGAGGTCGAAAACGCGCGAAACCAGTTGCGTTGGAATCGTATGGACGAGCACTACGTTACGCAATTGGATTGGAGTCGTTTGGAGCAAGCAAAAATTTCAGGTAAAATTAAACGTCCGTTTAATTTTATTCGAAATAAAAGCTGAAAACGAAATTGAAATCAAGGTGAGAACTTCTCACTCAATCGAAACGGTTTCGATTTTAATTTTAAATAGTAAGATTTAAAATTCTTGAATGTATGTTTGAATGATGATTGTTATCTATTGATTGGTAAAATAGTCATTATACGCCGTTAGTAAGCAGAGGTTATTTATTAAAAACATATGCCGCGAATATTTCACAGTACAGTGAAATTGGTATTATTTATGTACTTGGAGTTGATTTCCCGCATTATATAGAGGACGAGACCCTATTGCGCTGTCTATTAAGCGGATAATATTTTATAAATCCCATATACCACGATAATTCCGTACTGGAACGGAAGTGGTATTGTGCTAACATCTTTGGAAGCAGGGAAACAGGTTGGAGGGATCCAACTGGTTTCCTCAACAGTATTTATTTGGTTTTAGATATTTTGATATTTGATTGATTATCATATACAGATATATGATGTCGTTGTTGTCGTGATTGACTATTTGGTGTGTAGCATCATTTGGGCCAATTTTGGAATTTTAAAATGATTTTTTGAAAGTATACGTTTTATAAAATATTTTTGGAATTGATTCATTTTAAATAAATAAACGTTATAATTTTAATGTTATAAAAATTATGATTTTTGAGAAATATAGTTAAAAGTTGATTTTCGAAAATATGGAGTTAATGATTTTATAAAATAGTTTCAATTGGGATTTTTGAATTTATTATAAAAAGTTTAAAATATAGGATTTATGAAATTTGATTATTTTATAAATCAAAATGATGAAATTATAAAGGAGTTTAAAGACGTTTTAAAATAGTAATATAAATTGATTTATATAAAGGATTTATAAATTGATATTTATAAATTAAAATATGGGAATTATAAAACGAGTCATTATAAGGGTTAGAATGAATTGTAAATGAATTTCATAAATGAATGAAATTTATAGAATTATAAACGGTGAAGTTATAAATGGAATTTTATAAGCAGTAGGTTTATAAAATTTGTAAAGTTATTAAAAGAGGAGATTTGTGTATATTCAAGGAGTACGGATTTGCGGGTCCTCACAGTCTCTTTACTTGATTTTCTGTTATCTTCTGCATATCTCTAGTTCCCGTACCAACGGGTGGTGCTTTCATATTTTTACTACTTACACCAAGCTGTTAGTGTTCAATTTTAGCGTTAATATTTGACAAATGAAATACTATGGAATATATAATTTATTCCTAGACGTACTCCACATGTTAAAGTGAAAAGAATAAATTAGAAAAGCACGAATAGAACCCCTGAATATTTGTAACACATGTTCCATTCTGTTTCTGTTCTATGTATATTATAATTTGTTTTGAATTTCAGCTCTGATACCAAGCTGTAACGCCCCACCTCTATGCCCATAATAACAAAGGTTATTATAAGGAATAACGTCTGCTATTGCGAAGAATAAGACTTGTTAGAAGCGACCATCCATAAGTTATGCCTTAGACGAGTATTGATTACGTCAACAGGAGTTGAATAAATTACTCCTAAAGATATATTCAATCCAAATCTAAAACGAAACTACAGTGGCTAAAGAAAAATCCAGAACAACTCATAATAACAACACTGATAGTATAATCACATCAGAATAGAAGTATCAAATATATAGCGGAAGACAAGTCTTGAATACATGCTACAACATTCTATAGTTCCCATGAACCAAATACACATATACATGGATCATTACATACATAAGATGGGAGTCAAATAACCGAAAGAACTCCTCGAAAGCTAGACAAAAGATGATGTGAAATCCCAAAAGCTGAAGCTGCTACAAGATCAGAGATATAGATTACCCTGAAATAACTCGGTCTGACCCGAGTAATATTTAAAAGAAAATAATAAACGGATCAGTCTAATTTATTCTTAGAAGTGAATGCATCATAAACAACATAAATCAAAATAATAATAATCTCGAATGAGACTATTCAACGTAAGAAATCGACATAATTAAATGAAGAAATCACATCAAACTCCATCAAATTCAACTTTCAAATTCATAATTGAATTCAAAACAACAATTCACAAAATCTTGAAATAAAAAATAGATAACTAGAAAATCAATATAAAAGTGGATTGATCCCAACAAATGGCGAGTTTTAGCTATGCCGCACGTGCATCAACATATGGCCGAAGCCTACCAAGTACGGTCAACATAATTTTGGTGCCCAACATATGTCCCGAAGGTCTAGTACTGGTATTTGACCTGAAGGTCCAACATATGACCCAAAGGCCCAACATAGTGGCTCGAAAGCACACAAAATCATCAAAATCATCAAACAACAAATATTTCAATTAACAGTCCGGAGTTAACCGAAATAGTAAAAGTATGGTTCCATACTCCGTACTTTTGCTAAATCGTTTAAATCTCTTCATCGTTTCCTTGAGAGTGCAAAAATTGTGTATTTTATAAAAAAACAATTTACGTTCTCAAACGGACAAGTCCGGAATTAAGCGAATCAGTAAAAGTAAGGGTTCATAGTCCTCAATTTTGCTGAAACGTTTAAACTGCTTCCTTATTCTTTTGAAAGCGCAAACTGTAAAAATTTTGGAAACAATTTCAATTTAAAACGATTTTTAAACACGTGATTAAAATAGCAACAACTATAGCAATTTCGACGAGGAAATTGCGCTTCGCAAAACACTGTAAAAACGGATATCAAATCAGCGTTGTGGGATAACCGCTTAAAAATTCACTTTAAATTGACGGTTACAGAAGTCAAAACAATAGTAATTTTTATTCGTCAAAAAAAATGTCATCAAAGCAACACATTTAAAAAATTTAGTACCGGCGTACAAATTCCAATATAAAAATAACGGTAACAAATTTCGTTTTAAAACCAAACATCGGTTCAACGTAAATTAACCGGTAGGTTGCACTACTATAAATTCAAAAAAAAGTTGCACTGTCCACTTGCACATGAGCTTTGTTCATTTGTACGTAACTCATAAACACAAATTTTCTTTTTGTACAAAATAATGAACACGTCCATTTGTTCTAGTTTGCATGCATACAAAAATAATGAACACATAACTCATTTGTTCTAGTTTGCATGCATACAAAAATAATGAACACGTAACTCATTTGTTCTAGTTTGCATACATACAAAATAATGAACATGTAACTCATTTAATATGGTGTCTAGGATCCCCCTACTAAGCACGCATGAAAGTTTAGTCTCACATGAAAAAAACAAAATGAAGTCACGCATGAAAGCAAAATATGCTGGGCACAGCAACAATACATTACACGCATGAAAGTTCTGATGCCATCACCCAATTCTCATTTACTATCTGTTTGCACATGCATATCACATAAAACACGTTATTTATGTGCCACGTTATTTATGTGCACATGCATAGAAACAAGGAACCTGAACTATTTTTTTGTTTCCCATACAAAGCATGAAACATGTAACAAAAGAAAATCAGACATATTTGCACTTACACATAAAACAATTGCTTGCAGACACATCAACCTTAAAATATGAAATGCCTGGAAATGAAGGTTTTAACTTGCGCACACACTAAAATGATAAAAAAAATTACAGGCAACATTTTTAAGTATGTGCACGTATATATTTGTAAACTTTGCATGAAAGAAATCTTGAAGTTGAAAACACTATCCATGCTCATAGGTTAAAGCAAAAATAATATCCATGTTTAGAGGTTAACGCCAAAACAATGTATGTAAAAAAATGGCAATGTAATAACAAAGAATGCAACTAGATGAGTTGCCTGGACTATACTTCACGCAAGTACTAGAATTCAACATACTAACGTGGCCAAACAAGAAAATACATTGAACTATAATTCACGCATGGACTATAATTCACGCATGTACTAGAATTCAACATACATACACAAAAATGACAAGAAGGACCATAAAAATATGACCTGCATGCGCACAAATGATTTTGGCGCAATCTAATAACATGCAACTGAAGTATAGGCTAAATATTTCCCACTCAAGAAAACAATTAATACAAAGAATAACTTGGTAATGTGAGTTCGGCACTCACTAAATCTTTCTTCAACCAGAAAAGAATATCAGTGGCAAATGATTCAAAATGAACGCAGAGACTTGATGACATAAATTAGATGTGTGAGAATAACTCACGTTAATTTGTTTCGAATACAGCTAGAACAGGAGATTCATATATTGGAGCTGCTGCCATTACTGACTTCTCAGAGTTCTGCTTAAAGAGAAAGAAAAGTTTGCAAAGAAAAATGTTATTCTCTTTTCTTCAAATGGCATAAGTCAATAAAAATGGATGTTGGCCATCTTTCAGGTACACATAGCATTCAATGCCAAAGTGTATTTTGAAATTTTTTTCACGGCTATACTAGATGGCTACTGACATTTGCATTTTGATGACAAGAAATATAATTAAAGTGTTCACACTTTGTTTTCTCCATTGGTTGTTCCTTTGTTGCCAGCAGTGCAAGTGTTAGAATTTGCTTTATGAAAAGAATGTGAACACTTCTTACAAATTGAACTAGATGACAGCTAGGTGAAGTGAATAAAATGTAACGCAATTCAACCGACTTTGCAATTTGAATTGCATCAATATTTTTTTCATTTCTATTTAAAATATTCACTCTGACAGTAATTCAAAAATTACGGTCGTTACCGATTTTAAAAACATTTATTACGACGGTAATAAAATCACGGTCGTTACACAAAGCAAGTTTCCCATAACAAAATATTAAAGTTAATGTTTTAAACTTATTTAAAATTGGGATGAAATAATTATATACAAGTTATTAACTTGTGTAATTTATTAAAGATATTTATGATTAAAAGATTTTTTTTAATAATTAAGGGTTAATTAATCAACCTAAGTAATTTAAAGATTTATTGATGCGATTAATTACAGATTGATTAATTAAAAATTTAAGGTTAATTAATTTGTGATTAAAAGAAATTTTACCAACAAATAAAGGTAAATTATTCAAGTAATAGTTACTTAATTAAAAGTATAATCACTTAGTGTAGCTGTTGAATAATTGCTAAATGGAAGTAATTTAAGGATAGTAACTACCTAATATCATTAGTCAAGATGATTAATTAGTGGATAAATTCTTAACGTAAGTAAATAAGGCTTAATCACTTAGGTAATTAACTAAAGGATTTATTAATTAAAGGAACTTAATCAAGGATTAGTCAGGACTAAGTATAGTTACTTAAGAAAATTAATGAAGTGTAATTACTAAATGAAGTAATTAATGGATAATTAGAGGCTGTAATTAATTAATGGGTAATTACTTGGTGGAAAGCAATTAAAGAATAATTACTTAGAGGAAGTAATTAAGTGTTAATTATTCGGTGTAAGTAATTAAAGGATTCATTAATTAAGTGGTTAATTAATTAATGAAAGTTATTAAGGAAATTAATTACTGAATGTGATTAATCAAGGTTGATTAATGAATATGGTAAATTAATAAAAGGCTAATTACTGAATAGAATTAGAGAGGATAATTAGGGGATGATTAATTAATGGTTTGTAATTAAATTTTGTTAAGTAGCAAGATTGAAAGTGATTAACGTAATTAATTTGATTTAATTAAGATTGGGTAACTAATTAATCTTGCTTATAAATGATTGGTCGATATTTCTGATATGAAATATTTGTGATATGATATGCTTGTTTTGAACAGTGATTATGTGGTTATCTGTAGATGATGAATTGCTGTGTAAAAAGTGAGATCTTGTGATTAAAGGTTGAATTGTGTTGCACCTGAATAACATGGGTTAAGATGGCATTGAATTCGAAGAGACCGGAATCGGGTATTAGTAAATACCCGAATCCACTTCGACTTGTAATTTAGTAATCCTGAACATATTTGATATGTGAATTCAATAGGCTGGAATGGAATGATTTAAGTGAATTGGACCATTTAATCTAAGTTCGGTACATAGAGATTTGTGTTTGTAATAAGTGTTGTCTATAGCAAAACTTGTGAATTTGTAAAATTGATATGAGTTCCTCGGGTTTTATGTATGTTTTATGTTGTAGTATTCCATGTTGGATGAGTTTACTCACGCTGGTTTCCAGCCTGACCCGGGTGTTACTTTGATGTAATGCTTGGGTCAGACCAAGTATTACAGCTTTTTCGATAAGGACTTTTGGGAGCTCAAGAGGTGACTGGATGGCAGGAACATATGGAGTGTTTTCGCTCTGATATATTGTTGTATATCTTGGATATGGTTGTATATGTCCATTATTTGTGTATTTGAGCAACTCTGATGTATTAAAGTGTAATCTGATAAGTACGGTTTTCTTTTGTGTAACTGTTATTATTCATTATTATATTTTGTCCGCTGCGAATGTGGGATGTTGGTGTTTCTGTTTCTTCTTTTCTTCTATCTCTTTCTTCTTTTTCTTAACTATTTGGAATTTTCGGGTTTGAAAATTTCCGGGTCGTTACAAATTTGGATATTTTATAAATGTTATTTTTCTATATAGTTAAATTCTTGAATTTAAGCTAGGTATAAATTTGTTTAATAAAAATAAGTTAATAATGGAGTTGATTGTTTTGTAATATAGGGTTAAGTACCTGTTTAAGATATTGTATATATAGAGTTTTAATGACTTAAATAAAAAAACTGTTGGAAGATAAATATGAAATTGGTTTGAATTGAACTATTTAAGAATTATACTCGAATAAATTTTATTTGAAATTTAAAAAAAAAATTAGATTTTAAAGGGTATAATTATTATAACTTGATTTTGGGGTCAAGGTGAATTAAATGGGTATTTCGAGTATAAATGAATGGAAGGAAATATTTAGTTATTTGTAATTTGAGTTTTATTTAAAGGATAATAGATTTACTATGTAAATATTTTTCAAAACTAAATAATAGAAAATTTAATTGTTGAATCAAAATTATTAAATTTAGTTTGGAATTTTGGAATATTTAAAGCCGAGAAATATATCCAAATTGAAATGTTTTATTTAAATTGAAGTGTTTCGAATTTATGAATTTCAAATTACTATGTGTTAAAGTGGTATAATTTTTTAAATAGTTAGTTTTGAAGTGTATAAAATTTGAAAGTGCTATGATTTTGGAAAATAGATATATTTTGAAATAAAAATGATATTATATTGATTTGGGTTTTATAAATGATATCATATTGATTGGGTTTTTAAAACAAAAATGATATCGTATTTATATAATTTTGAAAAGAATATTATACCCTGGTTTTGAAGTATAATTATTTTAAAATGACCGCGGTGTTATAATAACGTTTGGTTTTTAAAGAAACCGGGATCAGAAGTTGTCATACTCTCAGCCAACTCCGAAAACCACTTTAACAACCGTGTACGCGGTGGAGATTCCAGAATGAAGTTGGATGGTGGCTGCGTTTCCTTTAAGGTATATATGTGGACCCGACTCCCGTGAGTTGGCATAAGGTGGCTAAAACAGGAGCGATTCTCGGGCCAATGAGGTAGCACCTCTAATCGGACCCATCCCCTTCGCTATTATACTCTGACTTTTGGATTGATTCGGTGACCACTTTTGATTTTTGATTCGGGGGTGTGGTTCGAGGTGGGCGGTAGTAGCTGCTACGCTTTACCACCAGTCTAAATAGCGATTGGTATATCTACCTTGGCTTTGCCTAGTTGTGTCGTGTCACCTTCCCTAGCGCGCCTTATACGATTTTGTTTTGTACCATACCTATGAGTGCCCTCTGAAAACGCCCAGTACCGGGGATATTACGGTACTGTATAGACTATGGGAATATAAAAGTGTGTTAAGGTGGAAAATGTGAAGCCTTAACGCTATTTTCAGTATATTATACTTTACTTTAGACATTATTATATTAGCGTATATTACTACATAGTAAATGGTTTAACGGATCCTTAGGAGATGTGAATCCCGAGCATCTCTTAAGTTACTGCACTCATATTTATTTCTGTTGATTTAACTCACATGACATTTTAGTTCTGACTCGAGTGTTTTGTCTTTTCAATTCGCTCGGGTCAGCCTGAGCATTTCAGGATTTGAAGATCTTATTTCTGGAGGATGAAAACGAAGATTTTAGTACTATAATAATTATTATTCCACCATATTCACATTGTTCCACTGCATTATTAATATTCTTTGGTATGTGTAACTCTGATATGTATTGTGTAAGCACAATTAAATATTTGTCAACAGATTCATGAACTTTTTATTTTATTTTTATATTTTATCGTTCCGTTGCAAGATTCTAATTTGGTCTATCTTTCTCTGCTTTTTCTTATTTATCCCATAACAATCCGGCATTATGTATGTTTTAAGTCTGATGTGTGTGGTTTATCGTCGATTTAAAGCGTATGAAAAGGAGGGATGTTACATCTGGTATCAGAGCGAGGTTTAGCTATAAACCTTAGCTTTGTGGGGTCTGACTCCTCATTAATGAGGTAGTGATACCCTATATTGAGTCCCTGAGCGTATATATATGAGAGAGCGTATTTGTTAGTGCTATAAAAAAATTTAATATTGTGTTAATTCGTTCCGTTTTTTATTTATAAATTCTGGTTGGTGCATAGGACGCTATGACATCAATAGGGATTTCTAAATGCTTAATAGTACAGACCGACACAATATTTGTTTTGAATATAGGTGAATGAATTAATTTCGCCTATTATATTTTCTATATATAATTTTTTTTATAAAGGTATTTTGGTTGCAATATATTGGTTGTTAGGTAATGAAATTTATATATAATAGTTGAAATGAGATGGAAAATGAAATAAATGAAAATTGGAAATTTAGAACTTATGTTCCGACGTTTGAAAATTTCTTTTGAATAGTTTGGAAATATAATATTATTTGGAAGTATTTTCTGATATAAATATTTCAATATGATTTGAAAGAATTGTTTAAAGAAATTTGGAAAGAAATAAGTTCTGTACTACCCTCTCTGTCGCTGGAAAATAATTTCAATATGTTTCAAAGTAGTTTTACTGCGGATTTATTTTGATAAACAAATGTAAATTTTAAATTGTTTAAATATAATTGGATATATAAATTTGCAAGTATATATTTGTCTATTATTTTAAAATGATTTGAAATTTTACTCGGTACTTAGTTCTTAAGTTTCCGTTAACTAATAGTTTTAACTAATTTATAATTGAAACCTCTAAAGGAAATAATATATATAATGCTAAATATAAATGGAATTAAGAAGAAAGTTGAAATTTGTTACTTATAAAAAAAAAGATGTAATTATTGAACATTAAATTTATTTAGAGGAAATAGAATAAACTTGTATAACTTTCAATTGCATTCTTAAAAGCATATATATATAACTTACCAAATAATAAAAAGTTACAATGTTTAATAAGAAAGTGTAATAGAATATTATACAAGTAAAAATTTTAAATAATGAAGGTATTCAATGAAATTCTTTAATAAATAAGAATTGGAAGTCGTAGTTGGTATAAGTTTAGGTATAATTGAAATAATATTAATTAAATATAATAGAAGGCATGTATTGTAAGTAAGAAATTTTAAACATGTGTAAATAAGTTGAAGATATTTCTAAATAAAACTGTAAGAAATAAATGCAAATTAAAAAGATAAAACCATTATATGAATGAGAAGAGAAATGAAACAACAAATTTATGAATGGAATTAATAAGAATAAACTTAATCTATTGTTTGAGATTGTTGTTTGTTTGGTCTATGGCTGTTTAGGCATGGATACTTTAAATATGTTTAGATGTATGAATAATCTATTTAGTTTCGCCTAAGACTGTTGAGTAAAAGGCTACACTTAGTGGTTTATTTTTCATTCTGTACAATTTAAAGTTTTGAACCCGAACAACTATTTGTTTTGTTTGATATGAATGGATAATTGATGTGTGTTGATTTATGTGATGGTTTTTTGATTGTTGCAAGTGATGGTTGGTATGTTGATTGTTTGTTGTTATTTGAAACAACTTTAAATATTTCATTTATATAATTGTTAACCTTTTGGGTTATATAAGTGAAATACAGGTTATGTAAGAAATTGTTACTGCTTTTGGTTTCATAATTAAGCGTAATTGCCCGACAAATAGGCACATTTTCAGATTACGGTTTATAGCACTATTATATTGTTTTTCCCGTGTTGGGATATATATATATATATATATATATATATATATATATATATATATTATTTTGAAAAATATATGTTGTATATTGTTATATTTGATATTATATTTTCTCCCGAGCCTCTCCGTACAAAGAAGACCCAACCAAAATTTTCCGTAAATTTTAGACCTAGAAATTTTTTGAAAAATGTTTTCCAAACTTTATAAATTGAGTATAAAATGATTTAATGGTTATAAATTGGTATATTTTATCTAAATTAATTAATTTTGTAAATTTATTTGTTTATAAATTTAATATTTTAAGTAATATATATTGATTTCTTAATTTTTCTTTTCCCTTCTTTTCCCTTTTTGGGGATGAAAAGTTTTGAGTGGGGGAGAGTGTAACGACTCATAAATTTCAATGATTTAAATTTGTTAGTTTGATTAAGTTTTGGTAATTTAATATTGAAAGGATGAAATTTTTTGTTAATTAATAAGGAGATAACAAGTTAAATGAAAGTAACAAGGTTAACCAAAGTTAATTATTAATTATTTGAATGAAATAGCAATAAATGAAATAATGTAAAATAGATAACTTAGTTATAAGTTGAATATAAGTAACAAATGTAAATGTTGATTTATTAAAATAAATCTGTGTAATAAATGGGAATTGAATAAGATAGTGTGAAAGTATATATTTCATAGAAACATAATGTATGTATAAAGAAATAAATTGGTACTAGAATGGAATTTAAATTAATTGAAATAGTGGGAATAATATAATTTGTTAAAAATGAAATATAGGGAAACAAATGTAAGTATTGAATTAATATATGTTAGTTATTCAGGGTGTCGAATAAAATTGGTAATCAATTTGCAATTTAAGGTAATAATGTTGATGTAAGTTAAAAAAATAAAAATTTCAATGCAATACCAATTAATTGAAACAATTGTAAGGTAACAATTGAGTGAAATTAGTAAATGGGGAAATAATTCAAAAGTTATATTAATTAATGAAATAATATGTAATAAATGGCAATTTGATATAATCAATACTAGATAGGTAATTTTAATAATTGTTACTTGATAATTTAAGCATGAATGGGAGTGAATTTTGCAATAGTGAGAATTATTACTTGTTACGCATTCATTTAATTTATTGAATTAGATCTTAATCAAATGCAACATTTTTTTGTTATTAGTAGCTCATAGGTGGGAATAAACGAAAATGGTAACAAGTATTGTAGGTTAACCATTTATTTAGTATATGAAATTAAAACTGGTAATCAATTGCAATAAACCTAAATTAAATGTTATGTTAATGTAAAGTAAGGTAATAATTGGGAATAACGTAAATTTTATTCATAGTATGATAATTAGTCGAATTAAAAGAATGGAAGGCGGATTTATTGATTTATTGGAATTTAAAATTAAATATTTGGATTTATTGCAAATGAGTAGAATTAAATATTAAATTTTATGTAATTGAAATGAAGATGGTATATGAGAATATTAATGTGATGGTTTTGAATCCAAGGGTAAATCCATCTATTTGGCAATAACGAATGGAATGATTATTAATTTATTTAATTAAATGGAATTTTAGGAATTTTAATTATAATTTCTGGATTTAATGAATGAGGTTAACTTTAAAATTGATGAATTAATTAACTCTAAATGGACATCTAAATTGTTTAAATTGGTATAAGGGATTAAGAAATTATAATTGATTAAAATGTCGATTATAGAATTTAAATTGAAAATTTGATTTAGTTAATCAATTATTTATTTATTTATTTAATTGGAAAATAGCCATTTTGGCCACTGACACGGATTTCGATGAAACTAGTTTCATCGGATCCGTAACGGTGAATTATTGTAGGATTTCAAGTTTCAAAACGGTCGGGCTTGTCGTTTGATCACATGGACTTGAAACGCCTTGAAATCAATGAAATTGAAATCAACTTGAAATATACTAATTTTGGCATAACTTCTTCATACAATGGAATTTGGACGTGAAACCTTTTCCATTGCATTTAAAATATTTCGAAACATCTATTTTGATAAACGGGTTGATCCAATTTCGTTCCGGAGTTAGAACCGGCTTTTCGGGCCACTTTATCGTTTAACGGGTATACCAATCTGATTCATCTATTCTATTTCAGCCTTGTCTACAAATACCCTGTTATAAACCCTAACTGTCCCTCATTCTCATTTGTATGTACGTACGATTCAGCTATTCCTCTTCCTCAATGGCAGACAATCAAATTCAAGATCCAATTGAAATTCGAAAATCAAAACAAAATTTCAAACTCCTCAAAAAAATTCAGAAATATTATTTATCGAAGCTCTCGATGAACGCATCTCAATTCTGTGATTCGTTTTTCGATGCGAAGCATAGTATGACCAAAAATTAATGTTGTTCTTCGGCCGTTCTTTTAATAGCTCCTCATTCAACGGTGGATCCTTGTCGTTAGGGTGTTATGAGGTTATTGGGGCGTAGAGCACGACGTATGGAGTCGATCCATACGGTTCGCCTGTCGCAGTTGGTCGAAGAATCGCTAGATTTTGGCGTAGTATGGTGGCGATGACGGCGATGTTTGGGAGCAATGTGGTGGTCCACGCTCGGCGTATAGGGGAGGTAGATGTAGTGGAGGACGGCGGTGGAGCCTGATCTGCCTGGAGATGGCTGTGGGCGAGGCAAAAATTGCCTAGACGTGGTAGTTGTAGGGGTTGGATTGGGTTCGGTTACGTTGATCTCACGAGATGCACTGCAGGGAGATGCGTGATGTGTCATAGGGTGAGTTTGGTTTGTTTTTATTTATTTATTTTATTTTAATTTTGATTTCAATCGTTCTGAATTGCATAACTTTTACATACGAGGTCCCTTTCACTCGTGGGTTTGTCCGTTGGGATCGTATTAAAATTCCAAACACTTTGACGCTTGTTTGGATTTTAATTCAATTTAAACTCAAAAGGTGAGTGTTTTAACCCACTCACAACTTCTAAAATTTCTTATATTCTTAAATTTAATTTATGCTGTGATTTTGAATTTATTTATGACTGTTTTGTATATTTTTAATCATCATCTCAGTTAAGTGGATTTATTTAAATTAAATCGTTATTTAATTTATTATTGAATATAACTACCAGTTAATTTCCTGTTATATATTATCAGTTATATATTGAATTTGATTGATTTTTTTGGATGATTATTGTGATGGATGTATGATGTTATGATGAATGAATGGATTTTTTATTTATATCATCAAAATCTGCAAGTTCTTTATTGATTTGTCATTTGTTTGTGGATTGCGGTTTTAAATGATATATAACCGTGTTTTTATTTTAAATTGTGGATTGAAATGATAAATATCTGTATCACATGACCATAGGATAGAAAATTATATACAGACAACGCGGTCTATATATAAAAATATTTTGAAATGATTTTCTATGGTTTTGTGAAGAAATATATGGTTTTATGAGATATTGATTTGGATATTTTATAAATGTTATTTTTATATATAGTTAAATTATTGAATCTAATCTATGTATAAATTTGTTTAATAAAAATAAGTTTAATAATGGAGTTGATTGTTTGTAATATAGGATTAAGTACCTGTTTAAGATATTGTATATATAGGTTTTAATGACTTAAATAAAAAATTTGTTGGAACATATGAATTGAACTATTTAAGAATTATACTCGAATAAATTTGATTTGAAATTTAAAGAAAAATTTAGATTTTAAAGGGTATATTTATTATAACTTGATTTTGGGGTCAAGGTGAATTAAGTGGGTATTTCGAGTATAAATGAGTGGAAGGAAATATTTAGTTATTTGTAATTTGATTATTATTTAAAGGACAATGGATTTATTATGTAAATTTTTTTCATAACTAAATAATAGAAAATTTAATTGTTGAATCTAAATTATTAAATTTAGTTTGGAATTTTGGAATATTTATAGCCGAGAAATATATCGAAATTGAAATGTTTTATTTAAATTGAAGTGTTTCGATGTTATGAATTTCAAATTATCATGTGTTAAAGTGGTATACATTTTAAATGGTTGGTTTCGAAGTGTATAAAATTTAAAAGTGCCATGATTTTGGAAAATAGATATATTTTGAAATAAAAATGATATTATATTGATTTGGGTTTCATAAATGATATCATATTGATTGGGTTTTTAAAACGGAAATGATACCGTATTTATATAATTTTGAAATGAATATTATATCCGGGTTTTGAAGTATAATTATTTTAAAATGATCGCGGTGTTATAATAACATTTGGTTGTTAAAAAGACCAGGATTGGAAGTTGTCATACTCTCTGCCAACTCTGAAAACCACTTTAATAACCGTGTACGTGGTGGAGATTCCAGAATGAAGTAGGATGGTGGCGGTGTTTCCTTTAAGGTATATACTTGGACCTGACTCCCGTGAGTTGGCATAAGGTGGCTAAAACATTAGCGATTCTCGGGCCAATGAGGTAGCACCTCTTATCGGACCCATCCCCTTCGCTATTATACTTTGAATTTTGTATTGATTCGATGGCCACTTTTGATTTTTGATTCGGGGTTTTGGTCCGAGGTGGGCGGTAGTAGCTGCTACGCTTTACCACCAGTCTGAATAGCGATTGGTATATCTACCCTGGCTTTGCCTAGTTGTGCTGTGTCACCTACCCTAGCGCGCCTTATACGATTTTGTTTTGTACTATACCTATGGAGTGCCCTCTGACAATGCCCAGTATGAGGGATGTTACGGTATTGTATAGACTATGGGAATATAAAAGTGTGTTAAGGTGGAAAATGTAAATCATTAACACTATTTTCAGTATATTATACTTTACTTTAGACATTATTATATTAGCGTATGTTACTACATAGTAAATAGTTTAACGGATCCTTAGGAGATGTGAATCCCGAGCATCACTTAAGTTACTGCACTCATATGTATTTCTGTTGATTTAGCTCACATAAGATATTTTACTTTTGACTCGAGTGTATTGTCTTTTCAATTCGCTTGGGTCAGCCTGAGCATTTCTGGATTTGAAGACCTTATTTCTGGAGGATGAAGAAGAAGATTTTAGTACTGTTATTGTAACGTCCCGAAAATTTCCGACTTTCGAAAATTCAACATCGATACTCACTATATCGACTGCCGAGAAATCGAAGGCCGGAAACCCGAAATGTTATGGTTTAAGAAAAAGAAACAGAGAGAAAAAGAGAGAAGACAGAAAATAGAGGGAAAAGAGAGAAAAGAACATAGAACGGAATAGAAAAACAGCAGAACAACATCAGAATCTCACAATTCGCAGCGGAACAACATATAATAATAAATGTATAATCTTTAAACAAAGAACTATATCAGTTATTACATTACATTTCATTACATCATATCATCAGAGTGTACAATATCATACAACAACAGACAGCGGAAAAGAAATACTATATACTAGTAATACGCCATGCCATCCAGCTTGCCTCCAGCAACTCCTGAATATCCAGATAAACCTTAACTCTTAACTGCCCGTGTGGAAATTGGTGGGCACCCAGAGTTTAGGAAGGAATACAATAAACTCCGAGTCAGTCATGTGACTGGTGTGGGAACTCGAAACAGTTTATTTATCTTTAAAATCAAAATCGAAGGATATTTTTTTAAAATAGATTCGCAATGCTTTTAAAAATGTAACTACCATAAGACCTCCCACCACACACACACAATGCAATCGCAGACATCGGAGGAGATTTCTTCTTATGTTAGTCAAAGATGCTTGATACGCATTAAAAAGAAACATTTGATATTATTATTAGTGCATAGTGTAGGAAAAATCATTTCGAAAGTAGAATATAAATCTTAGCCAGCATAGGTACCATTATATTATGCCTACTATAGCTACTTCCTGAGGAAGCAGGTTCTACAACTAAAACCGTACAAGTCACGTATTGTTTCTTTGGATTTCCAATGAATGATCAGGCCAAGGAACTTCCCATTGCCACATGAGAAAGCCTCTGGATGGACATCCCCGAGAACCAAACCGGATCTCTACCAACACAAGGCCGGGTTACCCCTAACTGAGTAACAACTGACCGAATATGCCATCCCCTGGTCCTTTGGGACTTTTCACCGAGCGCTCGTAATCAATTCACACAATCATAAAGTGTTTTCAACATGAGTAAGTATCTGGGCTCCATACCATGATACCACCCTTTTCCAGAAGGAAATGCACATATCCTAAAGGGCGCTACCCCTCATAACCTTGCTGCATCTTTCCTGTTTTGACCATTCCCGAGGTGTGAGGATCGACGAAGTCACGTCCACAAAAATGTACTTTATACAAAAGCCATGCTTTGGGTCAACAAATGATCATAGAAATGATCACCAAGATAGACGATCAAACAAATGATCCTATCACAAATGATCAACACAATGATCATTTCACAGCAACACTCAGCATGTCACATTACCAAATTGGGAATATATCGCTGATAACCTTCAACTACATAACCTCTGAGCTCGTACGTCTCAGAGAAGGGTGTCAAGCTAAGAGAATAAATTCTCCGCCACCAACAGAAATATATTTGAAAGAAATCGGCTTTATATCTCAATTTGTAATGTCAGACATACAATCCATACAAGTCTGTTCCGGGCTCGAACAGAACCGAAGGCACTTACAAAGAAGTCCTTGCAATCCGGATATCCACAATCCTGATCGGATTTCCCATCACATATGGAGAACTCAATACCGGAGCAACTCGGTGCAGAGTCAATCGACAGGTCATCCTATCGCTCTCGCAAATACCGGGTCTTCAACGCCGATCTTCAATGCCATCCATTACGTCGTATCACTATTCGGAATGGGTAATCCGAATAACGAGCGCAATAATTTAAAAATAAGTGTAGCATTCAAATTCAACAAATCACAACAAATACCCATTCAAAGGTATATATATTGATAGTCGGTTATTGAACTATCAATGGATATGCACAACATCACCAGATTCCAAATAATTTTCAAATTACTTATTTCCCAAAAATATCTTTACTAGATATATAGTTTTCACACCTCAAAAATAAATCAATATTTATTTTTAAATAAATTCCCCTTTTCATTTATAAATTCCATAATGAATTTATATTTCACAATATCTATGAATATTCGATTTCAATTATTCATTTCAATTTATCTTCAAAAAGATAAATTCTCAAAATATTCACTTTATATTGGAAAACATTTCCATACTTACTTATTAAGTAATTCACAAATCTTTTATTTTCAACCTTTGGAAAATATTCAATACACTTAAATCGAGATTAAGTATATATTTCATTCTTTAAGGAAATCATGCTCTTAAACATATTTATTTGGGCCAAAACGAATGTTACGTAAAACATCGTTACGACAACCCAAAATCACTAGTATAGGGATTCGAAATTAAAATAGATATATAAATCCCAATACTATACAAAAAATTTCCTTTCGGAAATCATTTACTATAACAACAGTGTTATAGTCCACTATTTCCTTCTATTTCTCGAAAACGTCTATTTCAACAATGAATGTTGAAATCTATGGTTTCGAATCTTAATGCTTTTAAAACAATCGTTAGATCGTTTTTAATTCTATTTAAAACATCACATTCAAAACAATTTCTTTAACATATTATTCACTATTCAAAACGTGAATATACTTTGTTAACAAATTTCATCCTTTTATTCATTTTATTTCAAAGGATTATTCACAATCAAAACGTGAATATAACTCCATTAATAGGTTTCAACAATTTACTTATCAAAATAAGTCATTTGCGAATTTATAAAACAACGTTTATAAATTCTATTTCTATTTATTTTATAACTACTTCCTTTTTATACATCTCCTTTATTAACCTATTCGATTTATAACTCAATTATAAACCAAAAGTTCACATTATAAGTTAAATGCTTATAAAACGATTATTTTACAAAATCGTTCTTTTAAACTTCATAATTATAAATCTTATAACTTATAAGATTCAATTATTTATCCAAATATATTCTTTAATAACTTCACAAAATTTATAAATCTTACTATTTATAAATTTCATTTATAACTTCACCATTTATAATTTTATAAATTCCATTCACTTATGCAATCCATTTTCACTTCATTCAAACACTTATAAAAACTCGTTTTATAATTCAAATGTTTTAATTTATAAATATCAATTTATAAATCTTTTATATAAATCAATTTATACTATTATTTTAAAACATCTTTAATCTCCTTTATAATTTCACCATTCTCTTGATTTATAAAATAATCAAATTTTATAAATCCTATTTTTAAACTTTTTATAATAAATTCAAAAATCCAATTTAATTATCTTATAAAAACATTAACCCATATTTCTCAAAAATCAATCTTTAACCGTATTTCTCAAAATCATAATTTTTATAACTTTAAAAAATTATAACGTTTACTTATTTAAAATGGATCAATTCCAAAAATATTTTATAAACGTATACTTTCAAAAATCACTTTAAAATCATTTTAAAATCCCAAAATTTGGTTCAATGATACTACACACCAAATAGTCAATCACGACAACAACGACATCATATATCGATATGATAATCCATCAAATATCAAAATATCTGAAATCAAATAAATACTGTTGAGGAATCCAGTTGGATCCCTCCAACCTGTTTTCCTGCATCCACAAACATTAGCATAATACCAATTTCGTTCCAGTACGAAATTATCGCGGTATATGGGATTTAAAATATTATCCGCTTAATAGACGGCGCAATATGGTCTCATCCGCTATGCAAATGCAGGAAATCAATAACTCCAATATATACATATGCCAATATATATATTGCTATTATATATAATACCAATTTCACTGTTTATGAAATATTCGCGGTATATGTTTTTAATAAATAACCTCCACTTACTAACGGCGCATAATGTCTATTTTAACAATCAATACATAACAATCATCATTCAAACATGCATTCAAATATTTTAAATATAACTATTTAAAATAAAATCGAAACCGATTCGATTGAGTGAGAAGTTCTCACCTTGATTTCAATTTCGTTTTAGCGATTTATTTCGAATAAAATTAAACGGACGTTTAATTTTACCCAAAATTTTCACTAACTCCAAACGACTCCAATCCAATTCCATCGCGTAGTGCTCGTCCATACGATTCCAACGCAACTAGTTTTGCGTGTTTTCGACCTCGTATGAAAAAGTTATGCATTTATGAAGTTTACACGATTTTATATTTATATAATTTACAACAATTATTTTCTTATTATAACCTAATAGAAGAATCAAGACCGTTGATTTCCATGCTTGCATCAGGGCCGCACTTCCCTTCTTCTCACGCACGTATTATCCAGGTCGTTCACGTTTAAAACCGAACCCAATCATCACAACTAGGGTTAGTAAACGCCGCCACCACGATCGACGAGATGTTGATCACAGACCGCCATTGCGAAGCTCGTTCTCGCCTCCACCTTCGCCTGCGACATGGACGAGCTTGGCCACCTCTCCAGCTCAGAAAACGAGGAGGAACGTACGCCACTTGAAGCCAATTCGTCGACGATCTGCTCACCTAAATTTGATCATAGCCGTTGAGATTAAAGATCTCGACGTGCTCTTCATTTTTGCAGTTGTGAATTTCTTGAAATAATGCTTAGATTTGAAGATAATGGAGGAGAATCAAAATGAAATTCTGGCCTTTGAAGTTGAAGATGGCGGCCGGCCATTAAAATTTAGGGTTAGGGTTTTTGTGATAGTGAGGCTTCTATTTATAGAAAATTATCGAAAAACACTATTCATTCCGGGTTTTCTAAACTCCGATTTACGCGCAGTGACTAGCGTTTCTACGGTTTAGCCCGCGTTTCGGACACAATGGAACAGGTTTCGAAAGCTAATTTGGTCATCTGTGCGAGTTATGGCAATAAACGTTCGATTTGAATTAAACCAATTTAAAAGATTTTCTAGGCGTTTTAATTTGTACCGGACAAACGGTAAATCCAATTGACACGAAATTTGAAACCTTACAATAATATCACATTACGGATCCGATGAAACAGGTTTCGTCGAAATCCGAGACTTTTTGAAAAATGGCTATTTTAACTCGCCAAATTAATATTAAAACAATTTCAATGCGTTTCGAGCTGCCACGATCAAACGATAACTCCGATTGCTACGAAAATTGAAATCCGGTAATAACTAACTATTACGGATCCAATGGAACTGGTTTCGTCCAATTCTGAGACTGTTCAATAATTGGCTATTTTCACTAGTCGATTTAATATTAAAATATTCAATTTTCACAAATTAACTTTTAATTCGATTTTAAAAGTTCTAAAATATCGTTCCAACTCCAACATGATAAAATAAAATTTTACAAATCATTTTCAATCATATTTAACTCAATTTTCAATTATTTCCATAATTTAACATATTAAATTATCGATTTAATTATTCAATTACATCCAATTATTCGAAATAAAATTTATTCGACTTATAAATTCACTTATTAATATTTAAAATTAATTAAATATTCAAATTTTAATTATCAAAAATCCTGGGTCGTTACAATCTTCCCCCCTTAAAAGAATTTCGTCCTCGAAATTATCAAGTAAGAAAAGTTATAGAATCTATCTACTTTCCAAAATCCATAGTTAAATTTCTTACAATAACTTTACTAAATTTTCCAAATCATACTTAGTTATCTTTTCAAAAACAACTACTATCGTTTAACTTTCAATTCCAAATCAAAGTTAAAGTTTTCAAAACTTTCGAGTTTTCTCAAATTTTTCTAACGCCTTAAATTTTCGAAATAATTCGCCATAGTCTCCTTTGTGCGGCTCGATCCGAAAAAAAATGACAGTATATATATCACAAATATACATCTCATCAAGTAATGAGGCATCCCGCAGGGAAAAAGTGTAAAAGTACGATATTTAATCCGAGATATGTACCTTATATTTTATTAGCAAGCATATACGGCTAATATAGCGCGAAAGCGAGCTCCAAATGCGAAGCAACGCGATCCGCACCTACTAAACACTCAACAAACAACATGAGAACATGTATATAGACAATAGTATCGATATACAACATATAGCAACATAATAACTATATATGTCAACATAGCAAATGCAATAAAAGCAATATATTCAACCACCAACTAACATCCAACTAACACCCATAACCAATAAATATTCATTCATATTCTCATAATATTCAATGAAATAGGTTTTCAATTTAATCACAATTGAATCATTAACAGTGGATGTTTTTACTAACATTCATTTTCAATTAGTTTATATTCACTAATCATATTCAAGTTGGTTCACTTCCAAATCAAATTCAATTCCATTTAAGATTCACTTAACTTCAAATTGAATTTCAATGACTTTAGCTTTCAATTTCATTAACACTTAATGAATTATATACAATCAATCAACTAACAATCATATAACAACCAATGTATATCAATTGCAACCAAATTCCTTTGCTTATATTCATTCAATTTGGTTTAACACCATCACTTGGTTTTACTTAACTTAAATTCCCACTTATAAATCAATTCAGCTTCCAATTCTAAAGTAAATTTCCATTTAACTTTAAATTCATCTTTATTTACAACTCTTATCCATAAATATATTCATATAGTTTCACTCCTTATGTATATAAGTTTATTTCACAATTGTAAATCACTTCAATTATAATTCAATTCTTATCATTCTTTTGCTTATACAATTATTCTTAAATTCAGATTATTCAAACAACTAAACAATCAACTTATATAAACTTTAATAATTTTGAAAAATTATTCCTTTATATATAAAATATAATCAAGGTAAAATTATTTCATTTACCCAATTTAAAATAATATTGTGTCGAATTGTTCTGTACAAGTGTTTAGAGATCCCTATCAACAACGTTAATTACTTGTATTAACCAGAATCTATATACCACTTCAACAAACCAATCATCACAATAGAAAACAATTTTATATATTCACTAACAAATACGCACTCATAGCTATTATTACACTCAAACTCATTCTAGAGTACTACTGACTCTATCTCTAATGAGTAATACCCAACAGAACCATGGTTGTCGCTTAACCATATGCTCCGATACCAAATGTAACGTCCCTAAAATTTCCGACTTTCGAAAATTCAACATCGATACTCACTTTATCGACTGCCGAGAAATCGAAGGCCGGAAACCCGAAATGTTATGGTATAAGAAAAAGAAACAGAGAGAAAAAGAGAGAAGACAGAAAATAGAGGGAAAAGAGAGAAAAGAACATAGAACGGAATAGAAAAACAGCAGAACAACATCAGAATCTCACAATTCGCAGCGGAACAACATATAATAATAAATGAATAATCTTTAAACAAAGAACTATATCAGTTATTACATTACATTTCATTACATCATATCATCAGAGTGTACAACATCATACAACAACAGACAGCGGAAAAGAAATACTATATACTAGTAATACGCCATGCCATCCAGCTTGCCTCCAGCAACTCCTAAATATCCTGATAAACCTTAACTCTTAACTGCCCGTGTGGAAATTGGTGGGCACCCAGAGTTTAGGAAGGAAAACAATAAACTCCGAGTCAGTCATGTGACTGGTGTGAGAACTCAAAACAGTTTATTTATCTTTAAAATCAAAATCGAAGGATATTTTTTAAAATAGATTCGCAATGCTTTTAAAAATGTAACTACCATAAGACCTCCCACCACACACACAATGCAAACGCAGACATCGGAGGAGATTTCTTCTTATGTTAGTCAAAGATGCTTGATACGCATTAAAAAGAAACATTTGATATTATTATTAGTGCATAGTGTAGGAAAAATCATTTCGAAAGTAGAATATAAATCTTAGCCAGCATAGGTACCATTATATTATGCCTACTATAGCTACTTCCTGAGGAAGCAGGTTCTACAACTAAAATCGTACAAGTCACGTATTGTTTCTTTGGATTTCCAACGAATGATCAGGCCAAGGAACTTCCCATTGCCACATGAGAAAGCCTCTGGATGGACATCCCCGAGAACCAAACCAGATCTCTACCAACACAAGGCCGGGTTACCCCTAACTGAGTAACAACTGACCGAATATGCCATCCCTCGGTCCTTTGGGACCTTTCACCGAGCGCTCGTAATCAATTCACACAATCATAAAGTGTTTTCAACATGAGTAAGTGTAACGCCCCGAAGATTTTCGACTTTCGAAAATTCGACATCGACACTCACTTTATCGACTGTCGAGAAATCGAAGGCCAAAAACCGGAATGTTATGGGTTTTAGAAAAGAATTTAGGAAAAGAAAAAGAAGAAAGAAGAGAGAAAATAGAGGGAAAAGATAGAGAAGAAAACAGAAAATAGGAAGAAGAGAAAATAGAAAAGAGAATAGAAAATTTTAAAATAGAAGAAAAAGAGAATAGAACGGAACAGAACAGAAAACAACAGAACAACAACAGAATCTCACAATTCGCAGCGGAACAACATATAATAAATAAATGAATAATCTTTAAACAAAGAACTATATCAGTTATTACATTACATTTCATTTTATTACATCATATCATCAGAGTGTACAACAATATACAACATCAAACAGTGCAACGGAAAAAGAAATACTATATAAACTAGTAATACGCCATGCCATCCAGCTTGCCTCCAGCAACTCCAGAATATCCAGAATATCCTGATATACCTTAACTCTTGACTGCCCGTGTGAAAATTTGTGGGCACCCAGAGTTTAGGAAGGAAAACAATAAACTCCGAGTCAGTCATGTGACTGGTGTGAGAACTCAAAACAGTTTACTTAACTTTAAAATCAAAATAGAGGAATATTTTTAAATTCAATTCGCAATGCTTTTAAAAATGAGACTACCATAAGGCCTCCCGCACACACACACATGCAAACGCAGAATCGGAGGAGATTTCTCCTTATGATAGTCAAAGATGCTTGATACGCATTTAAAAGACATTTGATATTATTATTAGTGTATAGTGTAGAAAAATTCATTTCGAAAGTAGAATATAAATCTTAGCCAACATACGACCATTATCGTATGCCTACTATAGCTAACTATGTTCAATAGCAGGTTACCGCCACATTCCATAGCAGGTTATACAACTAAAACCGTACAAGTCTCGTATTGTTTCTTTGGATTTCCAACGAATGATCAGGCCAAGGAACTTCCCATTGCCACATGAGAATGCCTCTGGATGGACATCCCCGAGAACCAAACCGGATCTCTACCAACACAAGGCCGGGTTACCCCTAACTGAGTAACAACTGACCGAATATGCCATCCCCCGGTCCTTTGGGACCTTTATCACCGAGCGCTCGTAATCAATTCACACAATCATAACAAAGTGTTTTCAACATGAGTAAGTATCTGGACTCCATACCATGATACCACCCTTTTCCAAAAGGAAATGGATACATCCTAAAGGGTCCTACCTCTCATAACCTTGCTGCTTCTTTCCTGTTTTGACCATTCACGGGATGTGAGGCTCGACGAAGTCACGTCCACAAAAACATACTTTATACAAAAGCCATGCTTTGGGTCAACAAATGATCAACACAATGATCACAAGGATAGACGATCAAATAAACGATCCTATCACAAATAATCAACACAATGATCATTTCAGCATCACTCAGCATGTCACATTACCAAATTGGGAATATATCGCTGATAACATTCAACTATATAACCTCTGAGCTCATACGTCTCAGAGAAGGGTGTTAAGCTAAAAGAATAAATTCTCCGCCACCAACAAAAATATATTTGAAAGAAATCGGCTTTATATCTCAACTTGTAATGTCAGACATACAATCCATACAAGTCTGTTCCGGGCTCGAACAAAACCGAAGGCACTTCTTACGAAGCCCTTGCAATACGGGTATTCACAATCCCGATCGAATTTCCCATCACTTAAGGAATCTCTATACCAGGAGCTACCCAGTGCAGAGACAATCGATAGGTCATCCTATCGCTTTCGCAAATACTCGGTCTTCAACACCGATCTTCAAATGCAATTCATAACGACGTATCACATATTCGGAATGGGTTATACGACCCCATGGTCCTTTCCCGGTTAACCCGAATAGTGAGCGCTTATTCAAAAATAAGTGTAGCATTCACATTCAAACAAATCACAACAATTACCCATTCAAAGGGAAATATTGATAGTCGGTTATTGAACTATCAATGGATATGCACACATCACCAGTTTCCAAATAATTTTCCAAATTATTTATTTTCCAAAATATCTTCACTAGATATATAATTTCATACTTCAAAAATAAATCAATATTTATTTTTAAACCAATTCCACCTTCTTTTATAAATTCACTGGTGAATTTACATTCCAAAGTATTAATGAATATACGACTTCAATTCGATTTATAATATTCATTTTCAATTTATCTTCAAAAAGATAAATTCTCTAATATTCACTTTATATTGGAAAAACATTTCCATACTTATTTATTCATAAGTAATTCACAATTTTTATTTATTTTCAACACTTGGAAAATATTCAATATACTTAAATCGAGATTAAGTATATATTTCATTCTTTTAAGGAAATCATTCACTTAAACATATTTATTTGGGTCAAAACGAATGTTGCGTAAAACATCGTTACAACGTCCCAAAATCACTAGTATAGGGATTCGAATTTAAAATAGATATATAAATCCCAATACTATACAAAACATTTCCTTTCGGAAATCATTTACTATAACAACAGTGTTATAGTCCACCATTTCCTTTTATTTCTCGAAAACGTCTATTTCAACAATAAATGTTGAAATCTATGGTTTCGAATCTCAACACATTTTAAAACATCGTTAGATCGTTTTAATTCTATTTAAACATCCAAATCCAAAACATTTTCTTTAACGTGTTATTCACTATTCAAAAATGTGAATAACTTCGTTAACGAATCTCATCCTTTTATTCATTTTAATTCAAAGGATTATTCACTATTCAAAAATGTGAATATAACTCCATTAAATAAGTTATGACAATTAACTTATCAAAATAAGTTGTTTGCGGATTTATAAAACAACGTTTATAAATTCCATTTCTATTTATTTATAAAAACTTCCTTTTTATAAATTCCTTTATTCACCTATTCCAGTTTATAACTAAATTATAAACTAAACGTTCATATTATAAGTTAATTACTTATAAAACGATTATTTTACAAAATCGTTCCTTTAGAGACTTTCCAATTTATAAATCTTATAACTTATAAGATCCATTTATCTAACCAATCTATTCTTCAAATAATTTCACCAAATTTATAAATCTTACTATTTATAAATTTTCTTTTATAACTTCACAGTTTATAATTCTATAAATTCCATTCATTTATGAATTTCATTTTCACTTCATTCAAACACTTATAAAAACTCGTTTTATAAGTCAATATTTCAATTTATAAATATCCGTTTATAAATCTCTTAATATAAATCAATTTATATTAATCTTTTAAACGTCTTTAATTTCCTTTATAGTTTCACCATTTTGATTTATAAAATAATCAAATTTTATAAATCCTATTTTTAAACTTTTATAATACATTCAAAAATCCAATTTAAACTATTTTATAAAATCATAAATCCCCTATTTCTCAAAAATCAACTTTTAACTATATTTCACAAAATCATAATTTTTTATAACTTTAAAAATTATAACGTTTATTTATTTAAAATGGATCAATTCCAAAAATTATTTTATAAAACGTATACTTTCTAAAATCACTTTTAAAAATCATTTTAAAATCCCAAAATTTGGGTCCAATGATGCTACACATCAAATAGTCAATCACGACAACAACGATATCATATATCAATATGATAATCAATCAAATATCAAAATATCTGAAATTAAATAAATACTGTTGAGGAATCCAGTTGGATCCCTCCAACCTGTTTCCTGCATCCAAAAACATTAGCACAATACCAATTTCGCTCCAATACGAAATTATCGCGGTATATGTTCTTATTAAATATTATCCGCTTAATAACGGCGTAATAGGGTCTCATCCGCTAAAAAATACGGGAAATCAATCAACTGCAATATATACATATGCCAATATATATATATTGATATTATTTATAATACCAATTTCACTGTTTATGAAATATTCGCGGTATATGTTTTTAATAAATAACATCCGCTTACTAACGGCGTATAATGTCTATTTTAACAATCAATAGATATGAATCAACATTCAAACATGCATTCAAATATTTTAAATCTAACTATTTCAAATAAAATCGAAACTGATTCGATTGAGTGAGAAGTTCTCACCTTGGTTTTAATTTCCGTTTAAGCTTTTATTTCGAATAAAATTAAACGGACGTTTAATTTTACCCCAAAATTCTCACTAACTCCAAACGACTCCAAACCAACTCCATCGCGTAGTGCTCGTCCATACGATTCCAACGCAACTGAGTTTGCATTTTTTCGACCTCGTATGAAAAAGTTATCAATTTATGAAGTTACACGAGTTTTAAACTAAAATTACAACATTAATTTAATTAATTTTAAACCTAAGTGATCCTGGCCGTGCATAGCAGATCCAACGCACCTCCAACCTCCTTCCCAAACTCGCGCAAGTTTCTCTAGGTAACTCACGTTTAGCCGAACCCATAATGATAATTAGGGTTAAATTTACAAGCCTCCTCGCTCGATGATTCTTCGATCAGGCAACACCATCACGCTCGCGCCCCCCGGCACCAACCACGCCCAGAGACCGGCCACGCGCGCACCCCCCCAGCGCCTCGAAATGCGTGCGCAGCATCAGGGAACGCGGCCCCATTCTGCCTCCAAATGGCGACGATAGCACGAATCCACCGTTGGATCTGTAGTTCATACTGTGCTCTACAACTTTCGTGTTGGAACTTTTGCGAATCGATGTATGGATTTGGAGTTTTGAGAGGAAGATGGAAGATCATTTCTGGCCGTGGGTTTCACTTCTGGCGGCTAGGGTTTTGATTCATATTTTTTTTTTTTATTTAGAGAGAGGTAGGGGCTATTTATAGAAGAAAAATCGAACACTATTCATCCGGAAATTCCGAACTCCGATTTAGGCGCCGAAACTGACGTACCTAGGGTTTATCCTGCGTTCCGGACACAATGGAACAGGTTTCGGAAGCTAATTCGGAAGTATGTGCGAGTTATGGCTATAAACGCTCAATTTAAATTAAACCGATTTAAATCGATTTCTAGGCGTTTTAATTTGTACCGGACAAACGGTAAATCCAATTGACTTGAAATTTGAAACCATACAATAATATCACATTACGGATCCGATGAAACTGGTTTCGTCGAAATCCAAGACTTTTTGAAAAATGGCTATTTTCACTCGTCAAATTTAAATTAAAAATAAATCGATGCGTTTCGAGCTGCCACGATCAAACGATAGCTCCGATTGACACGAAATTTGAAATCCGGTAATAACTAACTATTACGGATCCAATGGAACTGGTTTCGTTCAATTTTGAGACTGTTCAAAAATTGGCTATTTTTACTAGTCGAATTAAATATTAAAATATTCAATTTTCACAAATTAACTTTTAATTCGATTTTAAAAGTTCTAAAATATCGTTCTAACTTCCATATGATAAAATAAAATTTTACAAATCATTTTCAATCATATTTAACTCAATTTCCAATTATTTCCATAATTTAACGTATTAAATTATCGATTTAATTATCCAATTAAATCCAAAAATTCAAATAAAAATTTATTTGACTTAAAAATTCACTTATTAATATTTAAAATTAATTAAATATTCAAATTTTAATTATCAAAAATTCTGGGTCGTTACAATCTTCCCCACTTAAAAGAATTTCGTCCTCGAAATTATAAGTAAGAAAGTTACAGAATCTATTAATTTTCCAAAATTCATAATTAAAATCCTTACAATACTTTACTAAGTTTCAAATCATACTTAGTTATCTTTTCAAAAACAATTACTATTGTTTAACTTTCAATTCCAAAATCAAAGGTTAAAGTTTTCAAAATTTTCCAATTTTCTCAAATTTTTCTAACGCCTTAAATTTTCAAAAAAATTCGCCATAGTCTCCTTTGCGCGGCTCGATCCGAAAAAAAAATGACAGTATATATATCACAAATATACATCTCATCAAGTAATGAGGCATCACGCAGGGAAAAAAGTGTAAAAGTGCGATATGTAATCCGAGATATGTACCTTATATTTTTATTAGCAAGCATATACGGCTAATATAGCGGAAAAGCGAGCTCCAAATGCGAAGCAAACGCGATCCGCACCTACTAATCACTCAACAAACAACATGAGAACATGCATATATGAAAATAATTTCAATATACAACATATATGTCCATAACAACTACATATGTCACATAGCAAATGCAACTAAACAATAATTGCAAACATCAACCAACTACCATTCATAATCAACTCAATATTCATTCATATTCTCATTCATATTCAATGAATTGGTTTTCAATTTAATCACATTTGATTTATTAACATTGGATTTTATCAACATTCATTCTTATTCAATTTTAATTAGTTTGCATTCACTAATTAAATCCAATTCACGTTCAATTCTATTCAAATTTATTTACTTCTAATTTGAATTCAATTTCATAGCTTCCAATTTCGCTAATTCACTTTCATTAACACTTAACGAATTCATATACAGTCAACTAATAATCATATAACAATCAATGTATATATAATTACAACCAAATTACTTTGCTTTCAATTGGTTTAACACTTTCACTTTCAATTGGTTACATTAAATTGATCTTCATTCAATTATTCAACTTTCAATATAATTAGATTTTAATGAATCTACACTTATATTCATTATTTCATATCAACTTAATTTACATTCAATTGATGGATATTCAATCCATTCATTCAATTCAATTACAAAATCGAATTTCATTTACATATATAACTCAAGTTTATATCTATTTAACTTTAAATTCACTTTTTATTTATAACTCATATTCATAAATATATTCACATAGTTTCACTTCTTATATATAAGTTTATTTCACAATTGTAAATCACATTAATTATAATTCAATTCTTACAATTCTTTTTGCTTATACCATTATTCTTCAATTTAGACTATTCAAACAACCTAACAATCAACTTATATACCTTTAATAATTCCAAAAAATTATTCCTTTTATATATAAAATATAATCAAGGTAAAATTATTTCATTCACCCAATTTAAAATCAATACTGTGTCGAATTGTTCTATTCAAGTGTTTAGAAACCCCTTCGGCATAGTCTTGCGGACCACACTGACGAAAGTTCATATGCCACTCAATAAACCAATCATCACAATATAAAACAATTTTATATTCACTAACAAATACGCTCTCATAGCTATTATTACACTCAAACTCATTCTAGAGTACTGCTGACTCTATCTCTAATGAGTAATACCCAACAGAACCATGGTTGTCCCTTAACCATAAGCTCTGATACCAAATGTAACGCCCCGAAGATTTTCGACTTTCGAAAATTCGACATCGACACTCACTTTATCGACTGTCGAGAAATCGAAGGCCAAAAACCGGAATGTTATGGGTTTTAGAAAAGAATTTAGGAAAAGAAAAAGAAGAAAGAAGAGAGAAAATAGAGGGAAAAGATAGAGAAGAAAACAGAAAATAGGGAGAAGAGAAAATAGAAAAGAGAACAGAAAATTTTAAAATAGAAGAAAAAGAGAATAGAACGGAACAGAACAGAAAACAACAGAACAACAACAGAATCTCACAATTCGCAGCGGAACAACATATAATAAATAAATGAATAATCTTTAAACAAAGAACTATATCAGTTATTACATTACATTTCATTTTATTACATCATATCATCAGAGTGTACAACAATATAAAACATCAAACAGTGCAGCGGAAAAAGAAATACTATATAAACTAGTAATACGCCATGCCATCCAGCTTGCCTCCAGCAACTCCAGAATATCCAGAATATCCTGATATACCTTAACTCTTGACTGCCCGTGTGAAAATTTGTGGGCACCCAGAGTTTAGGAAGGAAAACAATAAACTCCGAGTCAGTCATGTGACTGGTGTGAGAACTCAAAACAGTTTACTTAACTTTAAAATCAAAATAGAGGAATATTTTTAAATTCAATTCGCAATGCTTTTAAAAATGAGACTACCATAAGGCCTCCCGCACACACACACATGCAAACGCAGAATCGGAGGAGATTTCTCCTTATGATAGTCAAAGATGCTTGATACGCATTTAAAAGACATTTGATATTATTATTAGTGTATAGTGTAGAAAAATTCATTTCGAAAGTAGAATATAAATCTTAGCCAACATACGACCATTATCGTATGCCTACTATAGCTAACTATGTTCAATAGCAGGTTACCGCCACATTCCATAGCAGGTTATACAACTAAAACCGTACAAGTCTCGTATTGTTTCTTTGGATTTCCAACGAATGATCAGGCCAAGGAACTTCCCATTGCCACAAGAGAATGCCTCTGGATGGACATCCCCGTGAACCAAACCGGATCTCTACCAACACAAGGCCGGGTTACCCCTAACTGAGTAACAACTGACCGAATATGCCATCCCCCGGTCCTTTGGGACCTTTATCACCGAGCGCTCGTAATCAATTCACACAATCATAACAAAGTGTTTTCAACATGAGTAAGTATCTGGGCTCCATACCATGATACCACCCTTTTCCAGAAGGAAATGGACACATCCTAAAGGGTCCTACCCCTCATTACCTTGCTGCTTCTTTCCTGTTTTGACCATTCACGGGATGTGAGGCTCGACGAAGTCACGTCCACAAAAACATACTTTATACAAAAGCCATGCTTTGGGTCAACAAATGATCAACACAATGATCACAAGGATAGACGATCAAATAAACGATCCTATCACAAATAATCAACACAATGATCATTTCAGCATCACTCAGCATGTCACATTACCAAATTGGGAATATATCGCTGATAACATTCAACTATATAACCTCCGAGCTCATACGTCTCAGAGAAGGGTGTTAAGCTAAAAGAATAAATTCTCCGCCACCAACAGAAATATATTTGAAAGAAATCGGCTTTATATCTCAACTTGTAATGTCAGACATACAATCCATACAAGTCTGTTCCGGGCTCGAACAAAACCGAAGGCACTTCTTACGAAGCCCTTGCAATACGGGTATTCACAATCCCGATCGAATTTCCCATCACTTAAGGAATCTCTATACCAGGAGCTACCCAGTGCAGAGACAATCGATAGGTCATCCTATCGCTTTCGCAAATACTCGGTCTTCAACACCGATCTTCAAATGCAATTCATAACGACGTATCACATATTCGGAATGGGTTATACGACCCCATGGTCCTTTCCCGGTTAACCCGAATAGTGAGCGCTTATTCAAAAATAAGTGTAGCATTCACATTCAAACAAATCACAACAATTACCCATTCAAAGGGAAATATTGATAGTCGGTTATTGAACTATCAATGGATATGCACACATCACCAGTTTCCAAATAATTTTCCAAATTATTTATTTTCCAAAATATCTTCACTAGATATATAATTTCATACTTCAAAAATAAATCAATATTTATTTTTAAACCAATTCCACCTTCTTTTATAAATTCACTGGTGAATTTACATTCCAAAGTATTAATGAATATACGACTTCAATTCGATTTATAATATTCATTTTCAATTTATCTTCAAAAAGATAAATTCTCTAATATTCACTTTATATTGGAAAAACATTTCCATACTTATTTATTCATAAGTAATTCACAATTTTTATTTATTTTCAACACTTGGAAAATATTCAATATACTTAAATCGAGATTAAGTATATATTTCATTCTTTTAAGGAAATCATTCACTTAAACATATTTATTTGGGTCAAAACGAATGTTGCGTAAAACATCGTTACAACGTCCCAAAATCACTAGTATAGGGATTCGAATTTAAAATAGATATATAAATCCCAATACTATACAAAACATTTCCTTTCGGAAATCATTTACTATAACAACAGTGTTATAGTCCACCATTTCCTTTTATTTCTCGAAAACGTCTATTTCAACAATAAATGTTGAAATCTATGGTTTCGAATCTCAACACATTTTAAAACATCGTTAGATCGTTTTAATTCTATTTAAACATCCAAATCCAAAACATTTTCTTTAACGTGTTATTCACTATTCAAAAATGTGAATAACTTCGTTAACGAATCTCATCCTTTTATTCATTTTAATTCAAAGGATTATTCACTATTCAAAAATGTGAATATAACTCCATTAAATAAGTTATGACAATTAACTTATCAAAATAAGTTGTTTGTGGATTTATAAAACAACGTTTATAAATTCCATTTCTATTTATTTATAAAAACTTCCTTTTTATAAATTCCTTTATTCACCTATTCCAGTTTATAACTAAATTATAAACTAAACGTTCATATTATAAGTTAATTACTTATAAAACGATTATTTTACAAAATCGTTCCTTTAGAGACTTTCCAATTTATAAATCTTATAACTTATAAGATCCATTTATCTAACCAATCTATTCTTCAAATAATTTCACCAAATTTATAAATCTTACTATTTATAAATTTTCTTTTATAACTTCACAGTTTATAATTCTATAAATTCCATTCATTTATGAATTTCATTTTCACTTCATTCAAACACTTATAAAAACTCGTTTTATAAGTCAATATTTCAATTTATAAATATCCGTTTATAAATCTCTTAATATAAATCAATTTATATTAATCTTTTAAACGTCTTTAATTTCCTTTATAGTTTCACCATTTTGATTTATAAAATAATCAAATTTTATAAATCCTATTTTTAAACTTTTATAATACATTCAAAAATCCAATTTAAACTATTTTATAAAATCATAAATCCCCTATTTCTCAAAAATCAACTTTTAACTATATTTCACAAAATCATAATTTTTTATAACTTTAAAAATTATAACGTTTATTTATTTAAAATGGATCAATTCCAAAAATTATTTTATAAAACGTATACTTTCTAAAATCACTTTTAAAAATCATTTTAAAATCCCAAAATTTGGGTCCAATGATGCTACACATCAAATAGTCAATCACGACAACAACGATATCATATATCAATATGATAATCAATCAAATGTCAAAATATCTGAAATTAAATAAATACTGTTGAGGAATCCAGTTGGATCCCTCCAACCTGTTTCCTGCATCCAAAAACATTAGCACAATACCAATTTCGCTCCAATACGAAATTATCGCGGTATATGTTCTTATTAAATATTATCCGCTTAATAACGGCGTAATAGGGTCTCATCCGCTAAAAAATACGGGAAATCAATCAACTGCAATATATACATATGCCAATATATATATATTGATATTATTTATAATACCAATTTCACTGTTTATGAAATATTCGCGGTATATGTTTTTAATAAATAACATCCGCTTACTAACGGCGTATAATGTCTATTTTAACAATCAATAGATATGAATCAACATTCAAACATGCATTCAAATATTTTAAATCTAACTATTTCAAATAAAATCGAAACTGATTCGATTGAGTGAGAAGTTCTCACCTTGGTTTTAATTTCCGTTTAAGCTTTTATTTCGAATAAAATTAAACGGACGTTTAATTTTACCCCAAAATTCTCACTAACTCCAAACGACTCCAAACCAACTCCATCGCGTAGTGCTCGTCCATACGATTCCAACGCAACTGAGTTTGCATTTTTTCGACCTCGTATGAAAAAGTTATCAATTTATGAAGTTACACGAGTTTTAAACTAAAATTACAACATTAATTTAATTAATTTTAAACCTAAGTGATCCTGGCCGTGCATAGCAGATCCAACGCACCTCCAACCTCCTTCCCAAACTCGCGCAAGTTTCTCCAGGTAACTCACGTTTAGCCGAACCCATAATGATAATTAGGGTTAAATTTACAAGCCTCCTCGCTCGATGATTCTTCGATCAGGCAACACCATCACGCTCGCGCCCCCCGGCACCACCCACGCCCAGAGACTGGCCACGCGCGCACCCCCCCAGCGCCTCGAAATGCGTGCGCAGCATCAGGGAACGCGGCCTCATTCTGCCTCCAAACGGCGACGATAGCACGAATCCACCGTTGGATCTGTAGTTCATACTGTGCTCTACAACTTTCGTGTTGGAACTTTTGCGAATCGATGTATGGATTTGGAGTTTTGAGAGGAAGATGGAAGATCATTTCTGGCCGTGGGTTTCACTTCTGGCGGCTAGGGTTTTGATTCATATTTTTTTTTTTAATTTAGAGAGAGGTAGGGGCTATTTATAGAAGAAAAATCGAACACTATTCATCCGGAAATTCCGAACTCCGATTTAGGCGCCGAAACTGACGTACCTAGGGTTTATCCCGCGTTCTGGACACAATGGAACAGGTTTCGGAAGCTAATTCGGAAGTATGTGCGAGTTATGGCTATAAACGCTCAATTTAAATTAAACCGATTTAAATCGATTTCTAGGCGTTTTAATTTGTACCGGACAAACGGTAAATCCAATTGACTTGAAATTTGAAACCATACAATAATATCACATTACGGATCCGATGAAACTGGTTTCGTCGAAATCCGAGACTTTTTGAAAAATGGCTATTTTCACTCGTCAAATTTAAATTAAAAATAAATCGATGCGTTTCGAGCTGCCACGATCAAACGATAGCTCCGATTGACACGAAATTTGAAATCCGGTAATAACTAACTATTACGGATCCAATGGAACTGGTTTCGTTCAATTTTGAGACTGTTCAAAAATTGGCTATTTTTACTAGTCGAATTAAATATTAAAATATTCAATTTTCACAAATTAACTTTTAATTCGATTTTAAAAGTTCTAAAATATCGTTCTAACTTCCATATGATAAAATAAAATTTTACAAATCATTTTCAATCATATTTAACTCAATTTCCAATTATTTCCATAATTTAACGTATTAAATTATCGATTTAATTATCCAATTAAATCCAAAAATTCAAATAAAAATTTATTTGACTTAAAAATTCACTTATTAATATTTAAAATTAATTAAATATTCAAATTTTAATTATCAAAAATTCTGGGTCGTTACAGTAAGTATCTGGGCTCCATACCATGATACCGCCCTTTTCTAGAAGGAAATGCACATATCCTAATGGGCGCTACCCCTCATAACCTTCCTGCATCCTTCCTGTTTTGACCATTCCCGAGGTGTGAGGCTCGATGAAGTCACGTCCACAAAAACATACTTTATACAAAAGCCATGCTTTGGGTCAACAAATGATCATAGAAATGATCACCAAGATAGACGATCAAATAAATGATCCTATCACAAATGATCAACACAATGATCATTTCACAGCAACACTCAGCATGTCACATTACCAAATTGGGAATATATCGCTGATAACCTTCAACTACATAACCTCTGAGCTCGTACGTCTCAGAGAAGGGTGTTAAGCTAAGAGAATAAATTCTCCGCCACCAACAGAAATATATTTGAAAGAAATCGGCTTTATATCTCAATTTGTAATGTCAGACATACAATCCATACAAGTCTATTCCCGGCTCGAACAGAACCGAAGGCACTTACAAAGAAGTCCTTGCAATCCGGATATCCACAATCCTGATCGGATTTCCCATCACATATGGAGAACTCAATACGGGAGCAACTCGGTGCAGAGTCAATCGACAGGTCATCCTATCGCTCTCGCAAATACCGGGTCTTCAACACCGATCTTCAATGCTATCCATTACGTCGTATCACTATTCGGAATGGGTAATCCGAATAACGAGCGCAATAATTTAAAAATAAGTGTAGCATTCAAATTCAACAAATCACAACAAATACCCATTCAAAGGTATATATATTGATAGTCGGTTATTGAACTATCAATGGATATGCACAACATCACCAGATTCCAAATAATTTTCCAAATTATTTATTTCCCAAAAATATCTTTACTAGATATATAGTTTTCACACCTCAAAAATAAATCAATATTTATTTTAAACTAATTCCCCTTTTCATTTATATATTCCATAATGAATTTATATTTCACAATATCTATGAATATTCGATTTCAATTATTCATTTCAATTTATCTTCAAAAAGATAAATTCTCAAAATATTCACTTTATATTGGAAAACATTTCCATACTTACTTATTAAGTAATTCACAAATCTTTTATTTTCAACCTTGGGAAAATATTCAATATACTTAAATCGAGATTAAGTATATATTTCATTCTTTAAGGAAATCATGCTCTTAAACATATTTATTTGGGCCAAAACGAATGTTACGTAAAACATCGTTACGACAACCCAAAATCACTAGTATAGGGATTCGAAATTAAAATAGATATATAAATCCCAATACTATACAAAACATTTCCTTTCGGAAATCATTTACTATAACAACAGTGTTATAGTCCACTATTTCCTTCTATTTCTCGAAAACGTCTATTTCAACAATGAATGTTGAAATCTATGGTTTCGAATCTTATTGCTTTTAAAACAATCGTTAGATCGTTTTTAATTCTATTTAAAACATCACATTCAAAACAATTTCTTTAACATATTATTCACTATTCAAAACGTGAATATACTTTGTTAACAAATTTCATCCTTTTATTCATTTTATTTCAAAGGATTATTCACAGTCAAAACGTGAATATAACTCCATTAATAGGTTTCAACAATTTACTTATCAAAATAAGTCATTTGCGAATTTATAAAACAACGTTTATAAATTCTATTTCTATTTGTTTTATAACTACTTCCTTTTTATACATCTCGTCGATTTATAACTCAATTATAAACCAAAAGTTCACATTATAAGTTAAATGCTTATAAAACGATTATTTTACAAAATCGTTCTTTTAAACTTCATAATTATAAATCTTATAACTTATAAGATTCAATTATTTATCCAAATATATTCTTTAATAACTTCACAAAATTTATAAATCTTACTATTTATAAATTTCATTTATAACTTCACCATTTATAATTTTATAAATTCCATTCACTTATGCAATCCATTTTCACTTCATTCAAACACTTATAAAAACTCGTTTTATAATTCAAATGTTTTAATTTATAAATATCAATTTATAAATCTTTTATATAAATCAATTTATACTATTATTTTAAAACATCTTTAATCTCCTTTATAATTTCACCATTCTCTTGATTTATAAAATAATCAAATTTTATAAATCCTATTTTTAAACTTTTTATAATAAATTCAAAAATCCAATTTAATTATCTTATAAAAACATTAACCCATATTTCTCAAAAATCAATCTTTAACCGTATTTCTCAAAATCATAATTTTTATAACTTTAAAAAATTATAACGTTTACTTATTTAAAATGGATCAATTCCAAAAATATTTTATATACGTATACTTTCAAAAATCACTTTAAAATCATTTTAAAATCCCAAAATTTGGTTCAATGATGCTACACACCAAATAGTCAATCACGACAACAACGACATCATATATCGATATGATAATCCATCAAATATCAAAATATCTGAAATCAATTAAATACTGTTGAGGAATCCAGTTGGATCCCTCCAACCTGTTTTCCTGCATCCACAAACATTAGCACAATACCAATTTCGTTCCAGTACGAAATTATCGCGGTATATGGGATTTAAAATATTATCCGCTTAATAGACGGCGCAATAGGGTCTCATCCGCTATGCAAATGCGGGAAATCAATAACTCCAATATATACATATGCCAATATATATATATTGCTATTATATATAATACCAATTTTACTGTTTATGAATATTCGCGGTATATGTTTTTAATAAATAACCTCCGCTTACTAACGGCGCATAATGTCTATTTTAACAATCAATAGACAACAATCATCATTCAAACATGCATTCAAATATTTTAAATATAACTATTTAAAATAAAATCGAAACCAATTCGATTGAGTGAAGTTCTCACCTTGATTTCAATTTCGTTTTAGCGTTTTATTTCGAATAAAATTAAACGGACGTTTAATTTTACCCAAAATTTTCGCTAACTCCAAACGACTCCAATCCACTTCCATCGCATAGTGCTCGTCCATACGATTCCAACGCAACTGGTTTCGCGCGTTTTCAACCTCGTATGAAAAAGTTATGCATTTATGAAGTTTACATGATTTTATATTTATATAATTTACAACAATTATTTTCTTATTATAACCTAATAGAAGAATCAAGACCGTTGATTTCCATGCTTGCATCAGGGCCACACTTCCCTTCTTCTCGCGCACGTATTATCCAGGTCGTTCACGTTTAAAACCGAACCCAATCATCACAACTAGGGTTAGTAAACGCCGCCACCACGATCGACGAGATGTTGATCACAGACCGCCATTGCGAAGCTCATGCTCGCATTCACCATCGCCTGCGACATGGACGAGCTCGGCCACCTCTCCAGGTCAGAAAACGAGGAGGAACGTACGCCACTTGAAGCCAATTCGTCGACGATCTGCTCACCTAAATTTGATCATAGCCGTTGAGATTAATGATCTCGACGTGCTCTTCATTTTTGCAGTTGAGAATTTCTTGAAATAATGCTTAGATTTGAAGATAATGGAGGAGAATCGAAATGAAATTCTGGCCTTTGAAGTTGAAGATGGCGGCCGGCCATTAAAATTTAGGGTTAGGGTTTTTGTGATAGTGAGGCTTCTATTTATAGAAAATTATCGAAAAACACTATTCATTCCAGGTTTTCTAAACTCCGATTTACGCGCAGTGACCAACGTTTCTAGTGTTTACCCCGCGTTCCGGACACAATGGAATAGGTTTCGAAAGCTAATTCGGTCATCTGTGCGAGTTATGGCAATAAACGTTCGATTTGAATTAAACCGATTTAAACGATTTTCAAGGCGTTTTAATTTGTACCGGACAAACGGTAAATCCAATTGACACGAAATTTGAAACCTTACAATAATATCACATTACGGATCCGATGAAACTGGTTTCGTCGAAATCCGAGACTTTTTGAAAAATGGCTATTTTAACTCGCCAAATTAATATTAAAACAATTTCGATGCGTTTCGAGCTGCCACGATCAAACGATAACTCCGATTGCTACGAAAATTGAAATCCGGTAATAACTAACTATTACGGATCCAATGGAACTGGTTTCGTCCAATTCTGAGACTGTTCAAAAATTGGCTATTTTCACTAGTCGATTTAATATTAAAATATTCAATTTTCACAAATTAACTTTTAATTCGATTTTAAAAGTTCTAAAATATCGTTCCAACTCCAACATGATAAAATAAAATTTTACAAATCATTTTCAATCATATTTAACTCAATTTTCAATTATTTCCATAATTTAACATATTAAATTATCGATTTAATTATTCAATTAAATCCAATTATTCGAAATAAAATTTATTCGACTTATAAATTCGCTTATTAATATTTAAAATTAATTAAATATTCAAATTTTAATTATCAAAAATCCTGGGTCGTTACAGTTATTATTATTCCACCACATTCACATTGTTCTGTTCCATTATTAATATTCTTTGGTATGTGTAACTCTGATATGTATTGTGTAAGTATAATTAAATATTTGTAAACAGCTTCATGAACTGTTTATTTTACTATTATATTTTATCGTTATGATGCAAGATTCTAATTTGGTTTTTCTTTCTCTGCTTTTTCTTATACCCTATAACAATCCTCCATTCTATATGTTTTAAATCCGAGGTGTGTGGTTTATCGTCGATTTAAAGCGTACGAAAAGGTGGAACGTTACACAGGTCATGTAAGTTTCTTTTTATTTCATTACATTTATTCATTTCTCAATTTCATTTATTTATTTAGTGCTTACCATTCTATTATATTTAATTGTAGTAACATTTCAATTACAACTTATGTTTATAACTCTATAACATCAATTCTTATAAATAAAAGCAATTTATTGAACTCTTTCATTACACACTTTTACTTGTACAATTTCCATTACATTTTATTATTGAACATTTCAACTTTTAATGTTTGGTAAGTTATATATATGCCTTTTAAGAATGTAAAGTTATACAAGTTTCTCATTTCTTTTAGTTAATTAAATGTTCAATAATAATCCTTTGTATTATATGTTACAAATTTTAAATTTTCTTTTTATTTAATTTATAACTTAGCATTAAATCTCTTATTTCCTTTAGAGATTTCAATTATTAATCACCTATGTTCCAATTCACTACAATAATTGAAACTGTCAATTAATGGAACTTAAAAACTAAATACAGGGTTAAATCTCAAATCATTTTAAAATAATAGATAAACGTATTTATATATCTAATTATATTTAAAACAATTTAAAAATTATATTTGTTTAATAAAATAAATCTACAGTAAACTACTACAGTGGCTTTCCCACTTCGAAACTCGAAAATGAATGTCGATGATGCGTGCACTCATCACCGAAATTATTTTCCAACGACAGAGAGGGGAGTACAGAATTTATTTCTTTCAAAATTTCTTTAAAGCAATTCTTTCAAATCAAATTGAAATATTTATATTAGAAAATACTTCTAAATGATATCATTATTATATTCAAAAATCATTCAAAAGAAAGTTTCAAAACCCCGGGACTTAAGTTCTAAAATTTCCAATTTGATTTCTTTTTTTCAATCTTATTTCAACTAATGTTTATATTTTCACTACCTAACAACCCATATATTTGAACCAAATATAATCTTTATAAAATTTGTTTTATATATAGAAAATATAATAGGAAAAATTATTTCATTCACCTATATTAAAAACAAATATTATGCCGGTCTGTCCTATTAACTGTTTAGAAATCCCTATTGATGTCATAGCGTCCCATGCACCAATCAGAATTTTTAAATACAAAACGGAACTGATTAACACAATATTAAAACCTTTTTATAACACTAAAAAATATGCTCTCTCATATATACACTCAATGACTCATCATAGGGTATTACTACCCTATTAATAAACAGTCAGACCGCACAAAGCTAATATTTATCGCTAAACCAAAGCTCTGATTGTAACGACCCAGAATTTTGAACAATTTAATTTGAAAATATTTAATTAATTTTAAATATTTGAATGATGGTTTGACTTGAATTTCAAATTTTCAGAATGAATTTGGCGATTAAATTATAGAATTTAATCTATTGAAAGTTGAATAATAAGTTGAATCTTCAATTTTAAGCCAATTAAAAATATTTCAAAGGCTTGTAAAATTCATATTGATAATACTGAAGATAATAGAAGCTTCAGGATTGAATTTGGAAGTGAATTGTTCAGTTTTGAAATTAAATCGTTTAAGTCGATATTTAAAAATAGCCGTCCGAGGCATAGTCTCGGAATTCGATGAAACCAGTTCCATTGCGTCCGTAATATTGAATTATTCTCGGATTTCGAATTTCGCATTTTTCTGAGTTGATATGTGAGCACACGGTGAGTAAACGCATTGAAATTTCAACGAATTCAATTTAAATTTAAATTTAAATTTAGTCAAACACAACACGTTGCCTCCTTCAATCACGCAGAGAATCACAGAACAAAAATCGTGTAAACCATGCTTCATTCAATTTTAAATATCTCGTTTAAATCTATGGCCGACACTCCTATTTACAGAAGCAAGCATCACAAACGAAAAAAAAAAAGGCCGCGTGAACAATTCTTCCTTCCCAAAATCGAATTCACTCTTCTGTCGTTCTCCTTCAGCCAAGAATAAATGGCCGAAGCCAGAAATCAAAATCGAAGTATAAAAAAAAAACAATGGCCGCGCGCTCGAACGAGAATTGGGGTGCCGCGCGATTCGAGGAGGATGGCGCACGCACGCGTGCTCACGCGTGGGAGGAGGCGGCGCTGTCGCGAGCAAGGCGGTGGCGCGCGTGTGGATCCTCGAGCCTCTGGAGGTACGGCTGCGACTTGGAAGGGACGCGAGGCTTAGGCAGGCGATGGTAGGAGGCGACGAGGCAAGGGCTCGTGTACGGGGGCGCACGTATGTGATGGGAAGATGGAGGTAGCGGCGTTTGGATTGCAGTCGCGACGGCAACATCGAGGCGGGGTCTTGGAGGCGATGGTCATAGGCTCGAGTTCGAGCAGGTGATTTCACAGTGAGGTATAAGTTTGTTTTTTTTCTTATTTTTGAAATTTGTTTTACAGTATTTATAAATAAATAAAAAATTATATATATATATATATATATATATATGTAAAGTTTTAAAGTTATAAACAGAAAATAAAATATGTATGTAAACATTTTACTGTAAAGAAAATATGTTTAAAATTTAATTATTTGTTTAAAACCAAATTATTAGTTAAATATAGATTTAGTTTCAAATGAAAAATATTTTTGTAAAAGAAATTTTGTTAGAGAATTAATTGGATGAAACGATTCATTTTTGAAATATACAAATTATTTTAGTTAAGTGAATGTTAAAAAAAAAAATTAAACATAAAAGTAGAATTTATAAAGCTAAAAGTGAAAATTGTTAGTTAACTAAATTTATTTAAATAAGAAATTAAATTTTTCGTCTAGTTCAAATATTTATAAATCGTATAATGTTTATATACAGTAAATGAAAGTATCAAAGAAAATTTGGATTGAATAGAGATTAAGAAAGGAAATTAGTTTAAAATTTAATTAAACGATAATTAATTATTCGATTTGGTCGAATATTAATAAATTTATATAATTGCTTATTCAAGGTCAAAATTGTGAAGGAAACAAGCTGAAATGGAATAATAATGGATTGCAAAATAAAAAGCAAAGGTGAGAACTTCTCACTCAAATTATAGTTGGATTTGCAGTTATTGATTGATTGCTATTTGGATGTGATATAGTATATATATTAGTATATATAGCAATATATATATATATATATATATATATATTGGAATATGTATATATTGGAGTTGTTGATTTCCCGCATTGTATAGCGGATGAGACCCTATTGCGCCGCCTATTAAGCGGATAATATTTTATAAATCCCATATACCGCGATATTCCACCTCGAAATGGAATGGGTATTGTGCAAATGTCTCTGGATGCAGGGAAACAGGTTGGAGGGATCCAACTGGATCCCTCAACTGTAATTATTTATTTACATATATTGTGATATTTGATTGATTATCATATTGATATATGATGTTTGGAAGTCGTCATTGACTATTTGATTTGTTGCATCATTGGATCCAATTTTGAAGTTTAAAAATAACGATTTTGACTTTAAGGGATTCCTAAAGTGATTTTTGGAAGTATACGTTTATAAAAATATTTTTGGAATTAATTCATCTTAAGTAAATAAACGTTATAATTTTAATGTTATAAAAATTATGATTTTTGAGAAATACAGTTAAAAGTTGATTTTTGAAAATATGGGATTGATGATTTTATAAAATAGTTAAAATTGGGATTTCTGAATTTATTATAAAAAGTTTAAAAATAGGATTTATGAAATTTGATTATTTTATAAGTCAAAATGATGAAATTATAAAGGAGTTTAAAGACGTTTTGAAAGAATAATATAAATTGATCCATATAAAAGATTTATAAATTGATATTTATAAATTAAAAATATTGGAGTTGTAAAACGAGGTTTTATAAGTGTTAGAATGAATTGTGAATGAATTTCATAAATGAATGAAATCTATAGGATTATAACGGTGAAGTTATAAATGGAATTTTATAAATAAAATTTATAAAGTTATTTAGGGAATAGATTTGGATAAATAAATGAATCTTATAAGTTATAAGATTTATAATTGTGAAGTTAAAAGCACAATTTTGTAAACAAATAAATTATAAGCATTTAACTTATAATATGGACTTTCGGTATATAATTGAGTTATAAATCGAATAGATTAATAAAGGAAATTTGTAAGAGGAAATAGTTATAAAATAAATAGAAATGGAATTTATAAACATTGTTTTATAAATTCGCAACGACTTATTTTGATAAGTAAATTGCTATAGCATATTAAAGGAGTTATATTCACGTTTTAGACAGTGAATAAATCCTTTAAAATAAAATGAATAGAAATGATGAAATTGGTTAACAAGTATATTCACATTTTTGAATAGTGAATAATATGTTAAAGAAATGGTTTTGAATGTGATGTTTTAAATAGAATTAGAACGATCTAACGATGTTTTAAATGTATTAAGATTCGAAACCATAGATTTTAACATTCATTGTTGAAATAGACATTTTCGAGAAATAGATGGAAATGGTGGACTATAACACTGTTGTTATAGTAAATGATTTCCGGAAGGAAATGTTTTGTATAGTATTGGGATTTATATATCTATTTTAATTTCAAATCCCTATACTTGTGATTTTGGGTTGTCGTAACGATGTTTTACGCAACATTCGTTTTGGCCCAAATAAATATGTTTAAGAGAATGATTTCCTTAAAGAATGAAATATATACTTAATTTAGATTATAGTATATTGAATATTTTCCAAGTGTAGAAAATAAAAAGACTTGTGAATTACTTATAAATAAATAAGTATGGAAATGTTTTCCAATATTAAGTGAATATTAAGAATTTATCTTTTTGAAGATAAATTGAAAATGAATAATTGAAATCGCATATTCATAAATATTTTGGGAATATAAATTCACTATGGAATTTATAAAAGAAAGGGGAATTTGTTTAAAAATAAAAAGTTGATTTATTTTTGAAGTATTGAAATTATATATCATGTAAAGATATTTTTGGAAAATAAATAATTTGGAAAATTATTTGGAATCTGGTGATGTTGTGCATATCCATTGATAGTTCAATAACCGACTATCAATATTTACCTTTGAATAGGTATTTGTTGTGATTGCTTGAATTGGAATGCCACACTTATTTTTAAATTATTGCGCTCGTTATTTGGATTACCCATTCCAAATAGTGATACGACATAATGGATAGCATTGATGACCGGTGTTGAAGACCGGATATTTTTGAAAACGGAAGGATTACCGTCGAATGTTTCTTGTGACGCCCCACCTCTATACCCACACTAGCCAAGAACACTACGGTGTAGTGCTGTCAACTAGCATGGAAAATAAGGTTGTTGAGGAGCTACCATCCATGTAATTGCTTATCACACGGTGGCTATAAATAATCTTCGAAAACAAACATAGAAATAATCATAACACAAATCAGTCACAGATATCCATATCACAAAGGCGGAAGAAGATATGAATATATAACTAACACATGAAAGTGTACATCAGAGTAGTGGTCAGTAAGATCCACGATAATACAAAAGAATAGCAACACGTGTTATACAAAAGAATACAACTGAGTCTATATCTCAGGTGTATACAACAAAAACTGCTAAACTAAACAGTTAGCCAAAAGTCAGAGTGATGAATCCCTGGGAAGAAGTCAAGCAGAAGCATCTGCAACATCTCGGTCTGACCCGAGTATTATTTAAGAAAATAATAAACGGGTCTGTCTAGCTATAAATATCAGATGACATGATATAACATAAAAGATATGGTATAAACATAAAATATCCATAATGACATACCACTATAAGTATGTAAATAATGATCAATAGAAGATCAATCAATAAGAGATAATCAATATCACAAGAATCTTCTCAAAGATTCGGAAAGGGCATCATACCCCAAACTTGTACTCATAACAAGTCAATGACATAAATTCTAGAAATCAATGCAAGAAGTCCAGAAATCATAGAAAAGAGAAAGAGGCTTATCACATGACGGTCCGAAGACCAAGGGGAGCTACCCCACATGTGTGAATGGAATCACACAGATTAAGGTCCAGACTAACCAAAAAGCAAAAAGGTATGTGTGAGTGGAATCACACAAGTGGTGTCTAGTCTAACCTCGCAACAAGAAACATCGCACAGTTGCTAGTCTAAATCATCAGAATGATCGTCATGATCAACGAGAAGTGTCAATTACACTAAGCTAGTAAATATAGAAGTTTAGCTTCATGTTTCATAACCACTTGCTTAACTTAAATATTTACGAACAAACTGCAAATCTTCACTAATAAAATTGTCACAAGAGGTTCAATCGAACAAGTCCAAGAATTAACCGACGAAGTGAACGCAAGCGTTTCATACCACTTGTTTTACTAAGTCATTTAATTAGATTTCTCATCCGAGTGAGGTAAAGGTTTGTATATACCAATAGATTGGAAAATGGTTTAAGAAAAGAGCTTTGTTATTAAAAATAGAGTTGAAATTGTTTGTTAAAAGAGTTTTGATATTTACTACTAGTATTGAAACCTTTATATTATAAAGTGACAAAACACAAAAGCAATTGTAGAAACAATCAGCCACAAAGATCGCATACGGAGATGTGAATAAAATCCAAGGAAATCAGCTTAATGTTTTTCAGATAAGATCCCCTACGGAGGGGGGGTCCAAGGGGGTGGCAACCCCCCAAGGTGGGGGTGCGGGGGCAACGCCACCGCTTACGGGGTTCGACCTGCCCGGTCAGGTCGCGGGGATCCAGGGGGCAGCACCCCCGGCGGGGTGCGGGGCAGCGCCCCGTCCAAAACGGTACGACCTAGTGAAGACAAAACGAGGTCTAACGACCTAAGAGGAATAGGGTCGAGCGACCTAATGGTTGCGACCTGGGGGTCTAAGGGGTCAAACGACCTAGTGGTGTTCACGAGTTAGCAGAAGCGAGAGACCTAAGAGAGACGAGCGCTTAAGGAACTCGCGACCTAACATTTGAATAGGTCAAGCGACCTAAGTGGTCAAGCGACCTAAGTTCTTACGACCTAACGACCTACGGTCTAAACAAGGTCACGCGACCTAAGGCCAGCAACGACCTAATGTGGGACGACCTAAGGTCCAGCGACCTATCGGTATGAGGACTAGCGACCTAATGGAAAACGGCTTAGGGTCTTACGACCTAACGACCTAAGTCAAGTACAAGGTCACGCGACCTAAAATGGTTAAGAGCCGTGCGTGTTAACGAGTTAACGACTTAAGGGGGTCAACGACCTAAGGGATATAGGTCACGCGACCTAACGGTTTACAAGGTCTTGCGACCTAAGGAGACAGGGTCTAGCGACCTACGACCTAGGTCAATACGACCTACGACCTAAGGTCCATACGACCTAACTCCGAAGACGTTAGAAATGGCCAGAACGACCTACGACCTAGGGTCCCCACGACCTACGACCTAAGCCCGAACGACCTAACACCGAACAAGCATTTAGATGGCCCAGCGACCTATGGTGCTAACTCGCGAGCGACCCAAGGGTTAGGTCGCGAGCGACCTAACTCCGAGCACCAAAAATGGCCAGAACGACCTAAGTGCAGAAAATTCACCAAAACGCTAAAAATTGGAGTTTTTCGCCAATCCAATCCAAATCAAATGCTAATATGCATGCAAAAGTGATAGGGAATCATTCCCAACAATCTAATATAGTTATAGGCTAGAATTGTGAGATAAAAATCTTACCTTTGCACTAAAATTTATGAAGATGAAATTGAAAGCAAGGAGAAGCAATCCAAAGCTTGAATCCAATATCGTCTACTTGAATTTGGAGTTGAATGTTGGATTTGCAATTGAATTTGTGCTTGGAGTTTTAATTTCCCATTCTCTTCACCATTAATGCCAAAGCTTGAGTTAGTTAAGAAATTTATGAAGAGCGAGGAGAAGGGGGTTGCAACTTGGGCTTAATAGGCTAAACTAGCCCAAAGTCCAAAGCGGGAAAAGTTAGTGAAATTCCACTAACTCCAAACCTATCAATGTTTATACTTAAAAAGGTTGTAAACGGCATTTCGAACTCAATGGAAGTGGTCACGATTCCTAATTTGACCGTTTACAAAAGGTAGCTTTTCGGACCAATATTCGATTAACGACAAAATATTTAAATAAAATATTTAAATATAAAATCGATAAATATGCGGGTTGTTACATTTCTGCACCGAATGGCCCCGGTATAGAAATTCCATATGTGATGGGAAATCCGGACGTGATTAGTGAATATCTGGGTTGCAAGGACTTATTTGTAAGTGCTTTCGGTTCTGTTCGATCTCGGAACAGACTTGTATGGATTGTATGTCTGACATTACAAGTTGAGATATAAAGCTGATTTCTTTCAAATATACTTCTGTTGGTGGCGGAGAATTTATTCTCTTAGCTTAACACCATTCTCTGAGACGTACGAGCTCAGAGGTTATATAGTTGAAGGTTATCAGCAATATATTCCCAATTTGGTAATGTGACATGCTGAGTGTTGCTGTGAAATGATCATTGTGTTGATCATTTGTGATAGGATCAATTGTTTGATTGTTTATCTTTGTGATCATTTCTATGATCATTTGTTGACCCAAAGCACAACTTTTGTATAAAGCGTGGCTTTGTGGACGTGACTTCGTCGAGCCACACACCCTGAAATGGTCAAAACAGGAAAGATGTGGCAAGGTTATGAGGGGTAGCTCCCTTTAGGGTATGTGCATTTCCTTTTGGAAAAGGGTGGTATCATGGTATGGAGCCCAGATACTTACTCATGTTGAAACACTTTATTTATGATTGTGTGATGTTGGTGACGAGCGCTCGGTTAAAGGTCCCAAAGGACCGGGGGATGGCATACTCGTGTCAGTAGTTACCCAGTTAGGGGTAACCCGGCCTTGTGTTGGCAGAGATCCGGTTTGGTTCTCGTGGACGTCCTTCAAGAGGCATTCTCAAGTGGCAATGGGAATTTCCTTGGCCTGACCATTTGTGGGAAATCCAAAGAAACAATACGATCTTGTACGGTTTTAGTTGTAGAACCTGCTTCCTCAGGATGTGGCTATAGTAGGCATAATATAATGGTATCTATGCTGGCTAAGATTTATATTCTACTTTCGAAATGTTTTCTACTCTATGCACTAATAATAATATCAAAAATGATTTGATTTTGCGTAGTTAGCATTTTTGACTAACATAAGAAGAAATCTCCTCCAAGTCTGCGTTTGCATTGTGTGTGTGGTGGGAGGTCTTATGGTAGTTACATTTTCAAAAACATTGCGAATCTATTTTAAAAAAAATTATCCTGTACTTTATTTTAAAGCAAAATAAACTGTTTGAGTTCTCACACCAGTCACATGACTGACTCGGAGTTTATTATTTTCCTTCCTAAACTCTGGGTGCTCACCAATTTCCACACGGGCAGTCAAGAGACAGGTTTATAAGGATATTCTGGAATTCAGGAGTTGCTTGAGGCAAGCTGGATGGAATGGCGTAGTGACTAGTATATAATATTTCTTTTTCCGCTGCATTGTTTTGTTGTTGTTTGTTGTTGTACACTCTGATGATGTGATGTAATGTATATAATGTAATAACTGATATAGTTTTTTGTTTAAAGATTATTCATTTATCTATTATATGTTGTTCCGCTGCGAATTGTGAGATTCTAATGTTGTTCTGCTCTTTTCTTCTGTTCCGTTCTATTTTCTATGTTCTTTTCTCTCTATTTTCTATCTTTTTCTCTCTTCTTCTACCTTTTTCTTTTTCTTAAAATCCTAACTATTCGGTTTCTCGGAAACGAAAAATCGCGTACGTTACATTTGGTATCAGAGCATATGGTTAAGCGACAACCATGGCTCTGTTGGGTGTTACTCATTAGAGATATGGTCAGCAGTATTCTAGAATGAGTTTGAGTGTAATAATAGATATGAGCGCGTATTTGTTAGTGAATATAAAATTGTTTTTGAATCGGGTAAATAAGATAATTTTGCCCAAAACTATTTTTTTTGTATAGAAAAGAAATGATTTTCTATGAATTATTATAGTATATGGTTGCATGATTGTTAGGAAGTAATAATATTAAATTATTATCATTAGTATATGGAATTAAATAAGAAATAAAATGTATAACCAAAGATTAAGGATAAATTCATTTAACAAATGAAATTTATAAATATAAAAAATATATATAAGGAAATGAATTCATATACAATTGGGATTTGTAAAATAAATTGTAAATAAATGAATTGGAATTGAATGATGAAATGAGATTTGATTTGATCAAATTGAATAAAAATCAAAACTTGAAGAAAATAAAATAAAATGGATTGAATTCAAGTAAACTAACTTGATAAATTATTAATTCATGGACTAATGAATTGGAATTTGAATTGGTTAAATTAAAGTTTAATCGTGAGCTAAATTTGAAGATAAATTTGAATTTGTATATAAATTCAAGTAAGTAAAAGAAATAAATTGAAATTCCCTTTGTTAGTAATTAAGTAAATTCGAGATGAATTGAATATGGAAATTGAAATTTAAAATGAATAAGTGAATGTACTAATTGAAAAGAATTAGTGAATAAAACTAATTTAAAGTAGTAATATGAATTAGCAAATGAAAGTTAATCGTTAGAATTCAATATTTAGAATTGTGAATTGAATTCAAATAGAATTGAAATTGTTAATTGAATTCAAATGAAATTGAAATGTAAAAATTGAATGAAAATGAATGTGTAACTTCAATAGTGAAGTAAAAAATGTAAAAGAAGCATATATTGGAAATTTTGTAATGGAATTGGCAAAATAGTTTGGATGTTGGAATTGGATATTATGGATAGCAGGATATACAGGTATTATAAAGGGATTGGATTTTGATTTTGAAGATAATTTAAATGGCTCGACAAAACGGTACGTATTTGAATTTCAGTATGAAATTTGGTGATTTTCTTCTCCAAGCACTTGGCTTTCTCTTTTCTTTTTGATTCTGAGGGGCCGTGGTGCCATTTTGTAGTCGTACCGAGCTAGCCGTGCAAAGGAGACGATGGCGAATTTTTTCGAAAATTTAGAGTGTTAGAAAATTTTTGAGAAATTTTGAAAGTTTAAAATTTGAATTTAAATTTGGATTGTTAGGAGAACAATGTTGGTTGAAACTTATAATTGAAGTTGGAAAGCTAGTTGAAATGATAATGAATCTCTAATAAAAAGATTTGTTTTAGAAAGTTGATAAAACTATTTGGATTGTGAAAAATAATAGACGAGTAAGGACCATTTTCTTCTTAACTTGTAATTTCGGGACCAAATTCTTTTAAGGGGAAAAGATTGTAACGATCCAGAATTTTGAACAATTTAATTTGAAAATATTTAATTAATTTTAAATATTTGAATGATGGTTTGACTTGAATTTCAAATTTTCAGAATGAATTTGGCGATTAAATTATAGAATTTAATCTATTGAAAGTTGAATAATAACTTGAATCTTCAATTTTAAGCCAATTAAAAATATTTCAAAGGCTTTTAAAATTCATATTGATAATACTGAAGATAATAGAAGCTTCAGGATTGAATTTGGAAGTGAATTGTTCAGTTTTGAAATTAAATCGTTTAAGTCGATATTTAAAAATAGCCGTCCGAGGCACAGTCTCGGAATTCGACGAAACCAGTTCCATTGGGTCCGTAATATTGAATTATTCTCGGATTTCGAATTTCGTATTTTTCTGAGTTGATATGTGAGCACACGGTGAGTAAACGCGTTGAAATTTTCAACGAATTCAATTTAAATTTAAATTTAAATTTAGTCAAACACAACACGTTGCCTCCTTCAATCACGCAGAGAATCACGGAACAAAAATCGTGTAAACCATGCTTCATTCAATTTTAAATATCTCGTTCAAATCTATGGCCGACACTCCTATTTACAGAAGCAAGCATCACAAACGAAAAAAAAGGCCGCGTGAACAATTCTTCCTTCCCAAAATCGAATTCACTCTTCTCTCGTTCTCCTTCAGCCAAGAATCAATGGCCGAAGCCAGAGATCAAAATCGAAGTATATAAAAAAAACAATGGCCGCGCGCTCGAACGAGAATTGGGGGTGCCGCGCGATTCGAGGAGGATGGCGCACGCGCGCGTGCTCGCGCGTGGGAGGAGGCGGCGCTGTCGCGAGCAAGGCGGTGGCGCGCGTGTGGATCCTCGAGCCTCTGTAGGTACGGCTGCGACTTGGAAGGGACGCGAGGCTCAGGCAGGCGATGGTAGGAGGCGACGAGGCAAGGGCTCGCGTACGGGGCCGCACGTATGTGATGGGAAGATGGAGGTAGCGGCGTTTGGATTGCAGTCGCGACGGCAACATCGAGGCGGGGTCTTGGAGGCGATGGTCATAGGCTCGAGTTCGAGATGATGATTTCACAGTGAGGTATAAGTTTGTTTTTTTTCTTATTTTTGAAATTTGTTTTACAGTATTTATAAAAAAAAAATTATATATATATATATATGTGTGTGTGTGTGTGTGTAAAGTTTTAAAGTTATAAACAGAAAATAAAATATGTATGTAAACATTTTACGGTAAAGAAAATATGTTTAAAATTTAATTATTTGTTTAAAACTAAATTATAAGTTAAATATAGATTTAGTTTCAAATGAAAAATATTTATGTAAAAGAAAATTTGTTAGAGAATTAATTGGATGAAATGATTTATTTTTGAAATATATAAATTATTTTAGTTAAGTGAATGTTAAAAAAAAAAATTTAAACATAAAAGTAGAATTTATAAAGCTTAAAGTGAAAATTATCAGTTAACTAAATTTATTTAAATAAGAAATTAAATTTTTCGTCTAGTTCAAATATTTATAAATCGTATAATGTTTATATACAGTAAATGAAAGTATCAAAGAAAATTTGGATTGAATAGAGATTAAGAAAGGAAATTAGTTTAAAATTTAATTAAACGATAATTAATTATTCGATTTGGTCGAATATTAATAAAATTATTTAATTGCTTATTCAAGGTCAAAATTGTGAAGGAAACAAGCTGAAATGGAATAATAATGGATTGCAAAATAAAAAGCAAAGGTGAGAACTTCTCACTCAAATTAAAGTTCGATTTGCAGTTATTGATTGATTGCTATTTGGATGTGATATAGTATATATATATATATATATATATTAGTATATATAGTAATATATATATATATATATATATATATATTGGCATGTGTATATATTGGAGTTGTTGATTTCCCGCATTGTATAGCGGATGAGACCCTATTGCGCCGCCTATTAAGCGGATAATATTTTATAAATCCCATATACCACGATATTCCACCTCGAAGTGGAATAGGTATTGTGCTAATGTCTGTGGATGCAGGGAAACAGGTTGGAGGGATCCAACTGGATCCCTCAACTGTAATTATTTATTTACATATATTGTGATATTTGATTGATTACCATATTGATATATGATGTTTGGAAGTCGTAATTGACTATTTGATGTGTTGCATCATCGTATCCAATTTTGAAGTTTAAAAATAACGATTTTGATTTTAAGGGATTCCTAAAGTGATTTTTGGAAGTATACGTTTATAAAAATATTTTTGGAATTAATTCATCTTAAGTAAATAAACATTATAATTTTAATGTTTTAAAAATTATGATTTTTGAGAAATGCAGTTAAAAGTTGATTTTTGAAAATACGGGATTGATGATTTTATAAAATAGTTAAAATTGGGATTTCTGAATTTATTATAAAAAGTTTAAAAATAGGATTTATGAAATTTGATTATTTTATAAATCAAAATGATGAAATTATAAAGGAGTTTAAAGACGTTTTAAAAGAATAATATAAATTGATCCATACAAAAGATTTATAAATTGATATTTATAAATTAGAAATATTGGAATTGTAAAACGAGGTTTTATAAGTGTTAGAATGAATTGTGAATGAATTTCATAAATGAATGAAATCTATAGGATTATAACGGTGAAGTTATAAATGGAATTTTATAAATAAAATTTATAAACTTATTTAGGGAATAGATTTGGATAAAAAAATGAATCTTATAAGTTATAAGATTTATAATTATGAAGTTAAAAGAACAATTTTGCAAACAAATAAATTATAAGCATTTAACTTATAATATGGACTTTCGGTATATAATTGAGTTATAAATCGAATAGATTAATAAAGGAAATTTGTAAGAGGAAATAGTTATAAAATAAATAGAAATGGAATTTATAAACATTGTTTTATAAATTCGCAACAACTATTTTGATAAGTAAATTGCTATAGAATATTAAAGGAGTTATATTCACGTTTTAGACAGTGAATAAATCCTTTAAAATAAAATGAATAGAAATGATGAAATTGTTTAACAAGTATATTCACGTTTTTGAACAGTGAATAATATATTAAAGAAATGGTTTTGAATGTGATGTTTTAAATAGAATTAAAACGATCTAACGATGTTTTAAATGTATTAAGATTCGAAACCATAGATTTTAACATTCATTGCTGAGATAGACGTTTTCGAGAAATAGAAGGAAATGGTGGACTATAACACTGTTGTTATAGTAAATGATTTCCGAAAGGAAATGTTTTGTATAGTATTGGGATTTATATATTTATTTTAATTTCGAATCCCTATACTAGTGATTTTGGGTTGTCGTAACAATGTTTTACGCAACATTCGTTTTGGCCCAAATAAATATGTTTAAGAGAATGATTTCCTTAAAGAATGAAATATATACTTAATTTCGATTAGAGTATATGAAATATTTTCCAAGTGTAGAAAATAAAAAGACTTGTGAATTACTTATAAATAAATAAGTATGGAAATGTTTTCCAATATTTAGTGAATATTAATAATTTATCTTTTTGAAGATAAATTGAAAATGAATAATTGAAATCGTATATTCATAAATATTTTGGGAATATAAATTCACTATGGAATTTATAAAAGAAAGGGGAATTTGTTTAAAAATAAACGTTGATTTATTTTTGAAGTATTGAAATTATATATCTTGTAAAGATATTTTTGGAAAATAAATAATTTGGAAAATTATTTGGAATCTGGTGATGTTGTGCATATCCATTGATAGTTCAATAACCGACTATCAATATTTACCTTTGAATAGGTATTTGTTGCGATTGCTTGAATTGGAATGCCACACTTATTTTTAAATTATTGCGCTCGTTATTCGGATTACCCATTCCGAATAGTGATACGACGTAATGGATAACATTGATGACCGGTGTTGAAGACCGAATATTTTTGAAAACGGAAAGATTATCGTCGAATGTTTCTGCACCGAATGGCCCTGGCATAGAAATTCCATATGTGATGGGAAATCCGAACGTGATTAGTGAATATCCGGGTTGCAAGGACTTATTTGTAAGTGCCTTCGGTTCTGTTCGATCCCGGAACAGACTTGTATGGATTGTATGTCTGACAATACAAGTTGAGATATAAAGCTGATTTCTTTCAAATATATTTCTGTTGGTGGCGGAGAATTTATTCTCTTAGCTTAACACCCTTCTCTGAGACGTACAAGCTCAGAGGTTATATAGTTGAAGGTTATCAGCAATATATTCCCAATTTGGTAATGTGACATGCTGAGTGTTGCTGTGAAATGATCATAGTGTTGATCATTTGTGATATGATCAATTGTTTGATCGTTTATCTTTGTGATCATTTCTATGATCATTTGTTGACCCAAAGCACAGCTTTTGTATAAAGCGTGGCTTTGTGGACGTGACTTCGTCGAGCCTCACACCCCGAAATGGTCAAAACAGGAAAGATGCGGCAAGGTTATGAGGGGTAGCTCCCTTTAGGATATGTGCATTTCCTTCTGGAAAAAGGTGGTATCATGGTATGGAGCCCAGATACTTACTCATGTTGAAACACTTTATTTATGATTGTGTGATGTTGGTGACGAGCGCTCGGTTAAACGTCCCAAAGGACCGGGGGATGGCATACTCGTGTCAGTAGTTACCCAGTAAGGGGTAACCCGGCCTTGTGTTGGCAGAGATCCAGTTTGGTTCTCGGGGACGTCCTTCCAGAGGCGTTCTCATGTGGCAATGGGAAGTTCCTTGGCCTGACCATTTGTTGGAAATTCAAAGAAACAGTGCGATCTTGTACGGTTTTAGTTGTAGAACCTGCTTCCTCAGGAGGTTGCTATAGTAGGCATAATATAATGGTACCTATACTGGCAAAGATTTATATTCTACTTTCGAAATGTCTTCTACTCTATGCACTAATAATAATATCAAAAATGATTTGATTTTGCGTAGTAAGCATTTTTGACTAACATAAGAAGAAATCTCCTCCAAGTCTGCGTTTGCATTGTGTGTGTGGTGGGAGGTCTTATGGTAGTTACATTTTCAAAAGCATTGCGAATCTATTTTTAAAAAAATTATCCTGTACTTTATTTTAAAGAAAAATAAACTGTTTGAGTTCTCACACCAGTCACATGACTGACTCGGAGTTTATTGTTTTCCTTCCTAAACTCTGGGTGCTCACCAATTTCCACACGGGCAGTCAAGAGACAGGTTTATAAGGATATTCTGGAATTCAGGAGTTGCTGGAGGCAAGCTGGATGGCATGGCGTAATGACTAGTATATAGTATTTCTTTTTCCGCTGCATTGTTTTGTTGTTGTTTGTTGTTGTACACTCTGATGATGTGATGTGATGTATAAAATGTAATAACTGATATAGTTTTTTGTTTAAAGATTATTCATTTATCTATTATATGTTGTTCCGCTGCGAATTGTGAGATTCTGATGTTGTTCTGCTGTTTTCTTCTGTTCCGTTCTATTTTCTATGTTCTTTTCTCTCTATTTTCTATCTTTTTCTCTCTTCTTCTACCTTTTTCTTTTTCTTAAAACACTAACTATTTGGTTTATCGGCAACGAAAAATCGCGTACGTTACAAATACCAAATGTAACGTCCCGCCTTTTGGTACGTTTTAAATTGACGATAAACCAACATGTCAGACTTAAACCATGCAGAAGTGCGGATTATTATGGGGTAAATAAGAAAAGTCAGGGAAAGAAAAACAAAATAGAATCTTGCAACGGAACGATAAAATGTAATAATCAAATTAACAGTTCATGAAGCTGTTTTACAAAACATTTGATTATACTTATACAATACATATCAGAGTTACACATACCAATAAATGACAATGCAGCGGATTACATGATGCAGTGAATAATATAATAGATAATAGTAATAATATCTTTGTTTTCGTCCTCCAAAATAAAGTCTTCGAATCCTGAAATGCTCAAGCTGACCCGAGCGAATTGAAAAGGCAAAACACTCGAATCAGAACTAAAATATCTTACATGAGTTAAATCAACAGAAATAAATATGAGTGCAGTAACTCAAGAGATGCTCGGGATTTACATCTCCTAAGGATCCGTTAAACTATTTACTATGTAGTAATATTTCGCAATTATAATAGTGTCTAATTATAAAATAAACTTACTTTTAAATAGCATTAAGGGGTTACCCATATAGCCCTTAACAAAAATAATGCCAATAGTCTATATAGTACCGTAATACCTCCTGATCGGGAGGCTACCAGAGGATACTCCATAGGTACGACACAAATAGAAACTTATAGTAAAGGCTCGGTACGGTAGGTGACACGACATAACTAGGCAATGCCAGGGTAGATATACCAATTGCTATCTGGACTGGTGGTTGGGCATAGCAGCTATTACTGCCCACCTCGAACCACGCCCCCAAAAAATAAAAATCAAATGTGGCCACCGAATCAATCCAAAAGTCAGAGTATAATATCGAAGGGGATGGGTCGGATAAGAGGTGCTACCTCCTTGGCCCAAGAATCGCTCCTGTTTTAGCCACCTTATGCCAACTCACGGGAGTCGGGTCCATAAGGAATATCAAGCAATCTTGATAGATAAACAAGGAATCATAAGGAAAATAGGATGAATCGGTACGAAGACTCGAATCAAATCCCAAAGCACGACTCCTAAGATGGACTTAGGAAAATGATCCTTGTTATAATATTCCATATTGTTCCGAAGTTTCGCTCTGATACCAAGCTGTGACGCCTCACCTCTATACCCACGCTAGCCAAGAACATTACTGTGAATGCTGTCAACTAGCACGGAGAATAAGGCTGTTGAGGAGCGACTATCTATGTAATTGCTTTGTGCGAGTACCGATATACCGGATAAAAATATAACTTTTCATCTCAAGAGGAAATCCGACATACCGACACAAACTCAAAGCTACTACACAGTGGCTATAAAGGTCTTCGGAAACAAATATAGGGATAAACATAACACAATTCAGTCACAGACAATTCATATCACAAAGGCGGAAATAGATATGAATATTACACATGAAAGTGTATATTAGAGTAGTGGTCTAAAAAGATCCACAATATCACAAAAGAATAGTTACATGAACTACACAAAAGAATAAGTATACATTATGGAGTCTACATCTCAAATGTATACAACAAAAACTACTAATCTAAGTAGTTAACCAAAAGTCAGAGAAATCAATCCCAAGAGAGAAGTGAAGCACCTGTAACATCTCGGTCTGACCCGAGTATTATTTAATAAGAAAATAATAAACGGATCAGTCTAACTATAGATATCAGATGAAACGATATAGAATCAGAGTTATGACTAAACACATAATAATCACAAGGCCAAGCTGTGATATATAAATAGTCGATAATCAACAAGAGATTAATCAATATCACAAAATCTGCACAAGAATCCATGAAGTGTCATACTCTTTATTTCGTTCATCAAACCACAAATATTGACGATAATATCAATGTCAATCGCAAAAGTCAATGACGCACAAATTCCAGAAGACTACACAAGAAATCCAGAAATCACTAAAGTCAATGACACACAAATTCCAGAAGACTACACAAGAAATCCAGAAATCACTAAAGTCAATGACACACAAATTCACCAATGCACAATATCGATAAGACTTATCAATGGAAATCACGAAAAATTAGTGAAACACAAATTCTAGAAATCTACATAAGAAATCCAGAAATCACAAAAGGGGAAGGCCTATCACAAACGGGAGCATAAAGCTTACCAACACGTGTATCACAAACGGAACGCAAATTCCATGGTCGCTAACCATCACAAATTGAGCCGAAGCTCCACAAACGGCCCGAAGACCATGGGTTGCTACCCCATCACAAATTGAGTCGAAACTCCACAAAACGGGGTTTAGTCTCCCTCGCAGACAAAGAGACATCGCACATTGCTAGTCTAAATCACAAAGATGATCATCATGATCAACGAGAAGTGTCAATTACACTAAGCTAGTAAATATATGAGTTTAGCATCATGTCTCATAACCACTTGCTTAACTTAAATATTTACGAACAAACTGTAAATTTCCACTAGGAAATTGTCAAAAGAGTTTCAATCGAACAAGTCCAAGAATTAACCAACAAAGTGAACGCAAGTGTTTCATACCACTTGTTTTACTAAGTCGTTTAGTTAGATTTCTCATACGAGTGAGGTAAAGGTTTATATATACTAATAGATTGGAAAACGGTTTTATAAACGAATTTGGTATCAAAATAGTATTGAAATCGTTTGAGGAAAGAGTTTTGATATTTACTACTAGTATAGAAAACCTTTATATTTTTAAAGTGACAAAGCACAAGGGGGATTGTAGAAACAATCAATCACCAAGATCACATTCGAAGATGTGAATAAAAATCCAACGAAATCGATAAAGGATCCATCGAAGTGGATATATCTAAAATTCCCAAAGAAAATAAGTCATCAAAGATGATAATAAATGATGACAATAAATAGGATCATCACGAACCGATTGAAATTGGAAATTCAATCCAAAAAGGCAAATTGGACTCAAACATCAGGTTCAGTCGACTGAACAGAGTTTTCAGTCGACTGACCATGTGCCTGGAAATTTTCCAGGTTCAGGAAACTTTCTGTTTCCAGTTTCAGTCGACTGTACAGAGTTTTTCAGTCGACTGAATCGTGCCTAGAAAATTTCTGTTTCCAGGTTCAGTCGACTGAACAGAGTTTTCAGTCGACTGAATCATGCCTGGGCTGTTTTTCAGCCTATTCAAATGAAGAGCAAATTCTTCCAAAATGCAACCGGACGAACATTGGCTCTAAGGGTTTATGCCAATCGGTAACCCGGCCCTATATGCTCTTCGGTGCATCACTAAAAGCATGATCAAACATCCATAGAAGGATTTTCACGCAAATTTGACTTAAAAACCCAAAAATTGGAATATTCACAAAACCAATCCAAATCAAGAGCAAATGCACACGAAGAAGTGTTAGGAATTCATACCCAACAACCAAAGATAATTATAACCATAGATGTGAGATAAAAATCTCACCTTTTCACAAAATCGAGCAAGAAGAAGCTTGAAAGCAAATGGAGAATCAACCTCTCTTCAACACAACCCAATTGAGCTTGAATCTAAGCTCAAAAACAAGAACATTTCCGAAATTAGGTTTAGGAATTTCTGAAATTGGTAAGAGAATAAGTTGGAGAAGAAGAAGAGAAGCTTACCAATGGGTTCATCTTGAGTTTGGAGCTAGGACTATGATTTGCAAGAGAAACTAGGGTTTTGGAGTTTTAATTTCCAATCTCTCCCACCATTAATGCTAAGTAGACTGAAATGAGAAGAGAATGAGGGTGAGTGGTGAAGAGTGGCTCAGATTTGAGCATAAGTTAACATAGGGCTGAGCCCAAACCAAACCCAAAGTGAAAAGTAGCAAAAATCAACTTTCTCCAAACATATCGAAGCTTATACTCAAAAAGGTCGCAAACGGCATTTTAAACTCAATGGGAGTGGTCCCGAGTCCTAATTCGACCATATGCAAAAAGTAGCTTTTTGGACTAAAATCCGACTAACGATAAAATATTTAAATATAAAATCGATAAATATGCGGGTTGTTACAGACTCCCCTCCTTAAAGAAATTGCGTCCTCGCAATATTTAAGAAGAGAACATAAAGTAACAACCATAAAAGCATATTCAATCACAAAAGAAACTTGAAATAAGAAGTTCACCTCAAAGAGCACGAGGAAGTAAGTCCAGATGTGTTCGCTCGATGTACTCTCTAGATTCCCAAGAACAATCCTTAGGATTTGAAGACCATTGAACTTTAACAAGCGGAACATCATTATTTCGAAGTCGTTTGACTTCCGAAGTAATGACACGAATAGGATGTTGCTCATAAGTTAAATTAGACGAAACTTCAATCTCTTCCACAACACCGGGCTCAAGAACAGAATCGGAATCTCGAAGACATTTCCGAAGTTGAGAAACGTGAAACACGTCATGAATATAAGAAAACTGAGTCGGCAATAAAAGGCGATAAGCCATGGAACCAATACGTTCAATGATAGGAAATGGCAATATACCGAGGCGCCAATTTTCCCGATCGACTGAAACGTACAACACCTTTCATAGGTGAAACACGAATGAACACAAGATCTCCCTCAGAAAATTCTAACTTCCTTCTCCGGTTGTCGGCATAGGATTTTTGTCTACTCCGGGCTTCTTTCATCCTATGACGAATAAGATAAATCTTTTCTGTAGTATCACGAATAAAATCTGGACCTAAAATCAGCTTCTCACCGGCCTCATGCCAACAAGAAGGCGATCGGCATGGCCTTCCATAGAGTGCCTCAAAAGGTGCCATACCAATACTAGATTGAAAGCTATTATTATAGGAAAATTCAACAAGCGAAATATGATCTTCCCAACTTCCACCAAAATCAAGAACACAAGCACGAAGAAGATCTTCAAGAGTTTGATTCACACGCTCGGTTTGTCCATCGGACTGGGGTGATAAGCGGTGCTAAAATTAAGCTTCGTTCCTAACGCTTTTTGAAGACTCTTCCAAAATTCACTAGTAAACAATGGATCACGATCGCTAACAATAGAAGTAGGAACTCCATGCAATTTAACAATTTCTTCGATAAAGGTTTTGGCCAAAAGAGGAACGGTTCGATTAGATCGAACGGGAATAAAATGGCTGGATTTAGTAAGTCTATCAACGATCACCCATAAGCTATCATGACCCGAACGAGAACGGGGAAGGCCATCTATAAAATCCATGGAAATCTGATCCCACTTCCAAATAGGAATTTCTAAAGGTTGCAATAACCCACCAGGCCTTTGATGTTCGGCTTTAACGAGTTGGCAAGTTATGCAACGCTTAACGAAGTTAGCGTCAAGTTTCATTCCCTCCCAATAATAAAGTCGCTTCATATCCGCGTACATTTTACTACTACCGGGATGAATGGTAAACTTAGAATGATGAGAATCTTCTAAAATATCTTTACGAAGATCACCAATATTTGGCACGACAAGTCTACCAAATTTCCGAATGCCGCCACGAGAATCGATATCAAAGTCTTTCAAACCTTCAATATCAATATTATCCTTAATACTTTGGCCAAGAAGAGCCAATTCAGGATCTAGCCTTTGAGCTTCAAGGATGCGGTCCAAAAGAGAAGGATGAGCCTCAAGGCTACATAAAACAAGAGATGAACATAAATCTGGAACACGCTCTCGAATCTCACAAGTGGATAAGATCTCGAGATCGTTCCATTCGGATATCATCATAGAAACAACAGCTTGTTGTTTTCGGCTAAGAGCATCGGCGACACGATTACCCTTACCGGGGGCATAAAGAATATCAAGATCATAAGGACAAGGAACTCGAGCCAACGATGTTGACGCAAATTAAGTTCCTTTTGGGAGAATAAATATTTCAAAGACTTATGATCCGTGTAAAGAACAAATTTCTCTCCCAAGAGATAATGACGCCAAATCCGAAGAGCAAAACAATAGCCGCGAGTTCTAAATCATGAGTGGCATATCTAGTCTCGGCAGGCTTCAATTGCCTAGAAGCATAAGCAATAACACGTTCTCTTTGCATAAGAACGGCACCCAAACCAACGCGACTAGCATCGGTATAAACAACGAAATCTTGATTCCCCTCGGGAATAACAAGAATAGGAGCATTAGATAGGAGTTCCTTTAATTTCTGAAAAGAAGCTTCGCATTTGTCCGACCAAATGTATTTAACACCTTTCTTCGTCAAGCTAGTGAGAGGCACGACAATCTTAGAAAAGTCTTTAATAAAACGACGGTAATAGCCCGCCAATCCAAGAAAACTACGAATCTCTGTCACACTCTCCGGTCTCTTCCAATCTTGAATCGCTTCAATCTTTGAAGGATCCACGGAAATTCCGGATTCGGAAATAATGTGACCGAGAAACTTCACACGAGATTCCCAAAAGTGGCACTTAGAAAATTTTGCATTTAATTGATTACTCCTAAGAGTTTCCAACACAATCCGAAGATGTTTTTCATGCTCCTCCTCGGTTTTAGAATACACAAGAATATCATCAATAAAGATGAGAACAAATCGATCGAGAAAGTCTTTAAAAAATCGATTCATTAAGTCAACGAAATAAGCTGGGGCATTCGTTAACCCGAATGGCATCACAAGCCATTCATAGGATCCATAACGAGTACGGAACGAGGTCAATGGAATACTATCCTCTGCAATACGAAGCTGATGAAATCCAGTAGCTAAGTCTAATTGTGAAAAGACTCTAGCACCACTAAGTTGATCGAATAGATCATCAATCCGAGGTAAAGGATATTTATTTTTGATAGTAAGATCATTAAGCTTGCGGTAGTCAACGCAAAGCCTAAGTGTTCCATCGGATTTCTTCACAAAAATAGCTGAAGCTCCCCAAGGCGAAGAACTAGAGCGAATAAATTGCTTCGTCTCCAATTCGGATAATTGTTTACGCATCTCCTCGTTTTCTTTATTGGACATACGATACGACGGACGAGTTATAGGTTGAGCTCCAGGAATAAGATTAATTCTGAACTCAATTGCTCGCTTAGGTGGTAATCCTAAAACGGGCTCGAATATGTCGGAAAATTCACGAACGACGTGAATAAGAGAAATAATATCACCCTCATCGTCATCATCGTCATCACGAGGATTTAAAGAATATAAAGATGCAACCAAGCTTGAATCTGAATCTTTAAGATTTATATAAATCAGCTTAACAGATTGAGGATGTCGAAGATGAATAGTCCGCTCAGGACATAGGATATGAGCTTCATAACGATTAAGCCAATCCATTCCCAAAATCATTCCAAAGCCTAAGTAATGCATGATATGTAAATCGGCTAGGAAAGGAAAATCACACAAAATAATCTCGACATCTTTACACAATAAACTGATTGTCGCGGATCCACCAACCGGATTCGCGATTCTCAAAGAAGTCATTAAACACAAAACATCGAAGGAAAAAGTATCAACAAGTTCTTTTGATATAAAAGAATGGGACGCACCCGTATCAAAAAGAACTCGAATAGGATGATCACGAAATAAAATAATTCCGTCCAGAATAGAATGAGAAATACCTTGGCCACGAGATGTGTTGCCAGGGGCTTGAGCAACATTAAGCTTTCCCTCCTTCCTGCCCTGAAGCTTGGGGCATGAAGATATAACATGTCCGGGAACTTTGCAGTAGCGACAAGAGAGAGACTTTGGGCACTTATTCGCATAATGGTCCTTCGAACCACAATTATAGCATTCCCCACGGCCAAAGGAAGAAGTCTTTGCCACGGAGGTTGCTTGTTTCCTATTTTTATTGGGATAAGGACCTTTAAATTTGTTTGGCCTCTTCTTATTATTGTTGAAGTTTGGTCTGGAACCCACCACTTCAACATCATTCTCCCTATCCGCCTCTTCAAGACGAAGAGCAATATCAACGAGTTGGTCGAAAGAAACTTCTAATTTTAGAAGTAATGGCTTCTTGAGACTTTTGTTTAAGCCATAGACGAAACTCTGATTCTTCTTCAGAGGGGTGTAGATGTATTCAACCCCATATTTGGAAAGCGACTCGAAGGAGAGGACGTAATCAGTCACGGATGACTCACCTTGAACAAGGTCTATAAATCGTCGAGCCAATGTCACTTTCTCAGCTTTCGGTACGAATTTCAACTCGAAGCGTTCTCGGAATTTCTCCCAAGTGAGATCCGCTTCATTAATCTCAGAAATAAGAAGCTCGTACCAGTCCAATGCTCTTTCTCGGAGCATACTAGAGGCCACCTGAACTCGGTGAAGGTCAATAAGATTCATGCGCGAAAAGATGCGATCACATGTTCTAAGCCAAGCTTGTACTTCAATAACAGTTTCGGAACCTTTGAATGGCTCCCCACCGAAATTGGTGTAATCGCTGCACAAGCGTGCAAATCCCGACTTTGGGTGAGTAGGTTCCGGGTTAGCTCCAGCTGCTTGAGCATTAGTTACCAAATCAAGAAGCTGTTGAGCAGTCATAAAAACTCCATCTTGCGGTGGAGTGCTAGATGGAACGGCTCTGGGGCGGCTTGGTCTAGACATTTCTCTTCCTTTAGAAAGAAAGAAGAAGAAGAAAAAGGTTATTCACCAAATTGAATATCAAGCAATCTTGATAGATAAACAAGGAATCATAAGGAAAATAGGATGAATCGGTACGAAGACTCGAATTAAATCCCAAAGCACGACTCCTAAGATGGACTTAGGACAATGATCCTTGTTATAATATTCCATATTGTTCCGAAGTTTCGCTCTGATACCAAGCTGTGACGCCCCACCTCTATACCCACGCTAGCCAAGAACATTACTGTGAATGCTGTCAACTAGCACGGAGAATAAGGCTGTTGAGGAGCGACCATCTATGTAATTGCTTTGTGCGAGTACCGATATACCGGATAAAAATATAACTTTTCATCTCAAGAGGAAATCCGACATACCGACACAAACTCAAAGCTACTACACAGTGGCTATAAAGGTCTTCGGAAACAAATATAGAGATAAACATAACACAATTCAGTCACAGACAATTCATATCACAAAGGCGGAAATAGATATGAATATTACACATGAAAGTGTATATCAGAGTAGTGGTCTAAAAAGATCCACAATATCACAAAAGAATAGTTACATGAACTACACAAAAGAATAAGTATACATTATGGAGTCTATATCTCAAATGTATACAACAAAAACTACTAATCTAAGTAGTTAACCAAAAGTCAGAGAAATCAATCCCAAGAGAGAAGTGAAGCACCTGTAACATCTCGGTCTGACCCGAGTATTATTTAATAAGAAAATAATAAACGGATCAGTCTAACTATAGATGTCAGATGAAACGATATAGAATCAGAGTTATGACTAAACACATAATAATCACAAGGCCAAGCTGTGATATATAAGTAGTTGATAATCAACAAGAGATTAATCAATATCACAAAATCTACACAAGAATCCAAGAAGTGTCATACTCTTTATTTCGTTCATCAAACCACAAATATTGACGATAATATCAATGTCAATCGCAAAAGTCAATGACGCACAAATTCCAGAAGACTACACAAGAAATCCAGAAATCACTAAAGTCAATGACACACAAATTCCAGAAGACTACACAAGAAATCCAGAAATCACTAAAGTCAATGACACACAAATTCACCAATGCACAAATATCGATAAGACTTATCAATGGAAATCACGAAAAATTAGTGAAACACAAATTCTAGAAATCTACATAAGAAATCCAGAAATCACAAAAGGGGGAGGCCTATCACAAACGGGAGCATAAAGCTCACCAACACGTGTATCACAAACGGAACGCTAATTCCATGGTCGCTAACCATCACAAATTGAGCCGAAGCTCCACAAACGGCCCGAAGACCATGGGTTGCTACCCCATCACAAATTGAGTCGAAACTCCACAAAACGGGGTTTAGTCTCCCTCCCAGACAAAGAGACATCGCACATTGCTAGTCTAAATCACAAAGATGATCGTCATGATCAACGAGAAGTGTCAATTACACTAAGCTAGTAAATATATGAGTTTAGCTTCATGTCCCATAACCACTTGCTTAACTTAAATATTTACGAACAAACTGTAAATTTCCACTAGGAAATTGTCACAAGAGTTTCAATCGAACAAGTCCAAGAATTAACCAACAAAGTGAACGCAAGCGTTTCATACCACTTGTTTTACTAAGTCGTTTAATTAGATTTCTCATACGAGTGAGGTAAAGGTTTATATATACTAATAGATTGGAAAACGGTTTTATAAACGAATTTGGTATTAAAATAGTATTGAAATCGTTTGAGGAAAGAGTTTTGATATTTACTACTAGTATAGAAAACCTCTATATTTTTAAAGTGACAAAGCACAAGGGGGATAGTAGAAACAATCAATCACCAAGATCACATTCGAAGATGTGAATAAAAATCCAACGAAATCGATAAAGTATCCATCGAAGTGGATATATCTAAAATTCCCAAAGAAAATAAGTCATCAAAGATGATAATAAATGATGACAATAAATAAGATCATCACGAACCGATTGAAATTGGAAATTCAATCCAAAAAGGAAAATTGGACTCAAACAGCAGGTTCAGTCGACTGAACAGAGTTTTCAGTCGACTGACCCTGTGCCTGGAAATTTTCCAGGTTCAGAAAACTTTCTGTTTCCAGTTTCAGTCGACTGTACAGAGTTTTTCAGTCGACTGAATCGTGCCTAGAAACTTTCTGTTTCCAGGTTCAGTCGACTGAACAGAGTTTTCAATCGACTGAATCATGCCTAGGCTGTTTTTCAGCCTATTCAAATGAAGAGCAAATTCTTCCAAAATGCAACCGAATGAACATTGGCTCTAAGGGTTTATGCCAATCGGCAACCCGGCCCTATATGCTCCTCGGTGCATCACTAAAAGCATGATCAAACATCCATAAAAGGATTTTCCCACAAATTTGACTTAAAAACCTAAAAATTGGAATATTCACAAAACCAGTCCAAATCAAGAGCAAATGCACATGAAGAAGTGTTAGGAATTCATACCCAACAACCAAAGATAATTATAGTCATAGATGTGAGATAAAAATCTCACCTTTTCACAAAATCGAACAAGAAGAAGCTTGAAAGCAAATGGAGAATCAACCTCTCTTCAACACAACCGAATTGAGCTTGAATCTAAGCTCAAAAACAAGAACATTCCTGAAATTAGGTTTAGGAATTTCTGTAATTGTTAAGAGAATAAGTTGGAGAAGAAGAAGAGAAGCTTACCAATGGGTTCTTCTTGAGTTTGGAGCTAGGAATATGATTTGCAAGAGAAACTAGGGTTTTGGAGTTTTAATTTCCAATCTCTCCCACCATTAATGCTAAGAAGACTGAAATGAGAAGAGAATGAGGGTGAGTGGGGAAGAGTGGCTCAGATTTGAGCATAAGTTAACATAGGGCTTAGCCCAAACCAAACCCAAAGTGAAAAGTAGCAAAAATCAACTTTCTTCAAACATATCGAAGCTTATACTCAAAAAGGCCGCAAACGGCATTTTAAACTCAATGGGAGTGGTCCCGAGTCCTAATTCGACCGTTTGCAAAAAGTAGCTTTTTGGACTAAAATCCGACTAACGATAAAATATTTAAATAAAATATTTAAATATAAAATCGATAAATATGCGAGTTGTTACAAAAACAAACTAGCTTCTTAAATTTCGCAAATCAATTCCAAAACAACCCGAATTTATAAGATTTCAAATTTAATATACTTCAAAGCTTAAATATTCAATATTTCAAAACTAAACTTTATAATTCATATATATACCAATTTCACTTTTTCTATTATTAGTTTGAAATATTTGCTTACTAAATCCAATATCCTTTAAAGAAAACTTCAAATTTCAATAAATGAATAATTCCTCAATTAATTCACTTAAATCACCTTAAACCCGAATTAAGCTATAAAACCATATTCTTTAAAAATCTAAATTTCAACAAGTCCAATGGATTCTTATTAAATAAAGTTCTTACTTAAATAAAATCTCATGTCAATTTCAAAACTATCTTCTCAACCTTTGTATTAAAAAATCAATATAAACTCTATATTCAAATATAATTTAAGTAAATACTATACATATTATATTTTAATAAAATCAAACTTTATAATTAAACTTATTTATACTTTAAACAATTTTATACATAGCTTAAAACCAAAAATCTAACTGTATATAAGGTAACCTTTATCAAATATCCAAACCAAAATCTCATAAAACAATGTATATTCTTTCAAAACCACATAAATCATTTCAAAATATTTTTGTATATAGACCACAGTGTCTGTATAAAATTTTCTACCCTATGGTCAAGTGATACGGATATTTATCATTTCAATCCACAATTTAAAATAAAAATTACGGTTATATATCATTTCAAAGCGCAATCCCGAATGAATTAAAAATGCATAATAACTTGTAGTTTATAACAATATAAAACATAACATCCATTCACCCAATATCAATCATCAACCATTTGTTGCAATCATCATTCAATTTAAACAATAACATCAATACGGAGCATATAATAAATAACAAGGAATTTCTGACAGTTATATTCAATAATAAATTAAACAATCTATCTAACTGGCAGTTTATATGTAATAATAAATTAAACAACAATTTAATTTAAATAAATGCAATTAACTAAGACGATGATTTAAAAATATACGAAACAGTCATAAATAAATTCATAATCACAACATAAACTAAATTTAGTGAACATAAGAAATTTTAGAAGTTGTGAGTGGGTTAAAACACTCACCTTTTGAATTTAAATTGAATGTAAATCCAATTTAAAACCAACAATTGAACAGTCTCCAAATTCGTCCAAACCAGATTCAAAATGTTTGGAATTCAGATACGATCCTAACAAAAGAAACAGCGCGTAAAACGAATATCATATGTAAAAGTTATGGAAAATAAAATAAAACAGAAGTCATCCTCACCTTTCTGCCACGTCACCTTCCTTAACACGCGCCTTCGAACAGAAATCACGCACGAGACCAAGCCCTAATTTGCGCACAGGAATTCGAACGCGCCGCCCATCATCTCAAAACCCCGTCCACCTCGTGCACTCTCGTGATGATCAGACATCACCATTGCCACGGCCTTCTTCGGCGGACCAGAGCCACCCTCCTAGAGCATGCATTTTGAGGCCGAAACCTCCTCTACCGCCGCAATATATCGTGCCAATTTCTGGCAAATTCGAAGCACTTGACGACGAACGAAGGCCAGATCTAGGCCTTCTCGGCGTTCTCTCCCAAACCCCACTTCCCGATCGCCAATCCGACAATGATCCACCGTTGGATCGCCGAAACTTCATAACGAACGGACGAGGTTCAACCTCGATTTCTGGACTAACGATGAATCAAAACCATAAACGAACTGCGGATCTGAGATGCGTATATCGAGAGCTTCGATATATAATTTTTCTGAATTTTTTTAAGGAGTTTAAAATTTCAATTTGATTTTTGAATTGCAATTGGATTTGGGACTGTCTGCCATTAAAAAGAGGAGGTGAGGAGGAGTTGTACGTACAGACAAATGACAAATATAAAGGCTAGGGTTTATAACAGGGTATTAATAGGTAGGGTTGAAATAGAATAGATGGACCCGATTTACAAACGCGCTAACCGATGAATGGCCCAAAAAGCCCGTTCTGACTCCGGAACGAAATTGGGCCAACCCGTATATCAAAATAGATGTTTTAAATTATTTTAAACACAATGGAAAGGGTTTCACATCCAAATTCCATCGTATGAAGAAGTTATGCCAAAATCAAATTATTTCCAATTGATTTCAATTTATTTCAATTTCATTGATTTCTGAGCGTTTCGAGTCCGTACGATCGAACGACAAGTCCGATTGATACGAAACTTGAAATCCTACAATAATTCACCATTACGGATCCGATGAAACCTGTTTCGTCGAAATCCGAGTCAGTGGCCAAAATGGCTATTTTTACATTAAATAAATAAATAAATTAATCAAATCACTTTTCAATTTCAATTCTACGATTGACAATTCCTATCATTTTTAAATTTCTTAATCATTTACAATAACTTAAACAAATTTAAATGTTAATTTATAGTTGATTAATTTATCAAATTTCAGTATTAGCCTCAATTTTATTAAATTCCAAAATTATAAATAAAATTCCCAAAAATCCCAATTAATTAAATAAATTAATGATTATTCCATTCATTATTGTAAAATAGATGGATTAAACATTAAATTCAAAATTATTACATAAATTTTCTCATATTACATCTTAATTCAAAATAACGTAATATTTAGATATTTTAATTTCATTTAATTTCAATTAATCCAATTAAATTAAAGTGTATTGATAAAGCTTTATTTCCAATCCTTATAATTCAAAAAAAATTCCAATTATGAATAACATTACCATTAATTCTACATATTACCTTAATTGATATTAACGTAATATTAAATTAGAATTATGGTAACTGTTCCCAATTTAAATTAACAAGTTACAAAAATAGGTAATATACGATAATCGTTACACTAATCTCTAGTCACATTAATAGGCTTTTATTGCTTACAAATCAATGTTGCCATTTATTTGCTTATGTTGCATTTATAGTCAATTATAATATATTTTCATAAATTGGCATTTCATTCAATCCATTAATTATTAAGTTTAATTAGCATTGGTTATATCTTGTTATATTAATATTTCCCAGTTTCACCTTAATTCTTATTTATGTAATATTCAAACATCAAATTTCATTTAATGCCAATTAACCCAGTTTATTGAATTTAAATAAAAATCTTGGTTCCCATTCATACTTTATCAAACAACAATTATTATAATTACTCTCTAGCAATGATCCTATCAAACTACAATTTTATTACGTATTATTTTATCAATTAATATAACTTTGAATCTATTTCCCAAATCTACTAATTTCAATCAATTAAAACTTCACAATTGTTTTAATTAATTGGGATTGCACTACATTATTATTTATCAACTTGCTTTAACCCTATTACCTTAATTTATGTTCAGTTACTATTAAGTGATGTTATTTCATTCGTTACTTCAACAGTTACCTTTATTTACGCATTATCTATTTTCCATTTTATACCTAAGTGCAACAATTTACATACTATTTCATTATAAATTAGAATTTTTTTGTTTCTTTCTAGATTTTATTATAAAAATCTTATTAATTTAACCAATTTTAATTATTGAAAATTTACGGGTCATTACAAAGTCTACTTCATGAGAATTTAGTGTTACGTACACAAGTAAATCGTTTCCATATAGTTATGTTGCTTTACGGAAATTAATTCATTTCCGTAAACGAATCAATCTTTTTCATTTAAAAACCGAATTCATGTTTGGACTTCACATTACAAGTATTAGCTTTAAAACACTTTTTTCAAAGATTTCAACTAACTCAAAAACATCATTAAAAAGGATTTAATAAATTAAAATGTTCTTATTACATTGATTAATCAACTTTAAACTTCAAATGTCTTTAAAAAATAAATCACCTTTAAACCTTACTAATTCAATTAATTAGTAAAATATAATTAGTTAAATTAATAAATAAATAATTTTTTATTATTATTTAAAATGAATAACAAAGTCCAAATATCCTTGTTACTTTGATAAATTATCTTCAATTTCCTTTAATTAAAAAGGGTAAAAACCTTTAAATTATCATTAATTAAATTGATTAATAACATTTAAATATAATTAATTTAATTAGATAATAATAATTAAATATCATTATTTAGAAGAGATTAAATAATATTTTATTTAAAGAAAGAATAATTAAGGTTAAATAGATCTGATTTATATTTGAAAGTCACTAATTAAAAGGGATTAATTAAACTTGAAAACATAATTAATTAAATGATTTATTAACTTTAATCCATCATTATCAAAAGATTAATTAACCATAAACAACATTAATTTAAAATGATTAATTAAATTTAAAATATCATTAATAAAACTTGCTTAACTTGTAAACTAATTCCCAGCACGAAGATGAAGCCAAATGGTTTGATAAGAAGTGATTTTTCGAAAAGTGTCGATATAACGACTATCGCTATACAGGTAGTTCGAAAAATAAATATATCATATACCAATTTAACCGATCATCACCACTAAGGTATGAGCATAACAAACAATGTAATGAACTATGAAACAACAAATAGAGAGCATTCATATCTAAATGATTAACTTTAAATAACAACCATTCATCGAGCTTACTATATGCATGCAACATAACCGAACTTGCACCTCAGTTTTAGTGACTGCGATATTCGAATTTGGAAATGTCATAAACATGAAAGTTATATGCCTCAAAGTTTGGTTTCTAGAACATCCAAGAAATCTAAATTCTAATTTAAAATTAAATCTTATGGCCAATATACTACAAGTTGTTTTGGTTGGTTCACTTATTCATTTCGGCCCTGTGGACATACTACACCTTTTACCTTAATTTCAGCATCTAAGATTAGTGAATTTTAGAATGTCATAGACATAACAGTTATAGGCGTCTGAATTAGCTCACAAAACATCCAAGAAATCTAAATTCTGATTTAATATGAAAAAGTTATGGCCAACATACTACAAGTTGTTTTATCAATTTCTGGCCAAACATTACCTAAAAATGCCTGCATCCATCACAACATATACATGTCCAAATGAATCATGAACGAATTCATATCAAACCCAAACAAGAAATCAATGTATAACATAATATAACAAAGAAAATATTCTCCAAAAAGGTTAAGAGTTGTACTCACCTAAAGGTTTCCAAACAGGATCAAATTATGCTACCACTTGAATCTAAGATAGAATTATGCTTCGCCTTAAGAAAGAAAAATTTTTGAATATGAAAAGAGAATGGGAAAGTAGAAAACAGATTAGGAAAATTTTCTCTTATAAGCATATAAGCTTACAAAAGAAGCCATTCAAGTTAGGCTTCCAAGAGAAGCTAAACCAAGTTTATAAACACAAAGCTTCCATGTAAGATATTTATAAGGAACAATGCTTCCAAGAGAAGCTATAAAAATAAGGTAAAGTGTATAAAAAGCATTAACATATTTTTATATTAACTTTTAGCCAACGGGAAATTGAAAATTCGAAATATGAATTGCCGGTCACATTTTTTAATTTTCCAGCGAACTAAATATTTTTGTGAACTATACTTGAATACTATTTTACCATCGTTATTTATTGTTTAAAAGAGTTTCATTTTTAATTATAAAAATTATTATTTGAAAATTTAAAATTAATGAAATAATCAAAAGTTAAAGCTGCGAAATTACGGACCGTTACATTAGGGTTCTCAATAGCTGTAGTTTTTCTACAATTTTGGGATAGTTTTTAAGTAGGTTTATTTACAGTCAGTTTTTAAGTAAATTTCAGAAGTTCTTTTCAGTCCATTTTTATTCAGCTATTTTATTCAGTCATTTACAATTATTTACAACTATTCACAGTTATTTACATTCATTTACATTTGTTTTAAGTTGGAATTTGGCCCGTAAATGTTAGTTTCGTTTTATAAAAATTTAATCTTTAACAACCTGCATACTTTACGATTTTATGTTTAAATATTTATTTAAATATAGCATCGTTGATTGAATTTTAAGTCTGAAACATGACTTTTTATAAACAGCTGAATCCGGACTCGAGACCACTTTCATTGAGCTCAAAACGACGTTTACAACTTGTTTAAGTACAAACATTGATATGTATGGAGTTGATTAGGATTTTGATATTTTCATTTGGGCTTTGGGTTGTATTCTAGCCAACGAACCCAATCAGAGAACCCAAACTCTTCTACCTAATAGCTCCCGCTTCACTCCTCTTTATTTATTCATTCCATTTTCTAAATTCCTAACACTCAAGCCCTAAGGGAAAAATAGGGGAAAAGAGGGAAAATCAGAATTCCTAAGCCCCAGTTCTCTTGGGAAATTCATTTCTAGTTCAAAAATCAAAGATAAGCTTCGGTAGGCATCCTCTTCGTCTTCTCCGTTTCAATCCCTCTCTAATTTTCATAATTTCCTATAGCCTAACTTAGGAAATATTGCATATGATTATAGATTGGAGCTTTTAGAGTTGTGATTGAAGTGGAGTTGGTCTTTCCTTGTTTAGAGCTTCTCAGTTGCTGTTTTTGAGTTTAAAGGTGAGTTCTTGAACTCACATCTATGTCTATACCTTTCATTGTTGTTAGGTATGAATTCCTAACATCTACTTCATGTTCAGTTGCTACTGAATTGAATTGGTTTGGTGAATTTTCCAATTTTGGTAATTTGAAGTCAAAATCTATGGAAAACCTATTATAGATGTTTGGACATGTTGTTTGGAGTGTATTGAAGAGGCTACAGGGCTAGATTGTTACATGGCATAAGTCCCTAGCCACCATCGTTCATTCGATCTCTTCCCAATTGATTTGGCCATCAATGGCCCAGGCAACTTTTGCCCAAAGCTTCAGCTCAAACGTTTGGGAAAATGCTCAGACGTCTTAGGCAAAGGAATAAAAATTCCAGACCTACAGCTTAGATGTTTGAGGTTATTCCCAGACATTTGAGCAATCTAGAAGAAATTTCCAGACCTTCAGCTCAGATGTTTGGGGAAACCCACGGATGTCTAGCGCTGTTAAATTCAATCAATTTGCCTATTTTTATGTGGGTTTCCATTTTGATCGATTTTTGATGATCCAAATGGTTATTGTCATTCATTATCGACTTTGACAATTTCTTTTTTGGATTTCTGGTGTTTCCATTGATGGATTCAATATCGATTTCCTTGGTTTTGATTCACATTACTAAAATGTGGATTTTGGTGATAGATTGTTTTTACAATCATTTATTTGATTTGTCACTTTAAAGTACAAGGTTTTTATACTAGTAGTAAATACTCAAACTCTTTAACAAAAATGATTTCAACATTACTTTTAACACAAAACCTGTTTTTAAATCCGTTTTGCAATCTATTAGTGTTTACAAACCTTTACCTCATTCGTATGAGAAATCCAATTAAACGACTTAACAAAACAAGTGGTATGAAATGCTTGCGTCTACTTCGTCGGTTAATTCTTGGACTTGTTTGATTGAACTCTCATGACAATTTTCAAGTGAAAATCTACAATCTGTTCGTTAATATTTAAGTTAGGCTAGTGGTTATGGGACATGAAGCTAAACTCATTTATTTACTAACTTAGTGTAATTTACAATTATTGATCAATGATGATCATTTTGTGATTTAGACTAGCGGTGTGCAATGTCCCTTTGTCTGCGTGGGTGACAAAATCCCGTTTCGGTGGAGCTTCGGCTCAAATTGGTGGGGTGGCGACCCATGGTCTTCGGGCCGTTTGTGGAGCTTCGGCTCAAATTTTATGGGATAGCGTCCCGTTTATGATACACGTGTTGGTGAGTTTTCATGCTCCCGTTTATGATATGCCTTCCCCCTTTTTATGTTTTTTTTATTTTCAATTATTGATTTCTGGAATTTATGTTTCACCAATTTTTGCGATTTGCATTGATATGCTTTGTCGATATTTGAGGTTTGGGGAATAAGTTAAAGAATATGACGTTCTTTTTAGGTATTTGAGGAGACTTGAGATATGTATGATTTTCATGGTTATCAAATATATACATGTCATAGTTTGGCATTATTTTTACCATATATTTTTATCGTATCTCTTATCCTATCTCATCTTTTATGATATTTATACCTAGACTGGTCCATTTATCATTTTTCTTCTTAAATAATACTCGGGTTAGACCGAGGTGTTTCAGGTGCTTCCACTTGACTTCTTAGCAGGGACTAGCTTCTGACTTTTAGCCAACTACTTTAGCTTAGTAGTTTTTGTTTTTATACATTCGAGACAGAGACTCCTAAATGTATACTTATTATTTTGTATAGCACATGTACCTATACTTTTGGCATGTAGTGGATCTTGTATGACCACTACTTTGATGTTCACTTCTATGTGTTATATTCGTATCTATTTCCACCTTAGTGATAAGAATATCAATGACTGATTTGTGTTATGCTTATTTTATAATTGTTTTCGAAGGCCACATAGCCACTGTGTAATAGCTTTGAGTTTGTATTTCATATGTTAGATTTTTTCTTGAAATGAAATGAATGTCATACTATCTGACATATCGGTACTCGCACATAGCAATTACACGGATGGTTGCTCCTCAACAGCCTTATTCTTCGTGCTAGTCGACGCATTACCCCGTAGTGTCCTTGGATAGTGTGAGTACAGAAGTGGGGCGTCACATAATCCATTTTCGTGCAAATAAATTAAAAGGAGAAGAATTCGCTAAAATGGAATAAAATAGAAAAACACTAAATTTACGGAAATCAAATGTAAAATAAGAAAAAGGAAATAAAATAGAGATGGACAGAAATAGGCAAATTTAACATATTTGCAAGCATGATTATAACAAGTAGTCATAACTAAAAAGCTTAAAATAGAAGAGTAATAGTTGCAAGAATAATTATAATATAGGTTGTAATTAGAAAGAAGAAATAACAGAAGAAGCTTATTTTAAACTTAGATCTTGTGTTAAGTTAATAAGAAAATATAGCATAAATAACAGAAGAAGCTTTATTTAAAACTTAAATTAAATTAATAAGCAAATATAGAAGTAGTGGCCCGTATCGGCAACATTCCATTTCAGATCTAGTACTGATGGTTTCACAATAGATAGGTGAGGCTGGGACAGGCTTACGCCGAATAGGGTAAATAACTGGCCAATAGATGGAGACTCAAATCTGAGGATTTGGGCAAGGGGTGCAATATTAGAAATTCCTTGTTAGGACCATACCGGCAGCATTCCCTTTTAGGACTAGGACTGATGGTCTCACAATAGTTAGGTGAGGCTGGGCATCATTCCCTTTCAAGACTAGGACTGATGATCTCACAATAGTTAGGGGAGGCTAGGCATGCTTATGCTAATTAGGGTAAATAAGAGGTCAAAATAGGGGGCAACAGTTAGTGTGTACCGGCGATGACCGAGCGTGTGGCATTGATTAGGGTAAATAATTTGCTACTGCGTTCCAAGCACTAAAGAGGTGTCTTTTGCTGTGACAAACATGATTAGTTCACGGTGGCACAACAAAGATAGAAGGCCGATCAACAGGTAGAATTAGGATTTCAGCCTAATCAAAGTAGTTTAAGACAAGTGTAAATAATCGAAACAATTCGAGCAAACAGTTAAACATTATCTTATGCGATTTTTACCTTTCCTTTATTTCCTTCTAAATTAGAACTGTTGCTTAGTCTATTATCTTTATCTTGCTTAGAAATTCTAGTAATTACTTCCACTCTCCAGACTTATTATATCACCCACTCCTTTGTCTTTCCTTTTTCCCTCAATTGGCCAACAGAGTTGAGTTGATTCAGGTTGCTTGGAGATCCATTCACGGAGTTCTCTCATTTCAGATGTATTCTTCTACATTTCATCCTTTTCATTTGGATTATGTTGGATTGGTACTTGTGAGAGGGATTATGATTACTATTATTACTTTTGTACTATGATTTTATGAGACTGAGATGTATTTCCATGAGACATGAGATATTTTGAGTTTCTGGGACATGCTATGTTTTTATGACTTATTTCAAAATGAAGTCTAATTTTGAAGGATGAGTTATTATTTAAAAATTTTCCGCTGTTTTTACTTATGTCTTGTGAATCTTAGTCTCTGTGATGCTTTAGATATACCTATAACGCACCACATCCTTTAGTGTGCTCTTTTTGGGAATACTAAGGGGTGTGCGGTGTGAATTTATATCATAATTTGGAAATCGGTTTTAGGAAAATAATGGATTCCAATTTTGGAAGTGAAATGGTTAGGAGGTCGGAATGAAATCGATGTGTTATGAATCGAGTGGAATTTATAAATTGAATTGGTTACCGAGATTTTAAAAATATATTTTATTTTTAAGAAGTTAAATGGTTTTTGAAAGGGAATTTTTATTTAAAACTAATTAGTATTAAAATATTTCGAAAAATTGGTTCTGTAACGTTGTGATTTTCAACTCACGAAAGTCGACATTAATACATCCACTGTATCGACTGCCAAGCAATCGAAGGCCGAAAAACCGAATTGTTAGGGTTAAAGAAGAAGAGGTAGAAGAAGAAAGAAAGAAAGAAAAGCAACAGAACAATATCATAATCTCACAATCGCAGCGGAACAACATATAATAGATAAATGAATAATCTTTAAAACAAAGAACTATATCAGTTATTACATTACATCACATTACATTACATTACCAGAGTTTACAACAACAAACAGCAAAAAGAAATACTATATACTAGTTGATACGCCATGCCATCCATCTTGCTCCTGTTCTTCACAATAACTCCTGAATTCCAGAATGACCTGATAACCTGACTCTAGACTAACCGTGTGGACATTGGTGGGCACCTAGAGTTTAGGAAGGGAACAATAAACTCCAGGTCGGTCATGGGACTGGTGTGAGAACTTAAAACAATTATTCTTTAAAAATGAACAAAGAAATATTTTAAATTAGATTCGCAATGCTTTTTTGAAACTAAGACTAGCATAAGGCCTCCCGCATACACACACAATGCAAACGCAGAATCAGAGGAGATTTCTCCTTATGATAGTCAAATATGCTTGATACGCAAATTTCTTTGATATTGTTATTATAAATGCAAAGTGTAGGAAAACGTTTCGAAAGTGTAATATAAATCTTAGCCAACATAGGCATTCTGCACTTATGCCTACTATAGCTATCATGTTCAACAGCAGGTTACCGCCACATTCCATGGCAGGTTATACAACTAAAACCGTACAAGGTTCATATTGTTTCTTTGGATTTCCAACAAATGGTCAGGCCAAGGAACTTCCCATTGCCACATGGGTACGCCTCTAGAAGGACGCTTGGAGAACCTAACCGGATCTCTGCCAACACAAGGTCGGGTTACCCCAAGCTGGGTAACTACTGACACGAGTATGCCATTCCCTGGTCGTAACTGACCTAAATCCCGGGATTCACCAACAACCATAAAATAATAAGTTTGGAGCAACAAAATAGGTTAAGTATCAGGGCTCCATACCATAATACCACATCTATCCAAAAGGAAATGACATACACTAAGGGGGCCCTATCTTCTAATAACCTTGCCGCATCTTTCCTGTTTTGACTATTACCTGGGTGTGAGGTCCAACGAAGTCTCGTCCACAAAGCTACGCTTTTCATAAAAGCCACGCTTTGATCCACATATGATCATCAACACTTTGTATGCCACATTACCAATTTGGGAATGTATCCCTAGTAACCATCAACTACATAACCTCTAAGCTCGTATGTCTCAGAGAAGGGTGTTAAGCTAAGAGAATAAATTCTCCGCCACCAACAAAATATATTTGATAGAAACCGGCTTTACATCTCAAATTGTAACGTCAGAAACACATCTATACAGGTCCGTTCCGGGATCGAACAGAACCGAAGGCACTTCCAAAGAAGCCCTTGCAATCCGGATATTCACTAATCACGTCTGAAATTCCCATCACAAAGGGTGATAAAATCTCTATATGGGAGATCAGCCGATGTAGAGTCATTCGACGGTAATCCTTCCGTTTTCAAAAATATCCAGTCTTCAACACCGGTCTTCAAATGCTATCCATTATGACATATCACTATTCGGAATGGGAGTTATGAACCATAGGTCCTCTTCCGGCTAAACCGAATAACGAGTGCTTATTTTTAAAAATAAGTGTAGCATTCAATTTCAAGCAAATCACAACAAATACCCATTTAAAGGTAAATATTGATAGTCGGCTTTTGAACTATCAAAGCAAACAACCAAATATTCAGCACTATAACAATCACTAGGCCCTTTTTATTAATCTTCCATAAATTAAATAACTTGCCAAATATTCACTTCAATTTATGTTTAAAAAAGATATATTCTCTAAGCCATTTCAATTTCTACATTGGAAAAAATTTCCAAATACTTATTTAACAATAAGTAATTCACAAATCTATTTATTTTCAATACTTAGAAAATATTCAGTATACTTAAAACACGATTAAGTATATATTTTATTCTTTTAGGGAAAACGTTCTCTTTAAACACATTTATTTGGGTCCAAACGAATGTTGCGTAAAACATCGTTACGACAACCAAAATCACTAGTATAGGGATTTGACATTTAGATAGATATATAAATCCCAATATTATATAAAACATTTCCTTTCGAAATCATTTACTATAACAACAGTGTTATAGTCCACCATTTCCTTTTATTCCTCGAAAACGTCTATTTCAACAATGAATGTTGAAATCTATGGTTTCGATCCTTAACACATTTTAAAACAACTTCAAATCATTTGAATTCTATTTAAAAGATCACTTCCTAAAACATTTCTTTAATATATTATTCACTGTCCAAAATCGTGAATATAAGTCGTTTGTCAATTTCCACACTTCTACATATTTTATTTTAAAGGATTATCCACTGTCCAAAATCGTGGATATATCTCCTTTAGTAAGCTATAATAATTGACTTATCAATTTCAATTATTTTTGGATTTATAAGACAACGTTTATAAATTAACATTTATATTTTATAACAACTTCAACTTATAAAATCTGTTAATTAACAAATTCTATTTGTATCTCGTTTAAATGCCAAAATCAAATTTATAAGTTAATTACTTATAAATCTTTTATTTTACAAAAATCTATTCATTTTATAACTTCACAATTTATAAATTCATAAATTTCATTCACTTATGAAATCCATTTATACTTCATTTTAACACTTATAAAAACTCGTTTTATAATTCCAATATTTTAATTTATAAATATCAATTTTATAAATCTTTTATACAAATCGTTTATAATAATCCAAAAATCTCAATTTAAACCATTTTACAAATTAATCAACTACTTATTTCGAAAATCACATTTCGGTTATATTTCACAAAAACCATAATTTTTATAACATTAAAATTATAACGTTTACTTATTTAAAATGAATCGATTCCAAAATTTAATAAAACATATACTTTCAAAAATCACTTGAAAATCCTTTTTAAATTCGAAATCGTTACTTTAACATTTTAAAACTCCAAAAATAGTCCCAATGCTGCAACAGCACTAAATATAACCATCGCGGCATCCAAACATCATATATTATATGATAACAGAATATATCATAATGTCTGTAAATAAACAATACTGTTGAGGAATCCAGTTGGATCCCTCCAACCTGTTTCCCTGCATCCACAGATGTTAGCACAATACCAATCCCGTTTCAATACTAGATATCGTGGTACATGGGTTTATATAAAATATTATCCGCTATTATGCGGCGCAATAGGGTCTCATCCGCTATATAATGGGGGAAAATCAACTCCAAGTTCATATATAATACCAATTCCACATCAAGGCGGAATATCGCGGTATATGTGTCTAAATAAATAACTCCACTTAATATGCGGCGTATAGGGTCTATTTCAATACAATGGATAATAATTTATCATTCAATCATACAATCAAGCAATTTTAAATCTAACTATTTAAAATTTAAATCGACACAATTTCGATTGAGTGAGAAGTTCTCACCTTGTTTCCAATAACAATTGTAGTGTTTTATTTTGAATAAAACTAAACACGCGTTTAATTTTATCAAAAATTTTCACTACCTCCAATCGATCCCAATCCAGCTCCATCGCGTAGTATTTGCGAATACGAACACAACGCAATTCGTTTCGCGCGAAACGGACCTTGTATGAAAAAGTTATTATGTTTTAAAGATTAAACGAATTAATATATAATAAATTTCAATTTTCTTTTTCTATTTTTAAAACCCTACTTCTTTGGGCCGTTCGTTTCTGCTTGAATAAATCGTGGCCGTTTTTTTCTTCATCTTCCCCATCAGTAACCAACGCACGATCAAACCCAAAGGCCGCCACTTAGGGTTAAACAACACGACCACCACAACGCACGAGGGAACGATCAGAGGCTACCACGCTGAAGAGCATTGCAAGCTCCATCTTCGACCCAAATAGCATCAAGCTCGGTCCCCTATGCTTCTCGAATTTCATGCTTGAAACGAGCACGAACGCGGCCTTCTAGCTTCGTCTCTGGTCAACTAAAATCCATCTCCACTGTTGAGATTATAGAGCTCGATACGCTCTACAATATTGTAGTTAATAACTTTCTCTTACTGTTGATGGATTTGAAGATATTAAAGGAAGAGTTTTGGCTATTTTCGGCCATTAATATTATAACTGGCGGCTAGGGTTTTTAATTTAGGGTTTGTTGCAAAATGTGAAACAGGGGGCCTTTTATAGAAAATTCTCAAACACTATTCACCCGAAATTTTTCCGAACACCAAACGAAGCGTGCCGCCTGGCGTTTATAATGTTTACCCCTATTCCGAACGCAATGGAATATTTATCGGGAGCCAATTCGATCAAATTTGAAAGATAAGTTTTTGAATCGACTAGTTTAAATTTAAAACTCACTCAAACCGATTTCTACACGTTTTTGGTTTCACCGAACAAACCGTAAATCCGATTGACACGAATTTTGATGTCTTACAATAATATAACATTACGGATCCGATGAAACTGGATTTGTCGAAATCCAAGACTGTTTGAAAAATGACTATTTTTACTCATCAATTAGATATTAAAATATTCAATTTCCATAAATTAACTTTTAATTCAATTTTAAAAGTTCTATAACATCATTCTAACTCCAATGTGATTTAATACAACTTTACAAATCATTTTTAATCATATTAAACCCATTTTCCAATTATTTCTGTAATTTCAAGTATTAAATTATCGATTTAATTATCCAATTAAATCTAGATTTTGGAAATGAAATTTATTCGACTTACAAATTTTACTTGTTAACATTTAAAATCAATATGAATATATGAATTTCAAATAACAGAAATTCTGGGTCGTTACAAACTTCCCCCTTAAAAGAATTTCGTCCTCATAATTACCAAGTAAGAAAAAGTTACAGAATCCATTAACTTTTCAAAACCATTTGTTCAAATTAAATTTCAAATTCATTTGAGTGTTTAACTTTCCCAAAATCCATAGTTAAACTTCTTACAATAACTTTACTAAGTTTTCAAATCATACTTAGTTATCTTTTTCAAAACCAACTATATCGTTTAACTTTTCACTCCAAAATCAAAGTTATAGTTTTCAAAATTTTCCAATTTTTCTCAAAAATATTCTAGCGCCTTAAATTTTCGAAAAATTTCACCAGCGTCTCCTTTGCGCGGCTCGATCCGAAAAAATGGCAATATATATAACAAATATACATCTCATCAAAGTAATGAGGCATCCCGTAGGGAAAAAAGTGTAAAAGTACCATATGTAATCCGAGATATGTACCTTATATATTATTAGCGAGTATATACGACTAATATAGCGTGAAAGCGAGCTCCAAAAGCGAAGCAAGCGCAATCCATACCTACTAAACACTCAACAACAATGAGAAACATGTATATATGAAAGTATATACCACATATATCCCTACAACAACTACATATGCCAATATAGCAAATGCAACAAAAGCAATAAATGCAATCATCAACCAACTAGCATTCAACTAACATCCATAACCAAATAAATACACTTTCACTTCTCCTTAATATTCAATGAATTGGTTTTCCAATTTAATCACATTTGATTCATTAACATTGGACTTTACTAACATTCGTTTATTCACATTCAATTAGTTTACATTCACTAATTTACATTCAAGTTTGTTCACTTCCAAATCAAATTCAATTCTATTTAAGATTCACTTAACTTCCAATTTGATTTCAATTACTTTAGCTTTCAACTTCTTTAATTCAGCTTCATATGGATTATTATTCAATCCACTGGCAATCATCTAACAAACAATGTATATCCAACACAATCAAATTTATTTACTTTGCTTACATTCATTCAATTTGGTTCATCACTTTAAATTAGCTTTAATGAATTAACACTTACATCCATTATTTCATATCAATTTATTGACGCTCAATTGATTTACATTCAATTCATTCATTAATTCATTTGCTAATTCATTTAACAAATAAGGTTGAATTTCATTTATATAACTCGAGTTCACATCCATTTAATTCACTTTATTATTTTACTTCGATACCAAAATCAACTTCATTCAACATTACTTAAGTTATATTCCATTTCAAACATCATTTGTTTAACTTAACTTAAATTTCCACTTATAAATCCAATTCAGATTCCAATTCTAAAGTAAATTATATTTAACTTTTACCGAAGTCAAATTTCATCACTTACTCAAATTCATATCTGATTTTGCTTAATAAATTTGTTTATCACAACCAAACTTCAATTTTCAATTTACTATGGTAGCAAATCCATCACAAAGAAACTCGAAAATGATACTGATGATGCTGCAGTCATCACCCTTATTATTTCCTAGCAACAGTAGTTAATTCAGTGCTTAATATTCTTTCAAAAAAATTCCTTTTATTTGTAACTCAAATTTATAAATCTCTTTTTAATATAATTTCACTTATTTTATATATATAAGATTATTTCACAATTGTAAATCACATTAATTATAATTCCATACTTAATAATTCATTTTCCTATACAATTATTCTTTTAATCAACTTATATATATTCTAACATTTTCAACAACCAATAATCAATTTATATACACTTTAATAATTCTGAAAAATTATTCCTTTATATATAAAAATAATCAAGGTAAAATTATTTCATTCACCCAATTTAAAATGATACTATGTCGGTTTATCTCGTTTAAGAGTTTAGAAATCCCTATCGATACAGTTGTACTTCCTGCACCGACCAGAATTCATAAATAGCTCAACAGATAAGCAAACACAATATAAAACATTTTTGTATTCACTAACAAATACGCGCTCATATCTATTATTACACTCAAACTCATTCTAGAGTACTACTGACTCTATCTCTAATGAGTAATTCCCAATAGTGCCAAGGTTGTCGCTTCACCATATAATCTGATACCAAATGTAACGTTGCGATTTTCGACTCACGAAAGTCGACATTAATACGTCCACTGTATCAACTTCTGAGCAATCGAAGGCTAGAAAACCGAATTGTTAGGGTTAAAGAAGAAGAGGTAGAAGAAGAAAGAAAGAAAGAAAAGCAACAGAACAATATCATAATCTCACAATCACAGCGGAACAACATATAATAGATAAATGAATAATCTTTAAAACAAAGAACTATATTAGTTATTACATTACATCACATTACACTACATTAGCAGAGTTTACAACAACAAATAGCAGAAAAGAAATACTATATACTAGTTGATACGCCATGCCATCCAACTTGCTCCTGATCTTCATAGCAACTCCTGAATTCCAGAATGACCAGTTAACCTGATACTAGACTGCTTGTGTAGAAATTGGTGGGCACCCAGAGTTTATGAAGGAAACAATAAACTCCAGGTCAGTCATGGGACTGATGTGAGAACTTAAAACAGTTATTCTTTAAAAGCAAACAAAGAAATATTTTAAATTAGATTCGTAATGCTTTTTAGAAATGAGACTACCATAAGGCCTCCCGCACGCACACACAATGCAAACGCAGAATCGGAGGAGATTTCTCCTTATGATAGCCAAATATGCTAGATACACAAATTTCTTTGATATTATTATTATAAGTGCAAAATGTAGGAAAACATTTCCAAAGTATAATATACATCCTAGCCAGCATAGGCATTCCGCACTTATGCCTACTATAGCTACCATGTTCAATAGCAGGTTACCGCCACATTCCATGGCAGTTTATACAACTAAAACCGTACAAGGTTCGTATTGTTTCTTTGGATTTCCAATAAATGGTCAGGCCAAGGAACTTCCCATTGCCACATTGGTATGCCTCTGGAAGGATGCCCCAAGAACCTAACCGGATCTCTGCCAACATAAGGCAGGGTTACCCCTAGCTGGGTAACTACTGACACGAGTATGCCATCCCCTGGTCGTAACCGACCTAAATCCCGAGATTCACCAACAACCATAAAATATTAAGTTTGCAACAACAACATAGGTTAAGTATCAAGGCTCCATACCATAATACCACCTCTATCCAGAAGGAAATGACATATACTAAGGTGGCGCTATCTCCTAATAACCTTGCGTATCTTTCCTGTTTTGACCATACCGGGGTGTGAGGTCCGATGAAGTCTCGTCCACAAAGCTACGCTTTTAATAAAAGCCACGCTTTGATCAACAAATGATCATCAGCACTCTGTACGCCACATTACCAATTTGGGAATGTATCATTATTAACCATCAACTACATAACCTCTGAGCTCGTACGTCTCAGAGAAGGGTGTTAAGCTAAGTGAATAAATTCTCCGCCACCAACAGATATATATTTGATAGAAACCAGCTTTACATCTCAAATTGTAACGTCAGACGCATATCTATACAAGTCCGTTCCGGGATCGAACAGAACCGAAGGCACTTCCAAAGAAGCCCTTGCAATCCGGATATTCACTAATCACGTCTGAAATTCCCATTACAAAGGGTGATAAAATCTCTATATGGGAGATCAGCCGATGTAGAGTCATTCGACGGTAATCCTTCCGTTTTCAAAAATATCCAGTCTTCAACACTGGTCTTCAAATGCTATCCATTACGACATATCACTATTCGGAATGGGAGTTATGACCCATAGGTCCTCTTCCGGCTAAACCGAATAACCAGCGCTTATTTTTAAAAATAAGTGTAGCATTCAATTTCAAGCAAATCACAACAAATACCCATTTAAAGGTAAATATTGATAGTCGGCTTTTGAACTATCAAAGCAAACAACCAAATATTCAGCACTATAACAATCACTAGGCCCTTTTTATTAATCTTCCATAAATTAAATAACTTGCCAAATATTCACTTCAATTTATGTTTAAAAAAGATATATTCTCTAAGCCATTTCAATTTCTACATTGGAAAACATTTCCAAATACTTATTTAACAATAAGTAATTCACAAATCTATTTATTTTCAATACTTAGAAAATATTCAGTATACTTAAAACACGATTAAGTATATATTTTATTCTTTTAAGGAAAACTTTCTCTTTAAACATATTTATTTGGGTCCAAACGAAAGTTGCGTAAAACATTGTTACGACAACCCAAAATCACTAATATCGAGATTCGACATTTAGATAGATATATAAATCCCAATACTATATAAAACATTTCCTTTCGAAATCATTTACTATAGCAATAGTGTTATAGTCCACCATTTCCTTTTATTCCTCGAAAACGTTTATTTCAACAATGAATGTTAAAATCTATGGATTCGATCCTTAACACATTTTAAAACAACTTTAAATCGTTTTAATTCTATTTAAAAGATCACTCCCTAAAATATTTCTTTATATATTATTCACTGTCCAAAATCGTGAATTTCAATTTCAACACTTCTACATATTTTATTTTAAAGGATTATCTACTGTCCAAAATCGTGTATATATCTCCTTTAATAAGCTATAATAATTGACTTATCAATTTCAATTGGTTTTGGATTTATAAAACAACGTTTATAAATTCACATTTATATTTTATAACAACTTCAACTTATAAAATCCCTTAATTAACAAATTCTATTTGTATCTAATTTAAACGCCAAAATCCAATTTATAAGTTAATTACTTATAAATATTTTATTTTACAAAAATTTATTCATTTTATAAATTCACAATTTATAAATTCATAAATTTCATTCACTTATGAAATTCATTTATACTTCATTTTAACACTTATAAAAACTCATTTTATAATTCCAATATCTTAATTTATAAATATCAATTTTATAAATCTTTTATACAAAGAGCTTATAATAATCCAAAAATCCCAATTTAAACCATTTTACAAATTAATCAACTACTTATTTTGAAAATTGTATTTCGGTTATATTTCACAAAATTCATAATTTTTATAACATTAAAATTATAATGTTTATTTATTTAAAATGAATCAATTCCGAAATTCAATAAAACGTATACTTTCAAAAATCACATGAAAATCCTTTTAAATTTGAAATCGTTACTTTAACATTTTTAAAACTCCAAAAATTGGCCCAATGCTGCAATAACGCTAAATTTAACCATCACGACATCCAAACGTCATATATCGTATGATAACAGAATATATCACAATATTTGTAAAAAATCAATACTGTTGAGGAATCCAGTTGGATCCCTCCAACCTGTTTCCCTGCATCCACAGATGTTAGCACAATACCAATCCCGTTTCAATATAGGATATCGCGGTACATGGGTTTATATAAAATATTATCCGCTATTATGCCGCGCAATAGGGTCTTATCCACTATATAATGCGGAAAAATCAACTCCAAGTACATATATAATACCAATTCCACATCAAGATGGAATATCGCGGTATATGTGTTTAAATAAATAACCTCCGCTTAATATGCGGTGTATAGGATCTATTTCAAATCAATGGATAATAATTTATCATTCAATCATGCAACAAGCAATTTTAAATCTAACTATTTAAAATTTAAATTGAAACAATTTCGATTGAGTGAGAAGTTCTCACCTAGTTTCCAATAACAATTGTAGTGTTTTATTTCGAATAAAATTAAACGCGCGTTTAATTTTACCCAAAATTTTCACTAGCTCCAATCGATCCCAATCTAGCTCCAACTTGTAGTATTTGCGAATACGAACCCAAAGCAATTCGTTTTGCGCGAAACGGACCTCGTATGAAAAAGTTATGATGTTTTAAAGATTGAACGAATTAATATATAATAAATTTCAATTTTCTTTTCTATTTTTCAAAACCCTACTTCTCTGGGCCGTTCGTTTCTGCTTGACTAAATCGCGGTCGCTGTTTTCTTCATCTTCCCCATCAGTAACCTACGCACGATCAAACCTAAAGGCCGCCACTTAGGTTAAACACCATGGCCACCACAACGCACGAGAGAACGATCAGAGGCTACCACGCTGAAGAGCATTGTGAGCTCCATCTTCGGCCCAGATAGCATCAAGCTTAGTCCCCTATGCTTCTCGATTTTCATGCTTGAAACGAGCACGAATGCGGCCACTTAGCTTCGTCTCTGGTCGACGTAAATCCATCTCCACCGTTGAGATTATAGAGCTCGATACGCTCTACAATATTGTACATAACTTTCTCTAATTGTTGATGGATTTGAAGATATTAGAGGAAGAGTTTTGGCAATTTTTGGCCATTAATATTATAACTGGCGGCTAGGGTTTTAATTTTGGGTTTGTTGCAAAATGTGAAAATAGGGGTCCTTTTATAGAAAATTCTCAAGCACTATTCACTCGAAATTTTTTCGAACTCCAAACAAAGCGTGCCTCTTGGCGTTTATAATGTTTTACCCCTATTCCGAACGCAATGGAATATATATCGGGAGCCAACTCGATCAAATTTGAAAGATAAGTTTTTGAATCGACTAATTTAATTTTTTTCACTCAAACAGATTTCTATGCGTTTTTGCTTGCCCCGGACAAACAGTAAACCCGATTGACACAAATTTTGAAATCTTACAATAATATAACATTACGGATCCGATGAAACTGGTTTCGTCAAAATCAGAGACTGTTTGAAAAATGACTATTTTTACTCATCAATTAAATATTAAAATATTCAATTTCCTCAAATTAACTTTTAATTCAATTTTAAAAGTTCTATAACATCATTCTAACTCCAATATGATTTAATACAACTTTACAAATCAATTTTAATCATATTAAACCCAATTTCCAATTATTTCTGTAATTTCAAATATTAAATTATCGATTTAATTACCAATTAAATCTAGATTTTCGAAATAAAATTTATTCGACTTACAAATTTTACTTGTTAAATTTAAAATCAATTTAAGTATATGAATTTCAAATCACAGAAATTCTAGGTCGTTACCGGTTTTTTTTTTCAAATATTTAATATAAATTGAAATAGATTCTAATTTTTTAATTAGCTTTGATATCTGATTCATTTCTGTTTAAAAATGGGCTAGAAATGAGCTATTGATGTTTTATTTGAAGTGTTTTAATATTTTTAAATAACTACTTGACCATATTTTAAAAGTAAATTATTATTCTTTTTAAATACTTATTATATACATATGATTGAAATTTATTTATAAATCCTTTCGATATTTGTAAACGGAGTTTATTTAACAGAGATGATTTTATAAAAGAAATCTTACAGTGAAATTCTAGGAACTTAAGGAAAATTCCAAAGTATTCAACTATAGAAACTTCGGGAATGAATTAAAATTCATAAAAAGGAAGTTATAAATGAACAGTTGTGATTATAGACGAGTATAATCGATTTTGGAAATTTTAAAGGGGATTAATTAATGAATTTCGATAAAATTATCGAACCCGTTATAAATATGTCTTTATAAGATATTATGAAAAATGAATATTAAAATTTAAAATATGGGTCTAGTGACTGCTTATGTGTGTAATTTGATAGTTAAGTACCCGACTATCAAATTTGGCCAAATTCATTGATCGTTTTGAAGAGACTGGGATTAGATTTAATTATCCAAAAACCTCTTTGATCTGTTTTGTGTGTTACGAATTATGATAGTGTGAAGATAGTGGAGATGGTGATTCAAGAATTTGGTTTGTTCATACCCAGAACAACTTGTATGGATGAATGCTATCAGCACATTGTCATTTGAGGGAAATAAGCATTCTAAGTATAAATTCCTGGAAAGGTAATCGTGGCCTCAAGCCTCAACTACAGGGAATGACCAAAATAGGGGAGATGCAGCAAGGCTAAGTGGGTCGCACCAAATTATGGTATGTTATCACCTTTCTAGATACCCTCGGATATTATAAATTATGGATATGGTTGTGCATGGAAAAAGAAGAGCGCTCGACAAGGGTGGGAACACCTAGGGTGATAGCATATTCGGTACTTTCCTGGTTAGGGGTAGGCCAGTCTTCTGTTGGCAGGGGATCCCGACGAGGTCTTGGTGTATTTTTCTAGAGGTGTACTGTGACGGGCGGTACCTCAGTAACCCAGTCATTGTATGGAATCCATTCTCGAATAAACACCGTACGGTTTTGATTGTGCCTGACTGTGCTGAAATGTAAGATGCAAGCATTTTAGCTATTTTCTAATTTACATTCTATAGACACTATTATAATATTCGATAATTTTAATATAAAATGTTGTGGTATGGTAAGGTAAAAATCCTTCGTTTTTATGTGTGATGTGGTCTTATGAGATACCTTTGTTTTTCAAAGGATTTTGATAACACAAATAATTCAAATTGAGTGTGTTTTAGCACAATTGTTTTTCCATACGGAATCGGGTGTTATTTTATTATAATGCTTGGGGTAGACCGAGTATTACAGATTCAGGTTGGAATGCTATGGAGCTCAGGAGGCGAGCTGGAGGATTTTAAGCGTATATCATGTATTTGATTATATTCCACTATTTGTGTAGACTGTATAGTCAGCACCGGTGAGGAAAAGTTATAATAACTATCCAAAAATGATGTTTTTTGTATAAAAAACTATATATATATATATATATATATATATATATATATATATATTGTTCCCCTGCGACTGTGAGATTCTGTGTTGTTGTTACTATTTTCTTCTATCTCTTTCTTCTTCAACCCCTAATGATCTGGTATTTTCGGCACTTGAATATTCGACGTGATATATAGTGAACGTATTGATGTCGATTTTCGAGGGTCGAAAATCCCGGTTTGTTACACTTGGTATCAGAGCTGAAGGTTAAGCGAGAATCTTGGCTTTGGTGGGGACTACTCATTAGAGATAGGGTCAGTAGTACCCAAATGAGTTTGAGTGTATTAATAGTTATGAGCGCGTATTTGTTAGTGAATAAAAATATTTTTATATTGTGTTGATTTATCGGTTGAGTGTTTATGAATTCTGGTCGGGAAGTACAACCGTATCGATAGGGGTTTCTAAACTCTTAAACAAGGCAAACTGATATGGTGTTATTTTGAAATTGGGTAAATGATATAATTTTACCCAAATTATATTTTGATATAAAAGGAATAATTTTCTAAAATTATTAAGTATATTGGAGTGTATGGTTGATAATGTTATAATCTAAAAAGATTATAAAAATTTGAAATGATTATAAATATAACCAAATTTAAAATTATATGAGTATGATTTAGATAGATGAGTTAAAACTAAAGTTGGATTCAAATCAGAATCTAGAAATTTAAATCCTGTGAAGTTTGGAAAAATGTTTTTCGAAGTGGTGTGGAAAAACAATAAAAGTATTATTTTTGGAAATATTTTTGAAATAAATAATAGTAATATCATTGTTGAAATTTTTTGAATAGAAAATGTTTCAAAAATGGATTTTGGAAGTAATATGGCACGTACTCACTACAGTAGCTGGAAAATAATTCCGATGATGATTGCGACATCATCAGGTTCATTTTCGAGTTTCTAAGCGATCGATTGTTACCATGGTCGTTGTTTTTGGTTTGTTTTGAGACAAAGAAGTTTGTTTTGAGACAAAGAAGTTTGTTTAGAGATTCCAAACAGAAATTTGTTTTGGGTAAAGCCAAATGGTTTTGTAAATTCCAAGGGAATTTGTTTTGGATAAATGCAAGATTTAGCTAAAAGGTAGGATTTGGTATACATATACATATATATATATGTGTGTGTGTGTGTGTGTGTGTGTGTGAGTGTGTGTGATTTAAAAATGATTTGGAATAAAACCGGGTGTTTGAATTCTCAAATTTTAATATCAATATCGGGAAAAACTTAGGAAATAAGTTATGAACTTATAAATTGAGAATGATTTTAATAAGAAAGAAAATTATGGAATTTGAATTTTGGATTAAATTTTAACTCGAGTAAGTTAAAATGAATGGAATTTAACTTAAGTGAAGTTAAATAAAATTGAATTGGAATTGAAATTATATCAAATTGAATTAAAATAAAAAATTTGAGTTGTGAAATAGTTATATAAGTAAAGTTGTCATTATTGAAAGGGAAATTGAATTAAATAGAGTTGGATGTATAATTGAGAGATGACTAAATGAAATGAATATAGACTTGAATTATGGAAATAAAAGGAATGGTGAATCAAATTGAATTGGTTAAAAATAGGGTATAAGCTCAAGTATAGAAATTACGAAATGTGGAAAATAAGTTGTGTAGCTTATAAAATTAAAAAATGGAATCGAACAACCAAAAATAACATGGTTTGATATTTTGGTGAAGAAATAAAAATCCAAACTTGAATTATAAAATGAATTTAAACTCAAGTAAAACCAATTGAAGTGATTTTTGAAATAAAAACCAGATATTAAAGTATAATATGGAAGTGAACTAATTAGATAAATTAATTAGCTAGTTGAATATAGGAATGAAACTTAACTTAGTTAAGTAAATTAGATTGTGGATTAAAAATTGAAATTGAATTGGAGCTTGAGCTATAAATAAATTTCGACTTAAAAATAAGAGAATTAGATATATTTTGAAATGTTGTCAAATAAAATAGAAATGGATTGAAATAGCGATGACTTAAGTTATAAATAGATTCTGTTTAAATGTAAATAAATTGAATATGGGTTTGGACACTGCTTAAATAAATTCGAATATGAGATCAAGTTCTAAAGTGGAAAATCAATATATATGTTATATAAAAGGTTATGATAAACCTTAGTATTGATTTTATCGTCTGATTCTCAAATAATATAGTAGAAATTGAGATATGCCAAGTAAAAGGAAATGCAAATCAATCGACGATGAATAAATTGAATAAATTTGAAATGGAATTTGTTTGCAAAGGAGATAAACTTGAGTTATATGGTTGAAATAATTGAAGATAAATGAATTAACTTAAGTTAATATTTTTGGATGAAAATTTAGCTCGAATAAATTTGTGAAATGGTTATTTAATAAAGTAGCATGGAATGATTCCGAGCTAAATAAAGTGGATATGAATGGAATGTGAATAAAAGTGAATGTGAATCAACAGAAATTGATAAATCGATTCAGAACCAATTTAGATGGTATATAAGCTTAAGTGATTATTTTATCAAATGAATATCGTCGAATTTGCATGGAAAAATCATCGTTTGACATAAAGGGAAGTAAATAAAATTATGTGAAATAATGGAAAGTGCATAAATTGATTTTTAAATCAATTTGCAATGGATATGAATTTGTTTGACATTAACAGAATTGATTTTTAAATAAAATCCAACGGTCTGAGATCCCTAAGTCACACTATAAATAGGACCCTAGGCTTACCTATGTTTCTCAATAACATTTTCTCCCAGTTGAGTTCATTGCCTAAGGCTTAACCCTAAAAAGAATTTTTTTCTTGGGAGAAGATCTTTTTAATAAAAATATTCTACGCCCTAGAAATGGATCCGGGAAGGCTAAGGATTACATCTAAGGACCACAGGTAAGTGTTCGGTAATTATTTTAGATTTTGAAGTAATTTAAAATAAAAGGTTCTCAATAGATGTAATTTTTCTACAATTTTGAGATAGTTTTTAATAAGTTTATTTACTGTAAGTTTTTAACTAAAATTTAGAAGTTCTTTTCAGTCTATTTTTATTCAACTATTTTATTCTGTTATTTACATCTATTTTACGTTGGAATTTAGCATGTAAATGTCAGTTTCTTTTTATGAACAGTAATCCCTTTTTACGAAAATAAATTAAAAAGAGAAGAATTCGCTAATATGGATTAAAATAAAAAACACTAAATTTACTGAAATCAGATGTAAATTAAGAAAAACCGAAATAAAATAGAGATGGATTGAAATAGGCAAATTTAAGATATTTGCAAGCATGATTATAACAAGTAGTTATAACTAAAAAGAGAAAAATAGAAGAGTAATGGTTGCAAGAACAATTATAACGTAGGTTATTATTAGAAAGAAGAAACAACAGAAGAAGCTTATTTTAAAACTTAGATCTGGGATTATGTTAATAAGTAAATATAGTAGAAATAGCATAAGAGGCTTATATTAGAACATAAATTAAGTTAATAAGCAAATATAGAAGTAGTGGCCCGTAATGACCGCATTCCCTTTCTGATCTAGGACAGATGGTTTCACAATAGATAGGTGAGGCTGGGACACACTTACGCTAATTAGGGTATATAAGTGGCCAATAGATAGATACTCAAATCCAGGGATTTGGGCAAAGGGCGCAATATCAGAAATTGTTTGTTAGGACCCGAACCACTAGCATTCCCTTTTAGGACTAGGACTGATGGTCTCACAACAGTTAGGTGAGGCTTGACAGCATGCTCTTTTAGGACTAGGATTGATGGTCACACAATAATTAGGTGAGGTCGGGCATGCTTATCCTGATTATGATAAATAAGAGGTCAAAATAGGTGGCGGCAGTTAGTGTGTACCGGCGATGACCGAGCATGCGACATCGATTAGGGTAAATAATTCGCTACTGCATTCAAGGCGCTAGAGAGGTGTCTTTTGCTATGACCACATGATTGGTTCACAGTGGCACAACAGAGATAGAGGCCGATCAATGGGTAGAATTAGGATTTCATCCTAATCAAAGCAGTTTAAGACAAGTGCAAATAATCGAAACAATCCGAGCAAACAGTTAAACAGTATCGTATGCGAGTTTTATCTTTCCATTATTTCCTTTTAAACTAGAACTGTTGCTTAGTCTATTATCTTTATCGTGCTTAGAAATGATAGTAATTACTTCCACTCACCAGACTTATGGTCTGACCCACTTCCCTATCTTTCTTTTTCCCCCAATAGGCTAGCAGAGTAGAGTTAATTCAGGTTGCTTGGAGATCCATTCCCGAAGTTATCTCATTTTAGATGTATTTTTCTACTTTTCATCCTTTTCATTTGGCTTATGATGGATTGGTACTTGTGAGAGAGATTATTATTATTATTGTTACTTTTGTACCCTGATTTTATGAGACTAAGATGTATTTTCATGAGACATGAGATATTTTGAGTTTTTGAGACATGCTATGTTTTTATGACTTATTTCGAAATGAAGTTTAATTTTGAATGATGAGTTATTATTTAAATGTTTTCCGTTGTTTTTACTTATTTGTCTTATGAATCTTAGAATCTGTGATACATTAGCTATACCTATAATTCACCACATCCTTTGGTGTTCCCTTTTTAGGAATACTAAGGGGTGTGGGGTGTTTTAATTGGTAGTAGAGCCTAAGCTTATAGGATTCCTAAAAACTTATACTAAAAGTAAACTATTTTTCAAAGTAACATATTTTCAAACTATTTTTCGGAAATAAACTCTTAGAAAGAGTTTTCAAGTATAATAGAGTTTTTATAAAAATCTCCTCAAAGGCCAGCTCAACTTCCTTTCGATTCTTTCGAGCCTAAACTTTCTTTTCTTTGCACAGTATGGCGGACTTCCCAAATCTTCCAAAGGCTATCCAAGCCACTAACTGGTTCCATAGATACCTCCAAGCTACGACACTAAAGTTGCAAGGGAAAGCGCTCAATGCAACACCGGCGAGTGAAGATCCCATTAGTCCACCTGCAGTAGCCAAATTTTTTAAGCTATGCAAGGACTTTGCTAGTCTAGGAGGTAAGATGTTTTCTGGCATGGAGGATTTCGCAGAGGCACGAGCTTGGTTGAGGAATACAAAGCGGATATTTGGGCTGTTAGGATTGGAAGACCTGTAGAGATTTCAACTTGCAACTTGGCAGCTGAAGGGAGAAGCTTCTTACTGGTGGGAGATTTTAGAGATATAGGGTAGAAACATTGGATAGTTTGGATTTCAGGTGAGGTTTAAGATAAATTTCTTGTCGCAAACCGAGGAAAGCATGCAGTTGGAGAAGTTCATTAGTCAGAAACAAGGGAGTCTTTTGGTGGAAGAGTATATAAATCGGTTTAATGAATTATCGAGGTTCGAGATGGAGCTTGTTAATACACCGCATAAGAAGGCCACCAAGTTTGCTAAGGGTTTGAACCAGCCCCTCCAAGGGTTGGCATTGACACTGTAACAACCCGCATATTTATCGAGTTTGTATTTAAATATTAACTCGTTAATCGGATTTTGGTCCGAAAAGCAACTTTTTGCAAACGGTCAAATTAGGACTCGAGACCACTTCCATTGAGTTCGAAATGCAGTTTACAACTTTTTTAAGTATAAACATCGATAGGTTTGGAGTTAGTGAAATTTCACTAACTTTTCCCGCTTTGGACTTTGGGTTAGTTTAGCCTATTAAGCCCAAGTTCCAACCCTCTTCTCCTCACTCTTCATAAATTTCCTAACTAATCAAGCTTTGGCATTAATGGTGGAGGGAACGGGAAATTAAAATTCCAAAACTCAAATTCAATTGCAGTCCATCTTTCTACTCCAAATTCAAGAAGAAGACATTGGATTCAAGCTTCTTGTGCTTAGATAGAAGAAGGATTGATTCTTGCTTGCTTAAAACTTCATTTTCATTGATATTTGGTGCAAAGGTGAGATTTTTATCTCACAATTCTAGCCTATAACTATATTGGACTGTTGGGAATGATTCCCTATCATTTTTGCATGCATGTTAGCATTTAGTTTGGATCGGATTGGCGAAAAACTCCAATTTTTAGCGTTTTGTTGAATTTTCTGCACTTAGGTCGTTATGGCCATTTTTAGGTCGTTCGGAGTTAAGTCGTTCGTCCATAGGTCGTGAGTCGTTCACGAGTTAACCCTAGGTCGTTCTGGCCATTTTTAGCTCGTTCGGAGTTAAGTCGTTCGTCCATAGGTCGTGAGTCGTTCACAAGTTAACCCTAGGTTGTTCTGGCCATTTTTAGCTCGTTCGGAGTTAAGTCGTTCATCCATAGGTCGTGAGTCGTTTACGAGTTAACCCTTAAGTCGTGCAGCCCTTCAGTCACGCAACCCTTAAATCGGTTACGAGTTATCCCAATAGGTCGTTGGACCCTTAACTCGTAGGTCGTTGGACCTTATCTCGTTAGGTCGCTCCTGGCCCAACCCTTAAGTCGTGCAACCCTTAAGTCGTGCAGCCCTTCAGTCACGCAACTCTTAAGTCGGTTACGAGTTATCCCGATAGGTCGTTGGACCCTTAACTCGTAGGTCGTTGGACCTTATCTCGTTAGGTCGCTCCTGGCCTAACCCTCAAGTTGTGCAACTCTTAAGTCGTGCAACCCTTAAGTCGTGGAACCCTTCAGTCACGCAACTCTTAAGTCGGTCACGAGTTATCCTGTTAGGTCGCGACCTCTGATAAGTCGGCCATGTTGGGTCGTGAGTAACCGTTAGGTCGCGAACACCTCTTGGTCGCAACCACTAAGTCGCTTGACCCCTTAGACCCCTAGGTCACAACCGTTAGGTCGCTCGACCCTATCCCTCTTAGGTCGACCGGGCAGGTCGAACCCCGTAAGCGGTGGCGTAGCCCCCGCGCCCCCACCTTGGGCGGTTGCCACCCCCCTGGACCCCCCCTCCGTAGGGGATCTTATCTGAAAAACGTCGAGCTGATTTCCTTGGATTTTATTCACATCTCCGTATGCGATTTTTGTGACTGATTGTTTCTACAATTTCTTCTGTGTTTTGTCACTTTATAATATAAAGGTTTCAATACTAGTAGTAAATATCAAAACTCTTTTAACAAACAATTTCAACTCTATTTTTAATAACAAAGCTCTGATACCAAGCTATGACGCCCCACCTCTATACCCACGCTAGCCAAGAACACTCCGGAGTAGTGCTGTCAACTAGCACGGAGAATAAGGCTGTTGAGGAGCGACCATCCATGTAATTGCTTATCACACGGTGGCTATAAATAATCTTCGAAAACAAACATAGAAATAATCATATCACAAATCAGTCACAGATATTCATATCTTCTTCCGCCTTTGTGATATGGATATCTGTGACTGATTTGTGATATGATTATTTCTATGTTTGTTTTCGAAGATTATTTATAGCCACCGTGTGATAAGCAATTACATGGATGGTCGCTCCTCAACAGCCTTATTCTCCGTGCTAGTTGACAGCACTACTCCGGAGTGTTCTTGGCTAGCGTGGGTATAGAGGTGGGGCGTCACAGACACATTTACCTATGGGAGCGACATATGAATCACTTGTTTAAATGGCTCTAATATCAGATGTTGCTAAGAAAGAAGAGGTTAAGGAGGTTCCTAAATCAGAAAACTTTAAGAAGCAGTGGTGGAAGGATAAGAAGGATAAGAACAAGAAGAAAGGAGGAGGACCTTAGAAGGGACAGATTAAAAAAGGCGAGATATGTCATAATTGTGGATTGGTTAGGCATTTCACAAAGGACTATAAGATATCACAAAGGACTATAAGATAGACACAATGAAGGGATGGTGTTACAACTTTTGGCAGCCCTCCGAGGACGGGACAGAGAGCTAGCGCACCTATGTTGTAAATACAGGTATTGGATGCACACCTTCTAGTAGTGCACTGGATCAAGGTAGGAAAGTCTCTGTAGAAGGTTTGATCTCTACTTCGGATGTTTCTATTCAGAATAATTTTTACTCCGGAGCATCACATTCTTTCATTTCTAGGTCCTTGGTTGTTAGTTTGCACTAGGATATTTCTCTAGTAGTACACCTAACCCTGATTTGTAGGGGTTTGAATTTTTTTTATACTAGGTGTAGAGTTTGATTGTGATGCCTTAGTTTTGGGACTTTCGGGATATGGGATGATTTAGTGGATGGACTGGTTATCCACTTATGGTGCGATATTGGACTGCGAGAGGAGAGTCGTTAGGTTAGATACATGTAGCGGGTGGATTCTTAAGGCTTCTTGCGACCACATGGTTCAGCCATGTTGAGCTTCCTTTGCTACGTTGTTTCATCACTATGGGAGTTAGATTTAGGTCCAGTTGTTAGAGATTTCAAGACATTTTTTAAGAGGTTAGGGGACTGCCCCCTAAGAGAGAGGTCGAATTTAGGATCTATCTGAATGACAATGCTAAGCCAGTGGCATTGCTCGTGAGGCATATGGCTCCTAGGGACAGACCAACGCCCCAGCCTATTTTGTAGATTTGATGAGTCCTGTTTTTCGAGACGTCCAAAATAAGTTCGTGTAGTATTTATAGACGACATTCTGGTGTTTTCCAAGAGTATGGAAGAGAACGCTATTCATCTTGAGGAGGTTCTTCACACACTTTGTGTTCATCAGTTGAAAGAAAAATTCTCAAAGTGTCACTTTTGGCAAGAGGAGGTGCGTTTCTTGGGGCATGTAGTCTCAAGAGAGGGTTTAGTTGTGGATCCCGCTAAGATAGTAGCCATACAGGATTGGAAGACCCCCAAGAACGCTACCGAAGTTAGAAGCTTCATAGGTTTATCTGGTTATTATAGCAAGTTTGTCAGAGATTTTTCTAAGATTTCAACACTTAAGGTTAAGCGTAATCTCATAGATTAGATTGGATCAAGGCAATGAGAGTATTCATAACTTGTGGATATTCTATATTGGATTAGCATAGGAGAGGTCTCTCGACATCTCCAACGCTATACCATTGATAGTAAAAGGTGGCTAAGGAGAGATGGAAGACTTTGTGTCCCCCACACTGGTGGTTTGATGAGAGCAGTTCTAGTAGAGGCACACCATTCTCGGATGATTATTCATCCGGGTTGTGATAAAACGTATAGGGACACGAAGAGAGTGTTTTATTGGAGTGGCATAAAGAAGGATGTAGTATAATTTGTGGCTAAGTTTCTTGTATGCCAAAGAGTTAAGGCAGAGCAGCAAAGGGCTGGCAGATTGCTTCATCCATTGGATGTACGCGAATGGAAGTGGTATAGTGTTTCGATGGACTTCATAGATGGTTCACCCCGATCTTGGAACTGGAGTACTAGTACTTGGGTGATTGTAGATCATTTGACTAAGATCGCCCAGTTCATTCCGATCAAGAGTAAGAGGACAACCCCTTATTTGGCATCTATATACGTTCATGAGATAGTCCAACTTCATGGAGTTCCCTCTATCATAGTGAGCGACAAAGACTCTATCTTTACTAACAAGTTTTGGAGGATCTTGCAAGAGGTGTTAGGGACACGACTTAGATTAAGCACAACCTATCACCCTCAAACAGATGGCCATACAGAGAGAAAAAATATAGTTCTTGAGGATTTGTAGAGGATGTGCATTCTTAATTTTAGAGGAACTTGGGAGGAGCACATTCCTTTAGTAGAGTTCGCATATAGCAATAGTTTTCAGGCTACAGTTGGAATGGCTCCTTTTGAAGCCCTTTATGAAAGACCTTGCAAGTCGCCGTCATGTTGGTTAGAGTCTACAGAAAGATTGCTACTTTGTCCCGATATGGTTAGAGAGACATCAGAAAAGATTGATTTGATTAGGAGAAGAATGAAGATGGCCTAAGATAGACAGAAATCATACGCAGATAAGCAGAGAAGGGATATTTACTACAAGGTAGGAAATTTGGTTTCAGTAAGGTGTTTCCGCTAAGAAAGGCAGTAAGGTTTGGACCAAGTAGGAAACATTCTCCGAGATTCATAGGACCATTCCCCATTGAAGAAAGGGTAGGGAATATGACATATCAGATAAAGCTACCAGAGAGGCTCGTGGGAGATCATGATGTTTTTCATGTTTCACACTTGAAAAAGTGCTTACATGAATCATCAGAGGTAATGGAACCTAGCCAACTTAAGAAAGCTGAATTGGGGAGAGAAGCATCGGTTCGTTGCATTCCTACCAAGATCGTTGGACATGATATTAAGAAGCATAGGAATAAGGAAGTCCCATTGATTAAGGTGCAGTGGGGAGATAGTATAGAGGACGCTACGTGGGAGGCTGAGGAGAAAATACGTACCTCTTATCCTCATCTTTTCTATAGTACGTATTGAATTTCCTATTTTCATCTTTAGTTTTGAATAGGATCTTTCTTTTAGTATCCTTTGGGAGGGTAGATCCTAGGATTTAACTTTTGGATGGTAGGACTTGTAACGACCCGATATTTTCAACCATTCGCATCCGCACATGTTGGACTTGAATTGCTCAAAATACCAAATTTTAAAATAAATTTGGCAAAACACAGCATAAACAGTAAATAAATAAATCATAGATCACAGGCACAGAGTAATAAATGCAGCGAAAGCAAAGAGATAGTAGTTTAGGAAGCTATTATATAAATATATCAGAGATATACAAGATACAACAGAAGTTTAATATGATAAACAAGCACAAGCTGAATGCATCACCGGAATCAACTGAATAACTAGAATCAACAAAATACTAAAATAGAAATAGATGGCTGGATCTTCAAGCAAGGCTCCAGCTCCAAAGATGAGTCTCCAATGCTGTATCACTCAGTCTGACCCGAGCGTAAAGCAAAACACAAAACACTTGAGTTAGGACATATACATATACAATGTAAACCAACCCAAGTGAACTATAATATAAGGTACATGTAACGACTTGATTTTTCGACTTCCGAAAGTCGACATTAATACGTCCACTGTATCAACTGTCGAAGCATCGAACGCCAAAATCCGAACCATTAGGGTTTAAGAAGAAGAAGGTAGAAGAAGAAACAGAAATTATAACAGAATCTCAAATTTCATAGCGGAACAACATATAATATATAAATGAATAATCTTTAAAACAAAGAATTATATCAATTATTACATTACATCACATTACATTATCAGAGTGTTACAACAAAATGCAGCTGAAGAAAATATAACATATACTAGTGATACGCTTCACTATCTAGCTTGCTCCTGATTTCCACAGCAACTCCTGAATTCCAGAATGACCAGATAATCTGACTCTAGACTACCCCTGTGGAAATTGGTGGGCACCCAGAGTTTAGAAAGGGGACACTAAACTCCAGGCCAGTCGGGGGACTAGTGTGAGATCTTAAAAACAGTTATTTTCACAAAGAAAATAAAAAGAAATCCGCTATGCTTTTGAAAAATGAAACTGCTATAAGGCCTCCCGCCATACACACAATGCAAATGCAGACGTGGAGGAGATTTCTCCTTATGACAGTCAAAAATGCTTGTTACGCGAAAACCTTTAGATACTATTTTTAGTGCATAGCGCAGGAAACATTTTGAAAGTATAATATTAATCTTAGCCAACATACAACATTTCGTTGTATGCCTACTATAGCTACCATGTTCAATAGCAGGTTACGACCATATTCCATGGCAGGTTATACAACTAAAACCGTATAGGGCGCATATTGTTTCTGGATTTCCAACAAATGGTCAGGCAAAGGAACTTCCTACACCGAAATGGGTACGCCTCTAGAAGGACTCCCCGAGAACCTAACCGAATCTCTACTAACAAGGCCGACGTTACCTCGCGCTTTAAGAGAGCTATAACATAGGTAACTAATACACAAGTATGCCATCACCGGTAGTTACCAGCCTTTATCCAAGGATCCTCAACCACAAAGCAACAACCACAAAGTATAATAATTTGCAACAACAACATAGGTAAAATATCTGGGCTCCATACCATGATATCACCTCTTATCCAGAAGAAAATGGACATACCCAGGGGCGCGACCCCTAAAAACCTTGCCACAACATTCCTGTTTCGACCGTCTCCGGTTTGTGAGGCTCGACGAAGTCTCGTGCACAAAGCTACTCTTTTATTTCACAAAGCCATGCTTCGATCAATAAATGATCAGTAGCACTTCGTATGCCACATTACCAAATTGGGAATGTATCACTAGTAACCATCAACTACATAACCTCTGAGCTCGTACGTCTCAGAGAAGGGTGTTAAGCTAAGAGAATAAATTCTCCGCCACCAACAGAAACGTATTTGATAGAAACCAGCTTTACATCTCAATTTGAAATGTCAGACACACATCCATACAGGTTTGTTCCGGGTTCGAACAGAACTGAAGGCACTTCCGAAGAAGCCCTTGCAATCCGGGTATTCAAAACCCGATCGGACTTTCCATCGCTTAGGGAATCTCTATACCATAGCTACTCTGTGCAGAGACAATCGATAGGTCTTCCTATCGTTCTCAAAAATACCCGGTCTTCACCACCGGTCTTTAAATACAATCCCATTTCATCGTATCATTATTCGGATTGGGTTTTATGACACAAAGTCCTCTACCGGCTAATCCGAATAACGAGCGCTTATTTAAAAAAAATAAGTGTTATATTCAGATTTCAATCAATCACAACAATTTTCATTTTGATCCTTTAAATAAAAGATTCATCACAATCACAAAGGTTCGATGTGGTTTTCAGATATCCACTTGGAATCCGACCACCGGTCGCGTCGAAATTCAAACGCCGTTTAAAGGCCAATATTGATAGTCGGTTATTTAACTATCAATCAACATTCACAACAATTACTGGATTTCAAATAATTTTTCCCTAGTTATTTATTTTAAAAATATATTTGCAAGATATATTTTCACACTTTAACCATTTGAAAACAAATTTGAAATCACTTTTCACTTGCGGAATAAAATTCCCGATATTATTTATTTCCACTGGAAGTCTGCCGAGTTCAAATACTTTAAATAATTCAAATACTTATCCAAAATATATACTTGGAAACATTTAGATAAAACTATTTTAAAACATTTATTTAAATATTAGTTATGAAAATATTATATCAATATCTCATATAAAACATCAAGTCCAAATTAACTTTAAAATAAAGTTAGTAGATCGGGTTTAACTATTTAAATAACCATTTTATAAAATAAATATCAATTAAATCTTTAAATAATCACTTCTATAATTAATTAACTATATCTTTACTTTAAGATTTAAAAACAACTTAAGAAAATAATTTCTCCAAAGTATTCTTTTAAAACCAACTTTAGAACTTTTAATTTATACTTTAAAAGCTTCTTTCAAAACATGCTCGGCTTTCTAGGAAAATAAACTTTCATTTCAAAATGGTCAATTTAAACCAATTAATAAACCCTTCTCGATTTATTTTAGATTTACATTCCAAATCCATAAATACCTTTCCACACTTCAAAAATAAACCAATAATTATTTTTAAAACAATTTCCCTTTCCATTATAAATTCCATTGTAAATTCAAATTTCCAAATATCCATTGGTATACGATTTTCAAATCGATTTCCAAATATTCACCTTCAAACAACAAATCAAGTTTCCTATTGATTTCCCTAATTTGTTTCAAACACCCAAATCAATTTCCAAATGGATTTCCCAAAGGTTTATTTTCAATCAACAAAATCAATTTTCAAATGGATTTCAAAATTTATCATCTTTTAAAATAAATCCCTTTATCTTTCCCAAAATATTTAAAATCCAAATTTTTAAATAAACCCTTCAACTTATAAACAACATTTCTCAAAATCCATTTATTAAAATCTTTTTCCATATTTTGGAATTAATTCGACCGGATTATAAAAATCAACTTTAATACTTTAATTGTAACCGTCTAGGCTTTTCTACTTTAGTTTCCAAAAATCCAATTTCATATTTCTGGTATCCTATGATACCAAAAATATATTCGGCTAAATCCTAGCCTTCCACAATTCCAATCACAAGTATAATCACACATAGATTATAGATAAATCAACACACAACATATGAAACAAATTCAAGTGTTTGAGGAATCCAGTTGGATTCCCCCAACCTGTTTCCCTGCATCCGCAGACCTTAGCACAATAATTAAATACCAATTCCACTTCGAGGTGGAATATCGCGGTATATGATATTTTATATAATGTTACCCGCTATTATGCGGCGCATAGGGTCTCAACCGCTATAAAATGCGGGAAATCAACAACTCCAAATACATATATAATACCAATTCCACTTCGAGGTGGAATATCGCGGTATATGGGTTTAATATAATGTAATCCGCTATTATGCGGCGCATAGGGTCTATTCCACCATCTAAATTTTAACTATCACAATCCAAATATCAATCAATAACTGAAATTTTCAATTATTATTTTGAGTGAGAAGATCTCACCTTAGCATTTTATTTTGAAACCCATTCCCATTCCGGCCAGATTCTCAATTTTAGACCTTGAATAAAAATTATACGATTTATTAGTATTCGAATAAATCGGATACAATTAAATTCACATTTGATAATATTTAATTTAAATTAACAATTTGGTTTTTAAAAGAATAATTAAATTTTCAGTCAATCACCTATAATAAATTATTTTTAGAAACTAATATAAATTAGTTAATTTGTTTAAACAAGTTAATCACTATAATATATTTTTTCCCACGTTTAACTTAAACAGGAATTTTAATAACTAAAATTGTCACTGTGATATATCTTCTGATTGCATATTATTATTATTGTTATTTTTCCTTTTTTCTCGAGCGAACAAATATATGTAAACTTTTTATTTCAATAAAACAATACCTTCACTGTCTCCCTCAAGCAAACCCTAGCTCGAATACAGACACCATCGCGTGTGAACCATGCTCATGGCCCTACCCCAAGCCCTAACAACAAAACCCAATTCGTCTCCAAGACGAATCGCGACACCCTAGATTGAAGTCGTTGACCTCGGATCGCCACTTCCAAATCTCCTTCCTATAATCGCACGCCATCGTGACCTCGAATCCAAATCGTAGCCTTCCCTTATCGACGACGCAAGCTCTGACCCTATGCCACAAACTCGAAACCCACGCGAAGCAAAATCCAAATCTCAATCGAAATCGGCATCAACCCTATCTCTTTGTTCCATTACGAACAAAATCGATTTCGTTTATTCGTTCGTTCCACTGGAGAGGCTCGTGATTTGTTTAACAGAGAGGAGGAAAGGAATCGACAGATTGAGATGAGGGAGGGGCTCGAGCGAAGAGATTTCGTTCTGCTATGCTTTATGATTTTTAAACGATTGAAAAGCTCAACTTCAATTTGAATTTGATAATGGAAGCGGCCATTAACTCGACTTTCATTTTTTGTTTTTAGAGAAAAGCTCGCGTTGTTTTAAAAGGAGGAGTAAGGGACAAGATTTGACGTTTGCGTGCCTAAGAGAAGCTACAGTAATTTCAGAGGAGACAATGGCTGCTGAGGAGAAAAAAAATTTGATATTGAAAGAAAGTAAGCCGTTGTGTTGACTTAGGGTATAGATATATTTTAATTTAAATTCCAATTCAAATTATCTCCACAAACACAACACGAAATTTTGACTTCCTATCGAGGAGTACCGCCAATTGTTCATAATGTTATACCCCGATTCCGAACGTAATGGAAAAGGTTCCGAGTCCAAATTCGATCGTATGGAAAAGATAGCTTTTAGGACTCAGTTAAAATATCGAATTTTCGATTTAAATTTCAGTGAGTTTATTGACCGTACGGCCCAATGATCACTCCAAACATTACGAAAATTGAAATCCAACAATAATACAATATTATGGATCCAATGGAACTAGTTTCGTCGAATTCCAAGACTATTCCTCGGAAGGCTATTTTTAAATATCGATTTAAATGATAAAAATTCAAAATTAAACAAAACATTTTCAAGTTATATTCTGAAGCTTTCATTATCTACAGTATTATCAATATAAATTTTCTAAGCCTTTGAATTATTTTTAATCAGCTTACAACTGAAGATTCAATTTTTTTATCCAATTTCAATAAATTAAATTTATTAATTTAATTGCCAAATTCATTCTGATATCTGAAATTCAAGTCAAACTATCTTTCAAACATTTAAAATCACTTAAATATTTTCAAATTCAAATACCAAAAATTCCGGGTCGTCACATCCTTCCCCCCTAAAAGAATTTCGTCCCGAAATTACTAGTTAAAAAGAATGATCCTTAACCCATTTATCATTTTCCCAAAACCAAACGGTTTTATCAATTTGCCCAAAACAAATCTTTTTATCAAAGATTCATTATCATTTAAACTAATTTTCCAAAATCAACCATAGATTCCAAATAACATTGTTTTCTCGATAATTCAATTTAAATTTAAATTTAAATTTCAAATTTTCAAAACTTTCTCAAAATTTTTCTAACTCCCTAAATTTTCGAAAATTTTCGCCAGCGTATCCTTTGCGCGGCTAGCTCGGTACGACTACAAAATGGCACCACAGGCCCTCAGATTCCAAAAAGAAAACAAAAGGCCATGTGGCTAGACCAAAAACCCAATCAAATTTCATATAGGAATTTAGACACATACCCTTTTTTCGTCGAGCAATTCAAATTTATATTCTAGAATCAAAATCAATTTTTCCCACTTGCGTATAATTCCTGTATATCCAATTTAACCATATCCAACTACAGATTCCAAAATCATTTTATGCATTTCCTCACAGAAGTTTCATATCTACTTCTATTCAAATTAGTTTTCCCATTACTATATGAATTCAATTTATCTTCAACTCTGAATATTGAATTTTATCTTCCATACATAACTGATTCATATCATTATTTTAAATTAGTTTCATTCCCTAATTTACTCAATTTTAAATTTGAAATTGTTTGTCGCTAACAAAAAAAATTCCAAAAATTTTCTAAGTCCCAAAATTTTCGAAATTTTTTGGCAGAGTCCCCTTTGTATAGAGGAGCTTTTGCAATTTGACAAGAGATATAAATATATATACATCGACCCACGCGGTCGGAGAAACAAAAACATTTCATATTTCCTATTTTTATTGCGTAGGCGTAACTTTATGTAGCATTTTTAAACAAGTGGTTTATTAGCGCGTCCAAATCCAGCCACGCGGCTTCCTTGTACCTGTACTTACTCAATTTAAATATGTAAGTGCCAAAATCTTGTAACTTAACAACATTTTACATATTTAACTAGTAAACATACGAGCTTCTATAAGCAATGCAGGTTAAACAATATTCATAAGGAACTTATAGAGTTCTGACATTAATTTTAATTGTTTCAACCAATTCGTATACAATTTCATTCAATTTAAATGGTTTAAAACCTCAATTATTTACATTCAATTCATTTTCTTTATCTCAAACAATTCAAATTGGTTTTCAATATTCAGTTTCAATTCCAGTTTAATTCTTTTGTTCATTCCCCAGCACAATTCAATTTCAATATAGCATTTTGGTTTACGGCCACTTATATTTAATCTGGATTTCAAATTTCATATGAATTTAATTTACCTTTTATTTATAAATATTGAATTCATTTCAAACCATATCTATTTGGTCTTTTCTTCAATTAGTTTCACTTACTAATTTTTATTTCAATACTTCGCTTTGCTTATAACAAATAAAATTCAATTCTAATGCAATTCTATTTGCTTACAAATTCGAAATGAATCTCAGTTTTCAATTTCACTTTCATTTAACTGCAATTGTAAATTTATTCATTCATTCACAATTTATTTTCCACCTTAATAATTTTATTCCAATCATCTTAGTCTATTAGACTTCTAAAATTTAACTTTTAATCAGATTAACTCAAGTTAATTTCAGTTTAAATCTGAATTTCCTAAGTATTCAAACTTATCATTCCATAACTATTTTTAAATAGGATTCCTGAATTTTAAACAATTTCTTAAATCATTTTGAAGTAAATTTTATAACCAAAACCTTTGTATTTCCAAAACAACCCAACTTTGGCAAACAATTTTCAATTTAAAATCATTTGGCAGCAATTCCTCTCCCTAAAACCCAAAAATGAACACCGATGATGTCGCGATCATCCCAGAATTATTTTTCAGTGACCGAAGAGAGTTTAGAGCTTTTATCCCTCCAAAAACATTTTTTTCCAAACCCTTGAAAACTATTTCCAAAATCAAAAGGGATTTCAACTTCCCAAATCTCCAAAACTTTTAAATTCTTTTCAAAACATTTCCAAATACTTCTCTGGAACTCCATTTCAAATTATAGATCACATTTACAATTTATATTCTCAAATTCCATTTGTATATGGATTTATTTCTTAACTTTGGAGTTACGATTCAATTTCTTTTTCAGAGGAAAATAATATTATCACTTTCTAACAATCAAGCAACCATATACTATAATAATTCAAAGAAAATTTATTTCTTTTATATACAAAAATAGTTTGGGTAAAATTATTTCATTTACCATATTTTAAAACAATATCATGTCGAATTTGTTCTGTACAAGTGTTTAGAGATCCCTATCAATAACGTTAATTACTCATATTGACCAGAATCCATATACCACTCAACAAACCAATCAACACAATGTAATACAATTTTATATTAACTAACAAATACGCGCTCATATCTATTATTACACTCAAACTCATTCTAGAGTACTACTGACTCTATCTCTAATGAGTAACACCCAACAGAGGCAAGGTTATCGCTTAACCAAATGCTATGATACCACTATGTAACGACCCGATTTTTCAACTTCCGAAAGTCGACATTAATACGTCCACTATATCAACTGCCGAACCATCGAACGCCGAAAAACTGAACCATTAGGGTTAAAGAAGAAGAAGGTAGAAGAACAAACAGAATCTCATATTTCGCAGCGGAACAACATATAATATGTAAATGATTAATCTTTAAAATAAAGAATCATATATGTTATTACATTACATCACTTTACATTATCAGAGTGTTACACAACAAACAGCGGAAGAAAATATAACATATACTAGTGATACGCTTCACTATCTAGCCTGCTCCTCATTTCCACAGCAACTCCTGAATTCCAGAATGAACTGATAACCTGACTCTAGACTGCCCATGTGGAAATTGGTGGGCACCCAGAGTTTAGAAAGGGAACAATAAACTCCAGGTCAGTCGTGGGACTTGTGTGAGATCTTAAAAACAGTTATTTTCACAATGAACATAAAAAGAAATCCGCTATGCTTTTGAAAAATGAAACTGCCATAAGCCCTCCCGCCACACACACAATGCAAACGCACACTCGGAGGAGATTTCTCCATTTGACAGTCAAAAATGCTTGATACGCGAAAACCATTGGATATTATTTTTAGTGCATAGTGCAGGAAACATTTCGAAAGTATAATATTAATCTTAGCCAGCATACAACATTTCGTCGTATGCCTACTATAGCTACCATGTTCAATAGCAGGTTACCGCCATATTTCATGGCAAGTTATATAACTAAAACCGTACAGGGCGCGTATTGTTTCTTTGGATTTCCAACAAATGGTCAAGCAAAGGAACTTCCTACACCGAAATGGGTACGCCTTTGGAAGGACGTCCCGAAAACCTAACCGGATCTCTGCTAACAAGGCCGATGTTACTTCATGCTTTAACCAAGCTATAACATAGGTAACTAACACACAAGCATGCCATCCCGGTCGTTACCAACCTTTATCCGAGTATCCTCAACCACAAAGCAACGACCACAAAGTATAATAATTTGCAGCGTCAACATAGGTAAAATATGTGGGCTCCATATCATGATATCACCTCTTATCCAGAAGAAAATGGAAATACCCTAGGGGCGCGATCCCTAAAAACCTTGCCACAACATTCCTGTTTCGACCATTTCCGAGTTGTGAGGCTCGACGAAATCTCGTCCGCAAAGCTACGCTTTTTTTTCACAAAGCCATGCTTCGATCAACAAATGATCTGCAGCACTTTGTATGCCACATTACCAAATTGGGAATGTATCACTAGTAACCATCAACTACATAACCTATGAGCTCGTACGTCTCAGAGAAGGGTGTTAAGCTAAGAGAATAAATTCCCCGCCACCAACAGAAATGTATTTGATAGTGTTAACCTCGTTTTGCCAACGATTCAAGGACTGGACCGACTCATCCAACCAAAGACAGGACCGACTCATCTACTCAAGGGATGGACCGACTCATCTACTTAGAGGGATAGGATGACTCAAGGGGTTAACGGTTCACAAGGCAGGACGGCTCAGTGAGTTACCGACTCATCAAGACTATCGTCTCAACGACTCATGGTAAGCAGCGACTCAGAGATTACAACGACTCAGTGGATCAACGACTCAACAAGTTCGCGACTTATCATATGAGACAACTCAGGGGAAGTAACGACATAAGAAGGTGGATCCTTGTGCCGCTTCATTTATATACCGCTACCTGATAAGTCGTTAGCGGCTTAACGACTCACAACTTAGAATGACTCGTCCACGACTTAAAGCCATTGGGTCGTAATCCATTGCCACAGTGCCTATGCCAAGGAAGATTGACTCTTAAGCGACTCAGGACTTAGCATAAAATCCAGCAGAGGAATAAGCCATGGAGAAATCAAGGGTTGGTTCGATGAGTCAGCCACGACCTAATTTGACTCGGCCACGAGCCAAGCATGGGTCGAACACGACTCACGACTCAGGGCTGAAAACTCCTATAAATACATGGCCACCTCCAACATTCAGGGGACTTTTGGCTGATTCATTTCAAGCGTCGTTACTCTGCTGCATTCCGAACTACTTCAACACTTAAAGCTTTTGAGATACAAAGAACGCCTTAAGGAACTTCACGAAGAAATCATACATGTCCAACATGAGTTCAAAGATTTTGATCGACATTGAAGTTTAGGCTACTTGTTCTAAGTCACTTATAACTCGAAGTGTGTTGTAATCAAAGTGTAATTGCATCGACTTGTAATCAAATCGTCAATAAAGATATTCAAAGTGGACGTAGGCTCTCTCTTAAGCCGAACCACTATAAAATCGTTGTTATTCACTGCATTTTCTGTGATTTTCTGCTTATACTCTGCTCCCGAATCATCGGGTGGTGCTTTCACAACTACACTTCATACACCGGGGTGTTAGCGTTCAAATTTTAGCGTTAACATTTTTGGTGCTTTCATTGAGAGTTGAACTCAGGCAACTTCCACCATCGCTCGACAAAAGCTTGTGGAAAAGATTTCTCTTCGAACCAAAAGTCTAACGGAAATCATGACTTTCGAAAGGAAGCGTAAATTTTTGAGGATTGAAGGTACTTGCAGCAACGCTATTGCTTTTCCTATGCTAAGTGAAACAACTTCTAGTATTGGAGTCACAAGGGCTGAATTAGACGCCGTAGTGTATGGATTATATCAACACATGGAAGTTCAGAACAATAGGATTCTCGACAAGATGAATGCATTGCAAGAGGAGGTTCAACGACTAGAAAGTGATATAAAAACCATCGCCAATGAGGCTCATTTTCGGAAGGATGGAATACTCCTCAACGGGCAACTGGCATTTCTATTGGAACAATCCCCCAAACGGAAAGTTCATGGTCACGACCAACTATCCATGAACGTTTGTCGAGGCGAACTTTTGAAAGAATAGTCGACGACTACCCCTTGAGTCCTAACAATGATGAGGAATACATACCGGAGATGATCGAACAGAGAAAGGAGAATGAAGGTAGGAGAAAGCAGAAAGTCTCGAAAAAAGCTCGGCGCTTTAGATCCTCCGACTTCACCCCTTTGACCGACACTCCAGAGAATATCTTCTTGGCAACAAAAGATGTTGTTGTGTACCCCAAACCATCTCTGGTAAGGAGAAGTGCTCCAGGCAATGGAAAATTCTGTCAATTTCACAATCAGCCTGGCCATGACACTAACCAATGTCGCCAGTTAAGGAAAGAGATTGAAGAATTGCTTAAGTAGAATGAACTGCAACAATATGTGAAGAAAGATAGAAATGACCTCCCCTCATCCTCTAAAATGCAGCTAGTTCCCGTTCAACAAGGCAGCTCAAATAGAAGAACAGATAGCGCAGGGAGATGAAGGGCCTATTATCAGTGTCATCACGGCAAGCCCTCATCCGGCGGGAAAAAATTGGATGAGGCGCGAAGACATGCTCACGCCTCAAGGAAGTCCTCAAAGTGAAAGGAAGTTTCGATTCTGAAAGAAGCTTCCATCTAATCCCCTCATGCCAAAGATTCAATTCCTAGAAGCCTGGGGCAGCAATGGCTTACATACTTTACTTAAACGCCTTGTTACAAATTTGTAAAAGAATGCTGAATGTATCATTCCTGTATCAAAAGCTATTATAAAAAACAGGGCAAACAAATAATAGAAACTATAAGTCTTGTTTTCTCTATTATTACAAGTCGCTTATTTTATATCTATATGTAAAGTACTCTGAAAGTATGACTAAAAAGATTGATCTAAATTTGCAGGCAATACCAAACAACCCTTGGTAGCACTCGAAAGCAAGTTTTAAACAACAAAATTCCAAGGTCGAATCTTAAATAAGAAGTATTCTAAGCAAACAATTAATGGTTTGGTTGGAGTATATTTCTTTGGATAAAACTACCCACTAACAAAAGAAGATGATGCATGCTTAAAGATGACACCAAGGAGTTGCTAAATTAGTCAATCAAACTCACAGCTGTCAAAGGAGAGCAAATTCCAAGAACTTGGAACAGCAACCATTTGCATCCATATTTTACTTGAAAACTTTGCTGAAATATTGTAAAGGAATTACGAATATATGATTCTTCTATTAAAAGCAATTGCAAGGCGGGCGAATAACAAAAAGCTATAAAGTGGATATAGGCCTAGTTTTGGCTAAACCACTATAATTCTTGTGTTCCCTACTATTATAAACTGCTTTGTTTTATTTCGACATATAAAATACGTTAATTGTGTTACTAAAATGTCGATTTAATAATGCAGGCCATAAAAACAAAGCTTACCCATCACGAGACCGAGCGATCCGCAACATCATCCAACAGTCAAACACTGAGCCATTCAAAATTCCTATATTCAAATCCTACAAAAGAAGTGCTTCAAACGAAAGTGAGCAATGTGGATAGAAGCAGATCATATCTAACTAACTGCAAATGTTTGAACAAACAAACAGCGAGTTAAATAACCTGTGTCTGCCACCACCAATTTGCTTAACTATAAAATATACTCTTTTGGATAAGGGAAATCATTGGCAGCTAAAAGTGATAACACTTGCAAAAGACAGCGGGAATCGTCAACAGGAATCAACGGCAAAGAGATATGGGCGAGCAAGCGTCAGTCGGCAAAAGACCATTTCAGAGGCACAAGCCCTCTTCGGAGGCATAACTCTTCGAAGGATAAAGACCTCAAGCGGGCTTCACCAGAAAAATGGGGGTCTTTCTCGTTACAAAGTTGCGGAATTAACGGTCGACACACTCCCGAGAATCCGTCCAACCGAGAGAGGGAAACTCCAAACTTCCTGGCAATAACCCTATTCAGGGGCACACATTTCACAATAATCGGTCGATATACTCCCGTGAGATGAAATGTGAGAAGCCCTCTTCGGAGGCAAAATGCTTCTCTACGGAGACCGAATTCTTCTCCTCAGTGACCGAAGCCCTCTTCGGAGGCAAAATGCTTCTCTACGGAGATCGAATGCTTCTCCTCAGAGACCGAAGCCCTCTTCGGAGGCAAAATGCTTCTCTACGGGGACCGAATGCTTCTCCTCAGAGACCGAAGCCCTCTTCGGAGGCAAAATGCTTCTCTACGGGGACCGAATGCTTCTCCTCAGAGACCGAAGCCCTCTTCGGAGGCAAAATCCTTCTCTACGGGGACCGAATGCTTCTCCTCAGAGACCGAAGCCCTCTTCGGAGGCAAAATGTTCCTCTTCGGAGGCACAACTCTTCGGAGAATAAAGACCTCTAAGGAGGCATATGCCGCAAAAAAGAAAGTTCTCTACTCAACAAAAAAGATTGGAGGAGTCATGACCCTCCAACCATGAGAGAGTAACTTCCAGGCAATGAAAACCCTCTCTAAGGCACATTTCACCAGGAGTTGAATTGTAACAGCCGCTCTTCGGAGTTTCACTTCACCAGAGTTGAAATGCAAACAAAATAAAGACCTCTTCGGAGGCACATTTCACCAGGAGTTGAAGTGTAACAGCCGCTCTTCGGAGTTTCACTTCACCAGAGTTGAAATGCAAACAAAATAAAGACCTCTTCGGAGGCACATTTCACCAGGAGTTGAAGTGTAACAGCCGCTCTTCGGAGTTTCACTTCACCAGAGTTGAAATGCAAACAAAATAAAGACCTCTTCGGAGGCACATTTCACCAGGAGTTGAAGTGTAACAGCCGCTCTTCGGAGTTTCACTTCACCAGAGTTGAAATGCAAACAAAATAAAGACCTCTTCGGAGGCATATTTCACCAGGAGTTGAAGTGTAACAGCCGCTCTTTGGAGTTTCACTTCACCAGAGTTGAAATGCAAAACAAAATAAAGACCTCTTTGGAGGCACATTTCACCAGGAGTTGAAGTGTAACAGCCGCTCTTCGGAGTTTCACTTCACCAGAGTTGAAATGCAAACAAAATAAAGACCTCTTCGGAGGCACATTTCACCAGGAGTTGAAGTGTAACAGCCGCTCTTCGGAGTTTCACTTCACCACAGTTGAAATGCAAAACAAAATAAAGACCTCCTCCCGGAGACACAATCAAGAAGAAAGACCTCTTCGGAAGCCCACGTTTCACCGAGAATGAAATAAAACTTCCAAGTGTTGAAACGTGAAAAGGCTTTCTTCAACGGCACAACTCTTTGGAGGTACACGTTTCACCAACATTGAAATAAAACTTCCAAGTGTTGAAACGTGAAAAAATCCCTCCTCAGAGGTACAACTTTCTATATTAAAAAAAAAATCCTCATCAAGAGCACACTTTAACTTTCAAAGGAGGAGTAATTTACCTATTCTGGGAAATAGTCTTCCTCAAAAAAAAAAAAAAAGGTTAAAGTACCCTTCAGAGGCCCGCTTTACCACATAGAAGAATCACTTGGTAAAATGTGTACATAAGCAAAAGTGATTTCTTCGAAGGACAAAGCGTAAAAACTTATATGAAGGGAGTTGTACTCTACAAAAAAAATTTCTTCAAGAATGAAATAATTATTCTTCAGCGAATAAGAGTGCAAGTCTCCTCGAAGTATAAAATATTGCAGCAAGCTTATGGTATGGGGGCAACATGGTATAGTTACATACAATATGGTATAGCCACATTAGCAAAAGTAATGCTCAAACAACATGCCATAAGCCCGCTGCAATATCATATAAATAAACTTGTGCAAAAATGAATAATAAATGCATTCTCAAATTCAAACAGGAGTCTGTACAATAAAGGATCATTTTATTCAATTGTATTGCAGATACAGGTTTCAAAATAAAAAAGCAGGGGCCGGTACCCGCACAATCCTCGACCAGTACATGCAAGAAATCAAAAAGCCCGAAGCCCGACTCTTCACTTGATTTTTGATTTTTGAATTATTCAACCTTGTTCATCACGGTGCTAACATTTGCTTTGACCAGTTGATTTACTTTGGCCATACTGTTGAAATAGTTCTTCACTGTGAACTTGTAGTCTTTTGTTTGTGTGCTCGAGTTTGCATTGTTACATTTCACTGGACTGTTTCTGGTCATGTATATGTTTGTGCATGATCTCATATGCATTGAACTCTGGTTTGGTTATCATGGTGTACATTTCATTTGCAGCCTTGACGTGATTTTGTTCACTGATGTTCACTGATATAATTCATGATGTATTCATTTTGTTTACATGAAATCTTGTTCATTGTTGTTGTTTAAGTTAGTCTGCACTTTTACTTGAACTTGTATATCTGTTGCATACATGAGATTGACACTGTACTTTATTCATGCTTGTTGCGTTCAGTTTGCACTTGTTCATCATGTAGCTTGTTGGTCTTCATTTGAAGTCGTAGCATTCATGTTTGACATATATGCACTGTGTGGTCTTGAGCATTTGCACATTTGTTCACCTGCACTGTTGCCTTGTTGACTGCATCACCATACTCTCTGTTTTGGTTTGCATTTGCATTGCATTTCTCAGTGAGCTCCATTTCACTTTGTTGCATTTCAAGATTCATCTGATCACTGCTGTGACCTGTTTAACTGGTTTTGGTCGTTGCATTTGCTGGCTTGTACTGTCCACTGCCCTGATCTTGTTTGTTTGATCACTTTGCTGTTCCATGGTCTATTTGATGTTTTGTTTATTCGAGACATCTTAGCCATGTTGCATTCTTGCTGGTTTATTCTTGCACTTGTGGTTGCCTCTGGTTAATTACCTGGTGGTCTTGTGGTTGGTCACTGATTCATACATGAACTATTGCACGTGTGTACTTTGTATTCATATGTTCCTGTCGAGTTTCTGACCCTTCCATATACTCTCTAATAACTGTTTGGACTGGTGCATACTATTGCGGCCTGTACTTGTATGATATTTGAACTTCTGGTATGTCGTTTGCAACTGTGTTGCACTTATATCACTTGTATTTGAACTGAACTTGTGTATCTTGTAGCTTTCATCACTGGTGCATGTACATTGCTTCATGTTGCCTTCAGTAGCTTCACTGTTGCATTTGTATTACTGGTTCATTGCACTGTTTCATGCATGCTCGACATTGTGACTTGAGCTTTGTACTTCATTTGAGGATGTTGGACTTGTTGTACATTGCATAGTGCATTGCTTTGTTTGTTGTGAAGTTGTGCTTGCACACTTGCTATTGTTGGCTGCGCACACGAGTTGGCGAGGCAGTGCACACGTGTATGAATGTACACATGTGTATTGCAGCCACTTATAATTCCCTGTCCCTGATAAAAATACTGATATGCACAGATATTGCACAGTCAAAAATGATGACGAACAACCCAAATAACTGAGGCAAACAATGTTTTCAAAATCATCGTTTCTTTCAAATTTCAAAAATATTTCTCTTTCAATTTTACTGCGTTTGAGAATATTTTTGCAGATTACTCAGATGCTGGATTCAAACCGGAATTCAGTTGAAGACAAAAACACGAGTGTGAGTGATATGTAGTGAGGTTAACTGTAAATGTGAAATGTGATGTGATTGTAATCAAAAATGTATATGTATAGTGAGAGCATGAAATTGTACTATTTAAAATTGTAATAAATATTATTTTGAATAAAATATTCGTTTGAATTCAAATTCTGTGTTATTTAATTTTATTCAACAAATATTTATTTAATCTGTGAAAACCAAAATAGTACATTACCAAATACATTTAAATAAATGTATATATGTTTATTATCATCGAACAAAAATCATATAAGCGCAAAGCGCATATTCAACAATCTCCCCCTTTTGATGATAACAAACATATATTTAAGATTTTGAATGTATTAAATGTATTTGATCGTTCAATTTGCTCCCCCTATTTGAATGCTCCTCTCTACACAATACTCCCCCTACATATATGCATACAAATAAAATATGTAAATGAGCCTATATGCAAATTGAAAATTATTTGACCTTTGCTTGATTCTATTTAAAAAAATCTTAACTTTTCTCTCCCCCTTTTGTTATCAGCAAAAGAATAACAGTGTTATAAAAATAGGGATGAAGTGATAGACATGAATCAAACATTTAACTCAATTAAATATAAATATCAAATTTCAATAAAACTCAAACAAAAATCATAATTACCCTTGTCAAGCGCATATTCCACTTTCAGAAGTGATGGGGATAAAATCATCAAAAATCATACAATTCTGTCTATTTGTGGTATATTTATTTCAAGAAATTTGAATATCTACTAACCATGCATAACCGTTAGGACTTTTAAATGAGATTAGTAGTATTCCAATTTAATGAATTCAAGTATCTTCTAACCACGCATGACCGTGAGGACTTTTAAATGGGATTAGAATCAACTTGTCTATTTGAATCAATTAATTTTGATATGCGTTCCATACATGCATAACCGTGAGGACTTTTAAATGAGCATGGAAGCACATAATCAAAAATCCAAGTAATTCACCCATGCATAACCGTGAGGACTTTTAAATGAGAGTGAATACTTTGGATATTTATTTTTATTGCTAAATATAATAAGTTGAAGCACAAATAATTTCCTTCACAGATTTAAAGATATTGAAGAACAAATGATTTCCTTTGTAAACTACCACAAATTTACATACTAAATATGATCTTGATGAGTGATGGTCGATAGAAAGTTGATAGAAATAGAAATGGTCATGGAATTTTTACCCAACAAAAAGTTTTTATAACTCTTGTTATGAAATTCTAAAGAAATTTTCTAATTATACTTTCTCGAGTTATAATATATGATAAATATCAACACTCATCTCTTTTTCAATCACTATTCATCTTTTCGATAATCAAAGGGAGTCAGATTAGTCAAAATTTGTCATTTAAATCAAATTAAAAATTATAAAATCAATTTTTCAAAAATGATTAAGCTGTAAATATGGTCAAACATGATTTTCTCGAGGGGGTTTTATAAGAAAATTTTCTGCTATTTGAAAATTATTTCTAATGAAAAATATGCAGATATTTTCTTTGAAAAAAAACGATGCAGCAAATGAATGTTTCAAAAATTAATCACGTTACACTAATAATTTTTCTATCAACTATATTACCAGTGTAATCTGCATCTGAATTTAAATTTCACTCAATATTCACTTGTTGAATCAAACCATGAAATGTGCACCAAAAATTTCAAACTTAACATTATTCTTTTGAATTTGAATTTAAGTCGTGTTAACACTCAAACAAATATCATGATGTTAATTTCAGAAACCATAGGATAAACAATTATATTCATGAGTAAACAACAGTCAATCATCATCATAATTATTTCAAAAACAATTTCTTGAAGTTTCAACAATTTCATAAAGTTTCAACAATTTCAAAAAATCCTTTTTAACAGCTTTCACATGAAATTTGAAATCGTGCAAATTTACAAGTAGTGACCAAAATATATCTACAAGTAGCATGAGTAATCAAATACCATCATTTGACCGAACAAGTTTATATGGATTAGTTCAAAGTTGAAAATCTGATTGGTCATCAATTAAGCACAAATCAATGTCATAAATAAGAACAAATCAAAAAATCATATCAATTGAGTCCGAATCAGTCAACCATCATAATTACTCCAAGTGATTCTATTTAAAGGTGATTGTTCAATATTTTGAAAAAATCATAGCATCAAAATCATCGTCTTTTGTTTATCTCAATATTGGCTGATTTTAATTTAGAGTATGGTGCAGATAATCACATTTAATATATCGTTAAAAACAATTTTACCTGTTTTACCTTTACGATAATTTTTCGTTGTTGTCCATTGTGATTCTGTCACCTTTATATTAGGCTAAGGAACTTTGCTTTGTCGCCCGTTGTGTTTCTGGAACAGCCGAAATCCAGAGAACACTGTTGTTGTTCCTTAGCCTGCCACCACACCTACACGATAAAAGATTTATGTGACCTATTGGTTTTTATAGGTCCATTGTTGTTAGTGGCAGAATATGAAAAATATGTTTTTGGAGACCCAAAACTATTTATATATGTTCCTTTTGGCACCCAAATTTGTTTGACTTTCAAAGATTTTATATTTGTGCCTTTTGGAACCTAAATCGGTATAGTTTTTACATGTTTGGGTTTATACCAACAATTATTTTGATTATGTCCAAATTTTCCGCAAATAGAGCACATTAAGTTGACTTGATTAAATTTTGTGTTCCTATGACTATGATGTCCAATTATTTCAGATCGAGCAACACTTTTACCTTTATCATCATCTTGTGATTTTCCAAAACCTAGTCCTTTTCTATTGTTAGAAAAAATTTGATTTCCCAATAACATTTTGAAAGATTTTTCTCCTTTTGAAAAGTTATTCAGGGATTTCTCAAGATTTTGGACTTTGGTTTTTAATGTTGAGTTTTCAGTGACAAGTGAGGTGCATCGATTAATAAAATCCTTTCTCCTAGTGTCGATGGTTTCCTTAAGATTCAAGTTTTCATTTTCAAGACTTTCAAAGTTATTCCTCAGTTTTGATAATTCTGAATCTAAAATCTTACATTTTTTACATTCTAGGTTTTGAATATTTTCAAGTTCAGTTTTTAACCTAAAATTTTCACGAGCAAATTCTCTCCTATCAGATTTCAGTTTTTCAATTTTAGATTCAAGAGTATCCACTACCTTAGTAAGATCAGAACACATAAAAACAAGTTCTTTATAAGAAAACTCACCTGCCTCAGTAGATTCGTCGGAGCTTGCTTTTGAATTTGATTTTGCCATAAGACACAAGTTAGTCTCCTCCGAGCTGCTATCCGAAACTTCCTCTCCTTCTTCATCATCCCAAGTTGCTGCAAAAGCCTTCTTTTTCTTTTTCTTTCCTTTGTTGTCTTTGAGAACTGGGCATTTTGGTTTGATGTGGCCAGGCTTGTTGCAGTTATAACACGTCAGTTCATTATCGGAATTTTCGGAATCTTTTGGCCTATTACAACTTGTTTTCTTCTTGCGTGGCTTGAATCTCGACCATTTTCTAAGATTATTGACAGCCATTGCAAGCTCTTCAATTGGATCTTCTTCATCTTTATCGCTTTCTTCTTTGCTCTTTAAGGCAATCGTCTTCTTCTTTGGTTCGGAGTTGTTGCGTTCTTCCTTTGCTTTTAACTCAAGCTCATATGTCATCAAGTTGCCAATCAACTCCTCCATGCTTAGTTTACTCAAATCTTTCGATTCTTGGATTGCTGTGACTTTTTCCTCAAAGTTCATTGGTAAAACTCGTAGTATCTTCCTCACAAGCTCTACCTCAGTGAATACCTTCCCAAGTGCTCTCGCATTGTATAACAAGGTTGAAAAGCGTCCAAACATGTCTTTTATGCTCTCGCCTTTGTCCATCACAAAGTTTTCGTATTCGTTGCTGAATAGGGCTAGACGAGACTCTTTGACTTGAGAAGTTCCTTCGTGTGTCACCTCCAAAGTGTGCCAAATTTCCTGTGCTGTTGTACAATGAGAAATTCTATTAAATTCATTTTTATCAAGAGCACATATCAAAGCATTCATGGCTTTAGCATTTGTCATTTTCAGTTTCTTATCGTTGGCATCCCACCTATCCTTAGGTTTAGGAATCTCAGTATCACCAACGATTATAGTGGGAGGTTTATAGCCAGTTTCAATAATATCCCAAACATCATAATCAACAGAACTAAGATAGATACCCATCCTAACTTTCCAATAAGCATAATCATTCCCGTTAAACATGGGTGGCCTAGCAATAGATTGCTCCTCAGTAAAAGCATTATTTTGTAGACTCATGACTCTAGAGTTAAATAAAAAATAAACCGGGCTCTGATACCACTTGTAGGATCTAGATTAACCCTAGAGGGGGGTGAATAGGGTTATAGAAAATTTTATCGATTTAAACACAGAAATAAACTGTAGAAATAAATATGCTGGAAAGTAAATCACACACAAAATTTACCCAGCTTCGGCAACCCCTGCCTACTGCTGCATTCAAAGATTTCTATTAGAATTAAACAGTATCAGCTTACAAACACTCTACTAGACTCGCAGGCATTTGCTCCCGCTCACAAACACTCTACTAGACTCGCACACCCTGCTCGCAAACATTTGCTCCCGCTCACAAACACTCTACTAGACTCGCACACCCTGCTCCGCCTATAGAGTTTCGCTTACTCGCAAACTTTGCTTCCCGCCTATAGAGCTTCGCTTACTCGCAAACTCTGCTCCCGCCTATACAGCTTTGTAAACTCGCACACCCTGCTCACTGAACTAATTCTAACTAGACAATCTGACACTACCTAAACCCTAGGTGGTGATTTACAAATTCTTTGATTCGTAAAATAAAAACAATAATTTAAAAACAATAGAAAATAACCCTAAACGCTAATTAACAATATAATAAAGCCTTTTTATAAAAATTAAAACACAAAACCCCTTTTTTAATAATAAGGCCAGCCCACTCCCTTATTTCACCCGATCCTTTTGTCTCATTCGTGAGAGTAATGGCGGCTTCGTCCTGTTTAGGGCTTCATTCCCTTTGTTCCAATTAGGGCTTCGGCTCTTGTGTAAATCAGGGCTTCAATTTCTTCGTTCGATCTGAGATATGTTGCCCTAGCTCGCTGCTTCTCTGATGGTTGACTATCGCTCATTTGCAGTTGCTTCATCGAGTTCGTTGTTCGTGAATTCGGTATGTACTGTTTCCTTTTGCTTTACTAAGTTGATACTTGAACTCGATGCTTGAAATTGCCAGTGATGATTGGGTTATATATGCGTTCGAATTCCTTGAATTACATTCGTCTAAATATATTTGAATTTTTCAATTCCTTTTTCTCTGCCGCTTGATAATGTTTGAACGATTGATGATTAATCTGACTTTTTCAATACGACTATTTCTAGTAGCTTGATTCACACGGCTTTGAATTGCCTTGCTTATCACGGATTTGATTTTGCTGGTTCGACTTGGCATTGACTGTTTCAATTTGTCTCACACTTGATTTCTGATTTGTGAATTATTCAACCTTGTTCATCACGGTGCTGACATTTGCTTTGACCAGTTGATTTACTTTGGCCATACTGTTGAAATAGTTCTTCACTGTGAACTTGTAGTCTTTTGTTTGTGTGCTCGAGTTTGCATTGTTACATTTCACTGGACTGTTTCTGGTCATGTATATGTTTGTGCATGATCTCATATGCATTGAACTCTGGTTTGGATATCATGGTGTACATTTCATTTGCAGCCTTGACGTGATTTTGTTCACTGATGTTCACTGATATAATTCATGATGTATTCATTTTGTTTACATGAAATCTTGTTCATTGTTGTTGTTTAAGTTAGTCTGCACTTTTACTTGAACTTGTATATCTGTTGCATACATGAGATTGACACTGTACTTTATTCATGCTTGTTGCGTTCAGTTTGCACTTGTTCATCATGTAGCATGTTGGTCTTCATTTGAAGTCGTAGCATTCATGTTTGACATATATGTACTTTGTGGTCTTGAGCATTTGCACATTTGTTCACCTACACTGTTGCCTTGTTGACTGCATCACCATACTCTCTGTTTTGGTTTGCATTTGCATTGCATTTCTCAGTGAGCTCCATTTCACTTTGTTGCATTTCAAGATTCATCTGATCACTGCTGTGTCTTGTTTAACTGGTTTTAGTTGTTGCATTTGCTGGCTTGTACTGCCCACTGCCCTGATCTTGTTTGTTCGATCACTTTGCTGTTCCATGGTCTATTTGATGTTTTGTTTATTTGAGACATCTTAGCCATGTTGCATTCATGCTGGTTTATTCTTGCACTTGTGGTTGCCTCTGGTTAATTGCCTGGTGGTCTTGTGGTTGGTCACTGATTCATACATGAACTGTTGCACGTGTGTACTTTGTATTCATATGTTCCTGTCGAGTTTCTGACCCTTCCATATACTCTCTGATAACTGTTTGGACTGGTGCATACTGTTGCGGCCTGTACTTGTGTGATATTTGAACTTCTAGTATGTCGTTTGCAACTGTGTTGCACTTGTATCACTTGTATTTGAACTAAACTTGTGTATCTTGTAGCTTTCATCACTGGTGCATGTACATTGCTTCATGTTGCCTTCAGTAGCTTCACTGTTGCATTTGTATTACTGGTTCATTGCACTGTTTCATGCATGCTCGACATTGTGACTTGAGCTTTGTACTTCATTTGAGGATGTTGGACTTGTTGTACATTGCATAGTGCATTGCTTTGTTTGTTGTGAAGTTGTGCTAGCAAACTTGCTATTGTTGGCTGCGCACATGAGTTGGCGAGGCAGTGCACACGTGTATGAATGTACACGTGTGTATTGCAGCCACTTATAATTACCTGTCCCTGATAAAAATACTGATATGCACAGATATTGCACAGTCAAAAATGATGACGAACAACCCAAATAACTGAGGCAAACAATGTTTTCAAAATCATCGTTTCTTTCAAATTTCAAAAATATTTCTCTTTCAATTTTACTGCGTTTGAGAATATTTTTGCAGATTACTCAGATGCTGGATTCAAACCGGAATGCAGTTGAAGACAAAAACACGAGTGTGAGTGATATGTAGTGAGGTTAACTGTAAATGTGAAATGTGATGTGATTGTAATCAAAAATGTATATGTATAGTGAGAGCATGAAATTGTACTATTTAAAATTGTAATAAATATTAGTTTGAATAAAATATTCGTTTGAATAAAATATTCGTTTGAATTCAAATTCTGTGCTATTTAATTTTATTCAACAAATATTTATTTAATCTGTGAAAACCAAAATAGTACATTACTAAATACATTTAAATAAATGTATATATGTTTATTATCATCAAACAAAAATCATATAAGCGCAAAGCGCATATTCAGCACACTTCACCAGTAAAGTTTCAGTGGAGGGATCTTTTGGCATAAGCTTTTCAGCCTCCGCTGAAGAATCGGGAACTTCACAAAGCTGAGTGGAACGAGAAGGGTGAAGGAGTCCAAATTGATGTAAAAATTCATCATTTAACAAAAACTTTATACTCCTCTATTCTGCCGCCACGGCATTCAGTCTTTCAAAAATTTGCTTGTAGCATGGATCTCTATAGGGAGGAGGAAGTGCTAAAACAGAAAAAAAAAAGAAGCGAAGTTAGCATTTAGCAACTCAGATTTCGAAAAGCTCAAGAATGGAGAAATAAAAACAGGAAATCTTACTTCCTACTCACCAGATGGCATAAAACCCTGGAGGACAGCGAACAAAGAAAAACTGATTTAGAAATCCATGAACGCTTTCAGAAAGATCTGTGATGAGTTTGTGGTTTCGAGCACTCCTTATAACTACGATAGAGGGATGATCTTTAATTTTTGTGAATGAGCAGAAGTAGCAGATTTCCCCAAAGCTCGATAATCGGTCCAAAACTCTCCTAAATAGCACACATAACCCCATCAGAATGGCATGGCCGTTGGGGTGCAATTGGAATGGAGAGATAGATAACCGAAGTAGGAACTGCTGAAGGAAGTCATTAAAAGGTGGGATGGCACCGCTCAAGCACATTTGGCGATTGACAGCAATAAAGCCAAGAGGGGGCCTATTTGCAGTATCATTTGGCCCCGGCAGTAAGGCATCAGCTATGGCAATGCCAAACTGGATGCGCAATTGGTTAAACACCCGCTGATTCAGAGTTGTGGAAGTTCTCTCCGGAGGGTTATCCAATGGGTTAGCTATTGGGAAGACATCTTCAGCCTGGCCCATCGGTTCTTCTTGTTGAGAAGTCATTCTACACAAGCAACTGGATGTTGAAATGCGAAGGTGCACATTTCCTAAAAGTGTGAAGTGTTGTGCAGAACTAATGAAGATAAACAAGTAAATATAACTGAAGTTAAGCTAGTTGGAAATTGATCAATTACTAAATTTCAGGACTTGTTAATTTAAAATTTCAGGTATAGTGTTAGTGCAAACCGGTCAATTTCAGTTGACTATTTCAACATTGCTTTAGCACTCTACTTGGATTCGTTGGTTTAAAGTACTTCATTCATGCAATCTATTTAAATTAATTATCTTCTATTGACTAATCTGTCATTAGATGTGGGCAATCAATGGCAGTATATTCGTCCCAATCTTCTGTGATTGTTGTATTAAACAGGTTGTATACTTGCAAATTGAAGCAATCTGTAAAACTAAAGTATGCAATAAAGTTTAACAGGTTAAAGTCCAGACAATTCAATATTCAGGCAGTTTATGTCAGCAATTCAAGTCAAAGATCGAGTCAGAATTATGCTTCAAAGCAGTACAATGTGATAACTCATTCATGTTATAAAGGTTATGAGGCAAGTTAAGCTAGGTCGTTTATGCTCCAAGTCATTAATGCATCGAGTCACTAGTCCTCTAAGTCGTAAGGCATAGTAAAAGGAGAAATTTTTTAGTTCAAAGCAGTGTGAAATTCTCCAAGTCCTGTCTCGGCCGCGACTCAAATCCTAGGTTGCATCTAATTGAGCCGGTCATAGGTTCAAACCACAAGGAGCAACTCGGTATGAAAAATAGTCCAAGTGCTGAGTCGTTCACGACCTATGACTTGAGTCGTTCATGGCCTATGGCTTAAGTCGTTCGCGGCAGATGGTTTGAGTCGTTCACGGTTCAAAGGATGAGTCGCGGTGAGGATCTAAAGGGCTGAGTCGCTCGTACGACCAAAAACCTAAGTCATTAGAAAACCAATTAGGCCGTATGAATCCTAAGTCATTTCCTCAACCGGTCGTCCACTCTCCAACCCATTAACCCGTTAAGGGTCATTTCATCTCTTCCAAATCCACAGACTAGATGATTCGAGGCGCTATAATCCATTGCCCTCTCCTCACACCATCAGAAAATCACTCAGAAGACCAACTCGAATCGCTTCAAGCGCTGCTGTGTCATCGTGGACAATAACGACAGCATGATCGATGGCAGTTGTAAATCGATCAAAAGCATGGGTCGCGATGGAACACGGCACAGAAATGTATCGAAGTAAAAAAGGGAAATGGGGAGTCCGGATTCGTGAATCAGTGGTGATCGTAGATTGAACAAAAGGCGAATTCACTTACGCAATATGAGAGTAAAGATGGATTGGCAATTGATTAGCTTGGATTCGTCTCTGGAAGCTTGAGGGATCGCAAATGGAAGGATCAACTGAAACAGATAAACAGTAAAAGTATGGTAAGAGTAACGACTCAAGTCTTTTAAAGCTTTGAGCAGTGAAAGTTGAATCGGCACATGAGACAGGATGAGTCGAGGCACACGACCTACGACTTAGGCGTGTACTTCGAGGGGCAAGTGTTAACCTCGTTTTGCCAACGATTCAAGGACTGGACCGGCTCATCCAACCAAAGACAGGACCGACTCATCTACTCAAGGGATGGACCGACTCATCTACTTAGAGGGATAGGACGACTCAAGGGGTTAACGGTTCACAAGGCAGGACGGCTCAGTGAGTTACCGACTCATGAAGACTATCGTCTCAACGACTCATGGTAAGCAGCGACTCAGAGCTTACAACGACTCAGTGGATCAACGACTCAACAAGTTCGCGACTTATCATATGAGACAACTCAGGGGAAGTAACGACATAAGAAGGTGGATCCTTGTGCCGCTTAATTTATATACCGCTACCTGATAAGTCGTTAGCGGCTTAACGACTCACAACTTAGAATGACTCGTCCACGACTTAAAGCCATTGGGTCGTAATCCATTGCCACAGTGCCTATGCCAAGGAAGATTGACTCGTAAGCGACTCAGGACTTAGCATAAAATCCAGCAAAGGAATAAGCCATGGAGAAATCAAGGGTTGGTTCGATGAGTCGGCCACGACCTAATTTGACTCGGCCACGAGCCAAGCATGGGTCGAACATGACTCACGACTCAGGGTTGAAAACTCCTATAAATACATGGCCACCTCCAACATTCAGGGGACTTTCGGCTGATTCATTTCAAGCGCCGTTACTCTGCTGCATTCCGAACTACTTCAACACTTAAATCTTTTGAGATACAAAGAACGCCTCAAGGAACTTCACGAAGAAATCATACATGTCCAACATGAGTTCAAAGATTTTGATCGACATTGAAGTTTAGGCTACTTGTTCTAAGTCACTTATAACTCGAAGTGTGTTGTAATCAAAGTGTAATTGCATCGACTTGTAATCAAATCGTCAATAAAGATATTCAAAGTGGACGTAGGCTCTCTTAAGCCGAACCACTATAAAATCGTTGTTATTCACTGCTTTTTCTGTGATTTTCTACTTATACTCTGCTCCCGAATCATCGGGTGGTGCTTTCACAACTACACTTCATACACCGGGGTGTTAGCGTTCAAATTTTAGCTTTAACAGATAGAAACCAGCTTTACATCTCAACTTGTAACGTCAGACACACATCCAAACAAGTCTGTTCCTGGTTCGAACAGAACCGAAGGCACTTCCGAAGAAGCCCTTGCAATCCGGGTATTCATATTCTCGATCGGACTTCCCATCACTTAGGGAATCTCTACACCGTAGCTACTCAGTGCAGAGACAATCGATAGGTCATCCTATTGTTCTCGCAAATACCCGGTCTTCACCACCGGTCTTCAAATGCAATCCCATTTCGTCGTATCATTATTCTGAATGGGATTTATGACACAAAGTCCTCTCCCGGCTAATCCGAATAACGAGCGCTTATTTTAAAATAATAAGTGTTATATTCAAATTTAACCAATCACAACAATTTTCGTTTTGATCCTTTAAATAAAAGATTCATCACAATCACAAAGGTTCGATGTGGTCTTCAAATATCCACTTGGAGTCCGATCCCCGGTCACGCCATTCAAAGGCCAATATTGATAGTCGGTTATTTAACTATCAATAAACATTCACAACAATTACTGGATTTCAAATAATTTTCCCCTAGTTATTTATTTTCAAAATATCTTTGCAAGATATATTTTCACACTTTAACCATTTGAAAACAAATTTCAAATCCCTTTTCACTCGTGGAATAAAATTCTCGATGTTATTTATTTCCATTGAAAGTCTGTCGAGTTCAAATACTTCAAATAATTCAAATCACTTATCACAAATATATATTTTGAAACATTTAGACAAAACTATTTTAAAACATTTATTTAAATATTAGTTATGAAAATATTATACCAATATCTCATATAAAACTTCAAGTCCAAATTAATTTTAAAATAAAGTTAGTAGATCGGGTATAACCATTTAAATAACCATTTTCTAAAACAAATATCAATTAAATCTTTAAATAATCACTTCTATAATTTATTAAATTAATCTTTACTTTAAGATTTAAAAACAACTTAAGAAAATAATTTCTTCAAAATATTCTTTTAAAACCAACTTTAGAACTTTTAATTTATACTTTAAAAGCTTCTTTCAAAACATGCTCGGCTTTCCAGGGAAATAAACTTTCATTTCAAAATGGTCCATTTAAACCAATTGATAAACCCTTCTCGATTTATTTTAGAATTACATTCCAAATCCGTAAATCCCTTTCCACACTTTAAAAATAAACCAATATTTATTTTTAAAACAATTTCCCTTTCCTTTATAGATTCCATTGTGAAATCAAATTTTCAAATATCCATTGATATATGATTTTCAAAATTTTCAAATATTCTCCTTCAAACACCAAATCAAGTTTCCATATTGATTTCCCAAATTTTTTTCAAACACCCAAATCCATTTCCAAATGGATTTCCCAAAGTTCATTTTCAATCACCAAAATCAATTTTCAAATGGATTTCCAAATTTATCATCTTTTAAAATAAATCCCTTTATTTTTCCCAAACAATTTAAAATCCGATTTCTTAAATAAATCCTTCAACTTTTAAACGACATTTCTCAAAATCCATTTATTAATTTTTTCTCTCCATATTTTGGAATTAATTCGACCGAATTATAAAAATCAACTTTAATACTTTAACTATAACGGTCTAGGCTATTCTACTTTAGTTTCCAAAAATCCAATTTCATATTAATGGTATCCTCTGATACCAAAAATATATTCGGCTAAATCCTAGCCTTCCACTGTTTCAGTCACAAGTATAATCACACACAGATTATAGATAAATCAACACACAACATATGAAACAAATTCAAATGTTTGAGGAATCCATTTCGATCCCTCCAACCCGTTTCCCTACATCCACAGACGTTAGCACAACAATTAAATACCAATTCCACTTCGAGGTGGAATATCACGTTATATGGGATTTTATATAATATCACCCGCTATTATGTGACGCATAGGGTCTCATCCGCTATATAATGCGGGAAATCAATAACTCCAAATACATATATAATACCAATTCTACTTCGAAGTGGAATATCGCGGCATATTGGTTTAATATAATATCATCCGCTATTATGCGACGCATAGGGTCTATTCCAATATAACTGATAAAAAATTATCTTCCATGCACCCAATCAACCATCTAAAATTTAACTACCACAATTCAACAATACTTCAATAACTGAAATTTTCAACTATTATTTTGAGTGAGAAGATCTCACCTTAGCTTTTTATTTTGAAACCCATTCCTATTTCGGCCCGATTCTCCAATTTAGACCTTGAATAAACATTATACGATTTATTAATATTTGAATAAATCGAACAATTAAATTTACATTTGATAATATTTAATTTAAATTAACAATTTGGTTTTTAAACGAATAATTAAATTTTCAGTCAATCACCTATAATAAATTATTTTTAGAAACTAATATAAATTAATTAATTGTTTAAACGAGTTAATCACTATAATATATTTTTTCCCACCTTTAACTTAAACATAAATTTTAATAAATAAATTATCACTGTGATATATCTTCTGACTGCATATTATTATTATTATTTCCTTTTTTTCCTCGAGCGAACAAATATATGTCTCCCTCAAGCAATACCTTCATTGTCTCCCTCAAGCAAACCGTAGCCCGAATACAGAAACCATCGCGTGCGAACCATGCTCACGGCCCTACCCCCAAGCCCTAACAGCAAAACCCAATTCATCACCAAGAAGAATCGTAGCCACCCTAGATTCAAGTCGTTGACCTCAAATCGCCACTTCCAAATCTCTTTCTTGTAATCGCACGCCACCGTGACCTCGAATCCAAATCGCAGCCTTCCCCTATCGAGACGCAAGCTCTGATCCCCTGCCACAAACTCGAAACCCACGTGAAGCAAAATCTAAATCTCAATCGAAATCGGCTTCGACTCCATCTCTTTGTTCCATTACGAACAAAATCGATTTCGTTTGTTCGTTCGTTCCACTGGAGAGGCTCACCATTTGTTTAACAGAGAGGAGGAAAGGAATCGATAGATTGAGAGGTGGGAGGGGCTCGAGCGAAGAGATTTCGTGCTGCCATGCTTTATGGTTTTTGAACGTTTGTAAAGCTCAAATTCAATTTGAATTTGATAATGGAAGCGGCCATTAACTCGAATTTCATTTTTTGTGTTTATAGAAAAGCTCTGTTATTTTAAAAGGAGGAGCAGGTGACAAGATTCGACATTTGCGTGCCTAAGAGAAGCTGCAGTAATTTCAGAGGAGACAATGGCTGCTGAGGAGAAAAAATTTTGATATTGAAAGAAAGTAAGCTGCTGTGTTGACTTAGGTAAAAAATATATTTTAATTTAAATTCAAATTCAAATTATCTCGATAAACACAACATGAAATTTTGACTTCCTACCGAGGCGTGCCGCCAGGCGTTCACAATGTTATACCACTATTCCGAACGCAATGGAAAAGGTTCCGAGTCCAAATTCGATCGTATGGAGAAGATAGCTTTTAGGACTCAGTTAAAATATCCAATTTTCGATTTAAATTTCAGTGCATTTATTGACCGTATGGCTCAACGATCACTCCAAACATTACGAAAATTGAAATCCGATAATAATATATATTACGGATCCAATGGAACTAGTTTCGTCGAATTCCGAGACTGTGCCTCGGAAGGCTATTTTTAAATATCGATTTAAACGATAAAAATTCAAAATTAAACAAAAAATTTCCAAATTAAATTCTGATGCTTTCATTATCTTCGGTATTATCAATATAAATTTTCTAAGCCTTTGAATTATTTTTAATCAGCTGAAAACTGAAGATTCAAATATATTTTTATCCAACTTCAATAAATTAAATTAAATAATTTAATTTCCAAATTCTCTCTGATATCTGAAATTCAAGTCAAATAATCTTTCGAACATTTAAAATCACTTAAATATTTTCAAATTCAAATACCAAAAATTCTGGGTCGTCGCAGTACAAGTAACTTAAAGGATGCTTGGGACCGTCCATCCTCTAAGGATCCGTTAAAGTATTTACTATGTAGTAATATTTCGCTATTATAATAATGTCTATAGTAAAATAAGTTACTTTTAAATAGCGTTAAAGGGTTACCAATATAGCCCTTAACACGTAATAGTGCCAATAGTCTATACAGTACCGTAAAACCTCCTGATCGGGAGGTTACCTGTAACAACCCGCAAATCCGTACCCTTGAGTCATCACTACTCTAACTAAATCAACTCAAGATGTATAGAAATACGAACCATTTAGGTTAAAGAAGAAGAGGTAGAAGAAGAAAATAGAAATCAACATCAGAATCTAACCATCGCAGCGGAATAAAATATAATAGATAATAATGATCTTTACTCAAAAATCAAATATATATGTTTATACATTACATCATCAGAGTACATCAATCACATCACAACATCAATATCATACAAATGGATACACAACTCAACACAGTGGAAAAAATATATATATATATATATATATATATATATATATATATATAAACAAGTACGAAATACGCATCGTCATCCAGCTCGGCTCCTGAGCTCCACCGCATCAAATCCTGCATCCTATAATACTCGGTCTGACCCGAGCATTACAGTTAAATAACACCTGAGTCAGTCTGGAATACCAGAGTGAGAAAATCACACTCAATTGATTATTAAAGTTTCAAAAATCCTTTGAAAACAAAAGCATCTCGTAAGACCATGCCACAAATAAACATGTCGGGTTTTTACCTTACGATAGCTAAAACAATTTTTATAGGAATCCTCTGATATTATAATAGGGTCTATATACAAATACTTATAAAATAGCCGAAATTGTTACATTATTAAATTCCAGCTACTAGCCACAGAGTGGGTAATACAAACAAAACTCGTACAAGGCTCATAAGGAGAATGGATTTCCAACTAATGACTAGGCACTGGGGTACCACCTGTCACAGTACGGGGCCTAGATCACCGTACCGAGGAGTACGCCCACTCCCCTGCAACACAAGACCGGGATTACCCCTTACTGGATAATCTCGAGTGAGATCACCCCGCGGTTGGGATCAGCAACCACCTACTACGCCGAAATAAAAAGGGACATCTAGACAGGAATGACCTCACCCTACTTGGGTGCTACCCACCTAGCCTTGTTGCATAACCCCTGATTTTCAGTCATTCCCATTTAATGAGGCTTGAGGCTAAGAGTTACCTTTTAGAACATATCCCTTAGAATGCCCATCGTCCACCTGACGATATTTCGCAAGCATTCATCCATACAATTCCATCCCGGGTCCGAACGGAACCGAAGGCACTATTCCTACTACATCCATTTTGGAAATATCCTCAGGATTAGTAGAGACTAGCCCTTGCACTTCACTGCTCCATCTTTGAATCCAAACTCGTTTTCCATGAAAACGTACAAACCGGATCGAAGTGGTTTTCGAGAAATTAATCTCGATCCCGGTCTCTTTGAAACAATCAACGCATTTGGCCAATATTGATAGTCGGTAATTTAACTATCAATTAATGTTCACAACATCCATCACACAATAAATAATTTTCCAAAGTATTTATTTATCTCAAAAATATCTTCACAAGATATAATTTCACTTTTCAAACTCCTTGAAAACAGTTTTCAAAACTATCTACCTTTCTCAGAATAAATTCCAAGTATTTCTATTTCCACTGGAATCACCAACCACAAAACTTCAGATTTTTAAAATAATTTAAAAACACTTTATTGAAATATACCTTAAAACCCTTAAGTTAAAAACTATTTCAAAAATTTGTTAAAAATACATACTATATGAATATTTGAAAATAATGTTTACTTTATAAATATAAAACTAGTTTTACTTTTTAAAACAAAATACTAAGTCAATTTTAAATAATTATTACAATAATAGATTTGAAAAATATTTACTTAAGAATTTTAAACATTCATAAATAATAAATTTTCTAAGACATGCTTTTTAAAACAACCTTAAACTTTTATCTTATGTTTAAAAATTTACTTAAAACGTACCTGGCTATCTAGAGAAATATACTTCTCTTCACAACATTTAAAAATAAATCACTATTTATTTTAAAACAATTTTTCTCATTCGTTTAGTAAATTCCCACCTTGAACTTATTCTTCCAAATATTCAATTCCAAACACTTAAATTAATTTCCAATTGATTTCCAATTTATTTCATTTATTCCAAAATCCTTTAATTTCAGATTTATTCCTTAATTATGATTTAAAATACCTTTAGTTGAAATACCAATTTAGATTTCTCAATTTTCTTATTATTTCTTTAGATAAATTTAAAATTTTAAGTTTCAAAATATTTCTTTATTCATTTAAATTAATATCACAAAATTTTACAATTCATTAATTATTGTTTATTCAAACCTATTTCTTTTCATACTCGAAGTTATTTATTAGCATTTAACATACTTCCATTCCTTATTCAATTCATTCGTAATTTATTAAATTTTCTAAAATTATTTCGTTCACAACTTTACTTCCTTTATTTTCTTCCCAATACCCTTTTTTTTTGTAATTCATTATACCCAAATATATCCAATCAAATCATAACATTCAATATTTCCAATATATTCATCAAAGAATATCAGGTAATCACAACAGAGAATTATTAAATAATAAATGTTGAGGTCTGTAACAACCTGCATATTTTACGATTGAGTATTTAAATATTTTATTTAAATGTTTCATCGTTAGTCGGATTTTTGTCCGAAAAAGCTACTTTTTGCAAACAGTCAAATTAGGAGTCGAGACCACTCCGATTGAGTTCAAAATGACGTTTGCGATCTTTTAAGTATAAACTTTGATATGTTTGGAGATAGTAGAATTTTGCTACTTTTTCACTTAGGGCTTTGGTTTGGGTTTCAGCCCATTAACCTAACATATGAACCCAGCTCCACTCCAACTCTTCATTACTTCATTTCTAATTCCTAATACTCAAGCTTTATCAACAATGGTGAGTGGAATGGGAAATTAAAAATCCAAACCCTAGTTTCCATTTACAAATCAAGTTCTAGCTCCAAATCAATAGAAGAAACTTTGGTAAGCCTCTTCTTCTTCTTCTCCAACCCATTCTCTTATCAATTTCAGAAATTCCTAAACCTAACTTTGGGAAAGTTCTTCTTTTTGAGTATATATTCAAGCTCGTTTGGGTTGTGTTGAAGAGTGGTTGATTCTCCCTTTTTGCTTTCAAGCTTCTTCTTCATTGTTTTTGTGAAAAGGTGAGATTTTTATCTCACATCTAAGCCTATATTTATCTTCGATTGTTAGGTATGAATTCCTAACACTTAATTTTGTGCAATTGCTTTTGGTTTGGATTGAATTGGTGCATATCCAAATTTTTAGTGTTTGGGTTCAATTCTTTAAAGATCCTAACTTTGATGTTTGCACATGTTTTTGGTGGTGGATTGGAGAGCTAATGGAGCTGGGGTATCAATTGGATAAGGCTCCTTTGGTCCATTGCTCAAACAGTCGCGTTTTGGAGGAATTTGCACTTCATTGAAAAAGGGCAGGAACTGCATAAATTTGCAGTTCGGCCGACCGAGCCCTGTAGCCGGTCGACCGACCTGCTACTCCGAGCAAGCTTTCTGCTTCTGGCCAACCGACCGAGCTCTGTAGCCGGCCGACCGACCTGATGCTATTTTGCCTACTTTGTCTATTTTGTTGAATTTCCAACTTTAATCGACTCGTGTTGTTTCCCTTTTGTTATTATCACTTGTTATCGACTTTGATGACAATTTGTTCATGATTTTTGGGAATATCCATTTTGATAGATTCCGTAATCGATTTCTTTGGATTTTATTCACGTCTTTGATTGTGAACTTTGGTGGTTGATTGTTTCTGCAATCATTTCTATGATTTTTCACTTTAAAAAAAATATAAAGGTTTTCTATACTGGTAGTAAATATCAAAACTCTTTCTTCAAATGGTTTCAACCCTATTTTCAATAACAAAGCTCGTTTTCTCAAACTGTTTTCCAGTCTATTAGTATATACAAACCTTTACCTCACTCGTATGAGAAATCTAATTAAACGACCTAGTAAAACGAGTGGTATGAAACGCTTGCGTTTACTTCGTCGGTTAATTCTTGAACTTGTTCGATTGAATCTATGGTGACAATATTCTAGTGGAGATCTACAATTTGTTTTCGTAAATATTTAAGTTAAGCTAGTGGTTATGTGACATGAAGCTAAATTTATATATTTACTAGCTTAGTGTAATTGACACTTTCTTGATGATCATGACGATCATTTTTGTGATTTAGACCAGCAATGGGCGATGTCTCTTTGTCTGCGAGGGAGACTAAACCCCGTTTTGTGGAGTTTCGACTCAAATTGGTGGGGTAGCAACCCATGGTCTTCGGGCCGTTTGTGGAGCTTCGGCCCAATTTGTGATGGTTAGCAACCATGGAATTAGCGTTCCGTTTGTGATACACGTGTTGGTGAGCTTTATGCTCCCGTTTGTGATAGGCCTTTCCCCCTTTTGGTGATTTCTGGATTTCTTGAGATGATTTCTAGAATTTGTGCTTCACCAATTTTTGTGATTTTCATTGATAAGTTTTATCAATATTTGTGCATTGGTGAATTTGTGCGTCACTGACTTTTGTGATTGATATTGATATAATCGTCAATATTTATGGTTTGGTGAACGAAATAAGGAGTATGACATTTCTTTGATCCTTGAGTAGATTTTTGTGATATTGATTAATCTCTTGTTGATTACAATTACTTATTTATCACACCTTGCCATTGTGATTATTATGCGCTTAGTCATACCTCTTATTCTACATCGTTTCATCTGATATTTATAGCTAGACTGATCCGTTTATTATTTTCTTATTAAATAATACTCGGGTCAGACCGAGATGTTGCAGGTGCTTCATCTTGACTTCTCACTGGGGATTGATTTCTCTGACTTTTGGCTAACTACTTAGATTAGTAGTTTATTTTGGGCGTACACATTTGAGATATAGACTCTATGATGTATACTTATTCTTTGTGTAGTTCTTGTAACTATTCTTTTTTGATAGCATGGGTCTTTCTTGACTACTACTCTGATGAACACTTTTATGTGTTATATATATTCATATCTATTTCCGCCTATGTGATATGAATTATCTGTGATTGATTTGTGTTATGTTTATTTCTATATTTGTTTCTGGAGACATAATAGCCACTGTGTAGTAGCTTTGAGTTTGTGTCTGTATGTCGGATGTCCTCTTGAAAAGAATGCAAGTTACATTTTATATGGCTTATCGGTACTCGCACAAAGCAATTATACAGATGGTCGCTCCTCAACAGCCTTATTCTCCGTACTAGTTGACGACATTACACCGTAGTGTCCTCGGCTAGCGTGGGTATAGAGGTGGGGCGTCACAGCTTGGTATCAGTGCCAAACTTCGGAACAATATGGAATATTATAACGAGGATCATCGTCCTAAGTCCTTCTTAGGTGTCGTGCCTTAGGATTTAATTCTAGTCTTCGTACCGATTCATCATATTTTCTTTATGATTCCTTGTTTTATCTATCAAGGTTGCTTGATATTCATTTTCTGAATAACCTTTTTCTTCTTCTTTATTTCTTTCTAAGGGAAGAGAAATGGTTAGACCTGGCCGTCCCAGCGCCGGTCAATCTAGTGCAACTCCTCAAGATGGAGTTTTTATGACTACCCTACAACTTCTTGACCTTGTCACGAATGCTCAAGCAGCTGGTTCTAATCCGGAACCTACTCACCCTAAATCTGGGTTTGCACGTTTGTGCAATGATTACACCAACCTGGGTGGGAAGCCATTTAAAGGTTCTGAAACTATTATTGAAGTCCAGGCTTGGTTAAGGACATGCGATCGAATCTTTTCTCGCATGAACCTCATTGATCTTCACCGAGTTCAGGTGGCTTCTAGTATGCTCCAAGAGAGAGCATTAGACTGGTACGAGCTTCTGATTTCTGAAATAAATGAAGCAGATCTCACTTGGGAGAAATTCAGAGAGCGCTTCGAGTTAAAATTCATACCAGAAGCTGAGAAGGTGACTTTGGCTCGCCGTTTTATTGACCTTGTTCAAGGTGAATCTTCCGTGGCAGAGTATGTCGCGTCTTTTGAATCTCTCTCTAAATACGGGGTTGAATATATTAACACCCCATTGAAGCAAAATCAGATATTTGTCTATGGCTTGAACAAGAGTCTCAAGAAGCCATTACTTCTAAAATTAGAAGTTTCTTTCGACCAACTCATTGATATCGCTCTTCGTCTTGAAGAAGCGGATAGGGAAAATGATGTTGAAGTGGTAGGTTCCAAACCAAGCTTCAACAACAAGAAGAAAAGGCTCAGTAAATTCAAAGGCCCTTATCCCAATAAGAAAGAGAAGCAAGCAACCCCAGTGGCAAAGACTTCTTCCTTTGGTCATGGGGAATGCTATAATTGTGGTTCGAAGGACCATTACGCGAACAAGTGTCCAAAGTCTCTCTCTTGTCGCTACTGCAAATTCCCGGTCATGTTATATCTTCATGCCCTAAGCTTCAGGGCAAGAAGGAGGGAAAGTTAAATGTTGCTCAAGCCCCTGGCAACAATCTCGTGGTCAAGGTATGTCTCATTCTGTCCTTGATGGTATTATTATATTTCGTGATCAACCTATTCGAGTTCTCTTTGATACGGGTGCATCCCACTCTTTTATATAAAAGGAACTTGTCGATACCTTTTCTTTAAATGTTGTTGCTTTAATTACTTCTTTAAGAATTGTGAATCTGGTTGGTGGATCCGCAACTCTTAGTTTGCTTTGTAAAGATGTGAAGATTATTTTGTGTGATTTTCCTTTCCTAGCCGACTTGCGTGTCATGCGTTATTTAGGTTTTGGAATGATTTTGGGAATGGATTGGCTTAACCGTTATGAAGCTCACATCCTATGTCCCGAGCGGACTATTTATCTCCGACACCCACAATCTGTAAAGCAGATTTCTATTATTCTTAAAGATTCGGATTCTTCCTTGAATACATCATTATATTCTTTAAATCCTCGTGATGACGATAATGATGATGAGGAAGATATTATTTCTCTTATTCACGTTGTTCGTGAATTTTTCGACATATTTGAGCCCGTTTTAGGATTACAACCTAAGCGAGCAATTGAGTTCAGAATTAATCTTACCTCTGAAGCTCAACCTATTACTCGTCCTCCTTATCGCATGTCTAATAAGGAGAATGAGGAGATGCGTAAACAATTATCCGAATTGGAGACGAAGCAATTTATTCGCTCAAGTTCCTCGCCTTGGGGAGCTTCGGCTATTTTTGTGAAGAAATCCGATGGGACACTTAGGCTTTGCGTTGACTACCGCAAGCTTAATGATCTTACTATCAAAAATAAATATCCTTTACTTCGGATTGATGACCTATTCGACCAACTTAGTGGTGCTAGAGTTTTTTCAAAGTTAGACTTGGCTACCGGTTTTCATCAGCTTCGTATTGCAGAGGATAGCATTCCTTTGACATCGTTAAGTACTCGTTATGGATCTTACGAATGGCTTGTTATGCCATTTGGTCTAACGAATGCTCCGGCTTATTTCGTTGACCTTATGATTAGAGTTTTCAAAGACTTCCTCGACTGGTTTGTCCTCATCTTTATTGATGATATTCTTGTGTATTCAAAAACCGAGGAGGAACATGAGAAACATCTTCCGATTGTATTGGAAACTCTTAGGACTAATTAATTAAAAGAAAAGTTTTCTTAATGCCACTTTTGGCAATCTCGTGTGAAGTTTCTCGGTCATATTATTTCCGAATCCGGAATTTCCGTGGATCCTTCAAAGATTGAAGCGATTCAAAATTGGAAGAGATCGGAGAGTGTGACGGAGATTCGTAGTTTTCTTGGATTGGCGGGTTATTACCGCTGTTTTATCGAAGACTTTTCTAAGATTGCTGTGCCTCTCACTAGCTTAACGAAGAAAGGTGTTAAATACATTTGGTCGGACAAATGTGAAACTTCTTCTCAGAAACTAAAGGAACTTCTTTCTGATGCTCCTATTCTTGTTATTCCTAAGGGGAATCAAGATCTCGTTGTTTAAACCGATGCTAGTCGCGTTGGTTTGGGTGTCGTTCTTATGCAAAGAGAACGTGTTATTGCTTATGCTTCTAGGCAATTGAAGCCTGCTGAGACTAGATATGCCACTCATGATTTAGAGCTCGCGGCTATTGTTTACGCCCTTCGTATTTGGCGTCATTATCTTTTAGGAGAGAAATTTGTTCTTTATACCGATCATAAGTCCTTGAGGTATTTATTCTCTCAAAAGGAACTTAATTTTTGTCAACAGCGTTGGCTCCGATTTCATGCACCATATGATCTTGATATCCATTATACTCCCTGAAAGGGAAATCGCGTTGCGGATGCACTTTAGTCAAAAGCAACAAGCGGTAGTTTCCATGATGATATTCGAATGGAATGATCTCGAGGTTTTATCCACTGGTGAAATTCGAGACCGTGTTTCCGATTTATGTTCATCTCTTGTTTTATGTAGCCTTAAGGCTCATCCTTCTCTTTTAGACCGCATTCTTGAAGCTCAAAGGCTAGATCTCGAATTGGCTCTTCTTGGCCAAACTATTAAGGATAAAATTGATATCGAAGGTTTGAAAGACTTTGATATCGATTCTCGTGGCGGCATTCGAAAATATGGTAGACTTATCGTGCCAAATATTAGTGATCTTCGTAAAGATATTTTAGAAGATTCTCATCATTCTAAATTTACCATTCATCCCGGTAGTAGTAAAATGTACGCGGATATGAAGCGGCTTTATTATTGGGAGGGAATGAAATCTGATATTGCTAACTTTGTTAAGTGTTTCATGACTTGCCAACTCATTAAGGCCGAACATCAAAGACCCGGTGGGTTATTGCAACCTTTAGAAATTCCAATTTGGAAGTGGGATCAAATTTCCTTGGATTTTATAGACGGCCTTCCCCGTTCTCGTTCGGGTCATGGGTTATAGTTGATAGGCTTACTAAATCCATCCATTTTATTCCCGTTCGGTCCAATCGGACCGTACCTCTTTTGGCCAAACTTTTTATTAAAGAAATTGTTAAATTGCATGGAGTTCCTACTTCTATTGTTAGTGATCGTGATCCATTGTTTACTAGTGGATTTTGGAAGAGTCTTCAAAAAGCTTTAGGGACGAAGCTTAATTTTAGCACCGCTTATCACCCCCTGTCCGATGGACAAACCGAGCGTGTGAATCAAACTCTTGAAGATCTTCTTCGTGCATGTGTTCTTGATTTTGGTGGAAGTTGGGAAGATCATGTTTCTCTTGTTGAGTTTTCCTATAATAATAGCTTCCAATCTAGTATTGGTATGGCACCTTTCGAGGCACCCTATGGAAGGCCATGCCGATCTCCTTCTTGTTGGCTTGAGGCCGGTGAGAAGCTGGTTTTAGGTCCAGATTTTATTCATGATTTCGTAGAAAAGATTGACCTTATTCGTCATAGGATGAAAGAAGCCCAAAGTAGACAAAGATCCTATGCCGATAACCGGAGAAGGAAATTAGAATTTTCTGTGGGAGATCTTGTGTTTATTCGTGTTTCACCTATGAAAGGTGTTGTACATTTCAGTCGATCGGGAAAATTAGCGCCTCGATATATTGGGCCATTTCCTATCGCCGAACGTATTGGTTCTGTGGCTTATCACCTTTTATTACCGACTCAGTTTTCTGCTATTCGTGACGTGTTTCACGTTTCTCAACTAGAGAAGTGCCTTCGAGATTCCGATTCTATTCTTGAGCCCCGTGTTGTGAAAGAAATTGAAGTTTCGCCTAATTTAACTTATGAGAAGCATCATATTCGTATTATTGCTTAGGAGGTCAAGCGCCTTCGAAATAAAGATGTTCCACTTGTTAAAGTCCAATGGTCCTCAAATCCTAAGGATTGCTCTTGGGAATCTAGAGAGTTCATCGAGCGAACACATCCGGACTTACTTTCCCGTGCTCTTTGAGGTGAATTTCTTATTCCAAATTTCTTTTGTGTTGAATATGCTTTCATGGTTGTTACTATATATTTTCTTCTTAAATATTGCGAGGGCGCAATTTCTTTAAGGAGGGGAGTCTGTAACAACCCGCATATTTTACGATTGAGTATTTAAACATTTTATTTAAATGTTTCATCGTTAGTCGGATTTTTGTCCGAAAAAGCTACTTTTTGCAAAAAGTCAAATTAGGAATCGAGACCACTCCCATTGAGTTCAAAATGACGTTTGCGATCTTTTAAGTATAAACTTTGATATGTTTGGAGATAGTAGAATTTTGCTACTTTTTCACATAGGGCTTTGGTTTGGGTTTCAGCCCATTAACCTAACATATGAACCCAACTCCACTCAAACTCTTCATTACTTCATTTCTAATTCCTAATACTCAAGCTTTAGCAACAATGGTGAGTGGAATGGGAAATTAAAACTCCAAACCCTAGTTTCCATTTACAAATCAAGTTCTAGCTCCAAATCAATAGAAGAAACTTTGGTAAGCCTCTTCTTCTTCTTCTTCTCCAACCCATTCTCTTATCAATTTTAGAAATTCCTAAACCTAACTTTGGGAATGTTCTTCTTTTCGAGTATAGATTCAAGCTCGTTTGGGTTGTGTTGAAGAGTGGTTGATTCTCCCTTTTTGCTTTCAAGCTTCTTCTTCATTGTTTTTGTGAAACGGTGAGATTTTTATCTCACATCTAAGCCTATATTTATCTTCGATTGTTAGGTATGAATTCCTAATACTTATTTTTGTGCAATTGCTTTTGGTTTGGATTGAATTGGTGAATATCCAAATTTTTAGTGTTTGGGTTCAATTCTTTAAAGATCCTAACTTTGATGTTTGCACATGTTTTTGGTGGCGGATCAGAGAGCTAATGGAGCTGGGGTATCAATTGGATAAGGCTCCTTTGGTCCATTGCTCGAACGGTCGCGTTTTGGGGGAATTTGCACTTCATTGAAAAAGGGCAAGAACTGCATAAATTTGCAGTTCGGCCGACCGAGCCCTGCAGCCGGTCGACCGACCTGCTACTCCGAGTAAGTTTTCTGCTTCTGGCCAACCGACCGAGCTCTGTAGCCGGCCGACCGACCTGATGTTATTTCGCCTACTTTGTCTATTTTGTTGAATTTCCAACTTTAATCGACTCGTGTTGTTTCCTTTTTGTTATTATCACTTGTTATCGACTTTGATGACATTTTCTTCGTGATTTTTGGGAATATCCATTTCGATTGATTCCGTAATCGATTTCTTTGGATTTATTCAAGTCTTCGAATGTGAATTTTGGTGGTTGATTATTTCTACAATCATTTCTATGATTTGTCACTTTAAAAAATATATATAAAGGTTTTCTATACTGGTAGTAAATATCAAAACTCTTTCTTCAAATGGTTTCAACCCTATTTTCAATAACAAAGCTCGTTTTCTCAAACTGTTTTCCAATCTATTAGTATATACAAACCATTACCTCACTCGTATGAAAAATCTAATTAAACGACCTAGTAAAACGAGTGGTATGAAACGCTTGCGTTTACTTCATCCGTTAATTCTTGAACTTGTTCGATTGAATCTCTCGTGACAATTTTCTAGTAGAGATCTACAATTTGTTAGTAAATATTTAAGTTAAGCTAGTGGTTATGGGACATGAAGCTAAATTTATATATTTACTAGCTTAGTGTAATTGACACTTTCTTGATGATCTTGACGATCATTTTTGTGATTTAGACTAGCAATGGGCGATGTCTCTTTGTCTGCGAGGGAGACTAAACCCCGTTTTATGGAGTTTCGACTCAAATTGGTGGGGTAGCAACCCATGGTCTTCGGGCCGTTTGTGGAGCTTCGGCTCAATTTGTGATGGTTAGCAACCATGGAATTAGCATTCCGTTTGTGATACACGTGTCGGTGAGCTTTATGCTCCCGTTTATGATAGGCCTTTGCCCCCTTTTGTGATTTCTGAATTTCTTGAGATGATTTCTAGAATTTGTGTTTCACCAATTTTTGTGATTTTCATTGATAAGTTTTATCAATATTTGTGCATTGGTGAATTTGTGCGTCACTGACTTTTGTGATTGATATTGATGTAATCGTCAATATTTATGGTTTGGTGAACGAAATAAAGAGTATGACATTTCTTTGATCCTTGAGTAGATTTTTGTGATATTGATTAATCTCTTGTAGATTTCAATTACTTATTTATCATAGCTTGGCAATGTGATTATTATGCGTTTAGTCATACCTCTTAATCTATATCGTTTCATGTGATATTTATAGCTAGACTGATCCGTTTATTATTTTCTTATTAAATAATACTCGGGTCAGACAGAGATGTTACATGTAGCATCCCGCCTTTTCGCACACTTTAAACCGACACACGTGCCAATTCAAAGCATACGCAAGGGCGGATTGTTATGGGGTAAATAAGAAAAAAACAGAGAAGAAATAAAAAAAAATAGAATCTCACAGCGGAAGGATAAAATATAATAATCAATATACAGTTCATGATAACTATTTACAAAATATTTATTTTACTTATACAATGAATATCAGAGTTACACATACCAATACAATCAATGCAGCGGAAATTTAGAGTGTGGTGCAATACTATAAATAATATAATACGGATTCTTCGTCTTCGTCCTCCAAAGCTAAAATCTTCGATCCTGAAATGCTCAGACTGACCCGAGCGAATTTGAAAAGACAAAAACACTCGAGCCAGAACTAAAAGATCTTATGTGAGTTAAATTAACAGAAATAAATATGAGTACAGTAACTCAAGAGATGTTCGGGATTTACATCTCCTAAGGATCCGTTAAACTATTTACTATGTAGTATATTGCGCTATTATAATAGTGTCTATTTATAAAATAAACTTACTTTTTAATAGCGTTAAGGGGTTACCCATATAGCCCTTAACACAAATAATGCCAATAGTCTATACAGTACCGTAATACCTCCTGATCGGGAAGCTACCAGAGGATACTCCATAGGTACGACACAAATAGAAACTCGTAGTAAATGCTCGGTATGGTAGGTGACACGGCACAACTAGGCAATGCCAGGGTAGATATACCAATTGCTATCCAGGCTGGTGGAAACGCGTAGCTGCAGTTACCGCCCACCTCGGACTAACTCCCCAAAATCAAAACATAGAAGTGGCCACTGAATCAATCCAAAATCAAAGTATAATATCGAAGAGGAGGGTCCGATCAGAGGAATGACCTCATTGGCCTGAGAATCGCTCATGTTTTAGCCACCTTATGCCAACTCACGGGAGTCGGGTCCACGTATTTACCTTACAGGAAACGTCGCCACCACCTACTTCATTCTGGAATCTCCACCGCGTACACGGTTAGTCAAAGTGGTTTTCGGTATCGACAGAGAGTATGTCAGATATCCGATCCCGGTCTCTTTGCCAACCCATCGTTATTATAACACCGCGGTCATTTAAAAATAGGTTATACTTTAAAAATCAGAATAAACATTCCATTTCATAACCATGAATACGATATCATTTCAAAACCCAAAACCATATTTTATCACTTATCCCAAATATAATTCTTTTCCAAAATCAAAATGCTTTAACTTCATATCGTCTGAAAATCAAATATTTTCAAAGCATAGTATTTTGAAAATCATAATTTAAAACCATAACTTCTATAAAAAAAACTTGAATGGTTTGGACATTCAACGGTATATGAATTAAATGGTTTAACTTAAATGTTACTTTGTAAAGAAAATAGTTCTCATGGCTTTACAAATACATTTCTTTATTAAAGTCTAAACCAAAATTTATATTATCTCTCTCAAGTTCCAGAACCACTTCAATTTATTTATATATACGTATATCCATTTTGAGTAACAATATTTCAAACTAAAATTGGATTTTATTCTTTCAACAGATCAATTGTTCTATTAATTAGTCTTGAATATTCACATAAAATCCATAAATAATAAGACTTCAATTTCTAGTAATAAAATATATATATTTTCCCAATTCAAATTATACTAGAATATTCATTTCAATTTATTTTGGGAAAAATCCAATTATAAATATCATATCTTAAAATTTCCAAACTTAACATTTAAACATATGATATAAATTATTAAACTCCATTTTCTTAATTTTTTTCCATTTTTAAATAAAGATTTTTATACACCTTTTAAGTTTCAAAATTTTCAACTTCATATGTATATATGTGGAAGAATAATATTTATACAATATAAAATTAAAGATTTTTAGAAACCGTATTCCATCCAAACCATAGAAATCACATTAAAATAGTTATATATAGACCGCGGTGCCTGTATAAAATTTTCTATCCTATGGTCAAGTGATACGGATATTTATCATTTCAATCCGCAATTTAAAAGATATAAAATTTTGCGGTTGTATATCATTTCAAACCACAATCCCGAATGAAATGAAATATGCATGATAATTCGCAATTTTATGATATTCAATAAACATCCATCAACATCATCCATCATCCAATCAAAATCATCAAGCAATATCAATAAATAACAATTTATATTTGATAATAGATAACAGGTAATAACTGGCAATTTTATTCAGATTAAATTTAACAACTATTAATCTAATAGTTTATATTCAGTAATAATCTATATAACTGTTAACTAGCAGTTTATAGGCAAACAAATAAATTCTAACTATCAATTAATACGCAATAAATAAATTAAATTAACAGTTAAACTTAATAAATGCAATTCAACAAATATGAGTGAAATAAACATGCCAAATACTCATAAATAAATTGCTATTCATTTCTAGAATTAATTTAACAAACATAAAAGCTTCTAGTAGTTGTGAGTGGGTTTTAAACACTCACCTTTGGAATTTAAATCGAATTTAAATTCAATTTAAACTCAAAATTTTGACGGTCTCCAAATCCATCAAAACCAGCGTCAAAACGTCAGAAATTCCGATACGATCCCAGCAAAACAAACCGCGCGTGAATCCGAGCTCGTATGCAAAAGTTATGGAAATTTGAAAAATGGAAAAATTCTGGTCCTGGGTCGACTTCGGGTTCGACTTCGGTGCGCCGCCTCAATTCCCCGGTGCTTGTTTGGAGTTTTCGCCAAAACGACCCGGAGCGACCCGAGTCATTTTCTTCCTGACCCGAAGTTGCTCTAGGGTTTTCTCCCCTGAAACCCGAAGCGCGACCAGAAGCTGCTGCAGATCCGAATTTTTTTTTTTTTGAACTGACTGGATCTAGGGTTAGCACCCATTGAAGGAGAAGAGGAGCTTGAAGAAAGTATACGCTCAGATGAAAAGAAATTAGGTGGAGGCTAGGGCTTGTAGCTAGGTTTATATAGAGGGGTTAGAGATAGAGTAGATAGATCGTAGAATGAACGTGCGGAACAAACTATGGCCCAAAAAGCCCGCTATTCTTCCGGAACCGAATTTATTAAATCCATATATCCAAATAGGTAATTTAAAATATTCTGAACGCGATGGAAAAAGTTTCACGTCCAAATTTGATCGTATGAAGAAGTTATGCTGAAAACAAAATTTCCAAATTGATTCAAATTGATTTTAATTAAATTTGATTTCAAGGCGTTTCACGCCCGTACGATCAAACGACAAGTCCGATCGGTACTAAACTTGAAATGCTATAATAATTCACCGATACGGATCCGATGAAACTGGTTTCATCGAAATCCGAGTCCGCGACAAAAAAAGGCTATTTTTATATTCATTAAATAAATCAAAATAAATTACAAAAATCCAAATTTTATATTATATTCTAAAATTGTCCAAATTTTATTACTTATATAATTTAATCAATTTCAAATGATTTAACAAGCTTGGATGTGAATTAAAATTATAAGTATATCAATTTGCAGTGTTAATTTCTGCACTTTCCTATATTTAAGAATTATAAAATTAAATGCTCAAAACCCCATATATTAGATTTTAACTTTTATATACTCATTGTTTATCCAAATAGGGATGCCACATACTTTGGTTCATGATTCACAATATTATTCTTAAAGTTCATTTTAAATTTCAGTAACGTAATATTTAACTTTAAATTCCCTTTATTTATGCAATAAGCGCAATTATTGAATTTGATACTTAAATTGATTTATAGATTCTGTTTTCAAAAAATCTATATCAACAATTTGGTCTAATTATAAATAGAATAAGTATTAACCTCATCTTATAGAATTAATTATTGCAATAAATCCAGTTTACCATATCTTAAATCCAAATTAATAGATAAAGCTTGATTCCTTTATTAACTCCTTTGGTTTTCAATTAACCTTTTATGGTGAATATAAATTCCGATGTACAATTGAAACCTTATTTCCATTTGATTTCACTATTTCATTAAAAATCCTCATATTCCAGCTAAATTTCAACTAACGTATAAATTAACTATTTCAATTTCATTTAATTGCGATTATCATACTATAGAAATTAAATTCCATTAAATAAATAAATAAATGTTGATTCCCATCTATTTACATTATATTACATTGGTACTTCTATTTACAACTTAGCTTTGTATAAATGTTTGAATGTAGAATCTTGTCTATTTCACGTATTAATTAAGCCTTAAAAATCAATTAATATTATATCCTTGGTCTAACCTCATTTTACCCATATTTATATTAATATATCCTTTGAATTAGGTAAATTACCATTGATTATCTACCTTACTTATCAGACTCCACTAACGTAATGGTTAAATATTAATTCCATTTGTAAAAAAAAAAAAACAATCCACAAGATTTGCATTTCACATTGCAAATGAATTCATAAATCTTGGCTTTCTTTTTCTTTGCTTCTTAAAGGCCAAATCAAACTACCCTATCATCACTAATTTATGGCAATTAATTGCAATTGATTCTCCATTAAACTACATAAGTTATCCAATTGAAACCTAAGTGAAACGTTATTTATTTAAAAATCCTACTGTTTAAAAGAGTATATCATCTACGGTATAATTTACATTTGACCTGATTTCTCATATATTTCACACAACAGTGAATTCCAATTTCTACAAACATTATGTTTAATATAAATTGGAAATCCAAATCATTGGTATTTCACAACCTTATTGCGTACATTTACGTATAGTTACACTAAGTCCGTACACTGATTCATGAATTCATTAATTAATACACAATTTGCCTTTGTTTTCTTATATTAAGTTTATTACCGTTTTTAAGTACATTCATTATCGAACAATATTCATAAAAAATTTTATCTACACTTATTGCATTGGTTTATTCAACGGTCACCAAATGAAACAATCCTACTATTTATTTTAATATTAAATGAATCCCATTCTAGTAAATATTTTATTAATATTCACTAATTCAACATTTATTGGTTTCTTAACATTAACTTTTAACAAAGTGTGACAATTACATTATCCAAAACTATTGTCATAAAAATTAAATTGTTACATTAAATTCCAATTACTATAACAAATTACTACATTTTCTCAAATAAATCTTAAAGCCTTTTTTTTCTAAATCAGGTTAGAAATTATATTAATTTAACTCATTTAATATTATTAATTTAACGGGTCGTTACATTACACGTGCTTCAACTTGACTTCTCACTGGGGATTGATTTCTCTGACTTTTGGCTAACTACTTAGATTAGTAGTTTATTTTGGGTGTACACGTTTGAGATATAGACTCTATGATGTATACTTATTCTTTATGTAGTTCTTGTAGCTATTCTTTTTTGATAGTGTGGGTCTTGCTTGACTACTACTCTGATGAACACTTTTATGTGTTATATATATTCATATCTATTTCCGCCTCTATGATATGAATTATCTGTGACTGATTTGTGTTATGTTTATTTCTATATTTGTTTCTGGAGACATAATAGCCACTGTGTAGTAGCTTTGAGTTTGTGTCGGTATGTCGGATGTCCTCATGAAAAGAATGCAAGTTACATTTTATCTGGCTTATCGGTACTTGCACAAAGCAATTATATAGATGGTCGCTCCTCAACAGCCTTATTCTCCGTACTAGTTGACGGCATTACACCGTAGTGTCCTCAGCTAGCGTAGGTATAGAGGTGGAGCGTCACAGTCCAGTTGGATCCCTCCAACCTGTTTTCCCTACATCCATAGATGTTAGCACAATATATAATACCAATTTCAAATATATACTATACATCACATCAATCAATTCAACCATTCAAACATTTATTTAAATTTAATCATTTAAATTTAAATTTAACCGAGTGAGATTAACTCACCTTTGCTCTTAAATTTGCAATCCACTTCAATATTGCCTTGGATTTCCTGATGTTTGACCTTGTATAAACATTTATATGGTTTATTAATGTCTGAATAAATTGAACAAATCGATTTCTATTAAGAAAATTAGTTAACCAATGATTTTATTTTAAACCAATTTTCTTTTAATAAGTTTTATTTAACTAAAAATCAAATTTAAAACTGAATTTCCTTTTTGAAGATCTTTTTGTGACTAAAGTTATTAAATAAATTTATTAAACAATTTAATCTTCGTAAAGCATTATCTACAAATTAACTAGTAACCAAAAATATTTATATATATGAACACTTATTGAATTTTTTCCAAAAATGTATTAACTTAAATGGAGAGAATTTCTGTTAATACAATTTTTCAGTATATATGTTAAAACAAAACTTCTTTACTATAAATATATATAAATATATTTATTTATTTATTTTTACATACTTTACAATTTTATACACATAAAAATTGAAAGCAAATAGGTTGATTGAATAAATTCATTAACCAATCCATTATTTTAAAAATAAACTAATAAGCTGAAAATAGTTCTGCAAATCACCAAAACAGTTATTTTGTTTTACTGTAAAATTTTCGTCTGTTATACCTATGTGTATAATAAAAAAATTCTGATTTTAAAATCCCTTTTTCTTATCTTTTTCTCTAACCTTCCTTCACCCAATAGATTTACATTTTAAGTTCCGAATTGAAAAATCAAATTTCGATAAGCACACACATGGAAAAGACTGCGAGAGATACTCACATAACACCATGCCATCTTCCATCATCAACCATGGCTAGGCTGTAGACCCCGCTGTGTGCCACTATCAATGAGAATCCTCCACCTGCGCTTCGATACTGATGAACGAAATCATCTCGTCGACGAACAGCTACATCCCTTCCTAAATAGCACACGACTCGCACATGAATCCACCTCAATCATGATCGGCAACACCTCCACTTCTTCATCCGTCGACTTCTCCTCCCATCTCCAGCTCGAGTACGACCGAGCATCGCGATTAAGCTACCCTTCCTCACGAACAGATTCGTGATATTGGTCTTGAAAAAAAATCACGCGGCCATGGGAATAGAGAGAGAGCACGTGATCGAATGAAGCATGAGATCTGCCGCCATCGATTCTTCTCGCTTGGGGTTCGATTCAATTCGAACGACTGAAGGAAGACCCCTTTTTTTAAAACTGAAACCGATCATGTTTTGAAAGAAGAAGGGGGAAAGCTAGGTATTTTATTATCTCTAGTCGAAATTAGTTTGTTCTGTCTCGTGTATATTAAAAGAGAAGAAAGAGGAACGAGACAAGATGTTGAAGAGAAGGCAGCGTGTACGAATGACGTAGCAGAGATTTGAAAAGAAAGCAAAGGATCTGATGTTGATATAATTTCAACTGCAATTTGACAAGTTTAAATATACAATTAAATTCAAATTCGGATGCAACTTAAAATTTTAAACCCCTATTGTAACGACCCAGAATTTTGAACAATTTAAATTGAAAATATTTAAGTAATTTTAAATATTTGAATGATGGTTTAGCTCGAATTCCTAATATAACTTTGAACATGGCGATTAAATTTTTGAATTTAATCTATTGAAAGTTGAATAAAAATTTGAATCTTTAATTTTAAGCTGATTAAAAATATTTCAAAGGCTTGTAAAATCCATATTGATAATACTGAAGATAATAGAAGCTTCGGAATTGAATTTGAAAGTAATTTGATCGGTTTTGAATTTATATCGTTTAGATTGAAATTAAAAATAGCCTTCCGAGGCACAGTCTCGGAATTCGATGAAACCAGTTCCATTGGGTCCGTAATATTGAATTATCGGGTTTCAATTTTCGTATTGATCGGAGTTGTTGTGTGAGCATACGACGTATAAACGCATTAAAATTAAATCAAAATCGATTCAAAATTTAAATTTAGGCTAACATCAGCCACGTTCCTCTACTTAAATTAAGCCTAAAATCACGGCTAAAATCGTGCAAACACGTTCTCCTTCCTTTCAGCCTAAATTCACGTTCTTCTGTCTCCCTCCCGCTCTTTTTAAAAGAATCACGCAATTTCCTCAATTCCAAATCGAACGAAGGAAAGCAAATAATGGCCGACGTGGATTCATCTCCCCATTCTCGTTTAAAATGGTCGTGACCCAAAATCACATCCATAAACCCAAATACTTCATTTCGTTTATCAATGGCCGAAGCCGATTCAAAGAAAAAGCAAAAAAAATCGCGAGCCCTTCGTTCAACTCGAAATCGAGTTTCATTCTTCGGCGCAAGGGGATAGAGGAGCAGAGCAGGCAAATCATGACTGCGGGATGGAGGCGCAGGCGCACGCGCGCGTTCTTGCGCGTGGGAGAAGGCGGCGACGATCTGGGGTGGGCACGCGCGCCCAAGGCGCAGCGAGGGTGGTCAAGGAGCGGCAGATCAAGTCGCGATGGGGGTCGATGTCGCGGCCGTGTTCGAACTCGAGCATCGCGATTCGAGATGGAGTCTAGGGTTTCAAGGCCAGGTGCGGCACCTTCGAGATTCGAAGTCAAGGCAGTGGCACGCGGGTTGTTCGATGTTGGCTTCGAACATTCGCAGCAAGGTATTATGGTTATTAATTTATAAATTATAGGATTATATATGTATAGAAAAATATAGACAGTAAGTATGTTTTTTTTCTTCTATATATATCAATGCAGTTTCTTTTATCAATTTATATATATGTACATAAATAAGATTTGAGGAAAGAAAAATGGTTAAACGAATTTATTAAACAATAATTAATTGTTTTATTAATTCAGATATTAATGAATTTATTTCAATTTATCTAGTTAAATTAATTTGGAAAAGAAAATTAGTTAAAATAAAATTTTGGTTAAGTAAATAAATAAAGCGATAATTTAAGTGTTCGATTTAATTCGAATATTGATAAACTGTGTAAATGTTTATACAAGGTTTGAAACCGTGAAGAAATGGTCAAAAATGGAAAATGGACTACGAATTAAAATCAAAGGTGAGAAATTCTCACTTAAATTAAAGTTGGATTTGCAGTTATTGATTGTTTGCTTGATTTTGATATTAGATATAGTAGGATATATCTATATATATAGCAATATATATATATATATATATTGGCATATGTATATATTGCAGTTGATTGATTTCCCGCATTTAACTTGGAAAGTTAAATGGTGATTTGAATAAGGAATTTGTGTGATCTCAAAACGGGTTTGAGATTTAAAAATTGAAATAGATGGATGTTTTAGAATAAATTGGATGTTATCATCCTATTGTTGATAAAATCTTTATATTGAGAATGGTATTGTATAAATAAAATAAATTTGAATAATTGAGTTTGTAAATTAAAATTATTTAAGAACTGGCTTCAAACTGGAAGATAAAATTGAAAAATAAATTAAATTTTGAAAACAAATAAAATTGTATTGCGCTCTTATTTGAATCTGAAAAATATAAGTAGAGATATATTGAAATGAAGAATTGGACTTAGAAATTTAAGGTTGATTAAAAACTTTTAAATAAAGGTTAATTTGGTTTAAAAGGTCAAACCAACCTTTGAGAATTTAACTCGAATTCATATAATTCGAGATAGATTTAGATTGAATTGGTTTAAAATTCAATTTGGTTTGAAGTAATTGGATTGGTGATTGAAGATGTATAAGTTTAAAATTTAAATGGGAAATTAAATTGGATTATATTGAAATGATTTGAATTTGAAATGGGTTCAAATGATAATAATTCAAATTGATTGGAATAATATGGAATTATAATTAAAATTGAACAGGATTAAAATCAACTAGAATTTGATTTAAATTTGGGAAGGAATCAAGATTGATTCAACTTGAATTGGGAATTAATCAAGTCCAATGGAATTTGGAGTTATTTGAATTGGAATTGTGTCAATTTAAATGGAGATTTAAATTGAATTGTTGAGGAGGTGAACAGTTGGCTCTTGACTATTTTCAATATAAATTGTTTTGATATAAACTTATTTTCTAAGCTATTAAATATATACAGCCTTTCTTTTTAAAGCTAATTTATTATATTTGTTTTACCACTATTTTTGGAGCTATTTAAATATTTTTCAATTGTTTCCTAAACTATATATTATTTTTCCACTACTTTACAAATAAATTACTATCTTTCAATTGTCTAAAAATCTCTGGAACTATTCAACTATTTTTCGACTATTTTACAATTAGTTAACCATTTTACAATTATTTTGCAACTAATAATTATTTTTCAACTACTTACCTATTTTTAAAATTTTCAAGCTATTTTTTAAACTAGTCGGAGTTCAAACTGTTATTGATTAAAGTACCCAACTGAGATAAGGATTGAAGTAATAATTCAAATGGGGATTAATGTAAAGGTGAATAAGGAATGTGAAATGGTTCTTTTGAACTGAAAGAATATTTTGAGAAATATGAAATGAATAATGATGGAAATTGGATATTTCTATGGTTTTTGAGAGTGTTTGGAGTATAAAAGGGTTTTATACAATAAAGTAAGGATCCAAAGTTTTAAAAATTTATATATATATATATATATATCTGAATATATATAAAGGATCTTATGAGGATTTTGGGAAAGGCTTTTGATTTTTGGGTAAAATCAATATTGAATTTGGAAAGCCTAGTTTGAAGAATTATCGATTTTGGAATAATCGATTTTGTGTAAAGGAGCTTTGATAAAATTCATACTAGGTGTATGATTTGAAAGACACTATATGTGTATAGTATAAAGTGTTTTGATGATAGCTCTGGGGAAAAAGGCGCTCCCTTGAAATGGACTTCTCAGGAGTGCCACCGAGTGGTGCTGCCTTGAGCCCAAGGGGGTTCTAAAGTTGATCCTGTGAGGAGTCCGGACAAAACTAGTTCCTGAGGATTATGAGCTGAGTTACCATAGCGTAAGTCGTGTGTGCCGCGGAGAGCCAACAGTTACATGGACTTTTGTTGTGACTGCAACGTAACCCAGGATGTAACTGCGACCTATGGTAACATTGCGAAAGTCGTGTGTGCCGCTGAGAGCCAACGGTCTGCGTTTGAGTTTATCTCGGTAGACTGCGACCTATGTAGGAGTGGAGAAGTTTCATTTTGACAGCGAAAATCAGAGTGCTGCGAAGAGCCTGCAGTTACATGGACTTTTGCTGCGACGGCAACGTAACCCTGGATGTAATTGTGATCTGTTGTGTGGGTTCCATGGCGCAATCGAGAGTGCCGCGGAGAGCCAACAGTTACATGGACTTTTGTAGTGACTGCAACGTAACCCAGGATATAACTACGACCTATGGTAACATTGCGAAAGTCGTGTGTGCCGCGGAGAGCCTACAGTTACATGGACTTTTGTTGCGACTGCAACGTAACCCTGGTATGTAACTGTGACCATGGAATGGGGGTGATGATTTTCAGAGCATCCTCACTAAAAAAAAAAAAAAATTCCTCTATTTTCAAAATTGTTTTCTATATTTCAATAAAATTGTTTTCCAAATATTCCCACTGGGTGTTTAAAACGGGTTTACCAAGTACTTATAGATTTTCAGTCCTACGCCTGATCAACATATGACTGAATTTCTGTGAGAACAAGGATGGACTGGTTGAGACATCGAATTATAAGAAATATTTTTATAAAAAGCTATTTTAATTGTATTGTCTAAATTTGAAGGCATTCCTAAATTTTACAGTAAAAAAGGGATTTCAAACTGGAATTATAAAATAAATTGGACTCGGGAAATTTCAATGAAGCGATTCTTTGAAATAAAATCGCATATTGATTTGAAAGTTGGAAGTAAGCTAATTAACAAAATAATTACTTGATGGAGTATGTTAATAAAATTTAACTTTAGTTAATAAATGGATTATAAATTAATAATGGAGTTTGGAAATGAATTCAAATTGTAAATAGAATTCGACTTGGATTTAATAATGAAATAAATTAGAAGAGATGTTGTAAAAATAAAATAGGGCTGGATTGAAAAAGAAATGTGATGGTTTGAATTATAAATAAAATTCAAGGGTGATTTGAATAATATTAATGAGATTTGCAAGTGGATTGGATATAAGAGAAGTGATTATAATAGAAAAATACAAGTGAATAGAAATATATTGAGATGGTCTTGTATTAATAAAATAAATTCGAAATAAACAAGTAAATTAAAAATTTTAATGGGATCACTGGAATTATATAATAAATGGATGAAGCCTGATGAATAAAAAAATTGAATCAAACTTTAATTGGAATTGGATTATCAGACTGGACTTAAGTTCGATGGCATATTTGCCTGGATATTGTTTTGATAAATTGTGAAGGTGGATTAAATTTACAATGAAGGAGATGGGCTAACTGAATTAAATGGAATTTGATTTAATGAGAATCAAATTTAATGTAAGTAAACTTAAGTTGATGTTGGAATCAATTTTAATTAGTTATAAAACTTAAACAATTAATTATTCACATGTATATTATCAAATTAAATGCTATGAATTAGTGGAAGCGATATAATTGATTTTTAAATCAATTGATGTGAATATGAGATTGTTTCGCTTAAAATGAGTTGAATGCAAGTAATTGTGTGTAAACCATTAAAATTGAATGAAAAGGCATATAAATTTGGTTGGAAACAATTAGATGTGCTTTAAAACATATAAATTGCTTATTGGAAATGTTTGGTGCTTGTTATTTATGTAATGCATGTGTTTGGCTTTTGAAAGTAAGTGTTAGGTTAATAAAATTTCTATATATGGCACTTACATATTTAAATTCAGTAAGTACAGGTACAGGGAAGCCGTTTGGCTAGATTTGGGTATGCTAATTGTTAAAATTTATAAGCTGCTTGCTTGAATGCTAAATAAGGTACGCCTACGCAATAAAAATAGGAAATATTAACTGTTTTTGCTTTTTCCGACCGTGTGGGTCGATGTATACATATTTATATAAATTGTCAAATTGCAAAAGCTCCTCCGTACAAAGGAGACTCTGTCAAAATTTTCTGAAAATTTTGGGAGTTAGAAAATTTTTGGAAATTTTGGTTAACGACAAAACAATTTTAAATTGGAAGTTAAAGTAAACTAGTAAATGAAACTAATATGAATCAGTTTAAAAGAAAGATATAACTCAATATTAGAAATCGAAAATAAATTGAATTCAAATGAAACGGCGAAAACTAATTTGAATAGAAGTGGGTATGAAACTAATGTAAAGAGATGTATAAAATGATTTATAAGGTTACGATTGGATATTGTTGCTAAGTGAGATATGCAGGTATTAAAGAGAAAAGAAATTGGATTTGGTTCCAAAAGATAAATTCAAATTGCCCAACAAAAAGGTATGTATTTAAATTCCTGTATGAAATTGGATTGAGTTTTTGATGCAGCCACTTGGCTTTTGTTTTCTTTTTGGAATTTGGGAGCCCGTAGAGGCCTTTTGTAGTAGTACCGAGCTAGCCGCGCAAAGGACATGCTGGCAAAAAATTTCGGGAATTAGAAAAATTTTGAGATAATTTTGATGGTTCAAAAAAAAAATAGGTTTTAAATTGACATTTAAATGATCAAGAAAAGGGGTATCGTTTGATATTGTGGAAGAGTTTGGGAGGTAGTAAGAATAATAAAGGGGGTTTTTATGAAAGATAATTGTTAAGTTGTAGAACTGTTTGGTTTTGGGAAAAAGTTGACAGGTATGGGACATTCTTCCAAACTAGTAATTTCGGGGACGAAATTCTTTTAAGGGGAGAGGAATGTGACGACCCTGAAATTTTAACGAATTAAATTGGAAAAAAATTAATTGTTTTTAAATATTTAAAAGTTAATTTTAACTTGAATTTAAGATATCGATAATTACTTGATAATTAAATCATTGAATTATATGGTTTAAGAAATGAATTTAATAATTGAAATTGGGTAAATTGTTGAATATGAGATTCTAAGCCTGTTTAAAATAATTTGAAGGCTTATAAAATGTATAATGATGATACTAAAGATAATAGAATGGTTGAAATTTAATATAAAGGCAATTTGTTCAATTTTAATAATTTATCGTTTAAATTGGAATTTAAAAATAGCCTTCCGAGCCATAGTCTCGGAATTTGACGAAACCAGTTCCATTGGATTCGTAATAGTTAGTTATTATCGGATTTCAATTTTCGTGGCAATCGGGGTTGTTGTTTGACCCTGGCAGCTCGAAACGCTTAGAATTATTTTAATCGATTTACTTTAAAACTGATCATTTTCTATTGTAACTCACGCATATGATTGAATTAGTTTTCGAAACACGTTCCCTTGTGTTCGGAATGCGGGTAAAACCTTGTAATCACCTAACGACATTGCATAGGAGCGACATTCCCTAAGTGGAGTTTGAAATTTTTAATGGAATCAACGAGACAGTTTGATAGTTTTATAAAATAATATAATTGAAGTACATGTAGTTAGAGATTTTTTTTTCACTTCCAAGCGTGATCGAGAAGCCTCACTCCATCAATACCTTATTCTCGTTCCCCTCTTTCTATTCAAAAGCAGCGAAATTGAACCTAAATAAAAAATGGCTGTTGTGAGGACCGCCCATGACCCCCGCACCAAAAACAAGAGAATAGTGCGCTGAAAGGTGTGCCAGGAAGCCATGGACGATAGTCAGGGTAAATTAAAATAGCGGAACCTCTATCGTACAACTCACAGCGCATGGATAAAATACAATAGAGAACTATAATATAGTGAAGCTCCATAGAACAGAACATCATCATATAAGCATCATAATAGCTTTATACAAACATATGAATCATCCGTACATCAAAGCCTCACTACATATCACTCAAACCAAATACAGCAGCGGAACACCTAGTACATAATATGAAATAATATGCAAAAGCCTCCTACTCGTCTTCGTCATCATCAGCGTAGATCTCCAAGAACAGCACCTGTCACCTGCTACCTAGTCTGCCCATCCCAACATGGATGAACAGCCCAAGGTAATAAGAGGAGACATAAAACCTTGAGTCAGACAAAGTCTTAGTGAGCAGTAAATCAACTATCAAACATACCAAAAGAGCATATGGGATAAAAGGAATAGGAACCAAACCATCCCACTCCACCTCTTTCTACAGTGATAGCCCCCAGACACACACTAAAGAGAAACAAGCATAACATAGCAGACAATTAAGGTAAAGCAATAATCACTCGAGTCAAGGGCGATGTTTTCCAAATACAAACCCCCAAGGCCTAAACCAAGATCAGATAAGCACCCAGAAAATACCGCTCTTGAGACTGAGTGATGATACAACCAAACATCCAAACATCCATGACTCTGGCTATCGCTGTTATCATTTCCTTGATTTCACCGTTAATTGAATGACCACCTGTCAAGGGCTAATGGTAACCCCGATTCTAGACATAGCTCCGCACGTCATCGTGACCCGTGCCTAGGACTTACCTACTCTGCCCAGAGTACTCAACTACCTACCTGTAGTCTTTTGGGTGTCCCGACTACCTACCTGTAGTCGTTATGGGCGCCCCATGTACTCTTGCTTTTGAGCATGCTAGAACCTTCAACAACGATGAGATCCAAGCCTCCTAGTCATCCTCCTCGACGACTATTCTCATACTAGCTCAAGCTACCTCTCGAGCAATCCATTATCAACCAACTCGAACCATCCCTCGAGTTATCAATATGCTTGGAATGATCCCTGCCTGGATTACGCCAAGTCTACATCACATCATACTTCGCTTTATCACACCATAGCAAAGTCTCAATTCAACAACATGGTTTGCCCCATCGCATCGTGGCAAAGTTCCATCTCAACATCATCCAATCCATACATATGAGCTTCAACATCCACTACATATGTCTTAAGCAGCTTTCACCATTCAAGAGCCTTCTTCCGTAGCTTTTGAATCGTCTTTGACCATACTTGTCCAAATCTATCAACTAGATAACTCATTCACAACAATCAAACAAGGCAAACATTAATCCAAACAAATAAGTAGTCAATCAAGATCTAAATAGGCATTTATAACTAAAATGGCAATTTCGTAAATAAATGAGCATAGATCTAACATACATGAATCATGGGTTTTTGGCATAGATCTAACAAATATAAATCATGGGTTTTGCCTCTACAATTAGATAAATGAACTTGCAAAGGTAAACATCTTCATAAGTAATGGATCTACACTTGGATCTAAGGAAGAATGCATAAAATCACTATCTACAACACTCCAACAAACCATCAATCCAATACACTCCTTTGGATCCGCGTGAGAGATAACTACCACTCACCGAATCACTCAAACACTTCAAAAACTAATCACTTCAGATCTGGACAGCGAAGATCCAAACTTGATTCGTCGAAATCCCGCTTGAAACGATGAAATCTCGCTTCAACGGATGAAGATCTTCAACTTTGGTCCTTGAATCTTCGATCTCGATCTTCGATCTTGGATGGATGTTAGAACTAGATTGGAATGGAGAAAAGAAGATGAAGAAATGTTGTGGTCGAGTTCCCAAAATGGCAGCACTTCGTCGCTTCAAAAACCGGTGCCAAAGAGTGAGCCAAAGCCCTCTATTTATAGGCAGATCACCCCCTTAGGTCGCCTGGCCCTTAACTCGCGTGCTCAGTTTTAAGTCGTTGCCGACCTAAAGATCCCCGACCTAACTTAAGTCGGTGCCGACCTATACACTCCAACGACCTAACGGCCTAACCAACCCAGAGTCATACGAGCTAATAAACACGGCCGACCTATTTCTATGCCGACCTAAAACCATGCCGCCCCTAACGACTTACGACCTAAGACACACATGAATCAACCGACCTTACGTCCTTCGACTCATCAGGTCCTACGACTTAACTCGTTCGGATCCTTAAGTCGCTTGCGACATAGCGACCTAACTCGTAAGTCGTTCACACATCCTTAGCGACCTAGTAACCCACGCGACTTAACACTAAGTCGCTCAACCGACTTAACACGAAGTCTCCCACACGACTTATCTACATACGCGGTTTAACACACACGACTCAAGCACGAGCCGACCTAACCAAAACAACAACCCTAACTCTAAGTCGCTCATGCGACTTAACTCAAATCGACCCAACACTCTTAGGTCGCTCCAAAATGCCTCCGACCTAACAACCATACGACCTAACCCCCTTAGGTCGTTAACTCCACTAACTCGCCAGCACGCTATCCTCTCTAACCCGCTAACTTGTTAGCTCGTCCCAGCCCCTAAGTCGCTAACTCCTTAAGTCGGCCATACCCTTAACTCGCCAACTTCTTAACTCGGCAACTATCCGATAGGTCGGTCACGACTCATCCCATGAGTTGTTCGCGACTCAATCCCCTAACACGCTAACTCGTCCAAACCCATAGGTCGCTCTACTCGACCTAACTCTCACACGACCTAAGCTCAAGTTGCCTACATGAGTTAACCTCCCATACGACTTAGGCTAGGGATAAGACAAATAACACTAACGACCTGTAAATTTTACAATTTATCGACACGTAAAATACGGGTCGTTACATTCTCTCCCCCTTAGGAATTTCTCCCCCGAAATTCCAAACAAACAACAGCAATCAAAGCTATTTTGCATGCCTACCATCCATAACAATCAACAAACCATGCATCCAATTCTAGCCTAGCATGCAGAATTCTAAGATTAGAACAAAGTACAAATTCATGAGATGTCACGACACCTTAGGGCCATACCTCGAAGAGTTCAGGATGTGCTGCCTTCATCCTCTCTTCCTCCTCCCACGTACAGTCGTTAACATCATCACTCCATTGTACCTTGAGCAACGTAATCGTCTTCCTCCTAAGCTGTTTCGTGTTAGCTTCAACAACACGAAGCGGCCTACGGGGTCTTCTAACAACTGGATCAACCTCTAAATCTTCACAGCTATCAGCAGGAACCACAGTACTTGGGTCGTGCACATACTTCCGTAGATAAGATACATGAAAAACATTGTGCACTCCCGCCATCTTTTCCGGTAACTCCAATCTATAAGCGAGCTTTCCAATTCGCTCGATAATCGGGAATGGTCCAACAAATCTCGGAGTCAATTTCCCTTTCTTCCCGAATCTGATAACACTCTTCAATGGAGAAATCTTCACAAAAACCATATCACCTACGTCGAACTCCAAATCCTTACGACGATTATCGGCATAACTTTTCTGACGATCTTGGGCTGCCTTCATTCGTTGCCGAATGATCTCTATACAATTCGAAGTCTGTCGAATCATCTCTGGCCCAAGTGTCAGCTTTTCTCCAGTTTCTAACCAACATGTCGGAGAGTTACACGGTCTTCCATACAATGCCTCATATGGTGCCATACCAATACTTGACTGATAACTGTTATTATACGCAAATTCCACCAAATGAAGGTGATCTTCCCATGATCCTCCGAAGTCCAAAACACATGCTCCGAGAAGATCTTCCAAAACTCGGTTGACTCTCTCGGTCTGACCATCTGTTTGGGGATGATAAGCTGTACTCAAACACAACTTAGTTCCCAAAACTTCCTGGAAGCTCTTCCAAAATCCACTAGTGAACAATGGGTCTCGATCGCTCACTATACTCTTCGGAATACCATGGAGTCGAACTATCCACTTAACATAAAGCTCAGCCAACTTCGATGCAGTCCTAGTCGATCGAACAGGAATGAATCTTGCACTCTTAGTCAAACGATCTATGATGACCCAAATCCCTTCATTCCCTGCCCTAGTTCTAGGTAGACCATCGATAAAATCCATCGACACTTGCTCCCACTTCCATGTAGGAACCTCTAATGGCTGAAGTAACCCACTGGGCTTCTTCTGCTCAGCTTTCACCAACTGGCAGTTCATACACTTGGAAATAAAATTTCCAACATCCTTCTTCATGCCTTCCCAGTAGTAAGTTCTCTTCATATCCCGATACATCTTATTTCCACCTGGATGAATTGTCAACTTCGAGTGATGACTTTCCCTCAGAACTTCATTTCTCAATCTATCTATATCGGGAACAACTAATCGTCCTTGCTTCCGAAGCCAACCCTCTCGATCGACCTCGAATCCTTTATCCTTCTCTGTGTCTAATCCGGATTCCAAATCACAGATAATCTTGACAAGCTTATCATCTCTCTTTTGGCTCTCGCCAATCCTTTCCACAAGAGTAGGTCTTATTGATAAGTTTGCCAAAATTTCAGGTTCCAATTCACATCTAGGCCTGAAGTCAAATCCAGCCAAATACTCGAGACTCTTCCATTCTAAAAACATGGCTTCCAAACCTCCATGTCTTCGACTTAACGCATCTGCCACTGCGCTACCTTTTCCCGGAGTATAGGCTATACCAAAATCATATGATGCTAAGAACTCTAGCCACCGTTGCTGTCGAAGATTCAAATCCTTTTGGGAGAACAGATACTTCAACGACTTATGATCTGTAAACAACTCGAAGCGAACTCCCAATAGATAATGTCTCCACATCTTCAAAGCAAACACAATCGCCGCTAACTCCAAATCATGAGTTGGATAATTCCTTTCATGCGGCTTCAGTTGTCGACTAGCATACGCAACAACTTTATCCTTCTGCATTAGCACTGCTCCAAGTCCAGTACCACATGCATCGGTGTAAACCACCATCTCATCATTCCCACTTGGAATAGTCAAAACTGGAGCACTTGTCAGTCGCTCTTTCAGGATTACGAAAGCTTGCTCACACTTATCATCCCATCTGAACACTTGGTTCTTTTTCGTCAATCCTGTTAACGGTGCAGCTATCTTGGAAAAATCTTTGATAAACCGACGATAATATCCTGCTAATCCAAGAAAACTTCTCACATCGGATGTATTCTTAGGTCTAACCCAATCCTGGATTGCTGCCACCTTAGCGGAATCAACCGCGATTCCATTTCCAGAAATAACATGACCTAAGAACCTCACTTCACTCTTCCAGAAGTGACACTTCGAAAACTTAGCCTTCAGCTGATGTTTCCGCAGGATTTCCAAGACAATCCTCAAGTGTGTCCCGTGTTCTTCTTCAGTTCTGGAGTAAACCAAAATATCATCCACGAACACCAGCACAAACTTATTCAACTGATCTCTGAACACTCTATTCATAAGATCCACAAAATATGCTGGTGCATTGGTCAATCCAAACGGCATTACCAGCCACTCATAAAACCCGGATGGTGTCCTAAAAGCAGTCTTTGGCACACTATCCTTAGCCACTCTCAATTGGTGAAATCCCGTTGCCAAATCCATCTGAGAAAACACCTTAGCCTCGTGAAGCTGATCAAACAAGTCATCTATTCTCGGCAATGGATACTTGTTCTTCTTAGTCACCTTATTCAGTTCACGATAATCGACACACAACCTCAACGATCCATCCGCTTTGGTTGCGAACACAACTGGTGCACCCCATTCGGACACACTACGCCGAATGAATCCTTTCTGCAAAAGGTCATCAACTTGCACCTTCAACTCTAGCTGCTCCCTAGGCGCCATCCGCCTAAGAGGCATCACAACAGGTCTGGCTCCCTCAACTAGATCGATACGAAACTCGATCTCCCTATGCGGCGGTATCCCTTTGACTTCGTCAAAGACATCCTCAAATCCATTCACAATAGGCACCGATGACAGTCCATCCCGTGGAACAACCAGCGAATACATGAAGCTCATGAAGACACCCTCCTCATGCTTACATCGTATCACAACCTTTCGCCCTTCCACATTCCCGACTGTCACCTCAAGCCTTCACAATCAATCCTTGCCGCATACTTCCTAAGCCAGTCCATACCCAAAATAATTCCGAACCCCACAAAGTTCAAAACAAAACAATCACAAACAAACGAGCAATCATGACTCGACACAACTAGGCCACGGCATAACATACACAAACAAGACGAACCCCCAACTGGATTAGTCACAACCAATGGCCTATCAACCATATCCGGTTTCAAACCTAACCGGCCTACCAAATCATCACAGACAAAAGAATGCGACGCTCCAGTATCAAACAACACCCTAACTGGAACACCACAAATAGAAAGAGTACCTTGAACCACCACACTCTTCCCCTTCTCTTTAGCAGTAGGAGCTTTCGAAGACGATGGAACAGCCCCCAAAGCATAAGCTTTCACAATCTGCCTGTCTTTCCTAGGTTCTGGGCAATCCTTCTTGATATGTCCCAGCTTATCACAGTTGTAACACTTTCCCGGTACCTTGGGATTCTTACAATCTCTAGAGAAATGGCCCTTCTGCTGGCAGTTGTAGCAGGTCACTTCGCCCTTTGGCTTCTTCTGGCCATCCTTACCCATCTGATGCTGCTGCTGCTGCTTCCTCTTCCTGTTCCCATTCTGCTGTGGTTTAGATCCTTCCTTGGTTACAGCAACAACAGATACTTCCTTAGGAAACAAACTCTCGTGCCTGAGAGCTTTCTCCACAAGCTTCTCAAACGGATCGTCCAAATGATCCACCAACTGCCTTCCAAGATAAGCGTCTAAACCGGTCACAAACTTCTCGTTCTTCTGGTAGGGAGAATCAATATACGATCTGGCATACTTGGACAAAGCCTCAAACTCAGACACATACTCAAGAACCGATCTCCCACCTTGCTTGAGCTCCACAAACCTCTTAAACAAAACAGATTTCTGGGCCGTAGAGATGAACTTAGCCTCAAATCTGACTTGGAATTGCTCCCAAGTAATCTCTTCTTCTGGAGTATCGATGGTGATAGAATTCCACCAATCATGAGCTCTTCCCTGAAGCTGTCTCGATGCAAGCTTCCTCTTAGTTGTATCCTCAATCCCTAAGTCACCAAAGATCCTTCGACATGCATCTATCCATCTTTGCACTTCAATAGTCGATTCCGTTCCCAAGAAAACCTTTCCTCCAAGAGAAGTATAATCCTTGCAAAGCTTAGCATAATCCACCGGTCTTGGAGCTTGGACTTGAACTCCCACATCCACTGATGATCCTGAAGCCGGTATCCTCCTCATGATCGAAGTCATCATTGCTTCGAACATAGTTCCATAATCAACAGCTCCTTCAGTAGCACGGCCTTCCCTTGCAGCTGGTCTCCCTCTTCGACTCATTTTTAGTATCTACAAAAAGAAATGATTAGAACACCTTTGAGAAACAACTGCATAAGGAGTTCAAATCCATCTAAACTACTATATTATATATAGTAATCATCCATCAAAATACAATTACGTCTCTCATACGTAGTTACGTCAGCGAGCGTTGGCTAAAATCGATTAACCAAAGCTCTGATACCAAATGTGAGGACCGCCCATGACCCCCGCACCAAAAACAAGAGAATAGTGCGCTGAAAGGTGTGCCAGGAAGCCATGGACGATAGTCAGGGTAAATTAAAACAGCGGAACCTCTATCGTACAACTCACAGCGCATGGATAAAATACAATAGAGAACTATAATATAGTGAAGCTCCATAGAACAGAACATCATCATATAAGCATCATAATAGCTTTATACAAACATATGAATCATCCGTACATCAAAGCCTCACTACATATCACTCAAACCAAATACAGCAGCGGAACACCTAGTACATAATATGAAATAATATGCAAAAGCCTCCTACTCGTCTTCGTCATCATCAGCGTAGATCTCCAAGAACAGCACCTGTCACCTGCTACCTAGTCTGCCCATCCCAACATGGATGAACAGCCCAAGGTAATAAGAGGAGACATAAAACCTTGAGTCAGACAAAGTCTTAGTGAGCAGTAAATCAACTATCAAACATACCAAAAGAGCATATGGGATAAAAGGAATAGGAACCAAACCATCCCACTCCACCTCTTTCTACAGTGATAGCCCCCAGACACACACTAAAGAGAAACAAGCATAACATAGCAGACAATTAAGGTAAAGCAATAATCACTCGAGTCAAGGGCGATGTTTTCCAAATACAAACCCCCAAGGCCTAAACCAAGATCAGATAAGCACCCAGAAAATACCGCTCTTGAGACTGAGTGATGATACAACCAAACATCCAAACATCCATGACTCTTGCTATCACTGTTATCATTTCCTTGATTTCACCGTTAATTGAATGACCACCTGTCAAGGGCTAATGGTAACCCCGATTCTAGACATAGCTCCGCACGTCATCGTGACCCGTGCCTAGGACTTACCTACTCTGCCCAGAGTACTCAACTACCTACCTGTAGTCTTTTGGGTGTCCCGACTACCTACCTGTAGTCGTTATGGGCGCCCCATGTACTCTTGCTTTTGAGCATGCTAGAACCTTCAACAACAATGAGATCCAAGCCTCCTAGTCATCCTCCTCGACGACTATTCTCATACTAGCTCAAGCTAGCTCTCGAGCAATCCATTATCAACTAACTCGAACCATCCCTCGAGTTATCAATATGCTTGGAATGATCCCTGCCTGGATTACGCCAAGTCTACATCACATCATACTTCGCTTTATCACACCATAGCAAAGTCTCAATTCAACAACATGGTTTGCCCCATCGCATCGTGGCAAAGTTCCATCTCAACATCATCCAATCCATACATATGAGCTTCAACATCCACTACATATGTCTTAAGCAGCTTTCACCATTCAAGAGCCTTCTTCCGTAGCTTTTGAATCGTCTTTGACCATACTTGTCCAAATCTATCAACTAGATAACTCATTCACAACAATCAAACAAGGCAAACATTAATCCAAACAAATAAGTAGTCAATCAAGATCTAAATAGGCATTTATAACTAAAATGGCAATTTCGTAAATAAATGAGCATAGATCTAACATACATGAATCATGGGTTTTTGGCATAGATCTAACAAATATAAATCATGGGTTTTGCCTCTACAATTAGATAAATGAACTTGCAAAGGTAAACATCTTCATAAGTAATGGATCTACACTTGGATCTAAGGAAGAATGCATAAAATCACTATCTACAACACTCCAACAAACCATCAATCCAATACACTCCTTTGGATCCGCGTGAGAGATAACTACCACTCACCGAATCACTCAAACACTTCAAAAACTAATCACTTCAGATCTGGACAGCGAAGATCCAAACTTGATTCGTCGAAATCCCGCTTGAAACGATGAAATCTCGCTTCAATGGATGAAGATCTTCAACTTTGGTCCTTGAATCTTCGATCTCGATCTTCGATCTTGGATGGATGTTAGAACTAGATTGGAATGGAGAAAAGAAGATGAAGAAATGTTGTGGTCGAGTTCCCAAAATGGCAGCACTTCGTCGCTTCAAAAACCGGTGCCAAAGAGTGAGCCAAAGCCCTCTATTTATAGGCAGATCACCCCCTTAGGTCGCCTGGCCCTTAACTCGCGTGCTCGGTTTTAAGTCGTTGCCGACCTAAAGATCCCCGACCTAACTTAAGTCGGTGCCGACCTATACACTCCAACGACCTAACGGCCTAACCAACCCAGAGTCATACGAGCTAATAAACACGGCCGACCTATTTCTATGCCGACCTAAAACTATGCCGCCCCTAACGACTTACGACCTAAGACACACATGACTCAACCGACCTTACGTCCTTCGACTCATCAGGTCCTACGACTTAACTCGTTCGGATCCTTAAGTCGCTTGCGACATAGCGACCTAACTCGTAAGTCGTTCACACATCCTTAGCGACCTAGTAACCCACGCGACTTAACACTAAGTCGCTCAACCGACTTAACACGAAGTCTCCCACGCGACTTATCTACATACGCGGTTTAACACACACGACTCAAGCACGAGCCGACCTAACCAAAACAACAACCCTAACTCTAAGTCGCTCATGCGACTTAACTCAAATCGACCCAACACTCTTAGGTCGCTCCAAAATGCCTCCGACCTAACAACCATACGACCTAACCCCCTTAGGTCGTTAACTCCACTAACTCGCCAGCACGCTATCCTCTCTAACCCGCTAACTTGTTAGCTCGTCCCAGCCCCTAAGTCGCTAACTCCTTAAGTCGGCCATACCCTTAACTCGCCAACTTCTTAACTCGGCAACTATCCTATAGGTCGGTCACGACTCATCCCATGAGTCGTTCGCGACTCAATCCCCTAACACGCTAACTCGTCCAAACCCATAGGTCGCTCTACTCGACCTAACTCTCACACGACCTAAGCTCAAGTTGCCTACACGAGTTAACCTCCCATACGACTTAGGCTAGGGATAAGACAAACAACACTAACGACCTGTAAATTTTACGATTTATCGACACGTAAAATACGGGTCGTTACAGCTGTGGCCTTCATATACAAGCTGAATTCAAATCAGAAAAAAAAAAGAGAAGGGTGATTTGGAAGTCGCGAATCTTCTGGAGGAGAGGCGCAGCGTGAGAGTTTATTCAGTTCGAACAAGAAGATGTTCTAGGGTTCGACAGTTTGATGGAGATAGAGGGAGTTGGAGCGGTGGTGGCTACAGGCGTATGAGAGAAGCCGTGAGGCCGCGACTTGGTTGCGTTTGGGGTTAGGGTTGTGAGGAGGCTCGATCGCGACTTGTACGGCGACAGCGCGAGGCTTCGAAGTCGAGCTTAAGGGAGGAGCGTGGGACCGGAGATAAATGTGGTGATGGTCGTGGAATTGGCTCAGGGAACTCAACGTCTCCACGTGTGCGAACAACTTAGTCGAAGTCGAAGTCAACAGTGAAGTCGAGTACAACGTTGAGGTTAGTTCTCGAGCACGAAGCTGTGAGGGAGACGACACAACAAGGTGAGGCACTGGAGATTTCGATCTCGAGTCAAGTCCGTGGAGCAGGGAGGCAGTGAGGTATAGCTTTAATAAAAAAAAATTTCCATCTCTGTGTTTTATCTGAAGAAAATAAATTTTATAAATTCATTTACAGTGGGTATATGTAAAGGCAATTTATATATATATATATATATATATATATATATATATATATTTATGAATACGATGTTCGAATATGAGAGAATTTATAAAAGTTAGATTTTGGAAATCTATAAATTATTTTTATAAATGTACAAGTAGTTTCAAAAGGAAAATTTCTAGTTTAAATTTTAATCATTAATTTAATCAATACATGGGAAATCACTGTTCTCTTGCTTCAAATATTAACATGTTGTATAATGTTTATTTAAGGTCTATATACCGTGAAGAAAATAGTCGGGAATGAAGTGGATTTACAAATTTAAGGGGCAAAGGTGAGTAAATCTCACTCTGTCTGGTTCTTATTTAAATTTATAGGGTTAGATTTAAATAATTGGTTGAATGTTTAAGTAGATTGGATGCATATGGATGATGATGTGACTTTGGTTTTGATTGATTCTCGAGTTAATTGTAAATTAACTCGAAGTATATGGGGTTTTAAATTGTTTCAAACATAAATCATAAATAAGAAAATGATTTCATTTTAAATTTAGTAAGGGCTTGATGTGTCGTGATTCATTTAAATTAGTAAGGAGTTTGAAATGAATAATTTATAGATTTAATTAATTAATGATTTGGGTTATTTGACTTAGTAATTAACAAGTTGAATAAATAAGGAATTGAGCTGTAAGTTAATTAAATAAGCAGAAGGAATTCATAATAATCATTTGATGGTGTGATAAATACTTAATGTAAGTAATAAAATATAATTACTTGGTGAAATTAATCAAGAGTTTAATTAAGATAGTTAAGTAAGAAATAATTAATTTATGAATAAAGTAAAATGAAGGATAGTTAATTATAGTTTAGGATTAATCGAAAATGGTAAATACCGTGGTTTCATTAATATAACGAAATTTGATAGAATAACTTAAAATATAATTGAAAATCCTTAATTTGTATAATTAATGAAGTAATCAAAAATTGATTAATTAAGATTGATAAATCTATAATAAGTAACTTATGGGAAATTAATTAGTTTAAGCAATTAAGGATTAATGTAATTAAGTAAATAATTAATTCATTAAGAAATTAGGATTTCTTAATAATCTCGGTTGAGACTAATTAATATTGTGAAGTTAATTTAAGATAATTACTCGAATGCAATTGAAAGATAATTAATCCCGGGTGATTAAATTAAGATGGATAATGATGGGTTGACCAACAATTTGATTTGGAATTAATTAACGTTAAATAAAGTAATCTATGTGATTGAGATTTGAAATTCAATTTGAATAAATTGAATTGATGTGTATGGGATTAGGCTTTGCTTATGAATGATGGAATGGTATTGGATGTTTTGAATAAGTTGATATCTCTAATATGAAATGTTGTGAATTTCATTTGAATAATTTGGGATTACGATAATATGACTCTCGAGGAGACCGGGGTCGGGTATTTGGGAAATTCCCGAAACCACTTCAAATATTTATATGTTGATTTGTGAAATCTATAGGCTGGATTGAAATGATTTAAGTAGACTGGAACATTTATCTAAGTTTAGTACATAGAAATTAATATGTGAAATAAGTGTTGTCTATAGCAAGTTGTGAATTGGTTAAATTGATATAAGTTACCCCGGGTTTATATAAGTTGTTTGCTTGGGTATTTCATGTTAGTTGAGTTTACTCACGCTGGAGTCCAGCCTGACCCGGGTGTTACTTTGGTGTAATGCTCGGGTCAGACCGAGTATTACAGATTTTCAGGTAGGTACGTTCTGGAGCTCAGGAGGCGAGCTGGATGACTAACGTATGGAGTATTTCCGTTGTAGTATATTATTGTGTATCTGGGATGTGATTTGTATATGTCTTGTATCTGTATATAGGAGTAACTCTGATGTATATTAAATGTAATCAACAAATATGGTATTCTTCTGTAACCTATTATTTATTATTATATTTTATCCGCTGCGAATGTGAGTTGTTGATGTTTTTGTTCTTCTTCTTCTTCTATCTCTTTCTTCTTTTTCATAACTATCTGAAATTTTCGGGTTCGAAAATTTCGGGTCGTTACACATACTCCGCACTTTTGCTAAACCGTTTAAATCTCTTCATCGTTTCCTTGAAAGTGCAAAATTGTGTATTTTATATAAATAACATTTTACGTTCCAAACGGACAAGTCCAGAATTAACCGAATCAGTAAAAGTAAGGGTTCATAATCCTTAATTTTGCTGCAACGTTTAAATCGCTTCCTCATTCTTTTGAAAGCGTAAACTATAAAAAATTTAGGAAATAATTTATTTTAAAACTATTTGAAAACACCTGATTAAACCAGCAACATCTATAGCAATTTCGACTAGGAAATTGTGCTTCACAAAATACCGTAAAAACGGATATCAAATCAGCGTTGCAGGATATCCACTGAAAATTCGCTTTAAAATTGATGGTTACTCAAGTTAAAACAACAGTAATTTTATTCGTCAAAAATGTCGTCAAGACAACACGTTACAAAAACGTAGCACCGAAATAAAAATTTCCGTTATAAAAATAACGGCGTAAAAAATTACGTTTTAAAACCCAACAGCGGTTCAACGTAAATTAATGCAGTAACGTGCAACTCATATTCGCACGCACACTACAATATAAACCAAATTTTTTCATGCAAACAATATAAAACACAAACGTGCACAAGGATATGTAAAACAAAATGCACGGCCTGGGTAAGATTTATTTTCTTGCAACAATTGCACTAATTTCTTTGTAAAAATGTGCAATGCCCTGGCCAATCTTTCCAATTATTTCATGCATGCAAAATTTATACATAATACAAGGGATAGGCAAAAACAAACTATCTGGACAAGTAACTATTCAATTTTTATGCCTGGACACATCTTTAAAGTAAAGCAAGTATATGAAATAAATAAACATATATCTTTCGCTTCGTGTAAGTAGGCAATTAACATTGAACCGCACTACGTTTTATGCTGCATTTACTTTTTTTTTCAATTTGCCCAAATGCCTGAATTGCCTCATGCATATAATGCATGTACAAACGAACCAAAATACTCCTTATGCCTGCACGCTAATTATTATAATGTGAACTAGGCTAAAACACGTAAATATGCGAACCTGAAAGTGGTGGTGTCACAAAACATTGCACGCATGATTAATACTTGTGCATGACTTGTAAATGAGCATAATTTATACAAAAGTCTGGGCATACTACTATTCACACGCAAGCTATGGTAACTTATGTTCAAAAAAAAATTCACCTATCTACGCAATATGAAAAGGTAGGTGACTCATATTTTTCTTTTCTTTTTTCATTTGAGATGCAAACTCAAACCTACAAATTGATGGAGAAGTTTTGGCAACTCCTGGCCGCATGTACTACGTGCATGTACAATTGCAAAATCTATAACGTGCCGACACATCCTAGGGAAGCTACACTAGTTGCTCACGTTAAAATATGTACTCTAAAAAATGCAACTTCTACTTGACTTCAAGCATTGTTCAAATGCATGTATGTGCGTGTACTGAAATATGCCCGAATACTAGCCTGGGCGCATTAGTGTGCAACACAGATATGGTCTGGGCGATGTATACAAGTGTACACTCGAATGGAGTAGGCAAACAAAATAAATGATGTGACCTGGAACTTGCAATTTAATGTACTCGTTCGAATGTAGCAATGAAGTAGAAGGAAAATAAACTACTAACGTGAACTTGGACCCATTCGATTGAAGTATCACTTGCGCACACATACAATTCAAGAAATATGCAACTATCTACAAAACAATATTGTGAAAAATTTCCAGAATCCGAAAATATTGTCTACGCACTGCATACTAAAGTAACCCACTTTACTAACTAAGTTTTTGACAATAGTTTTTTTTTAAATTAGAAATTGTGAGTTTTCACTCACCTTGCATTTGCTTTGAAATCGGTTTGCAACAAGAATTCATCAGAGAGCAATTATTTGGCTGCCATTAAAAGCTTTACTCAGTGCTTCAAGAAAAAGGATGAACCGGAAGTTGAAGAAAAATGTTTACTTTTCTTCTCATTTTTGTGAACTAGTCAATGGAGTAATGTGTGATGGCAATGGTCTTAGGTACAATAGCATTTAAAATGAGAACGTGGTTTGGAGAAATAAGTTACACCGCCCTATACAAAAATAGTGATGGTGGCAATAAAAACAAAGCAAAGTGTTCACTATGTTTAATATTATGTGGAGGCAGCACAGCAATTTGTTCCATCTTTGCTTTATCAAAAGTGTGTATATTATTGCCTTTGCATTGGACCCATTCAAACATGAATGGCAAAAATGAAGCTATTCTCCACTAACCTTGCAATATATTTTTTTTGTTCAAATTTTAATAAAATAAAATTTCTATTTAAAATATTTGCTCCGACAGTAGTTCAAAAGTCACGGTCGTTACAGATTTTTAAAATATTTATTACGACAGTAATTCAAAAATCACGGTCGTTAGAAACGCTATTTAAAAGTAAGTTTATTTTACTATAGACAACATTATAATAGCGAAATATTACTACATAGTAAATAGTTTAACGGATCCTTAGGAGATGTGAATCGCGAACATCTCTTGTGTTACTGCACTCAAGTTAGACACTAGATAGGAGATGTCAAATCCCGTAAACATCTCTCGCGCCATTTCACTCATATTTTTACCGTTGATTTAACTTACATAAGATCTTTTAGTTCTGACTCGAGTGTTTTGTCTTTTCAATTCGCTCGGTCAGCCTGAGCATTTCAGGATTTGAAGACCTTATTGCTGGAGAACGAAGACGAAGAATGTATTATTATTATTTATTATATTCCACTGCATTCATACTGATCCGCTGCATTATTTATTACTCTCTAGTATGTGTAACTCTAATATGTATTGTATAAGTATAACCGAATATTTTGTAAAACAGCTTCATGAACTGTATATTTGATTATTATATTTTATCGTTCCGCTGCAAGATTTTGTTTTGTTTTTATTTCTTTCTTCCTTTTTTTATTCAACCCAATAACAATCTGCCCTTCTGTATGGTTTGAGTCTGACGTGTGTTGTTTATCATCGATTTAAAACATGCAAAAAAGGCGGGATGTTACATCAGGTATCAAAGCTTTGGTTTAGCGATAAACCTTAGCGTTGTGGGGTCTAACTCGTTATCAATAGGGTAGTAATACCCTATGATGAGTCGCTAAACGCGTGTGTGTGTGTGTCTATATATATATATATATATATATATATATGAGAGAGCGTACTTGTTAGTGTTATAAAAAGTTTTAGTATTGTGTTAATTTGTTCCGTTTTGTATTTATAAATTCTGTTTGGTGCATGGGACGCTATGACATCAATAGGGATTTCTAAACACTTAATAAGACAGACCGATACAATATTTGTTTTGAATATAGGTGAATGAATTTTTTTCCTATTATATTTTCTATATATAAATAAATTTTTATAAATGATATATTGGTTGTAATATATTGGTTGTTAGGTAGAGTAATTTATAAATGTTAGTAAGGTTGGAAATAAGATTGGAAAAGTAAAATAAATTGGAATAAATTGGAAACTTAGAACTTAAGTTCCGGGGTTTTGAAAATTTCTATCAAATGATTTTAGAATATAGTAATAATATTTTAGAAGTATTTTCTGATATAAATATTTCAATATAATTTGAAAGATTGTTTTAAAGAAATTTTGGAAAGAAATAAGTTATGTACTCTCCTCTCTGTCGCTGGAAAATAATTTCGGTGGTGAGTGCACGCATTATCGACGTTCATTTTCGAGTTTCAAAGTGGTAAGACCACTGTAGTAGATTTACTGCAAATTTATTTTGATAAACAAATATAAATTTTAAATTGTTTTAAGTATAATTGGATATATAAACTGTAGTTATATACATTTATCTATTATTTTAAAATGATTTGAAATTTAACCCGGTATTTAGGTCTAAAGTTTCCATTAATTAATAGTTTCAACTGCCTTAGTGAAATGAAATTCAACTAGTAATTGAAACCTCTAAATGAAGTAATAGATTTAATGCTGAGTTATAAATGAAATTTCAAGAAAGTTGAAATTGTAACTTATAAGACTAAAGTAAAATAAAATTATTGAACATTAAATTAATTAAAAGAAATGGGATAAGCTTGTGCGATTTTCAATTGCATCCTTAAAAGCATATATGTAACTTACCAAATATTAAAGTTTTGATGCTTAATAAGAAAATGAAATGGATATTATACAAGTAATAACTTGAGGTAATGGAAGTATGTAATCAAATTCCCTTATAAATAAGAATTTGATGTTGTAGTTGTTATAAATTTATGTTATAATTGAAATATTACTACAATAAACTGTGATAAAAAGTAAGTATTATAAGAAAGTAATTAAACCTTAAGTAGATGAACTGATACGCTAAGAAATTGAATTGAACTTGAATACTATAAATGTGACGCCCCACCTCTATACCTACGCTAGCCAAGGACACTACAGGGTAATACCATCAACTAACACGGAGAATGAGGCTGGATAGGAGCGACCATTTATAGCCTTGCTCTAACTATCTATTAAATACATCGACAATAATCATACCAAGCAGGTCGACATATCCAATGAATACTTAAAACAAAACCATAGGTGGTTGGAGGATCTATCAGAGCAGAATATAACAACTCAAATGTAATATACATCACAGAACAGTGGATCATCATATACACATATACAGATACATACCAGAGTATACAAACTAATACACGTCAAGTGGTATAGCAAACCACAATATACAGACGAACCAAAAGAATATGCATATCGGAGTTACAATAAAAGGACTACACAAAAAGCTTTGACAAAAGGAAACAAGCTGAATAGTCCATGCAGAAGCAAAATAGGCTAAGTCCAAAAGCACCTAACCTGAAACAACTCGGTCTGACTCGAGTATAAAATACACGGGTCAGTATAGCTAAACAAATCAGTTAGATAAACTGAACAACAATAAACCTACAAGGTTACAAAGTATAACAAATATCTCTAAAAGAGATAACACAATCATCTAACAAAAGATGAATCATATGATAACAAAACAAGCCTCATATCATCGGCAACATAGATAAACAAAGGATAGGAATATCCCAAACAAGCCTTAAGGCAAATAACAAATACCAATGAAGGTAACACAAGTTCCACAAGGTAATCGCTACATATCATGCAGCTCAAAACACCAACACCGAAGGGCGATATCTAGGGAATATACATATGAATGAAACATCAGAAAATTCTAATTGCAACAAACCCAGATGTCTCATGAGCGGTGGTGAAGAAACCACTCCAATATTTCTCGAGCGGTGGTGAAGAAACCACTCCGAAAGAAATACTAAATGTAACCGACAACCCCAAATATCTCTCGAGCCGGGGCAAAGGACCAACTCCAAAAGCGATATTAAAGGCAACAAGCTAGAAGGAAACATTCCGAAGACACTATCCCAAAGGCAACATGTGTCACAAACTCCCAGAAAGGAATCCGAAAAGTGGTAACGTGAGTCCCATAACCATCCGTTCGCACTAAACGGTTTACTATCCGTTAGTTAATTTCACACTCAAAGCAGTACAAAGTTTACCTCATCTCATCGGTAAACCAGACACAAAGGTCGAAAAGTTCAAAGGAATAGATTGGGAATTAACTGAGAAGATGAATGCATGTGTTCATTGCATGCGTTTTATCTAATCATTTAATTCTCCTCCCACATCGCTCGGAGTGCGAAATTGTGTGTGTGTTTTAAATAGAATTTATAAATTGGAGAAGCGAGCTTTTAATGCGATTTGAAGAAATCATTTATAAAACCTGTGAATGAAGTCAAAAAGGAATCATCAAGGTCAAATACGCATAAACAACTAATTGGAATCAATATGCATCGAATAAATTTGAAAAAGCTAAATGAACAAGGCAATTGGCAAAAGACATCATATTCAGACGTCTGAAAGAAGGGATTCAGACGTTTGAATCTGGAATTTAATTTCGTTTTCAAAAGAGAATTCAGACGCTGAACCCAATTTTTCAGACGTCTGAAGTAGACAATATTTTGCCTATTTTTTTCTGGTCGAATTTAAGCACTTTCAGACGTCTGGAATAGAAATTCAGACGTCTGAATCTGGGAATAAAATCTTCCCAAGAACAATATTCAGACGTCTGAAAATAGGGTTTCAGACGTCTGAAACCTGATGGTCAGGCATTTCCTGAACCTAGGCCATCTATGGCCAAACAAATCGAAAGCAATCGGATGCGTGTTGATTATGGGCTTACGTCAAACGACTACCCAACCTTAACGACACACCCAAACACTCCGAATGTAACGACCCGCTATTTTGGACTATTCGTATCCGCACATGTCGGACTTGAATAATTCAAAATACCGAATTGTTAATTTAAATTTGGCAAAACTCAGATATACAGTAAATAAATAATCACAGAATCACAGACACAGAGTAATAATATGCAGCGGAAGTAAAAGAGATAGTAGATATAAATATATAAGATACATCAGAGTTTACAACAGAAGAGTAATACGATACATCAGATACAAATCAGAATACATCACTGGAATCATCGAATACTGGAAGCAGAATAGATGGCTGGATCTTCAAGCAAAGCTCCAACTCCAGAAGTGAGCCTCGAATACTGGTACACTCAGACTGACCCGAGCGTAAAGCAAAACACAAAACACTCGAGTCAGGATTAATATTCTCATATCAATAAATCCAACTCAAGTGAAAAAGAAATCGAAATACAAGTAACTCAAAGGATGTTGGAATCACCATCCTCTAAGGATCCGTTTAACTATCCACTATGTAGTAGTGTACGCTAAATAGATAATGTCTATCAGTAATATAAAGTATCAAAATAGTGTTAAGGCGTTACCATTATCCCCCTTAACACATTTTATATAAATGTCATAGTCTATACAGCACTGTAAAATCCACCGTAAACTGGTGGGATATCAGGGAGTACTCCATAGGTATAACACAAAACAAATTCGTAGTAGTCGCGTATATAGGGATACAAGTATGACAAGGCACATGAGGCAATACCCAAGGTAGTGAAACTACCGTTCGCCTGATCCGGACTGGTGACAACGCATCGCCGCAGCGATCACAACACCGCGAAACAACACTCCTGAAATTCCGAGGGTGCACCAATCAACAACAAGTAATGAGTAATAGTTACAAAGAAGTTTGTTCGCTCGAGGTGGCTAACCCCATTTGGCCCGACACGTCTCCTGATTTTAGTCATTTCCAATTTGACACAAGTGTCAAGGCTATCCATTATCGTTCTCTTTCTTCAGTCATCACGTACATCATTCCAACCACTTCATTCTGGATCATCACTCCGCGTATAGTTATTAAAGTGGTTTTCGGTTTAGATAGAGAGCATATCCATAACCGATTCCGGTTTCTTTAATAACTTTCGTAATTATTACACCGATTGGTCGTTTAGTAAATTTCAAAAAAAACAAATCAATTTCAATTCGTAAATCAACATTTCGTTTGTCTTCTAAATCAATTTCCAAAATTTACTTTTCAAAACTTCCAAATTACCATTTCAAAATCTTATAATTCGATTTCAACTTTTATTTAAACAATTCAAATATTGATTCAAGTTCGTATATAAGTTCCATTCCGAATCTTTTAAAATGGTTTAATTTTCATTCAATCAATTTAAATTCATTTATCGATTTCATTCAATATTCGCTAAGTAAATTTATCCTTTAAAACAACTTCTATTTAAATTCCAATTCATTTGAATCAATTACTTACGTTCAACTTCATTATATCAAAACTTCAAATTGAAATAAATTAAATTCGTCAAATCAATTCTTTAAATTACAAGTCTTACGTTAATTTCAATAAATCTCATTCATTTCAATAAATCACATTTATTTCTTATTAAAGAAATTCGATTTTCACTTATTTATTGACTTCGTTACAAATTTCGCTTATTAACTTACTTAAATAATTTCAAATCTTTAATAAATAAAGAACTCAATTTCATTTATTACCGAAGTTCAAATCCACTTATTCAAATGTTCAATTTCTCTTATCAAAGAATTCAATTTTTATTCAATTATCAAATAATTAAATCTTATTCAATTATTAAATGGTTTCAGGCTTAATTATTAATAATTTCAAAACTTAATAATTACCACTTGATTATAAATTCAAACTTAATTATTAAATCATTTCCACTTAATTATGAATTCAAACTAAATCATCAAATCATTTCAACTTAATCTTAATTCAACTTAATAATTTCAAACTTAATTATAATTTCAAACTTAATTATAATTTCAGATTTAATTATTAAATGATTTCAAACTTAATAATTTCAAACTCAATTATTACTAATTCCAAATTATTAATTAAAAATTCCAAATTTAATTATTAAATAATTAAATTTCAAACAATGTTATTTCATCAATTACTACGTTAATATTTGTTTCAGATTTCAATCTTTACATATTCTTTTCATAAAATTCAAATTCCAATTCTATTTCAAAACTTATTCTTTATTCGAATAAAATCATTATTTTATTTTTAAATCAAATTATTGACCAATCGGATTAATTAAATTCTCTATCCTAAGTCAAGTTAATTTTGGGTATTTATCATTTCAACCCGAATCCAATTCCAATTCAAGATCAAGTATAATAAAGGGAACTTGCAGTGTGATAACTGGGATGGTGTCAAAGTAAATAAACAAGCAACAACAACAATCGATAACAATCCAATAGTCAATTCAAATAATCCCGAAATAATCGTATTAATTCACACTGTTGTTTGTGCGAATTAATATAATTATTTCTAGAATCTACACTATCATTTCATGTAGATTAAAGATTATTACATAACGGTTTTTCACTTGTCGTTCAATTTCAATTTCAAATTTAATACTACAACAATTAATCCAATATACGTTCAAAGGTTTAAAGTAATATTTATCAAATTCCACGTGTCAATTAACTTATCAATTAAAAGGGGTCATATTATTCAAATTTACTAATCGAATTCAACACATATGTCGATTCACTTTTTTTTTAAACTATCCTACGTCAAATTCAATTGCATATTGTTTATCACTTTATACATTACAATTTAACATCCAATATAAACAACAAACAATCAATCAATTTCAACCAAACTGTATTATTATCGCATAATAATTAACAGATAATGGTGTCAGATGTCATAGGTGAACAGATACATGTAATAACAGCGTACATAACTAACAACAGGTATATTTCACTTGTTGTTTCAATTGAAATCAAATTTAATAAATAAAATAATATTAATCGTGAGTGATTGCTCACCTTTCGAGGCTAGAGAAAATAGGAGATGGCACGGATAAGCACACTGATAGGGACACTGAAATGGAGTTACAAATCCAAGCATGATTCTCAGAGCAAAGTAAGATTGGCACGAATCGATGAGCAAAACTGTTAAATAGGGATTGCCGAAATCAAATCAAAACATTCAACATAGCAACAATTACAAAACATGTCCTACGTCAAAGTTTAACAATATAATTCTATGTGCTACCGAGATCGAAATGGTCTGAAATTTGGTACGAATAAAGATCAAAACTTGTATTTCAAAACTGCAAAGAATCACTTGATTCCGACCTAAGGCGGAGGAGATACGATGCATCAAGCATGAACTCAGGTCGTGTTTGCAGCAGTGTAAAATAATTTTAAGTACAAAAGAACATCTGCCTGGGTCAAACTTCTAGATCCTCGACCACTAATCAAACGATGTCGGATTTTGCTGAAATTTGACATGCATAAACTAGGTAACTTCGACTCTTTTTTAAAAATAGAATCAATCAATTCCGATAAAACATGAGTGAGATATGATATCGTGAACATGAAGTCTAACTGCTGTTCAGAAAAAAAATAAACATGCAAACATATTCAAATACACAACCTATATTTTAAAATCAATCTTTAATTTATATATGAACATACTTTATCATGTAATACTGTTATATAACTGAACATATGTGCAAAACTGTTTCGAAGTTAAAAGCTGTATAAAATTTATATACATAAACTAATATATAACATATATCTAGCCTTCATTGTTTACATAAATTAATTTATAAATATATTTCCGCTCTCAGATAATATACTTTTATGCTCAGGAAAACTTATAATATAGTATACATTCTGCTTTATAAACAATTGTATTTATATATTTAAAGAACTAGCATGTACTGAGATGAACAGAGAATATACACTTAAGTAACCTTGTATATATCACACCATGGTGTATTACAACATAATATAATAAATAAATTAAAATAAAATAAATAAACTTGACATATGCATTTTATATTTGAACGTACCTAACCGGTTGCATGCGTATGACACCATATGTCTACAGGTTAACAAAGTGTGCTTCATTAAATAAATACATATTCATAAGACCAAAGTTAAAGATTTAAACAAGTTAAATATATATACATACGTACACTATATTAAAATATAAACATATATATATTATAACCAAATGTACAACTTAGTATATACCTATACATATAATTATTCAGTAACTTATAGAAGTTTACAAACAATGCTTATATAATCAATATAATATTATAAAATATATAAACAGAGTTCATAGCTTTGCCTATACTTTCCACACAACTATAAATATACCAACTTTATAGAATTCAAAACAAAATCAATATATTCAAGGCACAGAACACAACTTTTATACTATATATATGTGGACAACAATCATATATAAACTAATATATTTTAAGTCAAACTTTATAAAATATGTCACTTACCAAAAAAAATGCGAGCTTGGTTGGCTGAGTGGCAAAAGCTTGGGAATCGAGCTATACACGCAAAGAGGGCGGCACGCTTCTTAAGTTCCAGGGAGGAGGTGACGATTTGGGAGGGCGGAGGTGGCGTTGGTCGGTGGGATGGAGTGACTGGGGAAGAGGGATAAGCAAGCTAGTGGGAAAAATGAAAAATGTAACAGGTGGGAATCAGTAGGGTGAGTTGTGAGAAGGAGAGGGGAGAGCAACAATTTCTGGTTTTTAAAATGTTATATACAATTTATGTTTACCATATGTACAGAGCAACGAAACAGAGATGTTGGAACTAGATAAAATAAGTTGTTATGGGAATAGAAAAAGGTGCCATGAATTTAGATGAATGATAAAAGTAAGAGGCAAATGAATAAGCAGAAAATAAATAAAGGCCAATGGCCACACTGATACAGCTGGAAATTTAAAACAGTCTATTATACGGTCACGTTTCAAATTTGAAAAGCAGAAATCCAAAACTCAGGAATTTCGGTACCGGTACGACGCACAGTTTGATTGTTTTCGGTGTGTACCGGACCTCAAAACCCACAAATAAATATACTGTGGAGATTAGCACGACGAGATGATTAAAATGGTATATGGATATCAATGATTTGATTGAATTATAAAATTCGAAATTTTTATACTACCGAAAATGCATAAAAATCGCAGAAAAATAAGATCGACGGAGCCAAAGATGTCCGAATTTGAAAAAACGGTAAACTGACAACTTGCTCAAAAGATGATTTAGAATTTTTCAATGTAAAAATATTTTGGTTTTGAAAACGTTTTATTTTCATCGCTTTTTAACTGATTAAGTTGAAGTAAATTTACGACCGAAATAAATTTTCATAATTTCGGACGAAAATTTACCGGTTGCTATGTTTAACCAGACATATTCCAAATATCAAATTTATATTTCAAAATTTTATCGTTTAAAATTCCAAAATTCAATTAGTAACGTTATTAAAACCGGTTAAATTTACAGGTCGTTACACCGAACAACATAAACATCAACCATATAAGGTTTTACATATTTGGCTTCAAAAATCATAATTTGGCAATTTCACCAAAGCAAACCAAATCGAAAGCAAATGCATATGAACAAGTGTTAGGAATTCGTACCTAACAAACAAAGGTACTTATAGTCATAGATGTGAGATAAAAATCTCAACTTTAACTCAAAAATTAAGAAGAAGGAGCTCAATTGCAAGGAGAAGACCAACCAATCTCCACTTCAACTCAACAAGCTTCAATCTAAGATCAAAACAAGTATTTCCTAAGTTTAGGTTTAGGAATTTCTAAGATTGAAGATAGAAAGAGATAGAGAAGATGAAGAGGAGGCTTACCAATGGCTTCTCTTTGATTTTGGAGCAAGAATTTGAGCTAGCAGGAGGAACTAGACTTGCAATTTCTATTTCCTCTTCCCCACCACCATTATCAGTTTTCTTAAGTTAAAGGAATGAAATGAGGGTGAATGGATGAAGAGTTAATGAGCTAGGGGGGTTAAGAGGAGATTGGGGCTAAACCCATACTCAAGCCCAACAGAAAAAGTAGCAAATTCAACTTACTCCAAACATATCAAAGTTTATACTCAAAAAGATCGCAAACGGCGTTTTTAACTCAATGGAAGTGGTCTTGAGACCCAATTTGACCGTTTGCAGAAAGTAACTTTTCGGACTATAATCCGACAAACGACGTTATATTTAAATAAAATATTTAAATATACAACCGATAAATATGCGGGTTGTTACAAACTCCCCTCCTTAAAGAAATTGCGTCCTCGCAATTCCTAAGAAGAAAATATAGAGTAACAACCCAAAAACATATCAACACATAAGAATAACAGAATAAGAAGTTCACCATAAAGTGCATGAAAGGACAAGCCCTAACTTGTTTTCTCAGAGAATTCTAAGGATTCCTAAGCTCAAAATAATTCAGAATACCGACGTGGTGCAACAATAGGTCAAATGAACCAAAGCTCGACAAAATGAAGTACAACAAAATGTCCGATGAACTCGGTAAAAAGATCATTCCATTCGGACATCAACAAAGAAACAATCACTTATTGCTTACAACTAAATGCATTGGAAACACGATCCCCCTTTCGGGAATAGAAAGAATGAGAGTATCAGAAAAGAGTTCTTCTAAATAATCAACTTTCCCGAAAAGCTAAAACTTCCAAAACCACAATTATCTTCATGTAATTATTTTTCTAGAAAATTTTTCTTATTTCAAATCTATTCATTGTGTCTGATTGTCTCATCAAAGCGTTTAGCAGATTCCTATCGATAACGTTGATCAAGCGCATCGACCAGAATTCTTAAAGCTCTTAATGGGTAATACAATCACAAAACAATCTTCTATATGATAAACATATTTCTAAAAACTTTTAACATTTCTCTTTGTTTAATTTAAGAACAAAAATCCCATTTATACTTATAAATAAATCTAATGAAAAGGATTTGCAAAAAATTTAAATTGCTAATTTCCATCCAAAACCAATAAATACTAAAATGGAATCATCGAGATATTCACAAAATACTCGATTCATAAAATGGATGAAATGAGCTAAACGAATTGAATGACATAATAAATCATTCATAAGAATCACAATGAGCGCGGAATGCGGTAAGTGGAGTGCTAACTTCCACAACTCGTAGCCAAATCAAACCGGTGGCAAGGTCGAGCTGAAAAGACCTTAATACCACTCAAAGGATTACTTAGGTGATAATCCTAAGACAAGACCCAAAATACCAAAAAATTCTCAAACTATAAGAATGATAGAAACAACACTTTCCTCATCATGAGGGATTAAAGAAATAAAATGATGCCATCAAATTGGAAATCGAATCTCAAAGAAAAGTAGAAACGTACCAAAATAGATGGAGACATACCTTATCCCTGAGAAGAACCTCCAGAAGCACCCGTTACATTTAACTTGCCAGATGGAGAATTGTTCGGAGCAATGGAACAAGTGGAACTATGATGGCCTTCCTTCTTGCAATAGCGGCAGAAGAGAGGCTTAGGACAACCTCGAATCATATGATCAGGAGAACCACAATTGAAACATTTCAAAACGGAAGGTGTTCCAGCAGGCTGAGACTGAGAATCAGATTCAACGGGCTTTTTCTTCTTGGAAGAGAAACATTCCCGCTCATCCAATGGAGACTGCTTTTTGTTGGGTTTCTTGCGAACCTCAACATCATCACCACTATCACACTCCTTCTCGATGGTTTCAAGATGAAGTGCAGAATCTACCAACTCCTCAAAAGAAAGCTTAAGCTGGAGCAACAAAGACTTCTTAAGATATTTCTTAAGACCAGAGACAAACTTTAGATTCTTCTTATAAGAAGTGCCAGTGAATTCAAGACCATACATAGATAAAGCCTCGAATGATGCAACATACTCAGAAACAGAAGATTTCCCTTGCTTCAACTCAAGAAAGCGACGGTTCAATAAAACTTTTTCAGATTCAGGAACGAACTTGAGTTCAAATCGTCCCCGAAACTGAGTCCAAGAAAGAGTAGACTCATCAATTTCGGCTACAAGAAGCTCATACCAATCAAGAGCACGCTCTTGTAATAAGCTAGAAGTTACAAAAACCCTATCATGATCAGAAAGATCCATGCGAGAGAAAATACGCTCGCACATGCGAAGCCAAGCTTGGACCTCAAGAACCGATTCGGAGCCCTTAAACGGCTTTCCTCCAAAATGAGAAAAATCACTGCCCAGACGTGCTAAGGCTGACTTGCGAGGCAAAGACACTCGAGGAGGAACTGGAGGCTGAGTGCTCCTAAACAATTCCAAAAACTGATCGGCAGACATATGAACGCCATCCGGATGTGAGCCACTGGATTGCCCAGCATCCGAACGTCGTCCGATGCCTCTTCCAGCCATACGCTGAATGTAAGATAAGAACAAGATTATTCACAAGGTAGATGTCATTAATTCAAATGTGGAATACTACGGAACAAAATGCATTCCTAGACGTATTCCCACATTCTATCTAACCCTGATGGTAGAAGGAATAGAGAGACACGATGGTTCAAAGATTTGTATCACTTATACACTTTGATGTACCGGAATATGTGCATCTATTCCGTGTTTATCATATTTTGTTCTGAACCTCGCTCTAATACAATGCTGTTACGCCCCACCTCTATATCCACGCTAGCCAAGGACACTACAGGGTAATGCCATCAACTAACACGGAGAATAAGGCGGGATAGGAGTGATCATCTATAGCATTGCTCTAAATATCTATTGAATACATCGACAATAATCGTACCAAGCAGGTTGTCATATCCAATGAATGCTTAAAAAAACCACAGGTGGTTGGAGGATCTATCAGAACAGAATATAACAATTCAAATGTAATATACATCACAGAACAGTGGATCATCATATACACATATACAGATACATTCCAGAGTATACAAACTAATGCACGTCAAGTGGTATAGCAAACCACAATATACATACGAACCAAAAGAATACACATATCAGAGTTACAATAAAAGGACTACACCAAAAGCTTTGACAAAAGGAAACAAGCTGAATAGTCCATGCGGAAGCAAAATAGGCTAAGTCCAAAAGCACCTAACCTGAAACAACTCGGTATGACCCGAGTATAAAATACACGAGTCAGTCTAGCTAAACAAATCAGTTAGGTAAACTGAACAACAATAAACCTGCAAGGTTACAAAGTATAACAAATATCTCTAAAAGAGATAACACAATCATCTAACAAAAGATGAATCATACGATAACAAAACAAGCCTCATATCATCGGCAACATAGATAAACAAAGGATAGGAATGTCCCAAACAAGCCATAAGGCAAATAACAAATACCAATGAAGGTAACACAAGTTCCACAAGGTAATCGCTACATATCATGCGGCTCAAAAGACCAACACCGAAGGGCGATACCTAGGGAATATATATATGAATGAAACATCAGAAAATTCTAATTGCAACAAACCCAGATGTCTCGTGAGCAGTGGTGAAGAAACCACTCCAATATTTCTCGAGCGGTGGTGAAGAAACCACTCTGAAAGCAATACTAAAGGTAACCAACAACCCCAATTATCTCTCGAGCCGGGGCAAAGGACCAACTCCAAAAGCGATATTAAAGGCAACAAGCCAGAAGGAGACAGTCCAAAGACACTATCCCAAAGGCAACATGTGTCACAAACTCCCAGAAAGGAATCCGAAAAGTGGTAACGTGAGTCCCATAACCACCCATTCGCACTAAACGGTTTACTATCCGTAAGTTAATTTCACACACAAAGTAATACAAAGTTTACCTCATCTCATCAGTAAACCAGACACAAAGGTCGAAACGTTCAAATGAATAGTTTGGGAATTAAATGAGAAGATGAACGCACGTGTTCATTGCACGCGTTTTATCTAATCATTTAATTCTCCTCCCACATCGTTCGGAGTACGAAATTGTGTGTGTGTTTTAAATAGAATTTATAAATTGGAGAAGCGAGCTTTTAATGCGATTTGAAGAAATAATTTATAAAACCCGTGAATTAAGTTAAAAAGGAATCATCAAGGTCAAGTACGCATAAACAACTAATTGGAATCAATATGCATCGAATAAATTTGAAAAAGCTAAACGAACAAGGCAATTGGCAAAAGACATCATATTCAGACGTATGAAAGAAGGGATTCAGACGTATGAATCTGGAATTTAATTTTTTTTCAAAAGAGAATTCAGATGTCTAAACCTAATTTTTTAGACATCTGAAATAGGCAATATTTTGCCTATTTCCTTTCTGGTCGAATTTAAACACTTTCAGACGTCTGGAAAATAAATTCAGACGTCCGAAAATAGGGTGTCAGACGTCTGAAACTTGATGGTCAGGCATTTCTTGAACGTAGGCCATCTATGGCCAAACAATTGAAAGCAATCGGATGCGTGTTGATTATGGGCGTACGTCAAACGACTATCCAACCTTAATGACACACCCAAACACTCCGAACAACATAAACATCAACCATATAAGGTTTTACATAGATTTGGCTTCAAAAATCATAGGCAATTTCACCAAAGCAAACCAAATCGAAAGCAAATCCATATGAGCAAGTGTTAGGAATTCATACCTAACAAACAAAGGTACTTATAGTCACAGATGTGAGATAAAAATCTCACCTTTAACCCAAAAATTAATAAGAAGGAGCTCAATTGCAAGGAGAAGACCAACCAATCTCCACTTCAACTCGACAAGCTTCAATCTAAGATCAGAACAAGTATTTCTTAAGTTTAGGTTTAGGAATTTCTGAGATTGAAGAGAGAAAGAGATAGAGAAGATGAAGAGGAGGCTTACCAATGGCTTCTCTTTGATTTTGGAGCAAGAATTTGAGCTAGCAAGAGGAACTAGGGCTTGCAATTTCTATTTCCTCTTCCCCACCACCATTATCAGTTTTCTTAAGTTAAAGGAACGAAATGAGGGTGAATGGATGAAGAGTTAATGAGCTGGGGGGTTAAGAGGAGATTGGGGCTGAACCCAAACTCAAGCCCAATAGAAAAAACTAGCAAAATTCAACTTACTCCAAACATATCAAAGCTTATACTCAAAAAGATCGCAAACGGCGTTTTGAACTCAATAGAAGTGGTCTTGAGACCCAACTCGACCGTTTGCAGAAAGTAACTTTTCGGTCTATAATCCGACAAACAACGTTATATTCAAATAAAATATTTGAATATACAACCGATAAATATGCGGGTTGTTACAATAAACAAAAGAATGTAAATAAATTAAGTAATGCAATAATGAATGAATGATTTGTTTGATTTCATATGATGACTATATGTTGGTTGCAAATGATGGTTGTTTGTATTGATTTGTCGTTGGCGATTGAAACAACTTTAAATATTTCATTTTATATAATTGTTAACCTTTTTGGATCATATAAGTGAAATACTGGTTATGCAAGCAATTGCTACTGCTTTTGGTTTCATAATTAACCGTTAATTGCCCGACAAATAGGTACGTTTTCGGATTGCAGTTTATAGCATTATTATATTATTTTCCATGTTGGGATATATATTACTTTGTAAAATATATATTGTATATTGTTATATTTGATATTATATTTTCCCCGAACCTCTCCATATAAAGGACACTCTGCCGAAATTTTCTGAAAATTTTTGACTTAGAAAAATTTTGAAAATGTTTTTCAAACTTTATTAATTTAAGTATAAAAGATTTGATGGTTATAAATTGGTATATTTTATTTAAATTAATTAATTTTGTAAATTTAATTGTTATAAATTTAATATTTTAAGTAAGGTATATTGGTTTCTTTATTCTTCTTTTCCCTTCTTTTTCTTTTTCGGGGACGAAAAGTTTTGAGTGGGGGAGAGTGTAACGACCCGTAAATTTTCATTTATTTTAATTGTTAATCTAATAGGATTTTTGAAATTTAATATTTAAGAAATTATAGATTCATGAATTATTAATAGATAGAATTGCAATTGTATGAATGTAAGTAATGGTTGATAACTTGATTGGAGATCAAATATATTGAAATAGTGGAAACATTATAATTTGTTTATAAGTGAAATATAAGAAAAACAAATGTAATTATTGAGTTAATTAATGAAATAATACAGTGTTAATGGTAAGTAATAAACTTGTAAACGTAAGTAAAAGTAAATAGGTGACAACTAATATATGTTATTTGTTTATTTAGCGTGTTAAATAAAATTGGTAATCAAATTGCAATTAAAGGTAATAATGTTAATGCAAGTGAATAAATAATTAATTTAGCGCAATCACAATTAATTGAAACCAATTATAAGGTTATAACTGATTGTAATTAATGAATTGGGAAATGAGTTCAAAGTATATTAATTGATGGAATAATACCTAATAAACTATAATTTGATAAAATAAATGTTAGATAAGTAATTATAATATTTTTTGGTTGATAATAGAGTATGAATGTGATTGTTGATGTTGACTGAATGTTATTGACAACTGTTAATGTGATTTTAATCAATTGTTATGGTAAAAGCTAATTAGGAATGTAATTGTAGAGCTTAAATTGGAAATAATTGTAAAGTTTAATAAGGAAGAAAACAAATGACCATATGAATGTATATTTATTGGAATAATAATTGTAAAAAAGAAAGAATAATGTAAGTTTCTTTACTAAATAAAAAAAATCATATGTTTATTTATTTGAAATGTTGGTAGCTGAAAAATTTATTATAGAAATAAGAAATTAATAGCTTTTGGTTTGTATACAGTAATTCCGTAAATACGTTAAATTACTATAAAGAGGAAATGAATGGTCTCATTTATTTTTACCTTAGAAATCAATGATAGTTAATGTGATTGGAATCTTTTAATTAAAAAAGTAGGAAGACGTTAATTGTAAACATATATTGAAATAAATTTAGATTGGGTGAGTTATTTCCAATCAAATCAGTTCACGTTTCAAAATTTAATGCTAGTTTACTGCATATATGTCTATACCTAAATTTAAACTTATTTTTTAGATCCAATTAGATCATTAAAAAGAAAGGATTATTTAGGATTGAAATCTCATATGTTATTAAAATAAATGTTAATAGGAGATGATTAACGGGGTTAAATAGATTTACACTTGACTATTTCCTATTCAATTAGACTTTATTAGATTTTAATTGCAACGTAACTTACCCTTTCCATCTTCACTTTTCTAATTTACTCTTACATTCATTGCCTCCTTATGTGGATTATTTTCATACCTTTTATTTATGAATGTAAACTATAAGTGGCGATAAAGATGTGTGTGTATATATATATATATTATACACCTATTTATATTACCTTGTTTATGCTATCATATTTCTAAATGTATGTTAATGCATTCCAAGTAAAATATTCAGTCGAAATGTTAACATATTTGTTTAATTCCGAATCTAATCACAAAGTGGGAGAAATGAAAAGTTCTTAATGCTATATATTCTTTTAATTTATGACACAAATTTGTTTAGAGAATTTATTTTCATTTATTGTGTGTTAATTAAATTTTAAAGGATGTTAATTTTGGTATGTTTAGGGTTAATAAAATTAATTAAGTAAACGATTGTTTTGAAATTTGAATTCTAAAAGTTTGTTTACACTGTAGAGTTGGTCCATTCATTCCTTTTCTAATTAATAATTCCCGCATTCTTTTCATTATTTCCCCATTTGTTCCATTTCTTCTTTCCATTTACATTGTCCGAAGCTTTTCGATTTTTGCAAACACGAATTACTTTTCATATTTTTAATTATTTCTTTTACCTCTTTTTAATACTAGCTACTTTTAAAAAGGCTGTTCATATTTACTATATTTCAATACCAAGTTTGTTCATATTTACTTTATTTTTCCATTCATTTTCCAACTTCATTTTCTGAAACTTCATTTCATTTATTTGTAATTAACAGTGGCCTCTCTTTTCAAATATCCTTGACCCTAAACCTAACTCTAACCTTATAAATAAGTTATGACGCAAATGAAACCCCAACCTCCATTCTAATCTTCTTCTTCTTTTTCTTCTTTTTTTCCCTTTAAATCTCCTTATTATCTCTCATTTTAATTTTTCCTTCCTCTTCAAATATTCTTCTTCTTCAAATTTTCTTCTATTTCAAACTTTCTTCTTTCTTTTCAAATCTAGATCTTCTCTTCAATTTTTAATTCTTATTTTAATCCTTTTCTTTTTCAATTCTTATTTTTCAAATCTTTTTTTCAAACCCTTTAAAAATACATACATACATACATGCATGCATACATACATACATACATATTAATATAATAAGGAGGAAAATGAAAGTAAATCAAGATAAAAGAAAAATTATGGAACAAAACTAGCAATCAAGAAGGAGACTAAGGAAACATAGAGCAGAGCCATTAATTAGAAGTCTATTATTTTCTCATTCGTATAAAGGTAAATGTTTTAACCCACTCACAACTTCTAAAATTTCTTATGTTTGTTAAATTAATTTATGTTGTGATTAGAAATTTATTTATGACTGTTTGGCATATTTTTAATCATCATCTCAGTTAAATTGAATTTATTGAATTAAAAGGTTATTTAAATTTATTATTGCATATAAACTGCTAGTTAAATTTTTATTTAATTTATTATTGAATATAACTGCCAGTAATACCTATTGTTTATTATCTGTTCTATATTGATGTTATTGTTTAAACTGGATGATGATTGTGATAAATGGTTGATGGTTGATATTGGATGAATGAATGTGTATTTTATATTGTTATAAACTGCAAGTTGTTATGCATTTATTTCATTCGGGATTGCGGTTTGAAATGATATATAACCATATTTTTATTTTGAATTACGGATTGAAATGATAAATATCCGTATCACTTGACCATAGGGTAGAAAATTATATACAGACACCGCGATATATATATAAAAGTATTTTGAAGTGATTTCTATGGTTTTGTAAAGAAATATATAGGTTATATAAATATTGATTTCAGATGTTATATAAATGTTATTCTATTATTGAGTTTTAGTTATAAATTTTTTTTGAAACATAAAATAAGTTAAATAATAAAGTTTGATTGTTTTTATATAATATGGTTGAGTATATGTTTAAATTATATTGTATATAGATTTATATTGATTTAATAAAATTAAGGTTCGAAGATAAATATGAAATTGATTTGAATCAAATTATTTAAGAAGTAAGAAGTATACTCGAATAAATTTGATTTGAAATTTAAATAAAATTGAGATTTTAAAGGGTGTGATTTTATAACTTGATTTCGGTTTAGAGTGATTTAAATGAATATCGGGTTGATTTATATGAATATATCAAGTTAAATAAATTGAAAGAATATCCAGTTATTTGAAGTTTAAAAGTTTTACTTAAATTATGTTGGATTTATTAAGTTAATATTTCAAATCTAAATAACAGTAATTGAATTTGATATATATTTGGAATTATCAAAGAATTAGTTTTGAAATGGTGGAATATTTAAAGCTTTGAAATATATGGAAATTGAAATGGTTTATTTGGGGGTTCAAATCTATATTTGGAATTGATTTGTGAAATTAAAGAAGCTATTTTATTATATAAATTAATTTAATATTTGAACCATTTTAGTATTGGAAGGTATGTTTCAAAGTTACGGGTTTCAAGGTATTATGATTAAAAGTTCTATTATTTTAGAAAAGAGAGATATTTGAAATAAAAATGATATTATCTTGATTTGTCTTTTATAAAAATGATATCATATTTATTTGGTTCTTAAAGAGAAAATGTTATCGTATTTTATTTAGTTTTGAAATGGATATTATATTCTGGTTTTGAAAGTATAATTATTTTGAAATAACCACGGTGTTATCATAACGTTTGGTTGTTAAAGAGACCGGGATCGGAAGTTGTCATACTCTCTGCCAACTCCAAGAACCTCTTTAACAAATGTGTACGCGGTGGAGATTCCAGAATGAAGTAGGATGGTGGCGGCATTTCCTTCGAGGTAAATACGTGGACCCGACTCCGGCGAGTTAGCACCTTTGATCGGACGCTTCCCTTCAATATTATACTTTGACTTTTGGATTGATTCGGTGGCCACTTTTGAATTTTTTTTTTTTGATTTGGGAGTGTGGCTCGAGGTGGGCGGTAGCTGCGCGCTATGCGTTACCACGGGCCTGGAAGCGTAATTGGTATATCCACCCTGGCATTTCTTAGTTGTGTTGTGTCACCTACCATAGTGTGCCCTGTACGAGTTTGGTTTTCTCCCGTAGCTCGTGTGGTATCCTCTGGTGTCTTTCCGATTATGAGGGACCATAATACTGGATGGACTATGGGGTATTATGTGTTAAGGTGGAAAATGTAAAGCCTTAACGCTATTTAAATGTAAGTTTATTTTACTATAGACATTATTATAATAGCAAAATATTACAACATAGTAAATAGTTTAACGGATCCTTAGGAGATGTGAATCCCGAACATCTCTTGAGTTACTGCACTCACGTTGGACATTGGATAGGAGATGTCAAATTCCGTAAACATCTCTTACGCCGTTCCACTCATATTTTTACCATTGATCTAACTTACATAAGATCTTTTAGTTCCGACTCGAGTGTTTTGTGTTTTCAATTCGCTCGGGTCAGTCTGAGCATTTCAGTATTTGAAGACCGTATTGTTGGAGGACGAAAACGAAGATTGTATTATTATTATTATTTATTATATTCCACTGCATTCTTACTGATCCGCGGCATTATTTATTACTCTCTGGTTTGTGTAACCCTGATAGGTATTGTATAAGTATAATCGAATTTTTTTTAAAACAACTTCATGAACTATATATTTGATTATTATATTTTATCGTTCCACTGCAAGATTCTGTTTTTTTTATTTCTTTCTTCCTTTTTCTTATTCACCCCAATAACAATCTGCCCTTCTTTATGGTTTGAGACTGTTGTCTATGGTTTATCGTCGATTTAAAACGTACAAAAAAGGCGGGATGTTACAGAAGTTATGTTTCAAAGTTATGAGTTTCAAGGTATTATAATTTGAAAGTGTTATATTCAAGTGTTTTGATTTCAAAATGTTATAACTTTGGAAGTGTTATGATTTTAGAAAAGGATATATTTGAAATGAAAATGATATCGTATTGGTTTGGTTTTGAAAGGGCAATGATATTTGGTTTTAAAGTATATACTATTTTGAAAATGATCGCGGTGTTATAATAATGTTTGGACGTTAAAGAGACCGGGATCGGAAGTTGTCATACTCTTTGCTAACTCCGAAAACCACTTTAACAAAGGTATATGCGGTGGAGATTCCAGAATGAAGTAGTATGGCGGCGACGTTCTATTGAGGTATATACGTGGACCCGACTCCCGTGAGTTGGCATAAGGTGGCTAAAAAATGAGCAATTGACGGGCTAATGAGGTCGCTCCTCTGATCGGACACACTCCTTCATTATTATATTCAGACTTTGAGATTAATTCGGTAGCCACTTTTGATTCTTTTGATTTGGGGGTATGGCTCGAGGTGGGCGGTAGTAGCTGCTATGCGTTACCACCGGCCCGGAAGTGTAATTGGTATATTTAACCTGGCATTGCCTAGTTGTGCCATGTCACCTACCCTAGTGCGCCTTGTACAAGTTTGGTTTTCCCACGTAGCCCGTGGAGTATTTAGGGTAGTCTCTCTATCTGGAAATGCGCTGTTACTGGATGGACTACTGGGACTATAATGTGTTAAGGTGGAAAATGTAAAGCCTTAACGCTATTTAAAAGTAAGTTTATTTTACTATAGACATTTTTATAATAGCGAAATAGTATTACATAGTAAATAGTTTAACGGATCCTTAGGAGATGTAAATCCCAAACATCTCTTAAGTTACTACACTCACGTTAGACACTGCATAGGAGATGTCAAATCCCATAAATATCTCTGATGCCTTTCCACTCATATTATTTACCGTTGATTTAACTTTCATAAGATATTTTAGTTTTGACTCGAGTGTTTTGTCTTTTCAATTCGCTCGGGTCAGCCTGAGCATTGCATGATATTGAAGACTTATTTCTGGAGGACGAAGACGAAGATTTTATTATTATTGTTATATGCTATATTGTTCCAATACATAACACTGTTCTGTTGCATTATTTATTTTTCTTTGGTATGTTTGACTTTGATTCTGTGTTGTATAAGTATAATCAAATGTTTTGTAAAACAGCTTCATGAACTGTTATTTGATCATTATATTTTGTCATTCCGCTGTGAGATTCTGTTTTATTTTTATTTCTTTCTCTGCCTTTCTTATTTACCCCAATAACAATCCGCTCTTTTGTATGGTTTGAGCCTGACGTGTGTGATTTATCGTCGATTTAAAATGTACAAAAAGGCGGGATGTTACATTTGGTATCAGAGCTTTGGTTTACCGATTAACCTTAGCTTTGTGGGGTCTAACTCTTTATTAATAGGGTAGTAATACCCTATGATGAGTCGTTGAGTGTATACATATGAGAAAGCGTATTTGTTAGTGTTATAAAAAGGTTTTGATATTGGGTTAATTTGTTCCGTTTTGTATTTATAAATTCTGGTTGGTGCGTAGTACGCTATGACATCAATAGAGATTGCTAAACACTTAGTAGGATAGACCGACACAATATTTGTTTTAAATATAAGTAAATGAAACAATTTGCCTATTATATTTTCTGCATACAAAGTAATATATTTTATAAAGGTTATATTTGGTTGTAATATATTGGTTGTTAAGTAGTGAAATTTATAAATATTGATTGGGAACAAAATTTGAAGAAAATAAAACAAATGAAATTTGGAAATTTTAGAACCTAAGTTCCGGGATTTTCGAAAATTTATTTCAAAAGATTTGGAACGTAATAATATTGTTTATAAGTATTTTCTGATATAATTATTTCAAAATATAAATTGAAAGAATAGTTTTAAAGAAATTTTGAAAGAAATAAGTTTTGTACTCCCCTCTCTATCGCTGGAAAATAATTTCGGCGATGAGTGCATGCATCATCGACATTCATTTTCGAAGAAGGCCACTGTAGTAGTTTTACTACAGAATTATTTTGATAAACAAATGTAAATTTCTAATATTTTTTAAATATAATGTGAAGACCCGCAAATCCGTACTCCTTGAATATACACTAATCTCCATAGATTAACTCAAGATGAACAGAAATACGAATTCTCAATGTTTAAGAAAAAGAAAAAGATAGAAGAAGAGAGAAAAGATAGAAAATAGAACGGAACGGAACAGAAAACAACAGAACAATAAAAGAATCTCACAATCGTAGCGGAACAACATATAATACGTAAATGAATAATCTTTAAACAAAGAACTATATCAGTTATTACATTTTAAACATTACATTACATCATCAGAGTGTACAACAACAAACAACAAACAGCGGAAAAAGAAAATACTATATACAAGTAATATGCCATGCCATCCATCTTGCCTCCAGCAACTCCTGAATTCTAGAATATGCTGATAAACCCTAACTCTTGACTGCCCGTGTGGAAATTGGTGGGCACCCAGAGTTTAGGAAGGAAAACAATAAACTCCGAGTCAGTCATGTGACTGGTGTGAGAACTCAAAACAGTTTATTTATCTTTAGAATCAAAATAGAGGAATATTTTTAAAGTCAATTCGCAATGCTTTTAAAAATGAGACCACCATAAGGCCTCCCGCACACACACACAATGCACACGCAGAATCGGAGGAGATTTCTCCTTATGATAGTCAAAGATGCTTGATACGCATTTAAAAAGAACATTTGATATTATTACTAGTGCATAGTGTAGAGGAAATCATTTCGAAAATAAAGATATAAATCTTAGCCAACATACGACCATTATCGTATGCCTACTATAGCTACTATGTTCAATAGCAGGTTACCGCCACATTCCATAGCAGGTTCTACAACTAAAACCGTACAAGGATCGTATTGTTTCTTCGGATTTCCAACAAATGGTCAGGCCAAGGAACTTCCCATTGCCACATGAGAACGCCTCTTGAAGGACGTCCCCTAGAACCTAACCGGATCTCTGCCAACACAAGGCCGGGTTACCCCTTACTGGGTAACTACTGACACGAGTATGCCATCCCCCGGTCCTCTGGGACCTTTATCCGAGCGCTCGTAATCAACATCACACCAAAATAAATAAAGTGTTGCAACATGAGTAAGTATCTGGGCTCCATACCATGATACCCCCTTTTCCAGAAGGAAATGCACATACCCTAAAGGGAGCTACCCATCATAACCTTGCCGCATCTTTCCTGTTTTGACCATTCCTGGGTGTGAGGTTCGACGAAGTCTCGTCCACAAAGCCACGCTTTGGTACAAAGCCATGCTTTGGGTCAACAAATGATCATAGAAATGATCACAAAGATAAATGATCAAACAAATGATCATATCACAAATGATCAAACAATGATCATTTCACAGCAACACTCAGCATGTCACATTACCAAATTGGGAATATATTGCTGATAACCATCAACTACATAACCTCTGAGCTCGTACGTCTCAGAGAAGGGTGTTAAGCTAAGAGAATAAATTCTCCGCCACCAACAGAAATATATTTGAAAGAAATCTGCTTTATATCTCTATTTGTAATGTCAGACATACAATCCATACAAGTCTGTTCCGGGCTCGAACAGAACCGAAGGCACTTACAAAGAAGTCCTTGCAATCCGGATATCCACAATCCTGATCGGATTCCCCATCACATATGGAGAACTCTATACCGGAGCAACTCGGTGCAGAGGCAATCGACAGGTCATCCTATCGCTCTCGCAAATACCCGGTCTTCAACACCGGTCTTCAAATGCTATCCATAACGTCGAATCACATATTCGAAATGGGTTATACGACACCAAGGTCCTTTCCCGGATAACCCGAATAGTGAGCGCTTATTCAAAAATAAGTGTGGCATTCAAATTCAAAAAAATCACAACAAATACCCATTCGAAGGTAAATATTGATAGTTGGTTATTGAACTATCAATGGATATGCACAACATCACCAGATTCCAAATAATTTTCCAAATTATTTATTTCCCAAAAATATCTTTACAGGATATAAAATTTCAATACCTCAAAAATAAATCAATATTTATTTTTAAACAAATTTCCCCTTTTTGTTTATAAATTCCATAGTGAATTTACATTCAAAATATCTATGAATATACGATTTCAATTATTCATTTTCAATTTATCTTCAAAAAGATAAATTCTCAAAATATTCATTTTATATTGGAAAACATTTCCATACTTACTTATTAAGTAATTCTCAATCCATTTATTTTCAGCACTTGGAAAATATTCAATATACTTAAATCGAGATTAAGTACATATTTCATTCTTTAAGGAAATCATTCTCTTAAACATATTTAATTGGGTCAAAACGAATGTTACGTAAAACATCGTTACGACAACCCAAAATCACTAGTATAGGGACTCGAAATTAAAATAGATATAAAAATCCCAATACTATACAAAACATTTCCTTTTAGAAATCATTTACTATAACAACAGTGTTATAGTCCACCATTTCCTTTTATTTCTCGAAAACGTCTATTTCAACAATAAATGTTGAAATCTATGGTTTCGAATCTTAACACATTTAAAACATCGTTAGATCGTTTTAATTCTATTTAAAATATCACATCCAAAACATTTTTCTTTAATATATTATTCACTATTCAAAAACGTGAATATACCACGTTAACAAATTTCATCATTTCTATTCATTTTGTTTTAAAGGATTATTCACTGTATAAAACGTGAATATAACTCCATTAATAAGTTACAACTATTTACTTATCAAAATAAGTCATTGCGAATTTATAAAACAATGTTTATAAATTCCATTTCTATTTATTTTATAACTACTTCCTTTATAAATCTCCTTTATTAACCTATTCAATTATATAACTCAATTATATACTAAAAGTTCATATTATAAGTTAAACACTTATAATTTATTTGTTGCAAAAATCGTTACTTTAAACTTCCCAAATTATAAATCTTATAACCTATAAGATTCATTTATTTACCCAAAAATATTCCTTTAATATTTACAAATTTTATAAACCTACTGGTTATAAAATTCCATTTATAACTTCACCGTTTATAATTCTATAAATTTCATTCATTTATGAAATTCATTCAACGTTTATAATTCTATAAATTTCATTCATTTATGAAATTCATTCACAATTCATTCTAACACTTATAAAAACTCGTTTTATAATTCAAATATTTTAATTTATAAATTATCAATCTATAAATCTTTTATATAAATCAATTTATATTATTATTTCAAAACGTCTTTAAAGTCCTTTATAATTTCATCATTTTGATTTATAAAATAATTAAATTTTATAAATCCTATTTTTAAACCTTTCATAATAAATTCAAAAATCCCAATTTAACTATTTTATAAAATCATTAACCCCATATTTTCAAAAACCAACTTTTAACTATATTTCTCAAAAAACAAAATTTTATAACATTAAAATTATACGTTTATTTTTTTAAAACGAATCAATTCTAAAATTATTTTATAAAACGTATACTTTCAAAAATCACTTTAAAAATCCTTTTAAAATTCCAAAATTTGGCCCAATGATGATGCACGCCAAATAGTCAATCACGACAACAACGACATCATATATCGATATGATAATCAACGAATATCAAAATACCTGCAATCAAATAAATACTGTTGAGGAATCTAGTTGGATCCCTCCAACCTGTTTTCCTGCATCCAAAGATGTTAGCACAATACCAATTCCGTTCCAGTACGAAATTATCGCGGTATATGGGATTTAAAATATTATCTACTTAATAGACAGCGCAATAGGGTCTCATCCGCTATATACTGCGGGAAATCAATTCCAAGTACATAAATAATACCAATTTCACTGTTTATGAAATATTCGCGGTATATGTTTTTAATAAATAACATCCGCTTACTAACGGCGCATAATGTCTATTTTAACAATCAATAGATAATAATCATCATTCAAACATGCATTCAAGTATTTTAAATATAACTATTTAAAATTAAAATCGAAACCGATTCGATTGGGTGAGAAGTTCTCACTTTGATTTCAATTCCGTTTTAGCGATTTATTTCGAATAAAATTAAACGTGCATTTAATTTTACCCAAAATTTTCTTTAACTCCAAACGACTCCAATCCAATTCCATAGCGTAGTGCTCGTTCATACAATTCCAACGCAACTGGTTTCGCGCGTTTTCGACCTCGTATGAAAAAGATACGAATATTTAAAGTTTACACGAATTTATTTATATAATTTACAACAATTATTTATAATTTTAAACCTCAACCTAATCAACACCGTTCATTTCTTCATGGAAACATCAGGGCCGTGCGCACCCTTTTCTTCTCTTCCATCTCACGTTTGCGTACAGGTCTTGCATGAGAAAACCGAACCCATCAAAGCAATCTAGGGTTAAATTATACGACCTCCACGCTTGAATTGATGACGATCAGATTACTCCATTCTAACGGCCATGACCCCACACACCTTCGGCTGTAAGCATAGCGAGCTCGGCCCTTCCCTGGTTGAGAAAAACGTGCACGACTATCATGCGTTCAAACTCCATTTGCCATCAATTTACTCGACGATAAACGATCATGACCGTTGGATGTCTAGCTCTTGACGAGCTCTACAAGTTTGCTTCAGAAAGTTTTACGAATTAAAGCATGGATTTGAACAAATCTGAGGGGAAAGAGAAGACGTTTTCGGCCATTCATTGCTATGGAGGCGGCCTGCAGTTTTTTTGAACTAGGGTTTTATTTTTTTGCAAATAATGAATATTTGTGGCCTTTTATAGAAAATTTCACGAACACTATTCACCCCGAATTTTCCGAACTCCAAGCGAAGCGTGCCGGTTGGCGTTCCTAAGGTTTACCCCGCGTTTCGAATACAATGGAATGTGTTTCGGGAGCTAATTCGGTCATTTGTGCGAGTTAGGGCAATAAACGTTCGATTTAAAATTAAACCGATTAAACGATTTTCTAGGCGTTTTAGCTTACACCGGACAAACGGTAAATCCGATTGACACGAAATTTGAAACCATACAATAATATCACATTATGGATCCGATGAAATTGGTTTCGTCGAAATTTGAGACTGATTGAAAAATGACTATTTTAACTCGCCAAATTAATATTAAAAACAATTTCGATGCGTTTCGAGCAGCCACGATCAAACGATAACTCCGATCGCTACGAAAATTGGAATCCGATAATAACAAACTATTACAGATCCAATGGAACTAGTTTCTTCCAATTCTGAGACTGTTCGAAAAATGGCAAATTTCACTAGTCGATTAAATATTAAAATATTCAATTTTCGCAATTAAACTCTTAATTCGATTTTAAAAGTTCTAAAATATCGTTCTAACTTCAATATGATAAAATAAAATTTTACAAATCATTTTCAATCATATTTTACCCAATTTTCAATTATTTCTGTATTTTCACATATTAAATTATCGATTTAATTATCCAATTAAATCAAATTATTCGAAATAAAATTTATTTGACTTATAAATTCACTTATTAATATTTAAAATCAATTAAATATTCAAATTTTAATTAATAAAAATTCTAGGTCGTTACATACATCCCCCCTTAAAAGAATTTCGTCCTCGAAATTACCAAGTAAGAAAAGTTACAGAATCTATCAACTTTCCAAAATCCATAGTCAAACTTCTTACAATAACTTTACTAAGTTTTCAAATCATACTTAGTTATCATTTCAAAAACAACTACTATTATTTAACTTTCAATTCCAAATCAAAGTTATAGTTTTCAAAACTTTCCAATTTTTCTCAAAAATATTCTAACGCCTTAAATTTTCGGAAAAATTCGCCATAGTCTCCTTTACGCGGCTCGATCCGAAAAAAAATGACAGTATATATATCTCAAATATACATCTCATCAAGTGATGAGGCATCCCGTAGGGAAAAAAATGTAAAAGTACGATATTTAATCCGAGATATGTACCTTATATTTTATTAGCAAGCATATACGGCTAATATAGCGCGAAAGCAAGCTCCAAATGCGAAGCAATCGCGATCCGCACCTACTAAACACTCAACAAACAACATGAGAACATGTATACAGACAATAGTATCGATATACATCATATAACAACATAATAACTATATATGCCAATATAGTAAATGCAACTAAAGCAACAAACTCAACCATCAACCAACTATAAATTCACTTCTCATTAATATTCATTGAATTGGTTTTCCAATTGATTCATTAACATTGGACTTTACTAACATTCATTCATGTCCAATTTTCAGTTAGTTTACATTCACTAATTAAATCCAGTTCACATTCAATTCTATTCAAATTTATTTACTTTCAATTTGAATTTAATTACATAGCTTGCAATTTCGCTAATTCAATTTCATTAATACTTAATGAATTATATACAATCAGTCAACGTCCATATAACAACCAATGTATTTTTAACACAACCAAATTATTAAATTTTACATTCAATTTGGTTCAACGCTTTTAATTCCAATTGGTTTATATTAAATTAACTTTCATTCAATCTATTCAATTTCTAATAACATTAGCTTTCAATGAATTAACTCTTTCATCCTTTATTTCATATCAATTATTTACATTTAATTGGTTAACATGTAATCCATTAGTTTAATTCAATTACTAAAGTTGAATTTCATTTATATAACTCAAGTTCATATTCTTAATGACTTCACTTCATTAGTTCACTTATATACACTTTAATAATTCTGAAAAATTATTCCTTTATATATAAAATATAATCAAGGTAAAATTATTTCATTTACCCATTTTAAAACAATACTGTGTCGAATTGTTCTATTCAAGTGTTGATAAACCCCTTCGGCATAGTTATGCATACCGTGCTGACGAAGGTTCATATGCCACTCAATAAACCAATCATCACACTATAAAACAATTTTATATTCACTAACAAATACGCTCTCATAGCTATTATTACACTCAAACTCATTCTAGAGTACTACTGACTCTATCTCTAATGAGTAATACCCAACAGAGCCATGGTTGTCGCTTAACCATATACTCTGATACCACCTTTAAAGACCCGCAAATCCGTACTCCTTGAATATACACTAATCTCCATAGATTAACTCAAGATGAACAGAAATACGAATTCTAAATGTTTAAGAAAAAGAAAAAGATAGAAGAAGAGCGAAAAGATAGAAAATAGAACGGAACAGAATAGAAAACAACAGAACAATAACAGAATCTCACAATCGCAGCGGAACAACATATAATACGTAAATGAATAATCTTTAAACAAAGAACTATATCAGTTATTACATTTTAAACATTACATTACATTACATCATCAGATTGTACAACAACAAACAACAAACAGCGGAAAAAGAAAATACTATATACAAGTAATATGCCATGCCATCCATCTTGCCTCCAGCAACTCCTGAATTCCAGAATATGCTGATAAACCCTAACTCTTGACTGCCCGTGTGGAAATTAGTGGGCACCCAGAGTTTAGAAAGGAAAACAATAAACTCCGAGTCAGTCATGTGACTGGTGTGAGAACTCAAAACAGTTTATTTATCTTTAAAATCAAAATAGAGGAATATTTTTAAAGTCAATTCGCAATGCTTTTAAAAATGAGACTACCACAAGGACTCCCGCACACACACACAATGCAAACGCATAATCGGAAGAGATTTCTCCTTATGATAGTCAAAGATGCTTGATACGCATTTAAAAAGAACATTTGATATTGTTACTAGTGCATAGTGTAGAGGAAATCATTTCGAAAATAAAGATATAAATCTTAGCCAACATACGACCATTATCGTATGCCTACTATAGCTACAATGTTCAATAGCAGGTTACCGCCACATTCCATAGCAGGTTCTACAACTAAAACCGTACAAGGATCGTATTGTTTCTTTGGGTTTCCAACAAATGGTCAGGCCAAGGAACTTCCCATTGCCACATGAGAACGCCCCTGGAAGTACGTCCCCGAGAACCTAACCGGTTCTCTGCCAACACAAGGCCGGGTTACCCCTAACTGGGTAACTACTGACACGAGTATGCCATCCCCCGGTCCTTTGGGACCTTTATCCGAGCGCTCGTAATCAACATCACACCATGATGCAGCTCAGAACAGAGAAGAAATGCAACCAAAATTTCTAACAAGGATGAGTCGTACACGACTCATAGAGAGGTTAAGTCGTACGCGACTTAGGAAGGCAGGGTTAAGTCGTTTCCGACTTAATGGTGCACGGGATAGCAAGTTTCGAGTTAACAACAATTTGAACCGCATAAAAGAGGCATCGGGTTTGAGTCGTGCGAGCTTGAGTCGTATACGGGATAATGGAACAGGGTTACGACTCAAGGGAAACTTGGAGTGTGCATACTTGATGAGTCGTACACGACTTAACAACGTATCCATAAGTCGTGACCGAGATAGCATCAAGAAGGAGAAGGATTCAACTGATGGGAGCTTGAGTCGAAGGAAGGATGTTGAGTCGCTGAAGTTATGAGTCGTGAGTCGTAGGTCGTTGCCGACCTAGTATGAGTCGTGAGTCGTTTGTTGTGATGAGTCGTGTACTGTTGTATGTTGTAAGTCGTATGTCGTGAGTTTTAAGTCGGTATGTAGTGGATCGTGTTGCATTTTAGGTCGTTACCGACCTATGGGTTGTGAGTGTTGTATTTTAGGTCGTTACCGACCTAGGGGTAATGTTGAGTCGGTCATGTATATGAAGTGTTGGGTCGCATACGACCTATGGTGAGTCGTCTTAAGGTCATATGATGATGTATGAAGGTCGTGCTTGTTAAGTCGGCCAGGGTTGAGTCGTTCTGGAGTTGAGCTGCCTTGTGTTGAGTCGGCCGCGACCTAAGTTAGGTCGTAAGTCGTCGCCGACCTAAGAGTCAGGTGAGGGTTTGTGTGTGTTGAGTTGTGAAAGCTATAAATAGCGCGTGTGTTGTACATTTTGAGGTTGTTGATTTTTGAATAAAACTCTCTTTTGTTAGCTTTGTGCTTTCATACCAATTGGTAGTTGAGTGTAATCTCCTATCTCCACTTACGTCATTCGAGTGCGCTCGAATCCACGTTTGTTGAAGCCGATTCACGGAATCTAGTGCGCTAGATCAACGTGCGAAGAATCGTAGATCTTTGAACACGGTATAGTGCGCTATCAACGTGTTTGAGATAGCTAGAGTTCGGTATCTTTGGATCAACGAACTTGGGCATTTTGGTATCTTCAACTCACCGATTGCTACATTTCATCGATTGAAGTTTTGTTTGATTAATCCGCTGCGTCATTATTGGTATCAGAGCCATACTTAGCCAATCATAGCTAAGTTTGATTCTTGGAGCCAAGTTTTTGAAGTTTTTGAAGTTGGAAGGAGTTCATCGTGTTCATATTGAAGTTGCATCAAGTTTGGAGAGTTTGATCCATTTCATTTTGGATCGAGGAGTTGGATTTTGTTTGGATTTTGAATTGGTGATTTGCGCGCCAAAGTTTTGAAGGTTTTGGAGTGAGCCGAGGCAAGTCTTGACCGAGCCAAGCAAAGTTGTGAAGAGTCAAGGCCGAGACAAGCATTGCCGAGACAGTTGAGCCTAGATTGCCTTATCGTGTGAAATTTTGAAGTATTGTGTTCAACTTGTTGAAGTTTGTGAAAATTTTAACCATGCCACCAAGGAGAGCTAATCGTCATCAAAACGTTGAAGCTTTGTATCGTAGAGAAGAAGCCGAGCTTATGGAACAACGTATTAATGAAAAATTTGATGAAGGCATTGGTAAATTGGAGAGATTGATGAATGATTTGAATCAAAGGAGGAGATCACCAAACTCGAACCATGGAGGAAACCGAGTTTCGCCATTGGTTACGGAAGCGAGGAGGGTATCACCACATTCTTGTAGAGATAGAAGAGAAACATCAATTTCATCACGAAGAGATCATCATGACTATGCACATGAAGAAAGAAGAAGTCATCGAGAATTTGACCATGAAGTATATAGAGATGAAGAGAGACATAGTCAAAGAAGCATGCATGAGAGAAGGGATGATGTTAGTCGAGATCGATGTAGGCGTACCTTTGATTTTGTTGAAGAGGGTGATAGAGCAAGTATTCATTATCGAGATCGAGACCAAGTTCGAAATTCTTACCGTGATGTGGAGGATGACCGTCGTTGGGAGTCGGGTATGAAAATGGAGATTCCGGAGTTTAAAGGCGGGATGGTTGCTGAGGAATTCTTAGATTGGTTGTCTAATGTGGAGGAAATCTTTGATTTCAAGGAGGTGCCGGAGAATCGAAGGGTGAAGTTAGTTGCTACTAGGTTGAGGGGGAGAGCTTTGGCGTGGTGGCAGCAAACTAAACTTACTCGAGAACGAATGGGGAAGTCAAAGATAGAATCTTGGGAGAAGATGAAAAAGTTGATGAGATCTACATTTTTGCCTTATAACTACCAATCACTTATGTACCAGAGGTTGCAGAATCTGAGGCAAGGGACAAAATCTGTTAGTGATTATGCTGATGAATTTTACCAACTCATCGCCAGGAATGATATCATGGAAACAGAAGAACAGCTAACTGCTAGATTCATTGGGGGCTTGAGAATGCAGATCCAAGATATGGTTAATATGTTTGATCCTAGATCAGTAGCAGAGGCACATCAGAAAGCGTTAGCTTGGGAGAAACAAGGAAGGCGTGGAGGTGGTGTGTTTACTAATTCCAATAATCAAGCAAGGGGTGTTGGCGGAAGTTCTAATGTTCCTAAACCTGTTACAAAGCCAGTGGTCAAGGAGGTTGAGAAGGCGAAGGCTAGTAGTGTTTTCAAATGTTATAATTGTCAGGAGTTGGGTCACAAAAGCAACGAATGTCCGAAGCCGAAGAAGAGAACCATGGTTGCAGAGGTTGAAGCAGATGATGGTGAGGAGGCAGAGTATTCAAATGTACCTTATGTTGAGGAGGAAGAAAAAGTGTCGGGTGATGAAGGTTGTAATCTTATGATGAGGAGAAGTTGTTTGACACCTAAGCAAGAAGAGGATTGTAGTTGGCTGAGAAGCAATATTTTTCAATCGACATGTACTATTCTGGGGAAAGTTTGCAAGTTCGTTATTGATGCGGGGAGTTGTGATAATATTATTTCTACAGAGGCAGTTAGGAAGTTGAATTTGAAGACCGAGAAGCATCCTAAACCATACAAGCTAGCATGGTTAAGGAAAGGAGGTGAAGTGAAAGTGTGTCGAAGAGCTTGTGTGAATTTTTCAATCGGAAAGAAGTACAAAGATGAAATCTGGTGTGATGTCGTAGATATGGATGTTTGTCACTTATTGTTGGGCAGACCATGGCAGTTTGATAGAGCAGTTCAGCATGACGGTCGTGCCAACAGTTACAGTTTCATGTTCGAGGGTACTAAAATCACTTTAGTTCCTAAGAAACAGCAGCAGAAGGAGAGCAAGCTAGAAGAGATTGAAGAATTGAAAACTCTGTTGACTTTGAAGGAGTTTGTTAAAGAAGTGGAGGAAGAACCGGAAGTGTTTTTGTTGATTGGGAGAGAGAGTAGTGAAGAAGTTGAGATTCCCGAAGAAGCAAAGCCAGTTTTGGAAGAGTTTGAAGATGTCTTTCCAGAGGAGTTGCCAAAGGAGTTACCACCACTTAGAGACATTCAGCATCAGATTGATCTTGTTCCGGGGGCAGTGTTACCACATCGACCACATTATCGTATGAGTCCGAAGGAACATGAGGAATTGAGAAGGCAGGTGGAAGAGTTGCTTGAACAGGGTCGTATTCAGGAAAGTTTGAGTCCATGTGCTGTGCCAGCATTGTTGGTACCCAAGAAGGACGGAACTTGGAGGATGTGCACTGATAGTAGAGCTTTGAATAAGATCACTGTACGTTACAGATTTCCTATGCCAAGGTTGGATGATTTGTTGGATCAGTTGAGTGGGGCAACTATATTCTCGAAAATTGATTTGAAGAGTGGTTATCATCAAATTCGTATCAGACCTGGAGATGAATGGAAGACAGCTTTCAAAACTAGAGAGGGGTTGTACGAATGGTTGGTTATGCCATTTGGTTTGTCTAATGCACCTAGTACATTCATGCGGGTGATGAATCAAATTTTTAGACCATTCATTGGAAAGTTCGTCGTGGTGTATTTCGATGATATTTTGATTTATAGCAGGAGTACGGAGGAGCATGTTCTACATCTGAGGGAAGTGTTGCTTATTCTTCGTGAAGAACAATTTTACGCTGCTACAAAGAAATGTGTGTTTATGACACCTACTGTTTTATTCCTGGGTTATGTTGTTTCAGGGAAAGGTATTCAAGTTGACCAGAGCAAAGTTGAAGCAGTCAAGAATTGGCCACAGCCAAAGACAATTACAGAAGTGAGAAGTTTTCATGGGCTAGCGTCATTCTACCGAAGGTTCATACCACACTTCAGTAGCGTGATGGCTCCAGTGACTGATTGCATGAAGGGTAAACAGTTTGTGTGGTCAGAGGAAGCGGGGGTTGCCTTTGAAAGGATCAAGGAATTGTTGACGTCTGCACCAATTCTTGTTCTACCTAATTTTCAGTTGTTGTTTGAATTGCATACTGATGCTTCGAAGGTTGGTATTGGAGGAGTTCTGAGCCAGAATGGAAAGCCAGTTGCTTATTTTAGTGAGAAACTGTCAGGGGCAAAGATGAGATACAGTACATATGACGTTGAATTTCATGCTGTTGTTCAGGCTGTTAAGCATTGGAGACATTACTTATTTCAGAAGGAATTTGTTCTTTACACTGATCATGAAGCATTGAAGCATTTACAGGGACAGGATAAAATTTCAGCAAGACATGCATCGTGGATTGCATATTTACAGCAGTTTACTTTTGTCGTAAAACACAAATCTGGGGTGACGAATCGAGTAGCTGATGCTTTAAGTAGGAGGAGTCATTTGTTAACGACAATGAAGGTTGAAGTGACCGGGTTTGAAATGTTGCCAGAAATTATTGAAGAAGATCCTTACTTTGTGAAATATGTGGAGAAAGTGAAGGATGGGAGTACCGATGAATTCATGTTGGTTGATGGTTTTCTGTTTAAAGGGAATCGTTTATGCATACCGGACTGTAGTTTGAGGATGAAGATTGTGAAGGAATTACATGAAGAAGGGCATGTGGGCCGTGATCGTACTTTGCAGTTGATTTCGCAGTCTTACTTTTGGCCGTCGATGAGAAAAGAGGTTGAAAGGTTCGTGGAGCGATGTCATATTTGCCAAGTTTCAAAGGGGACAGCAACGAATGCAGGGTTGTATATGCCATTACCAGTACCATCTAAGCCATGGGTTGATATCAGCATGGATTTCGTTTTGGGTTTGCCGAGAACTCAAAGGGGAAATGATTCGATATTTGTTGTGGTGGACAGGTTTTCGAAGATGGCACATTTTGTTGCTTGCAAGAAGACAGCAGATGCAGTTCGAGTAGCGCAGTTATTTTTCAAGGAGATTTATCGACTTCATGGTTTACCAGAATCTATTGTTTCTGATCGAGATACTCGTTTTCTGAGTCACTTTTGGCTGAGTTTGTGGAAGATGGTGGGAACGAAACTGAAATTTAGTAGTGCTTATCATCCACAAACTGATGGACAGACAGAAGTTGTTAACAGGTCATTGGGGAATTTGTTGCGTTGTCTTGTACAGGATAATTTGAGAAGTTGGGACATGAAGCTATGCCAGGCAGAATTTGCTCATAATCATGCAGTAAATCGTAGCACAGGATTCAGTCCGTTTCAGATTGTTTATTCAAGTTTACCTAGGGGGCCGTTAATTTTTTAGCAGTTGTACCACAGTCAAAGAGAACAGTTAAACGAGCTGCTGATTTTGTTGATGAGCTGACTGAATGTCATAAAATCGTTCAGGAACGATTGGAGAAATCGAATGAGAAGTATAAGAAGTCTGCAGATTTGAAACGTCGAAATGTTGAATTTAAAGAAGGTGATTTGGTTTATGCCGTATTAACAAAGGATCGTTTTCCGGTGGGTGCTTATAACAAGTTGAAGGCACGAAAAATTGGTCCAATTGAAGTTTTGAAGAAAATCAATGAGAATGCTTATCGATTAAAGTTACCAGATGATGTTTATACTTCTGATGTTTTTAACGTCAAACATTTAATTCCATATCATGGAGGTGAGATGGTTGAGGAAGAATTTACAAATTCGAGGTCGAATTTTTCTCAACCAGGGGAGGATGATGCAGCTCAGAACAGAGAAGAAATGCAACCAAAATTTCTAACAAGGATGAGTCGTACACGACTCATAGAGAGGTTAAGTCGTACGCGACTTAGGAAGGCAGGGTTAAGTCGTTTCCGACTTAATGGTGCACGGGATAGCAAGTTTCGAGTTAACAACAATTTGAACCGCATAAAAGAGGCATCGGGTTTGAGTCGTGCGAGCTTGAGTCGTATACGGGATAATGGAACAGGGTTACGACTCAAGGGAAACTTGGAGTGTGCATACTTGATGAGTCGTACACGACTTAACAACGTATCCATAAGTCGTGACCGAGATAGCATCAAGAAGGAGAAGGATTCAACTGATGGGAGCTTGAGTCGAAGGAAGGATGTTGAGTCGCTGAAGTTATGAGTCGTGAGTCGTAGGTCGTTGCCGACCTAGTATGAGTCGTGAGTCGTTTGTTGTGATGAGTCGTGTACTGTTGTATGTTGTAAGTCGTATGTCGTGAGTTTTAAGTCGGTATGTAGTGGATCGTGTTGCATTTTAGGTCGTTACCGACCTATGGGTTGTGAGTGTTGTATTTTAGGTCGTTACCGACCTAGGGGTAATGTTGAGTCGGTCATGTATATGAAGTGTTGGGTCGCATACGATCTATGGTGAGTCGTCTTAAGGTCATATGATGATGTATGAAGGTCGTGCTTGTTAAGTCGGCCAGGGTTGAGTCGTTCTGGAGTTGAGCTGCCTTGTGTTGAGTCGGCCGCGACCTAAGTTAGGTCGTAAGTCGTCGCCGACCTAAGAGTCAGGTGAGGGTTTGTGTGTGTTGAGTTGTGAAAGCTATAAATAGCGCGTGTGTTGTACATTTTGAGGTTGTTGATTTTTGAATAAAACTCTCTTTTGTTAGCTTTGTGCTTTCATACCAATTGGTAGTTGAGTGTAATCTCCTATCTCCACTTACGTCATTCGAGTGCGCTCGAATCCACGTTTGTTGAAGCCGATTCACGGAATCTAGTGCGCTAGATCAACGTGCGAAGAATCGTAGATCTTTGAACACGGTATAGTGCGCTATCAACGTGTTTGAGATAGCTAGAGTTCGGTATCTTTGGATCAACGAACTTGGGCATTTTGGTATCTTCAACTCACCGATTGCTACATTTCATCGATTGAAGTTTTGTTTGATTAATCCGCTGCGTCACACCAAAATAAATAAAGTGTTTCAACATGAGTAAGTATCTGGGCTCCATACCATGATACCACCCTTTTCCAGAAGGAAATGCACATACCCTAAAGGGAGCTACCCCTCATAACCTTGCCGCATCTTTCCTGTTTTGACCATTCCGGGGTGTGAGGTTCGACGAAGTCTCGTCCACAAAGCCACGCTTTGGTACAAAGCCATGCTTTGGGTGAACAAATGATCATAGAAATGATCACAAAGATAAATGATCAAACAAATGATCATATCACAAATGATCAAACAATGATCATTTCACAGCAACACTCAGCATGTCACATTACCAAATTGGGAATATATTGCTGATAACCATCAACTACATAACCTCTGAGCTCGTACGTCTCAGAAAAGGGTGTTAAGCTAAGAGAATAAATTCTCCGCCACCAACTGAAATATATTTGAAAGAAATCTGCTGTATATCTCAATTTGTAATGTCAGACATACAATCCATACAAGTCTGTTCCGGGCTTGAACAGAACCGAAGGCACTTACAAAGAAGTCCTCGCAATCCGATATCCACAATCCTGATCGGATTCCCCATCACATATGAAGAACTCTATACGGAGCAACTCGATGCAGAGTCAATCGACTGGTCATCCTATCGCTCTCGCAATACCCGGTCTTCAACACCGGTCTTCAAATGCTATCCATAACGTCGAATCACATATTCGAAATGGGTTATACGACCCCAAGGTCCTTTCCTGGATAACCCGAATAGTGAGCGCTTATTAAAAAATAAGTGTGGCATTCAAATTCAAACAAATCACAACAAATACCCATTCGAAGGTAAATATTGATAGTCGGTTATTGAACTATCAATGGATATCCACAACATCACCAGATTCCAAATAATTTTCCAAATTATTTATTTCCCAAAAATATCTTTACAGGATATAAAATTTCAATACCTCAAAAATAAATCAATATTTATTTCTAAACAAATTTCCCCTTTTTATTTATAAATTCCATAGTGAATTTACATTCAAAATATCTATGAATATACGATTTCAATTATTCATTTTCAATTTATCTTCAAAAAGATAAATTCTCCAAATATTCACTTTATATTGGAAAACACTTCCTTACTTACTTATTAAGTAATTATCAATCTATTTATTTTCAACACTTGGAAAATATTCAATATACTTAAATCGAGATTAAGTACATATTTCATTCTTTAAGGAAATCATTCTCTTAAACTATTTAATTGGGCCAAAACGAATGTTACGTAAAACATCGTTACGACAACCCAAAATCACTAGTATAGGGATTCGAAATTAAAATAGATATACAAATCCCAATACTATACAAAATATTTCCTTTCGGAAATCATTTACTATAACAACAGTGTTATAGTCCACCATTTCCTTTTATTTCTCGAAAACGTCTATTTCAACCATAAATGTTGAAATATATGGTTTCGAATCTTAACACATTTAAAACATCGTTAGATCGTTTTAATTCTATTTAAAATATCACATCCAAAACATTTTTCTTTAACATATTATTCACTATTCAAAAACGTGAATATACTACGTTAACCAATTTCATCATTTCTATTCATTTTGTTTTAAAGGATTATTCACTGTATAAAACGTGAATATAACTCCATTAATAAGTTACAATAATTTACTTATCAAAATAAGTCGTTGCGAATTTATAAAACAATGTTTATAAATTCCATTTCTATTTATTTTATAACTACTTCCTTTATAAATCTCCTTTATTAACCTATTCAATTATATAACTCAATTATATACTAAAAGTTCATATTATAAGTTAAACACTTATAATTTATTTGTTTGCAAAAATCGTTCCTTTAAACTTCCCAAATTATAAATCTTATAACTTATAAGATTCATTTATTTACCAAAATATTCCTTTAATAACTTTATAAATTTTATAAACCTACTGCTTATAAAATTCCATTTATAACTTCACCGTTTATAATTCTATAAATTTCATTCATTTATGAAATTCATTCAACGTTTATAATTCTATAAATTTCATTCATTTATGAAATTCATTCACAATTCATTCTAACACTTATAAAAACTCGTTTTATAATTCAAATATTTTAATTTATAAATTATCAATTTATAAATCTTTTATATAAATCAATTTATATTATTATTTCAAAACGTCTTTAAAGTCCTTTATAATTTCATCATTTTGATTTATAAAATAATTAAATTTTATAAATCCTATTTTTAAACCTTTCACAATAAATTCAAAAATCCCAATTTAACTATTTTATAAATTCATTACCCCATATTTTCAAAAACCAACTTTTAACTATATTTCTCAAAAAACAAAATTTTATTACATTCAAATTATACGTTTATTTTTTTAAAACGAATCAATTCCAAAATTATTTTATAAAACGTATACTTTCAAAAATCACTTTAAAAATCCTTTAAAAATTCCAAAATTTGGCCCAATGATGCTACACACCAAATAGTCAATCACGACAACAACGACATCATATATCGATATGATAATCAACGAATATCAAAATACCTGCAATCAAATAAATACTGTTGAGGAATCCAGTTGGATCCCTCCAACATGTTTTCCTGCATCCAAAGATGTTAGCACAATACCAATTCCGTTCCAGTACAAAATTATCGCGGTATATGGGATTTAAAATATTATCCACTTAATAGACGGCGCAATAGGGTCTCATCCGCTATATACTGCGGGAAATCAATTCCAAGTACATAAATAATACCAATTTCACTGTTTATGAAATATTCGAGGTATATGTTTTTAATAAATAACATCCGCTTACTAACGGCGCATAATGTCTATTTTAACAATCAATAGATACCAATCATCATTCAAACATGCATTCAAGTATTTTAAATATAACTATTTGAAATTAAAATCGAAACCGGTTCGATTGAGTGAGAAGTCTCACCTTGATTTCAATTCCGTTTTAGCGATTTATTTCGAATAAAATTAAACGTGCGTTTAATTTTACCCAAAATTTTCTCTAACTCCAAACGACTCCAATCCAATTCCATAGCGTAGTGCTCGTCCATACGATTCCAACGCAACTAGTTTCGCGCATTTTCGACCTCGTACGAAAAAGATATGAATATTTAAAGTTTACACGAATTTATTTATATAATTTACAACAATTATTTATAATTTTAAACCTCAACCTAATCAACACCGTACATTTCTTCATGGAAACGTCAGGGCCATGCGCACCCTTTTCTTCTCTTCCATCTCATGTTTGCGTACAGGTTTTGTAGGAGAAAACCGAACCCATCAAAGCAATCTAGGGTTAAATTATACGACCTCCATGCTTGAATTGATGACGATCAGATTACTCCATTCTAACGGCCATGACCCCACACATTGTAACGATCATGATTTTTCGTTGCCGAAAAACCGAACCGTTAGGGTTGAAGAAGAAGAAAGAGGTAGAAGAAGAGAGAGAAAGATAGAAGAAATAGAAACAAGTAACAAAACAGGAAACAATATCAGAATCTCACAATCGCAGCGGAACAACATATAATAGATAAATGAATATCATTAAAATAAAAGAACTGTACATTTTATACATTACATTCATCATCAGAGTGTACAACAACAAACAGCGGAAAAGAAATACTATATACAATAGATAATAGACTACGCTATCCTGCCCGCCTCCAGATTGCCACAGCAACTCCCGAATCCAGAATAACCTGATAACCTAACTCTAGACTGCCCGTGTGGAAAAATGGGTGGGCACCCAGAGTTTAGGAAGGAAACAAAAAACTCCAGGTCAGTCATGGGACTGGTATGAGAACTCAAAACAGTTTATCTTTAAACCAAGCAAAAAGAAAATTTAAATTTTGAAATCCGCAATGCTTTTTGGAAAATGAAACTACCATAAGGCCTCCCGCCACACACACAATGCAAACACAGAATTGGAGGAGATTTCTCCTTATGATAGTCAAAGATGCTTACTACGCAAAAATCAAATCATTTTTTATATTATTATTAGTGCATAGTGTAGAAAACAATTTCGAAAGTAGAATATAAATCCTAGCCAGCATAGACATTTCGAACTATGCCTACTATAGCTACCATCCAAACAGTGGTGACCACCATAAGCGAATGGCAGGTAATACAACCAAAACCGTACAAGGCGCGTATTGGATGAATGGATTTCCAACAAATGGTCAGGCTAAGGAACTTCCTACTGCCACATGGGATCGCCTCTGGCGGGACGTCCCGAGAAACTAACGTTACGGTTAGATCTCTGCCAACACAAGGCCGGGTTACCTCTGTAACTAGGTAACTACTACACGAATATGTCATCCCCCGGTCCTTTGGGACCTTTATCCGAGCACTCGATACCAACAACACCACACAATAATAGATATAGTGTATCAACATGAGTAAATATCTGGGCTCCATACCATGATACCACCCTTTTCCAGAAGGAAATGACATACCCTAAAGGGCGCGACCCTCATAACCTTGCCGCATATTCCTGTTTCGACCATTTCCGGGGAGTGAGGTCCTGACGAAGTCTCGTCCACAAAGCTACGCTTTGTGCAACAAAGCCATGCTTTGGGTCAACAGATGACCAAAGCAATGATCACAAAGATAAATGATCAAACAAATGATCATATCACAAATGACCAACCAATGATCATCACACAGCAGCACTCAGCGTGTCACATTACCAGATTGGGAATATATCACTGATAACCTACAACTACATAACCTCTGAGCTCGTACGTCTCAGAGAAGGGTGTTAAGCTAAGAGAATAAATTCTCCGCCACCAACAGAAATGTACTTGAAAAGAAATCTGCTCTATATCTCAAAATGTAATGTCAGACACGTAACCATACAAGTCTGTTCCGGGTTCGAACAGAACCGAAGGCACTTCCAAAGAAGCCTTTGCAATCCGGGTATCCACAATCCCGATAAAATTTCCCATCACAAAGGAAATCTCCATACCGTAGCTTACGATGCAGAGACAATCGATAGGTCATCCTATCGTTTTCACAAATACCCGGTCTTCAACACCGGTCTTCAAATGCTATCCATAACGACGTATCACATATTCGGAATGGGATATACGACACAAAGGTCCTCTCCCGGCTAAACCGAATAGCGAGCGCTTATTTTAAAAATAAGTGTAGCATTCAATTTCAAACAATCACAACAAATACCATCCAAGGGTAAATACTGATAGTCGGTTATTTAACTATCAATAAAGATGCGCTACATCATCAGATTCCAAATAATTTTCCAAAATTATTTAATTCCCAAAAATATCTTTATAAGATATATAATTTTCCACCCTTCAAAAATAAACGACGTTTATTTTGAAACCAATTTTCCCTTTCCATTTATAAATTCCATAGTGAATTTATATTTCAAAATATCTACTGATCTACAGTTTTCAATAGATTTCAAATATTCAATTTCAATTTATCTTCAAAAGGATAAATTTTTAAAAACGTTCCATTTCATATTGGAGAAGCAATTCCCTACTTATTTAAAAGTAAGTGATTCACAAATATTATTTATTTTTCAACAATTCGAAAATATTCCGTATACTTAAGCCATAGTTAAGAATATTTTTCATTCTTTTAAGGAAAACGTTCTTTTATTCACATTTACTTGGGTCAAAATGAATGTTACGTAAAACATCGTTACGACAACCCAAAATGTGACAGCCTGCAAATCCGTACCCCTTGAATCACACTATTCTACATAAATTGACTCAAGTGGAACAGAAATACGAACCATTAAGGTTAAAGAAGAAGAGATAGTAGAAGAAGAAACTAAACAATATCAGAATCTCACAATCGCAGCGGAATAAAATATAATAGTAAATATAGATCTTTACACAAAATGGAATCTATAGCTGTTTTATACAATCATATCATCAGTGTCTCATACATCAACAATCACAAATCAGACATACCATGCAATCATAGCAGCGGATACATAGGTACATATAATACGTCTCGGCCTCCAGCTCCTCTCCTGCTCCATAGCAACATGTCCTGAACATATAATACTCGGTCTGACCCGAGCATTATAATGAAATAACACTCGAGTCAGTCTGGAATACCAGCTGATAATAATGCATCCAAATTGATTATTAAAGTTTCAAAAATCCTTTGAAAAACAAAAGCATCTCGTAAGACCACGCCACAAATAAACATGTCGGGTTTTTACCTTACGATAGCTAAAACAATTTTTATAGAAATCCTCTGATATTATAATAGGGTCTATTTACAAATACTTATAAAATAGCCGAAATTATTACATCTATTAAATTCCAGCTACTAGCCACAAAAGTGGGTAATACAAACAAAACTCGTACAAGGCTCGTAGGGAGAATGGATTTCCAACAATGACTAGGCACTGGGGTACCACCTGTCACAGCACGGGGACTAGATCACCGTACCGAGGACTACCCCCTTCATCCCCTGCAACACAAGGCCGGAACCATTCCTTACTGAACAGTCCCGAACAAGATAAACCCCGTGGTTGGCGCGACCAACCACCCACTAAGCCGAAAGATATAAGGGACATCTAGACAGGGGAAATATCTTGTCCTGCTTGGGCATGACCCACCTAACCTTGCTGCATATCCCCTGATTTTCAGTCATTCCCATTTGATGAGGCTTGAGGCTTAGCGTTACCTTTAGGACGTTTTCACTTAGAATGCCCATCGTCCACCTGACGATGTTTCGCAAGCATTCATCCATACAAGTCCGTCCTGGGTTCGAACGGAACCGAGGGCACTACTCCTACTACATCCATTTGGAAATATCCTCAGGATTAGTAGCGACTAGCCCTTGCACTTCACTGCTCCATCTTCGACTCCGAACACGTTTTTCGCACGAAACGTACAAATCGGATCGAAGTGGTTTTCGAGAAATGAATCTCGATTCCGGTCTCTTCGAAACGATCACGCATTGTCCAATATTGATAGTCGGTGATTTAACTATCAATTCATATTCATAAACATCCATTACACCATAAATAATTCCCATATTATTTATTTACCCAAATATCTTTACAAGATATATTTCCAAAGTTTCAAAACTCATTTGAAAACAATTTTCCAAAAACTCTCTTCCTTTACAAGGTAAATCCTTTACCATATATTTCCATTGGAAATAACCAAGTTCAAAACAACTTAGTTTGAAAACAGTTAAAAACATTTTATATTGAAATATACTTTAAAATACGTAAATTCACTTCTAGTTACTTACCCAAAATATAATTTCAAAATATGTACTGTAAAACCATTTATTAAGATATAAACTTTGATTTTAAATAAGGTTTTTAATAAACTAAAATTTAAAAGTAGTGTTTTTAATAAGATAAATACTCATTTCAAATGACTTAAGTCTACAATTAGTCTTTTAAACAAATCCATCTGTAAAAATATTTATTAAGGTATTTGTAAAATTTACTATTGCTAATTATTAATAATTATTTTAAAATAATAATTTCCAAACACACTTTTAAACAAGTTTGAATTTTTAAAACTTTCTTTTTATAAAATCAGTTTAAACTCGAACTTGGTTATCCCAAGGAATCTCATTTCCACTTAAACATCATAGAAATCCTTCTCACGATTTCTGTCGATTTATTTCAATTTAGTCTTATGGTTTAATAACATAAATTTACTTTCACATTTATCAATTGATAACTTTTCTCTTTGTTTATCGTTCTAGATTTTATGAATTTTCAATTTCCATTCTAAATAAATTTCAAATTTTAATTCTTTAAAATTTAATATTTAACAATATCTTTTTTCTCTAGAATTCAATTCCTCCATTTATAATTAATTATATATTTATAATTTACTCAGCAATATTCCAACACAAATTTCATTCCAGGTTTCCACCCAAACAGATTCTAATTTTTGTATTCCTTTAAATTCCTTATTTATAAATTTTCTTAAATTCTTTTTTAAAAATCCAATTTAATTTCTTTAAAATTAAAACCCCAAATTTCTTTATAATTTAACACCCTGGGCTTATAGTTTATCCCACAATATCACAATGCAATTAAATTCCAATTTATCAATCACAATATATAAACAGGCATCATCATCCACTATAAAAATATTACTACATTGTGAGGAATCCAGTTGGATCCCTCCAACCTGTTTTCCCTGCATCCACAAATATTAGCACATCACATACATAAATATCAATCCAGACTGATAATAACAAAAATATGCAACCAATCACACAGATATTTAAATATTAATTATTTAAATCAGCCAATATCCAGATGTGAGTGAGAATAACTCAACTTGAGTTTTGGCGGACGTTCGAAATTTAAATTAAACCGAACGACGTTCGATTTAACCCAAATTTCTACTTGCCCGGAATGACTCCGGATCTGCACCATCGCGTAGTATTCTTTCCTGCGATCTCGGCGCCGCAAATTTCGTCCGAAACTGATAACATATGCAATAGTTATGTATTTTATAAATTTCAATTTGAATTTCAAACAAAAATTCTCTCTCTTTTTTTTTTTTTTTAGTTACCAACGAAATGCGTCCAGCATTCTTCTTCCTCTCCTCTACTTACGCACGCAAATACCCAGCTATTCGAAACCCATAGCCGAAAATTAGGGTTCCAACCCACGTCCTCCATGCTCGATCGGAACGAGATCGACGACCACCAGGACGAAGCGTCCACTTGACTCCACCACCGCCTGGAACGATGCGACGTCCGGTCGCCTACATCACCACGAAATTGAACACGAACGGCGACCCTCTCACCTAGATTTGACGGCCATCCACAACTCCATACCCGATCACCACCGTTCAACATGAAGTGCTCGACATCCTCAACAATCTTCTAGTTGGAAATTTTGTGGATTAGTGCGTGGATCGATTGCAAATTGGTGAAAAGGGAGAATCGTTTCCGGCCATAGAAGTAAGGATGCGGCGGCAACGAAGATACTAGGGTTTAGCTGGGAAAACAACGTGTTTATAATATTATAAGTATTAATTTAATATTATTTAATTAATAAAACTCTCAAATTAACAGTATACGCAAACGAACTCCAAACTACGCGTTCCGACAGGCGTTCATAGGGTTTTACCGCGTTTCGGACACAATGGAATAGGTTTCGTAAGCTAATTCGATCGTATGCGCGAGTTACGAGATTAAACGATCAATTTTAATTTAAACCGATTTAAACGATTTCGATGCGTTTCGAGCTGCCACGGTCAAACGACAACTCCGATTGCTACGAAAATTGAAATCCGTTAATAACTAACTATTACGGATCCAATGGAACTATTTTCGTTGAATTCCGAGACTGTGCCCCGGAAGGCTATTTTAACTCGTCTATTAAATCGAGCGATTCTCGAAATTATCGAAATCACTCAAAATTTCCACTTTTTAAAATTTTATTAATTTAACAATAAATCATATGAAATTTATAAGCACATTAAAAATCATTTTGGCTCATTCCGGACCAAAATCAGATTATTTGCATTTTTATAATATTAAATCCTATTATTAAATTAACATAAAATCCCAAATTCGATGTATTAACTTTTAATTTCTACTAATGGTCCAATATTCAAATTCAAACCTAATTAGACCTAAATTAAGTTTTAGAATCTAATTTTATCCCTATTTACCCTCAAAATTACCAATTACCTCAATTCTAATATTAAATTAGTATTATTCACTTTCCAATTAAATTCCCGTATTTGAAATTTAACCAATTCTATTTACTTAATCAAAGTCTTTTATTTCAAAATTTTAAATTATAATCCACATTCAACATTTAAAACGAATTAAATGTTCAATTTTAGCGACCCAAAATTCCGGGTTGTTACATTCCTCCCCCCTTATAAAAATTTCGTCCCCGAAATTTGCTAAGGTAGAAGATACTCTCAAACCCATTTACTTATCCCATTTGCTTAGTTAAAAGCTTATATACTTTTCCCAAAATCCTTTAGCTCAGTTCCCAAACCCATATGCTTCATTTACTTTAAAGCTTTAATTCTAACTTATAACTTCTAAGTTAATTACAAATTTTCAAAATTCCCAAAACCCAAAAATTTTCTAACTCCCAAAATTTCCGAATTTTTTTGGCAGAGTCTCCCCTGTACGGAGGAGCTTTCGCGATATCGCGATACACACAAATATATATACATCGGCCCACACGGCCGGAAACCAAAATATAACACAATATATATATCATTTTCCTAATTATATTTGCGTAGGCGTACCTTTTTAGCAAATTTTAATAGCAAGCAGCTAATATAATGCATATACTCACTCCAACTCTCTCAAACGCCTCCCGCACCTGTGCTATACTCAACGAACACATTAGTTTCCAAAGATATGAGTATTTAAACAACATTTTCAATGTAAATGCAAGCCAACATATCCATTTCCATTCCGAACAACACTTTGCATAATTTCATAAGTAAATCCATATTTTATATCATGCACAAAGTTCATTTTCTAATGCCAAATTACATTTTATTTCACATAAGGGATTTACATACAAGTTCGGCCATTCCAATTCATAATTACTACTACAAGTTCATATTCACTTCAATATAATGAATATATGCATTTAATTCATTTACCTTACCTTTATACTCAAATCTCTTTATTAATATTTAGCCCATTCTGTTTTCATCGAAACTAACTTCGTTTTATTTCACTTGAAATGGTTTACATTCAAGTTTGTTATATACCATTTATATTAATCTCAACCAATTCATTTCCCAATTTGATTCACAACCGATTTCCTGTTTTCAATTTGAAGCATTTACATTCTTATGCAAAATTACTTAATAACATTTCAATGCATTCCAATTTATTCAAAACCAATTCAGATGATGTTTAAACAACTCAATTCTGAATATATTCAAATATTCATGTCATTCAAGCAAAACAATTGCCACTTAAACTTAACCATTTAAAATTAATTTCAACTTAAATTCATATTAGTTTACTCCATTCTGAATCATCCATTTCAATTTTTAAATCAATTTTTTATTCACACTTCAAGATCATCATTTAAGTTCAAATTAATAACATCCCATTCTATTTTATTTACAGTCCAAACATTTTTGTTTTATCACAATTATTGAATTATATCTGAAATCTTATATTTCCAATTCATTATCCAATAGATCTATATGAATATCATTCCATTCTGGAACTCATACATTTTTAATTTATCACAGAAATTAATACTATTTCACTTGCAATTCAATTTTTTTTATTTTCTAACAAATTTCATTCAAGAGTACTTAATAAAACTTATTCACAATCATTTTTTTTACCTTCAAGATACTTAAGTTCTTTCACAATACCTTTATTATCTTCTTATATCAGTTTTTATTTCCATTTGATTCTCATTCAATCAATTCCAATCTATTTATAAATTTGAATGCCCTTTGTTTACTAATTCAATTTATTTACAAATTTATTTTATTAACAAAGAGTCCATTTAAATTATTTCTTTCCGTTGAATTTTCTTACAATTCAACTATCCTAGCATAAGCTAAGTTCATTTCCATCCACACAATAAATATTTGTTACCACAAATTTAAATCCCATGCCACAATTGGATTTTTTTTATTTACCTTCAAATTTTGACTGACTATCAAATTCTATCCATTACAATACAAATTCCATTAATTTGTGATTTAATTCAGTCAATAACCTAATCCATATTAGGCTTTTAATTCACTTCCCCAATTTACTCTGAATCCATTTTTACTATCACCATTTTCCAATTATTTCATTTAGCAAATTTAGATTTCTACCTTTCCTTTTTACTCCTTTAAATAGAATCTAAATTTCTTTCAATATTATTTATTACTCAACTGAAATTCAATTTCAATTTCATTACTAAAACAAATTTTATTCTCCCCATACATAAGTTCAAGACTTATCTGCTAACTTAAAAACATCCACATTTATGTCCCCACTTTGCTTCGTTAGACTTTGCATTTCATTTATGGTCAATTTTTGAATTTCCACACCATTCAACTCTTTTCATTAATGAATTGCAATTTCACTCCTATTCAAAAGTTTAGATTGCTTACTTAAGTCCATTTTCATCTTATAATTACAAATCCAAATTATAACACTTAATAACTCAAGAATATGTATTTCTTTATAAATTATAAGCAATTCACATTTCATCATTATCCAATTTAAATTAATTCTAATTCATTTAAATTTCAATTTAATTCAGATTTATTTAGATTTAATTAAATTCCAATTTCTCGATTTCAATTTTTATTCTCTAAATACAAGTTCAAAACTTGTTTACTAAGTGAAGTTCATTCACTTCTTTATATCCCACTTTACCTTATCTCAATTTACATTTCATTTGAGATTAGATTTTGAATCCACCCTTCCATTCCATTATTTCCCATTGTGATTATAGTTTCCATTTCTATTTTATAAGTTCGCCAACTTATTTATTTTAAAAGCTTATATTGCTCTTTTAAATTCATCTACATCTTATAATCACAATTTCAGATTTTACATATATATGTATTACTGAATTCTTAGGGATACAATTTTTTTTTCACCCTAATCCTTTGCACATTTAAATCTACAATTCCAGATTATAAGTATAACACTTAATAGCTTGTGGGTATAATCCATTACACAATGACCCACAATCTCAAAGTCAGCTTACCTTTCAATTCAATCCAAATCAACTTTATTTAAGTTCAATTTATTTATCTTATCCAAGTTAAATTCAAATTTCTATTTACTTCAATATATTTTATTTACTTCCATTTACTTAAGTTGAATTTTAATTTCAAGATTAAAATTTTCATTTCTTTCTTATTAACATCAGCTTCACCAAAATAAGTTCGTTAGTTGATGCATTTTAACTTTACTCTTCATTTAAATAGAATTTTCCAGAATTCATTTTACCCGAATTTATTTCAAAACCATTTGGAAATAATAATCAATATATATTCCTATTTGGTATATCAATCAAATTACCAGATTTCCAAAACAATTTGTTTATACCAAAACAAATTTCCTTCTTTGAGATTTCCCAAACAACTTGCATACCCAAAATCCAAACAATACCATAACCAAATACTAGGGAAGCAATCCATCACTTTAGAAACTCGAAAATGAATTCCAATGATGTGGCCAGCATCATCAGGATTATTTTCCAGCGACTGAAGTGAGTTCAATGCTTCTTACTTTCCCAAATTCATTTCAAAACAGTTTTCCATTCAAACATATTACTCAAAATAATATTTCATCATTACCTTCAATACATTGGAAAACATTTCAAACCCTCCTAGGATTTTAAATTTCCCAAACCCTTTTATTTCCATTACCTTTAAAATCCTTTCCAAAACTTCCGGGATTTAAAATCTGGTTCAATTCAAATTTAGTTATTCTTTCTTTTATATAATTTATATTTGCAGAATTTTATTTTCATTATAACTATTTCAAATTTCAGATTAAATTTTAGATTCTTATTTGATTTAGACATTAACAGCCATTCATCCAAATATATAAATACATAATAATTTCATAAAATTATTCCTTTTATATCAAAATATAATTTTGGGTAAAATTATTTCATTTACCCACTTTTAAAACGTTACTATGTCGGTTTATCTTATTTAAGAGTTTAGAAACCCCTATCGATACGGTTGTACTTCCCGTACCGACCAGTATTCATAAACACTCAACCGATAAGTCAACACAGTATAAAAACATTTTTATATGCACTAACAAGTACGCTCTCATATCTATCATTACTCTCAACTCATTATAGAGTACTATTGACTCTATTTAATGAGTAATTACCCCACCAAAGCCTAGGTTGTCGCCAACCAAAGCTCTGATACCAAGTGTGACAGCCCGCAAATCCGTACCCCTTGAATCACACTATTCTACATAAATTGACTCAAGTGGAACAGAAATACGAACCATTAAGGTTAAAGAAGAAGAGATAGTAGAAGAAGAAACTAAACAATATCAGAATCTCACAATCGCAGCGGAATAAAATATAATAGTAAATATAGATCTTTACACAAAATGGAATCTATACCTGTTTTATACAATCATATCATCAGTGTCTCATACATCAACAATCACAAATCAGACAAACCATGCAATCATAGCAGCGGATATATAGGTACATATAATACGTCTCGGCCTCCAGCTCCTCTCCTGCTCCATAGCAACATGTCCTGAACATATAATACTCGGTCTGACCCGAGCATTATAATGAAATAACACCCGAGTCAGTCTGGAATACCAGCTGATAATAATGCATCCAAATTGACTATTAAAGTTTCAAAAATCCTTTGAAAAACAAAAGCATCTCGTAAGACCACGCCACAAATAAACATGTCGGGTTTTTACCTTACGATAGCTAAAACAATTTTTATAGAAATCCTCTGATATTATAATAGGGTCTATTTACAAATACTTATAAAATAGCCGAAATTGTTACATCTATTAAATTCCAGCTACTAGCCACAAAAGTGGGTAATACAAACAAAACTCGTACAAGGCTCGTAGGGAGAATGGATTTCCAACAACGACTAGGCATTGGGGTACCACCTGTCACAGTACGGGGCCTAGATCACCGTACCGAGGACTACTCCCTTCATCCCCTGCAACACAAGGCCGGAACCATTCCTTACTGAACAGTCCCGAACAAGATAAACCCCGTGGTTGGCACAACCAACCACCCACTAAGCCGAAAGATATAAGGGACATCTAGACAGGGGAAATATCTTGTCCTGCTTGGGCATGACCCACCTAACCTTGCTACATATCCCCCGATTTTCAGTCATTCCCATTTGATGAGGCTTGAGGCTTAGCGTTACCTTAAGGACGTTTTCACTTAGAATGCCCATCGTCCACCCGACGATGTTTCGCAAGCATTCATCCATACAAGTCCGTCCCGGGTTCGAACGGAACAGAAGGCACTACTCCTACTACATCCATTAGGAAATATCCTCAGGATTAGTAGCGACTAGCCCTTGCACTTCACTGCTCCATCTTCGACTCCGAACACGTTTTTCGCACGAAACGTACAAATCGGATCAAAGTGGTTTTCGAGAAATGAATCTCGATTCCGGTCTCTTCGAAACGATCACGCATTGTCCAATATTGATAGTCGTAATTTAACTACCAATTCATATTCATAAACATCCATTACACCATAAATAATTCCCATATTATTTATTTACCCAAATATCTTTACAATATATATTTCCAAAGTTTCAAAACTCATTTGAAAACAATTTTCCAAAAACTCTCTTCCTTTACAAGGTAAATCCTTTACCATATATTTCCATTGGAAATAACCAAGTTCAAAACAACTTAGTTTGAAAACAGTTAAAAACATTTTATATTGAAATATACTTTAAAATACGTAAATTCACTTCTAGTTACTTGCCCAAAATATAATTTCAAAATATGTACAGTAAAACCATTTATTAAGATATAAACTTTGATTTTAAATAAGGTTTTTAATAAACTAAAATTTAAAAGTAGTGTTTTTAATAAGATAAATACTCATTTCAAATGACTTAAGTCTACAATTAGTCTTTTAAACAAATCCATCTGTAAAAATATTTATTAAGGTATTTGTAAAATTTACTATTGCTAATTATTAATAATTATTTTAAAATAATAATTTCCAAACACACTTTTAAACAAGTTTGAATTTTTAAAACTTTCTTTTTATAAAATCAGTTTAAACTCGAACTTGGTTATCCCAAGGAATCTCATTTCCACTTAAACATCATAGAAATCCTTCTCACGATTTCTGTCGATTTATTTCAATTTAGTCTTATGGTTTAATAACATAAATTTACTTTCACATTTATCAATTGATAACTTTTCTCTTTGTTTATCATTCTAGATTTTACGAATTTTCAATTTCCATTCTAAATAAATTTCAAATTTTAATTCTTTAAAATTTATTATTTAACAATATCTTTATTTCTCTAGAATTCAATTCCTCCATTTATAATTAATTATGGATTTATAATTTACTCAGCAATATTCCAACACAAATTTCATTCCAGGTTTCCACCCAAACAGATTCTAATTTTTATATTCCTTTAAATTCCTTATTTATAAATTTTCTTAAATTCTTTTTTAAAAATCCAATTTAATTTCTTTAAAATTAAAACCCCAAATTTCTTTATAATTTAACACCCTGGGCTTATGTTTATCCCACAATATCACAATGCAATTAAATTCCAATTTATCAATCACAATATATAAACAGGCATCATCATCCACTATAAAAATATTACTACATTGTGAGGAATCCAGTTGGATCCCTCCAACCTGTTTTCCCTGCATCCACAAATATTAGCACATCACATACATAAATATCAATCCAGACTGATAATAACAAAAATATGCAACCAATCACACAGATATTTAAATATTAATTATTTAAATCAGCCAATATCCAGATGTGAGTGAGAATAACTCACCTTGTGTTTCGACGGACGTTCGAAATTTAAATTAAACCGAACGACGTTCGATTTAACCCAAATTTCTACTTGCCCAGAATGACTCCAGATCTGCACCATCGCGTAGTATTCTTTCCTGCAATCTCGGCGCCGTAAATTTCGTCCGAAACTGATAACATATGCAATAGTTATGTATTTTATAAATTTCAATTTGAATTTCAAACAAAAATTCTTTTTTTTTTTTTTTTAGTTACCAACGAAACGCGTCCAGCCTTCTTCTTCCTCTCCTCTACTTACGCACGCAAATACCCAGCTATTCGAAACCCATAGCCGAAAATTAGGGTTCCAACCCACGTCCTCCATGCTCGACCGGAACGAGATCGACGACCACCAGGACGAAGCGTCCACTTGACTCCACCACCGCCTGGAACGATGCGACGTCCGGTCGCCTACATCACCACGAAATTGAACACGAACGGCGGCCCTCTCACCTAGATTTGACGGCCATCCACAACTCCATACCCGATCGCCGCCGTTCAACATGAAGTGCTCGACATCCTCAACAATCTTCTAGTTGGAAATTTTGTGGATTAGTGCGTGGATCGATTGCAAATTGGTGAAAAGGGAGAATCATTTCCGGCCATAGAAGTAAGGATGCGGCGGCAACGAAGATACTAGGGTTTAGCTGGGAAAACAACGTGTTTATAATATTATAAGCATTAATTTAATATTGTTTAATAAATAAAACTCTCAAATTAACAGTATACGCAAACGAACTCCAAACTACGCGTTCCGACAAGCGTTCATAGGGTTTTACCGCGTTCCGGACACAATGGAATAGGTTTCGTAAGCTAATTCGATCGTATGCGCGAGTTACGAGATTAAACGATCAATTTTAATTTAAACCGATTTAAACGATTTCGATGCGTTTCGAGCTGCCACGGTCAAACGACAACTTCGATTGCTACGAAAATTGAAATCCGTTAATAACTAACTATTACGGATCAAATGGAACTGGTTTCGTTGAATTCCGAGACTGTGCCCCGGAAGGCTATTTTAACTTGTCTATTAAATCGAGCGATTCTCGAAATTATCGAAATCACTCAAAATTTCCACTTTTTAAAATTTTATTAACTTAACAATAAATCATATGAAATTTATAAGCACATTAAAAATCATTTTGGCTCATTCCGGACCAAAACCAGATTATTTGCATTTTTATAATATTAAATCCTATTATTAAATTAACATAAAATCCCAAATTCAATGTATTAACTTTTAATTTCTTCTAATGGTCCAATATTCAAATTCAAACCTAATTAGACCTAAATTAAGTTTTAGAATCTAATTTTATCCCTATTTACCCTCAAAATTACCAATTACCTCAATTCTAATATTAAATTAGTATTATTCACTTTCCAATTAAATTCCTGTATTTAAAATTTAACCAATTCTATTTACTTAATCAAAGTCTTTTATTTCAAAAATTTAAATTATAATCCACATTCAACATTTAAAACGAATTAAATGTTCAATTTTAGCGACCCAAAATTCCGGGTCGTTACACAAAATCACTAGTATAGGGATTCAAAATTTAAAATAGATATATAAATCCCAATACTATACAAAGTATTTCCTTTTCGAAATCATTCACTATAACAACAGTGTTATAGTCCACCATTTCCTTATTTCCTTGAAAACGCCTATTTCAACAATAAGTGTTGAAATCTACGTATTCATTTCCTTATATTTCTCGAAAACGTCTATTTCAACAATGAATGTTGAAATCTATGTTTTCGATACTTAATGCATTTTAAAACGTCTTTAAATCATTTTAAATTCCATTTAAAAAAACATTCCTTTCCCAAAACATATCCATTTTATTTAATAATAAAATCATTGTTCAAAATAGTGAACATAGCCCCTCTAACAAACTTCCATATTCAATTTATCAAATTCAATTGATTTCCAATTTACAAACAACGTTTATAAATTCCATTTCTATTAATAACTTCGGTTTAGAAATCTCTTTTATTCGTCCAATTCAATTTATAAACCCAATTTCTATACCAAAGGTTCGTATTATAAGTTAAGAGCTTATAATCCATTTATTTACTTAACCGTTCTTTTACAACTTCACAAATTTTTTAAATCTTATCACTGGTAAGATTCCTTTATATTTTATAATAGTTTTCAACTTATAAAACCCTCTTTTATTAACAATTCTATAAATATCCCCTTAAACCAAACTGTTCGATTGAGTGAGGAGTTCTCACCTTAGCTTTTATTTGCAATCCATTTCCCATCTTGACTTGATTTTCTTGATTTATACCTTGTATAAACATTTTATACAATTATTAATATTCGAAACAATCGAATAGTCAATTTTCATTATATAGTTTCAATTCACCGGTGATTTCATTTTAATAGTTAAATTAACTGATAGTTTTATTTAAACCAATATTTCTCCTTTAAATAAATTTGTTTAAGTGACTAAGAACAATTTAATTTTTTTTCGTAGTTCATTATTTAAAAATTTCACCAGTAAATGAAAATAGGTATTCATATGTGTTATAAATATTTTAACTTATCAAACAATTTATTCTCCTGTAACCCGTATATCTACATAATTAATAAAATTAACTAAATGCTTCACTGCAATAAAATTTCCTTCTATATTTCCATTATCGATTTCAGACTAAAGTGGTCTAATAAATTTCTAAATTCACAATTAAATCTACAGATTCCTTTCAATAATTTATTTAACTAATTAATTAAAAATATAATAACTACCTTACTGTGGTTCACTCGAGACCAACCTCCAGCTCCTGTTTGCGCACACACGCCTCCCATCGCCTGTCGCCACCTTGATTCCCGCGACCACGCAACGCCCCAAAACCCTAGGTCAACGCCTCCATGCCCCAAATCCTGATGCCGAGCTCACCCTAACAGCCATCGCGAGCATGAACCTCCACTGTTCAACCCAAAATCCATCGCGACGCAAACGCAGTCGCCGGCCTCCAAATGCTCACGCGAGCGCCTCCCCTCGCGGCACTCAATCGACCCCGCGAACTGCAGCTACCCCCCAAGTCGCCATTGATTTCGAATTCGAAAATTATTATTATTATTTTTTTTTATTCGTCGCTGCCCCCCCACTCTCTCTGTTTCGATTTGAGACGAAAGGGGCTCGGCCCCCCCTTTTTTTTTCTTCTGTCGCTCCATTGATTTGAACGAGAAGATTTGTTATTTATTCTTTTCTCTATCGGCCATTCTTTGTTTTAGTTTGAATCTGAGAAATAGAAATGAAGTTGCATGATTCTTAAAACGAGAGGGGAGGAGAAAAAGGGTATGCGATTAACAGAGTAGGTCTGCTTTAAAAAAATAAAATAATAATAGGGTGGCTGATGTTGATTTGATCTTGACCAATTACACTTTTTTTTTTAAATTGAATTCGTTTAAATTTGAATGCGTTTTCTCACCGCGTGTTCACATATCAACTCCGAAAAATACGAAATTTGAAATCCGATAATAATTCGATCTTACGGACCCAATGGAACTGGTTTCGTCGAATTCCGAGACTGTATGAAAAATGACTATTTTTAAATATCGATTTAAACGATATAACTTCAAAACTGAACAATTCACTATTAATTTCAAATCTGAAGCTTCTATTATCTTCAGTATTATCAATATAAATTTTACAAGCCTTTGAAATATTTTAAATCAGCTTAAAATTGAAGATTCAAATTTTTATTCACTTTCAATAGATTAAATTTTATAATTTAATCGTCAAATTCATTCTGATAATTTGAAATTCAATTCGAACCATCATACAAATATTTTAAATAAATTAAATATTTTCAATTTAGATTGTTCAAAATTCTGGGTCGTTACACACACCTTCGGCTGTAAGCATAGCGAGCTCGGCCCTTCCCTGGTTGAGAAAAAAGTACGCGACTATCATCTAACGACCCTAGATTTTAATTTAATTTAAATTGATAATTAAATGAAATTTTGAATAAAAATTTATAAAATTAATTATAAATGATGCGAGTTTCCCCGAATCAAATAGAAAATATATTAAGTCATATGGGTTTGAAATTTTGTATATATGAGAATATATATGTATATATTGGATTTTAAATAAATTCTTAAATAAATGATTTTTTTAAATAATAAATAATATACTTTAGACACAAGTATAAAAATAAATAAATAAATTGATTTAAAAATTTATAAATGATGATAATTTGAGTTATATAAAATATATGTACATATATAGAGAAATGTAAAACAATAATTTTTAAAGTAAAATTTATGATAAATATTTAAGTTATAAATAGAGATAAATTAGGCAAGTTAAAAAGTCATTTCAGAAGATAAAATTGGTTATGTAAACTATAAAATGTAAAATATACACATGAAACAAATTAGTTAAAAATTTAAACAATATATTGACAATAGAAATTTATGTTCGTATACAAGTAAAACATTAGTATAAAAATAAAATAATATATGTATGTACTTTGGGAAACTATGATTGTAAATATAAAATAAATCTTATAAAAATGTACATAAGTTTGAAATAATTTTAAGTAAATTAAGTATTTAATAATATAAGTTTAAAAATAAAGGAAAGGTAAGATTTTAAAACTTTGTCTAAGTATAAAAGTGTGTTTATACTTGAGTTAAAATTTTATAAACAAATAACTGTAACTAAGGCAATGCAAATAAAAGTATATATTTTTACATAAATAAACAAATGCATAAATAAGAAACAAAACAAAGTAAGATATATAAACAAAGTAAAATAAGCGTGAGCAAATAAAATGAAGAAGCAATACAAGAACCTGGGAATAAAAATATAAATAAACAAAGCTAAGATACATATGATGTTTCAGCCACCAAAAGTATGCAAAGTATAGACAAGCATGTTAAAGTAAGTAATGCAGCATCAACCTGGGTAAGGCAAGGCAAATAGAAAGTAAGTAAAAAAAAACATAAACAAACTGTACAAGCTTATAAAACATGTACCAAATAAAGTCAAATAAGAAATAGAAACAAATGTATACATACAAACAAATACAAATATAAGCATAAACAAAAAGAATAGAACAAAGTGTAAACAAAATAAGGACAAAACAAAGCAAAGGTATGTAGGCTGTAAACCAGAAAATAGGAAGTAGGACAGCAAGTATATGTTTAAGTATAGAAACATAAAGTAAAAGCAAACAAGTACAAACAAAACATATCAAGTACATAAGCAAAAGCATGATATTAGCCGAGAAAAAGGGATGCAAGCATCTCAGCCATGTTTATTGTATAAACAAACATATCACTGCTTGGTTGTACTAAAAGAAGTATTACCCTATATACTTTAACTTCATATACACATCAAAGTATCATTACAGTTTCATTCTTCAAAACTGAGAAAAGAAAAGAAAAAAAAAAAACTGGGCAAGGCAAAGGCAATTCAGGCCTAAGATTTTTCTCTGTCTTTCTTCTCTGTCAAGTGAGTAAACCTTTGATCTCTTCAACCATTTGCTGATTTTGTGAATGCCTGAATGATGCTAAAAGCTTTGCATGTGAATGAGTTGTGGTGCTTATGTTTTTCTTTGCTTAGGAAATGTTATTTTCTTTTCCTTTTCTTCTATTCTTTTTCTGGAAACTGTGAAACCATAGATACATTTAAGTATCAGGTTTACAGAGAACAACCCAACAAAGCAAAGAAAAAGATAATTCAATTTCTTGTTTTATAATCCATATTAGACTTTGGTTTCCAAACAAAACAGTGGTGTTTAAGTATGAACTACAATAAGAAAAAAATCTCATGAAGGAAAAATGCATATAGGATGGAAAAATCAAGTTTTACAGTAAAAACTTTAATTTCTAGAAAATTCGAGTATCACGAATCATTGATTCAAGTACATAACATGAATCCTAAATGGAAGACATGATTTTTAAATCTTGTTTAATGATTTTCAAGCAATTGGTTTAAGAGCAGTTTGTTTTTGCTCGAAATTTGAACTTTGATCAAATTCCGGTGATCCATCGATTCGTGGGGCTCGGGGTTGTGTGAGGTGGTGGAGGAGCCTATGGGGGTGACTGAAAAAATGGTCGTAGGTGGCCATAGCCTCGGTGGCGACAGTGGTTAGAGTTTGAAAATTTTAACCCTAGTTTTAGGCAAAATCATGAAATCAATTCGTTCGTCCCCCTCAGTTGACCGAGTTGCTTGGGGTTTCGGGAGGTGAAAGTGTGGTGGTTGTCGAAGTGGTTGCCGGAGTTACGCGAGCTCCGGTGGTGGAGGCGTCGAGTACGAGCCGTTGCCAGGTTTGAGGGTGTTCGAAGTTTTTTGGTTCCAGGTTTGTTTTTTTTGTGTCTGAAGCTCGATTTTGATATGATGGTCTTCTCGCGCGTTTGGATGCTTGAGGGTTTCAGGTGAATGGTAGTTGACTTGAGGGTGGTCGGAGATTCAACTAACGGCGGCGAACTCCATTGTGCTTGTGCACGAGTCGACGCTGGTGTCTGAAGAAATTGGGTATGATGTTGGAGTGGGAACGAAATAGATGTGCTCGGGTTTAGCTCGGGATCTTTGCAGTTGTGACTCGAAGTGGGTAGGGTCGTGAGTGACCCGAAGTTTTTACTGGGAAAACTAAAGATTGTCTCGGGTTTGTGTAGTTGTGTACCCAGTTTTAATAGCTACAGGTTTTAGTTAAAAAACCAGGTAGTGTTTAAGTCTTTCTTTTTAAAAACTTAAACTGAATTCAAAATTGAAAGACAAGTTTAATCGAAGGTTTTAAAACAAGTTGAAATTAAAATAGTTTTTCTTTTAAAAAAAGTAAACTTGTTTTTCAAACAAACATTTAAACTTGAATTTTGATAAAGTTCTTTTATAGAAGAATTGCGAATGAAAATATATGTTTTGTTTTATCTTGAATTTGCAAGATAAAACGTAATGTATTTTAAAGCTTAAATTTCAAATAAAAATTTAAGTAGTTTAGCTAGAACTTTTCTTATATAGGTTTATAAGTGGATATTTAAATCTAATAGATGTTTAAATATATAATCAATTTTAAATCTAAAATTTGAAAGTGTAATGTTTGAAATACACATAAATGATAATGAAATCATAAATAAAGAAATTTATTATCTTAGAGTAATTAAGGAAATAAATTGATTTAATAATGTAATTAAAGAATGATTTTTTTCTTTTATAAATAAATAAATAGATTTATTTAAAATCAGAAATGATTAATGATGATTTAATATAAGGTAATTCCTTAATGAAAGTAATTAAAGATTTTATTTCTTTAAAATAATTAATTAAGGGGTTAATTAATTTTATAATTGGTTTAAAGGTTAATTTAATAATTTGTTAATTAAGAATAATTATTTAAAGTGTTTGATTAACTAATTATATCAAGTGAATTGTAATTAATAAATCAGAATTAAATAATAAATTCATAAGTAATTAATTTGATTGGGAATAAATTGAATTACTTAGGATTAAACAAATAATTAGTCCTACTGGTAAATGATTATTGAATGGTTGACCTTACTTATGGATGATCGTATTATATGTGATGCCTTGAATTGATTGTCCTGTCTGATCTGCGATATTTTATTCTGTGGTTTGTGCCGTGTATGATTTATTCATTTATTTACATCTGCATATTATCTGTGAATCTATGAATGGGCGATAAGCTTTATAGTTATATCGCTTATCAACTATATTTCTTTGTTTTAACCAGTGATGATTGATGATGTTGCACTATTGTGTTAAAACCATGGATCACACCGTACACACACAATTATGGATTTCACGAGGAAATCGGTTAAGTCACAAATTTTTGAAATAGTTTAAAATTTGAATTTTTAAATTCAAATGTTTTGGAAATGGAATCGGAATAAATGTGAAAAGCTTTTGGAATGAAATTTCAAGTTAAAATTTATTTTAATTTACTTGATTTAGTTTTGAAATTTAAATAATTCAATTTAAATTTGAATTCGATATTTGGAATTGAATTCGAGGATTGGAAATTATGGTTAAAGATATTATAAACATGTTTGTATGAATTTAAACCATTTTTAAAGGTATGGGTTTGGGAATTTGAATTTAACCCAAGGATTTCAACTCGTATAAAAGAATCAGATTTTCTGAGATGAAACTGTTTGTTTTCAAAAGATAAAAGCTTTCAGATAAGAAATGGAATTCCTATTTAATTAAGGGAATTTCAAGATTGAATAGAGAAATGATTTCCCTAAGTTTTGAATGAATTCCTTTTGAAAGCTATGAAATAAATCTGTTTATTTTTAACAGATTTAAATTGATTATTTGTTTAAATCAAATTGAAATGAAAATTGTTTTGAAGGCTATAAGTTAAATCTTTGATTTAAAGATTTAACGAGTTAAATCAAATTGAAATGAAAATTAATTTGGAAAATATGTGAATGAATCTTTTGTTTAAAAGATTTAAATGTGAAAATTGTTTAAACAGTTAAAGGTTGTGAAAATGAATCTTTTTGTTTAAAGATTGAAAATGGTAATTTGTTAAGCCATTTGAAGAAAAGTTTTGGGTAATAAGTTGTGACTTAATTGAAATCCCATTATCCATTTGTTTTTGAAATATCGTGCTCACTATTCGGTTTAGCCGGGAAAGGACCGTTGTGTCGTATAACCCATTCCGAATATGTGATACGTCGTTATGGATAGCATTTGAAGACCGGTGATGAAGACCGGGTATTTGTGAAAGCGATAGGATGACCTATCGATTGTTTCTGCACCGAGTCGCGTCGGTATAGAAACTCCCTAAGTGATGGGAAAATCCGATCGGGATTGTGAATATCCGGGTTGCAAGGACTTCTTTGTAAGTGCCTTCGGTTCTGTTCGAACCCAGAACAGACTTGTATGGATTGTATGTTTGACATTACAAATTGAGATATGAAGCCGATTTCTTTCAAATATATTTCTGTTGGTGGCGAAGAAATTATTCTTTTAGCTTAACACCCTTCTCTGAGACGTACGAACTCAGAGGTTATATAGTTGAAGGTTATCAGCGATATGTTCCCAATTTGGTAATGTGACATACTGAGTGTTGCTGTGAAATGATCATTGTGTTGATTATTTATGATAGGATCATTTATTTGATCGTCTATCTTGGTGATCATTTCTATGATCATTTGTTGACCCAAAGCACGGCTTTTGTATAAAGTGTGTTTTCGTGGACGAGACTTCGTCGAGCCTCACACCCCGGAAATGGTCAAAACAGGAAAGATGCAGCAAGGTTATGAGGGGTAGCTCCCTTTAGGGTATGTGCATTTCCTTCTGGATAGAGGTGGTATCATTGTATGGAGCCCAGATATTTGACCTATGTGGTTACTACGAATTTATTACCTTATGGTTGTTGGTTATCGGGATCCCGTGAGAAAGGTCGTTTACGATCGGGGAATGGCGTGCTCGTGTGAGTAGTTACCCAGTTAGGGGTAACCCGGCCTTGTGTTGGCAGAGTTCCGGTTTGGTTCTCGGGAATGTCCTTCCAGAGGCATTCTCATGTGGCAATGGGAAGTTCCTTGGCCTGACCATTTGTTGGAAATCCAAAGAAACAATACGATCTTGTACGGATTTAGTTGTAGAACCTATCATTCACTTATAGTGGCGCCCCACTGTTTGGATGGTAGCTATAGTAGACATAGTTCGAAATGTCTATGCTGGCTAAGATTTATATCTTTACTTTTGAAATGATTCTTCTACACTATGCACTAGTAATAATATCAAATGTTTCTTTTTAATGCGTATCAAGCATCTTTGACTATCATAAGGAGAAATCTCCTCCGATTCTGCGTTTGCATTGTGTGTGTGTGTGCGGGAGGCCTTACGGTAGTCTCATTTTTCAAAAGCATTGCGAATTGACTTTAAAATTCTTTCTTTGATTGTTTTTATAAGATAAACTGTTTTTGTTGCTCACACCAGTCCCACGACTGATCCGGAGTTTATTGTTTCTTTCCTAAACTCTGGGTGCTCATTATATTTCTACACGAGCAGTCTAGAGTTGGGGTTTTTTCAGATAGTCAGTTGTAGTAGATTATCTGGAGTTAGTTCAGTCTTTGGTTCGCACCAGTCTTGCTTAGCTTGATGCATCGTTATTGGGAGTTCGAGCTATTGCTGGATGGATTCTTGGAAATGGAGTTGCAGTTCTCGGAGTTCTTCCTTGAAGACTATTTAGAGTTATGTTGTTCCACTGCTAGATGTTATCTATCGTTTTCTTTTCCGCTGCTATTTTATTGTATCATATCTCTGATGTATATTGATATCTATTGGATCATCTGTTGTATCAGATATTGTATCAAAGCTGTATATCAATGTATTATTCTTTTTTTTTCGCTGTGTTGTTTACTTAATGTTGTTATAAGCTCCGACGAATCGGGTTTGAACGGTCGAATCTATGGCATTCGAATACGATATGAAGTATGGATGTCGATTTTCGAGCGGGCAAAATCCGACTCGTTACATTTGGTATCAGAGCTAAGGTGAAACTTTAGCTCAGGAGTATAACACGTTAAGTAGCTCATTAGAGATAGGGTGAAGTATACCCTAGAATGAGTAATCCTTAAGATATCCGTTTGAATGCCTCAGTAAATTCTCTTACTATCTACTGATAGTAAGTATGAGTGCAAGAAGAGAACGAGATAGAGGACAGGGGAACGCGACTATAATTGGTCAATACTCTGTAACAACAGTGGAAATAACTTTCTCTATCAATTTTCTTTGATTCGTTTCCAAATTCTTTTGATTTCTTCGTACCAGCTACAAGAAGAAGTTTTGGTGTGGTGATGCTCTACGAATCGTTGTAGGAAATTTTTAATTCGTATCTTCATCTGATTTCTTATCAGTTTTTGATTTAAACCTTAATGAATTTGAAACTGAAAATTTTAAATGAATTAGAAATTTTAAATTGAGTTAACTTGATTAATAGAATATGAAGAATGATTAGAATGGTATCGATAAAATGATTTTGTTTAAAACCAAAATTTGAAATTCTATTATCATTTCTTGTATCTATTATTGATGTTCTGATTTGGTGAGCCAAATGCAGAATTGATATCCAGCTTGATTTGAAAAAAATATTTCTCTATCTAGCTATCTCTGTGTTGTTTCCGTGCCTGCGAATTTCGAGGACGAAATTCTTTTAAGGGGGGAAGTCTGTAACGACCCTAGATTTTAATTTAATTTAAATTGATAATTAAATGAAATTTTGAATAAAAATTTATAAAATTAATTATAAATGATGCGAGTTTCCCCGAATCAAATAGAAAATATATTAAGTCATATGGGTTTGAAATTTTGTATATATGAGAATATATATGTATATATTGGATTTTAAATAAATTCTTAAATAAATGATTTTTTTAAATAATAAATAATATACTTTGGACACAAGTATAAAAATAAATAAATAAATTGATTTAAAAATTTATAAATGATGATAATTTGAGTTATATAAAATATATGTACATATATAGAGAAATGTAAAACAATAATTTTTAAAGTAAAATTTATGATAAATATTTAAGTTATAAATAGAGATAAATAAGGCAAGTTAAAAAGTCATTTCAGAAGATAAAATTGGTTATGTAAACTATAAAATGTAAAATATACACATGAAACAAATTAGTTAAAAATTTAAACAATATATTGACAATAGAAATTTATGTTCATATACAAGTAAAACATTAGTATAAAAATAAAATAATATATGTATGTACTTTGGGAAACTATGATTGTAAATATAAAATAAATCTTATAAAAATGTACATAAGTTTGAAATAATTTTAAGTAAATTAATTATTTAATAATATAAGTTTAAAAATAAAGGAAAGGTAAGATTTTAAAACTTTGTCTAAGTATAAAAGTGTGTTTATACTTGAGTTAAAATTTTATAAACAAATAACTGTAACTAAGGCAATGCAAATAAAAGTATATATTTTTACATAAATAAACAAATGCATAAATAAGAAACAAAACAAAGTAAGATATATAAACAAAGTAAAATAAGTGTGAGCAAATAAAATGAAGAAGCAATACAAGAGCCTGGGAATAAAAATATAAATAAACAAAGCTAAGATACATATGATGTTTCAGCCACCAAAAGTATGCAAAGTATAGACAAGCATGTTAAAGTAAGTAATGCAGCATCAACCTGGGTAAGGCAAGGCAAATAGAAAGTAAGTAAAAAAAAACATAAACAAACTGTACAAGCTTATAAAACATGTACCAAATAAAGTCAAATAAGAAATAGAAACAAATGTATACATACAAACAAATACAAATATAAGCATAAACAAAAAGAATAGAACAAAGTGTAAACAAAATAAGGACAAAACAAAGCAAAGGTATGTAGGCTGTAAACCAGAAAATAGGAAGTAGGACAGCAAGTATATGTTTAAGTATAGAAACATAAAGTAAAAGCAAACAAGTACAAACAAAACATATCAAGTACATAAGCAAAAGCATGATATTAGCCGAGAAAAAGGAATGCAAGCATCTCAGCCATGTTTATTGTATAAACAAACATATCACTGCTTGGTTGTACTAAAAGAAGTATTACCCTGTATACTTTAACTTCATGTACACATCAAAGTATCATTACAGTTTCATTCTTCAAAACTGAGAAAAGAAAAAAAAAAAAAAAAAAAAACTGGGCAAGGCAAAGGCAATTCAGGCCTAAGATTTTTCTCTGTCAAGTGAGTAAACCTTTGATCTCTTCAACCATTTGCTGATTTTGTGAATGCCTGAATGATGCTAAAAGCTTTGCATGTGAATGAGTTGTGGTGCTTATGTTTTTCTTTGCTTAGGAAATGTTATTTTCTTTTCCTGTTCTTCTATTCTTTTTCTGGAAACTGTGAAACCATGGATACATTTAAGTATCAGGTTTACAGAGAACAACCCAACAAAGCAAAGAAAAAGATAATTCAATTTCTTGTTTTATAATCCATATTAGACTTTGGTTTCCAAACAAAACAGTGGTGTTTAAGTATGAACTACAATAAGAAAAAAATCTCATGAAGGAAAAATGCATATAGGATGGAAAAATCAAGTTTTACAGTAAAAACTTTAATTTCTAGAAAATTCGAGTATCACGAATCATTGATTCAAGTACATAACATGAATCCTAAATGGAAGACATGATTTTTAAATCTTGTTTAATGATTTTCAAGCAATTGGTTTAAGAGCAGTTTGTTTTTGCTTGAAATTTGAACTTTGATCAAATTCCGGTGATCCATCGATTCGTGGGGCTCGAGGTTGTGTGAGGTGGTGGAGGAGCCTATGGGGGTGACTGGAAAAATGGTCGTAGGTGGCATAGCCTCGGTGGCGACAGTGGTTAGAGTTTGAAAATTTTAACCCTAGTTTTAGGCAAAATCATGAAATCAATTCGTTCGTCCCCCTCAGTTGACCGAGTTGCTTGGGGTTTCGGGAGGTGAAAGTGTGGTGGTTGTCGAAGTGGTTGCCGGAGTTACGCGAGCTCCGGTGGTGAAGGCGTCGAGTACGAGCCGTTGCCAGGTTTGAGGGTGTTCGAAGTTTTTTTGGTTCCAGGTTTGTTTTTTTTTTGTGTCTGAAGCTCGATTTTGATATGATGGTCTTCTCGCGCGTTTGGATGCTTGAGGGTTTCAGGTGAATGGTAGTTGACTTGAGGGTGGTCGGAGATTCAACTAACGGCGGCAAACTCCATTGTGCGTGTGCACGAGTCGACGCTGGTGTCTGAAGAAATTGGGTATGATGTTGGAGTGGGAACGAAATAGATGTGCTCGGGTTTACCTCGGGATCTTTGCAGTTGTGACTCGAAGTGGGTAGGGTCATGAGTGACCCGAAGTTTTTACTGGGAAAACTAAAGATTGTCTCGGGTTTGTATAGTTGTGTACCCGGTTTTAATAGCTATAGGTTTTAGTTAAAAAACCAGGTAGTGTTTAAGTCTTTCTTTTAAAAACTTAAACTGAATTCAAAATTGAAAGACAAGTTTAATCGAAGGTTTTAAAACAAGTTGAAATTAAAATAGTTTTTCTTTTAAAAAAAGTAAACTTGTTTTTCAAACAAACATTTAAACTTGAATTTTGATAAAGTTCTTTTATAGAAGAATTGCGAATGAAAATATATGTTTTGTTTTATCTTGAATTTGCAAGATAAAACGTAATGTATTTTAAAGCTTAAATTTCAAATAAAAATTTAAGTAGTTTAGCTAGAACTTTTCATATATAGGTTTATAAGTGGATATTTAAATCTAATAGATGTTTAAATATATAATCAATTTTAAATCTAAAATTTGAAAGTGTAATGTTTAAAATACACATAAATGATAATGAAATCATAAATAAATAAATTTATTATCTTAGAGCAATTAAGGAAATAAATTGATTTAATAATGTAATTAAAGAATGATTTTTTTTCTTTCATAAATAAATAATTAGATTTATTTAAAATCAGAAATGATTAATGATGATTTAATATAAGGTAATTCCTTAATGAAAGTAATTAAAGATTTTATTTCTTTAAAATAATTAATTAAGGGGTTAATTAATTTTATAATTGGTTTAAAGGTTAATTTAATAATTTGTTAATTAAGAATAATTAATTAAAGTGTTTGATTAACTAATTATATCAAGTGAATTGTAATTAATAAATCAGAATTGAATAATAAATTCATAAGTTATTAATTTGATTGGGAATAAATTGAATTACTTAGGATTAAACAAATAATTAATCCTACTGGTAAATGATTATTGAATGGTTGACCTTACTTATGGATGATCGTATTATATGTGATGCCTTGAATTGATTGTCCTGTCTGATCTGTGATATTTTATTCTGTGGTTTGTGCCGTGTATGATTTATTCATTTATTTACATCTGCATATTATCTGTGAATCTGTGAATGGGCGATAAGCTTTATAGTTATATCGCTTATCAACTATATTTCTTTGTTTTAACCAGTGATGATTGATGATGTTGCACTATTGTGTTAAAACCCTGGATCACACCATACACACACAATTATGGTTTTCACGAGGAAATCGGTTAAGTCACAGATTTTTGAAATAGTTTAAAATTTGAATTTTTAAATTCAAATGTTTTGGAAATGGAATCGGAATAAATGTGAAAAGCTTTTGGAATGAAATTTCAAGTTAAAATTTATTTTAACTTACTTGATTTAGTTTTGAAATTTAAATAATTCAATTTAAATTTGAATTCGATATTTGGAATTGAATTCGAGGATTGGAAATTATGGTTAAAGATATTATAAACATGTTTGTATGAATTTAAACCATTTTTAAAGGTATGGGTTTGGGAATTTGAATTTAACCCAAGGATTTCAACTCGTATAAAAGAATCAGATTTTCTGAGATGAAACTGTTTGTTTTCAAAAGATAAAAGCTTTCAGATAAGGAATGGAATTCCTATTTAATTAAAGGAATTTCAAGATTGAATAGAGAAATGATTTTCCTAAGTTATGAGTGAATTCTTATTGAAAGCTATGAATTAAATCTGTTTATTTTTAACAGATTTAAATTGATGATTTGTTTAAATCAAATTGAAATGAAAATTGTTTTGAAGGCTATAAGTTAAATCTTTGATTTAAAGATTTAACGAGTTAAATCAAATTGAAATGAAAATTGATTTGGAAAATATGTGAATGAATCTTTTGTTTAAAAGATTAAAATGTGAAAATTGTTTATACCGTTAAAGGTTGTGAAAATGAATCTTTTTGTTTAAAGATTGAAAATGGTAATTTGTTAAGCCATTTGAAGAAAAGTTTTGGGTAATAAGTTATGACTTAATTGAAATCCCATTATCCATTTGTTTTTGAAATATCGTGCTCACTATTCGGTTTAGCTGGGAAAGGACCGTTGTGTCGTATAACCCATTCCGAATATGTGATACGTCGTTATGGATAGCATTTGAAGACCGGTGATGAAGACCGGGTATTTGTGAAAGCGATAGGATGACCTATCGATTGTTTCTGCACCGAGTCGCGCCGGTATAGAAACTCCCTAAGTGATGGGAAAATCCGATCGGGATTGTGAATATCCGGGTTGCAAGGACTTCTTTGTAAGTGCCTTCGGTTCTGTTCGAACCCAGAACAGACTTGTATGGATTGTATGTCTGACATTACAAATTGAGATATGAAGCCGATTTCTTTCAAATATATTTCTGTTGGTGGCGAAGAATTTATTCTTTTAGCTTAACACCCTTCTCTGAGACGTACGAACTCAGAGGTTATATAGTTGAAGGTTATCAGCGATATGTTCCCAATTTGGTAATGTGACATACTGAGTGTTGCTGTGAAATGATCACTGTGTTGATTATTTATGATAGGATCATTTATTTGATTGTCTATCTTGGTGATCATTTCTATGATCATTTGTTGACCCAAAGCACGACTTTTGTATAAAGTGTGTTTTCGTGGACGAGACTTCGTCGAGCCTCACACCCCGGAAATGGTCAAAACAGGAAAGATGCGGCAAGGTTATGAGGGGTAGCTCCCTTTAGGGTATGTGCATTTCCTTCTGGATAGAGGTGGTATCATGGTATGGAGCCCAGATATTTAACCTATGTGGTTACTACGAATTTATTACTTTGTGGTTGTTGGTTATCGGGATCCCGTGAGAAAGGTCGTTTACGATCGGGGAATGGCGTGCTCGTGTCAGTAGTTACCCAGTTAGGGGTAACCCGGCCTTGTGTTGGCAGAGTTCCGGTTTGGTTCTCGGGAATGTCCTTCCAGAGGCGTTCTCATGTGGCAATGGGAAGTTCCTTGGCCTGACCATTTGTTGGAAATCCAAAGAAACAATACGATCTTGTACGGATTTAGTTGTAGAACCTATCATTCACTTATGGTGGCGCCCCACTGTTTGGATGGTAGCTATAGTAGGCATAGTTCGAAATGTCTATGCTGGCTAAGATTTATATCTTTACTTTTGAAATGATTCTTCTACACTATGCACTAGTAATAATATCAAATGTTTCTTTTTAATGCGTATCAAGCATCTTTGACTATCATAAGGAGAAATCTCCTCCGATTCTGCGTTTGCATTGTGTGTGTGTGTGCGGGAGGCCTTATGGTAGTCTCATTTTTCAAAAGCATTGCGAATTGACTTTAAAATTCTTTCTTTGATTGTTTTTATAAGATAAACTGTTTTTGTTGCTCACACCAGTCCCACGACTGATCCGGAGTTTATTCTTTCTTTCCTAAACTCTAGGTGCTCATTATATTTCTACACGAGCAGTCTAGAGTTGGGTTTTTTTCAGATAGTCAGTTGTAGTAGATTATCTGGAGTTAGTTCAGTCTTTGGTTCGCACCAGTCTTGCTTAGCTTGATGCATCGTTATTGGGAGTTCGAGCTATTGCTGGATGGATTCTTGGAAATGGAGTTGAAGTTCTCGGAGTTCTTCCTTGAAGACTATTTAGAGTTATGTTGTTCCACTGCTAGATGTTATCTATCGTTTTCTTTTCCGCTGCTATTTTATTGTATCATATCTCTGATGTATATTGATATCTATTGGATCATCTGTTGTATCAGATATTGTATCAAAGCTGTATATCAATGTATTATTCTTTTTTTTCGCTGTGTTGTTTACTTAATGTTGTTATAAGCTCCGGCGAATCGGGTTTGAACGGTCGAATCTATGGCATTCAAATACGATATGAAGTATGGATGTCGATTTTCGAGCGGGCAAAATCCGAAATGTTACATATCATGCGTTCAAACTCCATTTGCCATCAATTTACTCGACGATAAACGATCATGACCGTTGGATGTCTAGCTCTTGACGAGCTTTACAAGTTTGCTTCAGAAAGTTTTACGAATTAAAGCATGGATTCGAAGAAATCTGAGGGGAAAGAGAAGACATTTTCGGCCATTCATTGCTATGGAGGCGGCCTGTAGTTTTTTTGACCTAGGGTTTTATTTTTTGCAAATAATGAATATTTGTGGCCTTTTATAGAAAATTTCACGAACACTATTCACCCCGAATTTTGCGAACTCCAAATGAAGCGTGCCGGTTGGCGTTCCGAAGGTTTACCCCACGTTCCAATCACAATGGAACGTGTTTCGGGAGCTAATTCGGTCATCTGTGTGAGTTATGGCAATAAACGTTCGATTTAAAATTAAACCGATTAAACGATTTTCTAGGCGTTTTACCTTACACCGGACAAACGGTAAATCCGATTGACACGAAATTTAAAGCCATACAATAATATCACATTACGGATCCGATGAAAATGGTTTCGTCGAAATCCGAGACTGTTTGAAAAATGACTATTTTAACTCGCCAAATTAATATTAAAAACAATTTTGATGCGTTTCGAGCTGCCACGATCAAACGATAACTCCGATTGCTACGAAAATTGAAATCCGATAATAACAAACTATTACGGATCCAATGGAACTAGTTTCATCCAATTCTGAGACTGTTCGAAAAATGGCTAATTTCACTAGTCGATTAAATATTAAAATATTCAATTTTCACAATTAAACTCTTAATTCGATTTTAAAAGTTCTAAAATATCGTTCTAACTTCAATATGATAAAATAAAATTTTACAAATCATTTTCAATCATATTTTACCCAATTTTCAATTATTTCTGTATTTTCACATATTAAATTATCGATTTAATTATCCAATGAAATCAAATTATTCGAAATAAAATTTATTTGACTTATAAATTCACTTATTAATATTTAAAATCAATTAAATATTAAAATTTTAATTAATAAAAATTCTGGGTCGTTACATATAATTCGATATATATTGTAAGTATATACATTTATCTATTATTTTAAAAGGATTTTGAATAAAACCCGGCATTTAATTCTTAAGTTTCAGTTGATTAATAGTTTTAGTTATTGTAGTGAAATGGGTCGTGACTAATTAATAACTGGAACCTCTAATTAAAATAAGTGATTAAATGCTAGGTTATAAATGAAATTTCAAGAAGGTTGAAATTGTAACCAATAAAACAAAGGATATGATTTTTGAACATCAAATTAATTTAAAAGAAATGAGATAAACTTGTATAAATTTCAATTGCATTCTTAAAGCATATATATAACTTACCAAATTTAAAAAGTTTTAATGTTTAATAAGAAAATGTAATAGAATATTATACAAATAAAAATTTGAAATAATGAAAGTGTTCAATTAAATTCTTTAATAAATAAGATTTGATGTTGCAGTTGTTATAAAATTTATTATAATTGAAGGGCTACTAATTACATATATAGAAAGGTAAGTGTTATAAATAAATGATTATATACTTAAGTGATGAATTGAAATGCTAAGAAATTTAATGTGTAACAACCCTAGATTTTATGTATATTTTAATTTTGGATTTATTTCATTTGGAAATTATTTTAAACTTGTTTCATTTCAAACATTTCATTTTAAATATAAACTTTGATTATTATGTGAATTATAATTCCAACTGGTATAAATTGAATATTTTACTAAAAAGTGGATTTCTGGTCAAACTTTGACTTTTTAAATTTCAAATTTAAATATTTAAATTCTTAAATTTTATCTTTTATTATGAAAATAGATTTAATAACTTGAATACTGCTTTTCGTTTCGTTGAAAACGGATATAAACTGTGAAAGTTATGTATATTTCAATATTGAGTGCAATTTGTTTTATTTAGCGATTTTGTCTATTTTAAATTATATAAATTATATTTTCTTTGTCGTATTTTTTTTATATGTGTCAATATGTTATTTTATGTATGTTTTTGTCTTTTAATATTTTTTAAAGAGATAATATAATTCTCTACACTTCATTTGAATTTATTTTAATTTATAAAGCCTAGTTATATGTATATTGTTATTCTCTTTATTTAATCGATTTTATTTAAAATTTGTTTATTTATTTTTCTTATTTACTTTATTTCTGAGTTTACATGTCTCTATTAACAGCTATTTTCATGTATATATAAATTAAAAATAAATTAGTGAAATTGGAAAGGTTTTAAACTCTTAATCTTCCAAAGTCCTTTTACATTCCGCCTCCTCATTTTCCAACCTACATCTCATTCATTTTGGCCGTATACTTCCTTTTCTCTTCAGCCTCATCTTCATTTTTCACGTGAACAACTTCCTCAAACAAAAATATCATGGCCACACCACTTTCGATCAAAGTTTTGGTGAGATCTCTTCTTCTTTTTCCTTGTTTTCTTATTTTCTACCTTGAAATTGCACTTGTTCTTCACATTGTTTGGATCGGCTACCTCCCCTCCAGCCCTTGGCCGACCTCCACTACCTCCTAGCCTGATCAACCACCACTCCAGTCCATCTATAGCCCAGGCTGAGCCCCTCCATAGCAAGCATCACCATAAAATTCCACAAATACATCACCTAACATTGCAAACCCAGCAACCTTGGTACCATCACCCACAACCACCTCTAGCCGCCACTTCCTCCACCACCACCACCTTTGACCTGACTCCAACCTCTGCCACATCACTCACCACCATCTAGACATCAGGCCTTGACCTTAGAACTTCTGGCCGAGCCCATTTGTAGCCAAGATATGTTGTATATTGCGTAGTTGTTGAAGATTTATGCACCTAGATCTATGCACCATCAAAACCATCATAGGCCGACACTGTTTGAACCCAAACTGGACCCAATTTCATGCCATAGCCGAGCTTATACCACGCCTAGCTGAATCATATGAAGTTGAGAACAAGTGCGATGCATTTACCTTTGTTTTGGTATTGACTCTAATATTGTTTAAGTGCTGTATTGTTCTGAAACTTATCTATGTTGCATTGTTTTGTTTAAATGTTTGATCAAGGCTTTTAGCCTTGGATCTCAACTCTCAAGCCATTTTCGTATTGTCGTGCCTTCATAGTGTCTGTATTGTTGCTTTGGTATATATCTCCAGCTCTGAACAGGTGAGTTATTCTCACCAGCCAAATCTGTACCTATATAACTGATAAACCGACACCACTTGAATCTGTAAATGTATTTCATCCTGTTATAACTGCTATATTATGATCATATGATGTTTACACCTGTTATTGTACCTGCTATATCAAATGTTACAATTATATTATATTATTATGTTATTTATATCAGTTATCACCATTGCAAGTTCTCTGTAGACTAGAATCACTATGGGTTGAAATGATACTGTAACATCCCGCCTTTTCACACGCTTTAAATCGACACACGTGCCAATTCAAAACCATACGGAAGGACGGATTGTTATGGGGTAAATAAGAAAAACAGAGAAGAGAGAAAAAAAACTAAACAAGATCTCACAGTAGAAGGATAAAATATAATAATAAATATACAGTTCATAAAACTGTTTACAAACATTTGATTCCTTTTTTGTATATAATAAATATCAGAGTTCACACACCCGTAAATATCAATGCAGCGGAATTAAATAGTGTAGTGGAATAATATAGTAGATAGCAATACTACAAATCTTCCTCTTCGTCCTCCAGAACTAAAGTCTTCGATCCTGAAACGCTCGGACTGACCCGAGCGAATTGAAAGGACAAAACACTCGAGTCAGAACTAAAAGATCTTATGTAAGTTAAATTAACAGAAATAAATATGAGTGCAGTAACTCAAAGGATTCTCGGGATTCACATCTCTTAAGGATCCATTAAACTATTTACTATGTAGTATATTTCTCTATTATAATAGTGTCTAATTGTAAAATAAACTTACTTTTTAATAGCGTTAAGGGGTTACCCACACAGCCCTTAACACAAAAAATGCTAATAGTCTATACAGTACCGTAATACCTCCTGATCGGGAGGCTACCAGAGGATACTCCGTAGGTACAACACAAATAGAAACTCGTACAAGGCTCGGTATGGTAGGTGACACGGCACAACTAGGCAATGCCAGGGTAGATATACCAATTACGCATCCGGGCTGGTGGAAATGCACAGCGCACAGCTACCGCCCACCTCGAACAAACTCCCCCAAAATCAAAAATAAAGGTGGCCACCGAATCAATCCAAAGTCAAAGTACAATATCGAAGAGGAGTGTTCGATCACAGGAATGACCTCATTGGCCCGAGAATCGCTCCTGTTTTAGCCACCTTATGCCAACTCACGGGAGTCGGGTCCACGTATTTAGCTCAAAGGAAACGCCGCCACCATCCTACTTCATTTTGGAATCTCCACCGCGTACATGGTTGTCAAAGTGGTTTTCGGAGTTGGCAGAGAGTATGACAACTTCCGATCCCGGTCTCTTCAGCAACCAAACGTTATTATAACAACGCGGTCTAAAAATAGTTTATACTTTAAAACTAGAATATAATTATCCATTTCAAAACCCATAAATACGATATCATTTCCATTTATAAAATAATTCATTTTGATATTATTTTTATAAAACCCAAACCAATAATATCATTTTATTTCAAATATATTTCCTTTCCAAAATCATACTACTTTTTAAAAAATTAATATCTGGAAACTGGACATTTGAATTATAACTTACAAAACTAAATACTGCGAAATTCATAGCTTTAGAACCATAACTTCTGAAACTTGAATGGTTTGGATATTCAACAGTATATAGAATAAAATAGTTGATTTTATATTACTTTATAAAATAATTTCTACAACTTCACAATTTATCCATTTAAAATTTTAGGTCTAAACCCCATAAATTTAGATTCACCTTTAGTTTCAATAAAACACTTTGATTTCAATATATTCAAACTTCGAGTATTTAATAATTTCAAAAATAAGGTTGGAATTTATATTCAACAATTTATTATCCTATTATTTAGTTTTGAACAGTCACAAAATAAATCCATAAAATAAAACTCAAATTTCTCATAATTTAATATTTCCTTCAATATAATTATACCATAAGTATTCATTTAATTTATCTTAAATAAAAATCCAGTTATAAATATCATACCCTTTTTTTCATTTCCAAGATTTGATAACTTTTACATCAACTTATAGAGTGAAATTTTTTAAATAAGTTCCATTCAAATAAATTTCTACTCATATCCTAAATCAATTTAACGAACATAAAAAATTTTAGAAGTAGTGAGTGGGTTAAAACACTCACCTTTGGAATTTTAAATCGAATTTAAATCTGATTTAAACCCAAAAATTTGACAGTCTCCAAATCCGTCCAAACCAGCATCAAAGTTTCCGGAATTTCGATACGAACGCAACGGAGAAAACGGCGCGCCAATTCAAGCTCGTATGCAAAAGTTATTCGAGTTAAAATATTTAAATTTTAATATAACTGTTAACGCTTAAAATTTAACGCTAACAGCCCGGTGTAAGTAAAGATTAAGTGAAAGCACCACCTGTCAATACGAGAATTAGAAGTAAGTAGAAAAGTCACAGAAAATGCAGTAAAAAGACAACAGTTTTATAGTGGTTCGGCTTCAAGTTAAGCCTACGTCCACTTTAATCTTCTTTATTGCTGAATCAATTACAACTTTACAACAATCTTCAATTACAACACTGCTAGGACAAATAGCTAGAACTCCGATGTAGAAGAACTCTTTGAATCCATGTCGAATGTGTTAGATTTCCTCTTGAAGTTCGTCGAGATGTCTTTCGTGTTTGAAGTGTCAAGTGAGTCGAGAATTCAGCAGAGTATAGGCGTTCCAGAAATGAGCCAAAAGATCCCCCTTCGGTGGTGTAGGCACGGTATTTATAGGGAAATTTCGGAGCTAGGTCGTAGGTCGTGAGCAACCTAGAGGTAGGCCGCAGTTCGCGAGCGACCTAGTGGGAGCGACTTACGGCTTAACTAGAGTGTATTTGCTCACCTCGAACAAACTAACAAGTCATAGGTCGTGAACGACCTAGGGACGAAGCGGCATAAGAAGCTTCTTCGGTATGTTTACGTCGTGAGCGACCTAGGGAGAATAGTTGGCGACTTAGGGTTGGGAACGGCATAAGAAGTTGTTTCATTCTGTGATAACTTGCTAGGCCGCTGGATCTTTTATGTCGCTACGTCGTTTAGCTACTAGGTCGCTTTACTCCATAGGTCGATAGGTCGCTGATCTCTTGTGCCTTTAGCCCGTTAAGTCGCTAAGCCTTTCTATTATGATATGTTGTTGCCTTGGGTTGATGGTTAGGTCGCTAGGTCGTTAATAAGCTTAGGTTGCTTATTTCCTTGGGTCGCTGAGTCGCGGAATACGGAAGTTAACATTTGCCCCTCGAAGTACACGCCTATGCCTTAGGTCGTGTGCTTCGACCTAATTTTGCTAGGTCGTGAGCGACGCAATAGATCTCTCATGCCCATTCAACTTTCCCTCTTTATCTTATATAAACAGCTAGCTCGTGCATTCCTCTTTACTTGTTTCAGCCTTCAAAAACGCCATTGAAGAAACTTCAAACCTAAACTTTCAGATCACCGATCATCCTTGCGATTTCATCACGTTAGTGAATCCGTTCTCTATTCAACCGACGATCACCCAAGGATCCGGATTCCCATCTTTAACCTCTTATCCAATTTTATATTCTCGTGTCTCATTGCGAACCATGCTTCGATCGATTTCTGATGGACTTGAGGTGGCTCGATTCGGTTTTGGGTGATCTTTGATGATTTGAGGAGGAGATGATGGATTATAGTGCCTCGAGTTAACTAATTTGTGAGTTTGGAGGACGTGAGAAGGTCCTTAACTGGTTAATGGGTTAGTAGATTCCAGGTCAAACCATTGCGCTCCTGGTGATTGTGAGGTGATGGACACATGGCTGCACTCGAGTGGAGGACAGGCCCTAGGCCTATGGTTTGATCGTGAATCATACGACCTATCTTGCTTACGACTAACTTCTTGCGACCTATCATGCATGCGACCTAACTTGCTGGAATGACATGAAACTTAAAGCCGAGCGACCTAGGAGATAGATGACTTAACTTCTTGCGGCATAGGTCGTAGGTCGCGTATGCATCTGAGCGACCAAGGACTTAGCCTGTTTTGCATTGCCTCGAATTCCTTTCAACTCGAACGAACATGACATTGCTGAATTGAATTCCCAACTTGAACTGCCGAGAAAACATGCTTGTACTTGTCGTACTTCTTTACAGATCTCATTAACTTTAATGCTAATAACCTGCTAAATACAACATTTGCAGAAAAATGGGATGAATATACTGCCACTGATCGCCCACATCGAATGACAGATTAGTCGATAAAAGATAATTAACTTAAAGAAATTATATGAACTGCTGTGAATCGATAAATTCAAGTGAAGTATTAAAGCAAATCCATATTAATCAATTAAGCCTGATTTGTTTGCATCAACATTGCACTTGTATTTGGACTTAAATCAACAATCTCTGAGACTCTATAATTGAAAAATGCCTGTTAGTTTAATTTCAGTTATATTTGCTTGTTGTTTTGTTAGTTTTGCACAATACTTCACACATTTAGGAAAAGTGCGCTTCATATTTGAATATCCAGTTCCTTGTGTAGAATGTCTTCTCAAGAAGAAATGATAGAGCAAGATGAAGAGGTCTTCCCGATAGCCAATCCACTGGATGATCCCCCAGAAAGGACTCCAACTACTTATTCAGTTTGGTATTGCTGAAGCAGATGCTTTACTTCCTGGGCCAAACGATACTACTGCTAGTCCACCTCTAAGTTTTATCGCTGTCAAACGTCAGATGTGCCTATGTGGTGCTATTCCTCCTTTTAATGACTTTCTTCAGCGACTCCTTCTCCGATTGACTATCTCTCCTTTCCAATTGCATCCCAATGGACACGCCATCCTAATGGGACTTTGTGTGCTGTTCAGGAGGACACTTGATCGTCTTTCGAGTTTTGAAGAAATCTGTTACTTGTGCACATTAGCAAAGAACAAAGATCATCCCTCTATCACACTCGTGAGAAGCGCCGGGAACCATAGATTGATCGTCGATCTTCCGGAAAGCGCCCACGGGTTCTTAAATCAATTCTTCTTCGTTCGTCGCCCTCGAGGATTTTGCGCCATCTGAAGAGTAGGAAGTAAGATCACTCACTCCCACTTTTTCCATTTGAGATTTTCAAAATCCGAGCTGCTAGGTGCTAATTTCGTTCTTTTCTTTTACAGCACTTCCTCCTCCCTCTAAAGATCCCAGCCACAAGCCGACTTTTTAAAGATTAAGTGTCGTGGCGATTGAGGAAAGAAGTATTAAATTTTTGCTGAAAGATGAATTTCTTCACCAATTCGGACTTCTGCACCCTTCCCGTTCTACTCAGCCTCATGAAGTCCTCGATTCCCCAGTAGAGACATCGGATGCCCCATTTTCCGTCGGAGAACTTACACCGAAAGAACATACTGTTGAGGCTTCACTGGTGAAGTGCTATGCTTCTATTGACGTTGCGGGGTCGTTCGACAAACTTGCACTTGCCCCGTCATTGAGGAAGAGGAACCTCCTCACCATTCCGGGAAGACTGTTGATGAAGGAGATGAGGGGAAGGGTCCCGCCGGGCACGATGGTGACGACATTTTTGAGGGGTTGAGCGACTTGTTGATCACTTCGCAGGAGCTTTTTAAAGATGAAACCGCTGCTACTAATATCATTTCTTCAGCAGTTGAAGCGACATCTGTCTTGCAACAAACTCCGCCAGCCCAAGAATTAACACTTGCTGTAAAATCTATCATCACCCCCTAACCGAAGAGTGGTCCGTAGTTTGACGCGCGTAGTTTACACGTTACACACACCTAGGATTTTTCGGCACTTTTATGCATTCAACTTCCTTGCTTTGAAGATTTCTAAACTTTGTATTTTCTTCATTTTCAGATTCTCCAATGGGACGAAGTGGCTCTTACTACGATGATTTCCAGCGTTATGGGAGGCGCGGCTCTTATGACCCCAAGAGGTATCTTCCTGCCTCCTGCGAAACCGACGAAGAAAGAGCTCCGAGGAAAGCTCGTGAGAGGCGTGCTTATGTAGAACGCTATGAGAGACGGGACGAACGACATGATTCTTCCCAAAGAGAGGTTGATTCTCACAAGTGAAAATCCCGTGATGACAAAGGGAAAAGTCATGTCACTGAAGATCCTAGTAAACGGGCCAAACTTGGTAAAAAACAGACATCTGAAATTTCTGAAAAGCCCACTGCTCCCGTCTCTTTGGAAATCCCTTCCATCTCTCCTGCCCTTCAAAGAGCTGATATTCAAACAATTATCAGTAGGCCCCCATATCACGTTGGATAGGGTCCGGCTACTCTTCAAAGTCGGATTCCGCACTGGTGCTTAAAGGAAGTGCGCTTCGATCTTGACTTGGTCCCAATCGATAAGCAAGCCATGTTGCGAAATGAAAAATCCGAGTGGCAGAAAACACTTTATCAGCATGATGCAAAGATGAAGAGCATTGCCGCTTATAATGAGAAGCTTGAAGCGGAAGTTGAAAAACCTAAAGAAGAGCTTGCCGCTTCTTCCACTTCCTATTCTCAAAGAGAAGAAGTGCTTCAAAAAAAGGTGAGAGATGCTCACGCGGCACAGATAGACGCTGAAGCTAAATTTGAAGCACAGCAGTAAATTGTAGAAAGCTACCGAGCTGACGTGGCTCAGTTGCAAGAAAAAACGAGCTCTCGAAACTTGGAAATCTAATTGTTAAATGCTCGACTTTCCATAGCTGAAAAAGAGCGTGATGAAGCTGTTGCCGGCAAAGCAGTGGCCGAAGAATCCCATATAGCAACTAAAGCCGAAATCATCTCTACTTTATTCGAGTTTTACATTCATAGTGTTCTAGGGCGCGGTAGCCTTAGATTTTTGGGACCAAAGTATGAAATCACTTTCGCCAAAGTGTGGGAAGCTGCATTTGATATGCTTGGAGGAGCTGGATATGCTGAAGAAGATTTAATGGCGCACTATCTAGATGATGATGCATTTGCCGCTCTTGCCAAGGGAAAGAAGCAACTCGCCAAAGAGAGAGCCGAAATGGCAGAAGGAGAACATTGAGAGAAGGCAACTTCAACTGACCCCGTTCAACCTTCAGTTTCGGCCGACATCGATATTGTTGGCTCCAGTTCCCATTCTCCACCTCCTGCTAAAGCTGTTATTGAAAGTTCAACCTCCTGCACTGTAGATGAGATTCAAGAAAGCACCGAGGCGCAGGACTTTGAAGTTGACATAGTAAAGCCTACTTCTCCAGGTAACCTCAATGCTGATCTTGCTCAAGTGGACTGCTTGTTGACTTCACATGAGCTTGATGAACTTTTTGATTATTACTTAAATCTTGACGCTCCACTTTCTCCTCTTTTTATGAGAGATACTGACTTTAACTTCTCTTCTCCTATAGCGAAAGCGCCAAATGTTGTTCTGCCTTCCCCTCTTCCAGCTGTTCCCTCTCCACCTCTTCAGTTTACTCCTCCTTCCGTTTCTCAACCGAGGTCACAAGAGGAACAGATAGAAGCTCTTCAAGGCTTGGATGAACCGATCGCTTCACAAGAACAGAAGGCCAAAGAACCTGAAGAAGGCGAGAGAACCTCGGAGCAAACTATTTCTGATGACATAAAGTTGTCTGCACTTTTCACTCCGGGCAGTGATTCTTCTTCAAGGAAGAAGGGGAAGCGTGGAGTCTCAAAGAAAAAGAGGGAAGCTTCTGCCAGCGAAGAAAAAGCAGAAGAAAGTCCAATTGCACCCCTTCCACTTTCTTCCCCTACTCTCACAAGACGACCCAAAAAGTTAATCATCCGGCCTGGCAAAGGCTCGAAAGGTGGCAGGAAGAAGAAGTGATTGGTTTGGTCCTAGCTTTTTGCTTCTTTGCTTGTATATATAAAGACTTGTGTTCACCGGAGATTGTGCGGGTACCGGTCCCGCCTTCTTTTGTTTTGAAACATGCACATGTATAAAATTTTCATAGTAGAATAAAATGATTCTTTTACTTGTACATACTTCTGTCTGTATTTGGGAATGCATTTATTCTTCATTTTCATACAAGTTTCTTTATTTTCTCTGTGTGATGTTGCAGTAAACCTATGTTATGTTGCTTGAGCATTGCTTTTATTTTTGTAACTATATTATATTGCCGCCATACCATGGTTTATTGCAATCTCTTTAACATTTGCAAAATTTAAGAGAACAACTCTTCTGTTTCGAGAAGACTTGTACTCTTTCTTTAGCGAACAACTTTTCCATTCGAAGGAGGTTTGCATCTGTACTTTAGAGAATAATTTTTCCATGTTAAGGAAATATTTTTCTGATTTAGTAGAATGCACCTCGTATTGGAGAAGTCTTCTCTTTCTTTTTTTTTGAAGAAGTTTTTACACTTCACTTTCGAAGAAAGTCACTTTAATTTTTGGCAAGTGAATTTTCCTACGCGGTAAAGTCGGTCCCTGAAAAAGGGCTTTGACCTGTTTGTGCCTCCGAAGAGGGCTTCTGTTTGATTATGCCTCTGGGAAGAGGGCTTTTTTGTGTGTGCCTCTGGGGAGAGGGCTTTTGTTGTTTCCCTGTACGCGGGGAAGTGGGCCTCCGAAGAGGGCTTTTTGTTTCTGCCTCTGGGGAGAGGCTTTTGTTCTTTCCCTGTTCGCTGGGAAGCGGGCCTCCGAAGAGGGCTTTTGCACTCCAACTCTGGTGAAGTGGGCCTCCAAAGAGGGCTTTTCACATTTAAACACTTATGAAGTTTTATTTTAGATCTCGGTGAAATGTGTGCCTCGGAAGTTGTCTTTTAGCATTTCAACTCTGGTGAAATGGGCCTCCGAAGAGGGCTTTTCACATTCCAACACTTGTGATGTTTTATTTCAGATCTCGGTGGAATGTGTGCCTCCAAGTAGGGCTTTTGCCTGGAAGTTTCTTTCTCATGGTTGGATGGATTCACAGGGCGGACACAAGTTACTTGGATGTTTGTTTGCACAAACGTTCTCAGCTAGTTAACGAGTGCCCTGTGCCTTCCACTTGGGAAGGTTCCACCGGTCATTCCACCAATCTTTTTTGGTTGAGAAAGAGAACTTTCTTTTTCCGGCAAGTCCCGTTAGAGGTCTTTATCCTCCAAAGGGTTGTGCCTTCAAAGAGGGCTTGTGCCTCCGAAGAGGTCTTTTGCCTCCGAAGAGGTCTTTGGTTGTTTCACGCCTGCTCGCCCATGTCTTTTCGCCATTTGCACATATCAGCGACCCCTTGTTATCATTTCCAAGCACACATTCCTTTCTTTTGCAAATAGTTTATTTTATCCAAAAAAGTGTACTTCATTGTTAAGTGAGTTTGTGGGGGCAGACACAGGCTAATTAATCGGATGTTCGTTTGCACGAACGGTCTCAATTAGTTAATAAGGGCCCACCTCCGGCGGAACTACTAAATGTCTGCTTGAAGTACTTCTTATATAGGATTTGAGTCTGGAATTTTTGTAGCTGAACATTCATTTGTTGAGTGATCAGGGATCGCTTGGTCTTGTGATGGGTAAGCTTTGTTTTAATGGCCTGCAATATTAAATCGACATTTTAGCAATACAATTAAAGTACTTTGCATATATCGAAATAAAACAGGCATTTCGTAATAGTAGAGAACACAAGATTTATAGTGGTTCGGCCAAGAACTAGGCCTACATCCACTTTATAGTTCTTATTATTCACTTGCACTGGCTTTACAATGGCTTTCAATACAGAATCATACATGCATAATTCTTTTACAGTATTTCAATAAAGCTTTTAAGTAAAATATGGGCGCAAGTGATTGTTGTTCCAAGCCCTTGGAATTGGATCTCCTTCGATAGTTGTTAGTTTGAAAGTGCCATCAAAAAGTTTTTTTCCTATGACATACAGCCCTTCCCAGTTTGCCGCAAACACTCATGTTGCTGTCATCATCCTTTTCAAGACTAGATCTCCAATCTCAAAGCTGCGTTGGCGAACTTTGGAATTGAAGTGTCCGGCAATTCTTTGCTGATGGGCTGCAATTCTGAGCTGAGCCTCTTCCCTTCTTTCATCAAGGAAGTCTAATGCTTCAAGTTGCAGCTTTTCATTTTCAGCTTGATCGAAATGGATTCTTCTGTCTGAAGGGACTTCTGTCTCCACCGGAATCATTGCTTCTGATCCATATGCCAATGAAAATGGGGTGTGCCCAGTCGCAATTTTATGGGTAGTTCTGTATGCCCATAGTGCTAGTGGTAGCTTATCGACCCAACCACTTTTCGCTTTTTCTACTTTTTTTGGATGGTTGATTTGATAATTTTTTTTACTGCCTCTACTTGCCCGTTTGCCTGCGGATGGGCCACTGCTGAGAAGCTTTTTTGAATCTTGAATCGCTTGCAAAAATCTTGGAACTCTTCACTTTCGAATTGGGTTCCATTGTCTGTGATTATCTTTTTAGGCACACCATACCTGCAAATGATATTCTTAGTTACAAAGTTTATCATCTTTTTAGAGGTAATAGTAGCTAATGGTTCAGGTTCAGCCCATTTCGTAAAATAATCAACAACAACAATAGCATATCTGATTCTGGACTTAGCGGTTGGCAAAGGCACGATGAGATCTATTCCCCAAATAGAAAATGGTCATGGACTGACCATCTGTGTTATCTCGGTGGACGGTGCTCTTGGGATTTTTGCAAATCTCTGGCATCGGTCACATTTTCGGGCGTAGCTTGCAGCATCACGATTAATGTCTGGCCAAAAATACCCATAACGGAGAATTTTCTTTGCTAGAGTTTGACCACCTGAATGATCTCCACACTCTCCTCCGTGTACTTCAGCTAGAATTGTCTTATCCTCTTCCTTCGTCACACATCGGAGTAATGGCATTGAGAATCCCCATCTGTACAATTGGCCATCTTGAATTATATATCTAGAGGCTTTCCACAACAGCTTCTGACGCTCCTTTGATTTTCCTGGTAGAGAACCGTTGAGCATATATACCATTATCGGAGTCATCCATGATTCTTTTTCTTGAGATATAGTCATGATCCAATCAATATCCATCTCATCAATGCTTGGAGCTGACAGGACATCCACAGGAACTAATCCCAATAATTGAGCTTCACTAGTGCTTGCGTACTTTTCGAGAGAATCTGCCTTCATGTTCTCTTCCCGGGGTATATGACTTATCGTATAATGGTCAAGATCATCGAGAAGTTCTCAGGCTCTTGACAAATAAGCAGGCATATTTCCTCCTTTAGTTTGAAATTCTTTCTTGACTTGGCATACAATAAGCTGTGAATCACTGAAGATCTTCAACACTTTGACATTCAGTTCTTTAGCGATCTTCAAGCCGGCAATAAGAGCTTCATATTCTGCTTCATTGTTTGTCGAAGGGAATTCCAATCTCAATGCATAGCACAATGACCGCCCTTCAGGGGTTTCAAGCACAATCTCAGCTCCGAAACAGTAATCATTTCTTGCACCATCAACATATAATTTCCATCGAATTGGGGTATTATCAGTTACCTCTTCCTCACTGTCACCTTTGTCTGTACATTCTGCGATGAAATCTGCTAAAGCTTGTCCATTGATTGCTCTCTGGGGATGATAAGTGACGTCGTATTGGCTGAGTTTAATATTCCACTTCAAAAGGCGACCCGAAGTCTCAGGGCGAAACAGGACTTGTTTCAGGGGTTGGTCAGTGAGGACTTTGATAGGATGAGCTTGGAAATATGGCCTCAATTTTCTTGATGCAATCAGTAGACAATAGGCGAGCTTTTCCAATTTCGAATAATTCATCTCTGCCCTAGTGAATCTTTTACTGATATAATAGACCAGGTGCTGAATTTTTGCGTCTTCCCATACCAACGCTGCACTATGAGCATAAGATGAGATTGCCCAATATACGAAAAGATCTTCACAATCGTCGGGCTTAGAAAGTATTGGAGGCGTTTTCATATGACGAATCAACTCATCGAAAGCTTTCTGCCATTCAGGAGTCCAGTCAAAAATTTTCCTTCCTTTCTTCAGAGCATTAAAGAATGGAATGCATTTATCAGTAGCTTTGGAAATGAATTGACTCAAGGCAGCGACGTTTCCATTAAGACTTTGCAATTCCTTTTTCGTTCTAGGAGCTTTGACTTCTTTTAAGGCAGCAACCTGAGTAGGATTAGCTTCAATGCCCCTAGCACTCACAATGAAACCCAAGAACTTTCCGGACTCCACCCCAAATGAACATTTCAAAGGATTAAGCTTCATTCCGTATTTTCCGAGGACTACAAAAATTTCTGCCAAGTGATCCATATGGTCTATTGCCTTCTTCGATTTTACCAGCATATCGTCAACATAAACTTCCATAGTTTTTCCAATCCGTGGCTTGAATATAGCATTGACAAGTCTTTGATAAGTTGTCCCTGCATTCTTCAGTCCGAAGGGCATAACTCTATAGCAGTAGAGACCAACGTCGGTGATGAAGCTCGTGTCCTCCTGATCTGACCATACATCATGATCTGGTTGTATCCAGAGTAAGCATCCATAAAAGATAACATTTCATGCCCCGCTGTTCCATCCACCAACTGATCTATCCTGGGTAACGGGAAGCAGTCTTTGGGGCAGGCTTTGTTTAAATCTGAGAAGTCGATGCATACTCTCCACTCCCCATTAGCTTTCTTAACTAGTACTGGATTTGAAACCCAATTCGGATAAGTAGACTCCCTGATGAAACCATTCTCCATGAGCCGGTCTACCTCTTCTTTCAATGCTGCTGACCTTTCAGGACCCTGGGTTCTTCTTTTCTGCTTTACCGATGTAAATTTCGGATCAATATTCAGAGTATGTACTGCAATTTCTGGGGATATTCCACACATATCAGCGTGAGTCCAAGCGAATACGTCCGGATTTGATTTCAAGAATGATATCAAGGAATTTTGAACCGTCACACTAAGTTGCGAACCCACATTCACGACTTTGTTCGGATCTTTCGGGTCAACAGGTACTGGCACCGTTACTTCCACTCGCACCACTCTATTTTCCCCTGCACTGGCTTTTCTAGAATCCATTTCTCTTCGTGCCCTGCTATGCTCGCCAGTGCAGGGTCCACCCTGTAATCGCTATATGGTTGGTTCCTTGATGCGGACTTGGGCTGCCGCATCTTTTCCCATCTCTCTCTTCCTCGCTTCACGCAACTCTATAAGATAACATTCTCGTCCAGCATTTTGATCCCCTTTAATAACACCAACTCCATTATCCATGGGGAATTTCATAGTGAGGCACGACGGGGCGAGAATTGCCTTAAAAGCCGCAAGATTTGGTCGGCCTAGGAAGGCGTTGTAGGCAGAAGATTCATCAACAATTACAAAAGTCTGTTTACGAACCATCTTTTTCTGCCCCTCTCCAAGCTTCACGAACAAATCGATAGTTCCAATTGGCTGCTTCGGTTCCCCAGAAAACCCAACAATTTTTTTCGATGAAGCTTGAACATCAGCTGTCGGAATTTTCATTTGGTCGAATGTCTTTTTGAAGAGAATATTGCAAGAAGCGCCGCAATCAACAAGCACTCTCCTTAAAATAGCCGGCCCAAAGCCTGCAGAGATGACCATGGGATCCATGGTTAGAGCTTCAATGCCCATAGAGTCCCTGGCTCTGAAAACAATATCATCATTAAAAAAAATTCTGCTGCTTCAAAGGTGCAGCATCTTCTAGCAAAAAAACACTTTCTTCTGCTGGTGCGTATTTCAAGGCTCGGGCATATCTTTCCATCTCGCCCCAGCTTCTGCCTGCTATGTGAGGACCTCTCATAATCACATTAATAACAGGCCTTTCTGATTCATGCGCAGTAGTCCTCTCACCCGAGCCAGATGGATGAGTAGGAAGTTGCTGACCCTTAGTAGATGAAGTTGGGTCATTCCTGTTCCTCTTCACAAATTGCTGCAACTTGTTCTCTCTCAGCAATTCTTCAATCAAACTTTTCAGGTGGCGACATTCGTTGGTATCATGACCGGGTTGATTATGAAACCGACAAAATCTCCCACTTTGAGCAGCTTTTTTCCCAACTCTCATCTCAAGCGGCTTGGGATATTCTACTACATTTTTGGTAGCAAAAAAGATATTCTCTGAGGTGTCAGTCAAAGGTGTGAAATCTGAAGGTTTTAAGAAGCGTGGTTTCTTCATATCCTTCTGCTTTTTCCCATCATTATTCTCCCTCTTCTGACTTTCGGGTTCCTTTTTGGTAGGAGCAGCAGTATTATCCTTAAACTCTGTCAATGCCACTTTAACCGGTGCTTGAAGGCTTTCCAAGCGCATGAATTCATCAGCTTTCTTATAGAATTTCTCGAGCGATTTCGGTTCTTTCATCTTCAGCCACTTCCCAAATTCTCTTGATTTGTCGATTGCCCTCATCAAGTATGTCAAGACCATTCGTGGCTCTGCATTGTCCACTTCAGCCAAAGCTATGTTGAAGCGGTTTAAGAAAGATCTAATGGATTCCCAAGGATTCTGTTCCAGGCTTGACAGTGACATAATATCCTTTGCCTTTGAAGCATACAACCTGAATTGCTCTTTAAACTTCCGAGTCAAATCAACGAACTGGTCTATGGATCGGACCGGTAGCTTTGCGAACCAGAGTAGAGCCACTGCTTCCAAGTATACCGAAAAGTACCGGCTTTTGATCTCATCAGATGCTCTAGCACCAGTCATGTGCCAATCATACTTATATAGAAATTGATTAGGGTCGCTTGTTCCCTTATAAACCGGGATGGTAGGAGGACCAAACTTCCTTGGAAATTCAGCTTTCAAAATCCTTTCAGTGAACGGAGTTTTGGTCGGAGCGAATCCCCATTCCTTCTCATCTTCTTCCCTATGCATGCTCTCTTTCATGATTTGTCGCACCATGCCCGAAAGGTATTCCTCATCATTTAAAGGCTCTGCAGGACAGACTTCAGCCATTTTCTCGGATGTTTGTCTGGATAAACGTTCGCGGGGAGTTGGCTGCGCTCTAGATCCTCCATCTTGGGAAGGTGTTTCTTTGGCGGGGCTAGCTGCTCTTTGAGGAATATTCCTTTCTTCAGGATTATGAGCATCATCAGCAAGGTTTTCTCCATTATTCACCGGTTGACGGTTAGCTCCGAGCAATGCATTTAACCTATCAAGCATTAATGCATTCTGGGTTTCCATCTGTTGGTATAACCTAGATACTGCAGCATCTAAATCCGCTCGTGTAATTCCAGCACTTGGTGCTGCTTCACTTGACGAAGGAGAAGTGGCAGTATTCTCACAAACATCACTGGGTCTAGTAGATCCTCGCTTTCTTCCAGGAGCCATTATCTCTGATAGACTTCGGGTTTTGAGAGAGATTTTTTCAACAAACTTTTACGAAGCAATGACGAAAGTAGCCTGAGTTCAATTCTCAGTGAAACCACCAAAAATGTTAACGCTTAAAATTGAACGCTAACACCCCGGTGTAAGTAGAGATTAAGTGAAAGCACCACCCGTCAATACGGGAATTAGAAGTATGTAGAAAAGTCACAGAAAAAGCAGTAAAAAGACAGCAGTTTTATAGTGGTTCGGCTTCAAGTTAAGCCTACGTCCACTTTAATCTTCTTTATTGCTGAATCAACTGCAACATTACAACAATCTTCGATTACAACACTGCTAGGACAAATAACTAGACTCCGATGTAGAAGAACTCTTTGAATCCATGTCGAATGTGTTAGATTTCCTCTTGAAGTTCGTCGAGATGTCTTTCGTGTTTGAAGTGTCGAGTGAGTCGAGAATTCAGCAGAGTATAGGCGTTCCAGAAATGAGCCAAAAGATCCCCCCTTTGGTGGTGTAGGCACGGTATTTAAAGGGAAATTTCGGAGCTAGGTCGTAGGTCGTGAGCGACCTAGAGGTAGGCCGTAGGTCGTGAGCGACCTAGTGGGAGCGGCTTACGGCTTAACTAGAGTGTATTTGATCACCTCGAACAAACTAACAAGTCATAGGTCGTGAACGACCTAGGGAGGAAGCGGCATAAGAAGCTTCTTCGTTATGTTTAGGTCGTGAGCGACCTAGGGAGAATAGTTGGCGACTTGCGGTTGGGAACGGCATAAGAAGTTGCTTCATTCTGTAATAGCTCGCTAGGACGTTGGATCTTTTATGTCACTAGGTCGTTTAGCTACTAGGTCGCTAGGTCGTTTAGCTACTAGGTCGCTTTACTCCATAGGTCGTTAGGTCGCTGATCTCTTGTACCTTTAGCCCGTTAATTCGCTAAGCCTTTCTATTATGATATGTTGTTGCCTTGTGTTGATGGTTAGGTCGCTAGGTCGTTAATAAGCTTAGGCCGCTTATTTCCTTGGGTCGCTAGGTACGGAGTTAACAATAACATAATTAATTAATACATAAAAAATATAATGTACCATTCTCTTCTTCCTTATCCATGAACCTACTAACCCATCACACACGCGCCACTTTCTTCCGTGCGAACGCAACTCGAGACATATAGAGTTCGATCAGCGACTACCAGTGTGTGCACCACCTTGAGAGCCACCTACGGACCAAGTTTCACATCACCACTCTCTACCGTTTGCATGCAATCCAAGAAAATACGTGCATACTTCCAAGCCAGATTCTGGCGAATTAGTGGTCCAAAAGCATAGATCAACCATATGGATTTGAAGAGCTCGCTGAGATCTACAACTTTGCTTTGGGAACTTTTCGATTTCGTTGAACGGATTGAAAGATATTGAGCAAAGAAGATAAGCAATTTTTGGCATTGAATAAGTGGCGGCCATGGTATAGAATTAGGGTTTCTGAAATAAAATAATAATAAAACTGTCTCGGTTTGCGTGCGTATTTATAGAGTTTAACATCGAAAACGGGCCAGAGTCCAATTTAAGCGTGTTGACAGGCGATCCTAACATAAAAAGGCCTTCTGAACGCAATGGTACTGGTTTCGAAGCCCAGTTCCATTATTTTCGTAGGTTACTGTTCAAGTCAATTTCTTTGAATGACAAAAATGCCCCTAAAAAGTCCGTTTCGGCTCCGGAACGAAAATGAATAATCCCATATACCAAAATAGATGTTTTTAAATATTTTAAACGCGATGGAACAAGTTTCAAGCCCAAATTCCATCGTATGAAGAAGTTATGTTAAAATCAATATTCTCAAATTGATTTCAATTGATTTAAATTGCATAAATTTCAAGGCATTTCGAATCTGTACCATCAAACGACAAGTCTGAACGCTACGAAACTTGAAACACTATTATAATTTTCCGTTACGGATCCGATGAAACTGGTTTCGTCGAAATCCGAGTCAGTGGCCAAAATGGCTATTTTTATATTAATTAAATAAATTTAAGACAAATTAATTAAATCAAATTGCACGTTAAAAATTCTGAACTTTGCAATCTTTATCACTTTATAATTTTCAACCATTTACAATGATTTGACAATTTTTTTGAATGTCAATTTATTAAAGATTAATCAATAGAAATCTTCAATTTCATAAAATTCAAAATTATAGATAAATTTCCATTAAATTGAATTTACCCATAATTATTCCATTCATAATTTCAAATAGAAGGTTTTACCATTGGATTTAAAAATTATCACATAAATATTTTTCGTTTTGAACTTAATTTTTAAATTAATGTAATAATTAAATATTTGATTTCATTTATTGGCAATAAATCCAACTATTATAAATTAAATAAATTAACTCGTTATAAAAATCCAAATTCTATAATTCATAAATTTTATCATCCTGATTTACTTATAAATTTATAATTCCTTAAACAAATTCCCATCTCAGTTTTTAAATGTAAATTATTTCACCAATTATAGTATTTATTTCAATTTCTTGAAATAATCCCTTTATTAAACTTTGAATTCAATTTATTGTAATAAGTTTCCAATTAAAAGGATTAGATTCAATTTCAACCTTACACATAAGTTTAGGTTATAATGAATTTATAATGTATTCCTTTCTTAGTTATTACTTTACATACTTCTCGTATTAATTTCATAATTATTCATAATTTTTAAAGTAACGCTTATAATAAATATGGCCCTATAATTACTCAACATTTAAACTAACGTTATTTCATTTTCCATTAGTGTAACATTCATTTATTTTATTATCACTTATTACAGATTCTAATTCCATTAACAAATAAGCGGGTAATTTATAATATATGTTACAAATTTTAAATTTATCACTATTCATTATTATTGACTTAATTTAGCATTACTTTCCTTGCATTAACATTTTTATTTAAATATCTATCCAATTGCAATTAATATTCTAATGAATACGTTTGCTATTTCCGTTATGTTATTAGTTATCATCAAGGCATATCTGATTATCTTTATTGGCAAATGAGTGAATTTACTAGTGTCCACTATTTTACCTTTAATATACTTGTATACTTATTCTTCACAACAACTACTACCTATCAATATTATTTCGCCCCTAAATACGATATTTGCAATTGTTCTTATTATCATATTTCGTTTACTAAGTCATAACATTTGAAGTAATTTATTAAATTGAAATGTACATTCAAGTTTATAAATTTATTAGCTTGAAATAATGTGTCCCAAAATTAAAATCAATTACTGTAACAATGTGTCCTTACACTTACTAATTTAATGCATACCCTATATTTTCCATATTCACATTATATTCAGGTACAATACTTACACCATTTCATTTATTGAAATTTTATTCATATTACAAATAAATAGGCTTAATTACAATTCATATATTTTATTTTAGCTTTCATTTTGATATTAATATACCCCCTTTTATTATTTCTACTAAAAATTAATTAAAAAATCCTATTAAATTAAGAAATTGAATTGTCCAAATTTACGGGTCGTTACACTCTCCCCCACTCAAACATTAACTTTATAAACAATTAAATTCATAAAATTAATTAATTTCGATAAAATATCTCAATTTATAACCATTAAATCCTTTCATACTTAAATTACTAAAGTTCGGAAAACATTTTCAAAATATTTCTAAGTTCGAAATTTACGGAAAATTTTGGCAGAGTCTCCTTTGTACGAAGAGGCTCGGGAGAAAATATAATATTTAAATATAACAATATACAACATAATTTTTTTTCAAATTAATATATCCCTACATGGGAAAATATATAAAATAGCGTTGTAAACCGTAATCCGAAACGTTCCTATTTGTCGGGCAATTTACGCTTAATTTATGGAACCAAAAGCAGTAGCAATTGCTTCCGAAACCTGCATTTCACTTATAAAATCCAAAGGGTTAACTATTTATATAAAGTGAAATATTTAAGTGGTTTCAATCACTAACAACAAATCAATACAACAACCATCAATCTCAACAAACAGCATACACAACAAATACAAAACAACCATTCAATCAAACAAACAAATAGTTGTTCGGGTTCAAATTTTTTAAATTGTACGGAATAAAAAATAACTATCAAGTGCATCATTTACTCAATAGTCTTAGATGAAACTAAGTAGATTATATTTTTCCATCCAAACAATTTCAAATCTCCTTACCCAAATAAACATAACCAAACAATAACAATTCCAACCAACATCAAATTAACTTATTATTAATTTTATTTCATACATTGGTTGTTTGATTTCCTTTCTCTCATTCATTGAGTGATTATTTCATTTATTCTCATTTATTACTTACAATATTCATTTTTTGCATTTTAATGTCATGTAAGTTTCTTCTTTATTGCATCATATTCACTCATTTCTTAATACTTAATTTCGTGTATTTACTTAAGTTTTTAGTTGCTTACTTACAATACCTACTTTCCATTATATTCAATTAGTAGCATTCAATTATACTTAAATTTATACAACTACACATCAATCCTTATTTATTGAGGAACTTCATTAATTTCTTTCATTACCTCAAATTTATTTCTTGTATAATATCTATTACATCCTCTTATTAATATTTCAACTTTTAATATTTGGTAAGTTTTATATATGCTTTAAGAATGTAATTGAAAATTTATACAAGTTTTCTCATTACGTATGATTAATTTAATGTTCAACATTTTTTTTTCTTATAAGTTAAAATTTCAGCTTCCTTTTTATTTCCTTTATAACTTGGCATTAAATCTCTTACCTAAATTAGAGGTTTCGATTATTAATTACTAACCTTTCATTTCACTACAATAATTGAAATAATTAACTAACGGAAATTTGAGAATTTAATACCGGGTTAAATTTCAAATTATTTTAAAATAATAGATAAATATATTCTTACAACTTATATATCTCTAAATATATTTAAAAAAATTCAAAATATATATATATTTTTCAAAAATGAATCTGCAGTAAAACTACTACAGTATCTTTCCCCTTCGAAACTCGAAATGAAAGTCGATGATGCGGCCGCCATCACTGAAATTATTTTCCAGCGATAGAGAGGAAAGTACAACAATTATTTCTCCAAAATCTTCTTTAAAATAATTCTTCCAAATCATAATAAATATTTATATCAGAAAGTACTTATAAACAATATTATTATATTCCAAAATTTATTCGAAAGAAATTTCAAAACCCTAGATCTTAAGTTCTAAATTTCCCAAATTTCATTTATTTTATTTTCAATCTTATTTCTACTATTATTTATACACTTTATTACCTAACAACCAATTTATTGCAGCCAAATACAGATATCATTTGAAAATTTTTATTTTATATAGAAAATATAATAGGCAAAATTATTTCATTCACCTATATTAAAAGCAAATATTATGTCGGTCTGTCCTATTAGGTGTTTAGGAATCCCTATTGATGTCACAGCGCCCCAAGCACCAAACAGAATTTATAAATACAAAACGGAACAGATTAACACAATATAAAAACCCTTTTTATAACACTAACAAATACGCTCTCTCATATATATACGCTCAGTGACTCCCATAGGGTATTACTACCCTATTAACAAAGAGTCCGACACCACAAAATTAAGGTTTATCGCTAAACCAAAGCTCTGATACCAGATGTAACATCCCGTCTTTTCGCACGCTTTAAATCAACACACGTGCCAATTCAAAACCATACGGAAATGCGGATTGTTATGGGGTAAATAAGAAAAACAGAGAAGAGAGGATAAAAAACTAAACAGAATCTCACAGTGGAAGGACAAAATATAATAATAAATATACAGTTCATAAAACTCTTTACAAACATTTGATTCCTTTTTTTATACAATAAATATCAGAGTTCACATACCCATAGATATCAATGCAGCGGAATTAAATAGTGTAGTGGAATAATATAGTAGATAGAAATACTACAAATCTTCGTCTTCGTCCTCCAGAACTAAAGTCTTCGATCCTGAAACGCTCGAACTGACCCGAGCGAATTGAAAGGACAAAACACTCGAGTCAGAACTAAAAGATCTTATGTAAGTTAAATTAATAGAAATAAATATGAGTGTAGTAACTCAAAAGATGCTCGGGATTCACATCTCTTAAGGATCCGTTAAACTATTTACTATGTAGTATATTTCGCTATTATAATAGTGTCTAATTGTAAAATAAATTTAACTTTTAATAGCGTTAAGGGGTTACCCATATAGCCCTTAACACAAATAATGCCAATAGTCTATACAGTACTGCAATACCTCCTGATCGGGAGGCTACCAGAGGATACTCTATAGGTACGACACAAATAGAAACTTGGACAAGGCTCGGTATGGTAGGTGATACGGCACAACTAGGCAATGCCAGGTTAGATATACCAATTACGCATCCGGGCTGGTGGAAACGCGCAGCACGCAGCTACCGCCCACCTCAAACAAACTCCCCCAAAATCAAAAATAAAGGTGGTCACCGAATCAATCCAAAGTCAAAGTATAGTATCGAAGAGGAGTGTCCGATCAGAGGAATGACCTCATTGGCCCGAGAATAGCTCCTGTTTTAGCCACCTTATGCCAACTCACGGGAGTTGGGTCCACGTATTTACCTCAAAGGAAACGCCGCCGCCATCCTACTTCATTCTAGAATATCCACCGCGTACACGGTTGTCAAAGTGGTTTTCGGAGTTGGCAGAGCGTATGACAACTTTCGATCCCGGTCTCTTCAAAAACCAAACGTTATTATAACACCGGGGTCTAAAAAATAGTTTATACTTCAAAACCAGAATATAATTATCCATTTCAAAACCCATAAATACGATATCATTTCCATTTCCAAAACAATTCATTTTGATATTATTTTTATAAAACCCAAATCAATAATATCATTTTATTTCAAATATATTTCATTTTCGAAATCATACTACTTTTAAAAAAAATTAATATTTGGAAACTGGACATTTGAATTACAACTTTCAAAACATAATACTGCGAAATTCGTAGCTTTAAAACCATAACTTCTGAAACTTGAATGGTTTGGATATTCAACAGTATATAGAATAAAATAGTTGATTTTATATTACTTTATAAAATAATTTCTGCAATTTCACAATTTATCCATTTAAAATTTTAGGTCTAAACCCCATAAATTTGGATTCACCTTTAGTTTCAATAAAACACTTCGATTTCAATATATTCAAACTTCGAGTATTTAATAATTTCAAAACTAAGGTTGGAATTTATATTCAATAATTTATTTCCTATTATTTAGTTTTGAACAGTCACAAAATAAATCCATAAAATAAAACTCAAATTTCTAACAATTTAATATTTCCTTCAATTTAATTATACCAGATATTCATTTAATTTATCTTAATTGAAAATCCAGTTATAAATATCATACCCTTTTTTTTATTTCCAAGCTTTGATAAGTTTTACATCAACTTATGAAGTGAAATTTTTTAAATAAGTTCCATTCAAATAAATTTCAAATTTTACCTTCCAATCTTAATTGATTTAAATCATTAAACTCCATTATTCAACTTATTAATTTTATTTAACAATTTCATCGCTTAAATTCAATAATTTAACTATGTATGTATATAGAATAAGATTTTATATAAGATCAAAATTCAATATTTATTAAACCGTATCCTATCCAAACCATAAAATCATTTCAAAAATAATTTTATATATATATATATATATATACCGCGGTGCCTGTATATAATTTTCTATCCTATGGTCAAGTGATACAGATATTTATCATTTCAATCTGCAATTTAGAAAAAATAAAAATGTGGTTGTATATCATTTCAAACCGCAATCCCGAATGAGATGAAAATGCATAATAACTTGCATTTTATACAAAATAAGAAAAATAGCATCCATTCATCCAAATATCAATCATCAACCATTTTTTCCAATCATCATCTAATTTAAACAAACATCAATATCGAGCATATAAAATATAACAGGTAATAAATGAAAGGTATTAACCAACAGCTTATATTCAATAATAAATTTAATAACTGTTTAACTAGCAGTTTATATGCAAATAAATAAATTATAACTGTCAATTTATATGCAAAAATAAAATTAATTAACAGTTAAACAAAATAAATGCGATTTAACCGTGATGATGAATAAAACATGCCAAACAGTCATAAATAAATTTCTACTCATATCCTAAATCACTTTAACGAACATAAGAAATTTTAGAAGTTGTGAATGGGTTAAAACACTCACCTTTGGAATTTTAAATCGAATTTAAATCCGATTTAAACCCAACAATTTGACAAACTCCAAATCTGTCCAAACAAGCATCAAAGTATCCGAAATTTCGATACGAACGCAACGGAGAAAACCTCGCGTCAATCCGAGCTCGTATGCAAAAGTTAGTCGAGTTAAAAGATTTAAATTTTAATGTAACATAATTAATTAATACATAAAAAATATAACGTACCATCCTCTTCTTCCTTATACACGAACCTACTAACCCATCACGCACGCGCCACATTCTTCCGTGCGCACGCAACTCGAGACATATAGAGTTTAATTAGCGACTACCAGTATGTGCGCCACCTTGAGAGCCACCTACGGAAAAAGTTTCACATCACCACTCGCTACCGTTTTCAGGCAAACCAAGAAAATACGTCCATGCTTCCAAGCCAGATTCTGGCGTATCGGTGGTCCAAAAGCATAGATCAACCTTATGATTTGAAAAGCTCGGCGAGATCTACAACTTTGCTTTTGGAATTTTTCGATTTTGTTGAACGGATTGAAAGATATTGAGGCAAGAAGATAAGCAATTTCTGGCCATTGAATAAGTGGCGGCCATGGTATAGAATTAGGGTTTCTGAAAAAGAAAAAAAAGGGTCTCGGTTTGCGTGCGTATTTATAGAGTTTAGCGTCAAAAACGGGCCAGAGTCCAATTTAAGCGTGTTGATAGGCGATCATAACATAAAAAGGCCTTATGAATGCAATGGTACTGGTTTCGAAGCCCAGTTCCATCATTTTCGTAGGTTACTGTTCAAGTAAATTTGTTTGAATGACAAAAATGCCCCTGAAAAGTCCGTTTCGGCTCCGGTAACAAAAATGAATCATCGCATATATCAAAATAGATGTTTTTAAATATTTTAAACGCGATGGAACCGGTTTCAAGACCAAATTCCATCGTATGAAGAAGTTATGTTAAAAACAATATTTTCAAATTGATTTCAATTGCATAAATTTCACGGCGTTTCGAGTCCATACGATCAAACGACAAGTCTGATCGCTACGAAACTTGAAACACTATTATAATTCACCGTTACGGATCCGATGAAACTGGTTTCTTCGAAATCTGAGTCAATGGCCAAAATGGCTATTTTTATATTAATTAAATAAAATTAAAACAAATTAATTAAATCAAATTTCGCGTTAAAAATTTTGAACTATGCAATCTTTATAACTTTATAATTTTCAAACATTTGCAATGATTTAACAATTTTTTAAAAAGTCAATTTATTAAAGATTAATCAATAGAAATCTTCAATTTCATAAAATTCAAAATTATAGATAAATTTCCAAAATTTCCATTAAATTGAATTCCATTCCTAATTTCAAATAGAAGGTTTACCATTGGATTTAAAAATTGTCACGTAAATATTTTCCGTTTTCAACTTAATTTTTAAATTAACGTAATAATTAAATATTTGATTTCATTTATTGGCAATAAATCCAACTATTATAAATTAAACAAATTAACTCATTATAAAAATCCAAATTCTATAATTCATAAATTTTATCATCTTGATTTACTTATAAATTTGTAACTCCTTAAAAAAATTCCCATCTCAATTTTTAAATGTAAATTATTTCACCAATTATAGTATTTATTTCAATTTCTTGAAATAATCCATTTATTACACTTTGAATTCAATTTATTGTAATAAGTTTCCAATTAAACGGATTAGATGCAATTTCAACCTTACACATAAGTTTAGGCTATAATGAACTTATAACGTATTCCTTTTTTTAGTTATTACTTTATATACTTCTCGTATTAATTTCACAATTAATCATAATTGTTAAAGTAACTCTTATAATAAATACGACCGTATAATTACTCAGCTTTTAAACAAACATTAGTTCATTTTCCATTAGTGTAACATTCGTTTATTTTATTATCACTTATTACAGATTCTAATTCCATTAACAGATAAGCATGTAATTTATAATATATGTTACAAATTTTAAATTTATCACTATTCATTATTATTGACTTAATTTAGCATTACTTTCCTTGCATTAACATTGTTACTTAAAATCTCTATCCAATTGCAATTAAAATTCTAATGAATACGTTTGCTCTTTCAGTTATGTTATTAGTTATCATCAAGGTACATCATATTATCTTTATTCGTAAATGAGTGAATTTACTAGTGTCCACTATTTTACCTTTAATATACTTGTATACTTATTCTTCACAACAACTACTACATAACAATATTATTTCGCCCCTAAATACAAAATTTGCAATTGTTCTTATTATCATATTCCGTTTACTAAGCCATTAACATTTCAAGTAATTTATTAAATTGAAATGTACATTCAAGTTTATAAATTTATTAACTTGAAATAACGTGTCCCAAAATTAAAATCAATTACTGTAACAATGTGTCCTTACACTTACTAATTTAATGCCTACCCTATATTTTCCATATTCACATTATATCCAAGTACAATACTTACACCATTTTATTTATTGAAATTTTATTCATACTACAAATAAATAGGCTTAATTACCATTCATATATTTTATTTTAGCCTTCATTTTGATATTAATTTACCCCCTTTTATTATTTCTACTAAAAATTAATTACAAAATCCTATTAAATTAACAAATTAAATTGTCGAAATTTACGGGTCGTTACAGATACTTACCCGAACGGACTTTAGAATAGGAGAAAATCATTATGGGCTGAAATGATAGGCCTGAATGGTTTTCAATTATTTCATTTACTTGGGATTGCGGGTTTGAAATGATCAAATTCGGGTTTTGTTTGTAAATTACGGGTTGAAATGATATATTACCCGTATCACTTTACCTAGGCTAGAAATGAAATACAGACCCATTGTTAAACGATGTTTTTCTAGAAAATTTAAATATTTTAGAAATGAAAATATAATAATATTTTGATTTAAATTTGATTAAAAATGATTTTTGTAAAGTATTCTTGATTTTCTGAAAATTTATAAGTGAAATAAATAAATGGTAAATTTAGAAAATCTGAAATGTAAGTTATTTTGGAAATTATAATTTGGTGATAAATGGAATTTAAATTAAATATGAAAATATGATAAATTTATGAAATTTTGAATTAAATGAATTTAAAATGATTTTCTAATATATTAATGATTTTTGAATAAAGTTAAAAGGTGAAATGAATGAATATTTAATTTGAAATTTTGAAATATAACTAAAATTGGAAATTTGTGAATTGGGCTTAAAAGTGAATTTTAAGTTAAGTAAATAAGAATTAAATTAAATTATATTTTAAAATTTTAACTTAAGTGTTAAGTTAAATTTAATTTAATGAATTTTAAATTTAATGTTGGAAATTAGTAAGTGAATTATTATTAAATTTTGATTTTTGAATGGAGATTTAACTTTTTAAAATCATGAATATAAGGGCATTTGAATGATCGTTTTAAAAGTGAAATTATATGATTTTACAAGTTAAAAATGATTTGAATAAAAATATAATTGTTTGTGACATTATACTGAATATTTGAAGTTAATTAACTTCATTTCTGAAATGCTATTAATTCTAATGTAAATGATAATACATCATTTGTAAATGCTGTAGTTGATAATAATGAACCAAATGGCTAAGTTTAATTAAAGGCTATTATAGCATTTTTGTAAATGTTATAATTGTTGAATTTAACTAAGTTTTACTTAAAACTAATGTAACCCTATTACGGCATTTTTAAGTGCTATCTTTTGTTAAGTTGAACCGTTTTGAATGTAACTTTCTGTAGCAATTTCTAAATGCTACGAAAGTTGAATTTTCATCTGTTTCAATAAATTAAGTGAATAAATGAATTTTCAAAGACTAAAATTTTGAAAATTTAATAATTAAATATAATAACTTCATTTTATGATTTAAAATGAAGTAATTTGTTTCGAAATATAAACTATTTTGAAATGTGCTTTGTAATGTTATTTAAATTAAATAAAAATGAATGTGGTTTGGAAGATATGATATTTTGATATTTTGAAATGGATTTTGAATGATATTGAATTTTGAAATGATATTTGATTTTTAAGTATAAAATACCATTTTGAAATTTTAACCACGGGATGTATTTAATTTATAGATTAACTTATTCGTAAAGGATGAGCGATCCCAAGCATCCTTTAAGTTATTGTTGTAATATCCCGGAATTTTGGACAATATAAATTTGATAATCTGTGTTTAAATTTATATTGAATTGATAATTTTTGTTAATAAATTGGATTTGATTCTGTAATCTTCTTTATTTAAATATTTAATTCATAAAATTATTTTTAATGAGTTAATAAATCTATTTTCTATTTAATAATGTATATGTATTTGTATATGTTTTAAATAGATAAGTTGTTCGAAATTAAATTAGTATAGCATAATTTTAATGTTTTAAAAATGGAAATTTTGATTTGTTTTTAATTTAAGATTTTCAAAAATATTTAATTAAATACTATATGATTTTAAATATTAGATAAATGCTTTAAGTAGTTTAAAATTCATTTTTATTTTAAGTTTGAATATTAAAATAAGGTTCATAAATATTTGTGTTATTCTTTTTTAAATTATTAATTGATAATTTTGATTTGTAAAACTAATATGAAGTTTAAAATATAATCTAACATATAAAGCATGTAGTCATTAAGTTACAAACTCTTGTGTAAATTTATTTTAAATTGATTAAAAGTTTTTTTTCAAAAGATTAATTTGTATGTTGTTTTATTTATTTTAATACTTTGCTTATTCTTTAGAAATTTATTTAAATACACAACTAAGTATAAGAACTGGTTAACTAAGTTTAAACATTCATTAAGTTTAATTTTCTTTAACACTTAATTTAAAATAACAAATCATTTAAAGAGACATGTGTAAGTATATAAAAGACTAATCTAACATGTGTTGAGAGAATAAGTAAGTAAATTTACAAGTGTCATAATTCCATTTTATTTTTAATAAATCCTAATTCAAATCTATATAAACCCATACTCTTTTCTCCGTTCATTTTCTTGGTTCATTTTCACTTTTTCAATTCTAAATCAAGAAATCTTTCAGCTGAAAACTATTTCTCCCTATAAAACAAAAACCTGAAACCAAAATCAGTAAACAAACTTCTCATATCCAAATGCAATTATCATTCCTCTGAAAAACTGCTTTCTCATCAACCTGTAGCCATATGCAAATCTGTCATTATCCTAAATATTGAAGCCTCTACATCATTTTTCTTCAATCTGAAATTATTTTACTGCATACAACTTCATTTTCAAGTTCAAAACATTAGCAACCCAAACATCAAAAGTATTTCCAGTTTCTACAACATGAAAGATTCTGCATTTCCAATCAAGTTGCAGACCTGCATTTTTCTAAAGCCTGGAAATAGGCTACCTGCATGTAGAACCTGGGGAAGTTGCATCTGCAATCATCAAGCTAGCATCAACATTTCATTTAAAAATCTGGACAGTGCTCGGCATTTTGCAAATATAAGTGAGTAACTTTTCTTTTAAAAACTTAGGTTATAGTTTATTGCATGCTAAAATAAATAAATGTTCATGTGTTCAATACTTACGGTCTGATATATGCATGCTTAAATTGCTTTGTCCTGTTTCGTTTCCTAGTTCAAGTTACTAATTAAATTCTTATATCTCAAATTTGTCTGTGTTAAATTTGAGAATTTAAATAAGATGGTAGGCTAGTTTTATAGTTTAGACTTTAGGATTTTATTAAGGTAAAATTTAAATTTAACTTACTGGAATAAGTAACAAAGCATAGGAAATTTTATAACTAATAATATAAAACATTGCAAATCAATGTTTAGGGAGTAGAACTCAAACATCAAGTGAATGCATGAATTTTAACTCGAAAATTACTATTTATAATACTGTAAACAAAGAACAGTTTTAAATTACAGTATTATACATATTTGATAAACACTGTGGATGTTGGCATTTGTTTGGATTGAATTTGCTTCTGAAGATGGTCTAACTATCCAAGATTTGTAGGAAAATTACTAAGTGGATTAAAATTCTAATTTGGGTTTGTATTTGGGATTTAAGGTGTAGAACCTTAGTTTGCTGGGTTTAGGAAAAATTGGGTGCTGTGGCTTCTTGAATGAATCGAGTTCAAAGATCCTTTGAGTAATGGTAGATGGTGTATTAATGGAGACATCGCCGGAGTATGGTGTATAATGGTGATCGGAGATGGGAGAATTGGATGTTGACAGGTTAGGTACTGAGGGGGGAAAGTGTTTCTAAATTCTTGAGTTTTAAAAACTTAAATTTAAATTCAAGTTGAATTCTGTATTTTGGAGTGTTGAGGTGTGATGTGGGGATTGTGGTCGTTGGGGGATGGCCAGAGAAGATGGTCAGAGGTGGACTGATATGGGTTAAGTGGTGCATAGGAAGAGTTGTGCAGGTTTGTGGTGATTGTTTTGGTTGTAGGGGTTTGAAGCCCGTGATTGTCTCGGGGGAATTGGGAAGTGACTCGAAGCAAAGTAGTGATTTTCTCGAAGTATTTTGTGGTAGCTCGGGTTTTTAGTGCTTCAGGTTTTTTTTTTGAATAGAGCCTGTTTTTCAGGTTTTAAAATTTTAAAAGTTTTTAAAATGTAAATTTAAAACCTGAACAAGTGTAAAATTTAAACTGAATTCAATTATAAATTAAATTAGTTTAATTTTGGGTTTTTGAACTAATTTAAATTTTGAAAATTTTCATTAGTTTAAGCAAAGTCAGAAACCTGTTTTTTTTCCAGGTTTTATAAAATTTGAAGTTAAATTTTAAAGTGCAAACTAAAATCTGAAACTAGGTTTAAATCTTGAATTGAATTTGAATTTAAAAAGTTTAAATCCTGGTTTGTAATAATTTGACTTTTAAATTTTTGTTTGGATTTAAATTAAAAGCAGGAATTTGTTACTGTTTAAAAATTAAAAGAAAGTAAAATAATGTAAATTGAATTTAACACAGGGTTTTGAATTCTGAAAGGTGAATATGAATCAAACTAGTTTAAATCTGAAATCTGAAATAATTTAGGTTTTAAAAATTTAAATTTGGTTTAAAACTTATAGGTGTGAAAAATATATGTAGTTTTGAATTTGAGGTGGAAGTTTAAATTTTAAATTAGAAATTCAAAATGAATTCAAAACTGGGCTTTTAAATCTGGAATTTAAATTTAAACTTCAGTTTTTAAAATAAAGGTTTAAATTTAAATTACTTTTAAACGATTAGATGATTTGCATTTGAATTAATGGTGTAGATTGTAGGAAGAATTTTAAAGAGTTAAAACTAAAATGAGTTTGGAAGTTGTATTTCAATTTTGAAATTTTAAAGTAATTTTAAATTGATTTGAATTTAAATTGAATTTGTAGTTTAAATTGTTTTAACTTATTAATAAGTAGATGTTTCTTTTAACATATATGATAAAAAGTTTTGAATTGTTTTAAAATCTTATTTAAGATAAATTTGAGTCTTAAGTTAAAATGAAGTTAAATATTTAATAAGAAATGTTTATCTAAAAGATAAATAAATTTAAATGATTGGATTCATTTAATTATTAAGGTAATTAAGATGAAAATTGATTAATTAATTAATTAATTATGTGGATGTTTAATTAAGTAATTAATGATTTTTAAGTTAATTAATTAAATTTGAGATTAATTAATTAAGGTTAATTAATCTATAATTAAGGATGATTAGTTAAATTTTAATTTATGATTAAGATTTATTTAATCAAGTGATTAGAGATAATTTAGATTTTAATTAACACTTAATTAATTAATAATTAAAGATTAATTAAATGATAATTAAATATTATTTAATTGATAATTAATAATGATTAATTTAAGTAAATTCTTAATTAAGTAATTAAGAAATGTAATGAAGGTCATTAACTTAAGATTATTTAACAATTAATTAATGTGATTAATTTTTGATAATTAATTAGATTAATTAATTAATAATAATCAATTGTTTAATTATTAATTACTTAATGAAGGTAATTAATGAATTAATTACTAAGTGTAATTAATTTGACTAAGGTAATTAGTTTAGATTAATTAAGTTTAATTAATTTAAACATTTGTGGATTATTGATAATTACTTATGTAATTAATGAATTTATAATTACTTAAGGAAGTAATTAATTAATAATTACAGGATGTAATTAAAGATATTTGATATAGAAGTAATTGGATTTAAATTACTTTGAAATTAATCAAAGGGATTAATTTAGATAATTAATCAAGAATAATTAATTATGGGATGAGTAATTAAAGTAGTATTTACTGGATGGTTATTAATCATGGGTGATTAATATATATGTGGATTAATTTCAGATTAATTACTTATGTAATTAATTTATATTTAGAGATTTATTAATTGTAGTTAGGATCATTAATTAATTAATTAATGATGTAATTTAGAATTGATTAATTAAGGTATAATTAATAATGAAAAATAATTAATGTAATTAATTTAGTAATTACAAGTTAATTATTTGCAAAGGGTTTAAGTAATTAACTTGTGTGATTAATTTATAAGCTAATTACTTATTGGAATTAGAGATAGTTAATCAATATTAATTGAAATATTGAGATGGTGATTTATAAATTGATTTGAAATCAATGGATGGATAAGTTAAGCAGAATTTTAATGATGAAGTAATTAATTTAATTCATTTTAAATTAATTAGAGATTGTGTAATTAATTTAATTCATTTTGAATTAATTATAGGAAGTGTGATCATTAGATCATTGCTTATGTTTGATGATTGGTATTGGTTGCCTGGTATGGTTTGTAATCTCAGTTATGAGATGAGTAGTGTATGTGATATGGATGCATTGGTTGCTTTTGGATGATAATATGGATTATCTAATTTTGATATAAATTATCTATTGATAATGATAAGGTTGATTATCTATTGTGCTGTGAATTATCTATCTGTGTATATTTAGATAATGAATTGAATTGTTTTAAACTTAAAACAACTTGGACTTAAAAGACATGCTTTGGATTTCGATGAGACCGGGATCGGGTTTCCATATTTGGACATCCGGAAACCACATCGATTCCAATTAAACGTTAGGTCGTTAATCCAAGTGGAGCGAGTGAAGACTCGAGGTGTAAGGGCTATACGTCAGTATAACTCTATGGGTGGTTCCGTAATGAGTTTGACGTAATAGTACTTATAGATTCGAGATGGTGATTCAGAGTGCAATGGTTATTGTCGTTAACTCTGAGGGTGATTCCAATACGAGTGTAAAGAGATAATGCCTTCGGTTTCGTTTGAACCCGGAACGAACTTGTATGGATTGAATGCTTTCAGAACATCGTCAGGTGGACGATGAGCATTCTAAGTGATGTGTCCTATAAAGGTAATCGTAGCCTCAAGCCTCATCAACCGGGAATGGCTAAAACAGGGGAGTGCAGCAAGGCTTCATGGGTCGCACCCACTGGAGAGTAAGATTTACCCCTGTCTAGAGGTCCCTTTATATTTCGGCTGTGTGGATGGTTGATGATGACAACCGTCGTGGTTGTCTTATTCGGAACTATTCAGTAAGGAACGGGTCCGGCTTTGTGTGGCAGGGGATTGGGAGTAATCCTCGGTATGGTGATCTAGGCCACGTACTGTGACGGGCGGTACCCCAGTAGCCCTGCCATTGTATGAAATCCAAAATCCAATAATTGCCAATGGTTTTGATTGTATTACCCACTTTTGTGGCTAGTAGCTGGAATTTAATAATGTAACAATTTCGGCTATTTCTTATTTATTTGAAAACCCTAGACACTATTATAATATCATCGGATTTCCTATCAAATGTTTTGGTTAGCATAAGGTAAAAACTTTTCCATGTTTATGTGTGGGAAGTCTTACGTGATACCTTTCTTTTCAAAGGGTTTTTAAAAGTTAAGCAACTTTAACCTGTTACTCACACCAGACCCATGTCTGACCCGGAGTTATTTCTGTTTTCTTTAACTCTTGGGTACTCAAATTTTTTATGAGTAGTCAATGGAATTCAGGTTAGGATTCAGGTTAGCTTTGACGAATTGTTGAGGAGAAAGGAGCAGGAGGCTTCTACGTATAGTTATATAGTTCCGCTGTGTTGGTATCTCTGAGTGTTTCTGTATTGTGATTGAGTTGTAATAACTAGATAGGTGTTTATAACTATCTAGTATGTGTTGTATATGTCTGTGTAACTCTGATATTTGATGTATACTACGTTATACTTATGTTACTAATATAATTTATTCGTTCCGCTATTGAGATTCTTGTGTTGTTTCTTCTTTCTCTTCTTTCTTTTCTCTTTTCTATCCCTTTCTTTCTTAAGGATGATGCAATTTTCCGGGAATGGAAAGTCGGGTCGTCTCACTTGGTATCAGAGCGTTAGGTTGAGTGAGTACCTAGGCTCTGTAGGGGTGTCTATCTTGAGAGAGCGTATTTGTATTTTTAATATTTATATATAATTGGTTCTACCTATTTGTTGGATTACTCGTTTAGGTTTTTCCAATATAAGTTATAAAGGTAGATAAGGTAGAAGTGTGTGTAACACGACTACCATTGCTTGGAGTTTGATGGATGAGGTTGGAAGTGTATTAGTCGAGACTGTAGACCTAATACTGTCTCGAGTGAGTTCTGTTGTGATAAAAGACTTCATCGATCTCTGAACGTAACCTGTTAAGGTTTGGAGTTAATCTTTGAAGTGCAGAATTGAGTTTGGATCTGACGTTAGGGCAGAAGCAAGTGATGGTATCTTGATGTCTCAAGAATTAGTAGCTACATGATGAGATGCAGTGACTATGGATATTTCCGAAGATATTTCTTTGGAACAAGAGTATGAAGTGAGTCTGTCCGGTGATATGGCTGAGTTTAGCTGAGTATTCTGAGTTGGTAAGGAGTCTTCTGGCTGGGTAGTTTTTCTAAAGTGGAGTCCAGAAGCAGTAGAGTAGATCCGTTTCTCTGAAAAGTTGGCTAGGCCAGCATAAGCTGTTCTGTTTGCTAAAGAGAGAGCAGTTTTCTTTGGATTTTGGCTGAGTTGATCGCAAAAGTGACTTGCGATAGTATGTTCTCTTGTGTTTGTTGGAGATTATTCGGATTTCTTTCAGGAAGTCAGAGTTTGTCTGCATCTGGAGATCGAGTTTTCTTTCCAGGATTGGTACTGGTGGTTCAGTTAGTAGATGGATGGTTCCTTGAAATAGAAGTTGGTGAAGTAACTCTGGTTTCGGAGGAACATCTGAGTTTTCTTTATGGATATGTGGAACCATATTTCTGTGCTGGGTTGTTTTAGTCTGTGCTTGTGCTCTTCGTCAGCATTTTCTTCTGTTTCAGATCAAAGTTGTGCAGCGAAAGCAGTTTGGGTGTTTCTGTTTTGTCTTTTCCGGATAAGAAGAAGTTTGTTCTGTCTTCTGTTGTTGAGAAGCAGGGTTTGTGTTCTTGGTTTTTGACTGATCTTGAGGAGATCATTGGATTATTTTTGATTCGGTCTGTTTCTTATGGAATCAGCATAGAGTTAAGCTGATTAGGAGTGATGTTGGTAGCCCAGGATCGTCCGAAATGTTTTTATGGATAAGAGACAGAGAAATTTGGATTTTGGAATTGGAGATTTGAATTTGGTTAAGTTTTTCTTTGATCTAGGGAGCTATAAGTTTGGGAAGCTAGCTCCGTAGTGTTTTGGTTTCTTCTGTGTTGGGTAAGATGAGTGTTTGGTTTCCTAGAGTTGAATTGCCAGTTTGGATAACTGGGATTCAGGGTGTTTCATGTATCTCTGAGGGAGTACGTGTTTGATATTTCTGGTTGTAGAACCAGTAGTTTAGGAGGTTTGTTTGTTTAGTCAGACTCGTTTGTAGTCTGATATTCTGTATAGAATTGTTGTTAGGAGCTCTATAAGTTAATAGTATTGGTTGATTGGATTTTATAGAGCGAGTATCTCGATATACATACATATATATATATATATATATATATATACCGGGGAAACTCGTGGAAGTTTTATCCAAAATTCTTTTGGATAATTAGATTTGTTCAAATTGTTTGAATTTGTTGCATTGATTGTTGGCATATGATTAACATATGCTGTGTTTTAAAATAAAATCTGTAAACATATTAATAATTACCTTTGTTTTAAATTTCGGGGACGAAATTCTTTTAAGGGGGAAGGATTGTAATATCCCAGAATTTTGGACAATATAAATTTGATAATCTGTGTCTAAATTTATGTTGAATTGACAATTTTTGTTAATAAATTGGATTTGATTCTATAATCTTCTTTATTAAATATTTAAATTGTAAAATTATTTTTAATGAGTTAATAAATCTATTTTCTATTTAATAATGTATATGTATTTGTATATATTTTAAATAGATAAGTTGTTCTTAATTAAATTAGTATAGCATAATTTTAATGTTTTAAAAATGGAAATTTTGATTTGTTTTTAATTTAAGCTTTTCAAAAATATTTAATAAAATACTATATGATTTTAAATATGAGATAAATGCTTTAATTAGTTTAAAATTCATTTTTATTTTAAGTTTGAATATTAAAATAAGGTTCATAAATATTTGTGTTATTCTTTTTTAAATTATTAATTGATAATTTTGATTTGTAAAATTAATATGAAGTTTAAAATATAATCTAATATATGAATCATGTAGTCATTAAGTTACAAACTCTTGTGTAAATTTATTTTAAATTGACTAAAAGTTTTTTTTTCAAAAGATTAATTTGTATGTTGTTTTATTTATTTTAATACTTTGCTTATTCTTTAGAAATTTATTTAAATACATAACTAAGTATAAGAACTAGTTAACTAAGTTTAAACATTCATTAAGTTTAATTTTCTTTAACACTTAATTTAAAATAACAAATCATTTAAAGAGACATGTGTAAGTATATAAAAGACTAATCTAACATGTGTTGAGAGAATAAATAAGTAAATTTACAAGTGTCATAATTCCATTTTATTTTTAATAAATCCTAATTCGAATCTATATAAACCCATACTCTTTTCTCCTTTCATTTTCTTGGTTCATTTTCACCTTTTCAATTCTAAATCAAGAAATCTTTCAGCTGAAAACTATTCCTCTCTATAAAACAAAAATCTGAAACCAAAATCAGTAAACAAACTTCTCATATCTAAATGCAATTATCATTCCTCTGAAAAACTGTTTTCTCATCAACCTGTAGCCATACGCAAATCTGTAATTATCCTCAATATTGAACCCTCTACATCATTTTTCTTCAATCTGAAATTATTTTACTGCATACAACTTCATTTTCAAGTTCAAATCATTTTCAACCCAAACATCAAAAGTATTTCCAGTTTCTACAACATGCAAGATTCTGCATTTCCAATCAAGTTGCAGACCTGCATTTTTCTGAAGCCTGGAAATAGGCTACCTGCATGTAGAATCTGGGGAACTTGCATCTGCAATCATCAAGTTAGCATCAACATTTCAATTAAAAATCTGGACAGTGCTCTGCATTTTGCAAATATAAGTGAGTAACTTTTCTTTTAAAAACTTAAGGTTATAGTTTATTGCATGCTAAAATAAATAAAAGTTCATGTGTTCAATACTTACTGTCTGATATATGCATGCTTAAATTGCTATTTCCTGTTTTGTTTCCTAGTTCAAGTTAGTAATTAAATTCTTATATCTCAAATTTGTCTGTGTTAAATTTGATAATTTAAATAAGATGGTAGGCTAGTTTTATAGTTTAGATTTTAGGATTTTATTACGGTAAAATTGAAATTTAACTTACTGGAGTAAGTAACAGAACATAGGAAATTTTATAAGTAATAATATAAAACATTGCAAATCAATGTTTTAGGAGTAGAACTCAAACATCAAGTGAATGCATGAATTTTAAATCAAAAATTACTATTTATAATACTGTAAACAAAGAACAGTTTTAAATTACAGTATTATGCATATTTGATAAACACTGTGGATGTTGGCATTTGTTTGGATTGAATTTGCTTCTGAAGATGGTGTAACTATCCAAGATTTGTAGGAAAATTACTAAGTGGATTAAAATTCTAATTTGGGTTTGTATTTGGGATTTAAAGTGTAGAACCCTAGTTTACTGGGTTTAGGAAAAATTGGGTGTTATGACTTCTTAAATGAATCGAGTTCAAAGATCCTTTGGGTAATGGTAGATGGTGTATTAATGGAGACATCGCCGGAGTATGGTGTGTAATGGTGATCGGAGATGGGAGAATTGGATGTTGACAGGTTAGATACTGTGGAGGGAAAGTGTTTCCAGGTTCTTGAGTTTTAAAAACTTGAATTTAAATTCAAGTTGAATTCTGGATTTGGAGTGTTGAGATGTGATGTGGGGATTGTGGTCGTTGGGGGATGGCCAGAGAAGATGGTCAGAGGTGGCCTGAGATGGGTTAAGTGGTGCACAGGAAGAGTTGTGCAGGTTTGTGGTGATTGTTTTGGTTGCAGGGGTTTGAAGCCCGTGATTGTTTCGGGGGAATTGGGAAGTGACTCGAAGTAAAGTAGTGATTTTCTCGAAGTATTTTGTGGTAGCTCGGGTTTTTAGTGCTTCGGGTTTTGTTTTTTTTCAACAGAGCCTGTTTTTCAGGTTTTAAAATTTTAAAAGTTTTTAAAATGTAAATTTAAAACCTGAACAAGTGTAAAATTTAAACTGAATTCAATTATAAATTTAATTAGTTTAATTTTGGGTTTTTGAACTAATTTAAATTTTGAAATTTTTAATTAGTTTAAGCAAAGTCAGAAACCTGTTTTATTTTTCCAGGTTTTATAAAATTTGAAGTTAAATTTTAAAGTGCAAATTAAATCTGAAACTAGGTTTAAACCTTGAATTGAATTTGAATTTAAAAAGTTTAAATCCTGGGTTTGTAATAATTTGACTTTTAAAATTTTAGTTTGGATTTAAATTGAAAGCAGGAATTTGTTACTGTTTAAAAATTAAAAGAAAGTAAAATAATGTGAATTGAATTTAAAGCAGGGTTTTGAAATCTGAATGGTGAATATGAATCAAACTAGTTTAAATCTGAAATCTGAAATAATTTAGGTTTTAAAAATTTAAATTGGGTTTAAAACTTACAGGTGTGAAAAATATATGTAGTTTTGAATTTGAGGTGGAAGTTTAAATTTTAAATTAGAAATTCAAAATGAATTCAAAACTGGGTTTTTAAATCTGGAATTTAAATTTAAACTTCAGTTTTTAAAATAAAGGTTTAAATTTTAATTACTTTTAAATGATTAAATGATTTGCATTTGAATTAAGGGTGTAGATTGTAGGAAGAACTTTAAAGAGTTAAAACTAAAATGAGTTTGGAAGTTGTATTTCAATTTTGAAATTTTAAAGTAATTTTAAATTGATTTGAATTTAAATTGAATTTGTAATTTAAATAGTTTTAACTGATTAATAAGTAGATGTTTTTTTTAACATGTATGATAAAAAGTTTTGAATTGTTTTAAAATCTTATTTAAGATAAATTTGAGTCTTAAGTTAAAATGAAGTTAAATATTTAATAAGAAATGTTTATCTAAAAGATAAATAAAATTAAATGATTGGATTCATTTAATTATTAAGGTAATTAAGATGAAAATTGATTATTTAATTAATTAATTATGTGGATGTTTAATTAAGTAATTAATGATTTTTTAGTTAATTAATTAAATTTGAGATTAATTAATTAAGGTTAATTAATCTATAATTAAGGATGATTAATTAAATTTTAATTTATGATTAAGATTTATTTAATCAAGTGATTAGAGATAATTTAGATTTTAATTAACACTTAATTAATTAATAATTAAAGATTAATTAAATGATAATTAAATATTATTTAATTGATAACTAATAACGATTAATTTAAGTAAATTCTTAATTAAGTAATTAAGAAATGTAATGAAGGTCATTAACTTAAGATTATTTAACAATTAATTAATGTGATTAATTTTTGATAATTAATTAGATTAATTAATTAATAATAATCAATTGTTTAATTTTTAATTACTTAATGAAGGTAATTAATGAATTAATTACTTAGTGTAATTAATTTGATTAAGGTAACTAGTTTAGATTAATTAAGTTTAATTAATTTAAACATTTGTGGATTATTGATAATTACTTATGTAATTAATGAATTTATAATTACTTAACGAAGTAATTAATTAATAATTACAGGATGTAATTAAAGATATTTGATATAGAAGTAATTGGATTTAAATTACTTTGAAATTAATCAAGTGGATTAATTTATATAATTAAGTAAGAATAATTAATTATGGGATGAGTAATTAAAGTAGTATTTACTGGATAGTTATTAATCATGGGTTATATGGATTAATTTCAGATTAATTACTTATGTAATTAATTTATATTTAGAGATTTACTAATTGTAGTTAGGATCATTAATTAATTAATTAATGATGTAATTTGGAATTGATTAATTAATGTATAATTAATAATGAAAAATAATTAGTGTAATTAATTTTAGTTAATCAATTAATTTAGTAATTACAAGTTAATTATTTGCAAAGGGTTTAAGTAATTAACTTGTGTGATTAATTTATAAGCTAATTACTTATTGTAATTAGAGATAGTTAATCAATATTAATTGAAATATTGAGATGGTGATTTATAAATTGATTTGAAATCAATGGATGGATAAGTTAAGCAGAATTTTAATGATGAAGTAATTAATTTAATTCATTTTAAATTAATTAGAGACTGAGTAATTAATTTAATTCATTTTAAATTAATTATAGGAAGTGTGATCATTAGTTCATTGCTTATGTTTGATGATTGGTATTGGTGGCCTAGTATGGTTTGTAATCTCAGTTATGAGATGAGTAGTGTATGTGATATGGATGCATTGGTTGCTTTTGGATGATAATATGGATTATCTGATTTTGATATAAATTATCTATTGATAACGATAAGGTTGATTATCTATTGTGTTGTGAATTATCTATCTGTGTATATTTAGATAATGAATTGAATTGTTTTAAACTTAAACCAACTTGGACTTAAAAGACACGCTTTGGATTTCGATGAGACCGGGATCGGGTTTCCATATTTGGACATCCGGAAACCACATCGATTCCAATTAAACGTTTGGTCGTTAATCCAAGTGGAGCGAGTGAAGACTCGAGCTGTAAGGGCTATACGTAATGAGTTTGACGGAATAGTACTTATAGATTCGAGATGGTGATTCAGAGTGCAAGGGTTATTGTCGTTAACTCTGAGGGTAATTCCAATACGAGTGTAACGAGATAATGCCTTCGGTTTCGTTCGAACCCGGAACGAACTTGTATGGATTGAATGCTTTCAGAACATCGTCAGGTGGACGATGAGCATTCTAAGTGATGTGTCCTATAAAGGTAATCGTAGCCTCATGCCTCATCAACCGGGAATGGTTAAAACAGGGGTGGTGTAGCAAGGCATCGTGGGTCGCACCCACTGGAGAGTAAGATTTACCCCTGTCTAGAGGTCCCTTTATATTTCAGCTGTGTGGACGGTTGATCATGAGAACCGTCGGGGTTGTCTTATTCGGAACTGTTCAGTAAGGAACGGGTCCGGCTTTGTGTTGCAGGGGATTGGGAGCAATCCTCGGTACGGTGATCTAGGCCACGTACTGTGACGGGCGGTACCCCAGTAGCCCTGCCATTGTATGGAATCCAAAATCCAATAAGTGCCAATGGTTTTGATGGTATTAACCACTTTTGTGGCTAGTAGCTGGAATTTAATAATGTAACAATTTCAGCTATTTCCTATTTATTTGAAAACCCTAGACACTATTATAATATCGTCGGATTTCCTATACAATGTTTTGGTTAGCGTAAGGTAAAAACTTTTCCATGTTTATGTGTGGGAAGTCTTACGTGATACCTTTCTTTTCAAAGGGTTTTTAAAAGTTAAGCAACTTTAACCTGTTACTCACACCAGACCCATGACTGACCCGGAGTTATTTCTGTTTTCTTTAACTCTTGGGTACTCAAATTTTTTATGAGTAGTCAAGGGAATTCAGGTTAGGATTCAGGTTAGCTTTGACGAATTGTGCAGGAGCAAGGATTAGGCGGCTTCTACGTATAGTTATATAGTTCCGCTGTGTTGGTATCTCTGAGTGTTTCTGTATTGTGATTGAGTTGTAATAACTAGACAGGTGTTTATAACTGTCTAGTATGTGTTGTATATGTCTGTGTAACTCTGATATTTGATGTATACTATGTTATACTTATGTTACTAATATAATTTATTCGTTCCGCTGTTGAGATTCTTGTGTTGTTTCTTCTTTCTCTTCCTTCTTTTCTCTTTTCTATCCCTTTCCTTCTTAAGGATGATGCGATTTTTCGGGAATGGAAAGTCGGGTCGTCTAACTAGGTATTAGAGCGTTAGGTTGAGTGAATACCTAGGCTCTGTAGGGGTGTCTATCTTAAGAGAGCGTATTTGTATTTTTAATATATATATATATATATATATAAATAATTGGTTCTACCTATTTGTTGGATTACCCGTTCAGGTTTTTCCAATATAAGTTACAAAGGTAGATAAGGTAGAAGTGTGTGTAACACGACTACCATTGGTTGGAGTTTGATGGATGAGGTTGGAAGTGTATTAGTCGAGACTGTAGACCTAATACTGTCTCGAGTGTGTTCTGTTGTGATAAAAGACTTCATCGATCTCTGAAGGTAACCTGTTAATGTTCGGAGTTCATCTTTGAAGTGCAGAATTGAGTTTGGATCTGTCGTTAGGGCAGAAGCAAACAAGTGATGGTATCTTGATATCTCAAGAATTGGTAGCTGCATGATGAGATGCAGTGACTATGGATATTTCCGAAGATATTTCTTTGAAACAAGAGTAAGAAGTGAGTATGCCCGGTGATGTGGCTGAGTTTAGCTGAGTATTCTGAGTTGGTAAGGAGTCTTCTGGCTGGGTAGTTTTTCTAAAGTGGAGTCCAGAAGCAGTAGAGTAGATCCGTTTCTCTGAAAAGTTGGCTAGGCTAGCATAAGCTGTTCTGTTTGCTAAAGAGAGAGCGGTTTTCTTTGGATTTAGGCTGAGTTGATCGCAAAAGTGACTTGCGATAGTATGTTCTCTAGTGTTTGTTGGAGATTATCCGGATTTCTTTCAGGAAGTCAGAGTTTGTCTGCATCTGGAGATCGAGTTTTCTTTTCAGGATTGGTACTCGTGGTTCAGTTAGTAGATGGATGGTTCCCTGAAATAGAAGTTGATGAAGTAACTCTGGTTTCGGAGGAACATCTGAGTTTTCTTTATGGATATGTGGAACCATATTTCTGTGCTGGGCTGTTTTAGTCTGTGCTTGTGCTCTTCGTCAGCATTTTCTTCTGTTTTGGATCAAAGTTGTGCAGCGGAAGCAGTTTGGGTGTTTCTGTTTTGTCTTTTCCGGATAAGAAGAAGTTTGTTCTGTCTTCTGTTGTTGAGAAGCAGGGTTTGTGTTCTTGGTTTTTGAGTGATCTTGAGGAGATCATTGGATTGTTTTTGATTCAGTCTTTTTCTTATGGAATCAGCATATAGTTAAGCTGATTAGGAGTGATGTTGGTAGCCCAGGATCGTCCAAAAGGTTTTTATGGATAAGAGAAAGAGAAATTTGGATTCTGGAATTGGAGATTTGAATTTGGTTAAGTTTTTCTTTGATCTAGGGAGCTATAAGTTTGGGAAGCTAGCTCCGAAGTTTTTTGGTTTCTTCTGTGTTGGGTAAGATGAGTGTTTGGTTTCCTAGAGTTGAATTGCCAGTTTGGATAACTGGGATTCAGGGTGTTTCACGTATCTCTGAGGGAGTACGTGTTTGATATTTCTGGTTGTAGAACCAGTAGTTTAGGAGGTTTGTTTGTTAAGTCAGACTCGTTTGTAGTCTGATATTCTGTATAGAATTGTTGTTAAAAGCTCTGTAAGTTAATAGTATTGGTTGATTGGATTTTATAGAGCGAGTATCCCGATATATATATATATATATATATATATATATATATATACACACACACCGGGGAAACTTGTGGAAGTTTTATCCAAAATTCTTTTGGATAATTACATTTGTTCTAATTGTGTGAATTTGTTGCATTATTGTTGGCATATGATTAACATGTGGTGTGTTTTAAAATAAAATCTGTAAATAGATTATTAAATTACCTTCGTTTTAAATTTCGGGGACGAAATTCTTTTAAGGGGGAAGGATTGTAATATCCCAGAATTTTGGACAATATAAATTTGATAATCTGTGTTTAAATTTATATTGAATTGATAATTTTTGTTAATAAATTGGATTTGATTCTATAATCTTCTTTATTTAAATATTTAGTTTGTAAATTTATTTTTAATGAGTTAATAAATCTATTTTCTATTTAATAATGTATATGTATTTGTATATATTTTAAATAGATAAGTTGTTCTTAATAAAATTAGTATAGCATAATTTGAATGTTTTAAAAATGGAAATTTTGATTTGTTTTTAATTTAAGCCTTTCAAAAATATTTAATAAAATACTATATGATATTAAATATGAGATAAATGCTTTAATTAGTTTAAAATTCATTTTTATTTTAAGTTTGAATATTAAAATAAGGTTCATAAATATTTGTGTTATTCTTTTTTAAATTATTAATTGATAATTTTGATTTGTAAAATTAATATGAAGTTTAAAATATAATCTAATATATGAAGCATGTAGTCATTAAGTTACAAACTCTTGTGTAAATTTATTTTAAATTGATTAAAAGTTTTTTTTTTCAAAAGATTAATTTGTATGTTGTTTTATTTATTTTAATACTTTGCTTATTCTTTAGAAATTTATTTAAATACATAACTAAGTATAAGAACTAGTTAACTAAGTTTAAACATTCATTAAGTTTAATTTTCTTTAACACTTAACTTAAAATAACAAATCATTTAAAGAGACATGTGTAAGTATATAAAAGATTAATCAAACATGTGTTGAGAGAATAAGTAAGTAAATTTACAAGTGTCATAATTCCATTTTATTTTTAATAAATCCTAATTCAAATCTATATAAACTGTTTTCTCATCAACCTGTAGCCATATGCAAATTTGTAATTATCCTCAATATTGAAGCCTCTACATCATTTTTCATCAGTCTGAAATAATTTTAACTACATACAACTTCATTTTCAATTTCAAAACATTTTCAACCCAAACATCAAAAGTATTTCCAGTTTCTACAACATGCAAGATTCTGCATTTCCAATCAAGTTGCAGACCTGCATTTTTCTAAAGCCTGGAAATAGGCTACCTGCATGTAGAACCTAGGGAACTTGCATCTGCAATCATCAAGCTAGCATCAACATTTCATTTAAAAATCTGGACAGTGCTCTGCATTTTGCAAATATAAGTGAGTAACTTTTCTTTTAAAAACTTAAGGTTATAGTTTATTGCATGCTAAAATAAATAAATGTTCTTTTGTTCAATACTTACTGTCTGATATATGCATGCTTAAATTGCTATGTCCTGTTTTGTTTCCTAGTTCAAGTTACTAATTAAATTATTATATCTCAAATTTGTCTGTGTTAAAATTGAGAATTTAAATAAGATGGTAGGCTTGTTTTATAGTTTGGATTTTAGGATTTTATTAGGGTAAAATTAGAATTTAACTTACTCGAATAAGTAACAGAGCATAGGAAATTTTATAAGTAATAATATAAAACATTGCAAATCAATGTTTAGGGAGTAGAACTCAAACATCAAGTGAATGCATGAATTTTAAATCAAAAATTACTATTTATAATACTGTAAACAAAGAACAGTTTTAAATTACAGTATTATACATATTTGATAAACACTGTGGATGTTGGCATTTGTTTGGATTGAATTTGCTTCTGAAGATGGTGCGACAATCCAAGATTTGTAGGAAAATTACTAAGTGGATTAAAATTCTAATTTGGGTTTGTATTTGGGATTTAAAGTGTAGAACCCTAGTTTACTGGGTTTAGGAAAAATTGGGTGTTGTGGCTTCTTGAATGAATCGAGTTCAAAGATCCTTTGGGTAATGGTAGATGGTGTATTAATGGAGACATCGCCGGAGTATGGTGTGTAATGGTGATCGGAGATGGGAGAATTGGATGTTGACAGGTTAGATACTGAGGAGGGAAAGTGTTTCCAGGTTCTTGAGTTTTAAAAACTTGAATTTAAATTCAAGTTGAATTCTGGATTTTGGAGTGTTGAGGTGTGATGTGGGGATTGTGGTCGTTGGGGGATGGCCAGAGAAGATGGTCAGAGGTGGCCTGAGATGGTTTAAGTGGTGCACAGGAAGAGTTGTGCAGGTTTGTGGTGATTGTTTTGGTTGCAGGGGTTTGAAGCCCGTGATTGTCTCGGGGGAATTGGGAAGTGACTCAAAGCAAAGTAGTGATTTTCTCGAAGTATTTTGTGGTAGCTCAGGTTTTTAGTGCTTCAGGTTTTTTTTTTTGAACAGAGCCTGTTTTTCAGGTTTTAAAATTTTAAAAGTTTTTAAAATGTAAATTTAAAACCCGAACAAGTGTAAAATTTAAACTGAATTCAATTATAAATTCAATTAGTTTAATTTTGGGTTTTTGAACTAATTTAAATTTTGAAAATTTTCATTAGTTTAAGCAAAGTCAGAAACCTGTTTTTTTTTCCAGGTTTTATAAAATTTGAAGTTAAATTTTAAAGTGCAAACTAAAATCTGAAACTAGGTTTAAATCTTGAATTGAATTTGAATTTAAAAAGTTTAAATCCTGGGTTTGTAATAATTTGACTTTTAAATTTTTGTTTGGATTTAAATTAAAAGCAGGAATTTGTTACTGTTTAAAAATTAAAAGAAAGTAAAATAATGTAAATTGAATTTAACACAGGGTTTTGAATTCTGAAAGGTGAATATGAATCAAACTAGTTTAAATCTGAAATCTGAAATAATTTAGGTTTTAAAAATTTTAATTTGGTTTAAAACTTATAGGTGTGAAAAATATATGTAGTTTTGAATTTGAGGTGGAAGTTTAAATTTTAAATTAGAAATTCAAAATGAATTCAAAACTGGGTTTTTAAATCTGGAATTTAAATTTAAACTTCACCTTTTAAAATAAAGGTTTAAATTTAAATTACTTTTAAATGATTAAATGATTTGCATTGGAATTAAGGGTGTAGATTGTAGGAAGAATTTTAAAGAGTTAAAACTAAAATGAGTTTGGAAGTTGTATTTCAATTTTGAAATTTTAAAGTAATTTTAAATTGATTTAAATTTAAATTGAATTTGTAATTTAAATTGTTTTAACTTATTAATAAGTAGATGTTTCTTTTAACATATATGATAAAAAGTTTTGAATTGTTTTAAAATCTTATTTAAGATAAATTTGAGTCTTAAGTTAAAATGAAGTTAAATATTTAATAAGAAATGTTTATCTAAAAGGTAAATAAAATTAAATGATTGGATTCATTTAATTATTAAGGTAATTAAGATGAAAATTGATTAATTAATTAATTAATTATGTGGATGTTTAATTAAGTAATTAATGATTTTTAAGTTAATTAATTAAATTTGAGATTAATTAATTAAGGTTAATTAATTATAATTAAGGATGATTAGTTAAATTTTAATTTATGATTAAGATTTATTTAATCAAGTGATTAGAGATAATTTAGATTTTAATTAACACTTAATCAATTAATAATTAATGATTAATTAAATGATAATTAAATATTATTTAATCGATAATTAATAATGATTAATTTAAGTAAATTCTTAATTAAGTAATTAAGAAATGTAATGAAGGTCATTAACTTAAGATTATTTAACAATTAATTAATGCGATTAATTTTTGATAATTAATTAGATTAATTAATTAATAATAATCAATTGTTTAATTTTTAATTACTTAATGAAGGTAATTAATGAATTAATTACTTAGTGTAATTAATTTGATTAAGGTAATTAGTTTTGATTAATTAAGTTTAATTAATTTAAACATTTGTGGATTATTGATAATTACTTATGTAATTAATGAATTTATAATTACTTAAGGAAGTAATTAATTAATAATTACAGGATGTAATTAAAGATATTTGATATAGAATTAATTGGATTTAAATTACTTTGAAATTAATCAAGGGGATTAATTTAGATAATTAATTAAGAATAATTAATTATGGGATGAGTAATTAAAGTAGTATTTACGGGATGGTTATTAATCATGGGTGATTAATATATATGTGGATTAATTTCAGATTAATTACTTAAGTAATTAATTTATATTTAGAGATTTATTAATTGTAGTTAGAATCATTAATAAATTAATTAATGATGTAATTTGAAATTGATTAATTAAGGTATAATTAATAATGAAAAATAATTAATGTAACTAATTTAGTTAATCAATTAATTCAGTAATTACAAGTCAATTATTTGCAAAGGGTTTAAGTAATTAACTTGTGTGATTAATTTATAAGCTAATTACTTATTGTAATTAGAGATAGTTAATCAATATTAATTGAAATATTGAGATGGTGATTTATAAATTGATTTGAAATCAATGGATGGATAAGTTAAGCAGAATTTTAATGATGAAGTAATTAATTTAATTCATTTTAAATTAATTAGAGATTGAGTAATTAATTTAATTCATATTAAATTAATTATAGGAAGTGTGATCATTAGATCATTACTTATGTTTGATGATTGGTATTGGTCGCCTAGTATGGTTTGTAATCTCAGTTATGAGATGAGTAGTGTATGTGATATGGATGCATTGGTTGCTTTTGGATGATAATATGGATTATCTGATTTTGATATAAATTATCTATTGATAATGATAAGTTGATTATTTATTGTGTTGTGAATTATCTATCTGTGTATATTTAGATAATGAATTGAATTGTTTTACTTAAAACAACTTGGACTTAAAAGACACGCTCTGGATTTCGATGAGACCGGGATCGGGTTTCTATATTTGGACATCCGGAAACCACATCAATTCCAATTAAACGTTAGGTCGTTAATCCAAGTGGAGCGAGTGAAGACTCGAGGTATAAGGGCTATACGTCAGTATAACTCTGTGGATGATTCCGCAATGAGTTTGACGGAATAATACTTATAGATTCGAGATAGTGATTCAGAGTGCAAGGGTTATTGTCGTTAACTCTGAGGGTGATTCCAATACGAGTGTAACGAGATAATGCCTTCGGTTTCGTTCGAACCCGGAACGAACTTGTATGGATTGAATGCTTTCATAACATCGTCAGGTGGACAATGAGCATTCTAAGTGATGTGTCCTATAAAGGTAATCGTAGCCTCAAGCCTCATCAACCGGGAATGGCTAAAACAGGGGAGGTGCAGCAAGGCTTCATGGGTCGCACCCAATGGAGAGTAAGATTTACCCCAGTCTAGAGGTCCCTTTATATTTCGGCTGTGTGGACGGTTGATCATGACAACCGTCGGGGTTGTCTTATTCGGAACTGTTCAGTAAGGAACGGGTCCGGCTTTGTGTTGCAGGGGATTGGGAGTAATCCTCAGTACGGTGAACTAGGCCACATACTGTGACGGGCGGTACCCCAGTAGCCCTGCCATTGTATGGAATCCAAAATCCAATAAGTGCCAACGGTTTTGATTGTATTAACCACTTTTGTGGCTAGTAGCTCGAATTTAATAATGTAACAATTTTGTCTATTTCTTATTTATTTGAAAACCCTAGACACTATTATAATATCATCGGATTTCCTATCAAATGTTTTGGTTAGCGTAAGGTAAAACCTTTTCCATGTTTATGTGTGGGAAGTCTTACGTGATACCTTTCATTTCAAAAGGTTTTTAAAGTTAAGCAACTTTAACCTGTTACTCACACCAGACCCATGTCTGACCCGTAGTTATTTCTGTTTTCATTAACTCTTGGGTACTCAAATTTTTTATGAGTAGTCAAGGGAATTCAGGTTAGGATTCAGGTTAGCTTTGACGAATAGTGGAGGAGCAAGGAGTAGGAGGCTTCTACGTATAGTTATATAGTTCCGCTGTGTTGGTATCTTTGAGTGTTTCTGTATTGTGATTGAGTTGTAATAACTAGACAAGTGTTTATAACTGTCTAGTATGTGTTGTATATGTCTGTGTAAATCTGATATTTGATGTAAACTATGTTATACTTATGTTACTAATATAATTTATTCGTTCCGCTGTAGAGATTCTTGTGTTGTTTCTTATTTCTCTTCTTTCTTTTCTCTTTTCTTTCCCTTTCTTTCTTAAGGATGATGCGATTTTCCGGGAATGGAAAGTCGGGTCGTCTCACTTGGTATCAGAGCATTAGGTTGAGTGAATACCTAGGCTCTGTAGGGTTGTCTATTTTAAGAGAGCGTATTTGTATTTTTAATATATATATATATATATACATATACATAATTGGTTCTACCTATTTGTTGGATTACCCGTTCAGTTTTTTCCAATATAAGTTATAAAGGTAGATAAGGTAAAAGTGTGTGTAACACGACTACCATTGGTTGGAGTTTGATGGATGAGGTTGGAAGTGTATTAGTCGAGACTGTAGACCTAATACCATCTCGAGTGAGTTCTGTTGTGATAAAATACTTCATCGATCTCTGAAGGTAACCTGTTAATGTTCGGAGTTCATCTTTGAAGTGCAGAATTGAGTTTGGATCTGTCGTTAGGGCAGAAGCAAGCAAGTGATGGTATCTTGATATCTCAAGAATTAGTAGCTGCATGATGAGATGCAGTGACTATGGATATTTCCGAAGATATTTCTTTGGAACAAGATTAAGAAGTGAGTCTGCCCGGTGATGTTGCTGAGTTTAGCTGAGTATTCTGAGTTGGTAAGGAGTCTTCTGGCTGGGTAGTTTTTCTAAAGTGGAGTCCAGAAGCAGTAGAGTAGATCCGTTTCTCTGAAAAGTTGGCTAGGCTAGCATAAGCTGTTCTGTTTGCTAAAGAGAGAGCAGTTTTCTTTGGATTTAGGCTGAGTTGATCGCAAAAGTGACTTGCGATATTATGTTCTCTTATGTTTGTTGGAGATTATCCAGATTTCTTTCAGGAAGTCAGAGTTTGTCTGCATCTGGAGATCGAGTTTTCTTTTCAGGATTGGTACTCGTGGTTCAGTTAGTAGACGGATGGTTCCTTGAAATAGAAGTTGGTGAAGTAACTCTGGTTTCGGAGGAACATCTGAGTTTCTTGTATGGGTATGTGGAACCATATTTCTGTGCTGGGTTGTTTTAGTATGTGCTTGTGCTCTTCGTCAGTATTTTCTTCTGTTTCGGATCAAAGTTGTGCAGCGGAAGCAGTTTGGGTGTTTCTGTTTCGTCTTTTCCGGATAAGAAGAAGTTTGTTCTGTCTTCTGTTGTTGAGAAGCAGGGTTTGTGTTCTTGGTTTTTGAGTGATCTTAAGGAGATCATTGGATTGTTTTTGATTCAGTCTGTTTCTTATGGAATCAACATAGAGTTAAGCTGATTAGGAGTGATGTTGGTAGCCCAGGATCGTCCGAAAGGTTTTTATGGATAAGAGACAGAGAAATTTGGATTCTGGAATTGGAGATTTTAATTTGGTTAAGTTTTTCTTTGATCCAGGGAGCTATAAGTTTGGGAAGCCAGCTCCGAAGTGTTTTGGTTTCTTCTGTGTTGGGTAAGATGAGTGTTTGGTTTCCTAGAGTTGAATTGCCAGTTTGGATAACTGGGATTCAGGGTGTTTCACGTATCTCTGAGGGAGTACGTGTTTGATATTTCTGGTTGTAGAACCAGTAGTTTAGGAGGTTTGTTTGTTAAGTCAGACTCGTTTGTAGTCTGATATTCTATATAGAATTGTTGTTAAAAGCTCTATAAGTTAATATTATTGGTTGATTGGATTTTATAGAGCGAGTATCCCGATATATATATATATATATGTATGTATGTATGTATGTATGTATGTATGTATGTATGTATGTATGTATGTATACCGGGGAAACTCGTGGAAGTTTTATCCAAAATTCTTTTGGATAATTACATTTGTTCTAATTGTGTGAATTTGTTGCATTGATTGTTGGCATATGATTAACATGTGGTGTGTTTGAAAATAAAATCTGTAAATAAATTATTAAATTACCTTTGTTTTAAATTTCGGGGACGAAATTCTTTTAAGGGGGAAGGATTGTAATATCCCGGAATTTTGGACAATATAAATTTGATAATCTGTGTTTAAATTTATATTGAATTGATAATTTTTGTTAATAAATTGGATTTGATTCTATTATCTTCTTTATTTAAATATTTAATTTGTAAAATTATTTTTAATGAGTTAATAAATCTATTTTCTATTTAATAGTGTATATGTATTCGTATATATTTTAAATAGATAAGTTGTTCTTAATTAAATTAGTATAGCATAATTTTAATGTTTTAAAAATGGAAATTTTGATTTGTTTTTAATTTAAGCTTTTCAAAAATATTTAATAAAATACTATATGATTTTAAATATGAGATAAATGCTTTAATTAGTTTAAAATTCATTTTTATTTTAAGTTTGAATATTAAAATAAGGTTCATAAATATTTGTGTTATTCTTTTTTAAATTATTAATTGATAATTTTGATTTGTAAAATTAATATGAAGTTTAAAATATAATCTAATATATGAAGCATGTAGTCATTAAGTTACAAACTCTTGTGTAAATTTATTTTAAATTGATTAAAAGTTTTTTTTTCAAAAGATTAACTTGTATGTTGTTTTATTTATTTTAATACTTTTCTTATTCTTTAGAAATTTATTTAAATACATAATTAAGTATAAGAACTAGTTAACTAAGTTTAAACATTCATTAAGTTTAATTTTCTTTAACACTTAACTTAAAATAACAAATCATTTAAAGAGACATGTGTAAGTATATAAAAGACTAATCTAACATGTGTTGAGAGAGTAAGTAAATTTACAAGTGTCATAATTCCATTTTATTTTTAATAAATCCTAATTCAAATCTATATCAACCCATACTCTTTTCTCCTTTCATTTTCTTGGTTCATTTTCACTTTTTCAATTCTAAATCAAGAAATCTTTCAGCTGAAAATTATTCCTCTCTATAAAATAAAAATCTGAAACCAAAATCAGTAAACAAACTTCTCATATCTAAATGCAATTATCATTCCTTTGAAAAACTGTTTTCTCATCAACCTGTAGCCATATGCAAATTTGTAATTATCCTCAATATTGAAGCCTCTACATCATTTTTCTTCAATCTGAAATTATTTTACTACATACAACTTCATTTTCAATTTCAAAACATTTTCAGCCCAAACATCAAAAGTATTTCCAGTTTCTACAACATGCAAGATTCTGCATTTCCAATCAAGTTGCAGACCTGCATTTTTCTAAAGCCTGGAAATAGGCTACCTGCATGTAGAACCTGGGGAACTTGCATCTGCAATCATCAAGCTAGCATCAACTTTTAAAATTCTGGACAGTGCTCTGCATTTTGCAAATATAAGTGAGTAACTTTTCTTTTAAAAACTTAAGGTTATAGTTTATTGCATGCTAAAATAAATAAATGTTCATGTGTTCAATACTTACTGTCTGATATATGCATGCTTAAATTGCTATGTCCTGTTTTGTTTCCTAGTTCAAGTTAGTAATTAAATTCTTATATCTCAAATTTGTCTGTGTTAAATTTGAGAATTTAAATAAGATGGTAGGCTTGTTTTATAGTTTAGATTTTAGGATTTTGTTAAGGTAAAATTTAAATTTAACTTACTGGAATAAGTAACAGAGCATAGGAAATTTTATAAGTAATAATATAAAACATTGCAAATCAATGTTTAGGGAGTAGAACTCAAACATCAAGTGAATGCATGAATTTTAAATCAAAAATTGCTATTTATAATACTGGAAACAAAGAACAGTTTTAATTTACAGTATTATACATATTTGATAAACACTGTGGATGTTGGCATTTGTTTGGATTGAATTTGCTTCTGAAGATGGTGTAACTATCCAAGATTTGTAGGAAATTACTAAGTGGATTAAAATTCTAATTTGGGTTTGTATTTGGGATTTAAAGTGTAGAACCCTAGTTTACTGGGTTTAGGAAAAATTAGGTGCTGTGGCTTCTTGAATGAATCGAGTTCAAAGATCCTTTGGGTAATGGTAGATGGTGTATTAATGGAGATATCGCCGCAGTATGGTGTGTAATGGTGATCGGAGATGGGAGAATTGGATTTTGACAGGTTAGATACTGAGGAGGGAAAGTGTTTCTAGGTTCTTGAGTTTTAAAACCTTGAATTTAAATTCAAGTTGAATTCTGGATTTTGGAGTGTTGAGGTGTGATGTGGGGATTGTGGTCATTGGGGGATGGCCAGAGAAGATGGTCAGAGGTGGCCTGAGATGGGTTAAGTGGTGCACAGGAAGAGTTGTGCAGGTTTGTGGTGATTGTTTTGGTTGTAGGGGTTTGAAGCCCGTGATTGTCTCGGGGGAATTGGGAAGTGACTCGAAGCAAAGTAGTGATTTTCTCGAAGTATTTTGTGGTAGCTCGGGTTTTTAGTGCTTCAGGTTTTTGTTTTTTTTGAACAGAGCCTGTTTTTCAGGTTTTAAAATTTTAAAAGTTTTTAAAATGTAAATTTAAAACCTGAACAAGTGTAAAATTTAAACTGAATTCAACTATAAATTCAATTAGTTTAATTTTGGGTTTTTGAACTAATTTAAATTTTGAAAATTTTAATTATTTTAAGCAAAGTCAGAAACCTGTTTTTTTTTCCAGGTTTTATAAAATTTGAAGTTAAATTTTAAAGTGCAAACTAAAATCTGAAACTAGGTTTAAATCTTGAATTGAATTTGAATTTAAAAAGTTTAAATCCTGGGTTTGTAATAATTTGACTTTTAAAATTTTAGTTTGGATTTAAATTAAAAGCAGCAATTTGTTACTGTTTAAAAATTAAAAGAAAGTAAAATAATGTAAATTAAATTTAAAACAGGGTTTTGAATTCTGAAAGGTGAATATGAATCAAACTAGTTTAAATCTGAAATCTGAAATAATTTAGGTTTTAAAAATTTTAATTTGGTTTAAAACTTATAGGTGTGAAAAATATATGTAGTTTTGAATTTGAGGTGGAAGTTTAAATTTTAAATTAGAAATTCAAAATGAATTCAAAACTGGGTTTTTAAATCTGGAATTTAAATTTAAACTTCAGTTTTTAAAATAAAGGTTTAAATTTAAATTACTTTTAAATGATTAAATGATTTGCATTTGAATTAAGGGTGTAGATTGTAGGAAGAATTTTAAAGAGTTAAAACTAAAATGAGTTTGGAAGTTGTATTTCAATTTTGAAATTTTAAAGTAATTTTAAATTGATTTGAATTTAAATTGAATCTGTAATTTAATTTTTTTTAACTTATTAATAAGTAGATGTTTCTTTTAACATATATGATAAAAAGTTTTGAATTGTTTTAAAATCTTATTTAAGATAAATTTGAGTCTTAAGTTAAAATGAAGTTAAATATTTAATAAGAAATGTTTATCTAAAAGGTAAATAAAATTAAATGATTGGATTCATTTAATTATTAAGGTAATTAAGATGAAAATTGATTAATTAATTAATTAATTATGTGGATGTTTAATTAAGTAATTAATGATTTTTAAGTTAATTAATTAAATTTGAGATTAATTAATTAAGGTTAATTAATTATAATTTAGGATGATTAGTTAAATTTTAATTTATGATTAAGATTTATTTAATCAAGTGATTAGAGATAATTTAGATTTTAATTAACACTTAATCAATTAATAATTAAAGATTAATTAAATGATAATTAAATATTATTTAATCGATAATTAATAATGATTAATTTAAGTAAATTCTTAATTAAGTAATTAAGAAATGTAATGAAGGTCATTAACTAAAGATTATTTAACAATTGATTAATGCGATTAATTTTTGATAATTAATTAGGTTAATTAATTAATAATAATCAATTATTTAATTTTTAATTACTTAATGAAGGTAATTAATGAATTAGTTACTTAGTGTAATTAATTTGATTAAGGTAATTAGTTTAGATTAATTAAGTTTAATTAATTTAAACATTTGTGGATTATTGATAATTACTTATGTAATTAATGAATTTATAATTACTTAAGGAAGTAATTAATTAATAATTACAGGATGTAATTAAAGATATTTGATATAGAAGTAATTGGATTTAAATTACTTTGAAATTAATCAAGGGGATTAGTCTAGATAATTAATTAAGAATAATTAATTATGGGATGAGTAATTAAAGTAGTATTTACTGGACGGTTATTAATCATGGGTGATTAATATATATGTGGATTAATTTCAGATTAATTACTTATGTAATTAATTTATATTTAGAGATTTATTAATTGTAGTTAGAATCATTAATTAATTAATTAATGATGTAATTTGGAATTGATTAATTAAGGTATAATTAATAATGAAAAATAATTAATGTAATTAATTTTAGTTAATCAATTAATTTAGTAATTACATGTTAATTATTTGCAAAGTGTTTAAGTAATTAACTTGTGTGATTAATTTATAAGCTAATTACTTATTGTAATTAGAGATAGTTAACCAATATTAATTGAAATATTGAGATGGTGATTTATAAATTGATTTGAAATCAATGGATGGATAAGTTAAGTAGAATTTTAATGATGAAGTAATTAATTTAATTCATTTTAAATTAATTAGAGATTGAGTAATTAATTTAATTCATTTTAAATTAATTATAGGAAGTGTGATCATTAGATCATTGCTTATATTTGATGATTGATATTGGTTGTCTAGTATGGTTTGTAATCTCAGTTATGAGATGAGTAGTGTATGTGACATGGATACATTGGTTGCTTTTGGATGATAATATGGATTATCTAATTTTGATATAAATTATCTATTGATAATGATAAGGTTGATTATCTATTGTGTTGTGAATTATCTATCTGTGTATATTTAGATAATGAATTGAATTGTTTTAAACTTAAAACAACTTGGACTTAAAAGACATGCTTTGGATTTCGAGGAGACCGGGATCGGGTTTCTATATTTGGACATCCGGAAACCACATCGATTCTAATTAAACGTTAGGTCGTTAATCCTAGTGGAGCGAGTGAAGACTCGAGGTGTAAGGGCTATACGTCAGTATAACTCTGTGGATGATTCCGCAATGAGTTTGACGGAATAGTACTTATAGATTCGAGATGGTGATTCAGAGTGCAAGGGTTATTGTCGTTAACTCTGAGGGTGATTCCAATACGAGTGTAACAAGATAATGCCTTCGGTTTCGTTCGAACCCGGAACGAAGTTGTATGGATTGAATGCTTTCAGAACATCGTCAGGTGGACGATGAGCATTCTAAGTGATGTGTCCTATAAAGGTAATCGTAGCCTCAAGCCTCATCAACCGGGAATGGCTAAAACAGGGGAGGTGCAGCAAGGCTTCGTGGGTCGCACCCACTGGAGAGTAAGATTTACCCCTGTCTAGAGGTCCCTTTATATTTCGGCTGTGTCGGCGGTTGATCATGACAACCGTCGGGGTTGTCTTATTCGGAACTATTCAGTAAGGAACGGGTCCGGCTTTGTGTTACAGGGGATTGGGAGTAATCCTCGGTACGGTGATCTAGGCCACATACTGTGACGGGCGGTACCCCAGTAGTCCTGCCATTGTATGGAATCCAAAATCCAATAAGTGCCAACAGTTTTGATTGTATTACCCACTTTTGTGGCTAGTAGCTGGAATTTAATAATGTAACAATTTCGGCTATTTCTTATTTATTTGAAAACCCTAGACACTATTATAATATCATCGGGTTTCCTATCAAATGTTTTGGTTAGGGTAACGTAAAAACTTTTCCATGTTTATGTGTGGGAAGTCTTACGTGATACCTTTCTTTTCAAAAGGATTTTAAAAGTTAAGCAACTTTAACCTGTTACTCACACCAGACCCATGTCTGACCCGGAGTTATTTCTATTTTCTTTAACTCTTGGGTACTCAAATTTTTTATGAGTAGTCAAGGGAATTCAGGTTAGGATTCAGGTTAGCTTTGACGAATTACGGAGGAGCAAGGAGCAGGAGGCTTCTACGTATAGTTATATAGTTCCGCCGTGTTGGTATCTCTGAGTGTTTCTGTATTGTGATTGAGTTGTAATAACTAGACAGGTGTTTATAACTATCTAGTATGTGTTGTATATGTCTGTGTAACTCTGATATTTGATGTGTACTATGTTATACTTATGTTACTAATATAATTTATTCGTTCCGCTGTTGAGATTCTTGTGTTGTTTCTTCTTTCTCTTGTTTCTTTTCTCTTTTCTATCCCTTTCTTTCCTAAGGATGATGCGATTTTACGGGAATGGAAAGTCGGGTCGTCTCAATTGTGCATTTCTACTACAGTTCACTTGAGTTGGTTTACATTATATAAGTATATATTGTCCTGACTCGAGTGTTTTGTGTTTTACTTTACGCTCGGGTCAGCTTGAGTATTCAAAACTTTGGATTCCCTTTCTGGAGCTGGTCTTTGTTGGAGTTTCGGCTTATTTACATTTATATCTACCTTCCGTTTCAGCTGTTCTAGTTTATCTCATGTATTTGTGAACTTCTATGTATTTGGGATTTCTATTATGTTGTTTTCAGACTGTATTATGTATTTGATTTGAGACTCTGCCGTAGTAGCTTTGTGAACTACTATGTATTTTATATTCCGCTGCGAGTTATTCTGATATGCGATATTTTGAGCAATTCAAGTCCGACACGTGTGTCGGCTATTGCACTTGGAGGGTGTAGCACGATAGGGGGTTCTCGCTTCCTGGTTTGGTAGCGAACGGTTGACTCTTACTCCTACATGTCCCCATAGGGGTTGGTGGTGCAGTCGAGAAGCTAGCCGTAAAAGCAGAATGCAGGTACCAATGTATGCTATGGTGGGTGTTACCCCACTGGCGCGCCCCATTGCAGTTGGTATCAGAGCTTTTGTTTTAGGCAAACCTTAGCTTGCGGAGCAAAAACTCATTAGAGATAGGGTAGAAATACCCTAAAATGAGTGAAATCAATCTCAGAATCCTTTCTTTGTGAGGGAACGTATTTTCGAAGTATAAAATGATTTCCAAATGATTTTAATGTATTTTCAAAGAATACTTTTGGTATAGAAAAATTTCTTATTTTGAAACTAAGATTTTCTAAACTTCATCCCTTTGTATCCAACTTGTTGGAAATCTTTTGGTTAGGATTCTTATTGGTTTGGATTCCTTGAACTTTGGAACGCTTCCACTTGTTCTGAAATCCAGTCTTGTCTTCCCTATTTTATCCATTTTGATTTTAGAGCATTCCATAACTCCACTTTGGAATGACCACTCTCAAGATCAGTGATTCCGTGAATCTTCGAATGATTGGTAAAGGGGTAAAAATGCTTTACAATTAGCATTGATTCACCAGAGATTTCTGTATCCTCGGTTTACGATACTATCTATCTCCTGCTGTACTTAGATTCTATCCCTGGCGATCGGATGTCGATTTGCCTTAGATTTCCGCATTGGTTATATTCCCGAAGTCACGGTTGACCCAGTTAAGATCGCCCGCAATTTATAAAGGCTTATCCATCTTCTATTTGGTATTTAAATTATCTCATCTTTGTTTGAGCTTATCTTCGAACCAGAATTCTATTTGATTAGGTTCCTCTAAATTCGAATCTCTCTTTGTTCTGAAATCCATCCCTGAATCATCCCATGGAAATTTGTGTTTGTTTGTATTTTTAAATTGTACATACATCGAAATTATTATTTTGATAAGGATGATCCTATTTTGTATATAAAATTGAAATGTTTTCAATAAGGATTTTTATATCTTTTTAAAATGGAAATTTGTAACTTTGAAAGGATTTGAAATTTTGAAAATTTATAAAAATTTGACTTATATAAAATGATTCATAACTGAAAAATTTTGAATATTGAATTTTGAGGAATTGAACTCCGGTGTTTTGAAATCGTTTTTAAGATTTTGGAAAATATATAACAGTAACATGGTTTAAAGATATTTTTCGAATAATAAATGTTTCAAATGTATTCGGATGAATTTTAAAGATTTCGAAGAGATTTTAGTTTCAAGAAAATAAAAGTCCAGAACCCACTTATGTCGCTGGAAAATAATTTCGATGATAAATGCATGCATCATCGACATTGATTTTCGAGTTTCTGAGTGGGGGAGAGACCACTTTAGGAGCTTTGCTATGCGAGTGATTTTGTAAAACCAATTTTGATTTTAGATTTCGAAATATGGTTTGATATTCGAAAGATAAATCTGTATATATATATTTGGAAAGATTTAAAGTAAGCTGGTGTTCAGTCCTCGAGTTTCGGATTTGAAACCTAACTTTTGAAACTGATTTACTGATTTAGTGTTGATTTCCAACTCTTGGATTGAAAATATGATTTCTTCGACTATTTTATAGGTTCGAACACTTCCAAATCAAGGTTAACTTTTCAAAGCCAAGAAATTTTGAAAGGTATAAGGTATTTGGTAAAGAATATAAGTTTAGTCTTGTATGATTTAAAGTATAAAGTAGTATGATTTAATCTTTATTTTGATAAAGAATGTGAATTTGAAATGATAATTGATTTTGATCAATGAATATTTGAAGTTTATGTTTGTATGAAAGGATATTTTGTTTTACTTGTAATTTGAGTTTATATAAAATATTAAGATTTATTAAATGAATATTTCAAAACTAAGTAAGAATGAAGTAACATCTTAGTAACATCAGTTTTGAAATGTTTTGAAGAAAAATTTTAGTCTTCAAATGTTTGAGAAAATTTTGGTTTTAAATATTTTAACTTAGTAACATCTTTATGAAACAATATATTTAACAAGTTGGAATAGATACATAAGTTGTACGTATGCTGTTTTATTCGCATAATTAATTTGATACAAGTTTGAGTACACAAGTTCGAGGCGAATTACACCATTTCTTGTTAGGATTTTTCATTTGATTCTTGAAGGCGAATATTTGATATGGATTTTGGGCTTGATTCTAGAATTCTCTATCATAGTATATGGCTATGCAAGGAGACTGATGGCTTCTAGTCAAGAAACCATATCGATGTCCGCATTAGGGAAGTCGAATGGACAACACTAGTTCGAAAGCGAACTTGTGTGACCAAGCGAGGGATCGAATGTAATGTTGCGAAATGATGGCATATGTAAGTAATAATGAAGTAAAATTTTAGATATATGAAATTATAAAATTTAGTTTTGAAATATGGTATATCTAAGTCTTGAAACATATTTAAGATTGAATAGTTTATTTTGTAAATCAAACCTATATTTGAAATTTGATAATATTTGAAATGGTTTTGTTGGAAAACTAAATTGAATTGAAACTGATTGTTTGAATTGAATATAAATTGGAAATTTTAGATTTGGTTTAATTGAATAAATTTGTGAAATGTAAAGAACTAAAGGAATGTTTTATGATTTCAAATGTATGATTTCGAAATGTTATGATTGTTCAAAGTGTAATGATTTCAAGTATTTTGGTTTCGAAAGATTTATAACATTGAAAGTATTATGACTTTTGAAGTGAATATATGTTTGAAATGGAAATGAATTTGTTTGACCTAAATCTTGTTGATTTGGAAATTTGGACTATTTTCTAAATCTATTGTTTGAGAATCTTTGAAACTAAATTTATGTAATTTGGAAGAAATGATTTGGTGAAATCATATATGATTTTGAAGCTGAACTGATATTGAAATGGTTTGAAATTGAGAACCTTGATTTACTAAATACTTTATTTGGGAGTTATCGAACTTATATAAAATGATTTATATAAGTATGAAATTGATTTGAAACTGTTGATTCGAAAAGGTACTCAATTTTTAAAGTGAAATCTTATATAATCGAAGTCTCTATAAGTGTGATTTGACATACTATTGATTTTGGAAAGTATTCGATTTGAAATGAAATCTTATATATAATGGACTTCATATAAGTATGATATTTGAAAGTGATTTTGAGAGGTACTATATGATACATATTTTCGAAGTAAAGATATGGAAAGTGCCTTCTGCTTGATATCCGATTTGTGGCCAAATCTTGGATTCATTCTATGTATATTATTCTCTCTGATTTGGTTTTTTCGGATATGATACTCGAGTGTCCATCGATTTTTCTTCGAGCGACTGCATAGCGCAACTGCCTGGCTAAGCTGGCCTGGGGGTACGGATTGTTTCCTGGGGGATCCAAACGTAACCATTGCGTATCCTGCACTTTATGTAGGTTGCATTAGTAGCAAAACTACCTGGCTGAGACGACCTAGGGGTATGGATTATTTCGTGGAGGATTCAGGCGTAACCATTATGTATCCTGCACTCTACTAGTCATCATGGCGTAACTCGCAGGGCAGAGAAAGCTTATGGATACGGTTTGTTACTTGGGGATCTAGACGTAACCATTATGTATCTGCGATCCATGGTTAGACAACTGTTTTGGTTTGGTAGATTTGTTCGGATTGTACTTTTCATATCTGTTTTTTAAAAGTGTTTTCCAGTATAAAGTACTATATAAAGAATATTTTGATCAGTTATTTTCCCTTCTAAAAATTTAAAATGTTTTAAATATTGTTTACTTTGAACCATAAGATTTGAATCGAATGACTATTCATCATACTATAAAAAAAATTAAATTGAAATGTATCATGGTTTAAATAATGGTTCATCCTTGTTTTTCATAATACTTTCCCGCCTAGCTACTTTCTCCCTACCTTCTTTCGGGATGTCTTCCAACCTGTTGTTCTTTCTAGTTGTTTCTCCTCTTCCTTCCTTTTCGAGGACGGAAAGATTTGAGTGGGGGAGAGTGTAGCAACCCTAGATTTTACGTATATTTTAATTTTGACTTTATTTCATTTTGAAATTATTTTAAACTTGTTTCATTTCAAACATTTCATTTTAAATGTAAACTTTGATTATTATGTGAGTTATAATTCCAACTGGTATAAATTGAATATTTTACTGAAAAGTGGATTTCTAGTCAAACTGGTCAAACTTTGACTTTTTAAATTTCAAATTTAATTATTTAAATTCTTAAATTTTATCTTTTATTATGAAAATAGATTTAATAACTTGAATATTGCTTTTCGTTTCGTTGAAAACGGATATAAATTGTGAAAGTTATGTATATTTCAATAGTGAGTGCAATTTGTTTTATTTAGCGACTTTGTCTATTTTAAATTATATAAATTATATTTTCTTTGTCATATTTTTTTATATGTTTCAATATGTTATTTTATGTACATTTTTGTCCTCTAATATTTATTGAAGAGATAATATAATTTTCTAAAGTTCATTTGAATTTATTTCAATTTATAGAGCCTAGTTATATGTATATTGTTATTCTCTTTATTTAATCGATTTTATTTAAAATTTATTTATTTATTTTTATTATTTACTTTATTTATGAGTTTACTTATCTCTATTATCAGCTATTTTCATGTATATATAAATTAAAAATAAATTAGTGAAATTTGAAAGGTTTTAAACTCTTAATATTCCAAAGTCCTTTTACATTCCGCCTCTTCATTTTCCAACCTACATCTCATTCATTTTGGCCGTATACTTCTTTTTCTCTTCAGCCTCATCTTCATTTTTCACGTGAACAACTTCGTCAGACAAAAAAAATCACTACCACACCACTTCCGATCAATGTTTTGGTGAGATCTCTTCTTCTTTTTCCTTGTTTTCTTATTTTCTACCTTGAAATTGAACTTGTTCTTCACCATGTTTGGATTGGCTACCTCCCCTCCAGCCCTTGGCCGACCTCCACCACATCCTAGGCTGATCAACCACCACTCCACTCCATCTATAGCCTAGGCCGAGCCCTTCCATAGCAAGCATCACCACAAACTTCCACAAATACATCACCTAACATTGCAAACCGAGCCAACCTTGTACCATCACCCACAACCACCTCTAGCCGCCACTACCTCCACCACCACCACCTCTGACCTGACCTCCAACATCTTCCACGTCACTCACCACCATCTGGACATCAGGCCTTGACCTTAGAACCTCTGCCCAAGCCCATTTGTAGCCAAGATATGTTGTATATTGCTTAGTTGTTGAAGATTTATGCACCTATATCTATGCACCATCAAAACCATTATAGGCCGACCCTGTTTGAACCCAAACCAGACTCAATTTCATGCCATGGCTGAGCTTATACCATGCCTAGCTAAAGAATATGAAGTTGAGAACAAATGCAATGCATTTGCCTTTGTTTTGGGTATTGATTCTATTATTGTTTAAGTGTTGTATTGTTTTGAAACTTATCTATATTGCATTGTTTTGTTTAAATGTTTGATCAAGGCTTTTAGCTTTGGCTCTCACCTCTCAAGTCATTTTCATATTGTCGTGCCTTCATAGCATTTGTACTGTTGCTTTGGTAGCTATCTCCAGCTCTGAACATGTGAGTTATTCACACCAGACAAATCTGTACTATATAACTGATAAACCGACACCACTTGAATTTGTAAATGTATTTCATCCTGTTATAACTGCTATATTATGATCATATGATGTTTACACCTGTTATTGCACTTTCTATATCACATGTTACTATTATATTATGTTATTATGTTATTTATATCAGTTATCACCATTGCAAGTTCCCCGTAGACTAGAATCGCGATGGGTCGAAATGATATATACCCGAACGGACTTTAATAGGAGAAAATCATTATGGGCTGAAATGATAGGCCTGAACGATTTTCAATTATTTTCATTTAATTGGGATTGCAGGTTTGAAATGATCAAACCTGGGTTTTCTTTGTAAATTACCGGTTGAAATGACATATTACCCGTATCACTTTAACTAGGCTGGAAATGAAATACAGAACCGTTATTAAAAGAAGTTTTTCTAAAATAATTAAAAAAATTTAGAAATGTAAATATTATAATATTTTGATTTAAATTTGATTAAAAATGATTTTTGTAAAGCATTATTGATTTTATGAAAATTTATAAGTGAAATAAATAAATGGTAAAGTAAGAAAATCTGAAATGTAAGTTATTTTGGAAATTATAATTTGGTGATAAATGGAATTTAAATTAAATATGAAAATATGATAAATTTATGATATTTTGAATTAAATGAATTTAAAATGATTTTGTAACATATTAATGATTTTTGAATAAAGCTAAAATGTGAAATGAATGAATATTTAAGTTGAAATTTTGAAATATAACTAAAATTGGAAATTTGTGAATTGGGCTTAAAAGTGAATTTTAAGTTAAGTAAATAAAAATGAAATTAAATTATATTTGAAAATTTTAACTTAAGTGTTAAATTAAATTAACTTTAATGAATTTTAAATTAAATGTTGGAATTTAATAAGTATATTATTATTAAATTTTGATCTTTGAATGGAGATTTAACTTTATAAAATCATGAATATAAGGGTATTTTAATGATTTTTTTAAAAGTGAAATTATTTGATTTTACAAGTTAAAAATGATTTAAGTAAAAATATAATTGTTTGTGAAATTATACCAGAATATTTGAAGTTAATTAATTTCATTTTTGAAATGCTATTAATTCTAATGTAAATGATAATACAGCATTTGTAAATGCTGTATGTAACGACCCAGAATTTCTATCATTTGAAATTTGTATATTTAATTTATTTTTAAAAATTTACAAGTAAAATTTGTAAGTCGAATAAATTTTTATTTCGAATATCTAGATTTAATTGGATAATTAAATTGATAATCTAATATTTGAAATTTCAGAAATAATTGGAAATTGGGTTTAACGTGATTAAATTTGATTCATAAAGTTGTATTAAATCATATTGGAGTTAGAATGATGTTATAGAACTTTTAAAATTGAATTAAAAGTTAAATTGTAGAGATTGAATATTTTAATATTTAATCGACGAGTAAAAATAGCCATTTTTCAAAAAGTCACGGATTTCGATGAAACCAGTTTCATCGGATCCGTAATGTTATATTATTGTAAGATTTCAAATTTCGTGTCAATAGATTTACGGTTTGTCCGGGGTAAGCTAAAACGCATAGAAAATTGTTTAACCGATTTAATTTAAATTTGATCGTTTATCTCTGTAACTCGCACATATGATCGAATTGGCTCTCGATACCAATTCAATTATGTCCGGAACGTGGGTTAAACCCTAGAAACGTCAGCCGGCATGCTTTGTTTGGAGTTTGAAAAATTTCGAGTGAATAGTGTTTCGTCAAATTTTCTATAAAAGGACCTTGTTTCTTTTATTAATGGCCGAAAATGCATCTTCTTCCTCCCACATTTTCTTCAAATCCGTTAACAATTACAAGAAACTCTCAACTATAATATTGTTGACAACAACGAATACTACAATCTCAGCGGTGGTGATCGAGAATGGTAGAGGCGATTGGGGTTCAAACGTGTGGCAATCGAGCTCGAAAATCGAGGTGCAGGGACGACCGAGTGGGGCCGGCCTCTGGCTATTGGGGTGTCGCGCGAAGCTCTTCGAGATGGCGGCCTTTGATCGTCGTGGAGTGGCTCGTATTGTTCGCAACAATTAGGGCATAACGGCGGCTTCTATGGGTTTCGGTCGCGATGTTTACTGAAGGGGGGAAGATGAAGTACACGGCCAAGATCTGGAGAGTTAGAAACGCGCGGCCAGATGATATCCAGGTTAAAATAAATAAAAAGAAATGTAAATTATTATATTTTAAAATCGTATAAACTTTAAAATGTTGTAACTCTGTCATACGAGGTCCGTTTTGGACGAAACGAATTGCGTTAGGTTCGTATTCGCGAACACTACACGATGGAGCTGGATTGGGGTTGATTGGAGCTAACATCTGTGGATGCAGGGAAACAGGTTGGAGGGATCCAACTGGATTCCTCAACAGTATTGATTTACTTACAGATATTTGAGATATATTCTGTTATCATATTGATATATGATGTTTGGATGCCGTGATTGATGTATTTGTGTTGTTGCAGCATTGGGCCTATTTTTGGAGTTTTAAAATCGTTAAAGTAACGATTTTGAATTTAAAAGGATTTTCAATTGATTTTTTGAAAGTATACATTTTATTTAATTTCGGAATTGATTCATTTTAAATAAATAAACGTTATAATTTTTATGTTATAAAAATTATGATTTTTGTGAAATATAACTGAAAATTGATTTTTGAAATAAGTAGTTGATTAATTTGTAAAATGGTTCAAATTGGGATTTTTGAATTATTATAAACAGTTTATATAAAAGATTTATAAAATTGATATTTATAAATTTAAAATATTGGAATTATAAAACAAGTTTTTTTATAAGTGTTAAAATGAAATATAAATGGATTTCTTAAGTGAATGAAATTTTTAGATTTATAAATTGTGATGTTATAAAATGAATAGATTTTGTAAAATAAAAGATTTATACGTAATTAACTTATAAATTGGATTTTGGCATTTAAATGAGATATAAACAGAGTTTGTTAATTATGGGATTTAATAAGTTGAAGTTTTTAGAAAATTTATATAGATGTGAATTTATAAACGTTGTTTTATAAATCTGAAACCAATTGAATTTGATAAGTAAATATGAAAGCTAATTAAAGGAGATATATCCACGGTTTTGGACAGTGGATAATCCTTTAAAGTAAATATGTAGAAGTGTCAATTTGGTAAATGATTTATATCAACGATTTTGGACAGTGAATAATATATTAAAGAAATGTTTTAGGAAGTGATCTTTTAAATAGAATTAAAAACGATTTGAAGTTGTTTTAAAATGTGTTAAGGATCGAAACCATAGATTTCAACATTTATTGTTGAAATAGACGTTTTTGAGAAACAAGGAAAAGATGGACTATAACACTGTTGTTATAGTAAATGATTTTCGAAAGGAAATGCTTTCGTATAGTATTGGGATTTATATATCTATCTAAATTTCGAATCCCTATACTAGTGATTTTGGATTGTCGTAACGATGTTTTATGCAACATTCGTTTTGACTCAAATAAACGTGTTTAAGAGAATGTTTTCCTTAAAGAATAAATTATATACTTAATTGTAATTTAAGTATATTGAATATTTTTCGAATGTTGAAAATAAATAGATTTGTGAATTACTTGTTGTTAAATAAGTATGGAATTGTTTTCCATTATGAAGTGAAATGTTTTGGGATTTTATCTTTTAAAGATAAATTGAAAGTGAATATTTGAAATCGATTTGAAAATCGTATTTCAGTGGATATTTGGAAATTTAAATTCACCATGGAATTTTTTAAAGTGATTTGGAATTTTTTTTCAAATGGTTGAAATGTTGAAAAATATATCTTGTATAGATATTTTTGGAAAATAAATAATTTGGAAAATTATTTGGAATCTGGTGATGTTGTGCATATCTATTGATAGTTACATAACCGACTATCAATATTTACCTTTAAATGGGTATTTGTTGTGATTTGCTTGAATTGAATGCTACACTTATTTTTAAAATAAGCGCTCGTTACTCGGTTTAGCCGGGAGAGGACCTTTGGGTCATAAATCCCATTTCGAATAGCGATATGTCGTAATGGATAGCATTTGACGATCGGTGTTGAAGACCAGATATTTTTGAAAACGGAAGGATTACCGTCGAATGAATCTGCATCGGCTGATCTCCGATATAGAGATATTATCACCCTTTGTGATGGGAATTTCGGACTGGATTAGTGAATATCCGGATTTGCAAGGGCTTCTTTTGGAAGTGCCTTCAGTTCCATTCAATCCCGGAACGGACTTGTTTGGATGTGTGTCTGACATTACAATTTGAGATGTAAAGCGGGTGTTAACGTAAAAATCTGACGCTAACACCCCGGTGCATGTAAAGCAAGTGTGAAAGCACCACCCGATGATATGGGAATCAGAAATAAGCAGGAGAATATCAGAAAGACAGTAAAAGACACAGTTTTTATAGTGGTTCGGCTAATAGTCAAGCCTACGTCCACTTTATATCTCTTTATTGCTAACTCAAGTAAAACTTATAAACTTTCTTCAATTACAACACACTTTAGATTCGTAGTTCAAACTTTGATGGAGAATAATCTTTCGAATCCATGTTGAATGATGTAGATTTTCTCTTGAAGTTTGTCGTAGTGTCCTTGGTGTTTGGAGTGCTTGAAGTGCTGTTCGAGTTGAGAAAATGGCAGAGTATCGGCGCTTCGAGAATGAGCCAACAGATCCCTTGAATGTCGTAGCTCATGCTGTATTTATAGGAGTTTCCTGGTCATAAGTCCTAGGTCGAAAGTTGCGACTTAAAGTAAGTCATGGTCGAAGGTCGCGACCTAAAGTAGGTCGTAGACCGGGGATAACGACTTAAGGTAGGTCGTAGACCACATGTGAGCGACCTAGCAGAGGGAAGCTTCGGCTCTTCCTAGTAACACTGGTCTCTTCTGGATGAAGTACTAGGTCGTGGACGACTTAGGGGAAAGGTTGACGACCTTAGAGCACTAAGATATCCGATGTAGCGACCTAAGCTGACTTGTTAACCCACTATGACGCATAGCCCATCTGGTCATTAGGTCGCTTATGATTTTAGGTCGCTAGGTCGCGGACCTCTTAGGTCGGTAGGTTGCTCGCTTCTTATTTTAGGTCGCTAAGCTGCCAGGTCTTTTAGGTCGCTGAGTCGTGGCTTCCTTTGAGTCATTAGGTCGTCCACCTCTTGAATCGTTAGGTCGTCCACCTCTTGATTCGTTAGGTCGTACACCTCTTGAGTCCTTAGGTCGTCCACCTCTTGAGCCGTTAGGTCGTCCACTTCTCTAAGTCGTTAGGTCGTCCACTTCTTTAAGTCGTTAGGTCGTCCACTTCTTTAAGTCGCTTCATGTGTTAGGTCGTTAGGCTTTATCTTGTTAACTCGTAGGTCGCTTCGGTCTTTAAGTTGCTAAGTCGTGATGCAGAGCCTCATTCCAGTTGCCCCGCTATTGCCTTGGGTCGCTTACTTCCTTGGGTCGCTGAGTCGCTTAACATAAGAGTTAACATTTGCCCCTCGAAGTACACGCCTAGGTCGTAGGTCGTGTGCTTCGATCTAGTTTCGTTAGGTCGTGAGCGACCCAAGAGATAAGACCATTCGTCTTCTTCTTTTTGCCCTTTTTAAACCATTGACTCGCTCCCTCTCCATTACTGAACTGTCTTAATAACCTCCTCCGCCATTAACAATCTTTCGAGCTTCCTAAGGCGTACCCTTTCCAATCAAGCTGTCAATCCATTCCAACTACCATTTTACGTAAGTGATTCCGTCTTCTGCTTGCCTCACGATTGTGACTAAATCGCGAGTTATGGATTCTCGTTTCGTATTCTTATGTTTTCCGTGTACACCATGCCGTGATTGATCTCTGATGGAATTGAGGTGGCTTGATTCAGTTTTGGGGTGATTTTCAATGATCCGAGGAGGAGATGATGGATTACAGTATGTTAGGCTAACTGATTCATGATCCTAGAGGGAGTGAGGAGATTATTAACGGGTTAGCGAGTTATGAGGGATGAGACTTAGGCTTTCTCCAAGGGGGAACGGCCTGAGACTACTGAGCGACCTCTGGGACAATCGAGTCAAAGATTCTCGGAATCCAGGGAAAAACGGACGACCCATTATCTTACGACTTAGCGTGCTTGCGACCTTTCTTTCTCGTGACTTATCACACTTGGACGACTTAGGTTTTAAAGTACAACGACCTTATTTAACAACGACCTATCTATCAACGGCATAAGGATTAGGTCGTTCCCGAGCTAAGACTTGGACTGATTTTACATCACTCTGACCTGAGCCCCTTTTTCCTTCAATATGCATCACAACCTGAAGAGCTTACGACTTAACTTCTTAGGTCGTGTTAGCGACCTAGGCTTTAGGTCGTGTAGGCGACTTAGGACTTGAACAATTGTCAAACTACTTCTTGCGACCTAGATCTGCTTTGACTTTCATGTTAGGTCGTGCACGACCTAGGACTTGAATAACTTGAGAGCTTCAAAATCTTGATAGAACTTGATTGCACTCCAAACTTAAACTTTGAACTGCCGAGATAACTTGCATGACCTTGCTATGCCTTCTTAACAGATTATACCAAATTTGACGCTAATAACCTGCTAAATACAACATTTGCAGAAAACTAGGGTGAATATACTGTTATTGACCGCCCACATCGAATGACAGATTAGTCGATAAAAGATAATTAACTCAACTTAAGGAAATTGTATGAAATGCTGTGAGTCAACAAATTCAAGTGAAGTAGTAAAGCAATGTTAATCAACTAAAGCTGATCTGTTTGCATTAATACTGCACTTGTACTTAGACTTAGAGCGACAAGCCTCGAAATTTAACAATTGACACATGTTCATTAGTTTAATTTCAGTTGTATTTACTTATCGCTTTATTAGTTTTACACAACACTTCACACATTTAGGAAACGTGCACCTTCATATTTGAATATCCAGTTCCTTGTGTAGAATGTCTTCTCGTCAAGAGGAAGAAGTAGTACAAACCGGAGAGGCCCTCCCGATGGCTGGTCCACTGGTCAACACACCAGAAAGAACTCCAACTACCCTGAGTCACCGGGTGTTCAATCAGTTAGGCGCCCAATTTGGGATTGTAGAAGCAGATGCTATTCTCCCTGGGCCAAATGATTTTGCTGATAGTCCTCCCTTCGGCTTGTTGCCGTTAACCGCCAAATGTGCCTTTGTGGTGCCATTCCTCCTTTCAACAATTTTCTCCAACAACTCTTTCATCGATTGGCTATTTCTCCTTTTCAATTGCACCCCAACGGCTACGCCATTTTGATGGGATTATGTGTTCTCTTCAGAAGGACGCTTGACCGCCTCCCAAGCTTTGAAGAAATCTGCTATTTATGCACATTTCCGAGAAGTAAAGACCATCCTTCCATTATATATGTGAGAAGCGCCAGAAATCGCAAGCTTATCACTGATCTCTCTGATAGCGCTCATGGTTTCCTAAACCAGTTCTTCTTTGTTCGTTGCCTCCAGGGATTTTACGCTATCTGGAGAGTAGGTGGTAGGCTTACTTATCCCTATTCTTTCCTTTTCTGAGCTTTGCGAGATCCGAATTGCTAAATGTTAACTTCGCTTTCTACTTTTGCAGTCCTTCCTCCTCCTTGTAGAGATCCAAGCCACAAGCAGATTTTTGAAAGATTGAACGCTGTGGCTGCTGAGGAGAGAAGTATAAAATTTCCGCTGAAGGATGATTCCTAAATCAGTTCGGACTTTTACACCCTTCCCGCTCTACTCAGCGTTATGAAGTTCCTGATTCTCCGTCCGAGGCACCGGATGTCCCAGTTTCTGCTGACGAGCCTACCCTGAAAGAAACTGCTCCTGAGGCTTCTCTGGTGAAGTGCTCTACTTTTACTGATGTTGCGGGGTCATCTGGCAAATTTGCACTTGCCCCGGTCATTGAAGAAGAAGAGCCTCGAGAATCTCCCCAACATTCAGGGAAGTCCGGTGATGAAGGAGCCGGGAAATCAAGTCCTGTCAAGCAGAGGGGGATGACACTTTTGAAGGGTTGAGCGACCTGTTTATCACCTCACAGGAGCTCTTTAAAGATGACCCTGTTACTAAGGTTTCCTCTTCAGTATTTGAAGCAAATTCTATCTTGCAGCAGATTCCGTCGACTCAAGAGTTGATGTTAGCTACTACACCCATCATATCTCCGCAACCAAGGATTGGTTCGTAGTTTGACGCGCGTAGTCTGCAAGTTACACACACTTAGGATTTTTCAGCACTTATATGTACTCTCATGCACTTTACTTCCAAGATTTTCAAGTTTTGCCTCTTTCTCATTTTCAGGTTCTCCAATGGGGCGTAGCGGTTCCTATTATGAAGACTTTCAACGGTATGGAAGGCGTGGTTAGTATGATTATAGGCGCTATCTTCCCACCCACAGGGAAACTGATGAAGAGAGAGCTTCTCGAAAGGCTCAAGAAAGAAGAGTGTATGAAGAAAGGTACGGAAGAAGGGATGAGCAACATGACTCTTCTCGCAGAGGCGATGACTCTCATAAAAGAAAAAATTATGACGATAGAGGAAAGAGTCATGACATCGGAGACCCAAGCAAGCGGGCCAGGCTTGATGAAAGGACCGCATCTGCAACTTTAGAAAAAGCCGCTGCTCTCACTTCTCTTAAAATTCCTTCAAAGTCTCCTGCCCTTGAAGGAGCCGACATTCAGACACTTCTCGGCAGACCCTCATACCAAGTTGAGAGAGGTCCGCCAACCCTTCAAAGTCGGTTCCTACATTGGTGCTTAAAGGGAGTCCGCTTCGACCTTGACTTGGTTCCCATCGACAAAGAGGCAATGCTACGAAATCTTGACACTGTTAAAGGTAATGGATATCCTCATAGGTGTCGGTTATTCCGAAGATGAACTTGAGGCACATTACTTTGATGACGAAACTCGTGCTGCTCTTGCCAGAGGAAAGGAGCAGCTTGTTAAAGTACGAGCCGAAACGATGGGAGGGGAGCATCCAGAGAAAGAAGCACCTTTAATTGCGCCTGTCCCTCCTTCGACTTCGGCCGACATTGATATCATAGGCTCCGGTTCCCATCCTCCGCCCATGGCTAAAGTCGTAATTGAGATTACAAGCGCACAGGGTGGAGATGAAGGCGAAGAAAGCACTGAAGCACAAGCTTATGAAATTGACGTTAGAAAGCCAGCTTCTCCAGGTAACTTTAATGCTGATCTTGCTCAAGTAGACTGCTCATTTGCTTCACATGAGTTTGATGAGCTTCTTGATTATTTCCTAAATCTCAACTAGCCTTTATCTTCTCTCTTTAATGATTTTAACTTCTTTTCTTCTGTAGAAAAAGTACCGAGCATTGTTCAGACTTCCCTTCCTCCAGTTATTCCTCCCCCTTCTCTTCAGGTCACTCCTCCTTCTGCCTCTCAACCGGGGTCACAAGAGGATCAAATAGAAGCTCTCCAAGACTTGGACGATCCCATTGCTTCACAAGAACATAGGGGAGAAGAAACTGAAGAGGGCGAAAAGACTCCGGAACTAACTGGTTCTGACGTTACGCCGTTAGCCACACGTTTTACTCCAGGAAGCGGGTCTTCTCCTAAGAAAAGGGGGAAATGTGGAGTCTCCAAGAAGAAAGAAGCTTCAGCTGGCGAGGAAAATGCAGAAACAAGTCCGATTGTTCCCTTTTCTCCTTTTTCCCCTACTCTTTCAAGCCGGTGCAGGAAGTTGGTCATCCGGCCAGGTGCAGGCTCTAAAGGTGGAGGGAAGAATAAATGATGGCTTTGGTCCTGTGCTTTTTATCTCGCTCTTTGCTTTTTTGCTCGTATATAAGCTTGTGTTGACTGGAGATTGTGCGGGTACCAGTCCCTTCTTTCTTTTACTTTGAAATCTACATATGTGTAAAATTCTCGTAGTATGGAATAAAATGGTTCTTTTACCTATACAAATTTCTGTCTGTATTTGAGAACGCTTTTATTTTCTATCTTCATGCAAGTATCTTTATCCTCTTTATGTGAGGTTGCAGTAAACCTATGGTATGTTTCTTGAGCATTGTTTTCATTTTTGTGACGACTATATTGTATTGCCCACATACCATGGTTTATTGCAATCTCTTTCACATTGGCAAAGTTTCGGAGAACAACTCTTCTATTTCGAGAAGACTTGTACTCTTCCTTTAGAGAACAACTCTTTCATTTGAAGGAAGTTTGCATTTGTACTTTATAGGATAATATTTCCATTCCAAGAAAATATTTTTCTAATTTAGTAGAATGCACTTCATATTGGAGGAGTCTTCCCTTCTTTTCTTTTTTTTTGTTGCGAAGTTTTTACACTTCACTTTTGGAAAAAGTCACTTTTGCTTTGGTAAGTGAATTTTACTTCATAGTACAGTGGGCGTTCCGAAAAAGGGCTTCAACCTGCTTAAGCCTCCGAAGAGGGTTTTTTGTTTGATTGTGCCTATGGGAAGAGGTATTTTTTGTTTCTGCCTCTTGGGAGAGGCTTTTATCTTTTCCCTGTTCGCTAGGAAGCAGGCCTCCAAAGAGGGCTTTTCACATTTCAACTCGTGTGAAGTTTTATTTCAGATCACGGTAAAATGTGTGCCTTTGAGTAGGGCTTTGGAGTTTCCTTCTCTTAGTTGGATGGATTCACGGGGCGGACACGAGTGTCCTGTGCCACCGATCAGTCCGCAACTTTCTGTCGAGAAAGAACTCTCTTTTTCTGGCGAGGCCCGCTAGAGGTCTTTTAGCATCTCAACTATGGTGAAATGGGCCTCCGAAGAGGGCTTTTCACATTCCAACACTTGTGAAGTTTTATTTCAAATCTCGGTGGAATGCGTGCCTTCGAGTATGCATGGAAGTTTCTTCCTCATGCTTGGCTGGATTCACGGGGCGGACGCAAGTTAGTTGGACGTTTATTTACGCAGATTGTCTCAGCTAGTGAACGAGCGTCTTGCCTTCCACTTGGGAAGGTGCCTCCGATCATCGTATGGATTCACGGGGCGGACGCAAGTTACTTGGACGCTTGTCTGCGCAAACTGTCTCAGCTAGTGAACAAGCGCCTTGCCTTCCAGTTGGGAAGGTGCTCCCGGTCATTCCATACCAATCTTTTTTGTTGAGAAAGTTTTCTGACATGCCCCGTTCGAGGTCTTTATCCTCCGAAGAGTTGCGCCTCCGAAGAGGGCTTGTGCCTCCAAAGAGGTCTTTTGCTGTTGGATGCTTCCTCGCCCATGTGTCTTTGCCATCTATTCATATCGGCGATCCCCGTCATCTTTTCCAAATACACCTCTCTTTTAATTGCCAACAATTTCCTTTATCCAAAGAAGTATACTTCATAGTTAAGCGAGTTGGTGGGGGCAGACACAGGCTATTCAACTGGATGCTCGTTTGTACAAACATCCATAATTAGTTAGCAAGGGCCCACTTCCAGCAGAATCACTAACTTCTTGCTTGAAGCACTTCTTTCATAGGATTTGAGTATGGAAATTTTGAACCGCTTAGCGTTTGCTTGTTGGGTGATGTCAGGGATTGCTTGGTCTTATGATGGGTAAGCTTTGTTTTTATGGCCTGCATTATTAAATCGACATTTTAGTAATACAATTGACGTATTTTATATATCGAATTAAAACAAAGCAGTTTATAATAGTAAAGAACACAAGATTTATAGTGGTTCAGCCAAGAACTGGGCCTACATCCACTTTATAATTCTTATTATTCACTTGCACCGGCTTTACAATGGCTTTAATACATTCATCATTCTTTAACAGTATTTCATTAAAGCTTTTAAGTAAAATATGGGCGCAAATGATTGCTGTTCCAGGCTCTTGGAATTGGATCTCCTTCGACAGTTATTAGTTTGAAAGTGCCATCGAGAAGTTTTTTGCCTATGACATATGGCCCTTCCCCAGTTCGGCCCAAACACGCCTGTAGGTGTCATAATTCTTTTTAAGATTGGATCCCCAACTTCAAAGCTGCGTTGGCGAACTTTGGAGTTGAAGTGCCTGGCTATTCTTTGCTGATGAGCCGCAATTCTGAGCTCAGCTTCTTCTCTTTTTTCATCTGGGAAGTCAAGGGCTTCAAGTTGCAGCTTTTCATTTTCGGCTTGGTTGAAATGAATTCTTCTATGTGAAGGGACCACTATTTCTACCGGAATCATTGCCTCTAATCCGTATGCCAATGAAAATGGATTGTGCCCCGTCGCAGTTTTATGTGTAGTTCTATATGCCCATAGTGCTAGTGGAAGCTTATCGACCCAACCATCTTTCGCTTGTTCCAGCTGTTTTTTGATGGTCGATTTGATAACTTTGTTTACTGCTTCCACTTGCCCATTTGCCTACGGATGAGCTACTGCTGAGAAGCTTTTCTGGATCTTGAATTTCTTGCAAAAATCTTAGAACTCTTCACTTTCGAATTGGGTTCCATTATCTGTGATTATCTTTTGAGGCACACCATACCTACAAATGATATTCTTAGTTACAAAGTTTATCATTTTCTTAGAGGTAATAGTAGCTAATGGTTTAGATTCAGCCCATTTAGTAAAATAATCAACAGCAACAATAGCATATCTGATTCCGGATTTTGCAGTTGGCAAAGGCCCGATGAGATCTATTCCCCAAGTAGCAAATGGCCACGGACTGACCATCTGTGTTATCTCAGTGGAAGGTGCTCTTGGGATTTTTGCAAATCTCTGGCATCAGTCACATTTTCGGGCGTAACTTGCGGCATCGCGATTAATATCTGGCCAAAAATACCCATAATGGAGAATTTTCTTTGCTAAAGTTTGACCACCTGAATGATCTTCACACTCTCGTCCGTGTACCTCAGTTAGAATTGCCTCAACTTCTTCCTTGGTCACACATCGGAGTAACGGCATTGAGAATCCCCGCCTATACAATCGGCCATCTTGAATTATATATCTGGATGCTTTTCTTAACAGCTTCTTCCGTTCTTTTGAGTTTCCTGGTAGAGAACCATCGCGCAGATATTCCAATATCGGGGTCATCCATGATTCTCGCTCCTATGATATAGTCATAATCCAGTCAATATCAATTTCATCAATGCTTGGAGTTGACAGGACTTCCACAGGAACTAATCATAATAATTGAGCTTCACCAGTGCTTGCATACTTTGCGAGGGAATCTGCCTTCATGTTTTCTTCCCGGGGTATATGGTTTATCGTATAATGGTCAGGTCATCGAGAAGCTCTTAGGCTCTTGACAAGTAAGCGGGCAGATTTCCTCCTTTGGTTTGAAACTCTTTCCTGACTTGACACACAATAAGCTGTGAATCACTGAAGATTAGCAAAATTTTGACATTCAACTCCTTAGCAATTCTCAAATCGGCAATAAGAGCTTCATACTCTGCTTCTTTATTTGTTGAAGGGAATTCCAATCTTAAAGCATAGCACAATGACCGCCCTTCAGGGGTTTCAAGCACAACCCCAGCCCCGGAACAGTGATCGTTTCTTGCGCCATCAACATACAATTTCCATCGAATTGGGAAATTACCAGTCACTATTTCCTCACTATCACCTTTGTCTGTACATTCTGTGATGAAATCTGCCAAAGCTTGTCCATTGATTGCTCTCCGGGGATGATAAGTGATGTCATATTGACTGAGTTCAATATTCCACTTCAAAAGGTGACCCAAAGTCTCAGGGCGAAAGAGGACTTGCTTCAGTGGCTGATCAGTGAGGACTTTGATTGGATGAGCTTGAAAATATGGCCTCAATTTTCTTGATGCGATCAGTAGACAATAGGCAAGCTTCTCCAACTTTGAATAATTCATTTCTGCCCCAGTAAACCTTTTGCTAATATAGTAGACTGGGTGCTGAATTTTGGCGTCTTCTCGCACCAATGCCGCACTAAGAGCATGAGCTGAGATCGCCAAGTATACAAAGAGATCTTCGCCATCGTCGGGCTTAGAAAGTATCGGAGGAGTTTCCATATGATGAATTAACTCATCGAAGGCATTCTGGCATTCTGGAGTCCAGTCAAAGTTTTTCCTTTGTGACGACCCGTCCTTCTACTACCAGAAAGACGTATCATCATTAAGAAAGAAAGGGATGAGAAAATAGAAAAGATAGAGAAGAAAGAACAACAACAACCGAATCTCACAGCGGAACGGAACAAAATATAACATATCACTTAAATAATACATAATTGTACATATATCAGAGTTATACAAATCATATATCACATACTAGGCAGTTATAAACTCCTGACTAGTTAATACAACTCAATACAATACAACTCAAACAATATGACTCAGAGATACCAACACAGCGGAACTATATCTATATCTACAACGCTGAAGCCTCCTGCTCCATTGCTCCTCCAGAATTCGTCAACTCTAACCTGAATCTCTTGACTACCCGTAAAAATTTGGGTACCCGAGAGTTTATGAAAAACAAAAATAAACTCCGGGTCAGACATGGGTCTGGTATGAGTAAACGGTTTAAAGTTGTTTAACTTTTGAAAAACATTTGAAAATAAAGGTATCACGTAAGACTTCCCACAAATAAATACGGGTAAGTTTTTACCTTACGCTAACCAAAACATTTCATAAGAAATCCAGTGATATTATAATAGTGTCTAGGGTTTCCAAGTAAATAGAAAATAGCCGAAATTGTTACATCTATTAAATTCCAGCTACTAGCCACGAAAGTGGGTAATACAAATCAAAACCGTAGGGTCTCGTAGGGTAAATGGATTTCCAACAATGGCAGGGCTACTGGGGTAACGCCCGTCACAGTACGGGGCCTAGATCACCGTACCGAGGATTACTCCCTTCATCCCCTACAACACAAGGCCGGAACCATTCCTTACTGAACAGTCCCGAACAAGATAAACCCCGCGGTTGTAGCTAGCAACCGCCCACTAAGCCGAAATATAAAAAGGGACATCTAGACAGGGGAAATATCTTGTCCTGCTTGGGCATGACCCACCTAACCTTGCTGCACATCCCCTGTTTTAGCCATTCCTGGTTGATGAGGCTTGAGGCTACGATTACCTTTAAAGAACATATCACTTAGAATGCTCATCGTCCGCCTGACGATGTGTTGAAAGCATTCAATCCATACGAGTTCATTCCGGGTTCGAACGAAACCGAAGGCATTATCTCGTCACACTCATTTTGGAATCACCCTCAGAGTCAACGACGATAACCCTTGCATTTTGAAAGCACCATCTCGATCTTCATTTCAGGATTCACGACCTAACGTTTAAATTGGATCGATGTGGTTTTCGGAGAATCAAAATTGATTCTTCCGATCCCGGTCTCATCGGATCCAAACGCCATTTTAAGGGCCAAGTTGTCTAATTAACTTAAACAGTTTAATAATTTAACACTTGAATTCATAAAGCCATTTAACACCGATACATAACATCAGACAAATCATATGGCAAATTAACACAGGTAAATAACTTCGGATAAATCATATAGCAAATTAATGCAAATAAATCACACACAACCATCATAGATATATTCGGAGTATCACAGAACATCTCAGAGTATAAATAAACATCAAATGCAATCAAATAGAATCATTGATTCATATCAACAAGTTTGATTTGTTTTAAACTTAATTGTATACTTAAGAGTAAATTGTATTTTTTTCTTTGCTTAATTATTTATTAATTAATTAACTTGTTTTAGTTTATTAATTACTTATTAACTATTCACTTAATTAATGGATTAATTCTTAAGTATTAATCAATAACCTTAATTATTGATTTATAAAACTCAATCATACAATTAATTATTACTAAATTGCTAAATCAATCATTACTTTCTTAATTACAAATGATTCCACAAAATTATCGTTATAATCTTTAATTACTAATTTAATTGAGTTTGAACTATTTATTACAATTATAAATTTTATTACATTCGTAATTAATTTCTCTTTCCAAATTAATTACTCAACTTTGTTTCAATAACGCTCTAAAGTTTATCAGGACTCAAAACAAATTGGTTAACACTTAATAACATAGTTTACACTTAACTTATTTAGTCTTATTTTCAAATTACATTAGCAAAATTCCAGGTATTGGAAACCCAAGTAAACTTCGCGACAAACTTGGGTTGTACTCGAGTCCATCCTTCACTTCTCTCGCGTTCCCTCTCTGGAACACTTCTTCTTCCCTGTTTCTCTTTTTACTCTTCCTTTTTTTTCAATGCTTAAGTTAAAACTGATACAATCCTCAAACACACACACGACCATAGACCCAGGAACAAAACTCGAAGTCAATCACGCGACTAACTCGAGTTACACTCGAGTCGACACGAGCAGCTTCTTCACGCCGCCGTGCACAACCATCTGTGCACGTACACCCCCCTCCGACGCCCTTCCATCACCTGGCCTGATTGCTGACTAGTCGATCGCCATCCACTCATTGAATTCCAACACCCCAAACTTCGATGAGATTCGTGAAAGAGAAAAGAGGATTCGAGCTCCCAATCCAAGGAAATGCTCTGACCAACTCCCACCATGTTCAGGCGAGACAAACCCCCTGTAGCTTCGAAACTCCGGCTACATCACCCTCGACCTCCACACTACCCTCCCTTCCAGCCACACAACACTCGATGCACCGTGCTAGTCACCACGACCGAAACTTCCAATTTGTTCAGAAAGTCGAACAAAACCCTATTTTTACCTCAATCTCAAAATCCATACATTCGAAAATTATTCTAATATTTTTCTAGTGTCAAAAGGATTAAAAGCTTTCTTCGTATGAATTTACAGAAATTAAAATTAACACAACATCCCAAAATTGACTGAAACCCATTTTAGTTTCATCTTGAAACTGCTCTTAATACCCCTATTTAAAAATCATAATTTTTATGCTAAAAATCCCAATTTTGTATCTGAATTTGAAATATGTTATTGAATTCCTAAATCTAAACATTCGAATTTTGATCTTTGAATCCCTTTACCTATAGTTTGAATAAACAATGTTGATAACATGCTGTAAAACTTTAAAGCAAAACTTGCAGGCATTGATTTAAGTAAACTACTTACATTAGCATCAAAGTCCAGGTTTCAAACATTTATATGAAGAATCATTTACAATTCCTTTGTTTTACTATCAACAAATTAGACCATAGCAACTTTTCCAGAGCAACAGCAAATTACTCAAGGCTACTTATTGAAGCAATGACCCAAAACACACCATTTATAAGCTACAAATACAAGTATAGATTAAAGATAAGTTTACTCACCAAACAGTGTTGAAACTTAAAACAGAAGATAAAGTATTGATGAAGAATACTGCAGAAGAATTTCCTGAAGCCCTCTCTTTAGCTTTCTGTTTTAAATAAATTTCCAGTTTGCAAAGCAACAGATGATTATCTTCTCTCCTTATTTGATTCTCAGGTTTGTTTTAAGTTTTTATTGAGTTTTATATACGAATATAAAGATATGGTACATATATATATAGAAGCTACTTTGAACAATATAGGAGATAACTGGCCAGCCACCATATTTGACCAAACAAAAATCTTAGCATTAAATTTACTGCAAATATGAAATGATTTTGGTCTCCGCTGCATGTACTTGTTTAAACAAGAATTTAGGCTAATTAATGTTTCTGCTTTTAATTATGGTAGCAAGAAATAAATGTTTACTGCCTGTTGCAAATTTTGGTACAAAGATATTTATTGTTACTTACTTTGTTGTACAAGATATTCATCATTTTCGGCCAAACATGTTTTCATATTAACACAGGCTTTGTTTTTATTATATTTAAAATAAAACTTGTTTTATATTAAAGTGGACTTGCTTCCTGAGGCATAAAACTGTACATAGCACATATATGTTTATTACTGGTTTACATTCATTTTCAGTTTATAAAATTTTTCTCTGGACAAACACTTAATTACTGTGTATATGTGTACAAAGATACTTATCAAATTTTGGCCAGCATATTTTTGTACAAGATCTTTTTGTTTTCTTTCAGGTTCCACTTGGTTTTGAAAGTATATTTAGCTATACATTTATTTGGCTTATTGTAGAAGCTAGCATATTTACAAATATGTTTATTATTCTTGTGAAACCTGATTTAGATTTTTGTTTTTATTTATTAAGTACAACTTGTCTTGTTACTTTGCATTATACAGATTATATTTTCAAATCTTTTGATATGATTGTTTTCAAGTTATTTTTAGCATATTAGTTGTAGTTTATTTGTTAATTAAATTCTCAAACATTTGATTTACAACATACATGTATTTATATATTTCAAGTTATATTTTATATTTGTATATTTATACTTTTAGTTACATTTTATAATTTATGATTATGTTTATACTAGTTTTGTATGTTTATATTTATAATTATTTATATTGTTTTATACTTCCATATTTAAGTTTAATATTCTTATGCTTGTTAATTTTAAAACTTACCATTTTAAAAACTAAAATTGTATTCATATAAATTATCAAATAACACAATATTGAATCTTTGATTTGATTTTATTAAATAAGACAGATTTTTTTTAATGAGTAAAAGCATTCTATTTAAGATTTTCAAATCAAAATTTTCTTTTACAAACATATATAACTGTTAAATATCCAAGATTTCATCAATTTAAACATTGACAAGCTTACATTTAATTCTAAATTGGATTAAATATTCATTAAAATATGCTGTAAAAATTCCGGGTCGTTACATTCCTCCCCCCTTAAAAGAATTTCGTCCCCGAAATTTAAACAACAGTTAATTCAAAAAGATGTTATGCCAATTATTCAAATATACATATCATTTATATATTAACAACAAACAAACAGTCTATTCTAACAAACAACGCGAGCTATCCGAACACAAGTTCGGATAAGTTTCTCTAAAACTATCGAGAGTTTATCTCTCGATGATCAATAATCCAAACTGGATTCCTGACCACAATTAAATTCGACTCAACTTCAAATTTCCTGAATTACTGGTTTAACAATTAATGATGAATCATGTACAAATTTCCTGAGGTATATGGGATACACAATAAATTCCAAACATCCATTCTGGAAATTAAATTCTAAAATCCACAGTATTAACTCTTTCCAAATTTATTGACTTCTTTACAGAATTTCAATATCTATTTTAAATCAAGCCCGTACGATGTACATATATCATTCGTATGTAATATCAAATCCGATCGCTCGATCACACAATTTCATTTTCGAACTAGTATCGTCCACCCGACTTCCTAGTACGGACTCAGAACTGGTTTTCTTGATAAGCAACTGCCATTCTCCTTGCATAGTCACAACTATGATAGAGAATTCCCAGAATCAATCAAAATCCCAATCCATGGTTCGTCGTCGAAAATCGAGTGAAAAATCCTAACTCGGATCGATATAACTATCTCGAAATTCTGTGCTCGAATCTAGATCAGTTCGTTATGCGAATAAAATAATATACGTACATTCTACGTATTTATATTCATTGATTATCAACCATATCAATTTTCTTTTATTCACATTATTCTGATGCTATCCACCTGGAATAATTTCTCAGTATCAATTTTACTTAAGATTTCACTCTTCATTTATTAAGCTTAATATAAGCATTATATATATACCCTTACATTATTATTTGTCACTTAAGCCTTAATCTTCTTATTTAAACCTGAATTACCAATTCCATATGAATTCAACTTTCTTAATCTCTGAATATTGAACCTTTATTGATCATCTCCATTTATAACTGATTCCTATTATTATTTTATTATTAGATTCATTTATTAGTTTACTTTAAATTTTCAATTGAAATTGTTTTGTTGCTAGAATTTTTTTTTTTTTTATAGTTTTCAAATTCTGAAAAGCTTTGACATATTCTCCATTACATATTTTCATAAGCACATATGTAAGGTTCCAATTCCCAACCCAATTAATCTCAATCAATTCTCAAACCATTCCCTTTTAATTAAAAGGAATTTGCAACATACTTGCTTATATAATCCATTTAAGCCAAATAATTGCTTATTTATTTCAAATGATTTCAAAATCATCCTATTTTGCTTCCAATAATTCATAGAATTTATCTAATTCTCATTTACTTCAAACAACCCAATTCCATATGCAATTCAACAATATTATTGTGAATAAACAATCACTTAAGCTTTATAACAAATCTTAAATTGATTTCAATTAAATTTACACTTGATTCCATCCCAATTAAATTATTCACAATCCTTCTATTACATTTTCTTTCATTTCAAAAGTTTTATTCCAAACCATTTTATTAAATTTGACAACCCATATTTTAAATTAATCATCTCACAATTTATTTAAGTCATTAACTGTTTCACTTAATAACTTAAGTTCATTCTATTCCACCAATTCCCATTCAAATCTTTGATTTTATTTTCACTTAATCAAATCCCACTATTTACTAATCTATTTGATTAGTTTATTCTTTTATTCATCCTTAAATTGTTAATTTACGTTAACAATTCATTATTGAATTTATAGTAAAGTCATTCAGTTTATGCTTGAATTAGATTTGTTTATAACTCACACCATTTCTATTTAATTCCAATTCACTACTTACTTTGATTTACATTTACTTATTTACATAAGAATTTTATCTCATTCAATATTATTTATGACTCAGTTGAATTCATTTAATTTCAATGTTATTCCAACTCAACTTCGGTTAAATTTAGCTACTTACCAATCTTTAAATTTATTTCTTAATATATGAGCTCAAAAACTTATTTGTTTACCTTAAGGTTTATATTACTCATTTGAGTCATTTCATCACATAACCACAATTTCAGATTATATATATAACACTTAGCATCTTAAGGTATAAATTTCCTCCTCACAATTTATTATCACTTTACCTTCAAATATTATATCCAATTAAGTTCATTTTGAACTTCAATTTCATTTAACTTTATCTCGGGTTAACCTCAAGTATATTTCTTATTTTATTTACTTAAGTTAAATTTTAATACCGGGATCAAAATTCCCGATTTTTTTTTATTAATATCAACTTTACTTTATAAGTTCAACAGTTAATTCATTCAAACCTTTCACATTATTTAAATAGAATTTTTCTTAAAATTCAATTGCCCGGTTTCCATTTCCAAAACCAATTTAAAATGATAACTACCAATACCTACTTGGTATATCAACTCAAATTTTCAACTTTCAAACACTTATTTTCACTAAAACAAATTTTCTCCTTTTGAAAATTTTGGAACAACTTGCATACCCAACAACCCCAAACAATATCATAACCAAAAATAATTTTCCAAAACAAAATTCCATTATTTTTCTTTCCTTCAAATCTTTGGAAAAACATTTCAAACATTCCCAAGATTTTAAATTTCCAAATCCTTTGATTAAATTCATTTAAACACTTTCAAGTTCCCGGGACTTAAATTCTGGTTTAATCAAATGTTAATTATATTCCTTTTTATTTAAAATCATTCTTAAATAATTTTTATTTGGTTATAAACCACTCACATTTAAATTTTTATTCGATTGTACTATTAACAATCAAACATCCAAGTATATATATAGTTATTTCAGAAAAATATTTCTTTTATATTAAAATATAATTTGGGTAAAATTATTTCCTTTACCCTATCTTTAAAAACAATACCGTGTCAAATTGCTCTATTCAAGTGTTTAGAAACCCCTTCGATACAGTTTTCGAGACTGTGCCGACGAAGGTTCACATACTACTCAATAAATCAATCAACGCAATATAAAACAATTTTATATTCACTAACAAATACGCGCTCATACCTATTAATACACTCAAACTCATTTTTAGAGTACTGCTGACTCTATTTTATGAGTAATCACTACCAGAGCCAAGGTTATCACCAACCTATGCTCTGATACCAACTGTGACGACCCGTCCTTCTACTACCAGAAAGACGTATCATCATTAAGAAAGAAAGGGATGAGAAAATAGAAAAGATAGAGAAGAAAGAACAACAACAACCGAATCTCACAGCGGAACGGAACAAAATATAATATATCACTTAAATAATACATAGTTTGTACATATATCAGAGTTATACAAATCATACATCACATACTAGGCAGTTATAAACTCCTGACTAGTTAATACAACTCAATACAGTACAACTCAAACAATATGACTCAGAGATACCAACACAGCGGAACTATATCTATATCTACAACGCTGAAGCCTCCTGCTCCATTGCTCCTCCAGAATTCGTCAACTCTAACCTGAATCTCTTGACTACCCGTAAAAATTTGGGTACCCGAGAGTTTATGAAAAACAAAAATAAACTCCGGGTCAGACATGAGTCTGATATGAGTAAACGGTTTAAAGTTGTTTAACTTTTGAAAAATATTTGAAAATAAAGGTATCACGTAAGACTTCCCACAAATAAATACGGGTAAGTTTTTACCTTACGCTAACCAAAACATTTCATAAGAAATCCAGTGATATTATAATAGTGTCTAGGGTTTCCAAGTAAACAGAAAATAGCCGAAATTGTTACATCTATTAAATTCCAGCTACTAGCCACGAAAGTGGGTAATACAAATCAAAACCGTAGGGTCTCGTAGGGTAAATGGATTTCCAACAATGGCAGGGCTACTGGGGTACCGCCCGTCACAGTACGGGGCCTAGATCATCGTACCGAGGATTACTCCCTTCATCCCCTGCAACACAATGTCGGAACCATTCCTTACTGAACAGTCCCGAACAAGATAAACCCCGCGGTTGTAGCTAGCAACCGCCCACTAAGCCGAAATATAAAAAGGGACATCTAGACAAGGGAAATATCTTGTCCTGCTTGGGCATGACCCACCTAACCTTGCTGCACATCCCCTGTTTTAGCCATTCCCGGTTGATGAGGCTTGAGGCTACGATTACCTTCAAAGAACATATCACTTAGAATGCTCATCGTCCGCCTGACGATGTGTTGAAAGCATTCAATCCATACGAGTTCGTTCCGGGTTCGAACGAAACCGAAGGCATTATCTCGTCACACTCATTTTGGAAGCACCCTCAGAGTCAACGACGATAACCCTTGCATTTTGAAAGCACCATCTCGATCTTCATTTCAGGATTCACGACCTAACGTTTAAATTGGATCGATGTGGTTTTCGGAGAATCAAAATTGATTCTTCCGATCCCGGTCTCATCGGATCCAAACGCTATTTTAAGGGCCAAGTTGTCTAATTAACTTAAACAGTTTAATAATTTAACACTTGAATTCATAAAGCCATTTAACACCGATACATAACATCAGACAAATCATACGGCAAATTAACACAGGTAAATAACTTCGGATAAATCATATAGCAAATTAATGCAAATAAATCACACACAACCATCATAGATATATTCGGAGTATCACAGAACATCTCAGAGTATAAATAAACATCAAATGCAATCAAATAGAATCATTGATTCATATCAACAAGTTTGATTTGTTTTAAACTTAATTGTATACTTAAGAGTAAATTGTATTTTTTTCTTTGCTTAATTAATTATTAATTAATTAACTTGTTTCAGTTTATTAATTACTTATTAACTATTCACTTAATTAATGGATTAATTCTTAAGTATTAATCAATAACCTTAATTATTGATTTATAAAACTCAATTATACAATTAATTATTACTAAATTGCTAAATCAATCATTACTTTCTTAATTACAAATGATTCCACAAAATTATCGTTGTAATCTTTAATTACTAATTTAATTGAGTTTGAACTATTTATTACAATTATAAATTTTATTACATTCGTAATTAATTTCTCTTTCCAAATTAATTACTCAACTTTGTTTCAATAACGCTTTAAAGTTTATCAGGACTCAAAACAAATTGGTTAACACTTAATAACATAGTTTACACTTAACTTATTTACTCTTATTTTCAAATTACATTAGCAAAATTCCAGGTATTGGAAACCCAAGTAAACTTCGCGACAAACTTGGGTAGTACTCGAGTCCATCCTTCACTTCTCTCGCGTTCCCTCTCTGGAACACTTCTTCTTCCCTGTTTCTCTTTTTTCTCTTCCTTTTTTTTTCAATGCTTAAGTTAAAACTGATACAATCCTCAAACACACACACGACCATAGACCCAGGAACAAAACTCGAAGTCAATCACGCGACTAACTCGAGTTACACTTGAGTCGACACGAGCAGCTTCTTCACGCCGCCGTGCACAACCATCTGTGCACGTACACCCCCCTCCGACGCCCTTCCATAACCTGGCCTGATTGCTGACTAGTCGATCGCCATCCACTCATTGAATTCCAACACCCCAAACTTCGATGAGATTCGTCAAAGAGAAAAGAGGATTCGAGCTACCAATCCAAGGAAAAGCTCTGACCAACTCCCACCATGTTCAGGCGAGACAAACCCCCTGTAGCTTCGAAACTCCGGCTACATCACCCTCGACCTCCACACTACCCTCCCTTCCAGCCACACAACACTCGATGCACCGTGCTAGTCACCACGACCGAAACTTCCAATTTGTTCAGAAAGTCGAACAAAACCCTATTTTTACCTCAATATCAAAATCCATACATTCGAAAATTATTCTAATATTTTTCTAGTGTCAAAAGGATTACAAGCTTGCTTCGTATGAATTTACAGAAATTAAAATTAACACAACATCCCAAAATTGACTGAAACCCATTTTAGTTTCATCTTGAAACTGCTCTTAATACCCCTATTTAAAAATCATAATTTTTATGCTAAAAATCCTAATTTTGTATCTGAATTTGAAATATGTTATTGAATTCCTAAATCTAAACATTCGAATTTTGATCTTTGAATCCCTTTACCTGTAGTTTGAATAAACAATGTTGATAACATGCTGTAAAACTTTAAAGCAAAACTTGCAGGCATTGATTTAAGTAAACTACTTACATTAGCATCAAAGTCCAGGTTTCAAACATTTATATGAAGAATCATTTACAATTCCTTTGTTTTACTATCAACAAATTAGACCATAGCAACTTTTCCAGAGCAACAGCAAATTACTCAAGGCTACTTATTGAAGCAATGACCCAAAACACACCATTTATAAGCTACAAATACAAGTATAGATTAAAGATAAGTTTACTCACCAAACAGTGTTGAAACTTAAAACAGAAGATAAAGTATTGATGAAGAATACTGCAGAAGAATTTCCTGAAGCCCTCTCTTTAGCTTTCTGTTTTAAATAAATTTCCAGTTTGCAAAGCAACATATGATTATCTTCTCTCCTTATTTGATTCTCAGGTTTGTTTTAAGTTTTTATTGAGTTTTATATACGAATATAAAGATATGGTACATATATATATAGAAGCTACTTTGAACAATATAGGAGATAACTGGCCAGCCACCATATTTGACCAAACAAAAATCTTAGTATTAAATTTACTGCAAATATGAAATGATTTTGGTCTCGGCTGCATGTACTTGTTTAAACAAGAAGTTAGTCTAATTAATGTTTTTGCTTTTAATTATGGTAGCAAGAAATAAATGTTTACTGCCTGTTGCAAATTTTGGTACAAAGATATTTATTGTTACTTACTTTGTTGTACAAGATATTCATCATTTTCGGCCAAACATGTTTTCATATAAACACAGGCTTTGTTTTTATTACATTTAAAATAAAACTTGTTTTATATTAAAGTGGACTTGCTTCCTGAGGCATAAAACTGTACATAGCACATATATGTTTATTACTGGTTTACATTCATTTTCAGTTTATAAAATTTTTCTCTGGACAAACACTTAATTACTGTGTATATGTGTACAAAGATACTTATCAAATTTTGGCCAGCATATTTTTGTACAAGATCTTTTTGTTTTCTTTCAGGTTCCACTTGGTTTTGAAAGTATATTTAGCTATACATTTATTTGGCTTATTGTAGAAGCTAGCATATTTACACATATGTTTATTATTCTTGTGAAACCTGATTTAGATTTTTGTTTTTATTTATTAAGTACAACTTGTCTTGTTACTTTGCATTATACAGATTATATTTTCAAATCTTTTGATACGATTGTTTTCAAGTTATTTTTAGCATATTAGTTGTAGTTTATTTGTTAATTAAATTCTCAAACATTTGATTTACAACATACATGTATTTATATATTTCAAGTTATATTTTATATTTGTATATTTATACTTTTAGTTACATTTTATAATTTATGATCATGTTTATACTAGTTTTGTATGTTTATATTTATAATTATTTATATTGTTTTATACTTCCATGTTTAAGTTTAATATTCTTATGCTTGTTAATTTTAAAACTTTCCATTTTAAAAACTAAAATTGTATTCATATAAATTATCAAATAACACAATATTGAATCTTTGATTTGATTTTATTAAATAAGACGGATTTTGTTTTAATGAGTTAAAGCATTTTATTTAAGATTTTCAAATCAAAATTTTCTTTTACAAACATATATAACTGTTAAATATCCAAGATTTCATCAATTTAAACTTTGACAAGCTTACATTTAATTCTAAATTGGATTAAATATTCATTAAAATATGCTGTAAAAATTTCGGGTCGTTACATCCTTCCTTTCTTTAGAGCATCAAAGAATGGAATGCATTTATCAATAGCTTTGTAAATGAATCGGCTTAAAGCAGCGACTTTTCCATTGAGACTTTGCAGTTCCTTCTTCGTTCTAGGAGCTTTGACTTCTCTTAAGGCAGTGATCTGAGCAGGATTAGCCTCAATGCCCCTAGCGCTCACAGTGAAACCCAAGAACTTTCTGGACTCCACCCCAAATGAACACTTCAAAGGATTAAGCTTCATTCCATACTTTCGTAGGACCGCGAACATTTCCGCTAAGTCGTCCATATGGTCTACTGCTTTCTTTGATTTAACCCACATATCGTCAACATAAACTTCCATGGTCTTTCCAATCTGTGGCTTGAACATCGCATTAACAAGCCTTTGTTATGTTGCCCTTGCATTCTTCAGTCCGAAGGGCATGACTCTGTAGCAGTAGAGACCGACATCGGTAATAAAGCTCATGTCCTTTTGACATGGCTCATGCATCATTATCTGGTTATATCCGGAGTAAGCATCCATAAAAGATAACAATTCAAGTCCCGCTGTTCCGTCAACCAACTGGTCAATCCAAGGTAGCGGAAAGTAGTCTTTGGGACAGACTTTGTTTAAATCTGAAAAGTCGATGCATACCCTCCACTTTCCGTTAGCTTTCTTAACCACTACCGGATTTGAAACCCAATTCGGATAAGTCGATTCTCTGATAAAGTCATTCTCCATGAGCCGATCCACCTCTTCTCTTAATGCTACTGACCTTTCAGGACCCTGGGTTCTTCTTTTCTGCTTCACAGGTGTAAACTTCGGATCAATATTCAAAGTATGTACTGCAACTTCAGGTGATCTCCCACACATATCAGCATGGGTCCAAGCTAATACATCCAGATTTGCTTCCAGGAATGATATTAAAATATTCTAAACTGCCGCACTAAGTTGTGTACCCACATTCAGCACCTTGTTTGGGTCTTTTCGGTCAACAGGTACTGGTACCGTCACTTCCACTGGCACCACTCCATTCTCCCCTGCACTGGCTTTTCTGGGATCCATTTTTCTTCGTGCTTCGCTACATTCTCCACTACAGGGTCCGCCCTGCAATTGCTACAAGGTTGATTCTTTGATGCGGACTGGGGCTGCCGCATCCTTTCCCATCTCTCTCTTTCTTGCTTCACGCAGTTCTATCAGATAACATTCCCGCCCCGCATTCTGATCCCCTTTAACAACACCTACTCCATTATCTGTGGGGAATTTCATGGTAAGGCACCACGAGGCGAGGATTGCTTTAAAGGTTGCAAGAGTTGGACGGCCTAGGAAGGCGTTGTAAGCAGAAAATTCATCAACAATTACAAAAGTCTGCCTTCGAACGACCTTTTTCTGCCCCTCGCCAAGTTCCACGAACAGGTCAATAGTTCCAACCGGCTGCCTGGGTTCCCCAGTAAACCCAACGATCTTTTGCGATGAGGCTTAAACATCAGCCATTGGGATCTTCATCTGATCAAAAGTCTTCTTGAAAAGAATATTGCAAGAAGCACCACAATCAACAAGTACTCTTCTTACAATAGCTGGCCCAATGCCAGCAGAAATAACCAATGGATCTATGGTAGGGGCTTCAACACCCATAGAATCCCTGACTCTGAAGATAATGTCATCATTAAAAGTTTTCTGCTGCTTCAGAGGTGCAGCATCTTCCAACACGAAAACACTTTCTCCTGCTAGCGCATACTTCAATGCACGAGCGTACCGTTCTATCTCACCCTAGCTTCTGCCAGCTGGGTGAGGTCCTCTTGTAATCACATTAATAACGGGCCTCTCTGATTCATGGTCTGCTGCCTTTTCACTTTAGCTAGGACGATGAACATGAGCCTGTTGTCCTTGAGTTGGCGAAGTTGGGCCATTCTCGTTCCTCCTTACATATTGTTGGAGCTTGTTTTCTTTCAATAGTTCCTCAATCAATTCGTTCAAGTGACGACACTCATTGGTATCATGCCCGGGTTGGTTGCGGAACCGGCAAAATCTTCCGTTCTTCTCGGCTTTCTTATTAACCATTTGCTTAGCTGGTGCAGGGAACTCGACTGTGTCTTTGTTTGCAAAGTAGATGTTTTCCGGGGTATCTGTCAGAGGGGTGAAGTTGAAAGGACGACTTTTCTTTGCATCTCCTTGCTTCCTTTGACCATCATTTCCCCTCTTCTGATTGCCAGATTCCTTCCTATTCGGGACAACATTACTATTTCCATCCCCTATCGATACCACCTTAGCCGGTGCTTGGAGGCCTTCCAGGCGCATGAATTCATTGGCTTTCTTATAAAACTTGTCAAGTGAATTCGGTTCTTTCATTTTCAACCACCTTCCGAACTCACTTGCCTTATCAATAGCCTTCATCAAGTATGTCAAAATCATTCTGGCTCTGCGTTGTCTACTTCAGCAGAGCTATATTGAAGCGATTCAAGAAAGCTCAAATGGATTCTCCAGGATTCTGCTCCAAGCTGGATAACGACATTATATCTTTCGCCTTCGAAGCGTACAATCTGAATTGTTCCTTAAACTTTCGAGTCAAATCAGAAAATTGGTCTATCGACCGGATCGGCAATTTTGTGAACCAGAGAAGAGCAACTCCTTCTAGGTATACCGGAAAATATCGGCATTTGATCTCATCTAAAGCTCTGGCACCAGTCATGTGCCAATCATACTTGTATAGAAATTCATTAGGGTCACTTGTCCTCTTATAAGCCGCCATGGTAGGAGGAACAAACTTCCTAGGAAATTCTGCTTTCAAAATCCTTTTAGTGAATGGAGTCTTGCTCGGAGCGAACCCCCATTCTTTTTCGTCTTCCTCTCTTTGCATACTTTCCTTCATGATTTTTCGGACCATCCTTGAGAAATATTCCTCATCATTAAGGGGCTCAGCAGGACAAGCATCGGCCATCTTCTCAGAAGTTTGCCTTGACAGGCGTTCACGGATAGTTGGCTGTTGTGCCGATCCTCCAACTTGGGGAGGTGTGTCTTTAACCGGGCCAGCTGCCCTTTGAGGAACATCTCTTTCTTGCACATCATGAACATTATCAACAAAGTTTGGTTCGTTATTCACCGGTTGACGGTTAGCCCCAAGCAAAGTGTTCAACCTTTCCAACATCAGATTGTTTTGGGCTTCCATCTGTTGATATTGCCCAGAAACCGCGGCATCCAATTCTGCTCGTGTTACTCCAACAGTTGGAGTTGTTTGACTTAAAGGAGGAGAAGTGGCAGTAGTCTTGCGAACATCGTCAGATCTAACAGACTTGCGCTTTCTTCCAGGAGCCGTTATTTCTGACAAACTTCTAGTTTTAGAGAAATCCTTTCTACAAATTTTTGCGAAGCTATGATGACAATATCCTGAGTTGGTTTCTCAGTGAAATCACCAAAAATGTTAACGTAAAAATCTGATGCTAACACCCCGGTGCAAGTAAAGCAAGTGTGAAAGCACCACGCGATGACACGGGAATCAGAAATAAGCAGGAGAATATCAGAAAGACAGTAAAAGACACAGTTTTTATAGTGGTTCGGCTAATAGTCAAGCCTACGTCCACTTTATATCTGTTTATTGCCGACTCAAGTACAACTTATACAACTTTCTTCAATTACAACACACTTTAGATTAGTAGTTCAAACTTTGATGGAGAATAATCTTTCGAATCCATGTTGAATGATGTAGATTTTCTCTTGAAGTTTGTCGTAGTGTCCTTGGTGTTTGGAGTGCTTGAAGTGCTATTCGAGTTGCGAAAATGGCAGAGTATCGGCGCTTCGAGAATGAGCCAAATGATCCCCTGAATGTCGTAGCTCATGCTGTATTTATAGGAGTTTCCTGGTCATAAGTCGTAGGTCGGAAGCTGAGACTTAAAGTAAGTCGTGGATCGAAGGTCGCGACCTAAAGTAGGTCGTAGACCGGGGATAACGACTTAAGGTAGGCTGTAGACCACATGTGAGCGACCTAGCAGAGGGAAGCTTCGGCCCTTCTTGGTAACACTAGTCTCTTTTGGATGAAGTACTAGGCCGTGGACGACTTAGGGGAAAGGTTGACGACCTTAGAGCACTAAGATATCCGATGTAGCGACCTAAGCTGACTTGTTAACCCACTATGTCGCATTGCCCATTAGGTCATTAGGTCGCTTATGATTTTAGGTCGCTAAGCCGCCAGGTCTTTTAGGTCGTTGAGTCGTGGCTTCCTGTGAGCAGTTAGGTGGTCCACCTCTTGAGTCGTTAGGTCGTCCACCTCTTGAGTCGTTAGGTCGTCCACCTCTTGAGCCGTTAGGTCATCCACCTCTTGAGCCGTTAGGTCATCCACTTCTCTAAGTCGTTAGGATGTCCACTTCTCTAAGTCGTTAGGTCGTCCACTTCTTTAAGTCGCTTCATGTGTTAGGTCGTTAGGTCTTTATCTTGTTAACTCGTAGGTCGCTTTGGTCTTTAAGTTGCTAAGTCGTGATTCAGAGCCTCATTCCAGTTGCCCCGCTATTGCTTTAGGTCGCTTACTTCCTTGGGTCACTGAGTCGCTTAACATAGGAGTTAACAACGGGGTTCTATCAAATACATTTCTGTTGGTGGCATAGAATTTGTTCTTTTAGCTTAACACCCTTCTCTGGGACGTACGAGCTCAGAGGTTATGTAGTTGATGGTTACTAGTGATATATTCCTAATTTGGTAACGTGGCATGTTGAGTGCTGCTAATCATTTGTTGATCAAAGCATGGCTTTTATGAAAAGCGTAGCTTTGTGGACGAGACTTCGTCGAACCTCACACCTTGGAAATGGTCAAAACATGAAGAATGCAACAAGGTTATTTGGGGATCGCGCTCCTATGGGGTATGTACATTTCCTTCTAGATTGAGGTGGCATTATGGTATGGAGCCCTGATACTTAACCTATGTGGTTGCTGCAAATTTATTTCTTTGTGGTTGGTGAATCCCGGATTTTGGTTGGTTACGACCGAGAGATGACATACTCGTGTCAGTTGTTACCTAGCTAGAGGTAACCCGGCCTTGTGTTGGCAGAGATCCGGTTACGTCCTCGGAGAGTCTTTCCAGAGGCGTACCCATGTGGCAATGGGAAGTTCCTTGGCCTGACCATTTGTTGGAAATCCAAACTCCAATACGCACCTTGTACGGTTTTAGTTATAGAACCTTCCATTTACTTATGGTGGTCACCACTGTTTAGATGGTAGCTATAGTAGGCATACGATAATGGTCGTATGTTGGCTAACATTTATATTATACTTTCGAAATGTTTTCCTACACTTTGCACTTATAGTAATAATATCAAAGAAATTCTTCTGCGTATCAAGCATGTTTGACTATCATAAGGAGAAATCTCCTCCGATTCTGCGTTTGCATTGTGTGTGTGTGCGGGAGGCCTTATGGTAGTTACATTTTCTAAAAGCATTGTGGACCTATTTTAAAATTAATTTCTTTGTTTGTTTTTAAAAGATAAACTGTTTAAGTTCTCACACCAGTCCCATGAGTGACCTGGAGTTTATTGTTCCCTTCCTAAACTCTGGGTGCCCATCATTTTCCATACGGGCAGTTTAGAGTAAGGTTATCAGGTCATTTTGAAATTCAGGAGTTGCTGTAAAGATCTGGAGGCAAGCTGGATGGCATGGCGTATCAATTAGTATATAGTATTTCTTTTCCACTGTTTGTTGTTGTAAACTCTGATAATGTAATGTAATGTGATGTAATGTAATAACTGATAAAGTTCTTTGTTTTAAAGATATTCATTTATCTATTATATGTTGTTCTGCTGCGAATTGTGAAATTCTGATATTGTTTCTGTTGCTTCTTCTTTCTTTCTTCTTCTACCTCTTCTTCTTTAACCCTAAAAATTCGGTTTTCAGGCCTTCGATTGCTCGACAGTTGGTACATTGGACGTATTAATGTCGACTTTCGTGAGTCGAAAATCCATATCGTTACATCTGGTATTAGAGCATGTGGTTAAGCGACAACCTTGGCTCTGTTGGGAACTACTCATTAGAGATAGAGTCGGTAGTACTCTAGAATAAGTTGAGTGTAATCATAGATACGAGCACGTATTTGTTAGCGAATATGAAATTATTTTGTATTGTGTTGACTTATCGGTTGATTGTTTATAGATTCTGGTCAATGCAGTCTAGCTAACTGTTTCGATAGGGGTTTCTACACTCTTAAACAAGATAAACCGACATAGTATCATTTTAAATTGGGTAAATGAAATAATTTTACCTTGATTATATTTTGTATATAAAGGAATAATCTTTCAGAATTATTAAAGTGTATATAAATTGATTGTTTGGTTGTTGAAAATGTAAGAATACATATAAATTAATTAAAAGATGTTTGAATAATCTAATTAAAAGAATAATTGTATAAGCAAATGAATTATTAAGATGAAATTATAATTAATGTGATTTACAATTGTGAAATAATCTTATATATAGTAAGTAAAACTATATGAATATATTTATAAATATAAGTTGTAAATAAAAATGAATTTGAACTATGAACAGAAAATGCTGAAACCTGTTTATTTTGGAAATTATTTTCCAAAATTAAAAGTTATATAGTGAAATTAGATAAGAAAAAGATTTATAAATGTGATTTATGAATAAAAGGAAAATTTTGAAAGAATATTAAGCATTGAATTCACTACTGTTGTTGGGAAATAATAAGGGTGATGACTACAACATCAGCAGTAAAATTTTCAAGTTTCTGTGTGATGGATTTGCTACCATAATAAATTTGACTTTGGAAAAAGTTAAATAGAATTTACTTGAGAATTGGAATCTGAATAGGATTTATAAGGGGAAATTTAAGTTAAGCTAAAAAAATGATGTTTGAAATGGAATATAACTTAAGTGATGTTGAATGAAGTTGATTTTGATATCGAAGTAAAATAATAAAGTGAATTAAATGAATATGAACTTGAGTTATGTAATGAAATTCAACTTTTGTGGTTAAATGAATTAGTAATTGAATTGAACTAATGAATTGAACATTAATCAATCGAATGTAAAAGAATTGATATAGAATAATGAATGTAAGTGTTAATTCATTAGAAGCTAATGAAGTTGAAGAAAAAAATTGAATAATTGAATGGAAGTCAATTTAATATCACCCAATTGGAATTAAAGTGTTAAACCAAATTGAATGTAAATTTAATAAATTTGGTTATGTTAGTTATACGTTGGTTGTTAGTAGATTGTATAGAAAATTTATATGAAATCCAATAAATTAAAATGAAAGCTATAAATCATTGAATTCAAATTGGAAGTAAGTAAATCTAAGTAGAATTGAATACGATTTAATTTGAAAGAGAACAAACTTGAATATAAATTAGTGAATGCAATGAATATGAATAAATAAATGTTAGTAAAAAAACATCCATAATGAATCAAATGTGATTTAAATCGGACCAATTCAATGAATATTAATGAGAAGTGAATGTATATTGATTTGATATGGATTTGTTGCATAAGTTGCTGGATGATAGTTGTTTGGTGGTTGCATTTATTGCTTTTTGTTGCATTTGCTATATTGGCACATATTGTTGTTGCTTCTGGTATATGTTGTATATCGATATTATTTTCTATATACATGTTTCTCATTGTAGTTGAGTATAAGTAGGTGCGAATTGCGCTTGCTTCGCTTTTGGAGCTCGCATTCACGCTATATTAGCCATATATGCTCGCTAATCATATATAAGGTACATATCTCCGATTACATATCATACTTTTATACTTTTTTCCCTGCGGGATGCCTCATTATTTTAATGAGATGTATATTTGTGATATATATATTGCCATTTTTTTCAGATCGAGCCACACAAAGGAGGTTATGGCGAAATTTTATGAAAATTTAAGGCGTTAGAATATTATTGGGAAAATTGGAAAATTTTGAAAACTATAACTTTGATTTTGGAGTGAAAAGTTAAACGATATAGTTGGATTTGAAAAGATAACTAAGTATGATTTGAAAACTTAGTAAAGTTATTATAGGAAGTTTAACTATAATTTTAGAAAAGTTAAAATGTTTAAATGAATTTGAAATTTAATTTGAACAAATGGTTTTGAATAATTAATGGATTCTGTAACTTTTCCTTACTTGGCATTTTCGAGGACGAAATTATTTTCAAGGGTGAAGTTTGTAACGAGCCAGAATTTTTGTCATTTGAAATTCGTATATTTAATTGATTTTTAAATATTTACAAGTAAAATTTGTAAGTCGAATAAATTTTTATTTCGAATATCTAGATTTAATTGGATAATTAAATCGATAATTTAATATTTTAAATTTCAGAAATAATTGGAAATTGGGTTTAATGTGATTAAATTTGGTTCGTAAAGTTGTATTAAATCATATTGGAGTTAGATTGATGTTATAGAACTTCTAAAATTGAATTAAAAGTTAAACTGCAGAAATTGAATATTTTAATATTTAATTGACGAGTAAAAATAGCCATTTTTCAAACAATCTCGGATTTCGACGAAACTAGTTTCATCTGATCCATAATGTTATATTTTTGTAAGATTTTAAATTTCATGCCAATCGGATTTACGGTTTGTCCGGGGCAAGCTAAAATGCATAGAAAATTATTTAACCGATTTAATTTAAATTTGATCGTTCATCTCGGTAACTCATACATATGATCTGTGACGACCGCCCATGACTCCCGCACTAAAACAAGAGGAAAGTGCGCTGAAAGGTGTGCCAGGTAGCCATGGACGATAGTCAGGGTAAATTAAAATCGCAGAATCTCTATCGCAACTCACAGCGCATGGATAAAATACAATAGAGAAATATATAGTGAAGCCTCATAACAGAAAATCATCATATAACATCATAACAGTTTTATACAATCATCCACACAAACCCATACATGAAAGCCTCACTACAAATCACTCAACCAAATACAGCAGCGGATACCCAGTACATATAAGAAAATAATATGCATAGCCTCCTGCTCGTCTTCGTCATCATCAGCGGAAAACTCTAAGCACAGCACCTGCCACCTGCTACCTAGTCTGCCCATCCCAAACATGGATGAACAGCCCAAGGTAATAAGAGGAGACATAAAACCTTGAGTCAGACAAAGTCTTAGTGAGTAGTAAATTAACAATCAAGCATACCAAAAGAGCATAAGGAAATAAAGGAATAGGAACCAAACCATCCCACTCCACCTCATCTCACAATGATAGCCCCCAGACACACACTAAGGAGAATCAAGCATAACAATATAGACAAATAAGGTAAAGCAATAACCACTCGAGTCAAGGGCAATGTTTTCCAAATACAAACCCCCAAGGCCTAAACCAAGATCAGATAAGCACCCAGAAAACACCGCTCTTGAAGCCGAATGATAATACAACCAAACATCCATGACTCTGGCTATCACTGCATCGTTGCCTTGATTTCACCGTTAGTTGAATGACCATCCGTCAAGGGCTAATGGTAACCCCGGTTTAGCCATAACTCCGCACGTCATCGTGACCCGTGCCTAAGCCGAACGCATCAGCCCAGAGTACTAGCACGTCATCATGACCCGTGCCTGGAACGTCATCGTGACCCGTTCCAACGTACCCTTGCTTTGAGTATGCTAGAACCTTCAACAACGATGAGATCTTAGCCTCCTAGTCATCCTCCTCGACGACTACTTCCATACTAGCTCAAGCGCCTCTCAAGCTAACCATTATCCACCCCAACCCGGACCGCATCACCGAGTTATAACTTTGCACGTCGTCATGACCCGTGCTTGGAATGTCTTCGTGACCCGTCCCATCACAACATATGTCTTGCCTCATCACATCATAGCAAAGTCCCAACTCAACCATGCTTTGCCTTCTCGCATCATGGCAAGATCCCACATCCTCGAATCCATCCATATGAGCTTCCACATCCGCTTCATATGCCATTGGCAGCTTTCACCATTCAAGAGCCTTTCCACTTAGCTTTTGAATCATCTTCAACCATCTTGTTCCAAATCAACTACAAGCTAACTTGGAGCAATCAAATCTAACATACATTCAAACATTCAAGCATTCAAACAAGATCTATCAAACAATATTAACTATAATGGCAATTTCGTAATTAAGTGTGCAAAAGTCCAACATATGTGAAATCATGGTTTTTAGCATAGATCTATCAAATCTAAAACATGGGTTTTGTCTCTAATACTTTATAAATAACTTTCATAAGCAAACATCTCCAAATATGATGGATCTACATGCAGACTTAGGGAGAATGCGAGAAAACGCTAACTTTAACACATAAACATATCACCAATCCCATATACTCCTTTGGATCCGCGTGAGAGATAACTACCACTCACCAAATCACCAAAACAACCTAAAATCAATCAACTTCAGATCTGGACAGCAAGAACTTGGACTTGATCCGGAGAAATTCCACTTGAAACGGTGAAATCTAGCTTCTTCGGATGAAAATCTTCAACTTTGGCTCTTGATCTTTGATCTTGATCTTCAATCTTCAATGGATGTTAGCACTTGATAGAAGTAGAGAAAGAAGTGAAGAAAATACTGTGGTCGAGTTTCCAAAATGGCAGCACTTCGTCGCTTCGAAAACCGGTGCCAAAAAGTGAGCCAAAGTCCACTATTTATAGGCTGAAAATTCCTTAACTCGTATGCCCTTAAGTCGTCCACGAGTCATGCCTAAGTCGTTCCTCCTGAGTCGCCGCCGACCCAAGCCATGAGTCGTTCACGACTCATCAGACCTCCCCCCCGACTCAAGCCAAGCATGCAACCTACCCACACAAGCTAAAGCACAGCTCACAGTCCATACGACTCACCACCCCAACGACCTAAGACCTAAAGCATGCGACACGACTTACGGCTCATGCCACTTGCCGACTCAACACAACACACATCAACATGGCACACGACCTAAAACAAACACGACTCAAGCCCAACCCGTAACCGATCTAACATACAAGAGACCACACAAGCCAGACCTTAACTCGCCTAACGACTCACGACTCATCGCTAAGTCGTGCCTACCGACTCAAACCCAACCGAGCTAACAACTACCTTACGACTTACACCAAACCGACTTAACCCACTAACTACCTTAAGCCGGCAACACCTTAGGTCGCTAGCTTCTATAAGTCGTTAACTCGGCAACATGTTAACTCTTCAACTCCACTAACCTTAACTTCCTTAGGTCGGTCTACATACTTAAGTCTTACCTCGGTCAAACAGTATGAGTCGTTAACGACTTAAGAACCCTACTAACCCGGCCACTCTTGAGTCGCTCACTAACTTAACCCGGACAAGCTTCATAACTCGTTAACGACCTAACCAAGCATCGTACTAAAGACCCTACGAGCTATCTTATTCACGACTCAGGCTATGGATGATCAAAACAATACTAACGACCTAATAATTCTACGATAAATCGACACGTAAAATACGGGTCGTTACATTCTCTCCCCCTTAGGAATTTCGCCCCCGAAATTCCAAGCAAATAACAGCAACCAAAGATATTCCGCATGCCTACCATCCATAGCAATCAACAAACCATGCATCCAATTCTAACCTAGCATGCAGAATTCTATGACTTAGAACAAGCTACAAATTCATGAGATGTCACGACACTTTAGGGCCATACCTCGAAGAGTCCGGGATGAGCTGCCTTCATCCTCTCTTCCTCCTCCCACGTACAGTCGTTAACATCATCACTCCATTGTACCTTGAGCAACGTAATCGTCTTCCTCCTAAGCTGTTTCGTATCGGTTTCAACAATACGAAGCGGCTTACGAGGTCTCGAAACAACAGGATCAACCTCTAAGTCTTCACAGCTATCAGCAGAAACCACCGTACTCGGGTCGTGCACATACTTCCGTAGATATGATACATGAAAAACATTGTGCACACCCGCCATCTTTTCCGGTAACTCCAATCTATAAGCGAGCTTTCCAATTCGCTCGTTAATCGGGAATGGTCCAACAAATCTCGGAGTCAACTTTCCTTTGTTCCCGAATCGAATAACATTCTTCAATGGAGAAATCTTCACGAAAACCATATCGCCTACGTCGAACTCCAAATCCTTTCGACGATTATCTGCATAACTTTTCTGACGATCCTGGGCTGCCTTCATTCTTTGTCGAATGATCTCTATACAATCCGAAGTCTGTCGAATCATCTCTGGCCCAAGTATCAGTTTTTCTCCAGTTTCCAACCAACATGTCGGAGAGTTACACGGTCTTCCATATAATGCCTCATATGGTGCCATACCAATACTCGACTGATAACTGTTATTATAAGCAAACTCCACCAAATGAAGGTGATCTTCCCATGATCCTCCGAAGTCCAAAACACATGCTCTAAGAAGATCTTCCAAAACTCGGTTGACTCTCTCAGTCTGACCATCTGTTTGAGGGTGATAAGCTGTACTCAAACACAACTCGGTTCCCAAAACTTCCTGGAAGCTCTTCCAAAATCTACTAGTGAACAATGGGTCTCGATCGCTCACTATACTCTTCGGAACACCATGGAAACGAACTATCCACTTAACATACAACTCAGCCAACTTCGATGCAGTCCTAGTCGATCGAACAGGAATGAATCTTGCACTCTTGGTCAAACGATCTACGATGACCCAAATCCCTTCATTCCCTGCTCTTGTCCTAGGTAGACCATCGATAAAGTCCATCGACACTTGCTCCCATTTCCATGTAGGAACCTCTAATGGCTGAAGCAATCCACTGGGCTTCTTCTGCTCAGCTTTCACCAACTGGCAATTCATACACTTGGAAATAAAGTTTCCAACATCCTTCTTCATACCTTCCCAGTAGTAGGTTCTCTTCATATCCCGATACATCTTATTTCCACCTGGATGAATTGTCAACTTCGAGTGATGACTCTCCCTCAGAACTTCATCTCTCAATCCATCTACATCGGGAACAACTAGTCGCCCTTGCTTTCGAAGCCAACCCTCTCGATCGACTTCAAATCCTTTATTCTTCTCTGGGTCCAATCCAGATTCCAAATCTCGGATAACCTTGACAAGCTTATCGTCTTGCTTTTGACCCTCGCCAATTCTTTCCACAAGAGTAGGCCTTATTGATAAGTTTGCCAACATCTCAGGTTCCAATTCACATCTAGGCCTGAAATCAAATCCAGCCAAATACTCAAGACTCTTCCATTCCGAAAACATGGCTCCCAATCCTGCATGTCTTCGACTCAACGCATCAGCCACTGCGTTACCTTTTCCCGGAGTATAGGCTATACCAAAATCATAAGATGCTAGGAACTCTAGCCACCGTTGCTGTCGAAGATTTAAATCCTTTTGGGAGAACAGATACTTCAACGACTTATGATCTGTAAACAACTCGAATCTAACTCCCAATAGATAATGTCTCCACATCTTCAAAGCAAACACAATCGCCGCTAACTCCAAATCATGAGTCGGATAGTTCCTTTCATGCGGCTTCAGTTGTCGACTAGCATACGCAACAACTTTATCCTTCTGCATTAGCACCGCTCCTAGTCCAGTGCCACATGCATCGGTGTAAACCACCATCTCATCATTCCCACTCGGAATAGTCAAAACAGGAGCACTTGTCAGTCGCTCTTTCAGGATTATGAAAGCTTGTTCACACTTATCATTCCATCTGAACACTTGATTCTTCTTCGTCAATCCTGTCAACGGTGCAGCTATCTTGGAAAAGTCTTTGATAAACCGACGATAATATCCTGCTAATCCAAGAAAACTTCTCACATCAGATGCATTCTTAGGCCTAACCCAATCCTGGATCGCTGCCACCTTAGCGGGATCAACCGCTATTCCATTTCCAGAAATAACATGACCTAAGAACCTCACTTCATTCTTCCAGAAGTGACACTTCGAAAACTTAGCCTTCAGCTGATGTTTCCGCAAGATCCCCAAAACAATCCTCAAGTGTGTCTTGTGCTCTCCCTCAGTTCTGGAATAAATCAGAATATCATCCACGAACACAAGCACGAACCTATTCAACTGATCTCTGAACACTCTATTCATAAGATCCACAAAATATGCTGGTGCGTTAGTCAATCCAAACGGCATTACCAGCCACTCATAAAACCCGGATGGTGTCCTGAAAGCAGTCTTCGGCACACTATCCTTCGCCACTCTCAACTGGTGAAATCCCGTTGCCAAATCCATCTGAGAAAACACCTTAGCCTCGTGAAGCTGATCAAACAAGTCATCTATTCTCGGCAATGGATACTTGTTCTTCTTAGTCACCTTATTCAGCTCACGATAATCCACACACAACCTCAACGATCCATCCGCTTTGGTTGCGAACACAACTGGCGCACCCCATTCGGACACACTTCTCCGAATGAATCCTTTCTGCAAAAGGTCATCAACTTGCACCTTCAGCTCTTGCTGCTCCCTCGGTGCCATCCGCCTAAGAGGCATCACAACAGGTCTGGCTCCCTCAACTAGATCGATACGAAACTCGATCTCCCTATGCGGCGGCAACCCTTTGACTTCCTCAAAGACATTCTCAAACTCATTCACAATAGGCACCGATGACAGTCCATCCCGTGGAACAACTAGCGAATACATGAAGCTCATGAAGACGCCTTCTTCATGCTTACATCGTATCACAACCTTTCGCCCTTCCACATTCCCGACTGTCACCTCAAGCCTCTCACAATCAATCCTAGCCGCATACTTCCTAAGCCAGTCCATACCCAAAATAATTCCGAACCCCGCAAAGTTCAGAACAAAGCAATCACAAACAAACGAGCAATCATGACTCGACACAACTAGACCACGGCATATCATACACAAACATGACGAACCCCCCACTGGATTAGTCACAACCAATGGCCTATCAACAATATCCGGTTTCATACCTAACCGGCTTACCAAATCATCACAAACAAAAGAATGCGACGCTCCAGTATCAAACAACACTCTAACTGGAACACCACAAATAGAAAGAGTACCTTGAACCACCACACTCTTCCCCTTTTCTTCAGCAGTCGGAGCTTTTGAAGACGATGGAACAGCCCCCAAAGCATAGGCTTGCACAACCTGCCTATCTTTCCTCGGTTCTGGACAGTCCTTCTTAATGTGTCCCAGCTTATCACAGTTGTAACACTTCAACTGCACCTTCGGATTCTTGCAATCCCGAGAAAGATGACCCTTCTGACGGCAGTTATAACAAGTCACCTCGCCCTTTGGCTTCTTCTGACCATCCTTTCCCTTCTGTTGCTGCTGCTTCCTCTTCTTATTCCCACTCTGCTGTGGTTCAGATCCTTCCCTGGTTACAGCAACAACAGAACTTTCCCTAGGAAACAAACTCTCATGCCTCAGAGCTTTCTCCACCAGCTTCTCAAATGGATCGTCCAGATGATCCACTAACTGCCTTCCTAGATAAGCATCCAGACCAGTCACAAACTTTTCGTTCTTCTGGTAGGGAGAATCAATGTACGATCTGGCATACTTGGACAAAGCTTCAAACTCAGAAATATACTCAAGAACTGGTCTCCCACCTTGCTTGAGCTCTACAAACCTCTTAAACAAAACAGACTTCTGAGCCGTAGAGATGAACTTGGCTTCAAATCTAACTTGGAATTGCTCCCAAGTAATCTCTTCTTCTGGGGTATCAATGGTGATAGAATTCCACCAATCAGCAGCTCTTCCCTGAAGCTGTCTCGATGCAAGCTTCCTCTTAGTTGCATCCTCAATCCCTAAGTCACCAAAGATCCTTCGACATGCATCAATCCATCTCTGCACCTCAATAGTCGACTCCGTCCCCAAGAAAGCTTTTCCTCCAAGAGAAGTATAATCCTTGCAAAGCTTAGCAAAATCCACCGGTCTTGGAGCTTGAACTTGAACTCCCACATCCACTGATGATCCTGAAGCTGGTATTCTTCTCATGATCGAAGTCATCATCGCTTCGAACATAGTTCCATAATCAACAGCTCCTTCATCAGCACGGCTTTCCCTTGCAGCTGGTCTCCCTCTTCGACTCATCCTTAATATCTATAATAAGAATGATTAGAACACCTTAAGAAACAACTGCATAAGGAGTTCAAATCCTTCTAGGCTACTATATTATATATAGTAATCATCCATCAAAATACAATTACGTCTCTCATACGTAGTTACGTCAGCGAGCGTTGGCTGAAATCGATTAACCAAAGCTCTGATACCAAATGTGACGACCGCCCATGACTCCCGCACTAAAACAAGAGGAAAGTGCGCTGAAAGGTGTGCCAGGTAGCCATGGACGATAGTCAGGGTAAATTAAAATCGCAGAATCTCTATCGCAACTCACAGCGCATGGATAAAATACAATAGAGAAATATATAGTGAAGCCTCATAACAGAAAATCATCATATAACATCATAACAGTTTTATACAATCATCCACACAAACCCATACATGAAAGCCTCACTACAAATCACTCAACCAAATACAGCAGCGGATACCCAGTACATATAAGAAAATAATATGCATAGCCTCCTGCTCGTCTTCGTCATCATCAGCGGAAAACTCTAAGCACAGCACCTGCCACCTGCTACCTAGTCTGCCCATCCCAAACATGGATGAACAGCCCAAGGTAATAAGAGGAGACATAAAACCTTGAGTCAGACAAAGTCTTAGTGAGTAGTAAATTAACAATCAAGCATACCAAAAGAGCATAAGGAAATAAAGGAATAGGAACCAAACCATCCCACTCCACCTCATCTCACAATGATAGCCCCCAGACACACACTAAGGAGAATCAAGCATAACAATATAGACAAATAAGGTAAAGCAATAACCACTCGAGTCAAGGGCAATGTTTTCCAAATACAAACCCCCAAGGCCTAAACCAAGATCAGATAAGCACCCAGAAAACACCGCTCTTGAAGCCGAATGATAATACAACCAAACATCCATGACTCTGGCTATCACTGCATCGTTGCCTTGATTTCACCGTTAGTTGAATGACCATCCGTCAAGGGCTAATGGTAACCCCGGTTTAGCCATAACTCCGCACGTCATCGTGACCCGTGCCTAAGCCGAACGCATCAGCCCAGAGTACTAGCACGTCATCATGACCCGTGCCTGGAACGTCATCGTGACCCGTTCCAACGTACCCTTGCTTTGAGTATGCTAGAACCTTCAACAACGATGAGATCTTAGCCTCCTAGTCATCCTCCTCGACGACTACTTCCATACTAGCTCAAGCGCCTCTCAAGCTAACCATTATCCACCCCAACCCGGACCGCATCACCGAGTTATAACTTTGCACGTCGTCATGACCCGTGCTTGGAATGTCTTCGTGACCCGTCCCATCACAACATATGTCTTGCCTCATCACATCATAGCAAAGTCCCAACTCAACCATGCTTTGCCTTCTCGCATCATGGCAAGATCCCACATCCTCGAATCCATCCATATGAGCTTCCACATCCGCTTCATATGCCATTGGCAGCTTTCACCATTCAAGAGCCTTTCCACTTAGCTTTTGAATCATCTTCAACCATCTTGTTCCAAATCAACTACAAGCTAACTTGGAGCAATCAAATCTAACATACATTCAAACATTCAAGCATTCAAACAAGATCTATCAAACAATATTAACTATAATGGCAATTTCGTAATTAAGTGTGCAAAAGTCCAACATATGTGAAATCATGGTTTTTAGCATAGATCTATCAAATCTAAAACATGGGTTTTGTCTCTAATACTTTATAAATAACTTTCATAAGCAAACATCTCCAAATATGATGGATCTACATGCAGACTTAGGGAGAATGCGAGAAAACGCTAACTTTAACACATAAACATATCACCAATCCCATATACTCCTTTGGATCCGCGTGAGAGATAACTACCACTCACCAAATCACCAAAACAACCTAAAATCAATCAACTTCAGATCTGGACAGCAAGAACTTGGACTTGATCCGGAGAAATTCCACTTGAAACGGTGAAATCTAGCTTCTTCGGATGAAAATCTTCAACTTTGGCTCTTGATCTTTGATCTTGATCTTCAATCTTCAATGGATGTTAGCACTTGATAGAAGTAGAGAAAGAAGTGAAGAAAATACTGTGGTCGAGTTTCCAAAATGGCAGCACTTCGTCGCTTCGAAAACCGGTGCCAAAAAGTGAGCCAAAGTCCACTATTTATAGGCTGAAAATTCCTTAACTCGTATGCCCTTAAGTCGTCCACGAGTCATGCCTAAGTCGTTCCTCCTGAGTCGCCGCCGACCCAAGCCATGAGTCGTTCACGACTCATCAGACCTCCCCCCCGACTCAAGCCAAGCATGCAACCTACCCACACAAGCTAAAGCACAGCTCACAGTCCATACGACTCACCACCCCAACGACCTAAGACCTAAAGCATGCGACACGACTTACGGCTCATGCCACTTGCCGACTCAACACAACACACATCAACATGGCACACGACCTAAAACAAACACGACTCAAGCCCAACCCGTAACCGATCTAACATACAAGAGACCACACAAGCCAGACCTTAACTCGCCTAACGACTCACGACTCATCGCTAAGTCGTGCCTACCGACTCAAACCCAACCGAGCTAACAACTACCTTACGACTTACACCAAACCGACTTAACCCACTAACTACCTTAAGCCGGCAACACCTTAGGTCGCTAGCTTCTATAAGTCGTTAACTCGGCAACATGTTAACTCTTCAACTCCACTAACCTTAACTTCCTTAGGTCGGTCTACATACTTAAGTCTTACCTCGGTCAAACAGTATGAGTCGTTAACGACTTAAGAACCCTACTAACCCGGCCACTCTTGAGTCGCTCACTAACTTAACCCGGACAAGCTTCATAACTCGTTAACGACCTAACCAAGCATCGTACTAAAGACCCTACGAGCTATCTTATTCACGACTCAGGCTATGGATGATCAAAACAATACTAACGACCTAATAATTCTACGATAAATCGACACGTAAAATACGGGTCGTTACATGATCGAATTGGCTCTCGATACCTATTCCATCGTGCCCGGAACGTGGGTTAAACCCTAGAAAGGTCAGCCGGCACGCTTCGTTTGGAGTTCGAAAAATTTCGAGTGAATAATGTTTCGTCAAATTTTCTATAAAAGGACCTTGTTTCTTTTATTTTGCAAAACCTAGCTAGGGTTTCAATGTCATCCGCCACCTCTATTTTAATGGTTGTAAATGCATCTTTTTCCTCCCTCATTTTCTTTAAATCCGTTAACAATGACAAGAAACTCTCAACCACAACATCGTAGACAACAACGGGTACTACAATCTCAACGGTGGTGATCGAGAATGGTGGAGCCAATCGTCGGCGATTGGGGTTCAAAAGTGCGGCAATCAAGCTCAAAAAACAGGCGCAGGGACGACCGAGTGTGTCCAGCCTCCAGCCACTGGGGTGTCGCGCGAAACTGTTCGAGATGGCGGCCTTCGATCGTCGTGTAGTGGCTCGTATTGGTCGCGACAATTAGGGCATAACGGCGACTTCTATGGGTTTCGGTCCCGATGTTTACTGAAGGTAGAGGGGAAAATGAAGCACACGGCCGAGATCTGGAGAGTTACAAACGTGCGGCCAGATGATATCTAGGTTAAAATAAATAAACAGAAATGTAAATTATTATATTTTAAAATCGTATAAACTTTAAAATGCTGTAACTCTTTCATACGAGGTCCGTTTTGGACCAAACGAATTGCGTTGGGTTCGTATTTGCGAACACTTCGCAATGAATCTTGATTGGGGTTGATTGGAGCTAGTGAAAATTTTAGGTAAAATTAAACGCTCGTTTAATTTTATTCGAAATAAAACACTTCAACTGTTATTAGAAGCAAGGTGAGAACTTCTCACTCAATCGAAATTGTTTCGATTTAAATTTTAGATAGTTAGATTTAAAATTTCTTGATTATGTGTTTGGATGATAAATTATTATCTGTTGCATTAAAATAGACCCTATACACCGTATATTAAGCGGATGTTATTTATTAAACACATATACCGTGATATTTCACTTTGAAGTGGAATTGGTATTATATATGTACTTGGAGTTGATTTCTCGCATTATATAGCGGATGAAACCCTATTGCGCTGCATAATAGCGGATAATATTTTATATAAACCCATGTACCGCGATATTCCATCTTGAAACGAGATTGGTATTGTGCTAACATCTGTGGATGCAGGGAAACAGGTTGGAGGGATCCAACTGGATTCCTCAACAGTATTGATTTATTTACAGATATTTGGGATATATTCTATTATCATATCGATATATGATGTTTGGATGCCATGGTTGATGTATTTGTGCTGTTGCAGCATTGGGCCTATTTTTGGAGTTTTAAAAATGTTAAAGTAACGATTTTGAATTTAAAAGGACTTTCAAGTGATTTTTGAAAGTATACATTTTATTGAATTTTGGAATTGATTCATTTTAAATAAATAAACGTTATAATTTTTATGTTATAAAAATTATGATTTTTGTGAAATATAATCGAAATGTGATTTTCGAAATAAGTGGTTGATTAATTTGTAAAATGGTTTAAATTGGGATTTTTGAATTATCATAAACGGTTTATATAAAGATTTATAAAATTGATATTTATAAATTTAAAATATTGGAATTATAAAACGAGTTTTTTTCTAAGTGTTAAAATGAAATATAAATGGATTTCATAAGTGAATGAAATTTATAGATTTATAAATTGTGAAGCTATAAAATGAATAGATTTTGTAAAATAAAAGATTTATACGTAATTAACTTATAAATTGGATTTTGGCATTTAAACGAGATATAAATAGAATTTGTTAATTAAGGGATTTAATAAGTTGAAGTTTTTAGAAAATTTATATAGACGTGAATTTATAAACGTTGTTTTATAAATCTGAAACCAATTTAATTTGATAAGTGAATATTAAAGCTTATTAAAGGAGATATATCCACGGTTTTTATAGTGGATAATCCTTTAAAGTAAATATGTAGAAGTGTTCAATTTGGTAAACGATTTATATTCACGATTTTGAACAGTGAATAATATATTAAAGAAATGTTTTAGGAAGTGATCTTTTAAATAGAATTAAAAACGATTTGAAGTTGTTTTAAAATGTGTTAAGGATCGAAACCATAGATTTCAACATTCATTGTTGAAATAGACGTTTTCGAGAAACAAGGAAAAGATTGACAATAACACTGTTGTTATAGTAAATGATTTTCGAAAGGAAATGTTTTTGTATAGTATTGGGATTTATATATCTATCTGAATTTCGAATCCCTATACTAGAGATTTTGGGTTGTCGTAACAATGTTTTACGCAACATTCGTTTTGGCTCAAATAAACGTGTTTAAGAGAATGTTTTCCAAATGTTGAAAATAAATAAATTTGTGAATTACTTATTATTAAATAAGTATGGAAATGTTTTCCAACATGAAGTGAAATGTTTTGAGATTTTATCTTTTAAAGATAAATTGAAAGTGAATATTTGAAATCGATTTGAAAATCGTATATTAGTGGATATTTGGAAATTTAAATTTACCATGGAATTTTTTAAAGTGATTTGGAATTTGTTTTCAAATGGTTGAAGTGTGGAAAAATATATCTTGTACAGATTTTTTTGGAAAATAAATAATTTGGAAAATTATTTGGAATCTGGTGATGTTGTGCATATCTATTGATAGTTAACTAACCGACTATAAATATTTACGTTTAAATGGGTATTTGTTGTGATTTGCTTGAATTGAAAGCCACACTTATTTTTAAAATAAGCGCTCGTTATTCGGTTTAGCCAGGAGAGGACCTTTGGGTCATAAATCCCATTCCGAATAGCGATATGTCGTAATGGATAGCATTTGAAGGCCGGTGTTGAAGACCAGATATTTTCGAAAACGGAAGGACTACCGTCGAATGACTCTGCATCAACTGATTTTCGATATAGAGATTTTATCACCCTTTGTGATGGGAATTCCGGACGTGATTAGTGAATATCCGGATTTGCAAGGGCTTCTTTTGGAAGTGCCTTCGGTTTCGTTCGATCCTAGAACGGACTTGTATGGATGTGTGTCTGACGTTACAATTTGAGATGTAAAGCGGGTTTCTATCAAATACATTTATGTTAGTGACGGAGAATTTATTCTTTTAGCTTAACACCCTTCTCTGAGACGTACGAGCTCAGAGGTTATGTAGTTGATGGTTACTAGTGATATATTCCCAATTTGGTAACATGGCATGCTGAGTGCTGCTGATCATTTGTTCATCAAAGCGTGGCTTTTATGAAAAGCGTAGATTTTATGAAAAGCGTAGCTTTATGGACAAGACTTTGTCGAACCTCGCATCCCGGAAATGGTCAAAACAGGAAGAATGCAGCAAGGTTATTTGGGGATTGCGCCCCTATGGGGTATGTACATTTCCTTCTGGATAGAGGTGGTATTATGGTATGGAGCCCTGATACTTAACCTATGTGGTTGCTGCAAATTTATATCTTTGTGGTCGTTGGTGAATCTCCGGGTTACTAACCGGGGGATGGCATACTCGTGTCAGTTGTTCCTAGCTAGAGGTAACTGGCCTTGTGTTGGCAGAGATCCGGTTAGGTTCTCGGGGCGTCTTTCCAGAGGCGTACCCATATGGCAATGGGAAATTCCTTGGCCTGACCATTTGTTGGAAATCCAAACTCCAATATGCACCTTGTACGATTTTATTTGTAGAACCTGCCATTTACTTATGGTGATCACCACTGTTTAGATGGTAGCTACAGTACGCATACGATAATGGTCATATGTTGGCTAAGTTTTATACTATACTTTCGAAATGTTTTCCTACACTTTGCACTTATAGTAATAATATCAAAGAAATTTTTCTGCATAACAAGCATGTTTGACTATCATAAGGAGAAATCTTCTCCGATTCTGCATTTTCATTGTGTGTGTATGCGGGAGGCCTTATGGTAGTTACATTTTATAAAAGCATTGCGGATCTATTTTAAAATTAATTTCTTTGTTTGTTTTCAAAAGATAAACTGCTTAAGTTCTCACACCAGTCCCATGACTGACCTGGAGTTTATTATTCCCTTCCTAAACTCTGGGTGCCCATCATTTTCGATACGGGCAGTTCAGAGTAAGGTTATCAGGTCATTATGGAATTCAGGAGTTGCTGTAAAGATCTCGAGGCAAACTGGATGGCATGGAGTATCAATTAGTATATAATATTTCTTTTCCGCTATTTGTTGTTGTAAACTCTGATAATGTAATGTAATGTGATGTAATGTAATAACTGATAAAGTTCTTTGTTTTAAAGATATTCATTTATCTATTATATGTTGTTCCGCTGCGAATTGTGAGATTCTGATATTGTTTCTTTTTCTTCTTCTTTCTTTCTTCTTCTACCTCTTCTTCTTTAACCCTAACAATTCGGTTTTCGGCGTTCTATTGCTCGGCAGTTGATACGGTGGACGTATTAATGTCGACTTCCGTCAGTCGAAATTCCTTAGCATTACACTGCTGTTGATAATAATGAACCAAATGGCTAAGTTTAATTAAGGCTATTATAGCATGTTTGTAAATGTTATAATTGTTGAATTTAACTAAGTTTTACTTGAAACTAATGTAAACTTATTACAGCATTTTTAAATGCTACCTTTTGTTAAAGTGAACTGTTTTGAATGTATCTTTCTGTAGCAATTTCTAAATGCTGCGAAAGTTGAATTTTCATCTATTTCAATAAATTAAGTGAATAAATTAATTTTGAAAGACTAAAATTTTGGAAATTTAATAATTTAATTATTAAGTATAATAACTTCATTTTATGATTTAAAATGAAGTAATTTGTTTCGAAATATAAACTATTTTGAAATGTGCTTTGTAATGGTATTTAAATTAAATAAAAATGAATGTGGTTTGGAAGATACGATATTTTGATATTTTGAAATGGATTTTGAACGATATTGAATTTTGAAATGATATTTGATTTTTAAGTATAAAATACCATTTTGAAATTTTAACCACGGGATGTATTTAATTTATAGTTTAGCTGATTCTTAAAGGATGGACGATCCCAAGCATCCTTTAAGTTATTGTGCATTTCTACTACAATTCGCTTGAGTTGGTTTACATTATTTAAGTATATATTGTCCTGACTCGAGTGTTTTGTGTTTTACTTTAATCTCGGGTCAGCCTAAGTATTCACAGCTTTGGATTCTCTTTTTGGAGCTGGTCTTTGCTGGAGTTTTTGCTTATCTACATTTATATCTACTTTACGTTTCAGCTGTTCAAGTTTATCTTATGTATCAGTGAACATTTATGTATTTGGGATTTCTATTATGTTGTTTTCAGACTGTATTATGTATTTGGTTTGAGACTCTGCCATAGTAGCTTCATGTACTACTATGTATTTTATATTCTGCTATGAGTTATTCTGATATTTCTGTGTCTGTGATTCTGTGATTGTATTTCATTTGCTCCAAATTTATTTACAATGCGATATTTTGAACAATTCAAGTCCGACATGTGTGGATGTGAATGGCTGAAAATATCGGGTTGTTACACAATGGAACATGAATACTATTGATAAATGAAAGATAATAAATGAAATCGAGAAATGAATGAACGTAATGCAATGAAAAGAAAATTTTTATGATATGAAGAAATAAAAATGAATTTATGTAAGTATAAGTGCAAATAAACACTGTATCAATGGATGGAAATGAAAATTTGCAAGAAATAAATGTAAATTAAAAAGATAAACCATTATATGAATGAAAAGAAAATCAAACAACAGAGGCAATGAAATGAAATTGATAAAAAATAACTTGATCCATTGTTTGGAATTGTTATTTCTTTGGTTTATGGTTGTTTGGGCAAGGATACATTAAAACTGTTTGGGTGTAGGAATAATCTATTTAGTTTCATCTAAGACTGCTGAGTAATTGGTGCACTTAGTATTTTATTCTTCATTCTATACAATATAAAGTTTTTGAACCCGAATAACTTGAAAAGTGATTTGAAGTTTGTTTTCAAATGGTTAAAGTGTGGAAAAATATATTTTGAAAAGATATTTTTGGAAAATAAATAATTTAGGAAATTATTTGGAATCTGGTGACGTTGTGCATATCTATTGATAGTTAAATAACCGACTATTAATATTTACCTTTAAATAGGTATTTGTTGTGTTTTGCTTGAATTTGAATGCTACACTTATTTTGAAATAAGCTCATTATTCGGTTTAGCCGGGAGAGGACCTTTGGGTCATAAATCCCATTCCGAATAGTGATACGACGTATATGGATAGCATTGAAGACCGGTGGTGAAGACCGAGTATTTTCGAGAATGAAAGGATAACTCGTTGATTTTCTCTGCACTGAGTCGCGCCGGTATAGAGATTCCCTAAGTAATGGGAAGTCTGATCGGGATTGTGAATACCCGGATTTGCAAGGACTTCTTTGGAAGTGCCTTAGGTTCTGTTCGAACCCACAACAGACTTGTATGGATTGTATGTCTGACATTACACTTTGAGATATAAAGCATATTTCTTTCAAATACATTTCTATTTGTGGCGGATAATTTATTCTCTTAGCTTAACACCCTTCTCTGAGACGTATGAGCTCAGAGGTTACGTAGTTGAAGGTTATTAGTGATATACTCTCAAAATTGGTAGTGTGACATGCTGAGTGCTCCTGATCATTTGTTGATCAAAGCGTGCCTTTTGTGAAAAGCGTATCTTTGTGGACGCGATTTCGTCAAACCTCACAACCCGGTTATGGTCGAAACAGGAATCATGGCAGCAAGGTTATTTGAGGATAGCGCCCTCTGTGGGCATGTCATTTCCTTCTGGATTATAAGTGGTATCATGGTATGGAGCCCAGATATTACTTCGTGGTTGCTGCATATTTACTGATTTGTTGTTGTTGGTTGAGAGGTACCTCAGATAAAGGTCGCAAACGACCGGGGGTTTACATGCTCGTGTCAGTTGTTACCCAGCTAGAGGTAACAGACCTTGTGTAGCAGAGATCCGGTTAGGATTCGGGGACGTCGCTCCAGAGGCGTTCCATTTTACTTGGGAAGTTCCTTTGCCCGACCATTTGTTGGAAATCCATTCATCCAATATGAGCTCTGTACAGTTTTAGTTGTATAACCTGCCATTTACTTATGGTGGCGCCCCACTGTTTAGATTGTAGCTATAGTATGCATACGATAATGGTTGTATATTGGCTAAGATTTATATCATATTTTCGAAATATTTTCCCACACTTTGCACTTATAGTAATAATATCAAACAAATTTGTGTATCAAGCATGTTTGACTATCATAAGGAGAAATCTCCTCCGATTCTGCGTTTGCATTGTGTGTGTGCGGGAGGCCTTATGGTAGTTCCATTTTCTAAAAAGCATTGCGAATCTATTTTAAAATATTTCTTTGTTTGTTTTTAAAGATAAACTGTTTTAAGTTCTCACACCAGTCCCATGACTGACCTGGAGTTTATTGTTTCCTTCCTAAACTCTGGGTGCCAACAAATTTTAACACGGGCAGTCTAGAGTCAGGTTATCATGTCATTCTGGAATTCAGGAGTAGCTGTGGAGCTCTGGAGGCAAGCTGGATGGCATGGCGTATCAACTAGTATATGGTATTTCTTTTCCGCTGTTTGTTGTTGTAAACTCTGATAATGTAATGTAATGTGATATAATGTAATAACTGATATAGTTCTTTGTTTTAAAGATATTCATTTATCTATTATATGTTGTTTCGCTACAATTGTGATATTATGATATTGTTCTGTTGCTTTTCTTCTTTCCTTCTTCTTCTACCTTCTCCCTCTTCTTCTTCAACCCTAACAATTCGGTTTTCCGGCCTTCGATTGCTCAGCAATTGATAAAGTGGGCGTATTGAAGTCGATTTTCGAAAACCGAAAAGCCATGTATGTCACAAAGTTCGTATGTGGCTGCTGAAGCTTTAAGACCTAGGGTTTTTGCAAATTGTAAAATATGAGGTCCTTATATAGAAAATTACGCGACACTATTCACCCGAATTTTTTTCAAACTCCAAATGAAGCGTGCCACCTGGCATTTATAACGTTTTACCCCAATTCCAAACGCAATGGAATATATATCGGGAGCCAATTCGATCTAATCTGGAAGATAAGTTTTCAAATCGACTAATTTAAATTCAAAATTCACTCGAATCGATTTCTACGCGTTTTAGCTTGCCCCGGACAAACCGTAATTCCGATTGGCACGAAATTTGAAACCATACAATAATATAACATTACGGGTCCGATGAAACTGGTTTCGTTGAAATCCGAGACTGTTTGAAAAATGGCTATTTTAACTCCTCAATTAAATATTAAAATATTCAATATCAACAAATTAGCTTTTAATTAAATTTTAAAAGTTCTATAACATTATTCTAACTCCAATATGATTTAATACAAGTTTACAAATCAATTTTAATCACATTAAACCAAATTTCCTATTATTTTTGTAATTTCATATATTAATTTATCGATTTAATCACATGTAACGTTTAGAATTTTCGACTCACGAAAGTCGGCATTAATACGTCCACTTTATCAACTGCCGAGCGATCGAATACCAGAAAACAAACCGTTAGGGTTAAAGAAGAGGTAGAAGATAGAAGAAGAAAGAAGAAACAACATAAACAATATCAAAAGCTCACAATCGCAGCGGAACAACATATACTAGATAAATGAATATCCTTAAAACAAAGAACTATATCAGTTATTACATTACATCACATTTCATTACATTATCAGAGTTTACAACAACAACCAACAGAAAAGAAATACTATATACTAGTTGATACGCCAAGCCATCCGGCTTGCCTCCAGATCTCTGCAACAACTCCTGAATTTCCAGAATGACCTGATAACTTGACATTAGACTGCCCGTGTTAAAATTTGTGGGCATCCAGAGTTTAGGAAGGAAACAATAAACTCCAGGTCAGTCATGGGACTGGTGTGAGAACTTAAAACAGTTATTCTTTAAATACAACAAAGAAATATTTTTAGATAGACCTCAATGCTTTTAGAAAATATAACTACCATAAGGCCCCCTGCCACACACACAATGCAAACGTAGAATTGGAGGAGATTTCTCCTTGTGATAGTCAAACATGCTTGATACGCAAAATTTCTTTTCAATATTATTATTATAAATGCAAAGTGCAGGAAAAACATTTCGAAAGTACATTATTAATCTTAGCCAGCATATGTACAATTATAGTATGCCTACTATAGCTACCATATTAGATGGCAAGTTCTACAAGTAAAACCATAAAGAGCTCGTATTGGATGTGTAACGAATGCGATTTTTGCCCGTTCGAAAATCGACATCCATAATTTACATCGTACTCGAATGCCGCAGATTCGACCGTTCAAATCCGATTCGCCGGAGCTTATAACACAATTAAGTAAACAACACAGCGGAAGAAATAATGGATACCAATATACAACATCCTGATACAACAGATGATACAATAGATATCGATATACATCAGAGATATGATACAATACAATAGCAGTGGCAAGAAAATAGATAACACCAGCAGCGAAACAATACTCAAGATAGTCTTCAAGAAAGAACTCCAAAACTGCAGCTCCATCTCGAAGAACCAATCCAGAAATAGCTCGAACTCCCAATAACAATGCACTAAGCTAAGCAAGATCAGTCATATCCAAAGACTGAACCAGCTCCAGATAATCCACCAAACCTAACTATCTGAAATACCCAACTCTAGACTGCTCGTGTGGAAAGTAGTGAGCACCCAGAGTTTAGGAAAGGAACAATAAACTCCGGGTCAGTCATGGGACTGGTGTGAGTAACAAAAACAGTTTTATCTTTAAAACAAACAGCAAAAGAATTTTAAAGTAATTCGCAATGCTTTTTAGAAAATGAAACTACCATAAGACCTCCCGCCACACACACAATGCAAACGCAGAATTGGAGGAGATTTCTTCTTATGATAGTCAAACATGCTTAATACGCAGAAAATTTCTTGGATATTATTATTATAAGTGCACAGTGCAGAAAACCATTTCGAAAGTAGAATATAAATCTTAGCCAGCATAGACATTCCGCACTTATGCCTACTATAGCTACCATGTTCAATAGCAGGTTACCACCACATTCCATGGCAGGTAATACAACTAAAACCGTACAAGGCGCGTATTGTTTTGATTGGATTTCCCAACAAATGGTCAGGCTAAGGAACTTCCTACTGCCACATGGGATCGCCTCTGGCGGGACGTCCCGAGAACCTATCCGGATCTCTGCCAACACAAGGTCGGGTTACCTCTGTAACTAGGTAACTACTACTCGAGCATGCCACTCCCCGGTCCTTTGGGACCTTTATCCGAGGTACCTCTAAGCAAAAACCACACAGTAAATGAGATTGGAGCAACCACATAGGTTAAATATCAGGGCTCCATACCTAATACTACCCTTCACCAGAAGGGAATGACACACCCTAAAGGGCGCGACCCTCATAACCTTGCCGCATCTTTCCAGTTTTGACCATTTCCGGGGTGTGAGGTCCTGATGCGGTCTCGTCCACAAAGCTACGCTTTATACAAAATCCATGCTCTGATCACAAATGATCAACAAATGATCATCAACACACAGCAGCACTCAGCAAGCCACACTACCAAATTGGGAGTATATCGCTTATAACCATCAACTACATAACCTCTGAGCTCGTACGTCTCAGAGAAGGGTGTTAATGCTAAGAGAATAAATTCTCCGCCACGAACAGAAATGTATTTGAAAGAAATCTGCTTTATATCTCAAAGTGTAGTGTCAAACATACAACCGTACAAGTCAGCTCCAGGTTCGAATAGAACCGAAGGCACTTCCGAAGAAGCCCTTGCAATCCGGGTATTCACAATCCCGATCGGACTTCCCATCACTTAGGAAATCTCTATACCGTAGCTACTCGGTGCAGAGACAATCGATAGGTCATCCTATCATTTTCACAAATACCCGGTCTTCACCACCGGTCTTCAAATGCTATCCATAACGACGAATCACATATTCGGAATGGGTTATATGACACAAAGGTCCTCTCCCGGCTAAACCGAATAGTGAGCGCAACATTTAAAACATATGGATATGGAATTTCAATTAAGTCACAACTTAATAATTCAAAACTTTCTTTCAAATGGTTTAAACCAATTACAATTTCAAATCCTTTAAACAAAAAGATTCATTTTACTAAGTTCACCCATTTTCGCAAAGATCCATTTACGGATTTCAAATCAATTTCCCATTTCAATTGGATTAATTCATTAAATCTTTAAATCAAGGATTTATCTCATAGCTTTCAAAACTTGTTTTCAAAGATTCGTCCATAACTTGGAAAATCATTTTCAATTCAAACTTGAAATCCCTTTAATATAAATTGGAAGATCATTATCACTTAGAAACAATAGTTTTATTTCGGAAAACCCGATTCCATTTATACAAGTCACAATCTTTGGTTTAATTCAAATTTCCAAATCAATACCTTTAAAATAGTTTAACCCATATAAACTGGTATAACATCTTTAGTCCCTAGTTCCCAGATCACAGTATTCAATTTCAAATATTGAATTCAAATTTAAATCAAAATATTTAAATATCAAAACTCATCGAGTTATTCAAAAATATATTTCATCTTTGAAATTCTATTTTCAAAAGCTTTTCACTTTGAAACCAATCCATTTCCAAAACATTTAAATTTTTAATATTCAACTTTGAAAATCATTTCAAAATCTGTGACTTAATCGATTTCCTCGTGAAATCCATATTGGTGTGTGTATAAGTGTGGTCCAGGGGTTTAACACAATAGTGCAACAACATTCAATCATTGCAGATTAAAACATTGAGATATAGTTGATAAGTGACATAAAGTATAACGCTTATCTTTCACACACAAATTCGCAGATATATACATCACAGATAATAAATTGCATCCGAGATCACAACACAAATCAGGATAATCATAAAGCATGATATATCAAGGATATCAAACAGTTTAACATCCAATATAATCCAAGCATCCATAGATAGGATTAATTCAATTTATCTGATTTATTTAATCAGATTTATTTCTATGAATAAATTTGCTAGTTACGGTAAATTTATAATCAATTGATTTTAAACATTCTTTACTGAATTATCCTTTAATAAATCAGTAATTAATCCTTAATTAATTATTAATACTTAATTAATTGTTCTTAATTAATTACAATAACAAATTAATTATTTATTCAATTCCATATAGTAATTCTACTTACACAGTTCATAAATGATTATCATTAGTTAATTAATCCAACTGATTATTATTAAATCATATTAATTAATTATTTAAATAATCTTAGTTAATAACCTTCATTAACGATAAAAATTTCTTTAATTACTTCGATAAATTTCAACTTGTAATTACTAAATTAATTAATACTAGTGATTCACTATCAATTTCTACTTAACTAAATAGTTAATGAATTTCAAATCATTCAATCTTTGTTTACTTAAAAGTAAAACTCATTTTTATAAATGATTTAATTTACACTCACAATTATATTGAAAACATTGATTTTCAACATGCCTTTAAATTAAGGTTTTTAAGTTAATTTACACTCACAAACAACTTACTTATAAATCAAATTTTCCTTTGACTTTGCTTTTTAACCCTGAAACACATTTCCTCTTTTATACTTTGATGCCTTCTACCTGATAACACTTTTACCCGAGTTCCCACCTTCTTCATTTTTGTTTCCACTGACACAAAGCAACACCGTGCATATGCACCGGTGTCAGAACCACCTTCGGCCTCCGGTGAACCCTCCGGCACATCGACCTTCACCAATGCAACCAACTCCAATCACCAAAATACTAACACAAGCTACTGAGTCAATTCGAGCAACTCAGGCGACCCAAACCCAAAACCCCATCACCAAGATCCACCTCGACTCCACGCCTCCGACTACCTGGACGTCCGAGCCTCCTGCCACACCTTGCCGACTTCGCTTGCCAGCGTTCCTCCAAATCCGGTGCCACTCGATCAACTGGGGACGCCGCCACGACCACCACTCTACACTCAACAAAAACTAGGTTAAAAACCTAGTTCAGCCTACCGCCGCTACCACGGTGGTCACTACGACCCACCACCATTTTTCCCATCATCCTTGATCATCAGACCCCCACCAAACGAAACCCCGACCACCAAAGATTCTCTGGTCACCGGCATTTACTCGAAACCCAAAACTAATCAAACCCAAATTGCAAACCCAAAACTAATCTAAAACTCGTGAATTTAATTTTAAAAATCGAGTTTCGCAGAATTTATTCGAACTATATGCCTGAATCCATAAAACAAAGTAGTTGATTTTATCACTTCCTTTCAACATCTTACTGTATTTACTTGGTTTACAGTATTTTACAATCGAAGAATATTTAAACCTGTTTGCAAACCTGAATGATGTTTATACCAATATATTTTGTTTTAAACTCTAAGTCCATCAGTGACTAGATGTATATGTATTGAGTTTTTTTTTTCTTTTGATTTTATTTTCCGACCCTGTAACTAAACAGAGAAGAGCATTCATGCTCAATACACACAGACCCAACATGTATTTTACACAGAGCCACTAACCTAACATACTCATGAAAACATCGTACCATCCATGAATCACGAGCACTGATCTAATCATACTTAAGTTTAAATGAGGTGTTTTCTCACTGTGATTTTTTTTTTCCAAACTAAATGCTCTGAAACTAAAGAATAGGGAAGTTTTCACATAAACAGGTCTGTACACTTCCAATATTTATACACAGAGAAGATATATGCTTGTATATGTATAAATAAGAAATCCCAAATCTCAGACCGAAGAAGCATCAATTAAATATATTCAAACCATTTAGATTTTTGAGTTACTCACCTTTGATTTGCAGCAGAGACAAAGAACTTGATATTTTTGAGAACTGGAAGTTGGTCAGAGAGTCTAGCTGCCTGTAGCTTTGAATTTACAGTTTGAATTTGTTTTGAAGTTTCAAATTTTGCTTTATTTCCAGGCTACAGACTTTACTCTTGAACTTGATTTCCTTTATATCATTTTGGTTGACCCTCTGGTTTTGATTAATTCATAAAGTTGTTGAAGTTTAAATTGAATTTTTTGTTTGTATATGATTCTTACTTCAGTTCTTTGCTTATGTTTGATGAATGAATTGAAATGAGGTTGCTTGATATATATAGGAAATGAAGTTTATAGGTTATAATATGTTTTGTACAGCAGGGTGACATATTGTTGTGTTTTGTACAAACATAATCAGTGATATTTTCCAAGTTTGGTGGCTGAAATGACATTTCGGCTGATATGAAATGTTGTGGCCAAAGATTTCCTTTGTTTTGTACCTAGATTTTTTTTTTATTGTTTCTTCTCTTGCAAGCCATTGTATATATACTTTTCTTTATCTTTACTTTGTTTAGGCTGAGATGATAGTGTATGTTATGTTACATAAAACATTGACTTCCTTTGCAAGCTGAAGTCTTTTATTATCTTGCATACTTTTGTTTATTTTTTTTTTCTTGCATTATCTTCTTTGTCTTGCTTGTATAGCTTGCAGCAACATACTTATGTATTTGTACAAGTACTATTTTTATTTTATCTTTTTCCAGATTGTTTTCAAAACTAAATGTATATAGATGTTTACTTTTACTTGTGTGGTTATGCCTGGCCTCTAATTAGTTACTTACTTGCCTGATTCTTATTTTATATTTTGCTTTGCTGGTTCAAGTGTTTTGGTTTGTATTTAATCAGAGATTTTGTTGGCTGTAATCTTGCTTTTGTGGGCTGAGATGATATTGCATTAATTGTTGTTTCATGTATCATAAGCTAATGCTTATTAATGCTTATCCAATGTTATTTGTTAAAACTTGAATATACTTTTATTATTTCTTTTGCTATATTGTTTTGTAATTCAAATGACTCTCTATAGTTACTGTATTTTTTAAATTTAGCTAGTGCATTCTTTCTATATTTTACACAGTTTATTTTATATATTGTTTGAATTTGTCTAATTGATTTCTTTCTTTTGTCTTGTTATTTATAATATAAAGGAAGTTCAAAAACTAACATACCGTTTGAATTTATTTTATAGTTTACATAACTAAAATTTTAAGATATTTATTTATTTTCCTATTTATATTATAAATTCAAATTATCTTTAAACCATTTACTTAAAACTCAATTTAAATGATTTAATACATATTTAACTGGAATTTGGGGGAAACTCAAACCAATTTATCAATTAATTTCACAATTTTATTTAAAATTTAATTTAATTATCAATTTAAAATAAATTAAAATTCGGGATCGTTACAGACTTCCCCCCTTAAAAGAAATTTCGTCCTCAAAATTCGTAGGCACGAAAATAACAAAGATAGATACACAAAGACTGAGAAACAATTTTCCAGATCAACTGGATATCTATTCTGCATTTGGCTTACCAAATCAGAATATCGACAATATGAGAACGAATTCAATCAATACTACATAGGATACTTGGGTCATAAATTTACGAAACATGCAAAGCACTGGTTAGTTCGAAGGATAACCAACCATTCGTAAAATAATTCCAGACTCAAATTGTATTCACATATCTGTCTACTTTTGGGTATAATTTCAAAAATTTGAGTTTAGAAACCAAAGTATATCTGTCAACCAAAGCAACCAAAGCAAACCAAGCAACCAATGCATCCAAACAAACAATTTTGGCCTATTTGGAGTTTATGTCCCATACACATATATCAAATCTTCTTCCTGTATTTTCCAGGAACAATCGAAGAATTTACAAGAGATGCTGGACAAAAGAGATAGATTTAACCTTCTATAAGTGTTTCAAATACTAGGAATGGATTCAAGTCGGAACATCTCAAACTATATATATAATTTGTCCCTCTTCGGACTTCGATCAACCCAAGAAATTATAATAGAATTTCAAATTTGGTTTTAAACGAAATCGTTTTATTGATATAATTCAAATTATCTTCATATTTAATTAATCGATTTAACTCAATTTAAAATTTTCAATTTGTTTAAATTTCCAATTCCAAATTTTCAATTCACATTCATTAAAGTCTAAATCAAAAACTAATAAGAATCTGATGAAATACGAAGTAAGAAATTTCCTACAACGATTCGTAGGGCAATTATCACACTGAAACTTCTTCTAGACCTATCACGAAGCAATCAAAAGAATTTGGTAACGAATCAAAGGAAACTGATAGAGAAATTTATTTCCACTGTTGCACGGTATTGACCATTTGTAGTCGTATTCCCCTGTCCCCTATCTCGTCTTCTTCTCGCACTCATACTCACTATCAGTGGATAGTAAGAGAATTTACTGAGGCATTCAAACGGATATCTTAGGGATTACTTATTCTAGGGTATACTTCACCCTATCTCTAATGAGCTACTTAATGTGTTATACTCCTGAGCTGAAGTTTTAACCCTCAGCTCTGATACCAATTGTAACGAATGCGATTTTTGCCCGTTCGAAAATCGACATCCATACTTTACATCGTACTCGAATGCCGCAGATTCGACCGTTCAAATCCGATTCGCCGGAGCTTATAACACAATAAGTAAACAACACAACGGAAGAAACAAAGAATACCAATATACAACATCTGATACAACATCCTGATACAACAGATGATACAATAGATATCGATATACATCAGAGATATGAAACAATACAGTAGCAGCGGAAAGAAAATAGATAACACCAGCAGCGAAACAATACTCAAGATAGTCTTCAAGAAAGAACTCCAAAACTGCAGCTCCATCTCCAAGAACCAATCTAGAAATAGCTCGAACTCCCAATAACAATGCACTAAGCTAAGCAAGATCAGTCATATCCAAAGACTGAACCAGCTCCAGATAATCCACCAAACCTAACTATCTGAAAAACTCAACTCTAGACTGCTCGTGTGGAAAATAGTGAGCACCCAGAGTTTAGGAAAGGAACAATAAACTCCGGGTCAGTCATGGGACTGGTGTGAGTAACAAAAACAGTTTTATGTTTAAAACAAACAACAAAAGAATTTTAAAGTAATTTGCAATGCTTTTTAGAAAATGAAACTACCATAAGACCTCCCGCCACACACACAATGCAAACGCAGAATTGGAGGAGATTTCTTCTTATGATAGTCAAACATGCTTAATACGTAGAAAATTTCTTGGATATTATTATTATAAGTGCACAGTGCAGAAAACCATTTCGAAAGTAGAATATAAATCTTAGCCAGCATAGACATTCCGCACTTATGCCTACTATAGCTACCATGTTCAATAGCAGGTTACCACCACATTCCATGGCAGGTAATACAACTAAAACCGTACAAGGCGCGTATTGTTTTGATTGGATTTCACAACAAATGGTCAGGCTAAGGAACTTCCTACTGCCACATGGGATCGCCTCTGGCGGGACGTCCCCAGAACCTATCCGGATCTCTGCCAACACAAGGTCGGGTTACCTTTGTAACTAGGTAACTACTACTCGAGCATGCCACTCCCTGGTCCTTTGGGACCTTTATCCGAGGTACCTCTAAGCAATAACCACACAATAAATGAGATTGGAGCAACCACATAGGTTAAATATCAGGGCTCCATACCTAATACTACCCTTTACCAGAAGTGAATGACACACCCTAAAGGGCGCGACCCTCATAACCTTGCCGCATCTTTCCTGTTTTGACCATTTCCGGGGTGTGAGGTCCTGATGCGGTCTCGTCCACAAAGCTACGCTTTATAAAAAATCCATGCTCTGATCACAAATGATCAACAAATGATCATCAACACACAGCAGCACTCAGCATGCCACACTACCAAATTGGTAGTATATCGCTGATAACCTTCAACTACATAACCTCTGAGCTCGTACGTCTCAGAGAAGGGTGTTATTGCTAAGAGAATAAATTCTCCGCCACCAACAGAAATGTATTTAAAAGAAATATGCTTTATATCTCAAAGTGTAGTGTCAGACATACAACCATACAAGTCTGCTCCGGGTTCGAACTGAACCGAAGGCACTTCCGAAGAAGCCCTTGCAATCCGGGTATTCACAATCCCGGTCGGACTTCCCATCACTTAGGAAATCTCTATACCGTATCTACACGGTGCAGAGACAATTGATAGGTCATTCTATCATTTTCACAAAAACCCGGTCTTCACCACCGGTCTTCAAATGCTATCCATAACGACGAATCACATATTCGGAATGAGTTATATGACACAAAGGTCCTCTCCCGGCTAAACCGAATAATGAGCGCAACATTTAAAACATATGGATATGGAATTTCAATTAAGTCACAACTTAATAATTCAAAACATTCTTTCAAATGGTTTAAACCAATTACCATTTCAAATCCTTTAAACAAAAAGATTCATTTTACTAAGTTCACCCATTTTCGCAAAGATCCATTTACGGATTTCAAATCAATTTCCCATTTCAATTGGATTAATTCATTAAATCTTTAAATCAAGGATTTATCTCATAGCTTTCAAAACTTGTTTTCAAAGATTCGTCCATAACTTGAAAAATCATTTTCAATTCAAACTCGAAATCCCTTTAATATAAATTGGAAGTTCATTATCACTTAGAAACAATAGTTTTATTTCAAAAAACCCGATTCCATTTATACAAGTCACAATCTTTGGTTTAATTCAAATTTCCAAATCAATACCTTTAAAATAGTTTAACCCATATAAACTGGTATATCATCTTTAGTCCCTAGTTTCCAGATCACGGTATTCAATTTCAAATATTGAATTCAAATTTAAATCAAAATATTTAAATATCAAAACTCAATCTAGTTATTCAAAAATATATTTCATCTTTGAAATTCTATTTTCAAAAGCTTTTCACTTTGAACCCAATCCATTTCCAAAACATTTGAATTTTAAATATTCAACTTTGAAAATCATTTCAAAATATGTGACTTAATCGATTTCCTCGTGAAATCCATATTGGTGTGTGTATAAGTGTGGTCCAGGGGTTTAACACAATAGTGCAACAACATTCAATCATTACAGATTAAAACATTGAGATATAGTTGATAAGCGATATAAAGTATAACGCTTATCTTTCATACACAAATTCGCAGATATATACATCACAGATAATAAACTATATCACAGATAATAAATTGCATCCGAGATCACAACACAAATCAGGATAATCATAAAGCATGATATATCAGGGATATCAAACAGTTTAACATCCAACATAATCCAAGCATCCATAGATAGGATTAATTCAATTTATCTGATTTATTTAATCAGATTTATTTCTATGAATAAATTTGCTAGTTCGGTAAATTTATAATCAATTGATTTTAAACATTCTTTACTGAATTATCCTTTAATAAATCAGTAATTAATCCTTAATTAATTATTAATACTTAACTATTCTTAATTAATTACAATAACAAATTAATTATTTAATCACTTCCATATAGTAATTCTACTTACACAAGTTCATAAATGATTATCATTAGTTAATTAATCCAACTGATTGGTACAATTAAATCATATTAATTAATTATTTAAATAATCTTAGTTAATAGCCTTCATTAACGATAAAAATTTCTTTAATTACTTTGATAAATTTCAACTTGTAATTACTAAATTAATTAATACTAGTGATTAACTATCAATTTCTACTTAACTAAATAGTTAATGAATTTCAAATCATTCAATCGTTGTTTACTTAAAAGTAAAACTCATTTTTATAAATGATTTAATTTACACTCACAATTATATTGAAAACATTGATTTTCAACATGCCTTTAAATTCAGGTTTTTAAGTTAATTTACACTCACAAACAACTTACTTATAAATCAAATTTTCCTTTGACTTTGTTTTTTTAACCCTGAAACACATTTCCTCTTTTATACTTTGATGCCTGCTACCTGATAACACTTTTACCCGAGTTCCCACCTTCTTCATTTTTGTTTCCACTGACACAAAGCAACACCGTGCATATGCACCGGAGTCAGAACCACCTTCGGCCTCCGGTGAACCCTCCGGCACATCGACCTTCACCAATGCAACCAACTCCAATCACCAAAATACTAACACAAGCTACTGAGTCAATTCGAGCAACTCAGTCGACCCAAACCCAAAACCCCATCACCAAGATCCTCCTCGACTCCACGCCTCCCTACTACCTGGACGTCCGAGCCTCCTGCCACACCTTGCCGACTTCCCTTGCCAGCGTTCCTCAAAATCCGGTGCCACTTGATCAACTGGGGACGCCGCCACGACCACCACTCTACACTCAACAAAAACTAGGTTAAAAACCTAGTTCAGCCTACCGCCGCTACCACGGTGGTCACTATGACCCACCACCATTTTTCCCATCATCCTTGATCATCAGACCCCCTCCAAACGAAACCCCGACAACCAAAGATTCTCTGGTCACCGGCATTTACTCGAAACCCAAAACTAATCAAACCAAAATTGCAAACCCAAAACTAATCTAAAACTCGTGAATTTAATTTTAAAAATCGAGTTTCCCAGAATTTATTCGAACTATATTCCTGAATCCATAAAACAAAGTAGTTGATTTTATCACTTCCTTTCAACGTCTTACTGTATTTACTTGGTTTATAGTATTTTACAATCCAAGAATATTTAAACCTGTTTGCAAACCTGAATGATGTTTATACCAATTTATTTTGTTTTAAACTCTAAGTCCATCAGTGACTAGATGTATATATATTGAGTTTTTTTTTCTTTTGATTTTATTTTCCGACCCTGTAACTAAACAGAGAAGAGCATTCATGCTCAATACACACAGATCCAACATGTATTTCACACAGAGCCACTAACCTAACATACTCATGAAAACATCATACCATCCATGAATCACGAGCACTGATCTAATCATACTTAAGTTTAAATGAGGTGTTTTCTCACTGTGATTTTTTTTCTTCCAAAATAAATGCTCTGAAACTAAAGAACAGGGAAGTTTTCACATAAACAGGTCTATACACTTCCAATATTTATACACAGAGAAGATATATGCTTGTATATGTATAAATAAAAAATCCAAAATCTCAGACCGAACAAGCAATAATTGAATATATTCAAACCATTTAGATTTTTGAGTTACTCACCTTTGATTTGCAGTAGAGACAATGAACTTGATATTTTTGAGAACTGGAAGTTGGTCAGAGAGTCTAGCTGCCTGTAGCTTTGAATTTACAGTTTGAATTTGTTTTAAAGTTTCAAATTTTTCTTTATTTCCAGGCTACAGACTTTACTCTTGAACTTGATTTTCCTTTATATCATCTTGGTTGACCCTCTGGTTTTGATTAATTCATATAGTTGTTGAAGTTTAAATTGAATTTTTTGTTTGTATATGATGCTTACTTTAGTTCTTTGCTTATGTTTGATGAATGAATTGAAATGAGGTTGCTTGATATATATGGGAAATGAAGTTTACAGGTTATAATATGTTTTGTACAATAGGGTGACATATTGTTGTGTTTTGTACAAACATAATCGGTGATATTTTCTAAGTTTGGTGGCTGAAATAACATTTCGACTGATATGAAATGTTGTGGCCAAAGATTTCCTTTGTTTTGTACCTAGATTTTTTTTATTGTTTCTTCTTTTGCAAGCCATTGTATATATACTTTCCTTTATCTTTACTTTGTTTAGGCTGAGATGATAGTGTATGTTATGTTACATAAAACATTGACTTCCTTTGCAAGCTGAAGTCTTTTATTATCTTGCATACTTTTGTTTATTATTATTTTTTTCTTGCATTATCTTCTTTGTCTTGCTTGTATAGCTTGCAGCAACATACTTATGTATTTGTACAAGTACTATTTTTATTTTATCTTTTTCCAGATTGTCTTCAAAACTAAATGTATATAGATGTTTACTTTTACTTGTGTGGTTATGCCTGGCCTCTATTTAGTTACTTACCTGCCTGATTCTTATTTTATATTTTGCTTTGCTGGTTCAAGTGTTTTGGTTTGTATTTCATCAGAGATTTTATTAGTTGTAATCTTGCTTTTGTGGGCTGAGATGATATTGCATTAATTGTTGTTTCTTGTATTATAAGCTAATGCTTATTAATACTTATCCAATGTTATTTGTTAATACTTGAATATACTTTTATTATTTCTTTTGCTATATTGTTTTGTAATTCAAATGACTCTCTATAGTTACTGTATTGTTTAAATTTAGCTAGTGCATTCTTTTTATATTTTACATAGTTTATTTTATATATTGTTTGAATTTTTCTAATTGATTTCTTTCTTTTGTCTTGTTACTTTACAGTATAAAGGAAGTTCAAAAACTAACATATCGTTTGAATTTATTTTATAGTTTACATAACTAAAATTTTAAGATATTTATTTATCTTCCTATTTATATTATAAATTTAAATTATCTTTAAACCATTTACTTAAAACTCAATTTAAATGATTTAATACATATTTAACTGGAATTTGGGGGAAACTCAAACCAGTTTATCAATTAATTTCACAATTTTATTTAAAATTTAATTTAGTTATCAATTTAAAATAAATTAAAATTCGGGGTCGTTACAGACTTCCCCCTTAAAAGAAATTTCGTCCTCGAAATTCGTAGGCACGAAAATAACAAAGATAGATACACAAAGACTGAGAAACAATTTTCCAGATCAACTGGATATCTATTCTGCATTTGGCTTACCAAATCAGAATATCGACAATATGAGAACGAACTCAATCAATACTACATAGGATACTTGGGTCATAAATTTACGAAACATGCAAAGCACTGGTTAGTTCGAAGGACAACCAACCATTCGTAAAATATTTCCGGACTCAAATTGTATTCACATATCTATCTACTTTTGGGTATAACTTCAAAATTTTTAGTTTAGAAACCAAAGTATATCTGTCGACCATAGCAACCAAAGCAAACAAAGCAACCAATACATCCAAAAAAACAATTTTGGCCTATTTGGAGTTTATGTCCCATACACATATATCAAATCTTCTTCCTGTATTTGCCAGGAACCATCGAAGAATTTACAAGAGATGCTGGACAAAAGAGATAGATTTAACCTTCTATAAATGTTTCAAATACTAGGAATGGATTCAAGTCGGAACATCTCAAACTATACATATAATTTGTCCCTCTTCGGACTTCGATCAACCCAAGAAATTATAATAGAATTTCAAATTTGGTTTTAAACGAAATCGTTTTATTGATATAATTCAAATTATCTTCATATTTAATTAATCGATTTAACTCAATTTAAAATTTTCAATTTGTTTAAATTTCCAATTCCAAATTTTCAATTCACATTCATTAAAGTCTAAATCAAAAACTAATAAGAATCTGATGAAATACGAAGTAAAAAATTTCCTACAACGATTCGTAGGGCTATCATCACACTAAAACTTCTTCTAGACCTATCACGAAGCAATCAAAAGAATTTGGTAACGAATCAAAGGAAACTGATAGAGAAATTTATTTCCACTATTGCAGGGTATTGACCATTTGTAGTCGTATCCCCCTGTCCCCTATCTCGTCTTCTTCTCGCACTCATACTTACTATCAGTTGATAGTAAGAGAATTTACTGAGGCATTCAAACAGATATCTTAAGGATTACTTATTCTAGGGTATACTTCACCCTATCTCTAATGAGCTACTTAATGTGTTATACTCCTGAGCTAAAGTTTTAACCCTCAGCTCTGATACCAATTGTAACGAATGCGATTTTTGCCCGTTCGAAAATCGACATCCATACTTTACATCGTACTCGAATGCTGCTGATTCGACCGTTCAAATCCGATTCGCCAGAGCTTATAACACAATAAGTAAACAACACAACGGAAGAAACAAAGAATACCAATATACAACATCTGATACAACATCCTGATACAACAGATGATACAATAGATATCGATATACATCAGAGATATGATACAATACCATAGCAGCGGAAAGAAAATAGATAACACCAGCAGCGAAACAATACTCAAGATAGTCTTCAAGGAAGAACTCCAAAACTGCAGCTCCATCTCCAAGAACCAATCCAGAAATAGCTCGAACTCCCAATAACAATGCACTAAGCTAAGCAAGATCAGTCATATCCAAAGACTGAACCAGCTCCAGATAATCCACCAAACCTAACTATCTGAAAAACCCAACTCTAGACTGCTCGTGTGGAAAATAGTGAGCACCCAGAGTTTAGGAAAGGAACAATAAACTCCGGGTCAGTCATGGGACTGGTGTGAGTAACAAAAACAGTTTTATCTTTAAAACAAACAGCAAAAGAATTTTAAAGTAATTCGCAATGCTTTTTAGAAAATGAAACTACCATAAGACCTCCCGCCACACACACAATGCAAACGCAGAATTGGAGGAGATTTCTTCTTATGATAGTCTAACATGCTTAATACGCAGAAAATTTATTGGATATTATTATTATAAGTGCACAGTGCAGAAAACCATTTCGAAAGTAGAATATAAATCTTAGCCAGCATAGACATTCCGCACTTATGCCTACTATAGCTACCATGTTCAATAGCAGGTTACCACCACATTCCATGGCAGGTAATACAACTAAAACCGTACAAGGCGCGTATTGTTTTAATTGGATTTCCCAACAAATGGTCAGGCTAAGGAACTTCCTACTGCCACATGGGATCGCCTCTAGCGGGACGTCCCGAGAACCTATCCGGATCTCTGCCAACACAAGGCCGGGTTACCTCTGTAACTAGGTAACTACTACTCGAGCATGCCACTCCCCGGTCCTTTGGGACCTTTATCCGAGGTACCTCTAAGCAACAACCCCACAGTAAATGAGATTGGAGCAACCACATAGGTTAAATATCAGGGCTCCATACCTAATACTATCCTTTACCAGAAGGGAATGACACACCCTAAAGGGCGCGACCCTCATAACCTTGCCGCGTCTTTCCTGTTTTGACCATTTCCGGGGTGTGAGGTCCTGATGCAGTCTCGTCCACAAAGCTACGCTTTATACAAAGTCCATGCTCTGATCACAAATGAGCAACAAGTGATCATCAACACACAGCAGCACTCAGCATGCCACACTACCAAATTGGGAGTATATCGCTGATAACCTTCAACTACCTAACCTCTGAGCTCGTACGTCTCAGAGAACGGTGTTAATGCTAAGAGAATAAATTCTCCGCCACCAAAAGAAATGTATTTGAAAGAAATCTGCTTTATATCTCAAAGTGTAGTGTCAGACATACAACCATACAAGTTTGTTCCGGCTTCGAATAGAACCGAAGGCACTTCCGAAGAAGCCCTTGCAAACCGGGTATTCACAATCCCGATCGGACTTCCCATCACTTAGGAAATCTCTATACCGTAGCTACTCGGTGCAGAGACAATCGATTGGTCATCCTATCGTTTTCACAAATACCCGGTCTTCACCATCGGTCTTCAAATGCTATCTATAACGACGAATCACATATTTGGAATGGGTTATATGACATAAAGGTCCTCTCCCGACTAAACCGAATAGTGAGCGCAACATTTAAAACATATGGATATGGAATTTCAATTAAGTCACAACTTAATAATTCAAAACTTTCTTTCAAATGGTTTAAACCAATTACCATTTCAAATCCTTTAAACAAAAAGATTCATTTTACTAAGTTCACCCATTTTCGCAAAGATCCATTTACGGATTTCAAATCAATTTCCCATTTCAATTGGATTAATTCATTAAATCTTTAAATCAAGGATTTATCTCATAGCTTTCAAAACTTGTTTTCAAAGATTCGTCCATAACTTGGAAAATCATTTTCAATTCAAACTTGAAATCCCTTTAGTATAAATTGGAAGTTCATTATCACTTAGAAACAATAGTTTTATTTCGGAAAACCCGATTCCATTTATACAAGTCACAATCTTTGGTTTAATTCAAATTTCCAAATCAATACCTTTAAAATAGTTTAACCCATATAAACTGGTATAACATCTTTGGTCCCTAGTTCCCAGATCACAGTATTCAATTTCAAATATTGAATTCAAATTTAAATCAAAATATTTAAATATCAAAACTCAATCGAGTTATTCAAAAATATATTTCATCTTTGAAATTCTATTTTCAAAAGCTTTTCACTTTGAACCCAATCCATTTCCAAAACATTTGAATTTTAAATATTCAACTTTGAAAATCATTTCAAAATCTGTGACTTAATCGATTTCCTCGTGAAATCCATATTGCTGTGTGTATAAGTGTGGTCCAAGGGTTTAACACAATAGTGCAACAACATTCAATCATTAAAGATTAAAACATTGAGATATAGTTGATAAGTGATATAAAGTATAACGCTTATCTTTCATACACAAATCGCAGATATATACATCACAGATAATAAACTATATCACAGATAATAAATTGCATCCGAGATCACAACACAAATCAGGATAATCATAAAGCATGATATATCAGGGATATCAAACAGTTTAACATCCAATATAATCCAAGCATCCATAGATAGGATTAATTCAATTTATTTGATTTATTTAATTAGATTTATTTCTATGAATAAATTTGCTAGTTACGGTAAATTTATAATCAATTGATTTTAAACATTCTTTACTGAATTATCCTTTAATAAATCAGTAATTAATCCTTAATTAATTATTAATACTTAATTAACTGCTCTTAATTAATTACAATAACAAATTAATTATTTAATCACTTCCATATAGTAATTCTACTTACACAAGTTCATAAATGATTATCATTAGTTAATTAATCCAACTGATTGTTACAATTAAATCATACTAATTAATTATTTAAATAATCTTAGTTAATAACCTTCATTAACGATAAAAATTTCTTTAATTACTTTGATAAATTTCAACTTGTAATTACTAAATTAATTAATACTAGTGATTCACTATCAATTTCTACTTAACTAAATAGTTAATGAATTTCAAATCATTCAATCTTTGCTTACTTAAATGTAAAAGTCATTTTTATAAATGATTTAATTTACACTCATAATTATATTGAAAACATTGATTTTCAACATGCCTTTAAATTCAGGTTTTTAAGTTAATTTACACTCACAAACAACTTACTTATAAATCAAATTTTCCTTGGACTTTGTTTTTTTAACCCTGAAATACATTTCCTCTTTTATACTTTGATGCCTGCTACCGGATAACACTTTTACCCGAGTTCCCACCTTCTTCATTTTTGTTTCCACTGACACAAAGCAACACCGTGCATATGCACCGGTGTCAGAACAACCTTCGGCCTCCGGTGAACCCTCCGGCGCATCGACCTTCACCAATGCAACCAACTCCAATAACCAAAATACTAACACAAGCTACCGAGTCAATTCGAGCAACTCAGTCGACCCAAACCCAAAACCCCTTCACCAAGTTCCTCCTCGACTCTACGCCTCCGACTACCTGGACGTCCGAGCCTCCTACCACACCTTGCCGACTTCCCTTGCCAACGTTCCTCAAAATCGGGTGCCACTCGATCAATTGGGGACGCCGCCACGACCACCACTCTACACTCAACAAAAACTAGGTTAAAAACCTAGTTCGGCCTACCGCCGCTACCACGGTGGTCACTACGACCCACCACCATTTTTCCCATCATCCTTGATCGTCAGACCCCCTCCAAACGAAACCTCGACCACCAAAGATTCTCTGGTCACCGGCATTTACTCGAAACCCAAAACTAATCAAACCCAAATTGCAAACCCAAAACTAATCTAAAACTCGTGAATTTAATTTTAAAAATCGAGTTTCCTAGAATTTATTCGAACTATATGCCTGAATCCATAAAACAAAGTAGTTGATTTTATCACTTCCTTTCAACATCTTACTGTATTTACTTGGTTTACAGTATTTTACAACCCAAGAATATTTAAACCTGTTTGCAAACCTGAATGATGTTTATACCAATTTATTTTGTTTTAAACTCTAAGTCCATCAGTGACTAGATGTATTTGTATTGAGTTTTTTTTTCTTCTTTTGATTTTATTTTCCGACCCTGTAACTAAACGGAGAAGAGCATTCATGCTTAATACACACAGATCCAACATGTATTTTACACAGAGCCACTAACCTAACATACTCATGAAAACATCATACCATCCATGAATCACGAGCACTGATCTAATTATACTTAAGTTTAAATGAGGTGTTTTCTCACTGTGATTTTTTTTTCTAAACTAAATGCTCTGAAACTAAAGAACATGGAAGTTTTCACATAATTAGGTCTGTACACTTCCAATATTTATACATAGAGAAGATATATGCTTGTATACGTATAAATAAGAAATCCCAAATCTCAGACCGAACAAGCAACAATTAAATATATTCAAATCATTTAGATTTTTGAGTTACTCACCTTTGATTTGCAGCAGAGACAAAGAACTTGATATTTTTGAGAACTGGAAGTTGGTCAGAGAGTCTAGCTTCCTGTAGCTTTGAATTTATAGTCTGAATTTGTTTTAAAGTTTCAAATTATGCTTTATTTCCAGGCTACAGACTTTACTCTTGAACTTGATTTTCCTTTATATCATCTTGGTTGACCCTCTGGTTTTGATTAATTCATATAGTTGTTGAAGTTTAAATTGAATTTTTTGTTTGTATATGATGCTTACTTCAGTTCTTTGCTTATGTTTGATGAATGAATTGAAATGAGGTTGCTTGATATATATGGGAAATGAAGTTTACAGGTTATAATATGTTTTGTACAACAGGGTGACATATTGTTGTGTTTTGTACAAACATAATCAGTGATATTTTCTAAGTTTGGTGGCTGAAATAACATTTCGGCTGATATGAAATGTTGTGGCCAAAGATTTCCTTTGTTTTGTACCTAGATTTTTTTTATTGTTTCTTCTTTTGCAAGCCATTGTATATATACTTTTCTTTATCTTTACTTTGTTTAGGCTGAGATGATAGTGTATGTTATGTTACATAAAACATTGACTTCCTTTGGAAGCTGAAGTCTTTAATTATCTTGCATACTTTTGTTTATTATTATTTTTTTCTTGCATTATCTTCTTTGTCTTGCTTGTATAGCTTACAACAACATACTTATGTATTTGTACAAGTACTATTTTTATTTTATCTTTTTCCAGATTGTTTTCAAAACTAAATGTATATAGATGTTTACTTTTACTTGTGTGGTTATGCCTGGCCTCTATTTAGTTACTTACTTGCCTGATTCTTATTTTAGGTTTTGCTTTGCTGGTTCAAGTGTTTTGGTTTGTATTTAATCAGAGATTTTGTTGGCTGTAATCTTGCTTTTGTGGGCTGAGATGATATTGCATTAATTGTTGTTTCTTGTATCATAAGCTAATGCTTATTAATACTTATCCAATGTTATTTGTTAATACTTGAATATACTTTTTTTATTTCTTTTGCTATATTGTTTTGTAATTCAAATGACTCTCTATAGTTACTGTATTGTTTAAATTTAGCTAGTGCATTCTTTTTATATTTTACATACTTTATTTTATATATTGTTTGAATTTGTCTAATTGATTTCTTTCTTTTGTCTTGTTACTTTATAGTATAAAGGAAGTTCAAACTAACATATCGTTTGAATTTATTTTATAGTTTACATAACTAAAATATTAAGATATTTATTTATTTTCCTATTTATATTATAAATTCAAATTATCTTTAAACCATTTACTTAAAACTCAATTTAAATGATTTAATACATATTTAACTGGAATTTGGGGGAAACTCAAACCAATTTATCAATTAATTTCGCAATTTTATTTAAAATTTAATTTAATTATCAATTTAAAATAAATTAAAGTTCGGGATCGTTACAGGATGAATGGATTTCCAACAAATGGTTGGGCAAACGAACTTCCCAAGTATAATGGAACGCCTCTAGAGGGACGTCCCCAGATCCTAACCGGATCTCTGCTAGACAAGGCCGGGTTACCTCAAGCTGGGTAACAACTGACACGAGTATGCCATCCTTGGGTTGTAAACAACCTTTATCCGAGGATCCTCTCAACCAACAAACACAAAGTAATAAGTTTTCAGCAACCACAGAGTAAGTATCTAGGCTCCATACCATGATACCACTCATAATCCAAAAGGAAATGACATACCCTCAGAGGGCGCTATCCTCAAATAACCTTGCTGCTATGGTTCCTGTTTCGACCATAACCGGGATGTGAGCTTCGACGAAGTCTCGTCCATAAAGCTATACTTTTCACAAAAGCCACACTTTGATCAACAACTGATCAGCAGCACTTGGCATGCCACACTACCAATTTGGGAGTATATCACAGATAACCATCAACTACATAACCTCCAAGCTCATACGTCTCAGAGAAGGGTGTTAAGCTAAGAGAATAAATTCTCCGCCACCAACAGAAATGTATTTGAAAGAAATCTGCTTTATATCTCAAAATGTAATGTCAAACATACTATCCATACAAGTCTGTTCTGGATTCGAATAGAACCGAAGGCACTTTCGAAGAAGTCCTTGCAAATCCGGATATTCATAATCCCGATCGAACTTCCCATCACAAAGGAAATCTCCATACCGTAGCTATCGGTGCAGAGACAATCGATAGGTCATCCTATCATTCTCACAAAAAACCCGATCTTCAACACCGGTCTTCAATCTCTATCCATTACAATCACTATTCGGAATGGAATTTATGACCCAAAGGTCCTCTCCCGGCTAAACCGAATAACGAGCGTTTATTTATAAAAATAAGTGTTCATTCAGATTTCAAAAAATCACAACAGTTTTCACTTTGATATTTGAAACGAAAGATCCATCACAATCACAAAGATTCGATGTGGTTTCCGGATATCCACTTGGAATTCGACCCCTGATCGCATCGAAATTCAAATGCCATTCAAAGGCAAATATTGATAGTCGGTTATTTAACTATCAATCAACATTCTCTACAATTTCCAGATTTAAATAATTTCCACAATTATTTATTTTCAAAATATCTTCGTAAGATATATTTTCACACTTCAACCGTTTGAAAACCAATTTCAAATTTCACTTTCAATTTATGTTTAAAAGATATAATATCAAAATAATTCACTTCATATTGGTAAACATTTCCATACTTATTTAATAATAAGTAATTCACAAATCTATTTATTTTCAACCTTTGGAAAATATTCAATATACCTAAATCACAATTAAGTATATAATTTATTCTTTATGGAAAACATTCTCTTAAACACCTTTATTTGGGTCAAAAACGAATGTTGCGTAAAACAACGTTGCGACAACCCAAAATCACTAGTATGAGGATTCGAAATTAGGATAGATATATAAATACCAATACTATACAAAAACATTTCTTTTCGAAAATCATTTAATATAACAACGGTGTTATAGTCCATCGTTTCCTTATTTCTCGAAAACGTCTATTTCAACAATGAATGTTGAAATCTATGATTTCGATCCATAACACATTTTAAAACAACCTAAAATCGTTTTAATTCTATTCAAAAGATCACTTCCTAAAACATTTCTTTTAATATATTATTCACTGTCCAAAATCGTGAATATAAATCGTTTACCAAATTCAACACTTCTACATATTTAATTAAAGGATTATCCACTATACAAAATCGTGGATATATCTCCTTTAATGATCTTTCATATTTACTTATCAAATTCAATTGGTTTCGGATTTATAAAACAACGTTTATAAATTCACATCTATATAAATTTTATAAAAACTTCAACTTATAAAATCCCTTAATTAACAAATTCTATTTAAATCCCATTTAAATGCCAAAATCCAATTTATAAGTTAATTACTTATAAATCTTTTATTTTACAAAATCTATTCATTTTATAACTTCACAATTTATAAATTCATAAATTTCATTCTCTTATGAAGTCCATTTATACTTCATTTTAACACTTATAAAAACTCGTTTTATAAGTCCAATATTTTAATTTATAAATATCAATTTTATAAATCTTTTATATAAATCGTTTATAATAATCCAAAAATCCCAATTTAAACCATTTTACAAATTAATCAACTACTTATTTCAAAAATCATGTTTCGATTATATTTCACAAAAATCATAATTTTTATAACATAAAAATTATAACGTTTATTTATTTAAAATGAATCGATTCCAAAATTCAATAAAACGTATATTTTCAAAAAAATCACTTTAAAAATCCTTTTAAATTCGAAATTGTTACGTTAAAATTTTTAAAACTCCAAAAATATGCCCAATGCTGCAACAGTACTAAATATAACAATCACGGCATCCAAAACATCATATATCATATGATAACCGAATATATCACAATATCTGTAAATAAATCAATACGAGTGAGGAATCCAGTTGGATCCCTCCAACCTGTTTCCCTGCATCCACAGATGTTAGCATAATACCAATCCCGTTTCAAGACGGAATATCGCGGTACATGGGTTCATATAAAATATTATCCGCTATTATGCGGCGCAATTGGGTCTCATCCGCTATATAATGCGGGAAAATCAACTCTAAGTACATATATAATACCAATTCCACTTCAAGATGGAATATCGCGGTATGTGTGTTTAATAAATAACATCCACTTAATATACGACGTATAGGGTCTATTTCAATACAACATATAGCAATTTTCATTCATTCACACAATCAAGCAATTTTAAATTTAACTATTTTAAATTTAAATCGAAACAAATTTGATTGAGTGAGAAGTTCTCGCCTTACTTCCAATACAGTTTTCAACGTTTTATTTTGACTAAAATTAAACGCGCATTTTACCCAAAATTTTCACTAGCTCAAATCAAATCCAATCCAGCTCCATCACGTAGTATTCGTCTATACGAACCCAACGCAATTCGTTTCGTCCAAAACGGACCTCGTACGAAAGAGTTATGATAGTTTAAAGTTTGAACGAATTAATATATATATATATATATATATATATATATATATATATATATATAATTTACAAACCCTTTTATTATTTTTAACCTTAATCAATCCAGGCCGCATGCTTCAACTTGATGAAATCAGGGCCATGTGTTTCATCATCTTCCCCGTCGCGTAAACACGCGAACGAACCCACCATAGCCGCCTCCTTCAACGAATTGTCGCGGCCACCATCTTCCATAAAAAGTCGATCGGCGATCACTATTTTGTTCGCCTATGCAAGCTCCATCTTCAGCTTGAATGAAGGGAAGCTCGGCTCCACCATTTCATTGAAAATCGTGCTCGACCGTTAGGAGAACGCGGCCAAGAATCTCCACCTATGGTCGACGATTCGTCGACTTATCCGTATGGATTTGAAGCTCTCGCAGTGCTCTACGATATGCCAGTTGGAAGTTTTTGAAAATTGTCGATGGATTTAGAGAGATTAAGGGAAGAAGGAACGAAAATATCGGCCATTAATTTTGTATGCAGCGGCTGAAGCTTTTAGACCTTGGGTTTTTGCAAATTGTAAAATATGAGGTCCTAATATAGAAAATTACGCGACACTATTCCCCCGAATTTTTCTTAACTTGTTTTAACCCCTTTCCGAACGCAATGGAACATATATCGGGAGCCAATTCGATCAAATCTGAAAGATAAGTTTTCAAATCGACTAATTTAAATTCAGAATTCACTCGAATCGATTTATACGCGTTTTAGCTTGCCTCGGACAAACCGTAAATCTGATTGACATGAAATATGAAACCATACAATAATATAACATAACAGATACGATGAAGCTGGTTTCGTCGAAATTCGAGACTGTTTGAAAAATGGCAATTTTAACTCGTCAATTAAATATTAAAATATTCAATTTCTACAAATTAACTTTTAATTAAATTTTAAAAGTTCTATAACATCATTCTAACGCCAATATGATTTAATACAAGTTTACAAATCAATTTTAATCACATTAAACCAAATTTCCAATTATTTCTTAATTTCATATATTAATTTATTGATTTAATTATCCAATTAAATCTAGATATTGGAAATATAATTTATTCGACCTATAAATTTTACTTGTTAATATTTAAAAATCAATTAAATATTCGTATTTCAAACGACATAAATTCTGGGTTGTTACAACAAGAAGTCGCCACCATCCTACTTCATTCTGGAACCTCCACCGCGTACACAGTTTTCAAAGTGGTTTTCGGTATCCACAAAGAGTATGTCCATATCCGATCCCGATCTCTTTGCCAACCAATCGTTCTTATAACCCATAGTTATAACTTTAAAAAGACTTTATACTTTAAAAAAAATATCATTTCGAAACCCAATTCTTTATCAAAATAAAGATTAAGTCATTTTCAAATCATTTCAATATTTCAAAATATCATATCCTTTCGAAACTTCCCTTTTAAGTCATCATTTGAATTCAAATACAAATTTCAAATTTAAATACCTTTTCATATTCAAAGATAACATTCATTTACTTCAATTCAAATCATCTTTTAAAATGATTCATTTTCCAATTAACTTTATTCATTTAAATCGTTTAAAAGTGAAGTTATTATTCTTTCAAGTTAAGTTTTCAAATTTCAAAGTTTGAAACCATTCTGAGTTCGTTTACTAAGTCAAAAACCATAAACATTTAAAATTCCAGCCTTTCACAGCATTTAGAAAAAGCTGTTATAAGTTACACTTGAAAACATTTTAATTTAGCAAAGACAACACTTAATAACATCTGTAAAAACTCAGTTTTAGTTAAATTTTAGTTTAAAACAGCAAAGACAGCATTTCCAAAAATGATGTAATAGCTCATGTTTCAAAGCAAAGGTTTTATTTCATTTTCCAAAGACAACAAACCACTACAGCATTTACAAAAATGCTATAATAGACCCGAGTTAAGTTTTTAGCCTATTCGTTCAACTACAGCATTTCTAGTCTATTGTAATAGCTCTTTTATTAGCCTTTTAGTTCATTTCCAGAAACCATAGCACTTCTGAATGCTTTTAAAAGTGATTTCCAGATTTTTATTGTATTTTCAGCAATTAACAAACTTCATTTTAAACCCTTTAAACATTGTCAAAAATCATATTTCGACATTAAAAAAATGTTCATTAACATATCGTTTAACATATTATTTTTATACAATAAAATTCTTATAATTAAATCCAATTTCAACAAATTACTTAATATATTCAAGTGTAAAGGTTTCAATTCTTCACATTTTTAAATAAACAACTTAACACTTAAATTTTCTCCATTTTTTTCAACTAAAATTTAATTTCTGTTTTATTTTTATTTCAATTAGTAAATTTTTATTTAACAAAATTCCAGTTTCCACTTAAGTTATATTTTCAAAATTCAATGTAACTATTCATTTTTCCAACATTTTTAACATATAGAAAATTCCAAATTTCTATATTTATTATTTAAAAAACCAATTTAAATAAAATTTTCATATATATACATTTTTAAATTACTTAAAAATTCCATAAATTTTAAAAAATTAACCATGGGCCTGTATATAGTTTTCTAACCTAGGTCAAGTGATACAGACATATATCATTTCAATCCGCAGTTTACAAATAAAAATCCTGGTTCTATCATTTCAAACCTGCAGTCCCAAGTCAAAATAAATAATTAAAAACCGTTCAGGCCTATCATTTCAGCACATAACGATTTTTCCCTATTCCAAAGTATGTTCGGGTATGTATCATTTCAACCCATAGCGAACCTAATCTATGAGGGACTTGTAGTGTGATAAACGGATATAAATGAACAGTTTAACAATATACAATAGCAACAGGTGATATGACATGTAATTTAATAGGTTTAATATCATATATAAATAATCATAGGCAGTTATAGCATCATTAATAATTTTACAAATTCAAATGTTGTTGCTTCACAATTGCATAAGTATATATTGTCGCGTGAGATTTACTCACCTCTAAATGATGGAGATAACAATACCAATGACACAAAAAATTAAAAAGCATGATGACAAGACTACGGACTTGAGTACAGAGCAAATCCAAGCTACAAATCTTCTGTTACAACCCAAATAAAAATCAACACAATTTATAAATACAATACACTATGAAATTGATGTAACTTTTAAATGAAAAGAGATTTGAATGTCAAACCTTTTGCCTTGCTTCCTCTATTTTTTTTCATGGCTAAGGGTTGTGTTTGGCTCTAGTTTGAACAGGGAATAGCTTGGGTTTGGTGATGTAAATGCACGGCCAAGGTAGTTGGAACATGGAGGGGAGGTTATAACATGAGAAGGTGAAGGGGTTATGCAATATAGTGTGATTTTTGCCAAACAAAGGCTCGGCCATGGAGGAGTAGGCTCGGCCTGGGGTGCACCATGACTGGTCAGTGGCTAGAAGGGTGTGTGGTGATTAGGTCAGGGTGGTGGAGGTGGCCTAGGCAGTGGTTAGTGTGGTGGTTGAAGTAGATGAGCAAGTAGTGGTCAAATAACATGTTTTTATGGCTTTAGGTTGGATTTTGAGGGGTTTTGTCACCATGGAGGGCTCGGCTTTAGGGATCAGCAAATACTTTTAAAAACCGAAACCAAGTGAAATATTATGAAAATAAAAAATTAAATCTAAAAAAAATAGAAAAGAATAAAAGAAATTGCTTAAAAATCCAAAACAGTGTTCGAAAACTACAAATAAATCATCACTAGCCTTGAAAAAATATCCACTTCATTTTAAAAAAATTATAAAGCAAAATTCTGAAATAAAATAAATTATTTGCCATTTCTAAAATGAAATAAATAATTAAATTTGAGGAAAACAGAAAAAGAACTAAAGAAAATGTTTAAAAATTAAAAACAGGGCATGAAAATTTCAAGAAAATTATCATTAATTCTTGAAAAATTCCTACTTCACTTTAAAAATATTTTAAAACAAAATTTTAAGTCAAATAATTTCTAAAACATTTTCAAAGTGAAATAAATTAAAATAAAATTAATGTCAAAATATTGGGTGGTTACAAGTACTATCTGCTAATGCAGAGAATAGGGCTGGATAGAAGCGACAATCTATAACCATGTACAAAATATCTATTGAATACGTCGACTGTAACGACCCAGGATTTTAATTAATTAAAATTTGAATATTTAATTAATTTTAAATATTAATAAGTGGAATTTATAAGTCAAATAATTTATTTTTCGAATATTAGATTTAATTTGACAATTAAACCGATAATTTAATAGTTGAAATTACAGAAATAATTGAAAATAGGGTTAAATATGATTAAAATTGATTTGTAAAATTTTATTTTATCATGTTGGAGTTAGAACGATATTATAGAACTTTTAAAATTGAATTTGGAGTTAATCTGTGAAAATTGAATATTTTAATATTTAATTATCGACTGAAAAATAGCCAATTTTCGAACAGTCTCAGAATTGGACGAGACCAGTTCTATTGGATCCGTAATAGTTATTTATTGTCGGATTTCAATTTTCGTAGCAATCGAAGTTATCGTTTGATCGTGGCAGCTCGAAACGCATCGAAATTGTTTTTAATATTAAATTGGCGAGTTAAAATAGCCATTTTTCAAAAAGTCTCGGATTTCGACGAAACTAGTTTCATCGGATCCGTAATGTGATATTATTGTATGGTTTCAAATTCCGTGTCAATTGGATTTACCGTTTGTCCGGTGCAAGCTAAAACGCTTGGAAAATCGTTTAATCGGTTTAATTTTAAATCGAACGTTTATTGCCATAACTCGCACAGATGACCGAATTGGCTTCCGAAACCTATTCCATTATGTCCGAAATGCGGGATAAACCCTAGGAACGCCGGTTACCGTGCGTAAATCGGAGTTTTGAAAAGCCGGATGAATAGTGTTCGATATTTTCTATAAATAGACAAATTTTATCACAAAAAAAAAATAGAGCTAGGGTTTAATGGCCGGCCGCCTCCCCTTATTTCGAAGGCCAGAAAACTCACACATTCTTCCTCAATTATCTTTTGATCCGTCAATCATTTTAAGAAACTCCCAACTACAATAACGTAGAGCGTAACGAGACCTTCGTATCCAACGGTTGAGATTGGTTTTGTGCGATAGATCGTCGGCAAATTGGCTGCAAAGGCCGCACGTTCGGCACGTTTTTCAAGGGCAAATACACGACCGAGTTTAACAAATCTCCGGCCGAGGGTAGCATTCGTGAAGCTCTACGAGATGGCATCATCTGATCGATGTGGAAGGGCTCGGGAAAGTCGCGTGATTTAGGGTTTCAACATAAGGATGGGTTCGGCCTGTAGAAGTAAATCGCATGAAGGAAGATAGGGAAGGGGAACGCAAGCACGGGCTTGGGCCTGGGTGAAATCGAACGGCCCAGATTTGCAGAGATTGAAATGTAAAAGGAATTATATAATAATTTATATTAAAATTTGTAAAATCTTTGAAATGTGATAACTTATTCATGCGAGGTCGGAATCTGACGAAACCAGTTGCGTTGGGTTCGTATTGACGAATACTACGCAATGGAATTGGATTGGAGTTGATTGGAGCAAGCGAAAAATTTGGATAAAATTAAACACGCGTTTAATTTTATTCGAAATAAAAGCTGAAACGAAATTGAAAGCGAGGTGAGAACTTCTCACTCAATCGAATCGGTTTCGATTTCAATTTAAAATAGTTAGATTTAAAATTGTTGATTGAATGTTGAATGATGATTGTTATCTATTGATTGTTAAAATAGACATTATGCGCCGTTAGTAAGCGGATGTTATTTATTAAAAACATATACCGCGAATATTTCATAAACAATGAAATTGGTATTATTTATGTACTTGGATTTGATTTCCCGCAGTATATAGCGGATGATACCCTATTGCGCCGTCTATTAAGCGGATAATATTTTATAAATCCCTTATACCGCGATAATTCCGTACTGGAGCGGAATTGGTATTGTGCCAATGTTTTTGGATGTAGGGAAGCAGGTTGGAGGGATCCAACTGGATTCCTCAACGGTATTGATTTATTTACAGATATTTTGATATTTGTTGATTATCATATCGATATATGATATTTGGATGTCGTGATTGACTATTTGGTGCTGTTGCATCATCGGATCCATTTCTGAAGTTTTAGAAATAATTATTTTGGTTTTAAAAGGAATTTTAAAGTGATTTTTCAAATTATATGTTTTTATTAAATTTTGAATTGATTCATTTTAAATAATTAAAACGTTATAAATTTTTATGTTATAATTTTTTTTAGATTTTTGAGAAATATAACCGAAATGAGATTTTTGGAAATAAATAGTTAATTAATTTATAAATTGGTTTAAATTGGGATTTTTGAATTATTAAAAACGATGTGTATAAAAGATTTATAAAATGGATATTTATAAATTAAAAATATTGGAATTATAAAACAAAGTTTTTTATAAGTGTTAAAAATGAAGTATAATGGATTCATAAGTGAATGAGAATTTATAGATTTATAAATTGTGAAGTTATAAAATGAATAGATTTTGTAAAATAGAAGATTTATAAGTAATTATCTTATAAATCGGATTTTGGCATTTAAATGAGATATAAATGGAATTTGTTAATAATGAGATTTATAAATCGAAGCATATAAATAGAAATGGAATTTATAAACATTGTTTATAAACTCGGAATCAATTGAATTTGATAAATTGAATATTGAAGTTTATTAAAGGAAATATATTCACGACTTTGGACAATGAATACCTTATTGAATAAAATGGTCATGTTTGGCAAAATGAATATTATAGAATGATGTTAATTATTTTAAAAATGTTTTAAAATGTACTATGAATCGAAACCATAGATTTCAACATTATTGTTGAAATAGACGTTTTCGAGAAAGAAGGAAATGGTGGACTATAACACTGTTGTTATAATAAATGATTTTCGAAAGGAAATGTTTTATATAGTATTGGGATTTACATATCTATCTAAATTTCGAATCCCTATACTAGTGATTTTGGGTCGTAGTAACGATGTTTTACGCAACATTCGTTTTGGCCCAAATAAATATGTTTAAACGAATGATTTCCTTAAAGAATGAAATATATACTTAATTTTGATTTAGGTATATTGAATATTTTCCAAGTGTTGAAAACAAATAGATTTGTGATGTACTTATTATTAAATAAGCATGGAAATATTTTTCCAATGTGAAATGAACGTTTTAGAATTTATCCTTGTAAGATAAATTGAAAGTGAATATTGAAAATCGATTGAAAATCGTACATCATAGATATTTTGGGATTATTAATTCACTATGGAATTTATAAATGAAAAGGGAAATTTGTTCAAAAATAAACGTTGATTTATTTTTGAACTGGAGGAATAAATTTACGAATTTGGAACGTAAATATAAAGTAAATCGTTAAGGATTTATTTAATTGGTTTAAATGAACCATGTTGAAATGAAAGAAATTCCACGTAAGGAAAATGATTGAAATTTGTTTTCAAAAGTGATAAAGGTGAAAAGTGATTTGAAAATTTGTTTTCAAATGGTTGAAGTGTGGAAAATATATATCTAGTAAAGATATTTTGGAAAGTAAATAATTTGGGAAATTATTTGGATTTGGTGATGTTGAACACGCCTATTGATAGTTAAATATCCGACTATCAATATTTACCTTTAAATAGGTATTTGTTGAGATTTGTTTCAATTTGAATGACACACTTATTTTTGAACAAGCGCTAACTATTCGGTTTATCCGGGAAAGGACCTTGGGGTCGTATAACCCATTCCGAGTATGTGATACGTCGTTATGGATTGCATTTGATGACCGTTGTTGAGGACCGGATGTTTGTGAAAACGGAAGGATTACCGTCGAGTTACTCTACATCGGCTGATCTCCAATATAGAGGTTTTATCACCCTTAGTGATGGGAAGTCCGGTCGTGATTAGTGAATATCCGGATTGCAAGGACTTCTTTGAAAGTGCCTTCGGTTCTGTTCGAGCCCGGAACAGACTTGTATAGATTGTATGTCTGACATTACAAATTGAGATATAAAGCTGATTTCTTTCAAATATATTTCTGTTGGTGGCGGAGAATTTATTCTCTTAGCTTAACACCCTTCTCTGAGACGTACGAGCTCAGAGGTTATATAGTTGAAGGTTATTAGTGATATACTCCCAATTTGGTAGTGTGGCATGCTGAGTGTTGCTGTGAGATGATCATTGTTTGATCATTTGTGATAGGATCATTTATTTGATCATTTATCTTGGTGATCATTTCTATGATCATTTGTTGACCCAAAGCACGACTTTTGTATAAAGCGTGGCTTTGTGGACGAGACTTCGTCGGACCTCACACCCCGGAAATGGTCAAAACAGGAAGGATGCAGCAAGGTTATTAGGGGGTAGCTCCCCTTTAGTTTATGTCATTCCTTCTGGATAGAGGTGGTATCATGGTATGGAGCCCAGATATTTAACCTATGTTTTTGCTGCATATTTTGTGGTTGTTGGAAATCGAGGATCCTCGGATAGATCGGTTACGATCGGGGGATGACATATTCGTGTCAGTAGCTACCTAGTTAGGGGTAACCCGGCCTTGTGTTGGCAGAGATCCGGTTTGGTTCTCGGGGCGTCTTTCTAGAGGCGTTTCCATGTGGCAATGGGAAGTTCCTTGGACTGACCATTTGTTGGAAATCCAAAGAAACAATACGAGACTTGCACGATTTTAGTTGTAGAACCTGCTATGGAATGTGGCGGTAACCTGCTATTGAACATAGTAGCTATAGTAGGCGTAAGTGCGAAATGCCTATGCTAGCTAAGATTTATATTCTACTTTCGAAATTGTTTTCTACACTATGCACTAGTAATAATATCAAATGTTTCTTTTTAATGCGTATCAAGCATCTTTGACTATCATAAGGAGAAATCTCCTCCGATTCTGCGTTTGCATTGTGTGTGTGTGCGGGAGGCCTTATGGTAGTCTCATTTTTTAAAAAGCATTGCGAATTGACTTTAAAAATATTCCTCTATTTTGTTTTAAATATAAACTGTTTTGAGTTCTCACACCAGTCACATGACTGACTCGGAGTTTATTGTTTTCCTTCCTAAACTCTGGGTGCCCACCAATTTCCACACGGGCAGTCAGGAGTAAGGTTTATCAGGATATTCTGGAATTCAGGAGTTGTTGGAGGCAAGCTGGATAACATGGCGTATTACTAGTATATAGTATTTCTTTTCCGCTGTTTGTTGTTGTTTGTTGTTGTACACTCTGATGATGTAATGTAAAATGATGTAATGTAATAACTAATATAGTTCTTTGTTTAAAGATTACTCATTTATTTATTATATGTTGTTCCGCTGCGAATTGTTAGATTCTGATGTTGTTTAGGTGTTTTCTTTCTGTTCTGTTCTATCTTTTTCTATCTTCTTCTACCTTTTCTTCTTCTTTAACCCTAACATTTCGGTTTTTCGGCAACGAAAAATCGCGATCGTTACATCGACAATGCCATAATTTTTTTTTGAATCGACATATCCAATGAATATTTAATACAAAGCCATAGGTGGCAATAGGATCTATTAGAACAAAATACAACAACTCAAATGCAAAACACATCACAAAACAGCAAATAATCCCATATACACACACATGTACAGATACATCACAAGGTATACAAAATTATACTTCACATATGTGGTATAACGACTACAATACAAACACGAGTCAAAAGAATATACATACCAGAATAGCAAATCAAAAAGGACTACACAAAAAGCTATAAAAAACGAGCTAGCAGAATAGTCCATGCAGAAGTAGAATAGGCTAAGTCCAAATGTACCTAAATTGAAACACCTCGATCTGACCCGAGTATAAAATACACGGGTCAGTCTAGCTAAACTAATCAGTAAAATGTGATAGCATAATAATAGGGCATAAGAGCATAGTGATATTCTTCTTAAACAAGAAGAAACAATAAGAAATCCAACCATAGACATATGGACGATACGCATCATGTATGGCATATATGGTTACACTAGGTGATAGAACACTATTGCTTCAATAAGCATAAAATACAAAGGAGACGAAAAATCTCATGAATCGCTAAAATGCAGCATGCCTCATGTCATCTGCAATCATAAATCAAATAAGAATGGTTTAGGGAATACTGAAATGTAAACTCTTAAAAGAGTAATTCACAAACCGCCATATCGGCAACTCCAAGGAAAACATAAGTAAAAGCCATCTCGACAAAAGCCATAAGGCAAATGTCAACAAAGAGATAAAAATATCATACAACGCCAAAAGGAAAATCCCATAAATAGCACCTAGAGGCAATCTCAATATATATATATATATATATATATATATATATATATATATATATATATATATATATATATATATATATATATACGCCGAAAGGCAAATCTCAACACGCCAGTGTATGCAATGAAAATCTCAAAAGAACTTCCACGGGTCCAAAAATCCCGAAGTAATCGCAACCGAATGGTTCAAAGGACTGATTCAAAAATGACGACACGTGCTATTTTTATTGAGTTGTTTCACATAATAGGTGCCTCGCCCAAAGGAAAACGTCAAAAGACGAATACGCGGCAATAGCAAATACGCCGCAGTGGCTAACGTCCAAAGACAAATACGCCGCAATAGGAAATGCCCAAAGACAAATACACCACAATGGCAAATGACCCGAAGGCCCACTACTGGCATGCCAACAGGAAAACGTGTGACATACTCTCGAAAAGGAACCCGAAAAGTGTTAACGTGTGTCCCATACCACCCGTTTGCACTAAACGGTTTACTAACCGCTAGTAAATTTTACACTTAAAGCAGTAAAAGGTTCCCTTATATCATCCGTAAACTAGATCCATAGGCCAAAATGATCAAACGGACAAGTCAAGAATTAACCGATAAGATAAACGCACGTGTCCCATACCACGTGTTTTACCAAACCGTTTAATTCTCTTTCTCATTCGCTCGAATAGTGCAAAAAGGTGTACTTTATAGAAAATAATTCACCTTTAAAGTATCTTTGAAAAACTTATTTCGAAAACCATTTGGAAACCACATTTGAAAATTTCCCTTATTATAAAGGATAAATAGGTTTTATACTAGAAAATACTTTAAAATATTATATAATAATTATTTTTAAGTCCCCTAAATTATAAAAACCATTTCAAAAAGATTTGGAGAAAACCGTGCTCGAAAACGACCGAAAACAAGCGAAATTCCACTCAAATCGAAATTCAAATTTAAATTAAAATTAAACTCAAATAACTCAAAATTTGAATTTCAAATTCATGAAAACTGGGTTAACCTATTGATGGCAATAGACCTCAAAATACTTCAGAAATACCAAAAAAACTGATGTAAAAGTCATAAATTAGACGGTAAATGAACATAAAAAAACTCGGGCCAGGTTTGAAATCTTCTCTAGGTTCAACTTTCGTACATAAAACAGGTGATCAAACGACCTTCGATTGAACTGAAAATTGGTGTGGATAAAGTAGAAAATTTCATATTTTAAAAAAAAGAATCAATTAATTCTGACAAAAAATGAAAAAGTTATGCTGTCTCAAACATGAACTCAGACTATGTTTGTAACTGTTCAACGAGACTGCCTAGGCCTAAAAATCCATTCTGGGTTCAACTTCCAAGCATAAAAGAGAGTACCAAAGGGCATCAGACTGAGCTCAAAATTGGTGTGCATGTAGTAGAAATCTTATCTTTCGAACAAAAATGAATCATGAAATTTGGATAAAATTTGAGAAAGTTATGATGTCTCAAAGTTGAACCCAGACAGTGCTTTCACTGTAAAATTGGGCAAAAACATGGTCCAGGTCAAAGTTTGGCAGCATATTTCTTTAAGCTATTTAGGTCGAAATGACCTGAAATGTGGTATGCTTATATTAGAAAATTTAATCTTTCAAACAAAACATAAACATGCAATTAGTGTAAGAAACGAAAGAGATATGCTGTCTCAAACATGGACTCGGGCCATGTTTGCAGCAACTCAAAAAATAAAACGTGTACATGTAATTTCCAAGCCGTGGATTGATTTTGCAGAAAGCTTTTCAGGTATCAAACGAAAGTGTTTTGCTATGAAATTTTGCAGATATATACTACAACACATGAACGATCAATAGAAGAAAATTCGGCAGCATTTCGTTGCTGGAATTGAGAGAAATTTACATGCCAAATGACACTTAAACACAAGTTTTTACAGAAACACACATCAACCAAAAATATTGGCTATTTGCATATATTTTTGCATTTGAAGCTTTGCTTCAGCTAGAGATTGTGAGTTTATTAACTCACCTATGCGAATATGAACACCAAACTTTGGAGCATTGAAGAAAGTTGAAGGCTTTGCCTTTGATTTTTTCCTTAGGAACCTGAAAATGAAGATAGAACAACTGCAATAGAGAAACAGGTAGTTATAGACAGTCAACTTCTGAAAATCAGATTCTGATGAAATAGAAATGGTTTTCATAGTGATTACCTGAGAAAAATAGTTTCAATTTGATTGAAAACAACAATAATTGGGTAAATTTGGAGAATTTTTGAGCTTGGGTTGAAAGAGGATGAGTTTCTTAGTTTTTGTCTTCTTTTTTTCTTTTACTGTACGTACTATATAATGAGAAGAAGGGGAACTCTTCTCCCTACATGCTAGGTTAAGAAATGGGCTTGGACTGAAAATAAAAGATCTTAATTAGCCTTAGGGAAAAAACAATTTATCACTTAAACACATAAATACACTAATATACACAAGTTATACTATGTATTTATTCAAATGTTTTTACTTCTATAAAATCACACAATCAATTTTTATGTTCTAAAAATTATTTTTTAACCCAAATTTCTCCTTCTCATTCATAATATGCCACATTTTAAATCAAATGCTTCATCTAAAAATATATAAAAGAAACATTTGGCAACAATTATCAAAATTATTGCATTTTCACTAAATAAAAATCATATTTCATTCATGTTTCTCACAAACAACCAAGATAAGTTTTAAAACTTTATTTTTCTCATTTTATTTCCGAATCCATTGTTTATCTAAAATAAAACCAATTAAATCTCCAATTTATTTTTATTTCTCAATATTAAATTATAACCGCCGTTATAATTTAATATTTACAGGTAATCACCAAAACCAGGGCTGCTACAGTTTATATTAAATATGACTTTGGAATTTATACATATTTAACTATTTATTTTATTTCAACATATCTGGACCATTTCACATTTCTAAATCACAAAACCCAATTTCAATCATTCAATTCAAACTCTCAATGAAATTATTAAATTCTATATTGTTTTCAAACCGTGTTGAAATATCAGTTTAAATTATTTCGATTTCAATATATTACAAAGTTATATTTCAAACAATTCAAATAACTCAATTCCGGCAAATTTCAATTATACTACAAAATTCAACTTTAAAATCTCAATTTAATACCATTAAACAAATTTCTTTAAACCAAATCCAATCCCAACAATCAAACATTCATTTTGATTATAATTTAATTTATATAAATCAAATTCTTATTTCAAAATATCATTCAATTAAATTCAAAAATTAAGGATTTAAAATTCATTTAATTTAACCAATCCGATGTCCGTATATAATCCTCTACCCTATGGTCAAGTGATACAGATATTTATCATTTCAATCCGCAATTTAAAATTTCACGGTTATATATCATTTCAAACTGCAATCCGAAATTCAATATAAAAATCAACAAAATCGTTCGAGTCTATCATTTAAACCCATAACAATTTTTCCCTTATCATTTCAACCCATAGGGAACTTGCTGAGTGATAACAGTATATAAATCAAACATATCATCCAAGGTACAATATTGAAAATCAAACATCCATCATAATTATCATCCAATTCAACAACAAATATCAACAATTAAAATATTATTATATATAGGTAATTAACTGGCAATTTAAATTTAATAATAAATTAAATGACAATTGATTCAAAATAAACTCAAATTAACAAGCATATCAATTTAAATAAACAATATTGCCACACATAAATTCCTAATCACATCATAAATTTAATTTAACTAACATAAGGATTTTTTAGAAGTTGTGAGTGGTTCAAAACACTCAACTTTGAATTTAAATCGAATTTAAATCAAATTTAGGACCCAAATTCAAATAGTTTCAAAATTCATCCAAACAGCGTCAACATGTCCAGAATTTCATTACGATCCCGATGCAAGAACTAGCGCATTAATTGGAACTCGTATGTGAGTGATATATACGTTAGAACATTTGAAAAATAAAATTTAAATTAAATAAAAAAATCAGAAGCATTTACCAATACGACCACGTCATTCTTTTGACTCGTCTCGAAATCTTAAGCTACAAACACGATCGCCTCGACATGGGATAGTCGCCAGCATATCCTCCTCGTTCACGCCATCTATGGTCACGTGCGGCCAACCAGAACGACGCGTCACCTCGCCTATACCCTCCCGACCATCACGACACCCAACCATCGTCGAATGATCACTAAAACCCATCGGTCGACATCATTTTATTAACCATAGATCAAATTTTTAAGCTCGTTCCCAGCTTTGAAGCGACGAAAAAGACACGCCGATGAACTCCCCTCGGTCCTCTCCACATAACGGTATCCTCCAATCGACGATCCATCGAAGATCATCAATCCCCAATGAACGGTCGTGATTAAATTGCTCAATTCGGGCCACATAGAAACTCAAATTGAAAAATGGATAGTAGATTTGACTTGCGCTCGTCGAGAGCTTCAAAGCGATATATAATATGATATAGTTTGAGGAGATTTATTTTTGGGATTGAATTTCCAATTTTGGGAATTAGAATTTTGATTATCTGCCATTGGAAAGATGAGATAGAAAGAAATGTACATACTGACGAATGAAAATAAGAAGTAGTAAGGGTTTATAACGGGTTATTTATAGGCAAAGCTGTAAAATAGAATGAATGGATCAGATTTGACTTGAAAGTTGAAGGATAAATGACCCGAAAAGCCCGTTTCATTCTCGAAACAAAAATGGGTCATCCCATATAACAAAATAGATGTTTTTGATAGTTCAAACTTCAATGGAACGAGTTTCAAGTCCAAATTCCATCGTATGAAGAAGATGCTTCGAGAATCAGCTTATTTCAAATGATTCCAATTAAATTGATTTCTAGGCGTTTCGACTCCGTACTATCAAATGACCATTCAGATCGCTACGTAACTTGAAATCCTATAATAATTCACTTTTACGGATTCGATGAAAATGGTTTCGTCGAAATCCGAGACAGTTGCCAAAATAGCTGTAACAACCCGAGAATTTGTAATAATTAATTATCGTTGTTAAACGATAAATGTTGACAGATATTTGCTGTTAGGAGTTTTGATTCGGGTTGTCATTCTTTTCAAAAATTTGTCAAATGTAGTTTGGGCTTTAAAAATTAATCTCGACCCACGTTTGTTATTGGTGCCGTGATAAAGTCGAATCGTTCCTCTCTCTCTCGTTTCATTCATTCGTTCAAACCCTAAGACCTAAACGAAAAAAAATTGGCGGCTTCTTCGTTTGCTCCTCCTCCTTCATTTATTTTCGCATCGCAAACTAAATTAAACGAAGGGAGAAGGTCGCCACTTGTTAGGGTTTCATTTTCGATAGCGCTCGATTCATTGTTGGCCTCGGCTTCGACACTTGCTTGATTCGTGCTAAGGGAAACAAAGGTGAGTAATCTTTAATTACTCACATCTAATTCAGGGTTTTAACGATTTTGAACTTTTGATTTCTTGATTTCCTCGGTTTGTTTGGATTTTTGCTGATGTTGATTTCGTTCTAGTTCTTGTATCATCGGCTTTGGTTTCGATTTGGAGACGATGTTAATTGAGTTCATAAAAAATCTTTTAATTTCGCTTATTGATTTATCTGGGCCACTCTCTGTTGCTTTGATGTCGATACTTTCTTTCACCTAATCAAATGCATATTGTTTGATGACTTGAGTATTACCACTGTTTAGTTCGACTTAAGCCTTGACATGTCGAACCGTTTATATGCTCTGGTTGATTTCGCCCTTTACTTCGTTGAAATTGTAACCAATATTTGCTTGATTTTGTTCACTATATTGTTGCATTTGAAACTGTATTTTGCGTGATTTTGTCCATGTGACTTCCGCACTATCACTCCTTCATGTTTCCTTGAGCACACTACCCACTACATTTCACTGTTGCTTGACCGTATACATTTCTTTGAACTTATATTGATTTGGAGCTTCATCAATGCTCCTTGATGTTTTGGATTAGTGTAGTTTAATATTTGAGCCTGCATTTCGGTTGCTTGACTCGAAGCTTGGTACTCATGTAACATGTCTGCACTTATATAATTCATCATCGTTTTCCATATTGGCTTCACTGCATATATCTATGTGGTTGCACACTTGCTGTTTTGTAGATTCATTTATCCTGGTAGCTTGCTGTATTGTGTGATATTGCATCACTTGTTGTTGCCTCTGTTCATCCACTTGAATTCTAGTTTTGATTTCTTCATTGTTGAGGCCGGTGTTGTTTCTTTGTTATTGTGACATTGTTGGCACTAGTTTGCATTTGTTGACCCTGTCCCATGTTGCATTACATTGCACCAGTTTTGTTGCCTTCATGAACATGCTAAGTCCTGTTAACCTTACTAGTGCACTGTTTGGTTCACATTGCATTCACTTGCATACTTGTTCAGCATGAAGTTCCTTGTATCAAATTATGAACATATCTATTTCAATGTTGAGGTTGTCCAGTAGAGCCTGATATTCGCATTGTCCAGATTCATGTTGTATTTTCCCTATAGCACACTTGAACTTGTTTATGCAATTCCATGACATTGGCATTGGTCTCGACTTTAGTCTTGTCATTTAATTGAATCAGATGTATTTTCTTGCATCCATGTTGTCACTGTATAATATATGATAAAGTTTGCATTTGAGTTGAACTTGGTCCAGTTTCATTTAGTTGTTCACTGGTTACTGCATATAAGTTCATCTTGTAGCTCACATGTATTGGATTTTATATTCATGTATAGTACACACTCTGGCCTTCATGTACACTTGCTGTGTATGTGCAGTTGCAGCATCATGTAACCAGGCTTGAGTTCTTTGCATGCAGCTTGACCTTGTTGGTTTGCGTTGATGCAATTGGATTTGTTTTTCTAATTGTACATGAGTTGAATTCGGTAATTCGGGTTTGACCTTGTGTTCTTTTGTGAATTTTCATTGTGTACATACGTGCACATTGTCCATGTCTGTCTGTTTTGACCATTGAGGCCATGGCATTGATATTCGAATCTTTATTGATTTTGGTTCGTTGATCTTTTGGGTACATCATCACTGTAGTGGCAAGGCAGTGCATGCAAGCGTGTACTGTAGCCACACGGTATGGCTTTTATTGATATTCAATTTTGCTTTTGATTTATTGATCTTTTGCGTATTCCATATTCCGTAGTGGCGAGGCAGTACACGCGTGCGTGTACTGCAGCCCTACCCGAAGTGACGTTTTAATTTATTGTTCAATTGTTTGAATTGTTTCATGTGTCAAATTCAATATATTTTGAATCATATTTTGATTTTGTTTAATTTGATGATTTGGTTGACATCTAATTATCTTTTTGATAATTAGATTATGAGTTTCTAATTATTTATTTAATAAGTAGATATTGACGTAATTGTCGTTTAGGCAATTCTGTTGTTTTCTAAATTATCTTCACTGATAACCCTTTTATTTATCTTCATTGATAAAATTAAATTTATTGGTTTGTTGTTTAACACTGTTACGTGTTATATTTACCGTTATCCGATTTCCTTATATTAAGGAGTGGATAGGTGAATTTATTTTGACTGTCGTCTAATTGTTGTTAAATTATTATTGCTTCTGTGCATTAATAACTGAGTTTGAATTGGACTGACCGGTGTATTATTTTCTTTTCAATTTAATACTCGGGTCAGACCGAGTTATTACAGGTTGTAGATATCTTGCTTTGGATTGCTGCTAGAGCTATGAAGTCTTTTCATATCTTTTGGAGTAGTCGTTGTCATTTTTAGTAGTCAGTGTATCTGATATAGGATGATATGTATTCATGTATATTATTCACGATAATGTACTTGTATATGTAACTTCCAGAGTCGACAGTTGTAGTAGTATCATATGTATTGTATCACATGTATTGTAACTGAAATCAGTTATATATGTATATGATGCATTTTGTTATCTGTGTTCCGCATTTATATTATCTGTGTTGTTATTATATTTATTGTCCTAAACTATTATGAACCATCATAGTTCGTTTTATACAGGAATTGGGTATGTCGATGGGAGTAAATAAATAAGGAATGAAAAATAAAAAAATATACCACTCCTATCGAGATAGTCAATACTGGTGCAAGGCCTAACTACGGATGGCCGCTCCTACCCAGCCTTATTCATCATAATAACAGACAGTATTTCTTTTAATACTCTTTGTTATGGTAAGCATAAAGGTGGGGCGTCACAGTTGGTATCAGAGCTTGGGGTTTATGGACATAATATAAAATATAACTTAGATGGAACATGTTTTACAACTATTTGTCGATGTTTTTTTATGCCTTGAGTCGAAACTAAAGGTTTGAAAGTATGAAGGAAATTTTAAATATCTTCATTTAAAAATAAAAGTGAAAACTGTGTTTTGATGATTAAGTAATTTATGTCGGTTTATCAAAGTGCGCAGCGGAAACAATGAGACTGTCTTCGCTGAGTACAGCTGATAACCCTTTTTATTTAAAAATCAAAAGTATGAAATTGAAATAAATTTCATTTGTTGTTCACGTAGTTGTGTTTAGTTTGTTTTCTTTGAAAATTTCGAATCCGATTTGAGGATTCGAAGCGATTGTAGTTATGTGATTTTGTTGAGATTTTTGCTGTTTGGAATTATCTTCGTTGAAGATATATTCGAATGATTTCTTTGTTCATTTTGGTTTATATGTGCAAAAATTTATGTCGCACTTTACTACATTAATTTTATGTTGAACCGATGTTTGGTTTTGAATGTATTTTGTTGTCGTTATTTCATAACTGGATTTTCACACTGGTGCTAAGTTTTTGAAGCACGATGTTTTGTTGACATTTTTTTATGAATTAAAATTCACTGGTATTATATTTTGATGCAAGCTATTTTGATGAGATTTTGACGTTCAAAATTACTGTCGCTTTGACTTCAGTAACCGTCAAATTTTAAAGTGGATTTTCAAGCGGTTATCCCGCAATGCTATTTTCGTTGACCGTTTTACGGTATTTTGAGAAGTGCAATTTCCTTGTCGAAGTTGCTACTAATATTGCTGTTTTAATCACGTGTTTTAAAAATTGTTTCAAAATAAAATTGTTTTCAAATTTTTTTACAATTTACGCTTTCAAAAGAATGAGGAAGCGATTTAAACGTTTCAGCAAAATCGAGGACTATGACCCCTTTCTTTTACTGATTCGCTTAATTCCGGGCTTGTCCATTTGAGAATGTAAATTATTACTTGATAAAATAAGTGAAATTGTTTTCAGAAGTTTTGCAGTTTGCGCTTTCAAAAGAATGAGGAAGCGATTTAAACGTTTCAGTAAAATCGAGGACTATGACCCCTTTCTTTTACTGATTCTCTTAATTCCGGACTTGTCCGTTTGAGAATGTAAATTATTACTTTGATAAAATAAATGAATTTTTTTCAAAAGTTTTGCAGTTTGCGCTTCCAAAAGAATGAGGAAGCGATTTAAACATTTTAGCAAAATTGAGGACCATGACCCCTTTCTTTTACTGATTCGGTTAATTCCGGACTTGTCCGTTTGAGAATGTGAAAGTTTATTTTTGAAATACACAATTTTGCACTTTCAAGGAAACGATGAAGAGAATTAAACGATTTAGTAAAACTCGTGGTTATGGGACATGTGCGTTTGCTATATTGGTTAAATCCGGACACGTTAATTGAAATATTTGCTTTTTTGATGATTTTGATGCTTTTGTGTGCTTTCGAGCCACTATGATGGACCTTCGGGTCATATGATGAACCTTCGGGTCAAATACCAGTACTAGACCTTCGGGTCATATGTTGGGCGCCAAAAATATGATGACTGTTGTAACAACCCGATATTCGCGTCAATTCATAATTGACGTTAAAACGATTTATATTTTTCGTCAATTGCCATTTTGAAGTTTTTAAAATTAAAATTAAAATTAAAATTACAAATTGTTATAAAGTTTGATGGGCTTTGAGAAATTAAATGGTGGTCCATTTATTATTGGGCCGTGAAAATTTAAAGGGATAATCGTCGTTCTCTTTTTATTTTTTAAAGATCCGTTCCCCACTTCATTTTTGATTCGTATTCATTCTCAAACCCTTGCACCAAATAAACGAAAAAAGAAAAAAAAATAACCGGCTTCTTTTTCCCCTATTTTTTTTATTTCATTCTCGTTGAAAACTTAAAACCCTAACAAAAGAAAATTAATGGTGGCTCGTCCCTTTCTTCGTTCGATCGAGAAATAGGGCTTCGTGCAATTCGCGACTTCAACCGCTCAACCCTTGCTCTATCGGTTGCTCGTCGCTGGGAGGCTTCGGCACTGGATTCGAGTCCCTCTACGCATTGTCTAAGGTGAGTGTTATTACCACTCACATCTGATTCAACTTAGTTGAATTCGTTGCTTATTTTGTTTTTGTGGTCTTCGGCCGTTCGACTTTATTTTGATGTTGGTAATTACACTGATTTTATCGATTTCGGGTATTCTGATGATCTCTGGATTGATGATTTTACTTGATACGATTTTGGGTTTTTGTGTAACATCGGCCATACTGTCCATTGCCTCTGGTCAGTGAATTAGTGGCATTGACTTCTACTGTTCAATGGTCTGTAGTTTTCCATTTTCACTATGTTATTGCAGATTTAAAACTTTGAGTGGTCTATTTTATTTACATTTCCCCTTGCACCTGATTGTGTTACTTTGCTCGCTTCGGCCATGACTTGAATCAATGAAGTTTCGGCTGTAGTTGCACAGGGTATTTGTCGAACTTGTATCACTCGAGTCGGCTGCCTAATTGTTTGATTTGCCTCCGAGTTAAATTTGATGCTTTCTTCATACACTTGGTTTCTCTGTAGTCTCTGGTATTATTACTCGAGACGATTTTCATTTGGATTCATGGCTTTGACATGGATTTTATTCTAATGGACATCCCAGGCATCTCATTTTTGTTTGTGTGCAAACTTAACCTATTACAACTTGATGTTTGTGATTGATTCAAGAAGTAATGTGGTTGCATGAATGATAATTTTACCTGTTTATATAAATATGTGGGTAATTTGTTGTGCCCATCCACTTGGTCGAGACATGAACTCTGTTGTAGTTTTGAATTCTTGTTGTATTGATATGTCTATGCGTATATATGTATGTTGTGATTCTTATTCACTGGGCTTCAGTTTTGGTTACTGATTGGATACAATAGTTGTCATTGTTAGTTTTTTGTATTTTGATGCTAGCTTGCCCATGCTAATTCAGATTGCAGTTTTCATTTTTGTTGATCATTTGCCTGTCGCCATTCTGTGGCATGTGTTCGTGTTGCTGTACATATGTTTTGTGTATACACATGTGTAATCCTACCTGTATATAGGTAGTATATGTTGCAGACTTATGTTGTTGTTCTTCAGGTTAGCATTTGCATGTCTCGAATGCTCATTTGCTGAATCACCATATAATTTGAAGCTATTGAGCTTCTTTCCTCACACGATCTGCTTGATATTCTCTGTGTGTACATTGCAACATGAACACTGTCTAGATACGTGTACATGCTTTCACTTAGTTGTCTGCATAATGGAAACTAGGTTGTTATAGGTCTTTACCATGCTTTATTGAGTTGTTTGAGGCTATTTACCTCGAGACAGTATCACTCGTGTACTGTCAGGTCCATATTGCATTTGCACTTGGGTACATATTTGAAACTGATACATTGCATTATTCATTTGCAGTAAACATTCTCTATTACTCTGATTATGTTACAGTGTTCATATGTGGTTATTTAAAGCCATTTCTTTGTTGGGGCTGGGACACTTGTTGTTGCACTTACTCTACCACCATTCATTTCGAGTATGTGATACTCTGTCCAGTTTCACAGTTGCATAACTGTTGTATCTTTTGGAGTTTGGTTTTGTGTTTGAAATGTTGGTGCACAGCCTTGCTTATTTCTTGCCAGTACATTCATGTGTACATCGCTTGTTGTTGTTACATATGTTTGGTTCACGGCTCTGTGCAGTGTATTCTTCATATGTATATTTTTGGAGCTTGCACTGTTTGTTTTACAGTTGCATGATTATATGCATTTCGTGAGTGAATTAGCTTTGTAGTTACGACATGTTTCTCTGACATGTTTCTACGTTTGTGCATGTCATTATTCAATTTTTAGTGCACCTGAGTTTCATACTGACTTTTTGGAATTTCACCTGTGTTGAACCCGGCATTTCGGTTTGACCTTGTGCCCGTTTATGTACATCCTTACTGTAGTGGCAAGGCAGTGCACGCAAGCGTGAACTGCAGCCACACGGAATTGAGTTTTTGGGTACATTATCATTGTAGTGGAAAGGCCGTGCACGCAGGCGTGAACTGCAGCCACACGGTATGGCGTATTTCCATATGCTGTAGTGGCGAGGCAGTGCACGCGTGCGTGTACTGCAGCCCTACTCAAATTAATATTGTAATTGATATTTCAATGGTTTGAACTGTTTTGTTTATTCAATTCAATATTCTGAATTGCATTCTGATTTGGTTTAATTACTGTCGTCTATTCATTATTTAATTATTATTGCTTCTGTGCACTAATAACTGAGTTTGAATTAGACCGACCCGAGTATTATTTTCTTTTGAATCTAATACTCGGGTCAGACCGAGTATTTCAGGTTGTAGATATTCTGCTTTGGGTTGCTGCTAGAGCTATGAAGTTCTTTCATATCTTTTGGAGTAGTCGTCGTTATTTGTAGTAGTCTGTAAAATTGTATAGGAAGATATGTATTCATGTATATTAAATACGTTAATGTACTTGTATATGTAACTTCCTTAGTCGACTGTTGTAGTTGTATCATATGTACCGTATCAAATGTATTGTAACTGACATCAGTTATTGTATATATGAGACTTCGATTTGTGTTCCGCATTATATTATCTGTGTGATATTTTATATTTACTGTTCTAAGCTATTACGAACCATCGTAGTTCGTTTTATACTGGAATTGGGGTATGTCGATGGGAGAATATAAATCAGAGATGAAAAATGAAAGAAAATATATTTATATACCACTCCCATTGAGATAACCAATACTAGTATAAGGCCTAACTATTGATGGTCGCTCCCCAACAGCCTTATTCTCCGTGCTAGTTGACAGCACTACACCGTAGTGTTCTTGGCTAGCATGGGTATAGAGGTGGGGCGTCACAGTTTGGTATCAGCGCTTGAGGTTTAGAACAAATATAAAACATAACTTAGATAGTACATGTGTTACAACTATTTGTTGACGTTTTATCTCTCATATTTGCATATGATTGTCTTTGATTGTAAGGTATGAATTCCTGACGCTTATTCATAAGCATTTGATTTTGATTCTTGTGTTTTCGGCTTTGATTTGATTTAACCGATGATTGATTTTTGTTCGAATCTCAGCGATTCCGAACTTGATATTTTATGTTTTCCTTGGCTTGATTTTCATTCGACTTCGGTCGCTTTGTTTTTGAGAAATTTCTAAATTCTTGATTTCCAAGACTCTGACTTGGTTTGCCGTTGAATTCTTTGATGATGATGTTGAATCGTTTTGTACTCGATTATGGCCATTAATTTTTGACTTCGACATTGACTTGATTTTTATTTTTGTTGAAGTCATTTATGCATTTATGCTCGTTCTGCTTTGTTTTTCCAATTGTTAATCGATTCTTCTTTTTCGATTAGTTGTTATCTTCTTTGTCGACTTTGATAACTTCTATTTCTGGGATTTTTAGGTATTTCTACTTTGATGGATTTGGAATCGAATACTTTGGATTTTATTCACGTCTTCGACTGTGAATTTTTATGAATAGATTTGGTTTCCAAATTTAATCGATTCTTGTTAATTCCCCGATTTGTTGCTATCATTTATTAGCAACTTTGATAACATTTTCTTCGGAACTTTTGTGAACATACCTTTTGATGGATACAATATCGATTTCTTTGGATTCTATTCACATATTTGCATGTGAGTTCTTGTGATTGATTGTTCCTATAATCATTTTTGTGATTTGTCACTTTAAAAATATAAATGTTTCAATACCAGTAGTAAATATCAAAACTCTTTTATCAAAATGTTTTTAACTCTATTTTCAATATCAAACTCTTTTCCTAAACTGTTTTCCAATCTATTAGTATATACAAACCTTTATTTCACTCGTATGAGAAATCTAATTAAACGGCTTAGCAAAACAAGTGGTATGAAATGCTTGCGTTTACTTCGTCGGTTAATTTTTGGACTTGCTCGATTGAACCACTTGTGACATTTTTCTAGTGAAGATCTACAATTTGTTCGTAAATATTTAAGTTAAGCTAGTGGTTATGGGACATGAAGTTAAACTTTTATATTCACTAGCTTAGTGTAATTGACACTTCTCGTTGATCTTGATGATCGCTTTATGAATTAGACTAGCAATTGCGCGATGTCTCTTTCATTGCAAGGTTAGACTAGACACCACTTGTGCGATTCCACTCACGCATACCTTTTTGCTTTTTGGTTAGTCTTGACCTCAATCTGTGTGATTCCATTCACACATGCTTAGTGTAATTGACACTCCTCGTTGATCATGATGATCGTTCTGATGGTCAGACTAGACACCACTTGTGTGATTCCATTCACACATACCTTTTTGCTTTTTGTTTAGTCTTGACCTCAATCTGTGTGATTCCATTCGCACATGTGGGGTAGCTCCCCTTGGTCTTCGGACCGTCATGTGATAGGCCTCTTTCCCTTTTTATGTGATTTCTAGATTCCTTATGTTGATTTCTGGAAATTTTATGCTTCACCTATTTTTGTGCATTGGTGAATTCATATGTTATTGATTTGTCATGAGTACAAATTTGGGGTATGATAAATCTTTGGATCTTTGAGAAGATTCTTGTGATATTGATGATCTCTTATCGGTTGATCTCCTGTTGATCATTATTTACATACTTATAATAGTATGTCAGTATGGATATTTCATATTTATTCCATACCTCATGTCGGTTGATCTCCTGTTGATCATTATTTACATACTTATAGCAGTATGATAATATGGATATTTTATGTTATGCCATATCTTTTATTGTATGTCATACTCCGTTCGAGTTTTCATACTCCGTTCGAGTTTTCATACTCTGTTAGAGTTTTCATACTCCGTTCGAGTTTTCATACTCCCGTTCGAGTTCTCATACTCTTATCTTGTGATTTATGGATTTCTTGTGATGATTTCTAGAATTTGTGCTTCACCAATTTTCGTGATTTCTATTGATAAGTTTTATCAATTTTTGTGCATTGGTGAATTCGTGTGTTATCGACTTGATATGAATACAAGTTTAGGGTATGATATCCCTTTCTGTCTTTGAAAAGATTCCTGCGACATTTTCGATGAATGAAAATTCATTGGTATTATATTTTGATGCCAACTATTTCGATGAAATTTTGACGTATGTCGAAGTTGCTACTGACGTTGCTATTTTATATCACGTGTTTTAAAAAAAAATTAGTTATTCTTCAAAATAGTTTCAAAATAAAAATAAAAATTGATTTCAAATTTTTTACAGTTTACGCTTTCAAAAGAATGAGGAAGCGATTTAAACGTTTCAGAAAAATCGAGGACTGTGACCCCTTTCTTTTACTGATTCGCTTAATTCCGGACTTGTCCGTTTGAGAACGTAAAATGTTATTTATTTAAAATACACCATTTTGCACTTTCAAGGAAACGATGAAGTGAATTAAACGATTTAGTAAAACTCGTGGTTATGGGTCATGTGCGTTTGCTATTTCGGTTAATTTCGGACTCGTTAATTGAAAATTTGTGATTTCTGATTATCGTTTTGATAACTGGATGTTTATGATTTCTGATTTATCGTTTTTGATAATCAGATATTTATTGTTTCTAATTATCGTTTGTGATAATCAGATATTTGCTGTTTCTGATTATCGCTTGTGATAATCAGATATTTGAGATTTAATTATCGTTTTTGATAATTAAACATTTGCGATTTGAGATTTGATTATCAATTGTGATAATTAAATATTTGTGATTTGAAGTTTGATTACCGTTGTGGTAATTTCTGATTATCGTTTTGATAATTGGATGTTTATGATTTTTGATTTATCGTTTTTGATAATCAGATATTTATTGTTTCTAATATCGTTTGTGATAATTAGATATTTGTGGTTTGATTATCGTTTGTGATAATTAAACATTTGCGATTTGAGATTTGATTATCAATTGTGATAATTAAATATTTGTGATTTGAAATTTGATTACCTTTGTGGTAATTTCTGATTATCGTTTTGATAATTGGATGTTTATGATTTCTGATTTATCGTTTTTGATAATCAGATATTTATTGTTTCTAATTATCGTTTGTGATAATTAGATATTTGTGTTTTGATTATCGTTTGTGATAAATAAACATTTGCGATTTGAGATTTGATTATCAATTGTGATAATTAAATATTTGTGATTTAAGATTGATTTTCGATTTTGATAATCGAATACTTGTTGATTTGATTATCGTTTTTGATAATCGAATATTTGTGATTTAAGATTGATTTTCGATTTTGATAATCGAATACTTGTTGATTTGATTATCGTTTTTGATAATCGAATATTTGTGATTTGAGATTTCTGAATTATCTATTGATAATTAGATTTTGTTGATAATTTGTGAATTTCTTTTATGAAGTTAAAAGATTTCTTTGGCGTTTATATTGTACTACGCCGGTGTACCGACTCAATTTTTCTGCTATTTATGATGTATTCCACGTCTTCCAATTACGGAAATGCCTTAGGGATTTTCGATTTCTATTCTTGAGCAACCTTATATTCACATCATTGCTTCGGGGGTGTAGCACCTTCGAAATAAAGATGTTCCTCTTGTGGAGATTCTCAATGGTTCTCAAATTCTATGGATTTCTCTTAGGAATCCAGAGAATTCATCGAGCAAACACGTTCAGGCTTTCTCTTTCATGCTCTATATGGTGAACTTTCTATTTCTAATTTCTTCATCTTGTGATGATGTTCTTTATGGTTGTTACCATTTGTCCATTTATTCCTTATGATTGCGAGGACGCAATTTCTTTAACGAGGGGAGCCTGTAACAACCCGATATTCGCGTCAATTCATAATTGACGTTAAAACGATTTATATTTTTCGTCAATTGCCATTTTGAAGTTTTTAAAATTTAAATTAAAATTTAAATTACAAATTGTTATAAAGTTTGATGGGCTTTGAGAAATTAAATGGTGTCCATTTATTATTGGGCCGTGAAAATTTAAAGGGATAATCGTCGTTCTCTTTTTATTTTTTAAAGATCCGTTCACCACTTCATTTTTGATTCGTATTCATTCTCAAACCCTTGCACCAAACAAACGAAAAAAAAAAATAACCGGCTTCTTTTTCCCCTATTTTTTTATTTCATTCTCGTTCAAAACTTAAAACCCTAACAAAAGAAAATTAATGGTGGCTTGTCCCTTTCTTCGTTCGATCGAGAAATAGGGCTTCGTGCAATTCGCGACTTCAACCACTCAACCCTTGCTCTATCGGTTGCTCGTCGCTGGGAGGCTTCGGCACTGGATTCGAGTCCCTCTACGCATCGTCTAAGGTGAGTGTTATTACCACTCACATCTGATTCGACTTTGTTGAATTCGTTGCTTATTTTGTTTTTGTGGTCTTCGGCCGTTCGACTTTATTTTGATGTTGGTAATTACACTGATTTTATCGATTTCGGGTATTTTGATGATCTCTGGATTGATGATTTTACTTGATACGATTTTGGGTTTTTGTGTAACTTCGGCCATACTGTCCATTGCCTCTGGTCAGTGAATTAGTGGCATTGACTTCAGCTGTTCAATGGTCTGTATTTTTCCATTTTCACTATGTTATTGCAGATTTAAAACTTTGAGTGGTCTATTTTATTTACATTTCCCCTTGCACCTGATTGTGTTACTTTGCTCGCTTCGGCCATGACTTGAATCAATGAAGTTTCGGCTGTAGTTGCACAGGGTATTTGTCGAACTTGTATCACTCGAGTCGGCTGCCTAATTGTTTGATTTGCCTCCGAGTTAAATTTGATGCTTTCTTCATAAAATTGGTTTCTCTGTAGTCTCTGGTATTATTACTCGAGACGATTTCCATTTGGATTCATGGCTTTGACATGGATTTTATTCTAATGGACATGCCAGGCATCTCATTTTTGTTTGTGTGCAAACTTAACCTATTACAACTTGATTTTTGTGATTGATTCAAGAAGTAATGTGGTTGCATGAATGATAATATTACCTGTTTATATAAATATGTGGGTAATTTGTTGTGCCCATCCACTTGGTCGAGACATGAACTCCGTTGTAGTTTTGAATTCTTGTTGTATTGATATGTCTATGCGTATATATGTATGTTGTGATTCTTATTCACTGGGCTTCAGTTTTGGTTACTGATTGGATACAATAGTTGTCATTGTTAGTTTGTTGTATTTTGATGCTAGCTTGCCCATGCTAATTCAGATTGTAGTTTTCATTTTTGTTGATCATTTGCCTGTCGCCATTCTGTGGCATGTGTTCGTGTTGCTGTACATATGTTTTGTGTATACACATGTGTAATCCTACCTGTATATAGGTAGTATATGTTGCAGACTTATGTTGTTGTTCTTCAAGTTAGCATTTGCATGTCTCGAATGCTCATTTGCTGAATCACCATATAATTTGAAGCTATTGAGCTTCTTTCCTCACACGATCTGCTTGATATTCTCTGTGTGTACATTGCAACATGAACACTATCTAGATACGTGTACATGCTTTCACTTAGTTGTCTGCATAATGGAAACTAGGTTGTTATAGGTCTTTACCATGCTTTATTGAGTTGTTTGAGGCTATTTACCTCGAGACAGTATCACTCGTGTACTGTCAGGTCCATATTGCATTTGCACTTGGGTACATATTTGAAACTGATACATTGCATTATTCATTTGCAGTAAACATTCTCTATTACTCTGATTATGTTACAGTGTTCATATGTGGTTATTTAAAGCCATTTCTTTGTTGGGGCTGTGACACTTGTTGTTGCACTTACTCTACCACCATTCATTTCGAGTATGTGATACTCTGTCCAGTTTCATCGTTGCATAACTGTTGTATCTTTTGGAGTTTGGTTTTGTGTTTGAAATGTTGGTGCACAGCCTTGCTTATTTCTCGCCAGTACATTCATGTGTACATCGCTTGTTGTTGTTACATATGTTTGGTTCACGGCTCTGTGCAGTGTATTCTTCATATGTATATTTTTGGAGCTTGCACTGCTTGTTTTACAGTTGCATGATTATATGCATTTCGTAAGTGAATTAGCTTTGTAGTTACAACATGTTTCTCTGACATGTTTCTACGTTTGTGCATGTCATTATTCAATTTTTATTGCACCTGAGTTTCATACTGACTTTTTGGAATTTCACCTTTGTTGAACCCGGCATTTCGGTTTGACCTTGTGCCCGTTTGTGTACATCCTTACTGTAGTGGCAAGGCAGTGCACGCAAGCGTGAACTGCAGCCACACGGAATTGAGTTTTTGGGTACATTATCACTGTAGTGGCAAGGCAGTGCACGCAGGCGTGAACTGCAGCCACACGGTATGGCGTATTTCCATATGCTGTAGTGGCGAGGCAGTGCACGCGTGCGTGTACTGTAGCCCTACTCAAATTAATATTTTAATTGATATTTCAATGGTTTGAACTGTTTTGTTTATTCAATTCAATATCTTGAATTGCATTCTGATTTGGTTTAATTACTGTCGTCTATTCATTATTTAATTATTATTGCTTTTGTGCACTAATAACTAAGTTTGAATTAGACTGACCCGAGTATTAGTTTCTTTTGAATCTAATACTCGGGTCAGACCGAGTATTTCAGGTTGTAGATATTCTGCTTTGGGTTGCTGCTAGAGCTATGAAGTTCTTTCATATCTTTTGGAGTAGTCGTCGTTATTTGTAGTAGTCTGTAAAATTGTATAGAAAGATATGTATTCATGTATATTAAATACGTTAATGTACTTGTATATGTAACTTCCTTAGTCGACTGTTGTAGTTGTATCATATGTACCGTATCAAATGTATTGTAACTGACATCAGTTATTGTATATATGAGACTTCGATTTGTGTTCCGCATTATATTATCTGTGTGATATTTTATATTTACTGTTCTAAACTATTACGAACCATCGTAGTTCGTTTTATACTGGAATTGGGGTATGTCGATGGGAGAATATAAATCAGAGATGAAAAATGAAAGAAAATATATTTATATACCACTCCCATTGAGATAACCAATACTAGTATAAGGCCTAACTATTGATGGTCGCTCCTCAACAGCCTTATTCTCCGTGCTAGGTGACAGCACTACACCGTAGTGTTCTTGGCTAGCGTGGGTATAGAGGTGGGGCGTCACAACTGTACTTGATAGGCTTCGGCCATATGAGATGCATGTACGGCGTAGCTTAGACTCGTCATATGATGGGATCGATCCAACCTTTTATGTTGATTTTCTAGATTATCTTAACTGATTTCTAGATATTTGTTATTCCAATTATATGCAGGTAATTGGATATTTGTTGATATGAGTTCTAATTATCTTTGTTGATAATTAGATCTTTGTTGATTCTGATTATTGTTTTTGATAATTGGATATTTGTTGGTTCTCATTATCGATTTTGATAATTAGATATTTGTTGATTCTAAATATCGTTTTTGATAATTAGATATTTGTTGATTCTGTTTATCGTTTTTGATAATTAGATAATTGTTGATTCTGATTATTGTTTTTGATAATTAGATATTTGTTGATTCTGATTATCCTGTTTGATAATTACATAATTGTTGATTCTGGTTATCATTTTTGATAATTAGATATTTGTTGATTTTGATTATCGTTTTTTATAGTTAGATAATTGTTGATTCTGATTATCGTTTTTGATAATTAGATATTTGTTGATTCTAATTATCATTTTTGATAATTAGATAATTGTTGATTATGATTATCGTTTTTGATAATTAGATATTTGTTGATTCTGATTATCGTTTTTGATAATTGGATAATTGTTGATTCTGATTATCGTTTTTGATAATTAGATATTTGTTGATTGTGATTTCTGATTATCGTTTTGATAATTGGATATTTGTTAATTGTGATTTTTGATTATCGTTTTTGATAATTGAATATTTGTTGATTTGAGATCTGATTATCGTTTTTGAGAATTGGATATTTGTTGATTTGAGATTTGATTATCGTTTGTGATAATTGAATATTTGTTGATTTGAAATTTGATTTTCGTTTTGATAATTGGATATTTGTTGATTTGAAAATTGGTTATCGTTTTTGATAATTGAATATTTGTTGACTTGAGATATGATTATCATTTTTGATAATTGGATTTTGTTGATTTGAGAATTCTGATTATCATTTTTGATGATTAGATAACTGCTAATTATTGTTGATTATGGCATTTTCTAGTCCCTAATTGATAGATTATGTTGATTATATTGAATTGTTGTTTTCTATCTATCTCTGTTGATAGTTAGAATTTGCTGATTATGGAGTTCGTGTTTATCTGATTTTCTGGTTGATAACTAGATGTTTGTGGCTTTGCGATTTGCGATTTGCTATTTTCTAATTGTCGTATCGATAATTAGATATTACTGTTTTGTGACTTCTGTATTCTAATTATCTAATTGATAATTAAATATGGCTGATAATCGTATTTATTCATTTTTGCTATTTTTTGAATTATCCATTGATAATTAGATTTTGTTGAGAATTTATGAATTTCTTTTATGAAATTAAAAGATTTCTATGGTGTTTGGGTTCCCGACTGTGACGCCCCACCTCTATACCTACGCTAGCCAAGGACACTACAGGGTAATGCCGTCAACTAACGCGGAGAATAAGGCTGGTTAGGAGCAACCATCTATAGCCTTGCTCTAACTATCTATTGAATACATCGACAATAATCACACCAAACAGGTCGACATACCAAATGAATACTTAAAACAAAACCATCGGTGGTTAGAGTATCTATCATAACAGAATATAACAACTCAAATGTAATATACATCACAGAACAGTAGATCATCACATACACATATATTGATACATAACAGAGTACACAAAATAATACATGTCAAGTGGTATAGCAAACCACAATATATAACGAAGCAAAAGAATACACATCAGAGTTCAATAAAAGGACTGCACAAAAAGCTTTAACAAAAAGGAACAAGCTGAATAGTCCATGCGGAAGCAAAATAGGCTAAGTCCAAAAGCACCTAACCTGAAACATCTCGGTCTGACCCGAGTATAAAATACACGGGTTAGTCTAGCTAAACAAACCAGTTAGATAAACTGAACCACAATAAACCTGCAAGGATACAAGGTATAACAAATATCTCAAAAGGAGATAACACAATCATCTAGCAAAAGACGAATCATATGATAACAAAACAAGCCTCATATCATAGGCAACATAGAGAAACAAAGGATACACATATCCCAAATCAAGCCAAAAAGGCAAATAACAAATGCCAATAAGGTATACAAGTTCCACAAGGTAATTGCTACATATCATGTGGCTCAAAAAGACCAACACCGAAGGGCGATACCTAGGGAATATACATATGAATGAAACATTAGAAAATTTGCTCGAGCTCGGTACTGTACAAATAAGGATCCACGAGCCCAAAGACTCCAAACCCAATATCACCCATGCGGCTCATAACAACCAACATCGGAAGCGATACTAAAGGGCACCCCAATATCACCCATGCGGCTCATAACGACCAACATCGGAAGCGATACTATAGGGCAACAAACCCGAAGGCACAAACCCGAAGGCAACATACCCGAAGGCATCATACCCGAAGGCAACAAACCGTAGTGGTGAAGGTCGAAGACCCAGTACTGGACACCACTAACTGGCGGAATGTGTCATAACTCTCAAAAAGGAATCCGAAAAGTGGTAATGTGAGTCCCATAACCACTCGTTCACACTAAACGGTTTACTATTCGTCAGTCAATTTCACACTCAAAGCAGTACAAAGTTCACCTCATATCATCGGTAAACCAAACCCGAAGGTCAAAACGATCAATTGAATAGGTCGGGGATTAATCGGAGTGATAAACGCAGGGATTCATGGTCCGTGTTTTACCTAACCATTTAATCTCCTTTCCACTCCGCTCGAAGTGCGAAATTGTGTGTGTGTGTTTTAATAGAATTTATAAATTAGTTAATGCAATTTGAAGATTATTTTAAAAACCTGTGGATGAAGTAAAAAAAGAAATCATCAAGGTCAAATATGCATAAACCACTAATTGGAATCAATCTAAATCGATAAAAGTGGAAATCACAAACAAATAGGAACACTGGACAAAATGAAGTAGGTCAGTCGACTGGCCTACTACAGTCAGTCGACTGAACCATAACCCGAGAGTTTTCAAACTCTGCAGTCAATCGACTGACTGCAGGGGATCAGTCGACTGGCTGTAGCTGGAAATGTTTTCCAGCCTAGCAAATGGAGGAGCAAACTCACCCCATTTGCAACCTGTCGAGAAATGGACTTAAGGGGCTTTTGCCAATCGATAACCCAGCACCATTGACTCCGATTCACCACCAAAAACATGATCAAACATCAAAGTTATGATTTTCAAGGATATGACTCCAAAACACCAAAAAGTGAAATGTTCACCAATTCAATTCAAACCAAAGGCAAATGCACATGAATAAGTGTTAGGAACTCCTACCTAACAATCCAACATAGTTGTAAACATAGATGTGAGATAAAAATCTCACCTAACATCAATAATATCAAGAGAAGTAGATGTGAGTTCACAACTCATCTTTTAATTCAAAACAAGAATAGAGAAGCTCAAACACAAGAAGGAGACAAACTACTCTTCACTTCAACTCTGCAAGCTTCAATCTAAGAATAAAACACATATTTCCCAAAAGTTAGGTTTAGGAAAACTTTCAGAAATTGAAGAGGAGAAGAGTTGGAGAAGATGAAGAAGAGGCTTAACAATAGCTTCTCTTTGATTTGGAGCAAGAATTCAAGTTTGCAAGAAAAACTAGGGCCTGCAAATTTCTATTTCCCTTTCCCTTCCACCATTTACAGTTTTCTTAAGCTTAAAAATGAAATGAGGGTGAATGGATGAAGGGTTAATGAGCTAGGGGGTTTAGTTAGCTAGTGGGCTGAACCCAAACGCAAAACCCAATAGAAAAAGAGTCAAAATTCAACTTACTCCAAACATATCAAAGCTTATAATCAAAAAGGTCGCAAACGCCATTTTGGAACCAATGGAAATGGTTTCGAGTTCCAATTCGGCCATTTGCAAAACGTAATTTTTCGAATCCAAAAATCCGACTAACGACGCTATATTTAAATAAAATATTTAAATATAAAATCGTTAAATATGCGGGTTGTTACAGATCTCCCCTCCTAACAAAATTGCGTCCCCACAATTCCTAGAGACGATACTTGTAACAACTACATACACACAACATTCAAAATAAAAGAAAATAAGCTTGAGATGAAAAGATATACTCACCGTTCCCAAGCGAAGATAGAAAACTCGGATAGGATCGCTCGATAAACTCTCTGGTTTCCCAAGAAAATTCATTGGGATTAGCGGACCATTGAACTTTAACGAGCGGCACGTCCTTGTTTCGAAGGTGTCGCACCTCCATGTCAAGTACGCGAATAGGCTGCTGTACAATAGATAAGTCCGGTGAGACCTCAAGCTCAAGCAAATCAGGAGAATCAATAATAGAATCCGATTCCCGAAGACACTTCCGAAGTTGAGAGACGTGAAACACGTCATGAATGCCAGATAAATGTGCAGGAAGTGAAACCCTATAAGCCACAGGGCCAATACGTTCAGTAATAGAAAATGGTCCTATAAAACGAGGAGCCAATTTCCCAGTCGTACTGAAACGCATAACCCCTTTCAAAGGAGAAACACGAATAAAAACAAGATCACCAATCGAGAACTCGAGAGGCTTCCTACAACTATCCGCGTAGGATTTCTGCCGACTCTATGCCTCTTTCATTCTCACCCGGATAAGATCAATCTTCTCGGAAGAATCATGAACAAAATCTGGACCAAGAATAAGCTTCTCCCTAGATTCAACCAACAAGAAGGTGATCGACATGGTCTTCCATATAAGGCTTCGAAAGGAGCCATACCGATACTAGATTGAAAACTATTGTTGTAGGAGAACTCTACAAGAGGTAGGTGATCCTCCCAACAACCACCGAAATCAAATATACAAATACGGAGAAGATCTTCCAAGATACGATTCACCCATTCAGTCTGTCCGTCACACTGCGGATGATAAGCTGTACTAAAATTAAGCTTTGTTCCCAAAGCTTGCTGAAGACTCTTCCAAAAATGACTCGTGAATAAAGGATCACGATCACTCACAATAGAACTAGGAACACCGTGAAGTCTCACGATTTCCTTGATATACAACTTAGCCAAATGCGAAGCAGTCCTATTAGACTTAATAGGAACAAAATGAGCAGACTTAGTGAGGCGATCAACAATAACCCAGATATTAGAATGGCCCGATCTCGAACGAGGTAGGCCGTCAATGAAATCCATAGAAATCTGATCCCATTTCCACAATGGAATCTTTAGAGGCTGAAGACGACCCGAAGGACGTTGATGTTCGGCCTTAAAACGCTGACAAGTTATGCAATTACTCACATAACTCGCCACATCACGCTTCTTGCCTTCCCAATAATAAAGACGACGCATATCGGCAAACATCTTATTACTACCAAGATGAATGGTATACTTAGAACGATGACAGTCATCAAGAATGTCATGCCTAAGTGCAAAATCAGAAGGCACAAAAAGACGGTTCTTCTTGCAAAGACACCCATGAGAATCAATGCTGAAATCCCGCAACGCCTCATCACAGGATCCAGACTCATAAAGCTGAATAAGATGCAACAAATCAGGATCACGCCGCTGGGCATCGGCAATGCGATCCAATAAAATAGGTCGAGCTCCCAAACTAAATAATGGAATAGGAGAATAAGAAGATGAACCTCGATCACGAATTTCACAAAGAGTTAGAGTCTCAAGGATATTCCATTCGGCAAGCATCATAGAAACTACAGCCGAATGTTTGCGACTAAGCGCATCAGAAACATGATTACCCTTTCCAGGGGTATACTGGATATCAAAGTCATAGGAGGCAAGAAACTCGAGCCAATGCTGTTGTCTCATATTGAGTTCCTTCTGAGTAAACAAATACTTCAAAGATTTATGATCGGTATAAAGAATGAAGCGCTCGTCCAATAAATAGTGTCGCCAAATCTTGAAGGCAAAGACAATGGCGGCTAACTCAAGATCATGAGTGGCATAGCGAACTTCATTCGGACGCAGTTGCCTAGAAGCATAAGCAACTACCCGATCCTTCTGCATGAGAACAGCACCGAGACCACTACCATAAGCATCGGTGTAGACAACAACATCATGATTCCCCTCGGGAACCACAAGAATAGGAGCATTAGTGAGAAGTTCCTTCAAGGTCTGAAAGGAAGCTTCACACTTGTCGGACCAAATAAAACGAGTGCCTTTCCGAGTAAGGCCGGTGAGAGGAAGCACAACACGGGAAAAATCCTTAATGAACTGACTGTAATAACCCGTCAATCCAAGAAAACTACGAATCTCATGCACATTCTCAGGCCTCTTCCAATTCTGGATGGCTTCGATCTTTGAGGGATCGGCAGAAATGCCATCGGAAGATACAACATGGCCTAAGAACTTAACTTGATTCTCCCAAACATGGCACTTGGAGAATTTGGCTCTAAGCTGATGATGACGGAGGGTACTCAAGACAATTCTCAAGCGATTAGCATGCTCGGTTTTAGACTTAGAATAAATAAGGATATCATCAATGAAGACAAGGACGAACTTATCGAGATATTCCCGGAATACTCGATTCATGAGATCGACAAAGAAAGCAGGAGCGTTCGTCAACCCGAACGGCATAACGAGCCACTCAAAAGAACCATAACGAGTGCGGAAAGCAGTAAGGGGTATGCTATCCTCCGCGACTCGTAACTGATGAAAACCTAAGGCAAGGTCTAGCTGAGAAAAGACCTTAGCACCACTCAATAGATCGAACATATCATCGATCATAGGCAATGGATACCTATTCCTGATGGTTAACTTGTTAAGCTTGCGATAGTCAATGCAAATCCTAAGAGTTCCATCAGCCTTCTTCACGAAGACGACCGGGGATCCCCATGGAGAAAAACTAGACTGAATCAACTACTTGGACTCAAGCTCTAAAAGCTTCTTATTGAGTTCCTCATTTTCCTTTGTGGACATCCTCGTGGGAGGACGACTAACTGGCTGCACGCCTGGAATGAGATCAATGCGGAACTTAATTGCCCGCTTAGGTGGCAAACCCAAGACAGGCTCAAAAACATCAGAAAAGTCACAAGCAATAGGAATACGAGATATATTATCATCATCTCGCGAGTTAAGAGAATACAAAGCCATTTCGGAATTATCCACATTCCGAAGAACAAGAGATAGCTGAGTAGGCGAATCCGGATGTTGAAGATACAAAATTCTCTCCGAACAAATAATCCGGGCATCATATCTCACTAGCTAGTCCATACCCAAAATCATATCAAGTCCCAGACAAGAAATAACGTGCAGATTCGCACGAAAAGAAAAGCCACATAAAACAATCTCAACATCGTCACAAAGCAGGCTAAGGGTCGCGGATCCCCCAATAGGATTCGCAATCCTTAAAGAAATAACCAAACAAGAAACATCCAAAGATAAATCATCAACGAGCTTCTTCGATACAAAGGAATGTGAAGCACCCGTATCGAAAAGAACTCGTATACTATGATCATGAAATAAAATAGAACCTTCCAAAATAGATGGAGATATACCTTTGGGCTGAGAGGGACCTTCAGAGGCCTTGGCAGCATAAAGCCTGCTAGACTTGGCACCAGCCGGAATAGTAGGGCAAGCTGAAACACGATGACCTTCCTTCTTGCAATAGCGGCAGAAGAGAGGCTTAGGACAAGCTCGAATAATATGATCCGGAGAACCACAATTGAAACACTTTTGGATGAAAGGTGTTCCAACAGACTGAGGCTGAGAACTAGAACTACCAGTCTTCTTCTTCTTAGAAGGAAAAGACCTGAACTTCTGAAATGGAAATGGCCTCTTGTTGGGGTTCTTGGAACCCTCAACACCAACATCATTATCATACTCCTTCTCGACGGTCTCGAGATGAAGTGCCGAATCAACCAACTCCTCAAAAGAAAGCTTAAGCTGGAGCAACAAAGACTTCTTAAGATATTTCTTAAGACCAGAAACAAACTTCAAATTCTTCTTATAAGAAGTGCTAATGAATTCAAGACCATACTTAGATAAAGCCTCGAGCGATGCAACATACTCAGAAACAGAAGATTTCCCTTGCTTCAACTCAAGGAAGCGACGGGTCAATAAAACTTTTTCAGATTCAGGAACGAACTTGAGTTCAAATCGCTCCCGAAACTGAGTCCAAGAAAGAGTAGACTCATCAATCTCAGCTACAAGAAGCTCATACCAATCAAGAGCACGCTCTTGTAATAAGCTAGAAGTCACAAGAACTCTATCATGGTCAGAAAGATCCTTGCGAGAGAAGATACGATCGCACGTGCGAAACCAAGCTTGGACTTCAAGAACAGACTCGGAGCCCATAAACGGCTTTCCCCCAAGATGAGCAAAATCACTGCACTGACGTGCAAAGGCAGACTTGCGAGGTGGAGACACTCGAGGAGGAACTGGAGGCTGAGTGCTCCTAAACAACTCCAAAAACTGATCGGCAGACATATAAACGCCATCCGGATTTGAGCCACTGGATTGCCCAACATCCGAACGTCGTCCCCTGCCTCTTCCAGCCATACGCTGAAAGTAAGATAAGAACAAGATTAATCACAACGTAGATACTTCGATGCGGCATACTACGGAATAAAAATGCATTCCTAGACGTATTCCTTAAATTCTATCTCACCTTTGATGGTAGAAGGAATAGAAAGGGACGATGATTCAAAGATTTGTATCACTTATACACTTTGATGTACCATAATATGTGCATCTATTCCGAGTTTATCATATTTTGTCCTGAACCTCGCTCCGATACCACGCTGTGATGCCCCACCTCTATACCCACGCTAGCCAAGGACACTAAAGGGTAATGTCGTCAACTAACACGGAGAATAAGGCTGGTTAGGAGAGACCATCTATAGCCATGCTCTAACTATCTATTGAATACATCGACAATAATCACACCAAGCAGGTCGACATACCCAATGAATACTTAAAACAAAACCATAGGTAGTTAGATGATCTATCAGAACAGAATATAACAACTCAAATGTAATATACATCACAGAACAATAGATCATCATATACATATATATTGATACATAACAGAGTACACAAAATAATACATGTCAAGTGGTATAGAAAACCACAATATATAAACGAATCAAAAGAATACACGCCAGAGTTACAATAAAAGGACTACACAAAAAGCTTTAACAAAAAGGAACAAGCTGAATAGTCCATGCGGAAGCAAAAGAGGCTAAGTCCAAAAGCACCTAACCTGAAACATCTCGGTCTGACCCGACTATAAAATACACGGGTCAGTGTAGCTAAACAAATCAGTTAGATAAACTGAACCACAATAAACCTTCAAGGATACAAGGTATAACAAATATCCCAAAAGGAGATAACACAGTCATCTAACAAAATATGAATCATATGATAACAAAACAAGCCTCATATCATAGGCAACATAGAGAAACAAAGGATATATGTGACGAAGCGGATTTTGTCCGTTCGAAAATCGACATCCATACTTTACATCATACTCGAATGCCGCTGATTCGAGCGTCCAAATCCGAGTCGCCGGAGCTTATAACACAATTAAGTAAATAACACAGTGGAAGAAATAATGAATATTAATATACAACATCTGATACAACATCCTGATACAGCAGATGATACAATAGATATCGATATACATCAGAGATATGATACAATAAAATAGCAGCGGAAAAGAGAATAGATAAAACCAATAGCGGAACAATAACTCTAAGATCACCTTCAAGAAAGGACTCCAAACTGCAACTCCATCTCCAAGAACCAATCCAGAAATAGCTTGAACTCCCAATAACGATGCACAAAGCTAAGCAAGTCACGTCCATATCCAAAGACTGAAACTAGCTCAAGATAATATACTGAACCTAACTATCTGAAAAACCCAACTCTAAACTGCTCGTGTGGAAAATAGTGAGCACCCAGAGTTTAGGAAAGGAACAATAAACTCCAGGTCAGTCATGGGACTGGTGTGAGTAACAAAAATAGTTTATCTTTTAAAATAAAACAAGATTTATAATGAAAATCCGATATGCTTTTTAGAAAATGAAACTACCGTAAGACCTCCCGCCACACACACAATGCAAACGCAGAATTGGAGGAGATTTCTTCTTATGATAGTCAAACATGCTTAATACGCAAAATCATTTGATTTTTATTATTATTAGTGCATAGTGTAGAAAACATTTCGAAAGTAGAATATAAATCTTAGCCATCATAGGTACCATTATATTATGCCCGCTGTATCTACCTCCTGAGGAGGCAGGTTATACAATTGCAATCGTAAAAGGCTCGTATTGTTTCTTTGGATTTTCCAACAAATGGTCATGCTAAGGAACTTCCTACTGCCAAATGGGATCGCCTCTGGTGGGACGTCCCGAGAACCTAACCGGATCTCTGCCAACACAAGGCCGGGTTACCTCTGTAACTAGGTAACTACTACTCGAGCAAGCCATTCCCCGGTCCTTTGGGACCTTTCTCCGAGGCGCCTCTAAGCAACAACCACACAGTAAATGAGATTGGAGCAACCACATAGGTTAAATATCAGGGCTCCATACCATGATACCACCCTTTACCAGAAGGGAATGACACACCCTAAAGGGCGCGACCCTCATAACCTTGCAGCATCTTTCCTGTTTCGACCATTTCCGGGGTGTGAGGTCCTGATGTAGTCTCGTCCACAAAGCTACGCTTTATACAAAAGCCATGCTCTAATCATAAATGATCAACAAATGATCATCAACACACAGCAGCACTCAGCATGCCACACCACCAAATTGGGAGTATATCGCTGATAACCTTCAACTACATAACCTCTGAGCTCGTACGTCTCAGAGAAGGGTGTTAAGCTAAGAGAATAAATTCTCCGCCACCAACAGATATGTATTTGAAAGAAATCTGCTTTATACCTCAAAGTGTAATGTCAGACATACAATCCATACAAGTCTGTTCCGGGTTCGAACAGAACCGAAGGCACTTCCAAAGAAGCCCTTGCAATCCGGGTATTCACAATCCCGATCGGACTTCCCATCACTTAGGGAATCTCTATACCGGCGCGACTCGGTGCAGAGACAATCGATAGGTCATCCTATCGCTTTCTCAAGTACCCGGTCTTCACCACCGGTCTTCAAATGCTATCCATAACGTCGAGTCACATATTCGGAATGGGTTATACGACACAAAGGTCCTCTTTCGGCTAAACCGAATAGTGAGCGCAACATTTAAAAACATATGGATATGGGATTTCAATTAAGTCACAACTTAATGATTCAAAACTTTCTTTCAAATGGTATAAACCAATTACCATTTTCAAATCTTTTAAACAAAAGATTTATTTCACAAAGATCACCCGGTTTTACGAAGATGCATTAACGAATTTCAAATCAATTTCCATTTCAAATGGATTAACTCGTTTAAAATCATTAAATTAAAGATTTAACTTATAGCCTTCAAATTGTTTCCATAACTTGAAAAATCATTTTCATTTTTAACTTGAAATCCCCTTTTTAACACAATTTGGAAGTTCGCTTCTCACATGAAAGCTTTTATTATTTGAAATGAACAGTTTCATTTCAGAAAGATCAAATTTTATTTACACGAGTTAAAGCCTTGGAATTTAAATTTAAATTCCCAAATCAATACCTTTAAAATAGTTTAACCCATGTATCACAGGGATAATATCTTTATTCCCTAGTTTTCAAATCATAGAATTCGATTTCAAATATTGAATTCAAATTTAATTCAAAATATTTAAATTTCAAAACTCAATCAAGTTATTCAAAATAAATTTCATCTTTGAAATTTCATTTCAAAAGCTTTTCACTTTAAATCCAATCCATTTCCAAAATACTTGAATTTAAATATTCAACTTTGAAAATTATTTCAAAATCTGTGACTTAATCAATTTCCTCGTGAAATCCATATTTGTGTGTGTATAAGTGTGGTCCAGGGGTTTAACATAATAGTGCCACATTATTCAATCATCACAGTTCAAAATATAGAAATTTAATTGATAAGCGGTATAAATTATAACGCTTATCTTCCATTTACAGATCCGCAGATAATATACAGATGTATCATCAATAAATGAATTATATATAGCACAATCCACAGAACAAAGCATCACAGATCATATATGACAATCAATTCAAGGCAACTCATTCAATACAATCATTCATCAGCAGGATTAATTAATCGTTTAATCCTAATCAATTCAATTTATCTCCAAGTAAATTAATTACTTATGAATTTAATTATCCAATCCTGATTTAATAATTACAAATCATTTGACATAAATTTATTTATCAAACACTTTAATTAATTAAATTATTCTTAATTAATCATATTAATTAATTTAACCCTTTAAACCAATTACTTAATTAATTTATCCCTTAATTAATTATCTTAAGAAATTAAACTTTTAATTACTTATCATAAAGTAATTATCTCATAAAAAGAAATCATTAATTACCAATTTAATCTAATGATTTTCTTAAACTAAATTAATTAACTTTAACAAATTAAAGTATCCAAAATTAATTACAATAAGCAATTAATTCCTTAATTACTTTCAATTAACAATTACATTTAAAAATGTATAATTGATTATCTAATTTAATTAATCTAATTAATTTTCAAAATTTATCACATTAATTACCAAATAATTCCTAGTTAATTATCTTTATTAGCTAATAACATTTCTTTAATTTCTTTCTTAAGAAATTATCCTAGATTAGTCCATTATTAATCTTTTCTAATTATAATTTAAATTATTAATTTATAATAAAATGAATCATTCTTCAATCACCTTATTAATTAAATCATTTTAATTACCTTAATTATCTACAAGGTAACCCATTTCTTTATTAATGACTTAATTAACATTAACATATATATTTAAACATTTTACTTTTGAACTTACAAATTAGTTCCATTTTAAATTTTAAGTTTAAATCAAATTTATTTACATTCCAGCTTTAAAAGATAAATTAATTTATTTAACTTACAAATTTTAAGTTAAACTAATTTATTAAACTTTTCATCCAATTTTTACTTTTAAATTTCATTTTAAATCCAAGATTTAAAATGAAATACCAGTTTGTCCTTAATATAGTCTACCACTAAATTGTTAAAACTTTTAAACTCACATGTTAAATAATATTAGTCTTGTAAAAGAAATTTACAAGAGTTTAAACCCAATTATTTAAATTCAAATCATTGTATAAAGTATATTTGAACATTTTAAAGTTGTTTGAATACTTTAATTTTTATAAGACTTCATTTATTTCAAAAGTAAATTTGAATTCCATCTTCCAAATTCTGATTTTTAAACTTATATTAAAATCTGTTTTGAATTCAAGTTATGTTTAAATCAAAACCAACACGTTCAGGTTTTTAAAACCTGAGACAAACATTCACCCGAGCCTTTGCGAATCTACTTCGAGTAATTTGCTCGAATCACCCGAGTCATACGCGAGAATTTCACTCGTTCTTCTTCCCAGGCAAAACAACACCCAGGCACAAAATACTCGTGCACGTGTACATCGCCGCTGGCGATCGTTCGGCACCACCACTACGTCGAGCAAGTCGACGATCATCCCTAGATCGATTCGCAACCACCTGGACTTCGCCTACATCTCGAATTCGAATTCGAGAAAAATTCGTAGCCTAGAAACTCGAGAGCAACTTCCTCTCGAAACCTGGCAACAACTCCACCCCGCCGCTCCAACCACCTGAAGTCACGCGACTTCGACCACGACTTCAACACACACCACACTATCACCTCCCAATAGTTCGTGCAGTTCGACGCATTGAGGAGAACGAGACGATCCAAACTCGAACCTATGTTGAAACTAGGTTTAAAAACTACATGAGCTCGCCGCCGTCACCTCGTTGAACTGGAATAGCTCCAACCATTTTTCCCAACCCCACTGGTCACTCCTCTACCTCCAGGAGGAAACTCGTCCCCTCCGATCAATGGGATCACCCATGGCGACCCAAAATGCCTAAAATGATCAAACCCAAACTGCTACTTCAATGCTTAACTAAAAATAATAATTTTTGTTTCAAAAATCAATTTTTAGTGCTAGCTTTTGATTCATATACCTGAATTTATAAACTAAGACAATTTATTTTTGACTTAATTAAGTTTACTCTGTATTTCCTATTTCCAAAAATAATTTTAAGTTATTTTAACTTGAATAAGTTTTTAAACTAAAATCTATGATCTAACAAGCATACTTGGTTCAAGACTTATGACTCAATAAGGTTTGGATCAAGAGTAATTGAGTTTTGAAAAAAATAAAAAAAAATAAAAATTGATTCTGGAACTGAAGATAGAGGGAAACACAGAGATGCTCATCATTATATTTATACATAACACAGAGAAATACTAAAATCACACAACAAAGTGAATTCCAGAGGGAATATGCAACAGAACAATGTACTTGAACTACTTTAATTGTAATGTTACTCACAGTGTTTTTTTTTTTCGCCAGAGAAATGAAACAGGGCCTGCTTGTTGCAAACAGTTTTGAATTTTCTGCAACTTCTCCTTTCCTTTAATCTCTGTTTATTGTAGATTGTTGTTCAAGTTGTAGTTTTTTTTTCATTAATACTTAAGCTTTTTGATTTCTGGTTTGAGGTTGTTTAAATTAAAGTTTACGTTTGAGATGATATTACTTTAGGGGTTTGCTCAGCTTGAATGGGAAGATATGTATATATAAAAGACAGTTGCAAGCTCAAGTATCACTGGTTGATGTGTTTGTATAGGGTAATTAATTCTCTTGTATAATAGCCAGAGATATTATTCTCTTTTGTGACTATGTAGACATTTGGTGGCTGCAAATAGGATATGGCATTAATTACTTTGTACTTCTTTTACAAGCTACTAGATATATTTTTTCCTTTCAAGTCTATATATATATATATATATTTAACTTTGCTTGTACAATAGATGTTTACTTTACTTTGTTTATTTTTATTCGTTGCCTGCATTACTTACTCGGCTGGGATGATATAGTTTGTACTGAGGAGATGGGGTAATAAATGCATGTGTCTCTACTTTTGTTTACAGCTTATACCTTGTTATGTAAGCACAGTTTTCTTTGTCTACTTTTTTTTGTTTTCTTCTTTTGCACTTGAATATTTAGTTTTTTTTGTTTGTTTTATATTGTACTTCATTAGCTTGTGTCATACCTGTATGTTTTCTCAAATCTGCACATTTACCTTTCTTTTGTTTATTCATACTTATTATATATAATTTGCAGTTTTGTTTCAAGTTTAAGTGTATTTATTTTTATGTTTATTTCTTTTGTGCTTACAAACTAAACTTCTTTACAGGCTGTATACTTTATTTTATTTGCCTGTATAACCTTTGCTTTCACTTTATGTACATATGTTATTATTTTGTTTACTTATTTTCTTACTTAATATAATGTTGTTTTAGTTATTTGTATTAGTTTACCCTAGGTTGCATACTTGTCTTTATACTTTAAATATATTTTCTATTTTTCCTTTGCAAGTTCAAAGATGTTTTTATTTATCCTTTTGTCTCATTATTATCATTACATATTATTTTTAAAAGAAAATGCTATAAATAAAAAAATTTGTATGACGATATTTTGTTTTAAAGTTTTTTTTTTTAACCATCAACATTTTGTAAGTCATTTATTTATTAAATACAAATTCAATATTTCAAATTCAAATTCTAAGGTCAAATTAAATATCAATTCAAAATTTATTCCAAAATTTACGTCAATTATAAATTTAAATTTGATTCAAAATTCGAGATCGTTACAGACTTCCCCCCTTAAAAAAAAATTCGTCCTCGAAATTCGCCAAAGAGACACAATGATAGATGTAAGATAGAGAAATATCTTTCCAAATCAAACTGAATATCAATTCTGCATTTGGCTCACCAAATCAGAATATCGACAATAAATATGAGAACAAACTCAATCAACTACGAAACTATTGGGTCACCTGACCTACGAAGTACACAGGGGTATTGGTTAGTTCGAAAGGATAACTAACCATTCGTAATATATCTGGACCCAAATATTGATAGATATATGGATACAATTTCAAAATGTTTAGTTTAAAACTAAAGTATACCTATCAACATAGCAACCAAAGCAAACAAAGCAACCAATACATCCAAACAAACAATTTGGTCTATCCGGAGTTTGTGTCCCATACTAATATATCAAATCTTCTTCCTGGATCTACCAGGAACTATCAAAGAATTGAAAAGATGATGAACAAAAGAGATAGATTCAATCTTCTACGATTTTTCAAATACTAGGAATGGATTCCAAATTCAAGTCGGAACATCTCAAAGTATACATCAACTTGTCCCTCTTCGGACTTCGATCAACCCAAGAAATTATAATAGAATTTCAAGTTTGGTTTTAACCGATATCGTTTTATCGATACAATTCAAATTATCCTTCATATTCTATTAATCAATTTAACTCAAATTAAAATTTCCAATTTATTTCAATTTTCAATTCCAAATTTTCAATTCATATTCATTAAGGTTTAAATCAAAACATGATAAGAAACCGATGAAGATACGAAGTAAGGATTCCCTACAACGATTCGTAGAGCCATCATCATACTGAAACTTCTTCTGGAGCTGGCACGAAGCAATCAAAAGAATTTGAAAACAAATCAAAGGAAATTGATAGAGAAAGATTGTTCCCACTGTTGCAGGGCATTGACCATTTATAGTCGTATTTCCCTGTCCCCTATCTCGTTCTCTTCTTGCACTCATACTCACTATCAGTGGATAGAAAGAGAATTTATTGAGGCATTCAAACGGATATCTTAGGGATTACTCATTCTAGGGTATACTTCACCCTATCTTTAATGAGCTACTTAATGTGTTATACTCCTGAGCTAAAGTTCAACCTTAGCTCTGATACCAAATGTGACGAAGCGGATTTTGTCCGTTCGAAAATCGACATCCATACTTTACATCATACTCGAATGCCGCAGATTCGAGCGTTCAAATCCGACTCGCCGGAGCTTATAACAGAATTAAGTTAATAACACAGCGGAAGAAATAATGAATATCAATATACAACATCTGATACAACATCCTGATACAGCAGATGATACAATAGATATCGATATACGTCAGAGATATGATACAATAAAATAGCAGCGGAAAAGAGAATAGATAAAACCAACAGCGGAACAATAACTCTAAGATCACCTTCAAGAAAGGACTCCAAACTGCAACTCTATCTCCAAGAACCAATCCAGAAATAGCTTGAACTCCCAATAACGATGCACAAAGCTAAGCAAGTCACTTCCATATCCAAAGACTGAAACTAGCTCCAGACAATATACTGAACCTAACTATCTGAAAAACCCAACTGTAGACTGCTCGTGTGGAAAATAGTGAGCACCCAGAGTTTAGGAAAGGAACAATAAACTCCAGGTCAGTCATGGGACTGGTGTGAGTAACAAAAACAGTTTATCTTTTAAAATAAAACAAGATTTATAATGAAAATCCGATATGCTTTTTAGAAAATGAAACTACCATAAGACCTCCCGCCACACACATAATGCAAACGCAGAATTGGAGGAGATTTCTTCTTATGATAGTCAAACATGCTTAATATGCAAAATCATTTGATTTTTATTATTATTAGTGCATAGTGTAGAAAACATTTCGAAAGTAGAATATAAATCTTAGCCAGCATACGTACCATTATATTATGCCCGCTATAGCTACCTCCTGAGGAGGCAGGTTATACAATTGCAATCGTAAAAGGCTCGTATTGTTTCTTTGGATTTTCCAACAAATGGTCAGGCTAAGGAACTTCCTACTGCCACATGGGATCGCCTCTGGCGGGACGTCCCGAGAACCTAACCGGATCTCTGCCAACATAAGGCCGGGTTACCTCTGTAACTAGGTAACTACTACTCGAGCAAGCCATTCCCCGGTCCTTCGGGACCTTCATCCGAGGCGCCTCTAAGAAACAACCACACAGTAAATGAGATTGGAGCAACCAAATAGGTTAAATATCAGGGCTCCATACCATGATACCACCCTTTACCAGAAGGGAATGACACACCCTAAAGGGCGCGACCCTCATAACCTTGCCGCATCTTTCCTGTTTCGACCATTTCCGGGGTGTGAGGTCCTGATGCAGTCTCGTCCACAAAGCTACGCTTTATACAAAAGCCATGCTCTAATAATAAATGATCAACAAATGATCATCAACACACAGCAGCACTCAGCATGCCACACTACCAAATTGGGAGTATATCGCTGATAAACTTCAACTACATAACTTCTGAGCTCGTACGTTTCAGAGAAGGGTGTTAAGCTAAGAGAATAAATTCTCCGCCACCAACAGATATGTATTTGAAAGAAATCTGCTTTATACCTCAAAGTGTAATGTCAGACATATAATCCATACAAGTCTGTTCCGGGTTCGAACAGAACCGAAGGCACTTCCAAAGAAGCCCTTGCAATCCGGGTATTCACAATCCCGATCGGACTTCCCATCACTTAGGGAATCTCTATACCGGCGCGACTCGGTGCAGAGACAATCGATAGGTCATCCTATCGCTTTCACAAATACCCGGTCTTCACCATCGGTCTTCAAATGCTATCCATAACGTCGAGTCACATATTCGGAATGGGTTATACGACACAAAGGTCCTCTCCCGGCTAAACCGAATAGTGAGCGCAACATTTAAAAACATATGGATATGGGATTTCAATTAAGTCACAACTTAATGATTCAAAACTTTCTTTCAAATGGTTTAAACCAATTACCATTTTCAAATCTTTTAAACAAAAGATTTATTTCACAAAGATCACCCAGTTTTATGAAGATCCATTAACGAATTTCAAATCAATTTCCTTTTCAAATGGATTAACTCGTTTAAAATCTTTAAATTAAAGATTTAACTTATAGCCTTCAAATTGTTTCCATAACTTGAAAAATCATTTTCATTTTTAAGTTGAAATCCCCTTTTTAACACAATTTGGAAGTTCCCTTCTCACATGAAAGCTTTTATTATTTGAAATGAACAGTTTCATTTTTGAAAGATCAAATTTTATTTACACGAGTTAAAGCCTTGGAATTTAAATTTAAATTCCCAAATCAATACCTTTAAAATAGTTTAACCCATGTATCACTGGGATAATATCCTTATTCCCTAGTTTTCAAATCATAGAATTCGATTTCAAATATTGAATTCAAATTTAATTCAAAATATTTAAATTTCAAAACTCAATCAAGTTATTCAAAATAAATTTCATCTTTGAAATTTCATTCCAAAAGCTTTTCACTTTAAATCCAATCCATTTCCAAAATACTTGAATTTAAATATTCAACTTTGAAAATTATTTCAAAATCTGTGACTTAATCGTTTTCCTCGTGAAATCCATATTTGTGTGTGTATAAGTGTGGTCCAGGGGTTTAACACAATAGTGCCACATCATTCAATCATCACAGTTCAAAATATAGAAATTTAATTGATAAGCGGTATAAACTATAACGCTTATCTTCCATTTACAGATCCGCGGATAATATACAGATGTATCATCAATAAATGAATTATATATAGCACAATCCACAGAACAAAGTATCACAGATCATATATGACAATCAATTCAAGGCAACTCATTCAATACAATCATTCATAAGCAGGATTAATTAATCGTTTAATCCTAATCAATTCAATTTATCTCCAAGTAAATTAATTACTTATGAATTTAATTATCCAATCCCGATTTAATAATTACAAATCATTTGATATAAATTTATTTATCAAACACTTTAATTAATTAAATTATTCTTAATTAATCATATTAATTAATTTAACCCTTTAAACCAATTACTTAATTAATTTATCCCTTAATTAATTATCTTAAGAAATTAAACTTTTAATTACTTATCATAAAGTAATCATCTCATAAAAAGAAATCATTAATTACCAATTTAATCTAATGATTTTCTTAAACTAAATTAATTTACTTTAAAAAATTAAAGTATCCAAAATTAATTACAATAAGCAATTAATTCCTTAATTACTTTCAATTAACAATTACATTTAAAAATGTATAATTGATTATCTAATTTAATTAATCTAATTAATTTTCAAAATTTATCACATTAATTACCTAATAATTCCTAGTTAATTATCTTGATTAGCTAATAACATTTCTTTAATTTCTTTCTTAAGAAATTATCCTAGATTAGTCCATTATTAATCTTTTCTAATTATAATTTAAATTATTAATTTATAATAAAATGAATCATTCTTCAATCACCTTATTAATTAAATCATTTTATTTACCTTAATTATCTCCAAGGTAACCCATTTCTTTATTAATGACTTAATTAACATTAACATATATATTTAAACATTTTACTTTGAACTTACAAATTAGTTCCATTTTAAATTTTAAGTTTAAATCAAATTTATTTACATTCCAGCTTTAAAAGATAAATTAATTTATTTAACTTACAAATTTTAGGTTAAACTAATTTATTAAACTTTTCCTCCAATTTTTACTTTTAAATTTCATTTTAAATCCAAGATTTAAAATGAAATACCAGTTTATCCTTAATATAGTCTACCACTAAATTGTTAAAACTTTTAAACTCACATGTTAAATAATATTAGTCTTGTAAAAGAAATTTACAAGAGTTTAAACCCAATTATTAAAATTCAAATCATTGTATAAAGTATATTTGAACATCTTAAAGTTGTTTGAATACTTTAATTTTTTAAGACTTCATTTATTTCAAAAGTAAATTTGAATTCTATCTTCCAAATTCTGATTTTTAAACTTATATTAAAATCTATTTTGAATTCAAGTTATGTTTAAATCAAAACCAACACATTCAGGTTTTTAAAACCTGAAACAAACATTCATCCGAGCCTTTGCGAATCTACTTCGAGTAATTTGCTTGAATCACCCGAGTCACATGCGAGAATTTCACTCGTTCTTCTTCCCAGGCAAAACAACACCCAGGCACAAAATACTCGTGCACGTGTACATCGCCGCTGGCGATCGTTCGGCACCACCACTACGTCGAGCAAGTCGACGATCATCCCTAGATCGATTCGCAACCACCTGAACTTCGCCTACATCTCGAATTCGAATTCGAGAAAAATTCGTAGCCTCGAAACTCGAGAGCAACTTCCTCTCGAAACCTGGCAACAACTCCACCCCGCCGCTCCGACCACCTGAAGTCACGCGACTTCGACCACGACTTCAACACACACCACACTATCACCTCCCAATAGTTCGTGCAGTTCGACGCACTGAGGAGAACGAGACGATCCAAACTCGAACCTATGTTGAAACTAGGTTTAAAAACTACACGAGCTCGCCGCCATCACCTCGTTGAACTAGAACTGCTCAAGACATTTTTCCCAACCCCATTGGTCACTCCTTTACCTCCATGAGGAAACTCGTCCCCTCCGATCAATGGGATCACCCATGGCGACCCAAAATGCCTAAAATGATCAAACCCAAACTGCTTCTTCAATGCTTAACTAAAAATAATAATTTTTGTTTCAAAAATCAATTTTTAGTGCTAGCTTTTGATTCATATACCTGAATTTATATACTAAGACAATTTGTTTTTGACTTAATTAAGTTTACTCTGTATTTCCTATTTCCAAAAACAATTTTAAGTTATTTTAACTTGAACAAGTTTTTAAACTAAAATCTATGATCTAACAAGCATACTTGGTTCAAGACTTATGACTCAATAAGGTTTGGATCAAGAGTAATTGAGTTTTGAAAAAAATAAAAAAATAAAAATTGATTCTGGAACTGAAGTTAGAGGGAAACACGGAGATGCTCATCACTATATTTATACACAACACAGAGAAATACTAAAATCACACAACAAAGTGAATTCCAGAGGGAACATGCAACAGAACAATGTACTTGAACTATTATAATTGTAATGTTACTCACAGTGTTTTTTTTTTTGCCAGAGAAATGAAACAGGGCCTGCTCGTTGCAAACAGTTTTGAATTTTCTGCAACTTCTCCTTTCCTTTAATCTCTGTTTATTGTAGATTGTTGTTCAAGTTGTAGTTTTTTTTTCATTAATACTCAAGCTTTTTTATTTTTGGTTTGAGGTTGTTTAAATTGAAGTTTACGTTTGAGATGATATTACTTTAGGGGTTTGCTCAGCTTGAATGGGAAGATATGTATATATAAAAGACAGTTGCAGGCTCAAGTATCACTGGTTGATGTGTTTGTATAGGGTAATTAATTCTCTTGTACAATAGCCAGAGATATTATTCTCTTTTGTGACTATGTAGACATTTGGTGGCTGCAAATAGGATATGGCATTAATTACTTTGTGCTTCTTTTACAAGCTACTAGATATATTTTTTCCTTTCAAGTCTATATATATATATATATATATATATATATATATATATATATTTAACTTTGCTTGTACAATAGATGTTTACTTTACTTTGTTTATGTTTATTCCTTGCCTGCATTACTTACTCGGCTGGGATGATATAGTTTGTACTGAGGAGATGGGGTAATAAATGCATGTGTCTCTACTTTTGTTTACAGCTTATACCTTGTTATGTAAGCACAGTTTTCTTTGTCTACTTTTTTTTGTTTTCTTCTTTTGCACTTGAATATTTAGTTTTGTTTGTTTGTTTTATATTGTACTTCATTAGCTTGTGTCATACCTGTATGTTTTCTCAAATCTGCACATTTACCTTTCTTTTGTTTATTCATACTTATTATATATAATTTGCAGTTTTGTTTCAAGTTTAAGTGTATTTATTTTTATGTTTTATTTCTTTTGTGCTTACAAACTAAACTTCTTTACAGGTTGTATACTTTATTTTATTTGCCTATATAACCTTTGCTTTCACTTTATGTACATATGTTATTATTTTGTTTACTTATTTTCTTACTTAATATAATGTTGTTTTAGTTATTTGTATTAGTTTACCCTAGGTTGCATACTTGTCTTTATACTTTAAATATATTTTCTATTTTTCCTTTGCAAGTTCAAAGATGTTTTTATTTATCCTTTTGTCTCATTATTATCATTACATATTATTTTTAAAAGAAAATACTATAAATAAAAAAATTTGTATGACGATATTTTGTTTTAAAGTTTTTTTTTTTTAACTATCAACATTTTGTAAGTCATTTATTTATTAAATACAAATTCAATATTTCAAATTCAAATTCTAAGGTCAAATTAAATATCAATTCAAAATTTATTCCAAAATTTACATCAGTTATAAATTTAAATTTGATTCAAAATTCGAGATCGTTACAATACACATATCCCAAATCAGGCCAAAAAGGCAAATAACAAATGCCAATAAGGTATATAAGTTCCACAAGGTAATTGCGACATATCATGTGGCTCAAAAAGACCAACACCGAAGGGCGATACCTAGGGAATATACATATGAATGAAACATCGAAAAATTTGCTCGAGCTCAGTACTGTACAAACAAGGATCCATGATCCCGAAGACTCCAAACCCAATATCACCCATGCGGCTCATAACGACCAACATCGGAAGCAATACTTAGGGGCACCCCAATATCACCCATGCGGCTCATAACGACCAACATCGGAAGCGATACTATAGGGCAATAAACCCGAAGGCACAAACCCGAAGGCAACATTCCCGAAGGCATCATACCCAAAGGCAACAAACCATAGTGGTGAAGGTCGAAGACCCAGTACTGTACACCACTAACTGGCGGAATGTGTCATAACTCTCAAAAAGGAATCCGAAAAGTGGTAACGTGAGTCCCATAACCACTCGTTCGCACTAAACGGTTTACTATTCGTCAGTCAATTTCACACTCAAAGCAGTACAAAGTTCACCTCATATCATCGGTAAACCAAACCCGAAGGTCAAAAGGATCAATTGAATAGGTCGGGGATTAATCGGAGAGATAAACGCATGGATTCATGGTCCGTGTTTTACCTAACCATTTAATCTCCTTTCCACTCTGCTCGAAGTGCGAAATTGTGTGTGTGTGTTTTAATAGAATTTATTAATTAGTTAATGCAATTTGAAGATTATTTTATAAAACCCGTGGATGAAGTAAAAAAAGAAATCATCAAGGTCAAATATGCATAAACCACTAATTGGAATCAATCTAAATCGATAAAAGTTGAAATCACAAACAAATAGGCACACTGGACAAAATGAAGCAGGTCAGTCAACTGGCCTACTGCAGTCAGTCGACTGAACCATAACCCGAGAGTTTTTAAGCTCTGCAGTCAGTCGACTGACTTCAGGGGGTCTGTCGACTGGCTGTAGCTGGAAATGTTTTCCAGCCTAGCAAATGGAGGAGCAAACTCACCCCATTTGCAACCTGTCGAGCAATGGACTTAAGGGGATTTTGCCAATCGATAACCCAACACCATTGACTCTGATTCACCAACAAAAACATGATCAAACATCAAAGTTATGATTTTCAAGGATATGACTCCAAAACACCAAAAAGTGAAATGTTCACCAATTCAATTCAAACCAAAGGCAAATGCACATGAATAAGTGTTAGGAACTCCTACCTAACAATCCAACATAGTTGTAAACATAGATGTGAGATAAAAATCTCACCTACATCAATAATATCAAGAGAAGTAGACGTGAGTTCACAACTCACCTTTCAATTCAAAAAAAGAATAGAGAAGCTCAAACACAAGAAGGAGACAAACTACTCTTCACTTCAACTCTACAAGCTTCAATCTAAGAATAAAACACATATTTCCCAAAAGTTAGGTTTAGGAAAACTTTCAGAAATTGAAGAGGAGAAGCGTTGGAGAAGATGAAGAAGAGGCTTACCAATAGCTTCTCTTTGATTTGGAGAAAGAATTCAAGTTTGCAAGAAAAACCAGGGCTTGCAAATTTCTACTTCCCTTTCCCTTCCACCATTTTCAATTTTCTTAAGCTTAAGAAATGAAATGAGGGTGAATGGATGATGAGTTAATGAGCTAGGGGGTTTAGTTAGCTAGTGGGCTGAACCCAAATCCAAAAACTGTAACGAAATGGATTTTTCGCGCTCGAAAATCGACATCCATACTTCATATCTTATTCGAATGCCGTAGATTCGAACGTTCAAATCCGATTCGCCAGAGCTTATAACAACATTAAGTAAATAACGCAGCGGAATAAAAGAATAATACATTGATATACAGCTTTGATACAATATCTGATACAACAGATGATCCAATAGATATCAATATACATCAGAGATATGATACAATAAAATAGCAGCGGAAAAGAAAAATAGATAACATCTAGCAGCGGAACAATATAACTCTAAGATAGCCTTCAAGGGAGAACTCCAAAACCGCAACTCCCAACTCCAAGAACCAATCCAGCAATAGCTCGAACTCCCAATAACGATGCACCAAGCTAAGCAAGACTGGTGTGGTCCAAAGACTGAACTAACTCTAGATAATCTACTAAACCCGACTATCTGAAAAACCCGAACTCTAGACTGCTCGTGTAGAAAATAATGAGCACCCAGAGTTTAAGAAAGAAAACAATAAACTCTGGATCAGTCGTGGGACTAGTGTGAGCAACAAAAATAGTTTATCTTTTAAAACAATCAACAAAAGATTTTTTTTAAAATCAATTCGCAATGCTTTTTAAAATGAGTCTACCATAGGCCTCCTGCACACACACACAATGCAAACGCAGAATCGGAGGAGATTTCTCCTTATGATAGTCAAAGATGCTTGATACGCATTAAAAAGAAACATTTGATATTATTACTAGTGCATATTGTAGGAAAAAATTATTTCGAAAATAAAGATATAAATCTTAGCCAACATACGACCATTATCGTATGCCTACTATAGCTACCATGTTCAATAGCAGGTTACCGCCACATTCCATGGCAGGTTATACAACTAAAACCGTACAAGATCGTATTGTTTCTTTGGATTTCCAACAAATGGTTAGGCCAAGGAACTTCCCATTGCCACATGAGAACGCCTGTGGAAGGACGTTCCCGAGAACCTAACCGGATCTCTGCCAACACAAGGCCGGGTTACCCTAACTGGGTAACTACTGACACGAGTATGCCATCTCCCCGTTGTAACCAACCTTTAACCGGGGCCTCAGCAACAAATCACAAAGTAATATATATATATATATATATATATATATATATATATATATATGTATATATATATCTGCGATATCAACATAAGTTAAGTATCTGGGCTCCATACCATGATACCACTTCTATCCAGAAGGAAATGCACATACCCTAAGGGGTGCTACCCCCAATAACCTTGCTGCATCTTTCCTGTTTCGACCATTTCGGGGTGTGAGGTCCGACGAAGTCTCGTCCACAAAACCACGCTTTATACAAAAGTTGTGTTTTGGGTCAACAAATGATCATAGAAATGATCAAAAAGATAAATGATCAAATAAATGATCATACCACAAATGATCAAACAATGATCATTTCATAGCAACACTCAGCATGTCACATTACCAAATTGGGAATATATCGCTAATAACCATCAACTACATAACCTCTGAGCTCGTGCGTCTCAGAGAAGGGTGTTAGGCTAAGAGAATAAATTCTCCGCCACCAACAGAAATATATTTGAAAGAAATCAGCTTTATATCTCAAATTGTAATGTCAGACATAACAATCCATGCAAGTCTGTTCTGGGTTCGAACAGAACCGAAGGCACTTCCAAAGAAGTCCTTGCAATCCGGGTATTCACAATCCTGATCGGATTTTCCATCACTTAGGGAGTCTCTATACCGGCGCGACTCGGTGCAGAAACAATCGATAGGTCATCATATCGCTTTCGCAAATACCCGGTCTTCATCACCGGCCTTCAAATGCTATCCATAACGTCGAATCACATATTCGGAATGGGTTATATGACACAAAGGTCCTTTCCCGGCTAAACCGAATGGTGAGCGAAAATATTTTAAAACATATGGATATGGGATTTCAATTAAGTCACAACTTAATAATTCAAAAATTTCTTTCAAATGGTTTAACTAATTACCATTTTAAATCTTTTAAACAAAGGATTTATTTCATAAAGTTCACCTACTTTCACAAGTATTCTTTTTCGGATTTCCAAACAATTCCGTTTCAAAAAGATTAATTCATTTAAATCTTTTAAATCAAAGATTTGTCTCATAGTTTTCAAATCGTTCCCAAATATTCATTTTCAAAATTCGTTTTCCGAATATTCATCTATATCTTGGAAAACTATTTTAATTTAACTTGGAATTCCTTTTAATAAGATTTGAAACGAAAGCTTTTTATCATTTAAAAGCAACAGTTTTAATTTGGATAAACCCGATTTCTTTTATACAAGTTACAATCTTTGGTTTAATTGGAATTCCCAAAACAATACTTTAAATATGGTTTCAAACTGTGTATAACTAACATAACATTTTTAATCCCTAATTTCAAATCATAGAATTCAATTCTTAATTTTGAATTCAAATTTAAATCAAATTATTTAAATTTCCAAAACTTAATCAAGTAATTTAAAATAAATTCTATCTTGAAATTCCATGCCAAAGCTTTTCACATTTATTTCGATTCCATTTCCAAAACATTTGAATTTAAAAATTCAAATTTAAAAACTATTTCAAAAATCTGCGATTAACTGATTTCCTCGTGAAATCCATAATTGTGTGTGTATGGTGTGGTCCAGGGGTTTAACACAATAGTGCAACATCATTTAATCATCACAGATCAAATACAGAAATTTATTTGATAAGCGGTATAAACTATAACGCTTATATTTGATAAGCGGTATAAACCATAACGCTCATCTTTTATTCACAGAACACAGATATATGTATCACAGATAATAATTACATTTATCTCAGATAAATAAATTACATTTCAGATCATAACACAAATCGGGATATATCACAAAGCATCAATATCAGGGGTATCAGACAATTTAACTATTCAGTCAAGTTCAAACATCCACGGGTAATATTTATTAGTTGACTGATAAATTTGAATCAAATGTATTAATTATAAATCTTTTTATTCACTTTTAATTACGGACTAATCAATCTTAATTAATGAATCAATTTAACCTTTAATTATTGAATTTATCTTAATTAATCACAATTATTAATTAATTCTTTAATTAATAAATTAAACTAACCCCTTAACCACAGTTATACCCAAATTGCTGATTATCATTTTATTAGTTACATTCGGTAATATCAATTAATTACTTTTCTACGTAATTATATTTTCTAAAATATTCAGTGATTATTCTGAATTAATTTACTTAAGTGATAAATCTGAACTAATCCAATTAACTCACTTAATTACATTTAATAATTACTTCTTTAATTATTGCCATTAAGTAATTACACTTCACAATTCCATAAATGATTATTATTAAATTAATCAATCTAATTCATTGTTCTCAAATTCCCTTTTCAATTCCATTTTAAATTCAAAATTGAAATGAATTCTTATTTATCTTTAAATAAGTTTAAAATAGAATTTTCTAATATTTTAAATTTATATGTTAAAGAATAATTTATTATAAAGGAAATTCTTAAAGAGCTAAAAATCAATTTTCCTTTCCTCTTTTTAACTTTAGTATATTTAATTTATTTTAAACACTTAAGTTATAAACTAAAATTTATTTAAAAAAAAATTAAAAATCTGATTTAAAATTTATTTCAGGTTTAAACTTTTAAGTTTCAGCTTGTTTAAATCTTCCGTCTACAATTCAATTCTATTTTGAATTCAAATTTCTCCAAACATTTAGTTGCTTTTAAAGTTATAAAAGAAAACAATTTGAAATTTAAACTTTATTCGTTTTAAAATTAAACTCCAATTCAACTTGAATTTGTATTTTTAATTTAGTCTAAAATTCTGGAAACAGGTTCAGGTTGAAAATTTTTGAACAAATCTATCAACCCGAAGATTCCCGTTCTCACTTCGAGTCCAACCCACAGAATCTCGAGTAAAGCTTCGAGTCAACACACGAGAGTTTACCCAACTTCTTCTTCAACGACGCAACCCACAGCCAAACCCAAATCCCAATGTGCACATGCACGTGTACGCGCACGATCGCCGAGGCCGACCATCAACGACCATCTCTGCAGGTCACAAACCAAACTCACAACCCATCCCAAACATCTGGACCACCCAGTTATCTCGAAATAAAATTCGAGGAGCTCAACCCAAACCTGGAAATTGCATCTTCCTCCACACCCATACCTGGCAACGCCGCGTTCGTGCAGCTCTGACCACTGGAATTCGCGCAACCCCGGCCACGCACACATCAACCCTTCCTCCACCATTACCCCGAACCACGTTGAACTCGATCCCTCCCTGACTCCACGCGAGCACGAGAATCAGGCCGAACCCAAAAATCCACGTTAAACCCTAAATTCGATTCATCACAAACATTCTTGCATTGAAAAAAATATTTAGCATTTTTTCGGAAATCATCGATCAACCAACTATCACCGAACGAAAATTCAACATCTCAGATTTGCTAAATTTCAAGAAATTGATTAAAAAGCACATTCGGTTCAATTTGAAACTACACGCTGCACACTTAACTAAAAATCCTCATATTTGTTTTAAAAATCTTATCTTGCGCTGTTAATTCAAGCTATATGATTGAATCCATAATTCAAGATATTCGAAATTTCCAGAGACTTAAGTTTTTACTGTAAACATTTGATTTTTCTACTTCATATGCATTTATATTCCACGAAACCATTTTTAGGTCATATCTCATTCTTAAATACGACTATTTCATTTTAAAACCAAAGCCTAATATTGATTAGAAAAAAAGAAGTTGAATTTCTTTGTTGTTCTGCACCCTGAGATTTAACAGAGAAGTTATAATTTTTTTTCTAATACCTGCATACATCAAGCTTCAGAAATTTGCAAACCCATATCTCAAAACAATATTGATCACAGCAATAATATTCAACTATATCACACTTTAAAATTTTTAAAGGTGGAGTTACTCACTTTCCAGATCATGTTGACTCCAAGTGTTGAGGTTGAAATCTGTTTTATCTTAAGCTTTTCTTTGCTTCTAAACTGTCAAGCTTTGATTGCTTGAAAAATGTTTTATGTTGAATGATTGTTTGAGTTAAATAATGACCTTTATACTTCAGTTTATAATGGTGAACAAAACTGAGATGAGAAGGTGATGTATATAAAAATGAAGTTATAGGTGATGTTGTAGTGTATAGGGTGATGGTTTATGTTGTACAACAGTCATGGCTGAAGATAATTTTAGCTCCTATTAGTATGTACTTCAATTGGTTTTCATCATTTTGCAAGTGTGCATGCATATATACTTTCCTGTTCTGGACTGGGATAACAGAATATCAGCTAGGATTGTTTTGGACTCTTCCCTGGATACACATCGAAGTAACGGCATTGAGAATCCCCGTCTGTATAACTGGCCATCCTGGACTATATAGCGAGAGGCTTTCCTCAGTAGCTTCTTTCGTTCTTTTGAATTTTCTGGTAAAGAGCCGTTGAGCAGATATTCTGTTATTGGAGTCATCCATGATTCTTGCTCTTGAGACACGCTCATGATCCAATCAATATCCATCTCATCAATGCTCGGAGCCGACAGGACCTCCACTGGAGTCAACCCCAGAAATTGAGCTTCGCCTGTGCTAGAGTACTTTGCGAGAGAATCTGCTTTCGTGTTTTCTTCTCGAGGAATATGACTTATCATGTAATGATCGAAATCACCCAGGAGTTCCTAAGCCTTTGACAAGTAGGCGGGCAGATTTCCCCCTTTCGCTTGGAATTCCTTCTTGACTTGGCATACAATAAGCTGAGAATCACTGAAGATCTGTAATGCTCGGATGTTTAGTTCTTTAGCAATCCTTAAGCCAGCGATAAGGGCTTCGTATTCTGCTTCATTGTTTGTTGAAGGAAATTCCAATCTTAGTGCATAGCATAATGATCGACCTTCAGGGGTCTCAAGTACAACTCCGGCTCCAGAACAATAGTCGTTTCTCGCGCCATCGACATATAACTTCCATTGGATTGGGGAATCGCCGATCGTTTCCTCCTCACTGTTACCCTTATCTGTGAATTCTGCGATGAAATCCGCTAAAGCTTGTCCGTTGATTGCTTTTCGGGGATGATAAGTGATGTCATATTGACTGAGTTCAACATTCCACTTTAGAAGACGACCCGAAGTCTCAGGGCGAAACAGGACTTGCTTTAAAGGTTGATCAGTGAGGACTCTGATAGGATGAGCTTGGAAATATTGCCTCAACTTCCTGGATGCAATCAGTAGGCAATAGGCGAGTTTTTCCAACTTAGAGTAATTCATCTCTGCCCCAGTGAGTCTTTTGCTGATATAGTAAACTGGATGTTGAATCCTCTTGTCTTCTCGTATCAGCGCTGCACTTAAAGCATGAGATGATACTGCCAAGTATATAAGAAGATCCTCGCCATCGCCATGCTTAGAAAGTATTCGAGGCGTTTCCGTATGGCGAATCAATTCATCAAAGGCTTTTTGGTATTCGGGAGTCCAATCGAAGTTTTTCTTTCCTTTTTTTAGGGCGTCAAAGAATGGGATGCATTTATCTGTGGCTTTGGAAATGAACCGACTCAAGGCGGCGACTTTTCCATTGAGACTTTGCAATTCCTCCTTCGTTCTAGGAGCTTTGACTTCCTTTAAGGCGGTAATTTGAGCTGGACTAGCCTTAACGCCCATAGCGCTCACGATGAAACCTAAAAACTTTCCGGATTCCACTCCAAATGAACATTTTAAAGGGTTGAGCTTCATTCCGTATTTTCGGAGGACTGCGAACATGTCTGCTAAGTGTTCTATGTGATCCACTGCTTTCTTAGACTTTACTAACATGTCATCGACGTAGACTTCCATAGTCTTGCCCAATTGCGGTTTGAACATAGCATTAACAAGTCTTTGGTATGTTGCCCCTGCATTCTTCAGCCCGAAGGGCATAACTCTGTAGCAGTAAAGACCAACGTCGGTGATAAAGCTCGTGTCCTCCTGATCTGGCTCATGCATCATGATCTGGTTATATCCAGAGTAGGCATCCATAAAAGATAACAATTCGTGTCCCGCTGTTCCGTCTACCAGTTGATCGATCCTGGGTAATGGGAAGCAGTCTTTGGGGCAGGCCTTGTTTAGATCTGAAAAATCGATGCACACTCTCCATTTTCCGTTGGCTTTCTTAACCAGCACTGGATTTGAAACCCAATTCGGGTAGGTAGATTCTTTGATAAAGTTATTCTCCATGAGCCGATCAACTTCTTCTTTTAACGCTGCTGACCTTTCTGGACCTTGAGTTCCCCTTTTCTGCTTCACAGGTGTAAATTTTGGATCAATATTCAGGGCGTGTACTGCAACTTCTGGGGATATTCCGCACATATCGGCATGAGCCCAAGCAAAAACATCCAAATTTGCCTTTAAAAAAAGATATTAAGATATTCTGAATTGACACATTAAGTTGTGAACCCACATTCAACACTTTGTTTGGATCCTTTGGGTCAACAGGTACTGGTATTGTCGTTTCCCCTGGTACTACTCTATTCTCCCCTGCACCGGCTTTTCTAGGTCCATCTCTTTCCGTGCTCCGCTGTGCTCGCCAGTCCAGGGTCCGCCCTGTAATTGCTACAAGGCTGGTTCTTTGATGCAGACTGGGGTTGCCGCATCCTTTCCCATTTCTCTTTTCCTTGTTTCTCATAGCTCTGTCAGATAACACTCCCGCCCAGCATTTTGATCCCCTTTTATAACTCCCACTCCATTATCTGTGGGAAATTTAATGGTGAGGCACCATGGGGCCAGAACAGCTTTGAATGCTGCGAGAGTTGGACGGCCAAGGAAAGCATTATAAGCATAGAATTCGTCGACAATCACAAAAGTTTGCTCACGGACCACTTTTCTTTCTCCCTCTCCAAGTTCTACAAGCAAATCAACGGTTCCTATCGGCTGTTTTGGCTCCCCAGTGAAGCCAGCGATTTTCTGCGATGAGGCTTGCACATCAGCCATAGGGATCTTCATTTGGTCGAATGTTTTCTTGAAGAGGATATTGCAGGATGCGCCACAATCAATGAGAACTCTTCTGACAATAGCTGGCCCGATACCAGCCGAGATGACTAAGGGATCCAAGGTAGGAGCTTCAATACCTGTGTAATCCCTGGCTCTGAACACAATATCATCATTGAAAGTTCTTTGTTGCTTCAGGGGCATAGCACCTTCCAAAACAAATACATCTTCCTCGGTCGGTACAAACTTCAAAGCTCGGGTATACCTTTCCATCTCACCCCAGCTCCTGCCTGCTGGGTGAGGTTCTCCCGTAATGACATTGATAATAGGCCTTCCGGATTCATGCCCTGCAGTCTTTTCATCTGTCCTGGGTTGATGAGCAGTAGCTCGTTGCCCCTCACTAGACGAAGCGGGATTGTTGCTATTCTTTTCCACAAATTGCTGCAGCTTGTTTTCCCTTATCAATTCTTCAATCAAATTTTTTAATTGGCGGCATTCATCGGTATCATGACCGGGTTGATTATGGAAGCGGCAAAACTTTCCGCTTTGTACAGCTTTTTTCCCGGTTCTCAGAATGGGAGGTTTAGGATAATCAACAGAATCTTTAGTGGCAAGGTAAATACGCTCCGGCGTATCTGATAAAGGGGTATATTCCGATGGCTTGAAGGAACGAGGCTTTTTCAGATTTTTCTGTTTCTTCCCATCGTTATTTTCCCTTTTCTGTCCTACAGATTCACTCTTGCGTGGAGCAACAATGTTATCTTCATCTTTTTCCAATGCTGCCTTTACCGGTACAGGACGGCTTTCCAGGCGTATGAACTCATCTGCTTTCTTGTAGAATTTTTCAAGGGAATTTGGTTCCTTCATGTTAAGCCATTTTCCAAATTCGCTCGACTTGTCAATGGCCCTCATCAGATAGGTCAAGATCATCCGTGGTTCTGCATTGTCTACCTCGGCCAGCGCTATATTAAAGCGATTCAAGAAAGATCTGATAGTTTCCTCTGGATTCTGCACTAAACTTGACAACGACATGATATCTTTTGCTTTTGAAGCGTATAGTCTGAACTGCTCCTTGAATTTCCGGGCTAGGTCAGAAAACTGATCTATAGACCGAATTGGTAGCTTGGTGAACCAAAGCAGAGCTACAACTTCCAAATATACAGGAAAATATCGACACTTTATTTCATCAGAAGCTCTGGCACATGTCATGTGCCAATCATACTTATATAAGAATTCGTTCGGATCACTTCTTCCTTTGTAAGCTGGGATAGTTGGAGGGACGAACTTCCTTGGGAACTCAGCCTTTAAGATCCTTTCGGTAAATGGGGTTTTACTTGGAGCGAAACCCCATTCCTTCTCGTCTTCATTCCTTTGCATGCTTTCTTTCATGATTTGTCAAACCATTTCAGAAAGACACCCCTCATCATTTCGAGCTTTAGATCCACCAACTTCAGGAAATGTCCGCTCAAAGGGGCTGGCAGCCCTCTCAGGAATGTTTCTTTCTTCATCCTCATGAATGTTGCCAGCAAAGTTCCTTTCATTACCCGTTGGTTGATGGTTTACTCCTAGCAAGTCATTCAACTTATTCAAGATTAGGGCATTTTGGGCATTCTGAGCCTCCAATTGTGCACTTTGGGCATTTATCTACTGGTTCAGCCATAAGATTACAGCATCCAACTCCGCTTTTGTAACCCCAACAGGTGGAGTGGCTTGATTAGGTACTGGGGAAGCGGAGGTTCCCTCTTGAACATTTCCAGATCTAACAGATCTACTCTTTCTTCCTGGAGCCATGATTTCAGATAAACTTCTAGTCTTCAGAGAGATTACTTCAACAAACTTTCGTGGAGCAATGATGATAATTCGCCTGAGTTCGATTCTCAGTGAAAGCACCAAAAATGTTAACGCTAAAATTTGAACGCTAACACCCCAGTGTATAAAGTGTAGTTGTGAAAGCACCACCTGATGATTCGGGAACAGAGTATAAGCAGAAAATCACAGAAAAAGCGGTGAATAACAACGATTTTATAGTGGTTCGGCTCAATATTTTGCCTACATCGACGCTGAATTCTTTATTGATGTTTGCGTAAAAAATGGTCACAAACACCCAATACCGTGAAAGCACCAGTGTATGAATATAAGTCAGCGATATTCAAGCACAAATCACAGATCTCAGCAAATAACCCAAATGCGTTTGCACAAAAGATGGGCAAACAGCTCCAAGTTGTATGATTTAGTTGATTTTATGTTGTTCGTAGTGATTTAGGTGGTTTATGCAAATACGTAAAAAGCAGGGACTAAACTGTAAAAGACACACAGATTTATAGTGGTTCGGCCAAAATGTGCCTACATCCACTTTATATGTTATTCTCCTTTTCCAATCCGATTACAAGTACAAAGCTTGTAGTACAAGTGTATGAAAGTTGTTTGAAAGTTCCTTCCAGGTTTGAGCTCTCAAACTTGTCTCTCATTGTTGTACCCCTGCCCCTCTATTTATAGAGTGAGGCTGGAGGCAGGGGTCTTGGATGTATATAGCTGCTGGTGGGCCTGGGCTGCTGCAATCTGGCCTGGCACATCTGGTTCGGCATGGTCTTGGACCGGTGGTAGGTGGTAGGTGGGTTGGTTCGGCTAGGCTCTGGAGTTGTTTGGTTCGGAGGAGTGCCGGTCCGGTGATGGAATGGTGGACCGGCAGTGGATGGACCGGTAGTAGGAGAGAGTGGTTGGTCGGTCCGGTGAGGCTCTGGACCGGTGGAGGCTGGCTTTGGTTTGGTAGGAGGGGATATGGAGTTGGTTCGGTGGTGAGAGGGGAATGCCGAATGACCTTCACTTGGGAGTGCCGAATGACCTTCACTTGGGAGTGCCGAATGAACTAAGGGAAGGCCGGATGTGATTTTACTTTACACTACCGAATGTAACTTTAAACCCTTGACACCGAATGGAGTTTTATCCTTAAACCATGAGTGAAACCCCGACCTCCATCATTCCTTGCCAGTTTGTCGATATTCCAGTTTTGACCAAAAAATGGGATAACACTTTGCCCCCCAAAACATGCCTTGTGATAACAAGGCGTGTTTTGAATAGTTCCGAATCCAAAATCCAAAGTTCATAGCCATATTGCCAGAGTAGATCGTCCTTGACTGCTCCGAGTCGATATCCAGTTCCAAATCCAATAACCAAAGCTTGAGCCAATTCCATGTCCATCCGAACTCGACAACCGAGTCCCAAACCATCCTTATCCAATAGCCAATAACTGAATCCAGGACCTCTCTGGGTCGATATCCAAATCCATAACCTTTCCGGGCTCTTGCCAAGCGCAATCCACACCTGACGGCCATGATCCAGTGTCCCTGGACGTTAAGCTAGCCTCCTCGTGTTCTTGTCGAGCGTAATCCACACATGACGACCTTGGTCCAGTGTCCCTGGACGTTGTACGATGCCATGGCTTAAGTCCTAAGCCGAATCCTGGTCTCTCCGGACCCTTGCCGAGCATAGTCCATACTCGACGACCTGAAAATAACAATTGATAATATATGGCCTAAGTCCTAGGCCGAATCCTGGTCACTCCGGACCCTTGCCGAGCATAGTCCATACTCGACGACCTGAAAATAACAATTGATAATATAGGGCCTAAGTCCTAGGCCGAATCCTGGTCACTCCGGACCCTTGCCGAGCATAGTCCATACTCGACGCCCTGAAAATAACAATTGATAATATAGGGCCTAAGTCCTAGGCCGAATCCTGGTCACTCCGGACCCTTGCCGAGCATAGTCCATACTCGACGACCTGAATGAGTCAATTTACCACGTTCGGGCAAAGCGACTCACCCCTTGCCAGGCATAATCCATACCCGACGACCGTTACAAAAAAACAAATAAAAATCCAGTCAAAATCCAATCCAAATCCAAAATCCAAATCCAAAATCCAAATCCAGAATCCAAATCCAAAATTCAAATCCAAAACCAGAAAACCAGAAATCCAAACCAGCATCCAAAACCGAAAACAATCATCCAAAGGAAAATCCAAATCAAAAAGCAAGAAAAACCAGGAGCTCAATCCAAGCTCCAAAACCGAAAACCAAAAAGAAAAGCAGTGTCCAATCCAAAAGCAAAAGATAAATTTCACAAACCATAGCATCGCAGTTTATTATCATTCAGAGCATGCCTAGGGGCTATCTCCGTCCCCGTACATGTGTAAATGACTTGGTTGCTTGCCAATAGTTTGCTACTTATTTCATATTAACCTGGTCAAGGGACGATCAACCGACCATCATTCCTGGGCCTCCCACTATCGTAGCTTGAGGTAGGCGGCGGTTGCTCCTGCCTCGCCGTTGCATTCCGAGGTCCAACATATTGCGGCAGTTGTCCACTTCTTACGTGTTCCTCAATTATGTCCTTTAAGTGCCTGCAGCTGTTGGTGTCATGTCCATCCAAATCATGGAAGAGACAGTGCCTTCCTGATGTCCTTTCCCGTTCTGTTGGTTCTCTCCTAGCCGGCCTCCGGTAGTGAAGGCGATTTCGAGTATCCAGGTATATCCGCTCCAGTGTCTCGTTCAATCCTGTGTATGTGGAAAACTTTGGATCCTTCCATTGCTTCCTAGCATTTCCAGAATCACCGTCCAGCTTCCTTTTTCCTTTGTTTTTATCCGAACGATTGCTGGATGGTCCTCCCCCCTCAACTGCATTAACCTTTTTCAATTTTAAATCCGTACTCGCATCTTCTTGTCGAAGGAACCTTTCTGCCTCATGAAAGAATTCGTCGAGATTCCGTGGGGGATCTCGTATCAGAGACACCTTGAAATCCGAGTTCTCCCTGACTCCTGATACTGCTGCCATTAAAACCATCGATGGATCGGGCCGATCCACCGAAGCAACTGCGGCACTGAATCGAGTTAGAAAAGCTCTAAGCGATTCATACATCCTTTGCCTTACCGATGTCAATGTCATCACGTTCTTCGGTCTCTTGACATGGACCCGAAACTGTCCCAGAAACCTTTCCACCAATTCCCTCCAAGTCCTGATAGATCTTTCTTCCAGCTGCCTGAACCACATCGCAGCTAAGTCCGTCAAGTACAAAGGGAAGCATCGGGCCATCACCTCCTCTGATGCCCCCAGCACCTCCATGTGTCTGGTGTATCTCATCAAGTGATCCGTAGGGTCTTCCTTGCCATTGTATACCTCCACGCTAGGTAGCTTGAACTTTGGTGGATTCTGAGCCATCCTTATTTCCCGAGTGAACGGACTCCTGTTTACTCCTTCCAAGTCTCCGTTGGTCAAACCACCTCGCACAGTCTTCCTGATTATATCTACCAATCCACCGTTGTCTGTCGGGGGTTGCCCCCGAGGGAACTCCGGTACATACTCTTCGTGTGGCTCGTTAGCAGCAACATTGGTTCTAGCCTGTTGAACTCCTTCCAAAGGTTCTCCTGTGTTGAATCCTGTGGGCCTGCCCCCAAGCCCTTGTTGATTGCCACCTGGCTCCGTATCTTGTCCTTCATTGGGTTCCATAACCCTAGCTTCTTGTCCTGCATCCATAGCCGTTGTAGCTGTTCCTAAATTCTGCATTCCTGCAGCTCTCATTTGCTCCAAGAAAGTTTGCATCATTTCCTGTTGACTCTTCAGCAACCTCTCTTGCAGTGAATTTGTTATGGCCTCCATCTCATCCCGGGTTATGTAGACCGAAGCCGGTCCTTCCTCACCTCCGGAGGATGCTTGTTGACTTCCTCCTTGTTGGCTTCTCTCAGCCCTTAGCCTTCTACTGTTTTGCCTAGTCATTGTCTTCCAAATCCAAACTTCTATCCGATGTAGTGGGAGATGGTCCCTCTCAATGAAAGCACCAAAATGTTTGCGTAAAAAATGGTCACAAACACCCAATACCGTGAAAGCACCAGTGTATGAATATAAGTCAGCGATATTCAAGCACAAATCACAGATCTCAGCAAATAACCCAAATGCGTTTGCACAAAAGATGGGCAAACAGCTCCAAGTTGTATGATTTAGTTGATTTTATGTTGTTCGTAGTGATTTAGGTGGTTTATGCAAATACGTAAAAAGCAGGGACTAAACTGTAAAAGACACACAGATTTATAGTGGTTCGGCCAAAATGTGCCTACATCCACTTTATATGTTATTCTCCTTTTCCAATCCGATTACAAGTACAAAGCTTGTAGTACAAGTGTATGAAAGTTGTTTGAAAGTTCCTTCCAGGTTTGAGCTCTCAAACTTGTCTCTCATTGTTGTACCCCTGCCCCTCTATTTATAGAGTGAGGCTGGAGGCAGGGGTCTTGGATGTATATAGCTGCTGGTGGGCCTGGGCTGCTGCAATCTGGCCTGGCACATCTGGTTCGGCATGGTCTTGGACCGGTGGTAGGTGGTAGGTGGGTTGGTTCGGCTAGGCTCTGGAGTTGTTTGGTTCGGAGGAGTGCCGGTCCGGTGATGGAATGGTGGACCGGCAGTGGATGGACCGGTAGTAGGAGAGAGTGGTTGGTCGGTCCGGTGAGGCTCTGGACCGGTGGAGGCTGGCTTTGGTTTGGTAGGAGGGGATGTGGAGTTGGTTCGGTGGTGAGAGGGGAATGCCGAATGACCTTCACTTGGGAGTGCCGAATGACCTTCACTTGGGAGTGCCGAATGAACTAAGGGAAGGCCGGATGTGATTTTACTTTACACTACCGAATGTAACTTTAAACCCTTGACACCGAATGGAGTTTTATCCTTAAACCATGAGTGAAACCCCGACCTCCATCATTCCTTGCCAGTTTGTCGATATTCCAGTTTTGACCAAAAAATGGGATAACAATTGATGATTTCGTTACAAGTTGATACAATTCTTCCCCAAGTACAATACACTTTGAACTACTAAACACTTTGAATGAGTAGCTTAAACTTCAATGTAAGTGAAGGTCCTCGAATCCATGTTGGATGCATGAGATTTCTTCTTGAAGTTGTTGATAGTGTTCCACGTGTCTTGAAAGCTTTGGGTGTTGAGTTAGTTTGAAATGTAGCAGAGTATTGGTCTTTGAAAAGAATGAGCCAAAAGTCCCCCGAATGTTGGAGATGGCTTTCTATTTATAGGCAAATCTGGGTAAGAATTTTTCACCCAAGTCTTGAGTCGTCACCGACTTTAGTTGAGTCGCGGCCGACCTATAGAGGCAAATTCACGGTCTAGTAGAGTTAAGCCGACTTACCTGATTTCATGCAAGTCCAAAGTCGTAAACGAGTTATGGGGCCAGGTCAAAAAATGATGAGGTATCTGATTCGCTTGCTTAGGTCGTGAACGACCCACCATAGGCCTTAGGTCGGTTTTCCCCATGAGTCGGCCAACATCTTTGAAGCATCAAGGTTATAACCCGGTGAGTCGCTGTCCCTGTTAAGTCGGCAATAAGTTGAGTCGTCACTTATTCTGAGTCGGTTCATACGTTAGGTCGGCAACAAGCTAAGGCTATTGAGTCGGAACTTCCTTTAAGCTTTAAGTCGGTCTGCTTCTCAAGTCCCTTAGGTCGGTATCCTTCTTAAACCTTATGCAGTTAGGTCGGTCTTCCATGCTAAGATACTAAGTCGGCATCCTTTGTTAAATCGGCAGAGTGTTAGGTCGGTGCCCATTCAAGCCTTAGGTCGGCATCCTTTGTTAAGTCGGCAGAGTGTTAGGTCGTTTACTATCTTAGATCGGTGAGCCACGGCCGAGGCGAGGTTAACAACCGGGGTCATTTAAAATTAATTCATACTTCAAAATCAAACTATCATTTCATTTCAAATATATCTATTTCCCAAAATAGTGTGTGTATATATATATTAAATAATTTATAAAGTAAAGTATTTGTAATTTCCTCAAACTTCACAAATCGCTTAAAAATCAACTCGACTTTCCCATTCAAATTTAATTCAATCTCAATTTATCAATTTCCATTCGATTCAGTTTTGGACTAAACAAATTCAAATTTTATCGATTTCAAATACAGATTTGAACCACAAATAAACCATTTAAATCTCAGTGTAATTCAAAGTCAATATATTTCGAAACTTTAAATATTTAACATGTCAAAGACTAAATTTGATAATTGCATTTATCTCCTAATTTGACTTCACCATTATTTAGTTTTGAAATATTCACTTAATAAATTCATTATTATTTATATGACTTTAAATTACATTTTTTATTTATATTACCTTCGATTTCTTTAGACGTGAAATATCCATAAAATTACTCAAATCAAAATCAAGTTATAAGATCAAATTTTAAAGTTTCAAACTCTATAGCTTCAAATTGATTTAATTAAGTCAATTTGTTAATGAAATGCAATGTCGATCAATTCAACTTTATCTTCCTTAATTTATACAAATCATTAAAAATCAATTTAAAAATATAATACTTAACATATTATATTAATTAAGTCGAACTTTATTAAATTTAAGTTTATTATTGAGTCTACTTTATATTTAAACATATTTATATAAAATATTTCAATATTAAATAAACCAGATATATATTTCCTTTCAAAACCATAGAAATCATTTTAAAAATATTTATATATAAACCAACGGTTCCTGTCCTATGGTCGAGCAATACAGATATTTATCATTTCAATCCGCAACTTAATATATATGAGTGTATATCATTTCAACCCACAATCTCAAATTCAATGCAAATGAAATCGCTTGGGTTTATCATTTCAACCCATAACGATTTTCTCCTATTCTAAAGTGCATTCGGGTATGTATCATTTCAACCCATAGTAAATTCTATGCCAACAGGGAAGTTGCAGAGTGATGACAGATACAATAATGATAATAACAGGCATATATCATAAATAACAATATAATATAAACAACAGGATATGGTGTCATTTCCACAGGTGAACAGTTACATAATAATAGCATATACACCACAATTTAAAATAACTAACAACAGCATATTTCAATTGTCCTTTCAATTGAAATCAAATTTAATAAATATAAGAACGTTAATCGTGAGTGATTGCTCATCTTTCGAGGCTAGAGAGAATTGAAATGGTTACGAATCAAAGCACGAATTTTAAAGCAGTAGCAGGATTGGCACGATTTCGACGAATAAAGCTGATAAATGAGAATTGATGAACTCAAATCAGAACTTGATTGATGAAGATAATTGGTATATGTGAATATATATATATATGTATATAACTATATATCTATAAAGTTATTTTATAAATTCAAACACATCTTAAATTTAAATATACATGTAAATAAAATCATTGTTTTAAATTAAACACATATAATAAATTCAACATACGTACATCATATATTTTGAAATACATATTTTTATATATATATAGACACACGCGCGCGCGCACACGCACACACTTATTTACATCGGAAGAACCTTCCATATACTTTATATAAGATATATTATAAATATCGTATATGAACAAATATTTCATATGCCTATCGTATATAAACAATAGGCTATCTATATATATTAACATATACTTAAGCCTCTCAGTCGACATATGCATTGCAAATAGTATATGAGTTAAAAAAATAACCTATATAATACAAGCACACCTATACAACATATAATATATAAAACACACAGACCCACTTCAAACAATATTTCAATACAACTATATATTAAAGTATTAACAGTATATTATATTGACATAAAATATTTTTTACCACTTCATATACTATATATAACACAAAACTCATATGCATATATTTGCATGAAATACATTCACATACCTTAGTCCTTTTACTTTTTGTATATAAAATTTAAAATCTCAAACTCCCTACATATAAATTATTATACTTTTTATAACTTCAAAGCCAATATACTAAGTAAATAAATTACTGTTATAATCTTACATACATATTTACAAGCAATACTTACAGTAACTAATATATTTAGCAATTTACAACTTGTATAACCAACTATATTGTATGCATATATCCAAAAGACGTTAAAATAGTATCTTTACAATTACTTATTTTAAAATCAACGTTAAATTTCACACGTAATAAACAAAGATCAAAATTTTAAACAAATCAATACCATATATTTAAGTGGGTACACGAAAGCAATAAATTTAATAAATTTGCAACAATGTTTAAAACAATAGGGAGAAGGTTGTACGAAGTGTGCAGGCCTCATAAAAAAACAAGCAACATACCTATTATACATAGAAGAGAAGAGGAGACATAGGTTGGTACGGCAAAAGGATGCAGAAGCAGGTAGGAGAGGGAAGGCGATGGGCTGGTGAGGAGGGAGGGGAAGAGCGGAGGTGGAACAGGGCGGCGGCCAAGGTGGTGGAGTAATAGTGGTCGAGTGGAAGGTGGCTCGAGGCTGCTATACGGCGGAGGAAGAAGGCTGAGAGAGGCTTGGGTCTCGATGCGTGCGAATCCGGGTGGGCGAGGCTGCATGATCGAATGGAGAAGGAGGGGAGGATAGGTTTTGTTCGGCACTAGGTAGGTAGAGGCTTCACATGGAGGAGATGACCGAGCACTATATGGTGGGAAGAAGGAGGAACAGTTTAAAAAGTAAAAAGACAAATATAAAGTTGCAGGCAAAAGGACAGGCTAATAATATATATATGTAAACTTATATTATTTTATATTCAAATGGAACCGGGGAAAGAAGAAGAAATAGTTTATGCTGTAAGCAGTTATACGAATTGAATATAGGAAAGAGTGAAAGTTAGGCACGAGAATCTAGGAAATAATAAAGGCAATGACCGTTGATAAATTCGAATGGACACGGGAATTCAAAATGATAAAACGTACCGGTACAGTGAACCGTTGTATGGTTTTGTCAGCAACGAATTAAATATACCGTAGAGATATACATGACGAAACGATCAAAACGGTAGACATATATCAGTGATAGGATGATCCGATCAAAAGTCCATATTCGGTATCGGAAAAATGATGCTATCCCGTACCGAAAAATCCAAGCGAAGCTAGAAACGTCCGAATTTCGCGAAACGAATTTTGCAGTCTGATTCTGAGTGTTCTAAATAAATTTTCTCATGTTGACATATTTAAGTTTCGAAAAACTTTTAAATTCATCTGTTATTAACTGATTTAAATTGAAATAAAATTTCACAAGAAAATAAACTTCAATATTATCAGATGAAAATTTACTAGTTGCAATGCTTAAATAAACGTATTCCAAATAATAAATTTTTAATTTCAAATTTTATTGCTTAAAATTTCACAAAATTTCAATTAAATAAACGTTCACAAAATTTCAGTTAAATACGTTATTAAAACAAATTAAATTTTTGGGTCGTTACACTCTCCTCCACTCAAAACTTTTCGTCCCGAAAAGGAAGGAGGTCTGAGAATAGAACAACCAGAAATAAAAGAAGATTGAAAGACAAGTGTAACCAGTTTAAAACTATATAAATTTTACTTGAAATTTATTTGAAAACTTCATTTGCAATTCACTTATCTTTAACACTTGAAAACTTTTCAAAACCCATTTGTTAAATTCTTGCATCCTTTATAAATACCATTTATATGTTTAAATAACACCTTTATAAATATATGAAAACTATTTAGAAACAATTATTTACATCATTAGTTATACTTACAAAGAAGCTATTGAAAATATTAAATCCATAATCCATAAATTTATTAATTTATCTCAAGATACTTTTCATATATATTAATAAATCAACAATTATTTACTTTAAATATATATTATTGAATTAATAACTTCTAAATATTTATAATACTAATAATTCTCTATTAAACCATGTGGTATATAAATAAGAAATATTTTAAACATTATATTCAAAAAGGAAAGGAAGGTAGATTTGGGAAAACCGAATATAGATGAATAAATAAAACTGAGCAGATAAGGTAGATTCAAAGAATAGTATCGGGCACGAATAGTTAATTCAAACCATAAGAATTTCAATTTCAAATATTAATACAAAATTTCTTTGTTGAAAAATACTTTTATACCAAAACAAATTTTCCTTTCGAAAAATACTTTTATAACTCGATGTTTCAACAAGTTTATCCTCGTTCTTGCAGACTTTGGCCATGTGTTGATCAGGCACAAAGCTAGAATTCTTCAAGAAACTAGTAGACCTATTTCAACACCTAGTGAAAATATTTGAAAACCTTCAAAACCGATATGGAAAGTAAAATCCAAACAAATCATCCGAATCATGGATCGTAGATACACAATGGTTACGCCTGGATCCCCCAAAAACATCCGTACCTTCAAGCAATCACTGCCTTGCGAATTTCACCATGATAACCAAAATTATGGACCGCAGGATATACAATGGTTATGCCTGGATCCCTCGTGAAACATCCGTACCCTTTAAGCAATCTCTTCCTTGCGGATTACGCCACGACAACAAAACCGGTAGACCGCGGATACACAATGGTTACGCCTGGATACCCCAGGAAACATCTGTACCCTTTAAGAAGTCTCTGCCTTGTGGATTACGCTACCACAACAAAACGACCATGGGTAACGCCATGGAAGGACACTTGAGTATCACATCCGAAAAACCAAAATTAGAGAGAATAATATAGATAGAATGAATCCACAATGTGGACACAAAGAGGATATCAAGCAGAAGGCACTTTCCATATCTTCGCTTCGAAAACATGCATCATATGGTACCTTTTCAAATCACTTTCAAATATCATAATAAAGTCCAATATATATATATAAGATTCCATTTTCAAATCGAGTACTTTCCGAAATCAATAGTATATCAAATCACACTTATATAGACTTCGATTATATAAGATTTCACTTTTCAAATTGAGTACCTTTCCAATTAATAGTTTCGAATCAACTTCAACTTATACAAATCTATTTTAAATAAGTTCAATAACTCCCAAATCAATTTATTTAGTAAAATAAGGTTCTCAATTTCAATTTGTTTCAATATCAGTTCAATTTCAAAATCATATACGATTTCACCAAATTATGTCTTCCAAATTTAATATCTTCGGTTTTAATGTTTCCAAAATATGGGCTTTAAAAATAATTCTAACTTCCAAATCACATAATGTACGTCAAACAAATTCAATTCCAAAATGATCATATAAATACTGGGTTTTAAATTCCAATCTATTTTCGAAACCAAATATTTTTCTCAAAATTAATTTTACCCGAAAATGATTACTACTTCTATTTGAAAGATCCACTTTACCTTTGAAATTATTATTCTGTATATATATATATATATATATATATATATATAGTTCATAAAAGATGATACTAAGGAAAAAAAAAATTCACTAAATTTTATTTAAAGCATTTCAAAACTAAACTTCATATTAGTACAATTCAAAAGAGTCTTATTCATTTACTTAACAAAACAGTTTCAAACTTATTTAAATCATATTACTTCATGCTTTATCAAATAATTTATACTTTTCGAAATAACTTAGCTTTGAAAATTAAACCTCGATTTGGAATTGTTTGAACATTCAAAATAGTCGGAGAAATCAAATTTTCAAAACCAAGACTTGGAAATCAGCAACTAATCAGTAAATTAATTTCAATAGATAGGGTAATATCAAATCCGAAACTCGAGGACTGAACACCGGCTCACTTCAAATCATTTCAAATATATATACATATATCTTTCGAAAATCAAATCATACTTCAGAATTTGAAATCAAAATTGGTTTCACAAAATCACCCACAGAGCAAAGCGACTAAAGTGGCCTCTCCCCCACTTTGAGACTCGAAAATCAATGTCGATGATACGTGCACTCATCACCGAAATTATTCTCCAGCGACATAAGTGAGTTCTGACTTTTATTTTCTTGAAATCTCCTTTGAAATTACTTTTTTCAAAATCATTGGAACTCGCGTGAAATCGTTTGTAACATTTCTTATTCAGAAAATACTTTCAAATCATATTATTATATATTTTCAAAATCTTAAAACTAATTTCAAAATATAAAAATTCAACTCCTCGAGTTTCCAATTTAAAATCCTTCAGTTATAAATCATTTTAGATCAATCAAATTTCTTACATAATTTTCAAAATTTCAAATCCATTCGAAACTTCAAATTCTCATTTTTAAAAGGTATATAATCCTTATCGAAAACATTTTCTCTTTTATATATGGAATATAATCATACTTATCAAAATAATAATTTCAGTATATAAAACAATTTCAAAAATACAAAAAAACTCGAGTTTTCAAAGGACGGTTCAAGAATGGATTTCAAAACAAATAGAGATTCAAATTAGATGAACTCTACTCAAATAAAATTCTGATTCGAGATAAGCTCGAACGAAGATGAGATAATTAAATTTTCAAAATAGAAGATGGATATACTTACCTAAATCGCGGGCGTCCTTAACCGGGTCAACCACGACTTCAGGAATACGATCGATGCGGAATGCTAAGGCAAATCGACATTCGATCGCCAGAGATAGAATTCGACATAGCAAGAGATAGCAGCATCTAAACCGAGGGTATAGAAATCTCCGGTGAACCAATGCTAATTGTACAGGAGTCTAACCCGTTTACAAATCATTCAGAGATCATTTGCAGTGGAGTTATGGGATACTCCAGAATCAAGGAACACGAATAGGGAGAGAAGATAATGTATTTTGGAACTGCAGGGAACGTTCCAAAGTACAAAGGAAAACCAAATCAAAGAGGAAGCAATTCAAGCATGAACGAAAGTGATTCTGCAAATAGATTTACTATATATGCTAAGTTTGCCTAGAGCATCGCTTTGATACCAACTGCAACGACCTTTTATTTTCAACCATTCGCATCCGCACATGCCGGACTTGAATTGCTCAAAATAATGGATTGTTAATTTATATTTGGCAAAACTGAGCATATACAGTAAATAAATCAATCACAGAAATAGAGTAATATAATAATAATGTAGCAGAATAGATAAATAGTAGTCCATGAAGCTACTATATAAACATCAGAGTTAGAAATAAAATACAGCAGAATATCTCAAATAAGCTGAAGTCTCAAATACAAACTGATGACATCTCTGAACAAAGAAACTAGAAAAGCTGAAAGCTGAATCTATTGTTGGATCTCCAAAAGAAGCTCCAAACTCTAAAGGTGAGTGTCAAATGCTGTATCACTCAGTCTGACCCGAGTGTAAAGCAAAACAAAAAACACATGAGTTAGGATTAACATTCTTATATCAATAAATCCAACTCAAGTGAACTATCAACTGAAATACAAGTAACTTAAAGGATGTTTGGGATAACCATCCTCTAAGGATCCATGGAACTATCTATAATGTAGAAATATACACTATAACACCATGGTCATTTCAAATTAATTCATACTTCAAAATCAAAATATCATTTCATTTCAAATATATCTATTTCCCAAAATAGTATATATATATTAAATAATTTATAAACTAAATTATTTGTAATTTCCTCAAACTTCACAAATCGCTTCAAAATCAACTCGACTTTCCCATTCAAATTTAATTCAATCTCAATTTACCAATTTCCATAAGATTCAGTTTCTGACCAAAAAAATTCAAATTTTATCGATTTCAAATACAGATTTGAACCATAAATAAACCATTTAAATTTCAATGTAATTCAAAGTCAATATATTTTGAAGCTTCAAATATTCAACTTTTCAACGACTAAATTTGATAATTGCATTTATCTCCCAATTTGACTTGTAATGACCCGTAAAATTTTCGATAATTTAATTGTTAGTTTTATTTAATGTTTGTTATCTAATATTGGAAAAACAGAAATTTGTGATTCATTAATGAAATAATAACATAAATGAGATGTAATAAGGCTAGCTTAAGTTATTTATTAACTATTTGAATGAAATTACAATTAATGGAATTTGTGTAAATGTTATACTTGGCTATAAATTGAATATAAGAAAATAAACGTAAATATTGAAATAATTAATAAATTAATGTAAAATGTTGGATAAAATCAATGTTCTGTAAGTAACTATAATATTGGTTTAGAAATGATAAACTTATAAGAATGTGATTGAGAGTTAATGGCAACAATTAATATAAGTTACATATAAATTAAATTGGAATTTATCACAACAAATGTGATTAAATATTATGTTAATGTAAATTAGGTTAATATTTGGAAGTAATGTTAACTTTATTTATAATAATATGATAACTGGAAATAAAAGAATGGAAAATTAAGATTTATTAATTTATTGGGATTTAAATTTAATAATTGGATTAATTACAAATAAATGAAATTAAAAATTTAAATATTATGATAATGGGAAATTAAGATGAAATTTGAGAATGTTGGGGTAATTAATCACGAACTAGTGTGAATTTCATCTATTCGATAAATATGGATTGAATGATAGGGTGAATAGTCAATTAAAGGGAATTATTGAAATTTGTTTTAATTTCTGAATTTAATAAAATTTGAAATTTAACACTGAAGTTGATGGGTTAATCAAATTTAAATTGACATCTAAATTTGTTAATTTTTTTTATAAATGATTAAGAGATCAAAGATGATAAAAGTTGTAAATTATTAAAATTTCAACTGAAGAGTGATGTAATTAATTAAATATTAATTTAGTTTAATTACCTAGAAAATAGTCATTTTGGAAACTGACTCGGATTTTGATGAAACGAGTTTCACCGGATCCGTAACAGTGAATTATTATAGGATTTCAAATTTCGTAACGATCGGACTTGTCGTTTGATCGTACGGACTCGAAACGCCTAGAAATCAATTGAACTAAAACAAATTTGAAATAACTTGATTTTAGCATAACTTCTTTATATCATGGAATTTGGGCTTGAAATTTGTTCCATTGACTTTAAAATATTTTAAAACATCTATTTTGATATATGGGTTGACTTATTTTCGTTCCGGTGTCAGAACGGGCTTTTCGGGCCATTTGTCGTTCAACTTTTAGTCCAAATCAATCCGGTCCATTCTAATTTCAGCTTTGCCTATATATACCTTGTTATAAACCCTAGCCTATTCTTATTTTCATTATACTGTACGTACAATTCCATTTTCTCCTCCTCGTTCTAATGGCAGACAAAACCAAAATTCCAATTGCAATTTCAAATAAAATTCAAAGCCAAAATTTTAAACTCCACAAACTATATCGAATTGCATATCGATTTGAACTCTCGAAGAGCGCAGCTCAGATTTGCAATACCTTTTTGCATTTGGATCACCGATTGCCCAGAAATTTGAGGGTTATTCTCGGCCATTCAATCGAATGCGATCACCCACGACTGATCGTCGATTCGTTTGTACCGCTATGAAGAGAGTCAATCGCGTAGTTCATTTGTCATTCGTTCGGGTCGTCGACGGTTGGATTTGGTGAAATATTTCGATTAGGGTAAAACCCTATATGGCGGCTGCTCAAATTTTGGAAGCCAACCTCATCCATCGGCTATCGGACTGATGTTGGGAAGGTGAGGCGAGGTCGGGGAGGCCACGACGTAGCTCGCGACGGTGTAGGTGTAGGATTTTGATCGAGGCAATTGGTGGCTGGGGTTTCTAAGGTCGTCATGTTACTGTAGCCAGTTTGTTTGCAGCGCATTGCTCTTGGTTGACGTGGCAGGTTGACGTGCATTATTATCTATTTTATTTATTTATATTTTTAATTTTTGACTAATAACTTCTAATCATCATAACTTTTGCATACCAGGTCGAAATTACGCACGGTTTCTTGCATTAGGATCGTATCAAAATTCCAGACATCCGGATGCTTGTTTGGACGAATTCTGAGACTGTTCAAATTTTGGATTTAAATTTGATTTTAAATCAATTTAAATTCAAAAGGTGAGTTTTTAACCCACTCACAACTTCTAAAATTTCTTGTTTTTGTTAAATTGATTTATGATGTGATTAGAAATTTATTTATGACTATTTGTCATATTTTGAATCATCATCTCAGTTTATTTGGATAAAATAGTTATTTAATTTATTACTTAATATAAACTGCCAGTAAATACCTGTTATTTATTATCTGTTCTATGTTGATGTTATTGATTGAATTGGATTATGATTGTGATAAATGTTTGATGACTGATATTTGATGAATGGATGTTGGACTTTATATTGTTATAAACTGCAAGTCGTTATGGATTTTTATTTCATTCGGGATTATGGTTGGAAATGATATATAACCGTATTTATATTTTAAATGACGGATTGAAATGATAAATATCTGTATCACATGACCATAGGATAGAAAATTATATACAAACACCGTGGCCTATATATAAAAATATTTTGAAATGATTTCTATGGTTTTGTAAAGAAATATATGGTTATAGACAAATATTGATTTTAGATATTGTACAAATGTATTTTTATCCTTGATTTTAAGCTATGTATAATTTGTTTTGATATAGAATAATCTTAATAATAAGTTTAATTTTATTGAAGATAATATGGTTAGGTATTTAAATTATATATTAATATAGAGTTTATAATGATTTAAAAAAATTAAGGTTGGAAGATAAATTTGAGATTTATTTGAAATTGAATTTATTTAAGAATTAAACTCAAATAAGCTTGATGTGAAGTTTACTAAATTTGAAGTTTTAGAGGGGCGTGATTTTTATAACTTGATTTTGGTTTAAGGTGAATTAAATGAATATTTCAAGTATAAATAAATTGAAGGAAATATGTAGTTATTTGAAATTTTAGCTTTATTTAAGTGACAATGGATTTGTTAGGTAAAGTGTTTCAAAACTAAATAATATAAAATTGAATTGTTGAATCGGAATTACGAAACTTAGTTTTGAAATTGTTGAATACTTAAAGTTTGAAATATATTGAATTTGAACTGGTTTATTCTGAGGGTCAAATCTGTTTTGAAATCGATAAATTTGGAATAGTTTATTTGGAAACTGAATTGAATTGAAATTTATGATTTAGTATTTGGTTAAATATAAAATGTAGAAATTCGAGTTGTGTTGGAATTGATTTGTGAAATCGAAGAAGCTATTTTATTATATAAAGTATTGAATTTTTAAATCATTTAAGTGGTGGAAGTTGTAACGACCCGTATATTTTCATTTATTTTAATTGTTAATTTAATAGGATTTTTGAAATTTTATGTTTAGGAAAATATAAATTCATGAATTATTAATAAAAATAATAACTAGAACGAATTGCAACAGTATGAATGTAAGTGAATGGTTGATAACTTGAATGGAGTTCAAATTTATTGAAATAGTGAAAACATTATAATAATATAAGAAAAACAAATGTAAGTATTGACTTAATTAATGAAATAATACAGTGATAATGGTATGTAATAAACTTGTAAATGTAAGTAAAAGTAAATATGAAACGATCCTGACTCGACCTTCGGAAATCAGCACCGAATACGACACTCATATTCCAATGCCGCAGATCCAAACGTCAAATCTGGTTCATCGGAGCTTATAACACATCAAGTACAACACAGCGGAAGAAAATGAATAATACAATATACAGCATCTGATACAATGATGATATAATAGAATGATACAATAGATATCAATACTATCATAGGTACAATAAATAGCAACGGAAAAGAATATCTTCAATGCCAAACTCCAAATAATCCATCTCCAACTAAAGAACTAGCTCGAAAAACCATCAAGTTTCACCAAGCTAAGCAAGGTCAGTCCGTCAAAGATTGAAGAAAATCTCCAAATGCTACCAAACCAAGGATTTCGAAAGCTATCGAATCTACACCTATTATGGGATTATCTAAGAAACCCAACTCTAGACTGCCCGTGTGGAAGATTGTGGGCACCCATAGTTTAGGAAACGAACAATAGACTCCGAGTCAGTCAAGGGGCTAGTGTGAGTAACAAAACAGTTTATTTTTAAAATAAACAACAAAGGAATTTAAAACATTGAAAAACGCAATGCTTTTTGGAAAATGAAACCACCATAAGACCTCCCACCACACACAATGCAAATGCAGACTTGGAGGAGATTTCTTCTTATGATAGTCAAACATGCTTACTACGCAAAATCCTTTTTCATATTATTATTAGTGCATAGTGCATAAAACCTTTCGAAATTATAATATTAATCTTAGCCAGCATAGACATTTCGTACTATGCCTACTATAGCTACCATCTAAACAGTGGTGACCACCATAAGTAAATGGCAGGTTATACAACTAAAACCGTAAAGAGCTCGTATTGGATGATTGGATTTCCAACAAATGGTCAGGTAAAGGAACTTCCCAAATAAAATGGAATGCCTCTGGAGGGAGGCCCCCGAGAACTTAACCAGCTCTCTGCTACATAAGGCCGAGTTGTCTTTGTAACTAGGTAACAACTGACACGCGTATGCCATCCCCCGGTCGTTACCGACCTTTATCCGAGGGCCCACAATCCAACAACCACACAGTAAATTATCTAGGCTCCATACCATGATACCACTTTCATAAAAAAAATCAATATAAGTAAATATCTGGGCTCCATACCACGATATCACTTTTTTATCCAGAAGGAAATGGTCATACCCTCAGGAGGAGCTACCCCCAAATAACCTTGCTGCCACGATTCCTGTTTCGACCATTACCGGGTTGTGAGGTTCGACGAAGTCTCGTCCACAAAGCTACGCTTTTTCACCAAGCCATGCTTTGATCACCAATGATCAACAAATGATCGTCAACACACAGCAACAGTTAGCATGCCACATTACCAAATTGGGAATGTATCACTAATAACCATCAACTACATAACCTCGGAGCTCGTACGTCTCAGAGAAGGGTGTTAAGCTAAGAGAATAAATCTCCTCCACCAACAGAAATGTATTTGATAGAAACCAGTTTTACATCTCAAAAGTGCAATGTCAGACACACATTCATACAAGTCTGTTCCGGGTTCGAACAGAACCGGAGGCACTTCTGAAGAAGCCCTTGCAAATCCGGGTATTCACAATCCCGATCGGACTTCCCATCACTTAGGGAATCTCTATACCGGCGCGACTCAGCGCAGAGAAAATCAACAGGTTATCCTTTCGTTTTCGAAAATACCCGGTCTTCAAATACTATCCATAACGACGTATCATTATTCGGAATGGGTTATATGACACAAGGTCCTCTCTTGGCTAAACCGAACAATGAGTGAAATATTTAAATCATATGGATATAGGATTTCAGTTAAGTCACAACTAATATCCAAACTTTTCACTCAAATGTTTTAAACAAATTACCATTTCAAATCTTTTTTAAATAAAAAGATTTATTTCACAAAGTTCCACAAAGATTTATTCACGGTTTTTCCAAACAATTCCAATTCAAATTGGATTAGCTTTCCAATCTTTCAATTAAAGATTTAATTCGTAATTTTCAAATGCCAATTCAAATCTTTATTATACAAAAGATACACCATTTAAAATTCTCTTCGGTTTCAAAACCAGATTTAATCATCTTCACCAAGGTTAATTCATAGTTTTTCCAAACTATTTTCAATTTCATTTCAACTTGAAATCTTTCGACACAAATTGGAAATCCTTCTTTTTATGAAAGCTATTGTTATTTGAAACAAATAGTTTTTGTTTTGAGAAAACTGATTACAATTACATCAGTTAACGCCATTCAAGTATACAACTTGGATTTAAACTTAAATTTCCAAGACCAAACTTTTTAAATGGTTAAAAACCCATATAAATACCTTTATAACTTGTATAATCTTTTAAGACCATAGCTTCCAAATCATTGAATTCAACTTCAAATATTAAATTCAAATTTAAATCAAATTATTTAAATTTCGAGTTTTATTAAGTTATTTAAAATAACTTTTTTTTTCGAAAACTCATTTTCAAAAGCTTTCCGTTCAAATTCCAAAACTATTTTGGATTCAAGAATTCAATTTTTAAAATTGTTAAAAATATGTAACTTAACCGGTTTCCTCATGCAATCCATATTTGTGTGTGTATGGTGTAGTCCAGGGGTTAATAGTGCAACATCATAAATCATCACATCACATATTTAAGCACATCGATACTGATAAGCGTTATAATTTATAACGATTATCGTACATTCGCAGATTCACAGATAAATAGTATAAATTTATCATAGATAATAAATTACATTTATCACGGATCACACTGAAATAATCCATAGCACAAAGCATAACATATCAGAAATATCAAACAGTTCAACAATCAGCAGGATTTAAAACATCCGTATGTAAATTCAATTAATTATCTGATTAATTTAAATTAATTTAAATCAGTTAAGTAATCAATCATGGTTAATTAACATTAATTGATTTCAAATCACTTGATTAATTGTACTTTAATCATTTATTAATAAATCATCCTTTAATTATTGAATAATTGACCTTTAATTATTCGATTATCTTTTAAATAAATTTCCCTTAATTAATTCATTAACAAATTAACCAACCCATAATTATTTACCATTTAATTAATTATTCTTGACTAATAAGTGATTATCCCTTCCTTAATCACTAACTGATCAGTAAAAACCTTTAATTAACTAATCTTCATAGTTAATCATCATTAACAATTATTAATTACAAATAATTTAGACACTTACTTGTTAATTTACCAATTAATTAATTACAAATTGATAAACCCCGGATTAAGTACAATAGTTAATTAATTAACCAATCTTTACTTACCATTATAAATTAAATCATTCTTAATTACTTTCCAAAATAATTAATTAATAATAAAAATTATCTTAATTAACATTTTAAAAACTTTCTTAAACTTTGAAAACAAATTATCACTAACTACAAAATTTAGTGTAAATCAAATTTCAACACTTAACTTAAATTATCTATTTAAATCAAGATTTAAAACATTCTTACGTATTACCTAAAATAATTAAAACTTGTATTAAAGTCTTAACTTAAATTGCCAACATTTATTAAATCAACAATGCTCAAGCTTGTTAAAAAAAAAATATTTTTCTTAACTTTACTTTTTATAATATTGCAGTTTTGAAAACAAACCCGAGTGCTTCCCATGTTTTACTCGAGTAAATACCCAAGTTACTAACCAATTTCCCCGAGATCATCCCTTGTTCTTCAACATTTCTTCTACTTTTACTTTTTTTTCTTTTCTTCAGCTAAATTCAAGCTTAAACTGTAGTAACAGGAAACACTCCCATGCGTTCAAATTCTCACTCGAAGCAACCCTGGCCTTTTCTCGAGTAATAACTCGAGTTGGTAACGTCAAAATTTTTAGGCACGATATCGACGCCATGCACGTGCACGATGCGTCACCTCCGTTCCGGCGAACTTTGCCACCACCAGCAAGTCGCGCAACATCATGACACTCGATCGCCATGGTCGATTCGACGCCAACAGCCCCTAATCGAAATTCGAGTTTCCAGTTCGAAACTCGAACCAATCCCCACCAGGCAAATCGCTTCGCCCACGTCGCTCCGACCATCGTAACCTCTACAACTTCGGCCATGCTCTCGCCTACGACCCAGCCACCATCACCCAAATGCACGTTGAACTCGATGCATCATAGAGGACGAACAAATCAAAATACGACACCTCGTCAAAACTAGGATTAGAAAGTACAAACGCTTTCCGCCACCACCACGTCCATCAGTACACCCCCTAACTATTTTTCCTGCAACCCCTGATCACTCCTCCACCTTTAGGAGGAAGCTCGACCCCTCCTACCATCAAAATCAATCGTGACGACCAAAGGTACACGATTCGAGCAAACCGGAACTGCTCTTAATTCCTAGCTCTAAAATTAAAAATTTTGCTTTAAAAATCATATTTTAGTATAAGAATTTAGTTTATAACCCTGAATTTGCAAATTAAAATCATTATTTTTGACTAATTTAAAGATTTACTCAAATTTCTTGAGTTTCAGAGATATTTACAAGTTGTTTAAACTGAAATAAATTTTTAAAGCTTAATTCGTGAACAAACAAACAATCTTTGTTTGTATTTTAAATTCTAGTTACTAGATTAAGAGATAAAAATTTATTTACAAATTTGGGTTTAAGAAAAGGAACTGTAAAAAGAAATAGAGGTTACATATATTCAAGTGCATGTATACATCACACTTCAGCAGTTCAACAATATGAATGCAAATATACTCCACAACACAATATTGAACACAACAATGACTTGCAGCCAAAATTATACTTAAAGTTTAAAGGTGAAGTTACTCACTCTGTTTAAGAAGAAAGAATAGAGAGCAATACTTGTTTTTGAAACTGCAGTTTTAAGTTTCCTGTAATCATCCTTTAAACTCTTTTCTTGTTTGTTGAATTGAAATTAAGTTAGTAGAATAATGATGTTTAAATTTCCTGGAATGCTAAGTGTTTGCTGAACGAATAAAACAAGATGAATGTACATATGTAGAGACAGCAGTGCTTGCAGAGGGGAGGTTATAACTGGTTTAGCTTGTTTCTATTTTTTTATTTTATTTGACCAAAGATTTTTTTTCTTTTGCCAACATTTTTGACCAAGCAAGATTTTGTTTTGGAGGCTATTTTGGCTGAAAAGATATTAATAAGTACATATGTTTACTTCTTTGTTTACATGAATTATCTCTTTTGATGTTTTGTTCATGTAGACATTTTTGTTTGTTGTTTAGTTTTATAAGCTTTTTCTTATCACTTTTTTTTTCCAGTTGAAATGGTTTGTTTGTGTTGAGAGTAGATATTTATTTAGCCTTTGCATAACTAAATTTACAGCAAACATTTGTTAATATCATATTTGTATGCTCTTAAATTTTTATTTATTTTTCATTTCTTTTGTTAATGTCATACTTCATTTATATATCTTCTTTTACAAGCTTCATAGATATATTTTTATTGTTTTATTACCTTGCCTACATTTGTTTCTATTTCTATTATAAATACCTAAATTTTCATTTTATTTCATTGTTTTAAAGTTTAAATATTCATATTAACATGCTTTATAATTATATTTTATACTCGTATTTTGTATTGATGAAATTTATTCCATTATAAATACATCTTCTTACTCAGTATTATATACACATTAATTATAAGAAAATGTTATTTAAACTAACTACCCATAATTTAATTTACATAAATAACATTTCCAGTCCCAAACAATTTCTCTAAGTCATTTATTTAAATTCAAATACAAATTCGATATTTAAATTCAAATTCCAAAGTCAGATTCAAATTCACTCATATATACATATACATATGTATTTCAAATTGAAATTAATTCCAAAATTTACGTAAATTTTTCTTTTAAATTTAATTCAAAAATTGGGATTGTTGCAGATTCCCCCCTTCAAGAAATTTCGTCCTCTAAATTTGCAGGCAGAGAAACAACAAAGATAGATACACAGAGATAGAGAAATAGTTTTCAAGGTCAAAATTGATATCAATTCTGTATTTGGCTCACCAAATCAGAATATCACAAATATAAGAACAAACTCATTCAATATTACACAGGATACTCAGGTCATCAATTCTACGAAATACGCAAGGCACCGGTTAGTCCGAAGGATAACTAACCAGTCGTAGGATATATCGAGACCCAAAAAATAGATAAATGTGTTTAATTTTCCACAACCCCCAATACTAGATATGGATTCCAAACTCAGGTCGGAATACCCCAAATTATATATAACTTGTCCCTCTTCGGGCTTCGATATTCACAAGAAATTACAATAGAATTTCGAATTTGGTTTTAATCGAAATCGTTTTATCGATACAAATCTTCATATTCAACTTTATATTTAATTTACCAATTTATTTAAAATATAATTTCAAATTCATTGAAGTTAAAAACGAAAAGATGATAGAAATTTAATGAAGAGAATACGAAATAGAAACTCATCTACACGATTCGTAAGGCCACCATCATACCGAAGCTTCTCCCTCGAGCTACCACAAAGCTAATCAAAGAATTTAAATCGAATCAAAGGAGATTGAAAGAGAAAGATTGTTTCCAAATGTCGCAGGGTATTGACCATTTGCAGTGGTACTTCCCTGTCCACTATCTCGTCCTCTTCTTGCACTCATACTTACTATCGGTAGATGGTAAGAGAATTTACCGAGGCATTCGAACGGATATCTTAGAGATTACTCATTCCAGGGTATACTTCACCCTATCTCTAATAAGCTACTTAATGTGTTATACTCCTGAGCTAAAGTTTCAACCTTCAGCTCGGATACCAAATGAAACGATCTTGACTTGACCTACAAAAATCAGCATCAAATACGACACTCATATTCCAATGCCGCAGATCCAAATGTCAAATCTGGTTCGCCGGAGCTTATAACACATCAAGTACAACACAACGAAAAAAAATGAACAATAAAATATACAACATCTGATACAATGGTGATACAATAGAATTATATAATAGATATCAATACTAACAGAGGTACAAGAAATAGCAGCGGAAAAGAATATCTTCGATGCCAAACTCCAAATAATCAATTTCCAACTAAAGAACTAGCTTGAACAACCATCAACTTGCACCAAGTAAGCAAGGTTAGTCCGTCCAAAGAATGAAAAAAATCTCCAAATGCTACCAAACCAAGGATTTCGAAAGCTATCGAATCTACACCTATTATGGGATTATCTGAAAAACCCAACTCTAGACTGCCCGTGTGGAAAATTGTGGGCACCTAGAGTTTAGGAAAGGAACAATAAACTACGAGTCAGTCATGGGACTAGTGTGAGTAACAAAACAGTTTATTTTAAAAATAAACAACAAAGGAATTTAAAACATTGAAAACCGCAATGTTTTTTGGAAAATGAAACTACCATAAGACCTCCCTCCACACACACAATGCAAACGCAGACTTGGAGGAGATTTCTTCTTATGATAGTCAAACATGTTTACTATGCAAAATCCTTTTTGATATTATTATTAGTGCATAGTGAAGAAAACCTTTCGAAAGTATAATATTAATCTTAGCCAGCATAGACATTTCGTACTATGCCTACTATAGCTACCATCTAAACAGTGGTGACCACCATAAGTAAATGGCAGGTTATACAACTGAAACCGTAAAGTGCTCGTATTGGATGATTGGATTTCGAACAAATGGTAAGGCAAAGAAAGTTCCCAAATAAAATGGAACGCCTCTGGAGGGGCGACCCCGAGGACTTAACCAGGTCTCTGCTACACAAGGCCGGTTTACGTCTGTAACTAGGTAACAACTGACACGAGTATGTCATCCCCCGGTCGTTACTGACCTTTATCCGAGGGCCCTCAATCGAACAACCACACAGTAAAGTATCTGGGCTCCATACCATGATACCACTTTCATAAAAAAATCAACATAAGTAAATATCTGGGCTACATACCATGATATCACTTTTTTATCCAAAAGGAAATGGTCATATGCTTAGGAGGAGATACCCCTAAATAACCTTGCTGCCACGATTCCTATTTCGACCATTATCGGGTTGTGAGGTTCGACGAAGTCTCGTTCATGAAGCTACACTTTTTCACCAAGCCATGCTTTGATCACAAATGATCAACAAATGATCATCAACACAAAGCAGCACTTAGCACGCCACATTACCAAATTGGGAATGTACTACTAGTAACCATCAACTACATAACCTCTGAGCTCGTACGTCTTAGAGAAGGGTGTTAAGCTAAGAGAATAAATCCCGCCACCAACAGAAATGTATTTGATAGAAACCAATTTTACAACTCAAAGTGTAATGTCAGAAACACATCCATACAAGTATGTTCCGGGATCGAACAGAACCGAAGGCACTTCTGAAGAAGCCATTGCAAATCCGGGTATTCACAATCCCGATCGGACTTCCCATCACTTAGGGAATCTCTACGCCGGCGCGACTCAGTGCAGAGAAAATCGAAGGGTTATCCATTCGTTTTCGAAAATACTCGATCTTCACCACGGGTCTTCAAATGCTATCCATAACGACATGTCATTATTCGAAATGTGTTATAGACACAAGGTCCTCTCCCGGCTAAACCGAACAATGAGCGAAATATTTAAAATCATATGGATATAGGATTTCAGTGAAGTCACAACTTAATATCCAAACTTTTCTCTCAAATGGTTTAAACAAATTACCATTTCAAATCCTATTTAAATAAAAAGATTTATTTCACAAAGTTCACCAAGTTTCATAAAGATTCATTCACGGTTTTTCCAAACAATTCCAATTCCAATTCAAATTAGATTAACTATCCATTCTTTCAATTAAAGATTTATTTCATAATTTTCAAATGCCAATTCAAATCTTTATTATACAAAAGATACACCATTTAAAATCCTCTTTGGTTTCAAAACAAGATTTAATCATCTTCACAAAGGTTAATTCATAGTTTTTCCAAACTATTTACAATTTCATTTCAACTTGAAATCTTTCGACATAAATTGGAAATCCTTTCTTTTTATGAAAGCTATGTTATCTGAAACAAATAGTTTCGTTTTGAGAAAACTGATTACAATTACATTAGTTAAAGCCATTCAAGTATAAAACTTGGATTTAAACTTAAATTTCCAAAACCATACTTTTTAAATGGTTAAAAACCCACATAATACTTTTATAACTTGTATAATCTTTTTAGACCATAGCTTCCAAATCATTGAATTCAACTTCAAACATTGAATCTGAATTTAAATCAAATTATTTAAATTCCGAGTTTTATTAAGTTATTTAAAATAACTTTTTTTTTTGAAAATTCATTTTCAAAAGCTTTCAATTCATATTCCAAAACTATTTTGGACTCAAGAATTCAATTTTTAAAATTGTTAAAAAATGTGACTTAGCCGGTTTCCTCGTGCAATCCATATTTTTGTGTTTATGGTGTAGTCCAGGGGTTTTACACAATAGTGCAACATCGTAAATCATCACATCACATATTTGAGCACATCGATATTTTATAAGCGGTATAATTTATAACGCTTATCGTACATTCATAGATTTACAGATAAATAATATAAATTTATCACAGATAATAAATTACATTCATCATAGATCACACTGAAATAATCCATAGCATAAAGCATAACATATCAAAAATATCAAACAGTTCAACAATCAATAGGATTTAAAACATCCATAAGTGAACTCAATTAATTATCTGATTAATTTAAATCACGTAAGTAATCAATCATGGTTAATTAACATTAATTGATTACAAATCACTTGATTAATAATCCTTTAATCATTTATTAATAAGTCAACGTTTAATTATTGAATAATTGACCTTTAATTATTCGATTATCCTTCAAATAAATTTCCTTAATTAATTCATTAACAAATTAACCAACCCTTAATTATTTACCATTTAATTAATTATTCTTGACTAATAAGTGATTACCCCTTCATTAATCACTAACTTATCAGTAAAAATCTTTAATTAACCAATCTTCATGGTAAATCACCATTAAAATTATTAATTACAAATAATTTAGACACATACTTGTTAATTTACCAATTAATTAATTACAAATTGATAAACCCCTGATTAGTTACAATAATAAATTAATTAACCAATCTTTACGTATCATTATAAATTAAATCATTCTTAATTACTTTCCAAAATAATTAATTAATAATAAAATTATCTTAATTAACATTCTAAAAACTTCCTTAAACTTTGAAAAAAAATTATAACTAACTACAAAACTTTAATGTAAATCAAATTTCAACACTTAACTTAAATTATCTATTTAATCAAGATTTAAAACATTCTTACGTATTACCTAAAATAATTAAAACTTGTATTAAAGTCTTAACTTAAATTGTTAACCTTCATTAAATCAACAGTGCTCAAGCTTGTTAAAAAAATATTTTTCTTAATTTTACTTTTTATAATATTGCACTTTTGAAAACTAACCGGAGTGCTTCCCATGTTTTACTCGAGTAAATACCCGAGTTGCTCACCAACTTCCCCGAGATCAACCCTTGTTCTTCAATGTTTCTTCTACTTTTACTCTTTTTTTCTTTTCTTCGGCTAAAATCAAGTTTATACTGTAGTAACAGGAAACACTCCCATGCGTCTAAATTCTGACTCGAAGCAACCCTGGCCTTTTTTCGAGTATCACCTCGAGTTGGCCAAGTCAAAATTTTCAGGCACGATATCGACGCCGTGCACGTGCACGATGCATCGCCGCCATTTCGGCGAACTTCGCCACCGCCAGCAAGTCGTACAACATCACGACACTCGATCACCATGATCGATTCGATGCCAACAGCCACTAATCGAAATTCGAGTTTCCAGTTCGAAACTCGAACCCATCCTCACCAGGCAAATCGCTTCGCCCTTGTCGCTCCGACCATCGTAACCTCTACAACTTCGCCATGCTCTCGCCTACGACCCAGCTACCATCACCCAAATGCACTTTGAACTCGATACATCATAGAGGACGAACAAATCAAAATATGACCCCTCGTCAAAACTAGGTTTTGAAAGTACAAACGCTTGCCGCCACCACCACGTCCATCAGTACACCCCTCACTATTTTTCCTGCAACCCCCGATCACTCCTCCACCTCTAGGAGGAAGCTCGACCCACCCAGCCATCAAAATCAAACGTGATGACCAATGGTGCATGATTCGAGCAAACCAGAACTGCTCTTAATTCCTAGCTCTAAAAATTGAAATTTCTGCTTTAAAAATCATATTTTAGTATAAGAATTCAATTTATAACCCTGAATTTGTAAATTAAAATGATTGTGTTTTGACTATTCAAACTTTTACTCAGATAACTTGAGTTCTAGAGATATTTACAAGTTGTTTAAACTGAAATAAATTTTTAAAGCTTAATTCGTGAACAAACAAACAATCTTTGTTTGTATTTTAAATTATAATAGTTACTAGATTAAGAGATAAAAATTTATTTACAAATCTGGGTTTAAAAAAAAGGACTGTAAAAAGAAACAGAGGTTACATATATTCAAGTGCATGCATACATCATACTTTAGCAGTTCAATAATATGAATGCAAATATACTCCACAATACAATATTGAACACAGCAATGACTTGCAACCAAAATAATATTTAAAGTTTAAAGGTGAAGTTACTCACCCTGTTTCAGAAGAAAGAACAGAGAGGAATACTTGTTTCTGAAACTGCAGTTTTAAGTTCACTGTAATCTTCCTTTAAACTCTTTTCTTGTTTGTTGAATTGAAATTAAGTTAGTAGAATAATGATGTTTAAATTTCCTGGAATGCTAAGTGTTTGTTGAACGAATAAAATAAGATGAATGTATATATGTAGAGACAACAGTGCTTGCATAGGGGAGGTTATAACTGGTTTAGCTTGTTTCTTTTTTTCATTTGATTTGATCAAAGATTTTTTTTCTTTTGCCTACAATTTTGACCATGCAAGATTTTGTTTTGGAGGCAATTTCGGCTGAAAAGATATTAATAAGTACATATGTTTACTTCTTTGTTTACATGAATTATCTCTTTTGATGTTTTGTTCATGTATATATTTTTGTTTGTTGTTTTGTTTTATAAGCTTTTGATTATCACTTTTTCTTTTCAGCTGAAGTGGTTTGGTTGTGTTGAGAATAGATATTTATTTACCCTTTGCATAACTAAATTTACAACAAACATTTGTTAATATCATATTTGTATGTTCTTAAATTTTTATTTATTTTTCATTTCTTTTGTTAATGTCATACATCATTTATATATCTTCTTTTACAAGCTTCATAGATATATTTGTTTTTGTTTTATTACCTTGCCTACATTTGTTTCTATTTCTATTATAAATACCTATATTTTCTTTTTATTTCTTTGTTTTAAAATTTAACTATTCATATTAACATGCTTTATAATTAAATTTTATACTTGTATTTTGTATTGATGGAATTTATTCCATTATAAATACATCTTCTTACTCAGTATTATATACACATTATTTAAAAGAAAATGTTATTTAAACTAACTACCCATAACATAATTTACATAAATAACATTTTCAGTCCCAAACCATTTCTCTTAGTCACTTATTTAAATTCTAATACAAATTCGATTTTTAAATTCAAATTCCAAAGTTCAGATTCAAATTCACTCATATATACGTATACATATGTATTTCAAATTCAAATTAATTTCAAAATTTACTTAAATTATTAATTTAAATTTAATTAAAAAATTGGAATCGTTACAAAATAGGTGACAAGTAATATATGTTATTTATTTATTTATTTATTTAGTGTGTTAAATAAAATTGGTAATCAAATTGCAATTAAAGGTAGTAATGTCAACGCAAGTGAATAAATAATTAATTTAGTGCAATCCTAATTAATTGAAACCAATTGTAAGGTTATAATTGATTGTAATTAATGAATTGGGAAATAAGTTCAAAGTATATTAATTGATGGAATATACGTAATAAACTATAATTTGATAAAACCAATGTTAGATAAGTAATTATAAAATTTGTTGGTTGATAATAGAGTATGAATATGATTGTTGATGTTGACTGAATGAAATTGACAATTGTCAATGTGATTTCAATCAATTGTAATGGTAAAGCTAATTAAGAATGTAATTCTAGAGCTTAAATTGGAAATAATTGTCAAGTTTAATAAGGAAGAAAGCAAATGACCATATGTAACAACCAATAATTTTGTGAATATTTTTAATCAAATTTTATTTGAAAATATCGGGCCGTTACACCATATGAATGTAAATTCCCATTTATTGGAATAATAAATGTAAAAAAAAAGAATAATATATGATTCTTTACTAAATAAAAAAAATCATACGTTTATTTATTTGAAATGTTGGTAGCTGAAAAATTTATTATAGAAATAAGAAATTAATAACTTTTGGTTTGTATACAATGATTCCGTAAATACGTTAAATTACTATAAAGAGGAAATGAATGGTCTCATTTATTTTTACCCTAGAAATCAATGACAATTAATGTGATTGGAATCTTTTAATTAAAAAAGTAGGTAGACGTTAATTGTAAACATATATTGAAATAAATTTAGATTGGGTGATTTATTTCCAATTAAATCGGTTCACGTATCAAAATTTTATGCTAATTTGCTGCATATATGTTTATACCTAAATTTAAACTTATGTTTTAGATCCAATTAGATAATTAAAAAGAAAGAATTATTTAGGTTTGAAATCTCATACGTTATTAAATTAAATGTTAATAGGAGATGATAAAAGGGGTAAAATAGATTTACACTTGACTATTTTCTTTTCGATTGGACTTTAATGGATTTTAATTGCAACATAGCTTACCTTTCCGTCTTCACTTTTCTAATTTACTCTTACATTCATTGCCTCCTTATGTGGATTATTTTCATACTTTTATTTATGAATGTAAACTATAAGTGGTGATAAAGATGTGCATATATATATATATATATATATATATATATATATATATATTATACACCCATTTATATTACATTGTTTATGCTATCATATTTTTGAATGTATGTTAATGCATTCATAGTAAAACATTCAGTCAAAATGTTAACATATTTGTTTAATTCCCAATCTAATCACAAAGGGGGAGAAATGAAAAGTTCTTAATGCTATATATTCTTTTAATTTATGACGCAAATTTGTGTAGAAAATTTATTTTCATTTATTGTGTGTTAATTAAATCTTTAAAGGATGTTAATTTTGGTATGTTTAGGGTTAACAAAATTAATTAAGTGAATGATTGTTTTGAAATTTGAATTCTAAAAGTTTGTTTACAGTATAGAGTTGGTCCATTCATTCCCTTTCTTACTAATAATTGCCGCATTCTTTTCATTATTTCCCCATTTGTTCCATTACTCCTTTCCATTTACGTTGTCCGAAGCTTTTCGATTTTGCAAGCATAAACTACTTTTCATATTTTTAATTCTTTCTTTTACCTCTTTTTAATACCTGCTACTTTTAAAAAGGCTGTTCATATTTACTATATTTAATACCGAGTTTGTTCATATTTATTTTATTTTTTCCATTCATTTTCCAACTTGATTTTCTGAAACATGATTTCATTTATTTCTAATTAATAGTGGCCTCTCTTTTCAAATCTCCTTGACCCTAAACCTAACTCTAGCCTTATAAATAAGAAGATATGACGCAAATGGAACCCCAGCCTCCATTCTAATCTTCTTCTCTTTTTTTTCTTTTTTTCTTCAAATCTCCTTATTATCTCTCATTTTAATTTTTCCTTCCTCTTCAAATATTCTTCTTCTTCAAATTTTCTTCTATTTCAAACTTTCCTCTTTCTTTTCAAATCTAGATCTTCTCTTCCATTTTCAGTTCTTATTTTAAACCTTTTCTTTTTCAATTCTTCTTTTTCAAACCCTTTAATACATACATACATACATATAAATATAATAAGGAGGAAAACTAAAGTAAATCAAAATAAAAGAAAAATTATGGAACAAAGCTAGCAATCAAGAAGGAGACGAAGGAAACATAGAGCTAACCTATTAATTAGAAGTCTATTATTTTCAGATTCGTATAAAGGTGAGCATTTTAACCCATTCACAACTTCTAAAATTTCTTATGTTTGTTAAATTGATTTATGATGTGATTAGAAATTTACTTATGACTGTTTGGCGTATTTTTAATCATCATCTCGGTTAAATTGAATTCATTGAATTAAAAGGTTATTTAAATTTATTATTGCATATAAACTGCCAGTTAAATTGTTATTTAATTTATTATTGAATATAACTGCCAGTAAATGCCTGTTGTTTATTATCTGTTCTATATTGATGTTATTGTTTGAACTGGATGATGATTGTGATAAATGGTTGATGGTTGATATTGGATGAATGGATATGTATTTTATATTGTTATAAACTACAAGTTGTTATGCATTTTTTCATTCGGGATTGCGGTTTGAAATGATACATAACCGTATTTTTATTTTAAATTACGGGCTGAAATGATAAATATTCATAGCACATGACCATAGGGTGGAAATTGTATACAGACACCGCGGTCTATATATAAAAATATTTTGAAGTGATTTCTATGGTTTTGTAAAGAAATATATTGGTTATATAAATATTGATTTCAAATGTTACATAAATGTTATTTTATTATTGAGTTTTAGCTATAAATTTGTTTTGAAGTACAAAATAAGAAAATAATAAAGCTTGATTGTTTTTATATAATATGGTTGAGTATATGTTTAAATTATATTGTATATAGAGTTATTTGAAGTATAAAAGTTTTACTCAAATTATGTTGGATTTATTAAGTTAATATTTCAAATCTAAGTAACAGTAATTGAATTTGATATATATGGAATTATCAAAGAATTAGTTTTGAAATGGTGGAATATTTAAAGCTTTGAAATATATGGAAATTGAAATGGTTTATTTAGGGGTTCAAATCTGTATTCGGAATTGATTTGTGAAATTAAAGAATCTATTTTGTTATATAAAGTAATTTAATATTTAAACCATTTAATTATTGGAAGGTACGTTTCAAAATTGCGAGTTTCAAGTTATTATGATGAGAAAGTGCTATAATTTTGGAAATGGGAGATATTTGAAATAAAAATGATATTATCTTGATTTGTCTTTTACAAAAATGATATCATATTTATTTTGTTTTTAAAGCGGAAATGATATCTTATTTTATATGGTTTTGAAATGGATATTATATTCTTGTTTTGAAAGTATAATTATTTTGAAATGACCGCAGTGCTATAATAAAGTTTGGTTGTTAAATAGGCCGGGATCGGAAGTTGTCATACTCTCTGCAACTCCGAGAACCACTTTAACAACTGTGTATGCAGTGGAGATTCCAGAATGAAGTAGGATGGTTGCGGCGTTTCCTTTGAGGTAAATACATGGACCCGACTCCCGCGAGTTGGCATAAGGTGGCTACAATAGGAGCGATTAACAAGCTAATGAGGTAGCACCTTTGATCGGACACATCCCTTCGATAATATACTTTGGCTTTTGGGTTGATTCGGTGGCCACTTTTGATTTTTTTGATTTGGGGGTGTGGCTCGAGGTGGGCGGTAGCTGCAGGCTATGCATTACCACCGGTTGGAAGCGTAATTGGTATATCTACCCTGGCATTGCCTAGTTGTGCCGTGTGACCTACCATAGCGTGCCTTGTACGAGTTTGGTTGTAACAACCCGCATATTTAACGATTATATATTTAAATGTTTTATTTAAATATAGCGTCGTTAGTCGGTATTTGGGTCCGAAATGTCACTTTTTGCAAACTGTCGAATTGGGACTTGAAACCACTTCCATTGTGTCCAAAATGGCATTTGCGATCTTTTTGAGTAAATGCTTCGTTATGTTTGGAGTAAATAGAATTTTGATACCTTTTCTGTTTGGGTTTGGGGTTTGGGTTCAGCCCATTAGCTTAACTTAATACCCCAACTCGGCCCCTCTCTTCTCCATTCACTCATTTTAATTTCTTAAACTTTAGCTCAACTGAAAATGGGAAAAAGGAAGAAGAATTAGAAACTCCAAGCCCTTGTTCCATTTGCAAACTCGAATTCTTGCTCCTAAATCAAAGAGAAGCTATTGGCAAGCCTCTTCTTCATCTTCTCCAACTCTTTCTTCCTTCAATTTCAGAAAGTTTCCTATAACTAACTTAGGAAATACTTATTTTAATCTTAGATTGAAGCTTGTAGAGTATAAGTGAAGACTGGTTGGTCTTTTCTTTGCATTTGAGCTTCTCATCCGTGTTTTGAGTTATAGGTTAGATTTTTATCTCACATCTATGTCTGCAACTATGTTGGATTGTTAGGGATGAATTCCTAACATATTTGCATGACCGTTTGCTTTCGTTTTGGATTGATTCGGTGAATTTGGCAATTTATGATTTTTGAAGCCAAATCTATGAAAAATCTTTATATGGATGATGAATATGTTGTTCGGAGTACATTGGTGAGTCGTTAAGGTTGGGTAGTCGTTTGACGTAAACCCCCGCAATCATCGCTCATCCGATCGCTTTCGATAATCGTTTGTCCATCAATGGCCTAGGTTCAGGAAATGCCTGAGAAACAGGTTTCAGACGTCTGAATCCACATTTTTAGATGTCTGAATATTATACTAGAAAATTTTATTCCCTAGTATTCAGACGTTTAAACCAAAGTTCCAGACGTCTGAATTTGTTCGAGAGCAACCAAAAAGAAAATAGGCTTAAATTGCCATTTTCAGACGTCTGAAATATATGGTTCAGGCGTCTGAATTATGTTCTGGAAAACATTTAATTTTCCAGATTCAGACATCTGAACCATATATTTCGGACGTCTGAATCTGCAGTCTTTTGCCCAATTTTGCTTTTGGGATTGAAATTCCAATTTTTATCGGCTTTGGTTGTTCTGATTGTTGTTATCATTCCCTTTTGACTTCATACACGGGTTTTTATTAAATAATCTTTTAAATTGTATTAAAAGATCGTTTCTTCAATTTATAAATTCTACTTAAAACACACAAAATTTCGCACTCCGAGCGAAGTGGGAGGATAATTAAATGATTAGATAAAACGCGTGCTATGAACACGTGCGTTCATCTTCTGAGTTAATTCCCAATCTATTCATTTGAACGTTTTGACCTTTGGGTCTGGTTTACCGATGAGATGAGGTAAACTTTGTATTGCTTTGAGTGTGAAATTGACTAACGGATAGTAAACCGTTTAGTGCGAGCGTGTGGTATGGGACTCACGTTAACATTTTTCGGGTTCCTTCCGAGGAGTTTGTGACACATTTTGCCAGTTAGTGGTGTCCAGTACTGGGCCTTCGGACCTTCACCACTACAGTTTGTCGCCTTTGGGATCGTGTCTTCGGACTGTCTCCTTCGGGTTTGTGCCTTCGGGTTTGTTGCCCTATATTATCGCTTTTGGAGTTGGTCATTCATCACCGCTCGAGTGATATTTGGGTTTGTTGCCTTCGGATTTGTGGATCCTTGTTACACGGTACTGAGCTCGTGCAATTTTCTATTGTTTCATTGATATGTATATTCCCTAGGTATACCCTTCGGTGTCGGTCCTTTGAACCACACGAGATATAGCAGTTAGCATGTGGAACTTGTATTACCTTCATTGGTATTTGATATTTGCCTTTTTGGCTTGATTCGGGATATTCATATCCTTTGTTTATTGATTCGCCCATGATATGAGGCTTGTTAAGATTCATCTTTTGTTAGATGATTGAGTTATCTCTCCTTGAGATATTTGTTGTTCTTTATGACCTTGCAGGTTTATTGTTGCTTAGTTTATCTAACTGATTTGTAAAGATCACGATTTTTCGTTGCCGAAAAACCGAACCTTTATGGTTTTTAAGAAAGAAGAAAGAGGTAGAAGAAGAAGAAAGAAGAACAGAAAAGAAGAAACAACAACAGAACAGGAAATCAGAAACAATATCAGAGTCTCACAATTCGCAGCGGAACAACATATAATAGGTAAATGAATATTCATTAAAACAAAAGAACTATACATTTTATACATTACATCATATTACATTACATTATCAGAGTTTACAACAACAAACAGCGGAAAGGAAATACTATATACAATAGATAATATGCTATGCCATCCAGCTCGCCTCCAGATATCTGTAGCAACACCTGAATCCAGAATGACCTGATAACCTAACTCTAGACTGCCCGTGTGGAAATTTGTGGGCATCCAGAGTTTAGGAAGGGAAACAATAAACTCCAGGTCAGTCATGTGACTGGTGTGAGAACTAAAAACAGTTATTTATCTTTTAAACAAAGAACAGGAGAAATTTTAAAAGAAAATTCGCAATGCTTTTTGAAAATGAGACTACCATAAGGTCTCCAACCACACACACAATGCAAACGCAGACTTGGAGGAGGTTTCTCCTTATGATAGTCAAAGATGCTTACTACGCAAAAATCAAATCATTTTTGATATTATTATTAGTGCATCGTGTAGAAAACATTTAAGAAAGTAGAATATAAATCTTAGCCAGCATAGGTACCATTATATTATGCCCGCTATAGCTACCATATTAGATGGCAGGTTCTACAACTAAAACCGTACAAGGCTCGTATTGTTTCTTTGGATTTCCAACAAATGGTCAGGCCAAGGAACTTCCCATTGCCACATGGAAACGCCTCTGGAATGACGTCCCGAGAACCTAACCGGATCTCTGCCAACACAAGGCCGGGTTACCCCTAACTGGGTAACTACTGACACGAATATGTCATTCCCCGATCGTAACCGATCTATATCCGAGGATCCCCGATTTCCAACAACTACAAAGTAATAAATTTGCAGTAACCACATAGGTTAAGTATCTAGGCTCCATACCATGATACCACCTCTATCCAGAAGGAATGACATACACTAAAGGGGCGCTACCCCCTAATAACCTTGCCGCATCTTTCCTGTTTTGACCATTTCCGGGGTGTGAGGCCCGATGAAGACTCGTCCACAAAGCCACACTTTTAAACAAAAGCTGTGCTTTGGGTCAACAAATGATCAAAGCAATGAACATCAAGATAAACGATCAAACAAATGATCCTATCACAAATGATCATTCAACGATCATTTCACAGCAACACTCAGCATGCCACACTACCAAATTGGGAGTATATCACTAATAACCTTCAACTACATAACCTGTGAGCTCGTACGTTTCAGAGAAGGGTGTTAAGCTAAGAGAATAAATTCTCCGCCACCAACAGAAATATATTTGAAAGAAATTAGCTTTATATCTCAATTTGTAATGTCAGACATACTATCCATACAAGTCTGTTCCGGGCTCGAACAGAACCGAAGGCACTTACAAAGAAGTCCTTGCAATCCGGATATTCATTAATCGTGTTCGGACTTTCCGTCACCAAGGGTGACAAAACCTCTGTACCGGAGATCAGCCGATGTAGAGTAACTCGACGGTCATCCATCCGTTTTCATAAATATCCGGTCTTCAACACCGGTCTTCAAATGCAATTCATAACGACGTATCACATATTCGGAGTGGGTTATACGACCCCATGGTCCTTTCCCGGTTAACCCGAATAGTGAGCTTTTTTTTAAAAAAAATAAGTGTGGCATCCAATTCAAGCAATCACAACAAATACTCATTCAAGGGTAAATATCGATAGTCGGTTATTTAACTATCAACAAAGATGTGCCACATCACCAGATTCCAAATAATTTTCCAAATTATTTGATTTCCCAAAATATAATATCTTTACAAGATATAACATTTCCACACTTCAAAAATAAACAACGTTTATTTTGAAACCAATTTTCCGTTTCCATTTATAAATTCCATAGTGAATTTATATTTCAAAATATCTACTGATCTACAGTTTTCAATAGATTTCAAATATTCAATTCCAATTTATCTTCAAAAAGATAAATTCTTAAAAACATTCCATTTCATATTGGAAAAGCAATTCCATACTTATTTAAAAATAAGTGATTCACAAATATTATTTATTTTCACAATTTGAAAATATTCGATATTCTTAAACCATAGTTAAGTATATTTTTCATTCCTTAAGGAAAAACGCTCTTTTATTCACATTTACTTGGGTCAAAACGAATGTTACATAAAACATCGTTACGACAACCCAAAAACACTAGTATAGGGTTTCGAAATTAAAATAGATATATAAATCCCAATACTATATAAAACATTTCCTTTCGGAAATCATTTACTATAACAACAGTGTTATAGTCCACCATTTCTTTCTATTTCTCGAAAACGTCTATTTCAACAATGAATGTTGAAGTCTATGTATTTGATACTCAATGCATTTTAAAACATCTTTAAATCGTTTTAAATTCTATTTAAAACATTCCTTTCCTAGAATATATCCATTTTCTTTAATAATATATTTACTGTTCAAAATCGTGAATATATTTTCTTTAATAAATTTCAATATTAAATTTATCAAATTCAATTGATTTTCGAATTTATAAACAATGTTTATAAATTCCATTCCTATTTATAAACTTCGATTTATAAATCTCTTTTATTATTCCCATTAATTTACATAACCCAAATTTTGTAGCAAAGGTTCAATATTATAAGTTAATTACTTATAATCCTTTTTTTCACAAAATCATTCTTTCTTCACACTTCACAAATCATAAATCTTATTATTTATAAGATTTTATCTACAGCCTTATTTTCAACATTAACAAACCTTTTTTTTTAAATTCCATTATTTCGATTTATAAAATATATATTTTTAATCTCATCTACAAACCGTTCATGCTTTATCAATAATTTCAATTTAACTGCCAAGATCCGATTTATAAGATAATTACTTATAAATTCTTCATTTTATAAAATCTGCTCATTTTATAATCTTCACAATTTATAAATCTATGATTTCCAACGAAATCCATTTTATACTCCATTTTAACACTTAATAGACTCTTTTCTTTTTTAAATTCCAACATTTTTAATTCATAAATGTAAATTTTTAAAATCTTTTATACACATCCTTTATAATAATTATTCAAAATTCCAATTAAAACCATTTCTTAAATTTATTAACTACTTATCTCAAAAATAACATTTTGGTTATATTTTTTTCAAAAATCCTGAATTCTATAACTTTAAAACTTGAAATTTGAATTTATTTAAAATGAATCCATTCAAAATTTTAATAAAAACATATACTTTGAAAAATCACTTTAAAATCCTTTTCAACTCAAAATCGTTATTTTTAACTTTAAAAAAAATGGATCCGATGATGCAACAGCATCCAATAGTCAATCACGGCAACAAATATCATATATTGATATGAAAATCAGCAATCATCACAATATCTATAATCAAATAAATATTTGTGAGGAATCCAGTTGGATCCTTCCAACCTGTTTCCCTGCATCCACAGATGTTAGCACAATACCAATTCCACTTCGAGGTGGAATATCGCGGTATATGGGATTTTATAAAATATTATCCGCTTACTAACGGCGCAATAGGGTCTCATCCGCTATACAATGCGGGAAATCAGACAACTGCAATATATACATATGCCAATATATATATATTGCTATATACTAATATAATACCAATTCCACTTTGAGGTGGAATATCGCGGTATGTGTGTGTAATAAATAACCTCCGCTTACCAACGACGCAATAGGGTCTATTTAAATCCAATATATACATATATATATATATATATGACAATCATCATTCAAGCAACAATCATTCAATCAACAAATTTTAAATCTAACTATTTAAAATTTAAATAAACCCTTTTGAGTGAGAAGTTCGCACCTTGCTTTTATTTGCAATCCACTCCAATATTGGCTTGGTTTCTTTATTTTTTTAGACCTTGTATAAAAATTTATATGATTCATTAATATTCGGATAAAATCGAACTATAAATTTTCACTTGGTAATTTTATTAATCCGTGATTTTATTTTGACTAACAATTTCCCTGTGAAAAATTTGATTTAACAAAAAATTCAAATTCAAAACTAATCTACCTTTAATAAATTCAATTAACTTAACCTATAATTAAATTTATCCAACTAACTATTGAAATTTCTTTTTCTTACCAAAAATGATATTTTGTCCAGTTTCTTTTCAACAAAATATTTTTCTTTTAAAACCATAGATGCATACTCATAAAAATACCATATGGGTTTTGATTTTATATAACTACTTACATATATATACTTATTTTATTTATTTGTTTATTTTTCTTCAAAACTCTTTTTTGTTTCACCATACTGCACATATATACATATTAAACAAAACTGCTGTTGATTTTTATATATATATTTTTTCCTTTATTTTTCTATTCATATCTCTAACTGTAAAAATTTTTCTTTTAAATCTAAATACATATATAAATATGTATTTTAAAATCTAGTGGAGTAGAATCTGTTTTTTGTACATATTTAAATTCATATCCAAATCTAAATTGAATTGAAAATTTAGCAAATATCTTACTGGAACAACCCATGCCCGAGAACTCGAACCCAGGCCATCTCCCAGATCCGCCGCGGCCACCACCTTGTCGTCGCTCGAGTTCGAACTGCATCGCCACCATCTTCAGCTCGAGAACCCATCGCCCTGCCCTAGCTCTGGCCACTCTCGCGGCCCCACGCTCCAACAACGCCGCCGCCTCCACTGCAACAACTCGCGAGCGCCACGACTTCGGCAAAACCCCCTTCACCAAAAAACGATCGAACAAAGCCCAAGCCCTAATCTTCCAATGCTCCTCTCGCCTCTGCTTGCTCTCGACTCCCAGGCTTCGAACGCGGTCCGCTCTATTTTTTTTCGTTTTAGAACTGAGAGAGGGCTTCGGCCGATTTTGATTTTGATTCTGGTGAATTAGAAATTGGGAAAGAGGGAATCACGAATTTTAATTTGAACAGGGCCGGCCATTTTTATTTCTTGATTTCGTTCGAATGAATTTTAGAGAGGAAGGGGCTTCAATTTTATTTAATTTCGTTTGGATTGGATGTCCAGGCTACGGCCATTATTATTTTCGTTTGAATCTGAGAATAATGGGTTGCGTGATTAACAGAGGGAACAAGAAAAGAAAGGAGTGTACGAGTGGAGACAGCATGCGTGATTCTCGGCGTGAATTTAGGAACGAAGGTGGCTGCGTTGACAAAAATTTAAAATTTAAATTTAAATTGAACTCGATTAATCTCAACGCGTTTTCTCACCGTGTGTTCACACAACAACTCCGAAAAATACGAAATTTGAAACCCGATAACAATTCAATATTACGGACCCAATGGAACTAGTTTCGTCGAATTCCGAGACTGTGCCTCGGAAAGCTATTTTTAAATATCGATTCAAACGATGTAATTTCAAAATTGAACATAGCAGTTTCAAATTAAATTCTGAAGCTTCTATTATTTTCAGTATTATCAATATAGAATTTACAAGCTGTTGAAATATTTTTAATCAGCTTAAAATTGAAGATTCAAATTTTTATTCAACTTTCAATAGATTAAATTTTATAATTTAATCGCCAATTTATTATGAAAATTTGGAATTCAAGTCAAACCATCATTCAAATATTTAAAATTAATTAAATATTTTCAATTTAAATTGTTCAAAATTCTGGGTCGTTACAACCTTCCCCCCTTAAAAGAATTACGTCCTCGAAATTGCAAGTTAGGAAGAAATGGTCCTTAACTGGTTTACTATTTTCCACAATTCAAACAGTTTTATCAACTTACTAACCTAAATCTTTTTATTAGAGATTCATCATCATTTCAACTAGCTTTCCAACTTCAATTATAAGTTTCAAACAATATTGTTTCCTTCAAAACTCAAATTTAAATTCAAATTTCAAACTTTCCAAATTTTCTCAAAATTTTTCTAACGCCCTAAATTTTCGAAAAATTTCGCCAGCGCCTCCTTTGCGCGGCTCGATCGGTACGACTACAAAATGGCACCACGGTCCCTCAGAATCAAAAAGAAAAGAGAAAGCCAAGTGGCTGGAGAAGAAAATCATCAAATTTCATACTGAAATTCAAATACGTACCTTTTTGTCGAGCAATTCAATTTTATCTTTGCAATCAAAATCCCAATTCCATTATAACACCTGTATAACCTGCTAGTAGTATACATAATATCCAACTACAATATTCAAACCATTTTGCCAATCCTATTGCAAAATTTTAAATATATACTTCTTATATCATCTTTACTTCACTATTGAAGTTATATATATTCAATTTCAATCAACTTTGCATTTCAATTTCATTTGAATTCAGTTCACAATTTCAATTATATTTGAATTCAATTTAACTTCTATTCTGAATATTGAGTTTTATCAACTATCTTTCATTCACAACTGCACTATTTTAAATTAGTTTCAATTACTAATTCATAACAAATTCCTATTCACTTTATTCAAATTTGTTTTCAACATTCAGTTTCAATTCCAGTTTTCTTCTTTTGTTCACTCCCAAAATTTATTTTCAATTCACTATTTTGGTTTATAACCACTTATATTAAACTGGATTTCAAATTCTATATGAATTCAATTTACTTCATTTACTTGCAATGGTAAATTCATTCATTCATTCTCAATTTATTTCTATAATTCAATACTCAATTCCAATTCATTTTGATTACTCCAAATTTACTTTCAACTTAATAATATTCCATAAATACTTTTATATAGCATTCCAGAGTCTTTTTAACCTTTCAAAACCATTTTTTGAAAACAATTCAAATTTATCCTTTGAATTTCCAAAACCAAACCCAAATTTTCCGAACATCTTTCATTTAAAACAATTGGCAGCAATTCCTCTTTTGGAAACCCAAAAATGAACACCGATGATGTCGCGATCACCATCGGAATTATTTTCCAGCGACCGACAAGAGTTTAGAGCTTTTCATTCCTTCAAAACAATTTTCCAAAAACCTTTGAAATTCATTTTCAAATCAAAAAGGAATTTAATTTCTAAAATTTCCAAATTCTTTGAAAAGCATTTCCAAAAACTTCTCTGGAATTCTATTTCCAATTATATGTCACATTTATAATTTATATTCTCAATTTCATTTTGTATATGGATTTTTTTTTATTTTCTTATCTTTATTTCAATTTTCATATAACAATGATTCCGATTCTTATTCAATTTCAATGGTAATAGTTTAATATTATTACTACCTAACATCCATGCATCCATATACTATAATAATTTATAGAAAATCCTTTCTTTTATATACAAAAATAGTTTTGGGCAAAATTATTTCATTTACCCGATTTTTAAAACAACATTGTGTCGGTTTATCTTGTTTAAGAGTTTAGAAACCCCTATCGACACAGTTAGCTAGACTGCACCGACCAGAATCTATAAACAATCAACCGATAAGTTAACACAATACAAAACAATTTCATATTCACTAACAAATACGCGCTCATATCTATTATTACACTCAAACTCATTCTAGAGTACTACTGACTCCATCTCTAATGAGTAACACCCAACAGAGCCATGGTTGTCGCTTAACCATATGCTTTGATACCACTTGTAAAGATCACGATTTTTCGTTGCCGAAAAACCGAACCTTTATGGTTTTTAAGAAAGAAGAAAGAGGTAGAAGAAGAAGAAAGAATAACAGAAAAGAAGAAACAACAACAGAACAGGAAATCAGAAACAATATCAGAATCTCACAATTCGCAGCGGAACAACATATAATAGGTAAATGAATATTCATTAAAACAAAAGAACTATACATTTTATACATTACATCATATTACATTACATTATCAGAGTTTACAACAACAAACAGCGGAAAGGAAATACTATATACAATAGATAATATGCTACGCCATCCAGCTCGCCTCTAGATATCTCTAGCAACACCTGAATCCAGAATGACCTGATAACCTATCTCTAGACTGCCCGTGTGGAAATTTGTGGGCACCCTGAGTTTAGGAAGGGAAACAATAAACTCCAGGTCAGTCATGTGACTGGTGTGAGAACTAAAAACAGTTATTTATCTTTTAAACAAAGATCAGGAGAAATTTTAAAAGAAAATTCGCAATGCTTTTTGAAAATGAAACTACCATAAGGTCTCCCGCCACACACACAATGCAAACGCAGACTTGGAGGAGGTTTCTCCTTATGATAGTCGAAGATGCTTACTACGCAAAAATCAAATCATTTTTGATATTATTATTAGTGCATAGTGTAGAAAACATTTTAGAAAGTAGAATATAAATCTTAGCCAGCATAGGTACCATTATATTATGCCCTCTATAGCTACCATATTAGATGGCAGCTTCTACAACTAAAACCGTACAAGGCTTGTATTGTTTCTTTGGATTTCCAACAAATGGTTAGGCCAAGGAACTTCCCATTGCCACATGGAAACGCCTCTGGAATGATGTCCCGAGAACCTAATCGGATCTCTGCGAACACAAGGCCGGGTAACCCCTAACTGGGTAACTACTGACACGAATATGTCATTCCCCGATCGTAACCGATCTATATCCGAGGACCCCCGATTTCCAACAACTACAAAGTAATAAATTTGCAGTAACCACATAGGTTAAGTATCTGGGCTCCATACCATGATACCACCTCTATCCAGAAGGAATGACATACACTAAAGTGGCGCTACCCCCTAATAACCTTGCTGCATCTTTCCTGTTTTGACCATTTCCGGGGTATGAGGCTCGATGAAGTCTCGTCCACAAAGCCACGCTTTTAAACAAAAGCTGTGCTTTGGGTCAACAAATGATCAAAGCAATGATCATCAAGATAAACGATCAAACAAATGATCCTATCACAAATGATCATTCAACGATCATTTCACAGCAACACTCAGCATGCCACACTACCAAATTGGGAGTATTCACTAATAACCTTCAATTACATAACCTCTGAGCTCGTACGTCTCAGAGAAGGGTGTTAAGCTAAGAGAATAAATTCTCCGCCACCAACAGAAATATATTTGAAAGAAATCAGCTTTATATCTCAATTTGTAATGTCAGACATACTATCCATACAAGTCTGTCCCGGGCTCGAACAGAACCGAAGGCACTTACAAAGAAGTCCTTGCAATCCGGATATTCATTAATCGCGTTCGGACTTTCCGTCACTAAGGGTGATAAAACCTCTGTACCGGAGATCAGCCGATGCAGAGTAACTCGACGGTCATCCATCCGTTTTCATAAATATCCGGTCTTCAACACCGGTCTTCAAATGCAATTCATAACGACGTATCACATATTCGGAGTGGGTTATACGACCCCATGGTCCTTTCCCGGTTAACCCGAATAGTGAGCGTTTTTTTTTTAAAATAAGTGTGGCATCCAATTCAAGCAATCGCAACAAATACTCATTCAAGGGTAAATATTGATAGTCGGTTATTTAATTATCAACAAAGATGCGCCACATCACCAGATTCCAAATAATTTTCCGAATTATTTGATTTCCCAAAATATAATATCTTTACAAGATATAAAATTTCCACACTTCAAAAATAAACAACGTTTATTTTGAAACCAATTTTCCCTTTCCATTTATAAATTCCATAGTGAATTTATATTTCAAAATATCTACTGATCTACAGTTTTCAATAGATTTCAAATATTTAATTCCAATTTATCTTCAAAAAGATAAATTCTTAAAAACATTCCATTTCATATTGGAAAAGCAATTCCATACTTATTTATAAATAAGTGATTCACAAATATTATTTATTTTCACAATTTGAAAATATTCGATATTCTTAAACCATAGTTAAGTATATTTTTCATTCCTTAAGGAAAAACGTTCTTTTATTCACATTTACTTGGGTCAAAACGAATGTTGCGTAAAACATCGTTATGACAACCCAAAAACACTAGTATAGGGATTCGAAATTAAAATAGATATATAAATCCCAATACTATATAAAACATTTCCTTTCGGAAATCATTTACTATAACAACAGTGTTATAGTCCACCATTTCTTTCTATTTCTCGAAAATGTCTATTTCAACAATGAATGTTGAAATCTACGTAATCATTTCCTTCTATTTCTCGAAAACGTCTATTTCAACAATGAATGTTGAAATCTATGTATTCGATACTCAATGCATTTTAAAACATCTTTAAATCGTTTTAAATTCTATTTAAAACATTCCTTTCCTAGAATATATCCATTTTCTTTTATAATATATTTACTGTTCAAAATCGTGAATATATTTCCTTTAATAAATTTCAATATTAAATTTATCAAATTCAATTGATTTTCGAATTTATAAACAATGATTAAAAATTCCATTCCTATTTATAAACTTCGAATTATAAATCTCTTTTATTTATCCCATTAATTTACATAACCCAAATTTTGTACCAAAGGTTCAATATTATAAGTTAATTACTTATAATCCTTTTTTTCACAAAATCGTTCCTTCTTAACACTTCACAAATCATAAATCTTATTATTTATAAGATTTTATCTACAGCCTTATTTTCAATATTAAGAAACCCCTTTTTTTTTTAAAATTCCGTTATTTCGATTTATAAAATATATATTTTATAAATCTCATCTACAAACCGTTCATGCTTTATCAAAAATTTCAATTTAACTGCCAAGATCTGATTTATAAGATAATTACTTATAAATTCTTCATTTTATAAAATCAACTCATTTTATAATCTTCATAATTTATAAATCAATGATTTCCAACGAAATCCATTTTATACTCCATTTTGACACTTAATAGACTCTTTTTTTTTTAAATTCCAACATTTTTAATTCATAAATGTAAATTTTTAAAATCTTTTATACCCATCCTTTATAATAATTATTCAAAATTCCAATTAAAACCATTTCATAAATTTATTAACTACTTATCTCAAAAATAACATTTTGGTTATATTTTTTTCAAAAATCCTGAATTCTATAACTTTAAAACTTGAAATTTGAATTTATTTAAAATGAATCCACTCAAAATTTTAATAAAAACATAAACTTTGAAAAATCACTTTAAAATCCTTTTCAACTCAAAATCGTTATTTTTAACTTTAAAAAAAATGGATTCGATGATGCAACAGCATCCAATAGTCAATCACGGCAACAAATATCATATATTGATATGAAAATCAACAATCATCACAATATCTATAATCAAATAAATATTTGTAAGGAATCCAGTTGGATCCCTCCAACCTATTTCCCTGCATCCACAGATGTTAGCACAATACCAATTCCACTTCGAGGTGGAATATCGCGGTATATGGGATTTTATAAAATATTATCCGCTTACTAACGGCGCAATAGGGTCTCATCCGCTATACAATGCGGGAAATCAAACAACTGCAATATATATATATATATGCCAATATATATATATTGCTATATACTAATATAATACCAATTCCACTTCGAGGTGGAATATCGCGGTATATGTGTGTAATAAATAACCTCCGCTTACTAACGGCGCAATAGGGTCTATTTCAATCCAATATATACATATATATATATATAACAATCATCATTCAAGCAACAATCATTCAATCAACAAATTTTAAATCTAACTATTTAAAATTTAAATAAACCCTTTTGAGTGAGAGGTTCTCACCTTGCTTTTATTTGCAATCCACTCCAATATTGGCTTGGTTTCTTGATTTTTTTAGACCTTGTATAAAAATTTATATGATTCATTAATATTCGGATAAAATCGAACTATAAATTTTCACTTGGTAATTTTATTAATCCGTGATTTTATTTTGACTAACAATTTCCCTGTGAAAAATTTGATTTAACAAAAAATTCAAATTCAAAACTAATCTTCCTTTAATAAATTCAATTAACTTAACCTATAATTAAATTTATCCAACTAATTATTGAAATTTCTTTTTCTTACCAAAAATGATATTTTAACTAGTTTCTTTTCAACAAAATATTTTTCTTTTAAAACCATAGATGCATACTCATAAAAATACCATATGGGCTTTGATTTTATATAACTACTTACATATATATACTTATTTTATTTATTTGTTTATTTTTCTTCAAAAATCTTTTATGTTTCACCATACTGCACATATATACTTATTAAACAAAACTGCTGTTGATTTTTATATATATATTTTTTCCTTTATTTTTCTATTCATATCCCTAACTGTAAATTTTTTCCTTTTAAATCTAAATACATATATAAATACGTATTTTAAAATCCAGTGGAGTAGAATCTGTTTTCTGTACATATTTAAATTCATATCCAAATGTAAATTGAATTGAAAATTTAGCAAACATCTTACTGGAACAACCCATGCCCGAGAACTCGAACCCAGGCCATCTCCCAGATCTGCCCGGCCACCACCTTGTCGTTGCTCGAGTTCGAACTGCATCGCCACCATCTTCAGCTCGAGAACCCATCGCCCTGCCCTAGCTCTGGCCACTCTCGCGGCCCCACGCTCCAACAACGCCGCCGCCTCCACTGCAACAACTCGCGAGCGCCACGACTTCGACAAAACCCCCTTCACCAAATAACGATCGAACAAAGCCCAAGCCCTAATCTTCCAATGCTCCTCTCGCCTCTGCTCGCTCTCGACTCCCAGGCTTCGAACGCGGTCCCCCCTATTTTTTTTCGTTTTAGAACTGAGAGAGGGCTTCGACCGATTTTGATTTGGATTCTGGTGAATTAGAAATTGGGAAAGAGGGAATCACGAATTTTAATTTGAACAGGGCCGGCCATTTTTATTTCTTGATTTCGTTCGAATGAATTTTAGAGAGGAAGGGGCTTCGATTTTATTTAATTTCGTTTGGATTGGATGTCCAGGCTTCGGCCATTATTATTTTCGTTTGAATTTGAGAATAATGGGTTGCGTGATTAATAGAGGGAACAAGAAAAGAAAGGAGTGTACGAGTGGAGACAGCATGCGTGATTCTCGGCGTGAATTTAGGAACGAAGGTGGCTGCCTTGACAAAAATTTAAAATTTAAATTTAAATTGAACTCGATTAATCTCAACGCGTTTTCTCACCGTGTGTTCACACAACAACTCCGAAAAATACGAAATTTGAAATCCGATAACAATTCAATATTACGGACCCAATGGAACTAGTTTCGTCGAATTCCGAGACCGTGCCTCGGAAAGCTATTTTTAAATATCGATTCGAACGATGTAATTTCAAAACTGAACAAAGCAGTTTCAAATTAAATTCTGAAGCTTCTATTATTTTCAGTATTATCAATATAGAATTTACAAGCTGTTGAAATATTTTTAATCAGCTTAAAATTGAAGATTCAAATTTTTATTCAACTTTCAATAGATTAAATTTTATAATTTAATCGCCAATTTATTATGAAAATTTGGAATTCAAGTCAAACCATCATTCAAATATTTAAAATTAATTAAATATTTTCAATTTAAATTGTTCAAAATTCTGGGTCGTTACATGATTTGTTTATCTAGACAGACCTGTGTATTTTATACTCGGGTGAGACCGAGATGTTTCAGGTTAGGTACATTTGGACTTAGCCTATTTTGCTTCCGCATGGACTACTCCGCTAGCTCCTTTTTGTTATAGCTTTTGCGTAGTCGTTTTTGGTTATAACTCTCATATGTATTCTTTTGCACTCGCCTGTATATTGTGGTTTGCTATACCACTGTCAATGTATCATATTGTATACTCTGTTATGTATCTGTATATGTGCATGTGTTGATTTACTGTTCTTTGATGTATATTACATTTGAGTTGTTATATTCTGTTCTGATAGATCCTCCAGCCACCTATGGTTTTGCATTAAGTATTTATCGGATATGTCAAGTGTGGTAATTGTCGATGTATTCAATGGATAGTTAAGGCAAGGCCATAGATGGTCGCTCCTATCCAGCTCTATTCTCCGCATTAGTAGACGGTGTTATCTATTAATAGTCTTTGCTAATGTGGGTCTCGGAGTGGGGCGTCACATTGGTTTTCTCCCGTAGCCCGTGTGGTATCCTCTGGTGACTTCCCGATCAAGAGGGACTATGATACTGGATGGACTACTGGAAATATTACGTGTCAAGGTGGAAAATGTAGAGCCTTAACATTGTTATGCCCCACTTCTATGCTCACGATAACAAAGGTTATTATAAGGAATAACGTCTGCTATTGCAAAGAATAAGGCTTGTTAGAAGCGACCATCCCTAAGTTATGCCTTAGACGAGTATTGATTCATCAGTAGGAGTTGTGTAAATTACTCTCAAAGATATAATATCAATCCAAATTTAAACGAAACTACGGCGGCTTAAGAAAATTCAGAACAACTCACAATAACGACAACACTGATAGTATGATCACATCGGAACAGAAATATCAGATATATAGATGAAGACAAGTCTGGATACATGCTACAACAATCGATGGTTCACATGAACCAAATATACATTTACATACCATCAACATACATGAGACGAGAGTCAATGCACCAAAAAGAAACACCTCGAAGTCGGACAAACGATGAAGTGAAATCCCAAAAGCTAAAGCAGCAACTGAATCAGAGATAGCGATTATCCCAAAATAACTCGGTCTGACTCGAGTATTATTTAAATGAAAATAATAAATGGATCAGTCTAATTTAAACTTCAGAAATAAGTGCATGATAAACAAAACTTAAGCAAATAATCATAATCTCGAATGAGATCATAGATAATCAACATAGTTCAAATAAAGAAATCTCAATTTAAACTCCATCAAAATCAATAATCTCGAATGAGACTACGCAAAAAAATTCACCATAGTTTAAATGAAGAAATCTCAATTTACACTCCATCAAAATAAGCTTTTAAATTCCCAATTGAATTCAAAACAGTAATACGCAGATTCATAATCTCGGATGAGACTATACACAAAATTATAATCTCGGATAAGACTATACACAAAATTATAGCCTTGGTTGAGACCATACAACATTGTAATCAGCATAGTTTAAAGGGAGAAATCCCATTAAACATCATCAAAATCAAGTTCCAAATTCACAATTGAATTCAAAACAGCAATACGCATAATCTAGAAATCAAACTAAGATAACTAAAAAATCAACATAAAAGATGGATCGATCTCAGCAGATGGCGAGATTTAGCTACGCCGCACGTGCGTCTCATATGGCCGAAGCCAACCAAGTACTACAATTTTAGGCACCCAACAAACGACCCGAAGGTCCAACAAATGACCCGAAGGTCCGCAGAGTGACCCGAAGGTCTGGTATTGGTAATTGACCCAAAGGTCCATCATATGACCCGAAGGTCTAGCAGAGTGGCTCGGAAGCCAAATAAAATCATCAAAATCATCAAACAGCAAATGTTTCAATTAACGAGTCTGGTATTAACAGAAATAGTAAAAGTGTGGTTCCATACTCCGCACTTTTGTTAAATCATTTAACTCTCTTCATTGTTTCCTTGGAAGTGCAAAATTGTGTATTTTATATAAATAAAATTTTACATTCTCAAACGGACAAGTCTGGAATTAACCGAATCAGTAAAAGTAAGGGTTCATAGTCCTTAATTTTGCTGATACGTTTAAATCGCTTCCTCATTCTTTTGAAAGCGTAAACTGTAAATTTTTGGGAAAGAATTCATTTTAAAACTATTTGAAAACATGTTATTTAAACAGCAACATCTGTAGCAATTTCGACTAGGAAATTGCGCTTCACAAAATACTGTTAAAACGGATATCAAATCAGCGTTGTAGGATAACCATTGAAAATTCACTTTAAAATTGACGGTTACTGAAGTTAAAACAACAGTAATTTTATTCGTCAAAAATGCCGTCAAAAAACACGTTTCAAAAACATAGCACCGAAGTACAATTTCCGTTATAAAAATAACGGCGTAAAAAAATACGTTTTAAAACCGAACAGCGGTTCAACGTAAATTAATGCAGTAACGTGCAACTCATATTCGCACGCACACTACAATATAAACCAAATTTTTTCATGCAAACAATATAAAAGACAAATGTGCACAAGGAAATGTAAAACAAAATGCACAGCCTGGATAAGATTTATTTTCTTGCAACAATTGCACAAATTTCTTTTTAAAAATATGCAATGGCCTGGCCAATTTTTCCAATTATTTCATGCATGCTAAATTATACATAATACAAGGGACATGCAAAAACAAACTAACAGGACACGTAACTATTCAATTTTTATACCTGGACACATTTCCAAAGTAAAGCAAGTATAATGAATAAATATACATATACCTTTTGCTTCATGTAAGTAGGCAATTCAACATTGAACTGCACTACGTTTTATGCTGCATTTACTTTTTTTCATTTGCCCAAATGCCTGAACTACCTTGTGCATATAGCACGTACAAACGAACCAAAATACACCCTATGCCTGCACGCTAATTATTTATAATGTGAACTAGGCTAAAAAAATGTAAATATGCGAAGCTGGCAAACATCTTGGAAAGGGGTGGTATCACAAAACATTGCACACATGATTAATACTTGCGCATGACTTGTAAATGAGCATAATTTATACAAAAGTCTGGGCATACTACTTTTCACACGCAAGCTATGGTAACTTAAGTTCAAAAAAAATTTCACTTATCTACGCAATATGCGAAGGGAGGTGACTCATATTTGGCTTTTTTCTTCATTTGAGATGCAAACTCAAACCTACAAATAGATGGAGAAGTTTGGGCAACTCCTGGCCGCCTGTGCTACGTGTATGTACCATTGCAAAATCTATAACGTGCCGACACATCCCAGGGAAGCTACACTAGTTGCTCACGTTAAAATATGTACCCCGAAAAATGAAACTTCTACTTGACTTCAGGCATTGTTCAAATGCACGTATGTGCATGTACTGAAGTATACATGCATACTAGCCTGGGCGCATTAATGTGCACACACAAATATGGTCTGGGCGATTATACAAGTGTATGCTCGAATGGAGTAGGCGAACAAAATAAATGATGTGACCTGGAACTTGCAATTTAATGTACTCGTTCGAATGTAGCAATGAAGTAGAAGGAAAATAAACTAACGTGAACTTGGACCCATTCGATTTAAGTATCACTTGCACACACATACAATTCAAGAAATGTGCAACTATCTGCAAAACAATATTGTGAAAAATTTACAGAATCCGAAAATATAGCCTACGCACTACATACTAAAATAACCCACTTTACTAACTAAGTTTTTGGCCATAGTTTTCTTTAAATTAGAAATTGTGATTTTTCACTCACCTTGGATTTGCTTTGAAATCGGTTTGCAGCAAGAATTCATCAGAGAGCAATTATTTGGCTGCCATTAAAAGCTTTACTCAGTGCTTCAAGAAGAAGGATGAAACGAAAGTTTAAGAAAACTGTTTACTTTTCTTCACATTTTTGTGAACTAGTCAATGGAGGAATGTGTGCTGGCAATGGTCTTGGGTACAATAGCATTTAAAATGAGAACGTGGTTTAGAGAAATAAGGTACACCGCCCTGTACAAAAATAATGATGGTGGCAATAAAAACAAAGCAAAGTGTTCACTATGCTTTAATATTATATGGAGACAGAAAGGCAATTTGTTCCATCTTTGCTTTATCAAAAATGTGTTTATTATTGCCTTTGCATTGGACCCATTCACACGTGAATGGCAAAAATGAAGCTATTCTCCACTGACCTTGCAATATTTTTTTTTGTTTCAAATTTTAATAAAACAAAATTTCTATTTAAAATTTTTCTCCTACAGCAATTAAAAAATCATGGTCGTTACAGATTTTTAAAATATTTATTATGACAGTAATTCAAAAATCCTCTTCGTTACAAACTTCCCCTTATAAAAATTGCGTCCCCGCAATTTCCATACTAGAAGAAGTTAATAACACAAATAATTTATCACAACAAAGATTTAAAAAAAAGATATATCAAGAATTCTCAATCCCCACCCGAAGAGGAGAGAAACCAGGATAAGAACGCTCGATGAATTCCCTGGTTTCCATAGTGCAATCTTTGGGTATTTCAGACCATTGAATTTTCTCAAGCAGGATTTCTTTATTCCGAAGGCATTTAACCTCCGAAGTTAGCACGCGAATAGGATTTTCCACAATAGACAAGTCGGGTGAGATCTCAAGATCATGCAACATGTGAGGATCAACAATAGAATCTGAACCTCGACGGCATTGACAAATCTGGGATACATGAAATACGTTATGAATTCCTGAAAACTGGATAAGTAGCGATATACGATAAACAACAAGGCCTATGCATTCCGTAATTGGAAACGGTCCAATACATCGAGGAGCAAATCACCCGGAGCTACTAAAACGCAACACACCCTTCATTGGAGAAACACGAATGAATACGCGATCGCCAACAGAAAATTCCAAAGGCTTCCTAGGATGATCAGAATAAGATTTTTGCCTATTCTGATCCTCTTTCATTCTCTGTCTAATGATGTCAATCTTCTCAGAAGATTCACGATTATAATCGGGGCCGAGAACTAACTTTTCACCGAATTCCAACCAACAAGATAGTGGTCGGCACGGCCTTCTGTAAAGAGCTTCGAAAGGAGCCATAACGATACTAGATTGGAAACTGTTGTTATAAGAGAATTTAACAAGAGATAAATGGTCTTCCCAACTACCTTCAAAGTCAAGAAGCGGTCCGATTGGACTTGATAGGAATAAAATGGGCTGATTTGGTCAATCTGTCAATAATCACCTAAACACAAGTATGGCCCGACCTCAAACGAGGTAGACCATCAATGAAGTTCAAAGAAATCTGATCTCATTTTCATAATGGAATCTCAAGAGGTTGCAAAAGACCACTTGGTGTTCTGCTTTAATAAGTTGACAAGTCATGCAACGACTCACATACCTTGCAACATCATGCTTCTTATCTTTCCAAAAGTATAAGTGTTTCATAACAGCATACATCGTACTACTATCCGGGTGGATATTATACTTATAACGATGACAGTCCTCAAGAATGTTATTTCTAAGATTAGAAACACTAGGCACGATCAACCTACCATTCTTTCAAATACAACCATGAATATTAATATCGAAATCCTTCAAATCATCACTTAGGGATTACGATTTACAACTCTGAATAAGATAAACAAGATCTGGATCATGTTTCTGGGCATCGGCAACACGATCCAACAAACTAAGACGAGCTTCCATGCTAAATAAAAGCACGGGAGAATCAGAAACTGAAGGACAGTCTCTATTATCACAATAAGATAAAGCTCTTAATATATTCCACTCTGCTAGCATCATTGAAACAACAATTTGCTGCTTGCGACTAAGCGCATTAGCAACTCGATTACCCTTACTAGGGGTATACTGAATATTGAAATCATATGAAGCAAGAAATTCGAGCCAACGCTGTTGCCTCATAATAAGTTCCTTCTGAGTGAATAGATACTTCAGAGATTTGTGATTAGTAAAGAGAAAAAAAAATGCCTGCCCAATAAATAATGTCACCAAATCTTTAGAGCAAAGACTATAGCGGCTAACTCCAAATCATGGGTAGCATAACGAATCTCGTTAGGCTTTTGTTGTCTAGAAGCATAGGCAACTACTAACTTTTCGCACGAGAACAGCAATGAAACCAATACGGCTAGTACTGGTATAAATAATGAAGTCTTGGTTCCCTTTGGGAAACACAAGGATAAAAGTATCGGAAAAGAGTTCTTTCAAATAATCTTCTTTCCTGAAAAGCTAAAACTTCTAAAATTACAATTATCTCTATGAATCATTTTCTAGAAAAATTTACTTTTTGTAGGTCAATTTATTGTGTCAAATTGTCTCATCAAAGCGTTTAGAAAATTCCTATCGATAACGTTGATCAAGCGCATCGACCAGAATTCTTAAAGCACTCAATGGGCAATACAATCACAAAACCATCTTTTATATGATAAATATAAACCCAATTATACTTGTGAATAAATCTTATGAAAAAGATTTGCAAAATTCTAAATTGATGTTTTCATCCAAAATCAATAAATACACAAATGGAGCCATCGATATTCGTAGAATACTCGATTCATAAAATGGATGAAATAAGCTGTACAAACTGAATGACATAATAAGTCATTCATAAGAATCATAACGAGTGCGTACTGCAGCAAGTGGAATGCTATCTTCCGTAACTTGCAACTGATGAAAACCGGTAGCAAGTTCGAGTTGGGGAGAGAAGCTTAGCGCCATCTAACTGGTCGAACATGTCATTGATCCTAGGTAACAGATACTTATTTTCTATAGCAAGCTCATTAAGCTTGCGATACTCAATGCAAAGCCTAAGAGTAGCATCTGGCTTCTTAAGGAAGACAAGGGCGGCGCTCCAAGGAGACGAGCTAGAACGAATAAATTGTTTGGCTTCCCACTCAGGTAATCGTTGCTTGAGTTCCTCATTCTCCATAGCAGACATCCTCGTGGAAGAACGACTGACAGGATAAGCACCAGAGATTAGCTCAATACGGAACTCAATTGCCATATTCGATGGCAAACTCGAAATAGGCTTAAAGACATCAGAAAAATCACAAATAACTGGAATATTTAGCTATAACAGCCTCCGATTGGAAGGAAGAAATGATAGCATTTGAAGCACATTCGAAATATAACAGACAACTGCTCGATAGCATCGGGATGCTTGAGATATAAAGTTCTTTCGGGACATAGGATTGAACTTCATAACGGACGAGCCAATCCATTCCCAAAATCATATCAAAACCAAGATGATCAATAACATGCATATTTGCATGAAAGGAAAAACCACATAGAATAATCTCAACATCAACACATAACAAACCAAGAGTGGCGGATCCACCAATAGGATTTGCAATCCTCAAAGGGGCGCAAAGACTAACAACATCCAAAGGAATAACATCGATAAGCTCCTTCGACACGAGTGAATGTGATGCACCCTTATCGAAAAGAACTCCAATAGAACGACCACAAAATAAAATAAAACCTTCCAAAACAGAAGGAGTAAAACCTTTGGCTTAGAAGAATCACTAGAAGCTTAAGCAACATTAATCTTCTCGGATTTGAAACCCTTAGGAGTAGTTAAAACAACTCAAGATTGATAAGGAGTTTAACAAATGGAATATTACGGGGATATGAGATTTGTCCCTAGACGTATACCAACTTGTTAGAGAGGATAAAAGTTTAAGAACAACGAAGGAATAGATTAGAAAGGCACGAATAAAACCCTTGAATAGTTGTAACGCACGTTCGATTCTCCTTCTGTTCCGTGTTTATTATAATTTGTTCTGAATCTCAGCTCTGATACCAAGCTATGACGCCCTACCTCTATGCTCACAATAACAAAGGTTATTATAAGAAATAACATATGCTATTGCGCAGAATAAGGCTTGTTAGAAGCGACCATCCGTAAGTTATGCCTTAGACGAGTATTGATTACATTGACAGGAGTTGTGTAAATTACTCCCAAAGATATAAATTCAATCCAAATCTAAAACGAAACTACGGTGGCTTAAGAAAATTCAGAACAACTCATAATAACAACATTGATAGTATAATCGCATCAGAACAGAAATATCAGATATATAGCGGAAGACAAGTCTGGATACATGCTACAACAATCGATGGTTCATATGAACTAAATATACATTAACATATCATCAACATACATGAGACGAGAGTCAATGCACCAAAAAGAAACACCTCGAAGCTAGACAAACGATGAAGTGAAATCCCAAAAGCTGAAGCAGCAACTGAATCAGAGATAGCGATTATCCTGAAATAACTCGGTCTGACCCGAGTATTATTTAACAGAAAATAATAAATGGACCGGTCTAATTAAAACTTCAGAAATAAGTGTATGATAAACAACACTTAAGCAAATAATCATAATCTCGAATGAGATTGTAGATATTCTACATAGTTCAAATAAAGAAATCTCAATTTAAACTCCATCAAAATAAATAATCTCGAATGAGACGATGCAACAAAAATAATCACCATAGTTTAAATGAAGAAATCTCAATTTAAACTCCATCAAAATCAGCTTTTAAATTCCCAATTGAATTCAAAATAGCAATACGCAGATTTAAAATCTCAGATGAGACTATACACAAAATTATAATCTCGGATGAGACTATACACAAAATTATAGCCTCGGTTGAGACTATACAACATTGTAATCAGCATAGTTTAAAGGGAGAAATTTCATTAAACATTATCAAAATCAACTTCCAAATTCACAATTGAATTCAAAACAGCAATATGCAGAATCTAAAAGTCAAACTAAGATAACTAGAAAATCAACATAAAAGACGGATCGATCCCAGCAGATGGTGAGTTTTAGCTATGCCACACGTGCATCTCATATGGCCAAAGCCTACCAAGTACTATAATTTTTGGCGCCCAATAAACGACCCGAGGTCCAACAAATGACCCGAAGGTCCGCAGAGTGACCCGAAGGTCTAGTACTGGTAATTGACCCGAAGGTCCATCATATGACTCGAAGGTCCATCAGAGTGGCTCGAAAGCTAAATAAATCATCAAAATCATCAAACAGCAAATGTTTCAATTAACGAGTCCGGAATTAACCGAAGTAGTAAAAGTGTGGTTCCATTGCAACTCAAACCTACAAATAGATGGAGAAGTTTGGGCAACTCCTGGCCGCCTGTGCTACGTGTATGTACCATTGCAAAATCTATAACGTGCCGACACATCCCAGGGAAGCTACACTAGTTGCTTACGTTAAAATATGTACCCCGAAAAATGCAACTTCTACTTGACTTCAGGCATTGTTCAAATGCACGTATGTGCATGTACTGAAGTATACATGCATACTAGCCTGGGCGCATTAATGTTGCTGTTTTAATCAGGTGTTTTCAAATAGTTTTAAAATAAATTCTTTCCTAATTTTTTTACAGTTTATGCTTTCAAAAGAATGAGGAAGTGATTTAAACGTTTCAGCAAAATTAAGGACTATGAACCCTTACTTCTACTGATTTGGTTAATTCCGGACTTGTCCGTTTGAGAACGTAAAATTTTATTTATACAAAATACACAATTTTGCACTTTCAAGGAAACGATGAAGAGATTTAAACGATTTAGCAGAAGTGCGGAGTATGGAACCACACTTTTACTACTTCGGTTAAATCAACATAAAAGACGGATCGATCCCAGCAGATGGTGAGTTTTAGCTATGCCACACGTGCATCTCATATGGCCAAAGCCTACCAAGTACTATAATTTTTGGCGCCCAACAAACGACCCAAGGTCCACCAAATGACCCGAAGGTCCGCAGAGTGACCCGAAGGTCTAGTACTGGTAATTGACCCGACGGTCCATCATATGACTCGAAGGTCCATCAGAGTGGCTCGAAAGCTAAATAAATCATCAAAATCATCAAACAGCAAATGTTTCAATTAACGAGTCCGGAATTAACCGAAGTAGTAAAAGTGTGGTTCTATTGCAACTCAAACCTACAAATAGATGGAGAAGTTTGGGCAACTCCTGGCCGCCTGTGCTACGTGTATGTAACATTGCAAAATCTATAACGTGCTGACACTCCGCACTTCTGCTAAATTGTTTAAATCTCTTCATCGTTTCCTTGAAAGTGCAAAATTGTGTATTTTGTATAAATAAAATTTTACGTTCTCAAACGGACAAGTCCGGAATTAACCAAATCAGTAAAAGTAAGGGCTCATAGTCCTTAATTTTGCTGAAACGTTTAAATCACTTCCTCATTCTTTTGAAAGCGTAAACTGTAAAAAAATTAGGAAAGAATTTATTTTAAAACTATTTGAAAACACCTGATTAAAACAGTAACATCTGTAGCAATTTCGACTAGGAAATTGCGCTTCACAAAATACCGTAAAAACGGATATCAAATCAGCGTTGCAGGATAACCACTGAAAATTCACTTTAAAAATGACGGTTACTAAAGATAAAACAACAGTAATTTTATTCGTCAAAAATGTCGTCAAAACAACACGTTACAAAAACATAGCACCGAAATAAAAATTTCCGTTATAAAAATAACGGCGCAAGAAAATACGTTTTAAAATCCAACAGCGGTTCAACGTAAATTATTGCAGTAACATGCAACTCATATTCGCACGCACACTACAATATAAACCAAATTTTTTCATGCAAACAATATAAAACACAAAAGTGCACAAGGAAATGTAAAACAAAATGCACGGCTTGGGTAAGATTTATTTTCTTGCAACAATTGCACTAATTTCTTTGTAAAAATATGTAATGCCCTGGCCAAATTTTCCAATTATTTCATGCATGCAAATTTTATACATAATACAAGGGACAGGCAAAAAAAACTATCTGGACACGTAACTATTCAATTTTTATACCTGGACACATTTTCAAAGTAAAGCAAGTATAATCAAATAAATAAACATATATCTTTCGCTTCGTGTAAGTAGGCAATTCAACATTGAACCGCACTACGTTTTATGCTGCATTTTTTTTTCAATTTCCCAAATGCCTGAACTGCCTTATGCATATAATTCATGTACAAACGAACCAAAATACACCCTATGCCTGCACGCTAATTATTATAATGTGAACTAGGCTAAAACACGTAAATATGCGAACCTGGCAAACATCTTGGAAAGGGATGGTGTCACAAAACATTGCACGCATGATTAATACTTGTGTGTAACGACCTAGAATTTTGTAGAAATTAAAAATTGAATATTTAATTAATTTTAAATATTAATAAGTGAATTTATAATTCAAATAAATTTTTATTTGAATTATTGAATTTAATTGGATTATTAAATCGATAATTTAATACGTTAAATTATGGAAATAATTGAAAATTGGGTTAAATATGATTAGAGATGATTTGTAAAATTTTATTTTATCATATTGAAGTTAGAATGATATTTTAGAACTTTTAAAATCGAATTAAAAGTTAATTTGTGAAAATTGAATATTTTAATATTTAAAATCGACTAGTGAAAATAGTCAATTTTTGAACAGTCTCAGAATTGAACGAAACCAGTTCCATTGGATCCGTAATAGTTAGTTATTACCGGATTTCAAATTTCGTGTCAATCGGAGTTATCGTTTGATCGTGGCAGCTCGAAACGCATCGATTTATTTTTAATTTAAATTTGACGAGTGAAAATAGCCATTTTTCAAAAAGTCTCGGATTTCGACGAAACCAGTTTCATCAGATCCATAATGTGATATTATTGTAAGGTTTCAAATTTCAAGTCAATTGGATTTACCGTTTGTCCGGTACAAATTAAAACGCCTAGAAATCGACTTAAATCGGTTTAATTCAAATTGAGCGTTTTTAGCCATAACTCGCACATACTTCCGAATTAGCTTCCGAAACCTGTTCTATTGTGTCCGGAACGCGGGGTAAACCCTATAAACGCTGGTTACGGCGCGTAAATCGGAGTTCGGAATTTCCGGGATGAATAGTGTTTCGTCGGTTCCTTATAAATAACCCACTATCTCAAAAAAATAAAAAAAAAAGAAAAGAAAAAACCCTAACTATATACTGCAGCCGGCCCTAACCAATGTATGGCCAGGATTTTCTCAACTTCATCCCTCGATTCCTCCAAATCCATCAAGAATTAGCAAGAATGTTCAACTACAAAGTGGTAGAGCACGACGAGAGCTTGGAGATCAACGGTGGAGATCGTGTTTGGTGTCGTGTGGAGTGAGCTACAGGGGGCCGTTCTCTACAGCTGTGCACGCATCTCGAGGGTAGAGGGGGAGGCCGAGCCTTATGCCCTTCAGGCCGAACATAGGTGGGGTTTGTGGCTTCGATTTGGTGCCTACGTGATGAAGTTTCGTCTTGTGATCGAGGAGCAAGATCAAACCCTAGTTTCTAAGTCATGGGTTCTTTTGTTCGTGCAAAATACTAAAGCTTGAACGTGAGGGAGAAGATGATAGGGACGGCCAGGATGCAAGGAGAAGGAATCAAGTGGCTGTGATGAAGTTAGGTTATCAGTTTTATAAATTATGTTATAAATCTATGTATATAAACACGTGTAACTTCAAATATTCATAACTTTTTCATACGAGGTCGAAAACGCGCAAAACCAGTTGCTTTGGAATCGTATGGACGAGCACTACGCGATGGAGTTGGTTTGGAGTCGATTAAAGTTAGTGAGAATTTTGGGTAAAATTAAACGTCCGTTTAATTTTATTCGAAATAAATCGCTAAAAACGGAAATGAAATCAAGGTGAGAATTTCTCACTCAATCGAATCAGTTTCGATTTTATTTTAAATAGTTAAATTTAAAATATTTGAATGCATGTTTGAATGTTGATTAATATCTATTGATTGTTAAAATAGACATTATACGCCGTTAGTAAGCGGATGTTATTTAATAAAAACATATACCGCGAATATTTCATAAACAGTGAAATTGGTATTATATATAATATCAATATATATATATTGGCATATGTATATATTGGAGTTATTGATTTCCCGCATTTTTTGTTTAGCGGATGAGACCCTATTGCGCCGTTATTAAGCGGATAATATTTAATAAGAACATATACCGCGATAATTTCGTACTGGAGCGAAATTGGTATTGTGCTAATGTTTGTGGATGCAGGAAAACAGGTTGGAGGGATCCAACTGGATTCCTCAATAGTATTTATTTGATTTCAGATATTTTGATATTTGATGGATTTTCATATTGATATATGATATCGTTGCTGTCGTGATTGACTATTTGGTGTGTAGCATCATTAGACCCAGATTTTGGAATTTTAAAATGATTTATAAAGTGATTTTTGAAAATATACTATATTTTTGGAATTGATCCATTTTAAATAAATAAACGTAATAATTTTTAATGTTATAAAAAATCATGATTTTTGTGAAATACAGTTAAAAACTGATTTTTGAGAATATGATGCTATTGATTTTATAAAATAGTTTAATCGAGATATTTTAGAATTTTTGTGAAAAGTTTAAAATATAGGATTTATAAAATTTGATTATTTTATAAATCAAGAGAATGATGAAATTATAAAGGAGATTAAAGATGTTTTAAAATAATAATATAAATTGAATTATATTAAGAGATTTATAAATGGATATTTATAAATTGAAATATTGAAATTATACAACAAGTTTTTATAAGTGTTTGAATGAAGTGGAAATGAATTTCATAATTGAATGAAATTTATAGAGTTATAAACTGTGAAGTTATAAAAGAAATTTATAAATAGTAAGATTTATAAATTTGGTGAAATTATTTGAAGAATAGATTGGTTAAATAAATGGATCTTATAAGTTATAAGATTTATAAATTGAAAAGTCTTTAAAAAGAACGATTTTGTAAAATAATCGTTTTATAAGTAATTAACTTATAATATGAATGTTTAGTTTATAATTTAGTTATAAACTGGAATAGGTTAATATGGGAATTATAAAAAAAGAAGTTTTTATAAATAAATAGAAATGGAATTTATAAACGTTGTTTTATAAATTCGCAAATGGCTTATTTTGACAAGAAAATTTGTTGAAACCTATAAATGGAGTTATATTCACATTTTTGAATAGTGAATAATCCTTTGAATTAAAATGAATAAAAGGATGAAATTGTTAATGAAGTATATTCACGTTTTTTTGAATTGTGAATAATATGTTAAAGAAATTGTTTTAGATATGATGTTTTAAATAGAATTAAAACTATCTAACGATGTTTTAAAATGTGTTGAGATTCGAAACCATAGATTTCAACATTTATTGTTGAAATAGACGTTTTCGAGAAATAGAATGAGATGATGGACTATAACACTGTTGTTATAGTAAATGATTTCCGAAAGGAAATGTTTTGTATAGTATTGGGATTTATATATCTATTTTAATTTCGAATCCCTATACTAGTGATTTTGGGTTGTCGTAACGATGTTTTACGCAACATTCGTTTTGGGCCAAATAAATATGTTTAAGTGAATGATTTCCTTAAAGAATGAAATATATACTTAATTCGATTTAAGTATATGGAATATTTTCCAAGGTTGAAAATAAAAAGATTTGTGAATTACTTATGAATAAATAAGTATGGAATTGTTTTTCCAATATGAAGTGAATATTTAGAATTTATCTTTTTGAAGATAAATTGAAAATGGATAGTTGAAATCGTATACGCATAGATATTTTGGAATATAAATTCATTATAGAATTTATATGTGAAAGTGGAATTTGTTTAAAAATAAATATTGATTTATTTTTGAAGTATTGAAATTTAATATCTAGTGAAGATATTTTGGAAAATAAATAATTTGGAAAATTATTTGGAAACTGGTGATGTGTGCATATCCAGTGATAGTTAAATAATCGACTATCAATATTTCCCTTTGAATGGGTAATTGATGTGAATTGATTGAATGTGAATGCCACACTTATTTTTGAATAAGCGCTCACTATTCGGGTTAACCGGGAAAGGACCATGGGGTCGTATAACCCATTCTGAATATGTGATACGTCGTTGTGAATTGCATTGAAGATCGGTGTTGAAGACCCGGTATTTGCGAGAGCGATAGGATGACCTATCGATTGTCTCTGCACTGAGTTGCAACGGTATAGAGACTCCCTAAGTGATGGGAAATCCGATCAGGATTGTGAATATCCGGATTGCAAGGACTTCTTTGTAAGTTCCTTCGGTTTTGTTCGATCCCGGAACAGACTTGTATGGATTGTATGTCTGACATTACAAGTTGAGAAATAAAGCCGATTTCTTTCAAATATATTTCTGTTGGTGGCGAAGAATTTATTCTTTTAGCTTAACACCCTTCTCTGAGACGTACGAGCTCAGAGGTTATGTAGTTGAATGTTATCAGCGATATATTCCCAATTTGGTAATGTGACATGCTGAGTGTTGCTGAAATGATCATTGTGTTGATTATTGTGATAGGATCGTTTATTTGATCGTCTATCTTGGTGATCATTGTGTTGATCATTTGTTGACCCAAAGCATGGCTTTTGTATAAAGTATGTTTTTGTGGACGTGACTTCGTCGAACCTCACACCCCGGAAATGGTCAAAACAGGAAAGATGCGGCAAGGTTATGAGGGGTAGCACACCTTTAGGGTATGCACATTTCCTTCTGGATAGAGGTGGTATCATGGTATGGAGCCCAGATATTTAACCTATGTGGTTACTACGAATTTATTACTTTGTGGTTGTTGGTTTTCGGGATCCCGTGAGAAAGGTCGTTTACGATCGGGGAATGGCGTGCTCGTGTCCGTAGTTACCCAGTTAGGGGTAACCCGGCCTTGTGTTGGCAGAGTTCCGGTTTGGTTCTCGGAGATGTCTTTCCAGAGGCATTCTCATGTGGCAATGGGAAGTTCCTTGGCCTGACCATTTGTTGGAAATCCAAAGAAACAATACGTGACTTGTACGGTTTTAGTTGTATAACCTGCTATGGAATATGGCGGTAACCTACTATTGAACATTGTTAGCTATAGTAGGCATACGATAATGGTCGTATGTTGGCTAAGATTTATATTCTACTTTCAAAATGAATTTTCCACTACACTATGCACTAGTAATAATATCAAATGTTATTTTAAATGCGTATCAAGCATCTTTGACTATCATAAGGAGAAATCTCCTCCGATTCTGCGTTTGCATGTGTGTGTGTGCGGGAGGCCTTATGGTAGTCTCATTTTTAAAAGCATTGCGAATTGAAATAAAAATATTCTTCTATTTTGATTTTTAAAGTTAAATAAACTGTTTTGAGTTCTCACACCAGTCACATGACTGACTTGGAGTTTATTGTTTTCCTTCCTAAACTCTGGGTGCCCACCAATTTCCACACGGGCCGTCAAGAGTTAAGGTTTATCAGGATATTCTGGATATTCTGGAATTGCTGGAGGCAAGCTGGATGGCATGGCGTATTACTACTATATAGTATTTCTTTTTCCGCTGCACTATTTGTTGTATGTTGTTGTACACTCTGATGATATGATGTAATGTAATGTGATGTAATGTAATAACTGATATAGTTCTTTGTTTAAAGATTATTCATTTATTATTATATGTTGTTCCGCTGCGAATTGTGAGATTCCGATGTTGTTCTGTTGTTTTCTGTTTCCTTTCTATTTTTCTTTCCTCTTTCTCTTCTATTTTAAAATGTTCTATCTTCTTTTCTGTTTTCTATTCTCTCTAATTTCTATTTTCTAATCTTCCTTCTTTCCTATCTTTTCTTTCCTTCTCTTTTCTTCTCTTCTTTTTCTTAAACCCATAACTATTCGGTTTTTCGGCAACGAAAAATCGGAAACGTTACATTTGGTATCAGAGCTTATGGTTAAGCGACAACCATGGTTCTGTTGGGCATTTCTCATTAGAGATAGAGTCAGCAGTACTCTAGAATGAGTTTGAGTGTAATAATAGCTATGAGAGCGTATTTGTTAGTGAATATAAAATTGTTTTATATTGTGATGATTGGTTTATTGAGTGGCATATGAACTTTCGTCAGCGTGGTCCGCAAGACTATGCCGAAGGGGTTTCTAAACACTTGAATAGAACAATTCGGCACAGTATTGTTTTAAATTGGGTAAATGAAATAATTTTACCTTGATTATATTTTGTATATAAAGAAATAATTTTTCAGAATTATAAAAGTGTATATAAGTTAATTGTTTAGATGTTTGAATAATCTAAATAAAAGAATAATTGTATAAGTAAAAAGAATTATAAGAATTGAATTATAATTAAAGTGATTTACAATTGTGAGATAAACTTATATATATAAGAAGTGAAACTATATGAATATATTTATGAATATGAGTTGTAAGTAAAAGTGAATTTAAAGTTAAATGGAATATAACTTAAGTGATATTGAATGAAGTTGATATTAGTATCAAAGTAAATTAATAAAGTTAAGTGGTGGATGTGAACTTGAGTTATATAAATGAAATTCAACTTTTGTAACAGAATTGAATGAATAGATTGAATATAAATCAATTAAATGTGAATAATTGATGTGAAATAATGAATATAAGTGTAATTCATTAAAATCTAATGTTATTAGAAAGTTGAATAAATTGAATGAAAATCAATTAAATTAAACCAATTGAAAGCAAAGAAGTTTGGTTGTAATTAATATACATTGGTTGTTACTTGATTGTATATAATTCATTAAGTATTAATGAAATTGAAAGCTAAATTAATTGAATTCAAATTGAAAGTAAATAAATGTGAATAGAATATGAATTAGTGAATATAAACTAATTGAGAATGAATGTTGATAACATCCACTGTATATGAATTAAATGTGATTGAATTGAAAACCCTTTCATTGAATATTAATGAGAGTATAAATGAATATATATTGATTATGAATTTGTTGAATGCTAGTTGGTTGATGTTTGAATATGTTGCATTTGCTATGTTGACATATATAGTTATTATGTTACTATATGTTGTATATTGAGATTATTGTCTATATGCATGATTCTCATGTTGTTTGTTGAGTGATTATTAGGTGCGGATCGCGTTTGCTTCGCATTTGGAGCTCGCTTTTGCGCTATATTAGCCGTATATGCTCGCTAATAAAATATAAGGTACATATCTTGAATTACATACCGTACTTTTACACTTTTTTCCCTGCGGGATGCCTCATTACTTGATGAGATGTATATTTGTGATATATATACTGTCATTTTTTTTCGGATCGAGCCGCGCAAAGGAGACCATGGCGAATTTTTCCGGAAATTTAAGGCGTTAGAAAAATTTTGAGAAAAATTTGGAAAATTTTTGGAAAACTTTAAACTTTGTTTTGAAGTTGAAAGTTAAACAAGATAGTTGTTTTTGGAAAGATAACTAAGTATGATTTGAAAACTTAGTAAAGTTATTGTAAGAAGTTTAATTATGAATTTTGGAAAGTTAATAAATTCTGTACTTTTCTTACTTAATAATTTCGAGGACGAAATTCTTTTAAGTGGGGAAGATTGTAACGACCCAGAATTTTTAGAAATTAAAAATTGAATATTTAATTAATTTTAAATATTAATAAGTGAATTTATAAGTCAAATAAATTTTTATTTGAATTATTGAATTTAATTGGATTATTAAATCGATAATTTAATACGTTAAATTATGGAAATAATTGAAAATTGGGTTAAATATGATTAGAGATGATTTGTAAAATTTTATTTTATCATATTGAAGTTAGAATGATATTTTAGAACTTTTAAAATCGAATTAAAAGTTAATTTGTGAAAATTGAATATTTTAATATTTAAAATCGACTAGTGAAAATAGTCAATTTTTGAACAGTCTCAGAATTGAACGAAACCAGTTCCATTGGATCCGTAATAGTTAGTTATTACCGGATTTCAAATTTCGTGTCAATCGGAGTTATCGTTTGATCGTGGAAGCTCGAAACGCATCGATTTGTTTTTAATTTAAATTTGACGAGTGAAAATAGCCATTTTTCAAAAAGTCTCGGATTTCGACGAAACCAGTTTCATCGGATCCGTAATGTGGTATTATTGTAATGTTTCAAATTTCAAGTCAATTGGATTTACCGTTTGTCCGGTACAAATTAAAACGCCTAGAAATCGACTTAAATCGGTTTAATTCAAATTGAGCGTTTTTAGCCATAACTCGCACATACTTCTGAATTAGCTTCCGAAACTTGTTCCATTGTGTCCGGAACGCGGGGTAAACCCTAGAAACACTGGTTACGGCGCGTAAATCGGAGTTCGGAACTTCCGGGATGAATAGTGTTTCGTCGGTTCCTTATAAATAGCCCACTATCTCAAAAAAATAAAAATAAAGAAAAGAAAAAACCCTAACTATATACTGCAGCCGGCCCTAACCAATGTATGGCCAGAATTTTATCAACTTCATCCCTCGATTCCTCCAAATCCATCAAGAATTAGCAAGAATGTTCAACTACAAAGTGGTAGAGCACGACGAGAGCTTGGAGATCAACGGTGGAGATCGTGTTTGGTGTCGTGTGGAGTGAGCTACAGGGGGCCGTTCTCTATAGCTGTGCACGCATCTCGAGGGTAGTGGGGGAGGCCGAGCCTTATGCCCTTCAGGCCGAACATAGGTGGGGTTTGTGGCTTCGATTTGGTGCCTACGTGATGAAGTTTCGTCTTGTGATCGAGGAGCAAGATCAAACCCTAGTTTCTAAGTCATGGGTTCTTTTGTTCGTGCAAAATACTAAAGCTTGAACGTGAGGGAGAAGATGATAGGGACGGCCAGGATGCAAGGAGAAGGAATCAAGTGGCTGTGATGAAGTTAGGTTATAAGTTTTATAAATTATGTTATAAATCTATGTATATAAACACGTGTAACTTCAAATATTCATAACTTTTTCATACGAGGTCGAAAACGCGCGAAACCAGTTGCTTTGGAATCGTATGGACGAGCACTACACGATGGAGTTGGTTTGGAGTCGATTGGAGTTAGTGAGAATTTTGGGTAAAATTAAACGTCCGTTTAATTTTATTCGAAATAAATCGCTAAAAACGGAAATAAAATCAAGGTGAGAATTTCTCACTCAATCGAATCAGTTTCGATTTTATTTTAAATAGTTAAATTTAAAATATTTGAATGCATGTTTGAATGTTGATTAATACCTATTGATTGTTAAAATAGACATTATACGCCGTTAGTAAGCGGATGTTATTTAATAAAAACATATACCGCGAATATTTCATAAACAGTGAAATTGGTATTATATATAATATCAATATATATATATTGGCATATGTATATATTGGAGTTATTGATTTCCCGCATTTTTTGTTTAGCGGATGAGACCCTATTGCGCCGTTATTAAGCGGATAATATTTAATAAAAACATATACCGCGATAATTTCGTACTGGAGCGAAATTGGTATTGTGCTAATGTTTGTGGATGTAGGAAAACAGGTTGGAGGGATCCAACTGGATTCCTCAACAGTATTTATTTGATTTCAGATATTTTGATATTTGATGGATTTTCATATTGATATATGATATCGTTGTTGTCGTGATTGACTATTTGGTGTGTAGCATCATTAGACCCAGATTTTGGAATTTTAAAATGATTTATAAAGTGATTTTTGAAAATATACTATATTTTTGGAATTGATCCATTTTAAATAAATAAACGTTATAATTTTTAATGTTATAAAAAATCATGATTTTTGTGAAATACAGTTAAAAACTGATTTTTGAGAATATGATGCTATTGATTTTATAAAATAATTTAATCGAGATATTTTAGAATTTTTGGGAAAAGTTTAAAATATAGGATTTATAAAATTTTATTATTTTATAAATCAAGAGAATGATGAAATTATAAAGGAGATTAAAGATGTTTTAAAATAATAATATAAATTGAATTATATTAAGAGATTTATAAATGGATATTTATAAATTGAAATATTGAAATTATATAACAAGTTTTTATAAGTGTTTGAATGAAGTGGAAATGAATTTCATAATTGAATGAAATTTATAGAATTATAAACTGTGAAGTTATAAAAGAAATTTATAAATAGTAAGATTTATAAATTTGGTGAAATTATTTGAAGAATAGATTGGTTAAATAAATGGATCTTATAAGTTATAAGATTTATAAATTGAAAAGTCTTTAAAAAGAACGATTTTGTAAAATAATCGTTTTATAAGTAATTAACTTATAATATGAATGTTTAGTTTATAATTTAGTTATAAACTGGAATAGGTTAATATGGGAATTATAAAAAAAGAAGTTTTTATAAATAAATAGAAATGGAATTTATAAACGTTGTTTTATAAATTCGCAAATGACTTATTTTGACAAGAAAATTTGTTGAAACCTATAAATGGAGTTATATTCACATTTTTGAATAGTGAATAATCCTTTGAATTAAAATGAATAAAAGGATGAAATTGTTAATGAAGTATATTCACGTTTTTTTGAATTGTGAATAATATGTTAAAGAAATTGTTTTAGATATGATGTTTTAAATAGAATTAAAACTATCTAACGATGTTTTAAAATGTGTTGAGATTCGAAACCATAGATTTCAACATTTATTGTTGAAATAGACGTTTTCGAGAAATAGAATGAGATGATGGACTATAACACTGTTGTTATAGTAAATGATTTCCGAAAGGAAATGTTTTGTATAGTATTGGGATTTATATATCTATTTTAATTTCGAATCCCTATACTAGTGATTTTGGGTTGTCGTAACGATGTTTTACGCAACATTCGTTTTGGCCCAAATAAATATGTTTAAGTGAATGATTTCCTTAAAGAATGATATATATACTTAATTCGATTTAATTATATGGAATATTTTCCAAGGTTGAAAATAAAAAGATTTGTGAATTACTTATGAATAAATAAGTATGGAATTGTTTTTCCAATATGAAGTGAATATTTAGAATTTATCTTTTTGAAGATAAATTGAAAATGGATAGTTGAAATCGTATATGCATAGATATTTTGGAATATAAATTCATTATAGAATTTATATGTGAAAGTGGAATTTGTTTAAAAATAAATATTGATTTATTTTTGAAGTATTGAAATTTAATATCTAGTGAAGATATTTTGGAAAATAAATAATTTGGAAAATTATTTGGAAACTGGTGATGTGTGCATATCCAGTGATAGTTAAATAATCGACTATCAATATTTCCCTTTTAATGGGTAATTGATGTGAATTGATTGAATGTGAATGCCACACTTATTTTTGAATAAGCGCTCACTATTCGGGTTAACCGGGAAAGGACCATGGGGTCGTATAACCCATTCCGAATATGTGATACGTCGTTGTGAATTGCATTGAAGATCGGTGTTGAAGACCCGGTATTTGCGAGAGCGATAGGATGACCTATCGATTTTCTCTGCACTGAGTTGCAACGGTATAGAGACTCCCTAAGTGATGGGAAATCCGATCAGGATTATGAATATCCGGATTGCAAGGACTTCTTTGTAAGTGCCTTCGGTTTTGTTCGATCCCGGAACAGACTTGTATGGATTGTATGTCTGACATTACAAGTTGAGATATAAAGCCGATTTCTTTCAAATATATTTCTGTTGGTGGCGAAGAATTTATTCTTTTAGCTTAACACCCTTCTCTGAGACGTACGAGCTCAGAGGTTATGTATTTGAATGTTATCAGCGATATATTCCCAATTTGGTAATGTGACATGCTGAGTGTTGCTGAAATGATCATTGTGTTGATTATTGTGATAGGATCGTTTATTTGATCGTCTATCTTGGTGATCATTGTGTTGATCATTTGTTGACCCAAAGCATGGCTTTTGTATAAAGTATGTTTTTGTGGACGTGACTTCGTCGAACCTACACCCCGGAAATGGTCAAAACAGGAAAGATGCGGCAAGGTTATGAGGGGTAGAACCCTTTAGGGTATGTACATTTCCTTCTGGATAGAGGTGGTATCACGGTATGGAGCCCAGATATTTAACCTATGTGGTTACTACAATTTATTACTTTGTGGTTGTTGGTTTTCGGGATCCCGTGAGAAAGGTCGTTTACGATCGGGGAATGGCGTGCTCGTGTCAGTAGTTACCCAGTTAGGGGTAACCCGGCCTTGTGTTGGCAGAGTTCCGGTTTGGTTCTCGGGGATGTCTTTCCAGAGGCATTCTCATGTGGCAATGGGAAGTTCCTTGGCCTGACCATTTGTTGGAAATCCAAAGAAACAATACGTGACTTGTACGGTTTTAGTTGTATAACCTGCTATGGAATGTGGCGGTAACCTGCTATTGAACATAGTTAGCTATAGTAGGCATACGATAATGGTCGTATGTTGGCTAAGATTTATATTCTACTTTCAAAATGAATTTTCCACTACACTATGCACTAGTAATAATATCAAATGTTATTTTAAATGCGTATCAAGCATCTTTGACTATCATAAGGAGAAATCTCCTCCGATTCTGCGTTTGCATGTGTGTGTGTGCGGGAGGCCTTATGGTAGTCTCATTTTTAAAAGCATTGCGAATTGAAATAAAAATATTCTTCTATTTTGATTTTTAAAGTTAAATAAACTGTTTTGAGTTCTCACACCAGTCACATGACTGACTTGGAGTTTATTGTTTTCCTTCCTAAACTCTGGGTGCCCACCAATTTCCACACGGGCAGTCAAGAGTTAAGGTTTATCAGGATATTCTGGATATTCTGGAATTGCTGGAGGCAAGCTGGATGGCATGGCGTATTACTACTATATAGTATTTCTTTTTCCGCTGCACTATTTGTTGTATGTTGTTGTACACTCTGATGATATGATGTAATGTAATGTGATGTAATGTAATAACTGATATAGTTCTTTGTTTAAAGATTATTCATTTATTATTATATGTTGTTCCGCTGCGAATTGTGAGATTCTGATGTTGTTCTGTTGTTTTCTGTTTCCTTTCTATTTTTCTTTCCTCTTTCTCTTCTATTTTAAAATGTTCTATCTTCTTTTCTGTTTTCTATTCTCTCTAATTTCTATTTTCTAATCTTCCTTCTTTCCTATCTTTTCTTTCCTTCTCTTTTCTTCTCTTCTTTTTCTTAAACCCATAACTATTCGGTTTTTCGGCAACGAAAAATCGGAAACGTTACATTGTGCATGACTTGTAAATGAGCATAATTTATACAAAAGTCTGGGCATACTACTATTCACACGCAAGCTATGGTAACTTATGTTAAAAAAAATTCACTTATCTACGCAATATGCAAAGGGAGGTGACTCATATTTTTCTTTTCTTTTTTCATTTGAGATGCAAACTCAAACCTACAAATAGATGGAGAAGTTTTGGCAACTCCTGGTCGCATGTGCTACGTGCATGTACAATTGCAAAATCTATAACGTGCCGACACATCCCAGGGAAGCACACTAGTTATTCACATTAAAATATGTACTCTAAACAATGCAACTTCTACTTGACATCAGGCATTGTTCAAATGCACATATGTGCGTGTACTGAAGTATGCAAGAATACTAGCCTGGCGCATTAATGTGCACACACAAATATGGTCTGGGCGATGTTTACAAGTGTACGCTCGAATGGAGTAGGCGAACAAAATAAATGATGTGACCTGGAACTTGCAATTTAATGTACTCGTTCGAATGTAGCAATGAAGTAGAAGGAAAATAAACTACTAACGTGAACTTGGACCCATTCGATTTAAGTATCACTTGCGCACACATACAACTCAAGAAATGTGCAACTATCTGCAAAACAATATTGTGAAAAATTTCCAGAATCCGAAAATCTTGCCTACGCACTGCATACTAAAGTAACCCACTTTACTAACTAAGTTTTTGACTTTTAAAATTAGAAATTGTGAGTTTTCACTCACCTTGCATTTTCTTTTAAATCGGTTTGCAACAAGAATTCATCAGAGAGCAATTACTTGGCTTCCATTAAAAGCTTTACTCAGTGCTTCAAGAAAAAGGATGAACCGGAAGTTGAAGAAAAATGTTTACTTTTCTTCTCATTTTTGTGAACCAGTCAATGGAGGAATGTGTGATGGCAATGGTCTTAGGTACAATAGCATTTAAAATGAGAACGTGGTTTAGAGAAATAAGGTACACCGCCCTGTACAAAAATAATGATGGTGGCAATAAAAACAAAGCAAAGTTTTCACTATGTTTAATATTATGTGGAAACAGCAAGGCAATTTGTTCCATCTTTGCTTTATCAAAAGTGTGTATATTATTGCCATTGCATTGGACCCATTCACACATGAATGGCAAAAATGAAGCTATTCTCCACTGATCTTGCAATATTTTTTTTTGTTCAAATTTTAATAAAATAAAATTTCTACTTAAAATATTTTCTCTGATAATAATTCAAAAATCACAATCGTTACAGATTTTTAAAATATTTATTATGACAGTAATTCAAAAAACACGGTCGTTACAAACGCTATTTAAAAGTAAGTTTATTTTACTATAGACATCATTATAATAGCGAAATATTACTACATAGTAAATAGTTTAACGGATCGTTAGGAGATGTGAATCCTGAACATCTCTTGTGTTACTGCACTCACGTTAGACACTGGATAGGAGATGTCAAATCCCGTAAACATCTCTGATGCCATTCCACTCATATTTTTACCGTAGATTTAACTTACATAAGATCTTTAGTTCTGACTTAAGTGTTTTGTCTTTTCAATTCGCTCGGTCAGCCTGAGCATTTCAGGATTTGAAGACCTTATTGCTGGAGGAGAAGACGAAGAATGTATTATTATTTATTATATTCCACTTCATTCATACTGATCCGCTGCATTATTTATTACTCTCTAGTATGTGTAACTCTAATATGTATTGTATAAGTATAACCGAATATTTTGTAAAACAGCTTCATGAACTATATATTTGATTATTATATTTTATCGTTCCGCTGCAAGATTTTGTTTTGTTTTTATTTCTTTCTTCCTTTTTCTTATTCACCCCAATAACAATCCGCCCTTCTGTATGGTTTGAGTCTGACGTGTGTTGTTTATCGTCGATTTAAAACGTACAAAAAAGGCGGTATGTTGCATCAGGTATCAAAGCTTTGGTTTAGCGATAAACCTTTGCTTTGTGGGGTCTAACTCTTTATCAATAGGGTAGTAATACCATATGATGAGTCGCTAACCGTGTGTGTGTGTGTGTGTGTGTATGAGAGAGCGTACTTGTTAGTCTTATAAAAAGTTTTAGTATTGTGTTAATTTGTTCCGTTTTGTATTTATAAATTCTGGTTGGTGCATGGGACGCTATGACATCAGTAGGGATTTCTAAACACTTAATAGGACAGACCAATACAATATTTGTTTTGAATATAGGTGAATGAAATTTTTTGCCTATTATATTTTCTATATATAAATAAATTTTTGTAAATGATATATTGATTGTAATATATTGGTTGTTAGGTAGAGTAATTTATAAATGTTAGTAAGGTTGGAAATAAGATTGGAAAAGTAAAATAAATAGGAATAAATTGAAAATTTAGAAGTTAAGTTCCGAGGTTTTGAAAATTTCTATCAAATGATTTTAGAATATACTAATAATATTTTAGAAGTATTTTCTGATACAAATATTTCAATATAATTTGAAAGATGGTTTTAAAGAAATTTTGGAAAGAAATAAGTTATGTACTCCCTTCTCTGTCGCTGGAAAATAATTTCGGTAGTGGGTGCACGCATCATCGACATTCATTTTAGAGTTTCAAAGTGGAAAGGCCACTGTAGTAGATTTACTGCAGATTTATTTTGATAAACAAATATAAATTTTAAATTGTTTTAAATATAATTGGATATATAAACTGTAGTTATATACATTTATCTACTATTTTAAAATGATTTGAAATATAACCCGGTATTTAGTTCTAAAGTTTCCATTAATTAATAGTTTCAACTGCCTTAGTGAAATGAAATTCAACTAATAATTGAAACCTCTAAATGAAGTAATAGATTTAATGCTAAGTTATAAATGAAATTTCAAGAAAGTTGAAATTGTAACTTATAAGACTAAAGTAAAATAAAATTATTGAACATTGAATTAATTAAAAGAAATGGGATAAGCTTGTATGATTTTCAATTGCATCCTTAAAAGCATATATGTAACTTACCAAATATTAAAAGTTTTGATGTTTAATAAGAAAATGAAATGGATATTATACAAGTAATAAACTTGAGGTAATGGAAGTATGCAATCAAATTCCTTTATAAATAAGAATTTGATGTTGTAGTTGTTATAAATTTATGTTATAATTGAAGTATTACTACAATAAACTAAGATAAAAAGTAAGTATTATAAGAAAGTAATTAAACCTTAAGTAGATGAACTGATATGCTAAGAAATTGAATTGAACTTGAATACTATAAACAAAAGAATGTAAATAAATTAAGTTATGCAATAATGAATGAATGATTTGTTTGATTTCATATGATGACTATATGTTGGTTGCAAATGATGGTTGTTTGTATTAATTTGTTGTTGGCGATTGAAACAACCTTAAATATTTCATTTTATATAATTGTTAACTGCTTTGGATCATATAAGTGAAATACTGGTTATGCAAGCAATTGCTACTGCTTTTGGTTTCATAATTAAGCGTTAATTGCCCGACAAATAGGTACGTTTTCAGATTACGGTTTATAGCATTATTATATTGTTTTCCCATGTTGGGATATATATTATTTTGGAAAATATATGTCGTATATTATTATATTTGATATTATATTTTCTCTCGAACCTCTCCGTATAAAGGACACTCTGCCGAAATTTTTCGATAATTTTGGACTTAGAAAAATTTTGAAAAGGTTTTTCAAACTTTATTAATTTAAGTATAAAAGATTTGACGGTTATAAATTGGTATATTTTATTTAAATTAATTAATTTTGTAAATTTAATTGTTATAAATTTAATATTTTAAGTAAGAATATTGATTTCTTTATTCTTCTTTTCCCTTCTTTTTCCTTTTCGAGGACGAAAAATTTTGAATGGGGGAGAGTGTAACGACCCTAAATTTTCATTTATTTTAATTGTTAATTTAATAGGATTTTTGAAATTTAATATTTAAGAAAATATAAATTCATGAATTATTAATATAGATAGAATGGCAATTGTATGAATGTAAGTAATGGTTGATAATTTGAATGGAGTTCAAATTTATTGAAATAGTGGAAACATTATAATTTGTTTATAAGTGAAATATAAGAAAAACAAATGTAATTATTGAGTTAATTAATGAATAATACAGTGTTAATGGTAAGTAATAAACTTGTAAACGTAAGTAAAAGTAAATAGGTGACAACTAATATATGTTATTTGTTTATTTAGTGTGTTAAATATAATTGGTAATCAAATTGCAATTAAAGGTAATAATGTTAATGCAAGTGAAAAAATAATTAATTTAGCGCAATCCCACTTAATTGAAACCAATTATAAGGTTATAATTGATTGTAATTAATGAATTGGGAAATAAGTTCAAAGTATATTAATTGATGCGATGATACGTAATAAACTATAATTTGATAAATTCAATGTTAGATAAGTAATTATAATATTTTTTCGTTGATAATAGAGTATGAATGTGATTTTGATGTTGACTGAATGAAATTGACAATAGTTAATGTGATTTTAATCAATTGTTATGGTAAAAGCTAATTAGGAATGTAATTATAGAGCTTAAATTGGAAATAACTGTAAAGTTTAATAAGGAAGAAAACAAATGACCATATGAATGTAAATTCCAATTTATTGGAATAATAAATGTAAAAAAGAAAGAATAATATATGTTTCTTTACTAAATAAAAAAATCATATGTTTATTTATTTGAAATGTTAGTAGCTGAAAAATTTATTATAGAACTAAGAAATTAATAACTTTTGGTTTGTATACAATAATTCCGTAAATACGTTAAATTACTATAAAGTGGAAATGAATGGTCTCATTTATTTTTACCTTAGAAATCAATGGCAGTTAATGTGATTAGAATCTTTTAATTAAAAAAGTAGGAAGATGTTAATTGTAAACATATATTGAAATAAATTTAGATTGGGTGAGTTATTTCAAATTAAATCAGTTCACGTTTCAAAATTTAATGCTAGTTTACTGCATATATGTTTATACGTAAATTTAAACTTATGTTTTAGATCCAATTAGATCAGTAAAAAGAAAGGATTATTTAGGATTGAAATCTCATATGTTATTAAAATAAATGTTAATAGGAGATGATAAACGGGGTAAAATAGGTTTACACCTGACTATTCCCTTTTCAATTAGACTTTATTAGATTTTAATTGCAACATAACTTACCTTTCCATCTTCACTTTTCTAATTTACTCTTACATTCATTGCCTCCTTATGTGGATTATTTTCATACCTTTTATTTATGAATGTAAACTATAAGTGGTGATAAAGATGTGCATATATATATATATATATATATATATATATATATATATATATATATATTATACACCTATTTATATTACCTTGTTTATGCTATCATATTTTTGAATGTATGTTAATGCATTCCTAGTAAAACATTCAGTCGAAATGTTAACATATTTGTTTAATTCCCAATCTAATCACAAAGGAGGAGAAATGAAAAGTTCTTAATGCTATATATTCTTTTAATTTATGACACAAATTTGTGTAGAGAATTTATTTCCATTTATTGTGTGTTAATTAAATCTTTAAAGGATGTTAATTTTGGTATGTTTAGGGTTAACAAAATTAATTAAGTGAACGATTGTTTTGAAATTTGAATTCTAATAGTTTGTTTACAGTATAGAGTTGGTCCATTCATTCCTTTTCTAACTAATAATTCCCACATTCTTTTCATTATTTCCCCATTTGTTCGATTACTTCTTTCCATTTACATTGTCCGAAACTTTTCAATTTTGCAAACATGAATTACTTTTCATATTTTTAATTCTTTCTTTTACCTCTTTTTAATACTTGCTACTTTTAAAAATGCTGTTCATATTTACTATATTTCAATACCAAGTTTTTTCATATTTACTTTATTTTTCCATTCATTTTCCAACTTCATTTTCTGAAACTTCATTATATTTATTTGTAATTAATAGTGGCCTCTCTTTTCAAATCTCCTTGACCTTAAACCTAACTCTAACCTTATAAATAAGATATGATGCAAATGAATCCCCAACCTCCATTCTAATCTTCTTCTTTTTTTCTTCTTTTTTTCCTTTAAATCTCCTTATTATCTCTCATTTTAATTTTTCCTTCCTCTTCAAATATTCTTCTTCTTCAAATTTTCTTCTATTTCAAACTTTCTTCTTTCTTTTCAAATCTAGATCTTCTCTTCCATTTTTAGTTCTTATTTTAATCCTTTTCTTTTTCAATTCTTCTTTTTCAAATCTTTTTTTTCAAGCCCTTTAAAAATACATACGTACATACATACATATTAATATAATAAGGAGGAAAATTAAAGTAAATCAAAATAAAAGAAAAATTATGGAACAAAACTAGCAATCAAGAAGGAGACTAAGGAAACATAGAGCAGAGCCATTAATTAGAAGTCTATTATTTTCTCATTCGTATAAAGGTGAGTGTTTTAACCCATACACAACGTCTAAAATTTCTTACATTTGTTAAATTAATTTATGTTGTGATTAGAAATTTATTTATGACTGTTTGGCATATTTTTAATCATCATCTCAGTTAAATTGAATTTTTTGAATTAAAATGTTATTTAAATTTATTATTGCATATAAACTGCCAGTTAAATTGTTATTTAATTTATTATTGAATATAACTGCCAGTAAATACCTGTTGTTTATTATTTATTCTATATTGATGTTATTGTTTAAACTGGATGATGATTGTGATAAATAGTTGATGGTTGATATTGGATGAGTGGATGTGTATTTTATATTGTTATAAACTGCAAGTTGTTATGCATTTATTTCATTCGGGATTGCGGTTTGAAATAATATATAACCATATTTTTATTTTAAATTACGGATTGAAATGATAAATATCTGTATCACTTGACCATAGGGTAGAAAATTATATACAGACACCGCGGTCTATATATAAAAGTATTTTGAAGTGATTTCTATGGTTTTGTAAAGAAATATATAGGTTATACAAATATTGATTTCAGATGTTATATAAATGTTATTTTATTATTGAGTTTTAGTTATAAATTTTTTTTGAAATATAAAATAAGTTAAATAATAAAGTTTGATTGTTTTTATATAATATGGTTGAGTATATGTTTAAATTATATTATATATAGAGTTATATTGATTTAAATAAAATTAAGGTTGGAAGATAAATATGAAATTGATTTGAATCAAATTATTTAAGAAGTATACTAGAATAAATTTGATTTGAAATTTAAAAAAATTTAGATTTTAAAGGGTGTGATTTTATAACTTGATTTTGGTTTAGAGTGATTTAAATGAATATCGGGTTGATTTATATGAATATATCAAGTTAAGTAAATTGAAAGAATATCCAGTTATTTGAAGTTTAAAAGTTTTACTTAAATTATGTTGGATTTATTAAGTTAATATTTCAAATCTAAATAACATTAATTGAATTTGATATAAATTTGGAATTATCAGAGAATTAGTTTTGAAATGGTGGAATATTTAAAGCTTTGAAATATATGGAAATTGAAATGGTTTATTTGGGGCTTCAAATCTGCATTTAGAATTGATTTGTGAAATTAAAGAAGCTATTTTATTATATAAAGTAATTTAATATTTGAACCATTTAAGTATTGGATGGTATGTTTCAAAGTACGGGATTCAAGGTATTATGATTAAAAAGTTCTATTATTTTGGAAAAGAGAGATATTTGAAATAAAAATGATATTATCTTGATTTTTCTTTTATAAAAATGATATCATATTTATCTGGTTTTTAAAGCGAAAATGATATCATATTTTATTTGGTTTTGAAATGGATATTATATTCTGGTTTTGAAAGTATAATTATTTTGAAATGACCACGGTGTTATAATAACGTTTGGTTGTTAAAGTGACCGGGATCGGAAGTTGTCATACTCTCTGCCAACTCCAAGGACCACTTTAACAAATGTGTACGTGGTGGAGATTCCAGAATGAAGTAGGATGGCGGCGGCATTTCCTTTGAGGTAAATACGTGGACCCGACTCCCGCGAGTTGGCATAAGGTGGCTAAAACAGGAGCGATTGACGGGCTAATGAGGTAGCACCTTTGATCAGACACATCCCTTCGATATTATACTTTGACTTTTGGATTGATTCGGTGGCTACTTTTGAATTTTTTTGATTTGAGGGTGTGGCTGAAGGTGGGCGGTAGCTGCGCGCTACGCGTTACCACGCGCCTGGAAGCATAATTGGTATATCTACCCTGGCATTGCTTAGTGGTGTCGCGTCACCTGCCATAGTGTGCCATGTACGAGTTTGGTTTTCTCCCGTAGCCCGCGTGGTATCCTCTGGTGTCTTTTCGATTAGGAGGGACCATAATACTGGAAGGACTATGGGGTTATTACGTGTTAAGGTGGAAAATGTGTTAACGGTAAAAATTGGTTTAACGCTAACACCCGGTGTAGCTCATGATGAAGTGAAGGCACCACCCGTTTGCACGGGAATCAAAGTAAAAAGAAAATTGCCGAAAAGTAAAAGAGACAAAGATTTTTATAGTTGTTCGGCTCCTAATAGGCCTACATCCACTTTACAACTTCCATTATGTTTTTCGAGCACACTTTACAAGATTACAACACTTTTACAACACGATCTCTTGATTACAACACTTTCACAGCATGATCTCATGATTACAACACGATTAGAGAAAGGAAAATAGAATTTTGATGATGGATTGCTCCTTGGATTCATGTTGAATGAAGTAGATTACTTGATGAAGATTCTTCGGTGTTTGAAGTGTTTGGAGAGTCGAGTAATCAGCAGAGTCTCGGTGCTTTGGAATCTGAAAAGTCCCCCTAGTTGGAGTTCATGCCATATTTATAGGAGAGTTCGGAGTTAGGTCGGTTGGGTCTAGGTCGTGAGCGACCTAAGATAGGTTGTAGGTCATGGGTTACTTATGGTGTCACAGAAGAAGTAGGGCGACCTAAGGGGTAACGACATTAGGAGGTATGGCATGCAGCGACCTATGGGAAAAAGGCGGGGCATGCTTTAAGTCGTGAGCGACTTAACTTGGAGGGATATAGGTCGTAGGTCGAAGGTTGCGACCTAAGTAGGTCGTAGGTCGAAGGTTGTGCGACCTAAGATACAAGCTTCAACCCTACTTGATTGCCCTCGTTTCTTCTGAGCGAGTTAATAGGTCATGGGCGACCTAGTGGTTAGGTCGGCTATGATTTGGGTCGTGAGCGACCTAATAGATGAGGTTGTGTGAAGTTGTCTGTGGAAGATGCTAGCTCGCTAGGTCGTGACAGCGTTAAGTCGCTAGGTCCTGGCTTCCTGTAGGTCGTTAACCCGTTCGATAGTTAGGTCGCGAACTCCTTCAAGTAGTTAGGTCGCGAACTCCTTCAAGTAGTTAGGTCGCGAACTCCTCTGGGCAGTTAGGTCGCGAACTCCTTCAAGTAGTTAGGTCGCGAACTCCTCTGGGCAGTTAGGTCGCGAACTCCTTCAAGTAGTTAAGTCGCTAACTCCTCTAGGCAGTTAGGTCGCGAACTCCTTCAAGTAGTTAAGTCGCGAACTCCTTTAGGCAGTTAGGTCACGAAATCCTCTAGGCAGTTAGGTCGCGAACTCCTCTAGGCAGTTAGGTCGCGAACTCCTTCAAGTAGTTAAGTCGCGAACTCCTCTAGGCAGTTAGGTTGCGAACTCCTTCAAGTAGTTAAGTCGCGAACTCCTCTAGGCAGTTAGGTCGTTGAGTCGCTTAGGCTCGTTGGATACTCCATGCCCTAGGTCGCATACCGTTTTGGACGGGGCGCTGCCGCGCACCCCGCCGGGGGCGCTGCCCCTTGGACCCCTGCGACCTGACCGGGAAGGTCGAACACTGTAGCGGTGGCGTTGCCCCCGCACCCCCCTGGACCCCCCCTCCGTAGGGGATCTTAGAGGAAGAGTCATTCAACAGAACTTGCTTTGTTGAGATGTTGAGTTGACCATTCTTCGAGATGAACTATCTTTGGCTTCTCGGTCGATTTTTTGATATCACGGCCTTGCTGAAAAAGGCGGTATAACAAAATGTAAAGCCTTAATGCTGTTTAAATGTGAGTTTATTTTACTATAGACATTATTATAATAGCGAAATTTTCCTACGTAGTAAATAGTTTAACGGATCCTTAGGAGATGTGAATCCCGAACATCTCTTGAGTTACTGCACTCACGTTAGACACTGGATAGGAGATGTCAAATTCCGTAAACATCTCTGACGCCATTCCACTCATATTTTTACCATTGATTTAACTTACATAAGTTCTTTTAGTTCCGAGTCGAGTGTTTTGTCTTTTCAATTCGCTCGGGTCAGTCTGAGCATTTCAGTATTTGAAGACCTTATTGTTGGAGGACGAAGACGAAGATTGTCTTATTATTATTTATTATATTCCACTGCATTCATACTGATCCACTGCACTATTTATTACTCTCTGGTATGTGTTACCCTGATATGTATTGTATAAGTATAATCGAATATTTTTTAAAACAGCTTCATGAACTATATATTTGATTATTATATTTTATCGTTCCGCTGTAAGATTTTGTTTTGTTTTATTTATTTTTTCCTTTTTATTATTCATCCTAATAACAATCCGCCCTTCTTTATGGTTTGAGTCTGACGTCTGTGGTTTATCGTCGATTGAAAACGTACAAAAAGACGGGATGTTACAGAAGTTATGTTTCAAAGTTATAAGTTTCAAGGTATTATAATTTGAAAGTGTTATATTCAAATGTTTTGATTTCAAAATTTTATAACTTTGGAAGTGTTATGATTTTAGAAAAGGATATATTTGAAATGAAAATGATATCGTATTGATTTGGTTTTGAAAGGGCAATGATATTTGGTTTTAAAGTATAAACTATTTTGATAATGACCGCGGTGTTATAATAACGTTTGGTTGTTAAAGAGACCGTGATCGGAAGTTGTCATACTCTCTGCTAACTCCGAAAACCACTTTAACAAAGGTGTACACGGTGGAGATTCCAGAATGAAGTAGTATGGTGGTGACGTTCTATTGAGGTATATGCGTGGACCCGTCTCCCGTGAGTTGGCATATGGTGGCTAAAAAATGAGCAATTGACGGGCTAATGAGGCCGCTCCCCTGATCGGACACACTCCTTCATTATTATATTCGGACTTTGAGATTTAATTCGGTAGCCACTTTTGATACTTTTGATTTGGGGTATGGCTCGAGGTGGGCGGTAGTAGATGCTACGCGTTACCACCGGCCCGGAAGTGTAGTTGGTATATCTACCATGGCAATTTCTAGTTGTGCCATGTCACCTACCCTAGTGCGCCTTGTACGAGTTTGGTTTTCTCCCGTAGCCCGTGGAGTATTTAGGGTAGTCTCTCGCTCTGGAAATGCGCTGTTACTGGATGGACTACTGGGACTATAATGTGTTAAGGTGGAAAATGTAAAGCCTTGACGCTATATATAAGTAAGTTTATTTTACTATAGACATTTTTATAATAGCAAAATAGTATTACATAGTAAATAGTTTAATGGATCCTTAGGAGATGTAAATCCCGAACATCTCTTAAGTTACTGCACTCACGTTAGACACTATATAGGAGATGTGAAATCCCGTAAATATCTCTGATGCCGTTCCACTCATATTATTTACCGTTGATTTAACTTTCATAAGATATTTTAGTTCTGACTCGAGTGTTTTGTCTTTTCAATTCGCTCGGGTCAGCCTGAGAATTATAGGATTTTGAAGACCTTATTTTTGGAGGACGAAGACGAAGATTTTATTATTATTGTTATATGTATATTGTTCCACTACATAACACTGTTCCGCTGCATTATTTATTTTTCTTAGGTTTGTGTAACTCTGATTCTGTGTTGTATAAGTATAATCAAATGTTTTGTAAAACAGCATCATGAACTGTTATTTGATCATTATATTTTGTCATTCCGCTGTGAGATTCTATTTTATTTTTATTTCTTTCTCTGCCTTTCTTATTTACCCCAATAACAATCTGCTCTCTTGTATGGTTTGAGTCTGACGTGTGTGATTTATCGTCGATTTAAAATGTACAAAAAGGAGGGATGTTACATTTGGTATCAGAGCTTTGGTTTAGCGATAAACCTTAGATTTGTGCGGTCTGACTCTTTATTAATAGGGTAGTAATATTCTATGATGAGTCGTTGAGTGTATACATATGAGAGAGCGTATTTGTTAGTGTTATAAAAGGTTTTGATATTGTGTTAATTTGTTCCGTTTTGTATTTATAAATTCTGGTTGGTGCATAGGACGCTATGACATCAATAGGGATTTTTAAACACTTAGTAGGACAGACTGACACAATATTTATTTTGAATATAAGTAAATGAGACAATTTGCCTATTATATTTTCTGCATATAAAGCAATATATTGTATAAAGGTTATATTTGGTTGTAATATATTGGTTGTTAAGTAGTGAAATTTATAAATATTGATTGGGAACAAAATTTGAAGAACATAAAATAAATGAAATTTGGAAATTTTAGAACTTAAGTTCCGGGATTTTCGAAAATTTATTTCAAATGATTTGGAACGTAATAATATTGTTTATAAGTATTTTCTGGTATAATTATTTCAAAATATAAATTAAAAGAATGTTTTTAAAGAAATTTTGAAAGAAATAAGTTTTGTACTCCCCTCTCTGTCGCTGGAAAATAATTTCGGTGATGAGTGCACGCATCATCGACATTCATTTTCGAAGAAGTCCACTGTAGTAGTTTTACTACAGAATTATTTTGTTAAACAAATGTAAATTTCTATTTTTTTAAATATAATTCGATATATATTGTAAGTATATACATTTATCTATTATTTTAAAAGGATTTTGAATAATACCCGGTATTTAATTCTTAAGTTTCAGTTGATTAATAGTTTCAATTATTGTAGTGAAATGGGTCATGACTAATTAATAATTGGAACCTCTAACTAAAATAAGAGATTAAATGCTAGGTTAAAAATGAAATTTCAAGAAGGTTGAAATTGTAATCTATAAAACAAAGGATATGATTTTTGAACATCAAATTAATTTAAAAGAAATGAGATAAACCTGTATAAATTTCAATTGCATTCTTAAAGCATATATATAACTGACCAAATATTAAAAGTTTTAATGTTTAATAAGAAAATGTAATAGAATATTATACAAGTAAAAATTTGAAATAATGAATGTGTTCAATAAATTTCATTAATAAATAAGAATTTGATGTTATAGTTGTTATAAAATTAAGTATAATTGAAGGGCTACTAATTACATAAAAAGAAAGGTAAGTGTTATAAATAAATGATTATAAACTTAAGTGAATGAATTGAAATGCTAAGAAATTTAATGTGTAACAACCCTAGATTTTATGTATATTGTAATTTTGGATTTATTTCATTTGGAAATTATTTTACATGCTTCATTTCAAACATTTCATTTTAAATATAAACTTTGATTATTATGTGAATCATAATTCCAACTGGTATAAATTGAATATTTTACTGAAAAGTGGATTTCTGGTCAAACTTTGACTTTTAAATTTCAAATTTAAATATTTAAATTCTTAAATTTTATCTTGTATTATGAAAATAGATTTAATAACTTGAATACTGCTTTTCGTTTCGTTGAAAACAGATATAAACTGTGAAAGTTATGTATATTTCAATATTGAGTGCAATTTGTTTTATTTAGCGATTTTGTCTATTTTAAATTATATAAATTATATTTTCTTTGTCATAATTTTTTTATACGTGTCAATATGTTATTTTATGTATATTTTTTTCTTTTAATATTTTTTAAAGAGATAATAAAATTTTCTAAAGTTCATTTGAATTTATTCAATTTATAAAGCCTAGTTATATGTATATTGTTATTCTCTTTATTTAATCGATTTTATTTAAAATTTATTTATTTATTTTTCTTATTTACTTTATTTATGAATTTACATATATCTATCATCAGCTATTTTCATGTATATATATATTAAAAATAAATTAGTGAAATTTGAAAGGTTTTAAACTCTTAATCTTCCAAAGTCCTTTTACATTCCGCCTCTTCATTTTCCAACCTACATCTCATTCATTTTGGCCGTATACTACTTTTTCTCTTCAGCCTCATCTTAATTTTTCACGTGAACAACTTCGTCAAACAAAAAAAATCACGGCCACACCACTTTCGATCAAAGTTTTGGTGAGATCTCTTCTTCTTTTTCCTTGTTTTCTTCTTTTCTACCTTGAAATTGCACTTGTTCTTCACCTTGTTTGGATCGGCTACCTCCCCTCCAGGCCTTGGACAACCTCCACCACCTCCTAGCCTGATCAACTACCGCTCTAGTCCATCTATAGCCCAGGCTGAGCCCCTCATAGCAAGCATCACCCCAAAATTCCACAAATACATCACCTAACATTACAAACCGAGCAACCTTGGTACCATCACCCACAACCACCTCTAGCCACCACTTCCTCCACCACCACCACCTCTGACCTGACCTCCAACCTCTGCCACATCACTCACCACCATCTGGACATCAGGCCTTGACCTTAGAACTTCTGGCCGAGCCCATTTGTAGCCAAGATATGTTGTATATTGCCTAGTTGTCGAAGATTTATGCACCTAGATCTATGCACCATCAAAACCATCATAGGCCGACCCTGTTTGAACCCAAACCAGACCCAATTTCATGCCATAACCGAGCTTATACCATGCTGAGCTGAAGCATATGAAGCTGAGAACAAGTGCAATGCATTTACCTTTGTTTTGGGTATTGATTCTAATATTGTTTAAGTGCTGTATTGTTTTGAAACTTATCTATGTTGCATTATTTTGTTTAAATGTTTGATCAAGGCTTTTAGCTTTGGCTCTCCACTCTCAAGTCATTTTCGTATTGTCGTGCCTTCATAGTGTCTGTATTCTTGCTTTGGTTGCTATCTCCAGCTCTGAACAGGTGAGTTATTTTCACCAGACAAATCTATACCTATATATCTGATAAACCAACACCACTTGAATCTGTAAATGTATTTCATCCTGTTATAACTGCTATATTACGATCATATGATGTTTACACCTGTTATTGCACCTGCTATATCACTTGTTACAATTATATTATATTATTATGTTATTTATATCAGTTATCACCATTGCAAGTTCCCTGTAGACTAGAAACCCTTTGGGTTGAAATGATACTGTAGCATCCCGCCTTTTCGCACGCTTTAAATCAACACACGTGCCAATTCAAAACCATACAGAAGGGCGGATTGTTATGGGATAAATAAGAAAAAATAGAGAAGAGAGAAAAAAACTAAACAGAATCTCACAGCGGAAGGATAAAATATAATAATAAATATAAAGTTTATAAAACTATTTACAAACATTTCATTCCTTTTTTTTGTACAATAAATATCAGAGTTCACATACCCATAAATATCAATGCAGCGGAATTAAATAGTGTAGTGGAATAATATAGTAGATAGCAATACTACAAATCTTCGTCTTCGCCCTCCAGAACTAAAGTGTTCGATCCTGAAATGCTCGGACTGACCCGAGCGAATTGAAAGGACAAAACACTCGAGTCAGAACTAAAAGATCTTATGTAAGTTAAATTAACAGAAATAATATGAGTGCAGTAACTCAAAAGATGCTCGGGATTCACATCTCTTAAGGATCCATTAAACTATTTACTATTTAGTATATTTCTCTATTATAATAGTGTCTAATTGTAAAATAAACTTACTTTTTAATAGCGTTAAGGGGTTACCCACACAGCTCTTAACAAAAATAATGCCAATAGTCCATACAGTACCGTAATACCTCATGATGGGGAGGCTACCAGAGGATACTCCATAGGTACGACACAAACAGAAACTCGTACAAGGCTCGGTATGGTAGGTGACACGTCACAAGTAGGCAATGCCAGGGTAGATATACCAATTATGCATCCGGGCTGGTGGAAATGCGCAGCGCACAGCTACCGCCCACCTCGAACAAACTCCCCCAAAATCAAAAATAAAGGTGGCCACCGAATCAATTCAAAGTCAAAGTATAGTATCGAAGAGGAGTGTCCGATCAGAGGAATGACCTCATTGGCCCGAGAATCGCCCCTGTTTTAGCCACCTTATGCCAACTCACGGGAGTCTGGTCCACGTATTTACTTCAAAGGAAACGCCGCCACCATCCTACTTCATTCTGGAATCTCCACCTCGTACACGGTTGTCAAAGTGATTTTCGAAGTTGGCAGAGAGTATGACAACTTCCGATCCCGGTCTCTCCAACAACCAAACGTTATCATAACACCGCGGTCTAAAAAATAGTTTATACTTTAAAACCAGAATATAATTATCCATCTCAAAACCCATAAATACGATATCATTTCCATTTCCAAAACAATTCATTTTGATATTATTTTTATAAAACCCAAATCAGTAATATCCTTTTATTTCAAATATATTTCCTTTCCAAAATCATACTACTTTTTAAAAAATTTAATACCTGGAAACTGGACATATGAATTATAACTTTCAAAACATAATACTGCGAAATTCATAGCTTTAAAACCATAACTTCTGAAACTTGAATGGTTTGGATATTCAACAGTATATAGAATAAAATAGTTGATTTTATATTACTTTATAGAATAATTTCTGCAACTTCACAATTTATCCATTTAAAATTTTAGGTCTAAACCCCATTGTTAACTCCTCTACTCCACGGCCCAGCGACCTAAGGAAGTGAACAACCTAAAGACCCCCAACGACCTAGCGACCTAAACTCATCAACGACCTAACGACCTAACCATCAACAGCATGTCACAGCAAAGAGGCTTCGCGACTTAACGGACTAAAGCGACCTAACGACCTATGGCCTAAAGTGACCTAACGACTTAATGGATTAAAGCGACCTACCGACCTATGGGCTAAAGCGACCTATTGTCCTAGTAGCTATGCGACCTAGCGAGTTATCGCAGAACGAAGTAACTTCCTATGTCGTTCCCAAACCATAAGTCGCCAATTATCCTTCCTAATTCGCTCACGACCTAAACATAACAAAGGAGCTTCTTATGCCGCTTCCTCCCTAGGTCGGCCACGACCTATGACTTGTTAGTTTGTTCAAAATGATCAAGTATACCATAATTAAGCCGTAAACCACTCCCACTAGGTCGCTCACGACCTACGACCTATCCAAGGTTGCTTGTGACCTACGACCTAGTTCAGAAAACTCTCTATAAATACCCCACCTACTCCAACTGAAAAGGGATCTTTTTGGCTCATTTCTGGAGCACCGATACTCTACTGAATTCTCGACTCACTCGACACATCAAACACGATAGATATCTCAACAAACTTCAAGAAGAAATATAACACATTCGACATGGAATCAAAGTGTTCTTCTACATCGGAGTTTTAGTTGTTTGTCCTAGTAGTGCAGTAATCAAAGATTGTTGTAAAGTTGTAATTGATTCAGCAATAAAGAAGATTAAAGTGGACGTAGGCTAAACTTGAAGCCAAACCACTATAAAACTGTTGTCTTCTTACTGTTTTTCCTTGATTTTTCTACTTGTTTCTAATTCCCGTATTCACGGGTGGTGCTTTCACTTAATCTCTACAAACACCGGGGTGTTAGCGTTCAATTTTAAGCGTTAACATTTTTGGTGCTTTTAGGTGGTCAAACTCTAGCAAAGAAAATTCTATGTTATGGGTATTTTTGGCCAGATATTAATCGTGACGCTGCAAGCTATGCCAGAAAATGTGACTGATGCTAGAGATTTGCAAAAATCCCTAGAGCACTTTCCACCGAGATAACACAGATGGTCAGTCCGTGGCCATTTGCTATTTAGGGAATAGATCTCATCGGGCCTTTGCCAACCGCCAAATCCGGAATCAGATATGCTATTGGAACTGTTGATTATTTTACTAAATGGGCTTAATCTGAACCATTAGCAACTATTACCTCTAAAAAGATGATAAACTTTGTAACTAAGAATATCATTTGCAGGTATGGTGTGCCTAAAAAGATAATCACAGATAATGGAACCCAATTCGAAAGTGAAGAGTTCCAAGATTTTTGCAAGCGATTCAAGATCCAAAAAAGCTTATCAACAGTGGCTCATCCGTTGGCAAACGGGCAAGTGGAAGTAGTAAACAAAATTATCATATCAACCATCGAAAAACAGTTGGGAAAAGCGAAAGGTGGTTGGGTCGATAAGCTACCACCAACACTATGGGCATACAGAACTACACATAAAACTACGACTGGGCACACTGCATTTTCATTGGCATGTGGATCAAAAGCAATGATTCCGGTTGAAATAGAAGTCCCTTCACATAGAAGAATTCATTTCAACCAAGCTGAAAACGAAGAGTTCCAACTTGAAGCACTTGACTTCCTTGATGAAAAAATGGAAGAGGCTCAGCTCAGAATTGCAGCCCATCAGCAAAGAATTGCCAGGCACTTCGATTCCAAAGTTCGCCAACGCAGCTTTGAGATTGGAGATCTAATTTTGAAGAGGGTCATGACAGCAACATGAGTGTTTGCACCAAACTGGTAAGGGCCAAATGTCATAGGCAAAAAACTTCTTGATGGCACTTTCAAACTGACAACTGTCGAAGGAGATCCAATTCCAAGAGCTTCGAACAGCAATCATTTACGCCCATATTTTACTTAAAAGCTTTACTGAAATACTGTAAAAAGAATTATGGATGTATGATTCTTGTATTGAGAGTCATTGTAAAGCCAGTGCAAGTGAATAATAAGAACTATGAAGTGGATGTAGGCCTAGTTCTTGGCCGAATCACTATAAATCTTGTGTTCTCTACTATTATAAACTACCTGTTTTATTTCGATATATAAAGTACTTCAATTGTATTGCTAAAATGTCGATTTAATATTGCAGGCCATTAAAACAAAGCTTACCCATCACAAGACCAAGCGATCCCTGACATCACTCAACAAATGAATATTTAGCCGCAAAAATTCCAGACTCAAATCCTATATAAGAATTACTCCAAGCAAACAGTTAGTGGTTCCGCCAGGGGTGGACCCTTCCTAACTATTGTGATCGTTTGTGCAAACGAACATCCGATTAATTAGCTTGTGTCTGCCCCTGCGAACTCATTTAACAATGAAGTACACTTCTTGGATAAAGTAAGCTACTTGCAAAAGAAAGGAATGTGTGCTCGAAAATGATAACAAGGAACCGCTGATATGAGCAAATTGCGAAAAGACATGGGCGAGCAGGCAGCAAACAGCAAAAAACCTCTTCGGAGGCACAATCCCTCTTCGGAGACACAACTCTTCGAAGGATAAAGACCTCTAATGGGACTTGCCAGAAAAAGAAAGTTCTCTTTCTCAACAAAAAAGATTGGTGAAATGACCGATGGCACAGGACACTCGTTAACTAGCTGAGAACGTTTGTGCAAACAAACAATCCAAGTAACTTGTGTCCGCCTCGTGAGTCAATCCAACCATGAGAAGGAAACTTCCAGGCAAAAGCCCTACACGGAGGCACACATTTCACCGTGATCCGAAATAAAACTTCACATGAGTTGAAAGGTTAAAAGTCCTCTTCGGAGGCACGCATTCCACCGAGATCTGAAATAAAACTTCACAAGTGTTGGAACGTGGAAAGCCCTCTTCGGAGGCCCATTTCACTAGAGTTGAAATGCTAAAATACCTTTTCGGAGGCACACATTTCACCGCGATCTGAAATAAAACTTCACACGGGTCGAAATGTGAAAAGCCTCTTCGGAGGCCCGCTTCGCAGCGAACAGGGAAAGAATAAAAGCCTCTCCCCAGAGGCAAAAACAAAAAGCCCTCTTCGGAGGCCCGCTTCCCCGCGTATAGGGAAAAAACAAAAGCCCTCTCCCCTAGAGGCACACACAAAAAAGCCCTCTTCCCAGAGGCACAATCAAATAAAAAAGCCCTCTTCCCAGAGGCACAATCAAACAAAAGCCCTCTTCGGGGGCACAAACGGGTCAAAGCCCTCTTCGGAGGCACAAACGGGTCAAAGCCCTTTTTCGGAGGCCCACTTTACCACGAAAGAAAATTCACTTGCCAAAAATAAAAGCGACTTTCTCGAAAGTAAAGTGTAAAAACTTCTCCATAAAAAAAAGAGAGAAAAAAGAAAGATAAACTTCTCCAATACGAGGCGTGTTCTACTAAATCAGAAAAATATTTCCTTAAAATGGAAAAATTATTCTATAAAGTATTGATGCAAACCTCCTTCAAATGGAAAAGTTGTTCTCTAAAGAAAGAGTACAAGTCTTCTCGAAATAAAAGAGTTGTTCTCCAAAATTTTGCCAATGTGAAAGAGGTTGCAATAAACCATCGTATGAGGGCAATATAATATAGTTACAAAAATAAAAACAATGCTCAAGCAACATACCATAGGTTTACTGCAATATCACATAGAGAAAATAAAGAAACTTGTATGAAAAAGAATAATAAATGCATTCTCAAAAGAAGATAGAGGTTTGTACAAGTAAAAGAATCATTTTATTCCATACTATAAATTTTTTATACATGTGCAGGTTTCAAAACAAAAGAAGGCGGGGACGGGAACCCGCAAAATCTCCGGTCAACACAAGTCTCGATATATACAAGCAAAAAAGCGAGACAAAAAGTATAAGTCCCAAACCCATCACTTCTTCTTCCTGCCACCTTTCAAGCCTTCGCCTGGCCGGATGATTAACTTTTTGGGCCGGCTTGTGAAAGCAGGGGAAGAAAGAGGAAGGGGTGCAATTGAACTTTCTTCTTCTTTTTCTTCGCCAGCAGAAGCGTCTCTCCTTTTCTTTGAGACTCCACGCTTCCCCTTCTTCCTTGAAGAAGACTCACTGCCCGGAGTGAAAAGTGCAGACAACTTTATGTCGTCAGAAATAGTTTACTCCGAGGTTCTTTCGCCTTCTTCAGTTCCTCGGCCTTCTGTTCTTGTGAAGCGACCGGGTCATCCAAGCCTTGAAGAGCTTCTATCTGCTCCATTTGTGACCCGGGATGAGAAACGGAAGAGGGAGTAATCTGAAGAGGCGGAGAGAAAACAACTGGAAGTGGGGAAGGCTGAACAACACTTAGCGCTTTCACTACAGGAGAAGAGAAGTTAAAGTCAGAATCTCACATAAAAAGAGGTGAAAGTGGTGCATCAAGGTTTAAGTAATAATCAAAAAGTTCATCAAGCTCATGTGAAGAAAGCAAGCAGTCCACTTGAGCGAGATCAACATTGAGGTTACCTGGATAGGTAGGCTTTACTATGTCAACTTCAAAATCTTGCGCTTCAGCGCTTTCTTGAGTTTCATCTCTAGTGCGGGCCGTGGCACTTTCAATAACATCTTTAGCAGAAGGAGGGGAATGGGAACTGGAGCCAACAATACCTATGTCGGCCGAAACCGAAGGTTGAACTAGGACGGTTGAGATTGTCTTCCCTAAATGTTCTCCTTCTGTCATTTCGGCTCTCTCTTTGGCAAGTTGCTCCTTTCCCCTGGCAAGAGCAGCACATGCATCATCATCTAGATAGTGTGCCATTAAATCTACTTTGGCATATCCGGCTCCTCCAAGCATATCAAGTGCGGCCTCCCACACTTTGGCCAAAGTGATTTCTTACTCCGGTCCCAAAAATTTAAGGCTACCGCGCCCTAGAACACTATGGATGTAAAACTCGAATAGAGTGGAGCTGACTTCGGCTTTAGTTGCCATATGAGATTCTTCGGCTGCTGCTTTGCCGGCAAGAGCTTCATCACGCTCCTTTTCAGCTTTAGAAAGTCGAGCATTGAGCAGTTCAATCTCCAAGTTCTGGGAGTTGGTTTTTTCTCGCAGTTGAGCAACGTCAGCTCGGTAGTTTTCTACAGCTTGCTGCCGTGCTTCAAATTTGGCTTCAGTGTCTCTCTGTGCAGCGTGAGCGTCTCTCACCTGTTTTTGAAGCACCTTTTCTCTTTGAGAGTAGGAAGAAGAAGTGCGAGCTCTTCTTTGAGTTTCTCAACTTCCGCTTCAAGCTTTTCGTTATAAGCGGCAATACTCTTCATCTCGGCATCATGCTGATCAAGTGTTCTCTACCACTCGGATTTGTCATTTTCCATAGTCGGCATGGCTACGAGGTTTGCGTGATTTACTCTTTGAAGCTCGTCAACAAGTTTCTGCCATCCAGACATTCTCTCGATATCGAGTTTGACGGCATCAAGATTGCGCAACATGGCTTGCTTATCAATCGGGACCAAGTCAAGATCGAAACGCACTCCCTTTAAGCACCAGTGCGGAAATCGGCTTTGAAGAGTAGCCGGACTCTGTCCAACTTGATAGGGGGGCCTACTTATGATTGTTTGAATATCGGCTCTTTGAAGAGGGGGAGACCCGGAAGGAATTTCCAAAGAGATGGGAGCAGCGGGCTTTTCAGAGAGTTCAGATGTCAGTTTTTCACCAAGTTTGGCCCGTTTACTCGAGTCCTCAACGACATGACTTTTTCCCTTGTCATCACGGGATTTTCGCTTGTGGGAATCATCCTCTCTCTGGGAAGAATCATGTTGTTCATCCCGTCTCCCGTAGCGTTCTTCATAAGCGCGCTTCTCACAAGCCTTCCTCGTAGCTCTTTCTTCGTCAGTTTCCCAAGAGGTAGGAAGATACCTCCCGGGGTCATAAGAACCGCGCTTCCCATAACGCTGGAAATCGTCGTAGTAAGGGCCACTTCGTCCCATTGGGGAGCCTGAAAATGAAGAAAAAATAAACTCAGAAATCTTCAAAGTAAGGAAGTTGAACGCATATAAGTGCTGAAAAGTCCTAAGTTTGTGTAACGTGCAAACTACGCGCGTCAAACTACGAACCACTCCTTGGTTAGGGGGTGATGGCAGATTTTATAGCAAGTATTAATTCTTGGGCTGACGGAGTTTGTTGCAAGATGGATGTCACTTCAACTGCTGGAGAAGTAACTTTAGCAGTGATAGATCATCTTTAAAAAGCTCCTGTGAAGTAATCATCAGGTCGATCAACCCATCAAAAGTATCATCACCGCTGTGTAAGTTCTCCAACGGAAACTGGGGCATCTGATGTCTCTACTAGAGAATTAGGGACTTCATGAGGCTGAGTAGAACGGGAAGGGTGCAAAAGTCCGTATTGGTGAAGGAGTTCATCTTTTAGCAAAAACTTAATACTTCTTTCCTCAGCCGGCACGACATTAAATCTTTCAAAAGTCGTTTTGTGACTGGGATCTCTAGATGGAGGAGGAAGCGCTGTAAAAGAAAAGAATGAAGTTAGCACTTAGCAATCGGATCTCGAAAAGCTCAAATGGAAAAAGTGGGAGTGAGCAATCTTACTTCCTACCCTCCAGATGGCGTAAAACCTTGGAGGGCGACGAACAAAGAAGAATTGATTTAAGAACTCGTGGGCGCTTTCTGGAAGATCGACAATCAATCTACGGTTTCTGGCGCTTCTCACGAGTGTGATAGAGGGATGATCTTTATTCTTTGCAAATGTGCACAAGTAACAGATTTCTTCAAAGCTCGAAAGACGATCAAGTGTCCTCCTGAATAGCACACAAAGTCCCATTAGAATGGCGTGGCCATTGGGATGCAGTTGGAAAGGAAAGATAGTTAATCGGAGAAGGAGTCCTTGAAGAATGTCATTGAAAGAAAGAATGGCACCACATAGGCACATCTGACGGTTGACGGCGATAAAACAAAGGGGTGTCCAATCAGCAGTATCGTTTGGCCCAGGAAGCATAGCATCTGCTTCAGCAATACCAAACTGAATACGTAATTGGTTGAATGCCCGTTGACTCAAGGAAGTTGGAGTTCTTTTCAAAGGATTATCCAATGGATTGGCTATCGGGAAGACCCCTTCAGATTGCTCTACTATCTCTTCTTGAGAAGACATTCTACACAAGGAACCGGATATTCAAATATAAAGGTGCACGTTTCCTAAATGTGTGAAGTGTTGTGCAAAACTGATAAAACGACAAGCAAATATAACTGAAATTAAACTAATATGCATTTGTCAATTTTAAAGTTTCAGGGCTTGTTGTTTTAAGTCCAAATACAAGTGCAGTGTTGCTGCAAACAAGTCAGTCTTAATTGATTAATATGGCTTTTCTTTAATACTTCACTTGAATTTGTCGATTCACGACGTTTCATATAAATTCTTTAAGTTGATTATCTTTTATCGACTAATCTGTCATTCGATGTGGGCGATCAATGACAGTATATTCGTCCAATTTTTTTGCAAATGTTGTATTTAACAGGTTATTAGCGTTAAAATTAATGAGATCTGTAAATAAGTGCAACAAGTTCAGAAATGTTATCTCGGCAGTTCAAGTTGGGAATTCAATTCAGCAATGTCATATTCATTCAAGTTGAAAGGAGTTCAGGGCAATATAAAATAGGCTAAGTCCTAGGTTGAGAAGTTAAATCATCAATCTCCTAGGTCGCTCGACTCTAAAGTTTCATGGAAGAGGTAGCGTAAATTTGGCTAAGTCTTAACTCGCTCGAGCACACACGCGACCTAGAGCTTAAGTCGCAGGAAAATAGGTCGTGAAGGATGGCTTAGGTCACAGGATGATAGGTCGTGAAGGTTGGCTTAAGTCGCAGGAAGATGGGTCGTGAAGGTTGGTTTAGGTCGTGGGGAGATCGGTCGTGAAGGTTGTCTTAGGTCGCAGGAAGATAGGCCGCGAAAGGACGATCCACGAACAGTTAGGTCATAAAGGTTTTTAGGCCGGTTAATGTCACTAGGTCGTTTCTGAGACGACTTGGCAATGTCAAACTCCTCCCGTCAAAACTCTTATGACCTTCTCTCCACTCATCAGCTGCCGCGTGTCCATCCCGTCAAATTCACCAGAAGCACAACAATTCAACCCAATAACCCAATAACCCATCCTCCAAACTCACCGAATAGCTAATTCGAAGCACTACAATCCATCATCTCCTCCTCAAATCATCAAGGATCACTCAAAACCGAATCGAGTCGCTTCAATTCCACCAGAAATCGATCGCGGCATGAAACATAAAAATACGAAGTTGGATCGGAGGTTAGAGGCGGGAATCCAGGACTCGTGATTTAATGATGGTCGTGAATTGAACAGGGAACAGATTCACTTACGTAATGAGGTTGCAAGGATGATAGGTGATCGGTGAGTTCAGGTTGGAAGTTTCTTCAATGACGTTTTTAAAGGCTGCAGCAAGTAAGGAGCAAGAAACGACTTAGCGGATTGTATAGGGGGAAAAGAGGAAGATGAATGGACACGCGGATTAACTCATATCTTAGGTCGCTCATGACCTAGCAAAGTTAAGTCGAAGCACATGACCTAAGGCATAGCCTTATACTTCGAGGGGCAAATGTTAACTCCTCTACTCCACGGCTCAACGACCTAAGGAAATGAACGACCTAAAGACCCCCAACGACCTAGCGACCTAAACTCATCAACGACCTAACGACCTAACCATCAACAGCATGTCACAACAAAGAGGCTTCCCGACTTAACGGACTAAAGCAACCTAACGACCTATGGCCTAAAGCGACCTAACGACCTATTGCCTAAAGCGACCTAACGACTTAATGGATTAAAGCGACCTACCGACCTATGGGCTAAAGCGACCCAGCGAGTCATCGCAGAATGAAGTAACTTCCTATGCAGTTCCCAAACCATAAGTCGCCAATTATCCTTCCTAAGTCGCTCACGACCTAAACATACCAAAGGAGCTTCTTATTCCGCTTCCTCCCTAGGTCGGCCACGACCTATGACTTGTTAGTTTGTTCAGAATGATCAAGTATACCATAATTAAGCCGTAAACCACTCCCACTAGATCGCTCACGACCTACGACCTATCCAAGGTCGCTTGCGACCTACGACCTAATTCAGAAAACTCTCTATAAATAACCCACCTACTCCAACTGAAAAGGGATCTTTTTGGCTCGTTTCTGGAACACTGATACTCTGCTGAATTCTCGGCTCACTCGACACCTCAAACACGAAAGACATCTCAACGAACTTCAAGAAGAAATCTAACACATTCAACATGGAATCAAAGAGTTCTTCTACATCGGAGTTTTAGTTGTTTGTCCTAGCAGTGTAGTAATCAAAGATTGTTGTAAAGTTGTAATTGATTCAGCAATAAAGAAGATTATAGTGGACGTAGGCTAAACTTGAAGCTGAACCACTATAAAACTGTTGTCTTCTTACTGTTTTTCTGTGACTTTTCTACTTGTTTCTAATTCCCGTATTCACGAGTGGTGCTTTCACTTAATCTCTACAAACACAGGGGTGTTAGCGTTCAATTTTAAGCGTTAACACCCATAAATTTAGATTCACCTTTAGTTTCAATAAGACACTTCGATTTCAATATATTCAAACTTCGAATATTTAATAGTTTCAAAACTAAGGTTGGAATTTATATTCAACAATTTATTATCCTATTATTTAGTTTTGAACAGTCACAAAATAAATCCATAAAATAAAACTCAAATTTCTAACAATTTAATATTTCCTTCAATTTAATTATACCAGAAATATTCATTTAATTTATCTTAAAAAAATCCAGTTATACATATCATACCTTTTTTTTTATTTCCAAGCTTTGATAACTTTTACATCAACTTACGGAGTGAAATTTTTTAGATGAGTTCCATTCAAATAAATTTCAAATTTTACCTTCCAATCATAATTGATTTAAATCATTAAACTCCATTATTCAACTTATTTATTTTATTTAACAATTTCATAGCTTAAATTCAATAATTTAACTATGTATGTATGTAAAATAAGATTTTATATAAGATCAAAATTTAATATTTATTAAGCCGTATCCTATCCAAACCATAAAATCATTTCAAAAATAATTATATATATATATACCGCGGTACCTGTATATAATTTTCTATCATATGGTCAAGTGATACAGATATTTATCATATCAATCCGCAATTTAAAAAAATAAAAATGCGGTTGTATATCATTTCAAACCGCAATCCCGAATGAGATGAAAATGCATAATAACTTGCAGTTTATACGAAATAAGAAAAATAGCATCCATTCATCCAAATATCAATCATCAACCATTTTTTCCAATCATCATCTAATTTAAACAAACATCAATATCGAGCATATAAAATATAACAGGTAATAAATAAAAGGTATTAACCAATAGTTTATATTCAATAATAAATTTAATAACTGTTTAACTAGCAGTTTATATGCAAATAAATAAATTATAACTATCAATTTATATGCAAAAAAAATTAATTAACAATTAAACTAAATAAATGTGATTTAAGTATGATGATGAATAAAACATGCCAAACAGTCATAAATAATTTTTTACTCATATCCTAAATCAATTTAACGAACATAAGAAATTTTAGAAGTTGTGAGTGGGTTAAAACACTCACCTTTGGAATTTTAAATCGAATTTAAATCGGATTTAAACCCAAAAATTTGACAGTCTCCTAATCCTTCCAAACCAGCATCGAAGTATCCGGAATTTCGATACGAATGCAACGGAGAAAACCGCGCGCCAATCCGAGCTCGTATGCAGAAGTTATTTTAGTTAAAAGATTTAAATTTTAATATAACTGTTAACTCTTAAAATTGAATGCTAACACCCTGGTGTAAGTTGAGATTAAGTTAAAGCACCACCCGTCAATACGGGAATTAGAAGTAAGTAGAAAAGTCATAGAAAAAGCAGTAAAAAGACAACAGTTTTATAGTGGTTCGGCTTCAAGTTAAGCCTACGTCCACTTTAATCTTCTTTTTTGCTAAATAAATTACAACGTTACAACAATCTTCGATAACAACACTGCTACGACAAATAGCTGGAACTCCGATGTAGAAGAACTCTTTGAATCTACGTCGAATATGTTAGACTTCCTCTTAAAGTTCGTCGAGATGTCTTTCGTGTTTGAAGTGTCGAGTGAGTCGAGAATTCAGCAGAGCATTGGCGTTCCAGAAATGATCCAAAAGATCCCCCCTTCGGTGGTGTGGGCACGGTATTTATAGGGAAATTTCGGAGCTGGGTCTTAGGTCGTGAGCGACCTAGAGGTAGGGCGTAGGTCGTGAGCGACCTAGTGGGAGCGGCTTACGGCTTAACTAGAGTGTATTTGATCACCTCGAACAAACTAACAAGTCATAGGTCGTGAACGACCTAGGGAGGAAGCGGCATAAGAAGCTTCTTCGGTATGTTTAGGTCGTGAGCGACCTAGGGAGAATAGTTGGCGACTTATGGTTGGGAACGGCATAAGAAGTTGCTTCATTCTGTGATAACTCGCTAGGCCGCTGGATCTTTTATGTCGCTAGGTCGCTAGGTCGTTTAGCTACTTGGTCATTTAGCTCCATAGGTCGTTAGGTCGCTTTACTCCATAGGTCGTTAGGTCGCTAATCTCTTGTACCTTTAGCCCGTTAAGTCGCTAAGCCTTTCTATTATGCTATGCTGTTGCCTTGTGTTGATGGTCAGGTCGCTAGGTCGTTAATAAGCTTAGGTCGCTTATTTCCTTGGGTCGCTGAGTCACGGAATACGGATGTTAACATTTTCCCCTCGAAGTACACGCCTATGCCTTAGGTCGTGTGCTTCGACCTAATTTTGCTAGGTCATGAGCGACCCAAGAGATCTCTCATGCCCGTTCGACTTTCCCTCTTTACCTTATATAAACCGCTAGCTCGTTCATTCCTCTTTACTTGTTTCAGCCTTCAAAAACGCCATTGAAGTAACTTCAAACCTGAACTTTCGGATCAACGATCATCCTTGCGATGTCATCACGTAAGTGAATCCGTTCTCTGTTCAACTCAACATCACCCTTAAATCAAGGATCCGGATTCCCATCTTTAACCTCTGATCCAATTTTATATTCTCGTGTCTCATTGCGAACCATGCTTCGATCGATTTCTGATGGACTTGAGGTGGCTCGATTCGGTTTTGGGTGATCTTTGATGATTTAAGGACGAGATGATGGATTATAGTGCCTCGAGTTAACTAATTTGTGAGTTTGGAGGACGTGAGAAGGTCCTTAACGAGTTAATGGGTTAGTAGATTCCAGGTCGAACCATTGCGCTCCTGGTGATTGTGAGGTGATGGACACGTGGCTGCACTCGAGTGGAGGACAGGCCCTAGGCCTATCGGTTTGATCGTGAATCATACGACCTATCTTCCTTACGACCTAACTTCTTGCGACCAATCATACATGCGACCTAACTTGCTGGAATGACATGAAACTTAAAGCAGAGCGACCTAGGAGATAGATGACTTAACTTCTTGCGGCATAGGTTGTAGGTTACATATGCATTTGAGCGACCTAGGACTTAGCCTGTTTTGCATTGCCTCGAATTCCTTTCAACTCGAACGAACATGACATTGCTGAATTGAATTCCCAACTTGAACTGCCAAGAAAACATGCTTGAACTTGTCGTACTTCTTTACAGATCTCATTAACTTTAATGCTAATAACCTGTTAAATGCAACATTTGCAGAAAAATGGGACGAATATACTGCCACTGATCGCCCACATCGAATGACAGATCAGTCGATAAAAGATAATCAACTCAAAGAAATTATATGAAATGCTATGAATCGACAAATTCAAGTGAAGTATTAAAGCAAAGCCATATTAATCAATTAAAAAATTAAGACTGATTTGATTGCATCAACACTGCACTTGTATTTGGACTTAAAACAACAAGCCCTGAAATTCTATAATTGAAAAATGCCTGTTAGTTTAATTTTAGTTATATTTGCTTGTCGTTTTGTTAGTTTTGCACAACACTTCACACATTTAGGAAAAGTGCACCTTCATATTTGAATATCCAGTTCCTTGTATAGAATGTCTTCTCAAGAAGAAATGATAGAGCAAGCAGAAGAGGTCTTCCCGATAGCCAATCCACTGGATGATCCCCCAGAAAGGACTCCAACTACTCCGAGTCAGCGGGCGTTCAACCAACTACGTATTCAGTTTGGTATTGCTGAAGCAGATGCTTCACTTCCTGGGCCAAACGATACTGCTGATAGGCCACCTCTCGGTTTTATCGCTATCCTCCGTCAGATGTGCCTATGTGGTGCTATTCCTCCTTTTAATGACTTTCTTCAGCGACTCCTTCTCCGATTGACTATCTCTCCTTTCCAATTGCATCCCAATGGACACGCCATCCTAATGGGACTTTGTGTGCTGTTCAGGAGGACACTTGATCGTCTTTCGAGTTTTGAAGAAATATGTTACTTGTGCACATTAAGATCATCCCTCTATCACACTCGTGAGAAGCGCCAGGAACCGTAGATTGATCGTCGATCTTCCGGAAAGCGCCCACGGGTTCTTAAATCAATTCTTCTTCATTCGTCGCCCTCGAGGATTTTCCGCCATCTGGAGAGTAGGAAGTAAGATTGCTCACTCCCACTTTTTCCATTTGAGCTTCTCAAAGTCTGAGCTGCTAGGTGCTAATTTCATTCTTTTCTTTTACAGCACTTCCTCCTCCCTCTAAAGATCCCAGCCACAAGCCAACTTTTGAAAGACTAAGTGCCGTGGAGATTGAGGAAAGAAGTATTAAATTTTTGCTGAAAGATGAATTTCTTCACCAATTCGGACTTCTGCACCATTCCAGTTCTACTCAGCCTCATGAAGTCCCTGATTCTCCAATAGAGACATCGGATGCCCCAGTTTCTGTCGGAGAACTTACACCGAAAGATCATACTGTTGAGGCTTCACTGGTGAAGTGCTATGCTTCTATTGACGTTCCGGTGTCGTCCGGCAAACTTTCACTTGCCCCAGTCATTGAGGAAGAGGAACGTCCTCACCAGTTCGGGAAGACTGTTGATGAAGGAGATGAGGGGAAGTGTCCCGCCGGGCACGATGGTGACGACATTTTTGAGGGGTTGAGCGACTTGATGATCACTTCACAGGAGCTTTTTAAAGATGATACCGCTGCTACTAAAGTTCTTTCTCCAGCAGTTGAAGCGACATCTGTCTTGCAACAAACTCCGTCAGCCCAAGAATTAACACTTGCTATAAAATCTATCATCACCCCCCAACCGAAGAGTGGTTCGTAGTTTGACGCGCGTAGTTTGCACATTACAGGATTTTTCGGCACTTTTATGCATTCAACTTCCTTGCTTTGAAGATTTCTGAACTTTGTCTTTTCTTCATTTTCAGATTCTCCAATGGGACGAAGTGTATCTTACTACGATGATTTCCAGCGTTATGGGAGGCGCGGCCCTTATGACCCCAAGAGGTATCTTCCTGCCTCCTGGGAAACCGACGAAGAAAGAGCTGCGAGGAAAGCTCGTGAGAGGCGTGCTTATGAAGAACGCTACGGGAGACGGGATGAACGACATGATTCTTCTTAGAGAGAGGATGATTCTCACAAGCGAAAATCCCGTTATGACAAAGGGAAAAGTCATGTCACTGAAGATCCGAGTAAACGGGTCAAACTTTGTGAAAAACCGACATCTGAAATTTCTGCAAAGCCCACTGCTCCCGTATCTTTGGAAATCCCTTCCATCTCTCCAGCCCTTCAAAGAGCTGATATTCAAACAATTATCAGTAGGCCCCCATATCACGTTGGACAGGGTCCGGCTACTCTTCAAAGTCGGTTTCCGTACTGGTGCTTAAAGGGAGTGCGCTTTGATCATGACTTGGTCCCAATCGATAAGCAAGCCATGTTGCGAAATCTTGATGCCGTCAAACTCGATATCGAGAGAATGTCTGGTCGGTAGAAACTTGTTGACGAGCTTCAAAAAGTAAACCGCACAAATCTCGAAGCCATGCTGACTACGAAAAATGACAAATCTGAGTGGCAGAAAACACTCGATCAGCATGATGCAGAGATGAAGAGTATTGCTGCTTATAATGAGAAGCTTGAAGCGGAAGTTGAAAAACTTAAAGAAGAGCTTGCCACTTCTTCCACTTCCTATTCTCAAAGAAAAGAAGTGCTTCAAAAATAGGTGAGAGATGCTCACGCTGCATAGAGAGACGCTGAAGCTAAATTTGAAGCACAACAACAAGTTGTAGAAAGCTACCGAGCTGACGTGACACAGTTGCAAGAAAAAACCAGCTCCTGGAACTTGGAAATCGAATTGTTAAAAGCTCGACTTTCCGTAGCTGAAAAAGAGCGTGATGAAGCTGTTGCCGACAAAGCAGTGGACGAAGAATCCCATATGGCAACTAAAGCCGAAATCAGCTCTACTTTATTCGAGTTTTACATTCATAGTGTTCTGGGGCGCGGTAGCCTTAGATTTTTGGGACCGTAGTACGAAATCACTTTGGCCAAAGTGTGGGAAGCTGCACTTGATATACTTGGAGGAGCTGGATATGCTGAAGAAGGTTTAATGGCGCACTATCTAGATGATGATGCATGTGCCGCTCTCGCTAGGGGAAAGGAGCAATTCGCCAAAGAGAGAGCCGAAATGGCAGAAGGAGAATATTTAGAGAAGGCAACTTCAACTGACCCAGTTCAACCTTCGGCTTCGGCCGACATCGATATTGTTGGCTCCAGTTCCCATTCTCCACCTCCTGCTAAAGCTGTTATTGAAAGTGCAACCGCCCGCACTGGAGATGAGACTCAAGAAAGCACCTAGGCGCGGGACTTTGAAGTTGACATAGTAAAGTCTACTTCTCCAGGTAACCTCGATGCTGATCTTGCTCAAGTGGACTGCTTGTTTACTTCACATGAGCTTGATGAACTTTTTGGTTATTACTTAAATCTTGACGCGCCACTTTCTCCTCTTTTTATGTGAGATACTGACTTTAACTTCTCCTCTCCTGCAGCGAAAGCGCCAAGTGTTGTTCAGCCTTCCCCTCTTCCAGCTGTTCCCTCTCTGCCTCTTCAGATTACTCCTCCTTCCGTTTCTCAACCGGGGTCACAAAAGGAGCAGATAGAAGCTCTTCAAGGCTTGGATGACCTAATCGCTTCACAAGAACAGAAGGCCGAAGAACCTGAAGAAGGCGAGAGAACCTCGGAGCAAACTCTTTCTGATGACATAAAGTTGTTTGCACTTTTCACTCCGGGCAGTGAGTCTTCTTCAAGGAAGAAGGGAAAGTGTGGAGTCTCAAAGAAAAAGAGGGAAGCTTCTGCCGGCAAAGAAAAAGCAGAAGAAAGTCCAATTGCAACCCTTCCTCTTTCTTCCCCTACTCTCACAAGCCGACCCAAAAAGTTAATCATCCGGCCTGGCGAGGGCTCGAAAGGTGGTAGGAAGAAGAAGTGATTGGTTTGGTCCTATGCTTTTTGCTTCTTTGCTTGTATATATAAAGACTTGTGTTGACCGGAGATTGTGCGGGTACCGGTCCCCGCCTTCTTTTGTTTTGAAACATGCACATGTATAAAATTTTCATAGTATGGAATAAAATGATTCTTTTACTAGTACAAACTTCTGTCAATATTTGAGAATGTATTTATTCTTCTTTTTCATACAAGTTTCTTTATTTCTCTGTGTGATGTTGCAGTAAACCTATGGTATGTTTCTTGAGCATTACTTTTATTTTTGTAACTATATTATATTACCCCCATACCATGGTTTGTTGCAATCTCTTTCACATTTGCAAAATTTTGGAGAACAACTCTTCTGTTCCGAGAAGACTTGTACTCTTTCTTTAGAGAACAACTTTTCCATTTGAAGGAGGTTTGCATCTGTACTTTAGAGAATAATTTTTCCATTTTAAGGAAATATTTTTCTGATTTAGTAGAATACGCCTCGTATTGGAGAAGTCTTCTCTTTCTTTTTTTTTGAAGAAGCTTTTACACTTCACTTTCGGAGAAAGTCACTTTTATTTTTGGCAAGTGAATATTCCTACGCGGTAAAGTGGGCCTCTGAAAAAGGGATTTGACCTGTTTGTGCCTCCGAAGAGGGCTTTTGTTTGATTGTGCCTCTGGGAAGAGGGCTTTTTTGTGTGTGCCTCTCGGGACAGGGCTTTTGTTTTTTCCCTGTACGCGAGGAAGCGGGCCTCCGAAGAGGGCTTTTTGTTTCTGCCTCTATGGAGAGGCTTTTGTTCTTCCCTGTACGCTAGGAAGCGGGCCTCCGAAGAGGGCTTTTGCACTCCAACTCTGGTGAAGTGGGCCTCCGAAGAGGGCTTTTCACATTTCAACACTTGTGAAGTTTTATTTCAGATCTCGGTGAAATGTGTGCCTCCGAAGAGGTCTTTTAGCATTTCAACTCTGGTGAAATGGGCCTCCGGAGTGGGCTTTTCACATTCCAACACTTATGAAGTTTTACTTCAGATCTCGGTGGAATGTGTTCCTCCAAGTAGGGCTTTTGCCCGGAAGTTTCTTTCTCATGGTTGGGTGGATTCACGGGGCGGACACAAGTTACTTGGATGTTTGTTTGCACAAAAGTTCTCAGCTAGTTAACGAGTGCCCTGTGCCTCCACTTGGGAAGGTGCCACCGGTCATTCCACCCATCTTTTTTGGTTGAGAAAGAGAACTTTCTTTTTCTCGCAAGTCCCGTTAGAGGTCTTTATCCTCCGAAGAGTTGTGCCTTCGAAGAGGGCTTGTGCCTCCGAAGAGGTCTTTTGCCTCCGAAGAGGTCTTTGGTTGTTTCCTGCCTGCTCGCCCAGTCTTTTCGCCATTTGCACATATCAGCGACCCCTTGTTATCATCTTCAATCACACATTCCTTTCTTTTGCAAATAGTTTATTTTATCCAAAGAAGTGCACTTCATTGTTAAGTGAGTTCGCGGGGGCAGACACAGGCTAATTAATCGGATGTTCGTTTGCACAAACGGTCTCAATTAGTTAACAAGGGCCCACCTCCGACGGAACACTAAGTGTTTGCTTGAAGTACTTCTTATATAGGATTTGAGTCTGGAATTTTTGTAGCTGAATATTCATTTGTTGAGTGATCAGGGATCGCTTGGTCTTGTGATGGGTAAGCTTTGTTTTAATGGTCTGCAATATTAAATCGGCATTTTAGCAATACAATTAAAGTACTTTACATATATCGAAATAAAACAGGCATTTTGTAATAGTAGAGAACACAAGATTTACAGTGGTTCGTCCAAGAACTTGGCCTACATCCACTTTATAGTTCTTATTATTCACTTGCACTGGCTTTACAATGGCTTTCAATACAAGAATCATACATGCATAATTCTTTTACAGTATTTCAATAAAGCTTTTAAGTAAAATATGGGCGCAAGTGATTGCTGTTCCAAGCCCTTGGAATTGGATCTCCTTCGACAGTTGTCAGTTTGAAAGTGCCATCAAGAAGTTTTTTGCCTATGACATACGGCCCTTCCCAGTTTGGCGCAAACACTCTTGTTGCTGTCATGATCCTTTTCAAGACTCGATCTCTAATCTCAAAGCTGCGTTGGCGAACTTTGGAAATGAAGTGCCTGGCAATTCTTTGCTGATGGGCTGCAATTCTGAGCTGAGCCACTTCCCTTCTTTCATCAAGGAAGTCTAATGCTTCAAGTTGCAGGTTTTCATTTTCAGCTTGATCGAAATGGATTCTTCTGTGTGAAGGGACTTCTGTCTCCACTGGAGTCATTGCTTCTGATCCATATGAAAATGGACTGTGCCCAGTCGCAGTTTTATGGGTAGTTCTGTATGCCCATAGTGCTAGTGGTAGCTTATCGACTCAACCACCTTTCGCTTTTTCTAGCTGTTTTTTGATGGTTGATTTGATAATTTTGTTTACTGCCTCTACTTGCCCGTTTGCCTGCGGATGGGCCACTGCTGAGAAGCTTTTTTGGATCTTCAATCTCTTGCAAAAATATTGGAACTCTTCACTTTCGAATTAGGTTCCATTGTCTGTGGTTATCTTTTGAGGCACACCATACCTGCAAATGATATTCTTAGTTACAAATTTTATCATCTTTTCAGAGGTAATAGTAGCTAACGGTTCAGATTCAACCCATTTAGTAAAATAATCAACAGCAACAATAGCATATCTGATTCCGGACTTGGCGGTTGGCAAAGGCCCGATGAGATCTATTCCCCAAATCGAAAATGGTCATGGACTGACCATTTGTGTTATCTCGGTGGACGGTGCTCTTGGGATTTTTGCAAATCTCTAGCATCGGTCACCTTTTCGGGCGTAGCTTGCAGCATCACGATTAAGGTCTGGCCAAAAATACCCATAACGGAGAATTTTCTTTGCTACAGTTTGACCACCTGAATGATCTCCACACTCTCCTCCGTGCACTTCAGCTAGAATTGTCTTAGCCTCTTCCTTGGTCACACAACGGAGTAATGGCATTGAGAATCCCCGCCTGTACAATCGGCCATCTTGAATTATATATGTAGAGGCTTTCCTCAACAACTTTTGACGCTCCTTTGAATTTCCTAGTAGGGAACCGTTGAGCAGATATTCCATTATCGGAGTCATCCACGATTCTTGTTCTTGAGATATAGTCATGATCCAATCAATATCCATCTCATCAGTGCTTGGAGCTGACAGGACTTCCACAGGAATTAATCCTAATAATTGAGCTTCGCCAGTGCTTGCGTACTTTGCGAGAGAATCTGCCTTCATGTTCTCTTCCCGGGGTATATGACTTATCATATAATGGTCAAGATCATCGAGAAGTTCCCAGGCTCTTGACAAATAAGAAGGCAAATTTCCTCCTTTAGTTTGAAATTCTTTCTTGACTTGGCATACAATAAGCTGTGAATCACTGAAGATCTGCAACACTTTGACATTCAGTTCTTTAGCGATCTTCAAGCCGGCAATAAGAGCTTCATATTCTGCTTCATTGTTTGTCGAAGGGAATTCCAATCTCAATGCATAGCACAATGACGGCCCTTCAGGGGTTTCAAGCACAACCCCAGCTCCGGAACAGTAATCGTTTCTTGCACCATCGACGTATAATTTCCATCGAATTGGGGTATTATCGGTTACCTCTTCCTCACTGTCACCTTTGTCTATACATTCTGCGATGAAATCTGCTAAAGCTTGTCCATTGATTGCTCTCCGGGGATGATAAGTGATGTCGTATTGGCTGAGTTCAATATTCCACTTCAGAAGGCGACCCGAAGTCTCAGGGCGAAATAGGACTTGCTTCAGGGGTTGATCAGTGAGGACGTTGATAGGATGAGCTTGGAAATATGGACTCAATTTTCTCGATGCAATTAGTAGACAATAGGCGAGCTTTTCCAATTTTAAATAATTCATCTCTGCCCCAGTGAATATTTTGCTGGTTAATAGACCGGGCGCTGAATTTTTGCGTCTTCCCGTACCAACGCTGCACTGAGAGCATGAGATGAGATTGCCAAATATACGAAAAGATCTTCACCATCGTCGGGCTTAGAAAGTATTGGAGGCATTTTCATATGACGAATCAACTCATCGAAAGCTTTCTAGCATTCAGGAGTCCAGTCAAAGTTTTTCCTTCCTTTCTTCAGAGCATCAAAGAATGGAATGCATTTATCAGTAGCTTTGGAAATGAGTCGACTCAAAGCAGCGACTTTTGCATTAAGACTTTGCAATTCCTTCTTCTTTCTAGGAGCTTTGACTTCTTTTAAGGCAGCAATCTGAGTAGGATTAGCTTCAATGCCCCTAGCACTCATAATGAAACCCAAGAACTTTCCGGACTCCACCCCAAATGAACATTTCAAAGGATTAAGCTTCATTCCGTATTTTCGGAGGACTGCAAACATTTCTGCCAAGTGATCCATATGGTCTATTGCCTTCTTTGATTTTACCAGCATATCGTCAACATAAACTTCCATAGTTTTGCAAATCTGTGGCTTGAACATAGCATTGACAAGTCTTTGATAAGTTTCCCCTGCATTCTTAAGTCCGAAGGGCATAACTCTATAGCAGTAGAGACCAACGTCGGTGATGAAGCTCGTGTCCTCCTGATCCGGCTCATGCATCATGATCTGGTTGTATCCAGAGTAAGCATCCATAAAAGATAACATTTCATTCTCCGCTGTTCCATCCACCAACTGATCTATCCTGGGTAACGGGAAGCAGTTTTTGGGGCAGGCTTTGTTTAAATCTGAGAAGTCGATGCATACTCTCCACTTCCCATTAGATTTTGAAACCCAATTCGGATAAGTAGACTCCCTGTTGAAACCATTCTCCATGAGCCGGTCTACCTCTTCTTTCAACACTGCTGACCTTTCAGGACCCTGGGTTCTTCTTTTCTGCTTTACCGGTGTAAACTTCGGATCAATATTCAAAGTATGTACAGCAATTTCTAGGGATATTCCACACATATCAGCATGAGTCCAAGCGAATACTTCCAGATTTTCTTTCAAGAATGATATCAAGGAATTTTGAACCGTCACACTAAGTCGCGAACCCACATTCACCACTTTGTTCGGATCTTTCGGGTCAACAGGTACTGGCATCGTTACCTCCACTAGCACCACTCTATTTTCCCCTGCACTAGCTTTTCTAGGATCCATCTTTTCCCATCTCTCTCTTCCTCGCTTCACGCAACTCTATAAGATAACATTCTTGCCCAGCATTCTGATCCCCTTTAATAACACCAGCTCCATTATCCATGGGGAATTTCATAGTGAGGCACCACGGGGTGAGAATTGCCTTAAAAGCCGCAAGAGTTGGTCGGCCTAAGAAGGCGTTGTACGCAGAAGGTCCGTCAACAATTACAAAAGTCTGTTTTCGAACAACCTTTTTCTGCCCCTCTCCAAGCTCCATGAACAAGTCGATAGTTCCAATTGGCTGCTTCAGTTCCCCAGTAAACCCAACAATTTTTTGCGATGAAGCTTGAACATCAGCCATCGGAATTTTCATTTGGTCGAATGTCTTTTTGAAGAGAACATTGCAAGAAGCGCCGCAATCAACAAGCACTCTCCTTGCAATAGCCGGCCCAATGCCAGCAGAGATGACCAAGGGATCCACGGTTAGAGCTTCAATGCCCATAGTGTCCCTGGCTCTGAACACAATATCATCATTAAAAGTTTTTTGTTGCTTCAAAGGTGCAGCATCTTCTAGCACAAAAACACTTTCTTCTGCTGGTGCGTATTTCAAGGCACGGGCATATCTTTCCATCTCGCCCCAGCTTCTGCCTGCTGGGCGAGGACCTCCCGTAATCACATTAATAACAGGCCTTTCTGATTCATACGCAGTAGTCCTCTCACCCGAGCCAGATGGATGAGCAGGAAGTTGCTGGCCCTTAGTAGATGAAGTTGCGTCATTCCTATTCCTCTTCACAAATTGCTGCAACTTGTTCTCTCTCAGCAATTCCTCAATCAAACTTTTCAGGTGGCGGCATTCGTTCGTATCATGACCGGGTTGATTATGAAACCGACAAAATCTCCCAATTTGAGCAGCTTTTTTCCCAACTCCCATCTCAGGTGGTTTAGGATATTCTACCACATCTTTGGTAGCAAAAAAGATATTCTCCGGGGTGTCAGTCAAAGGAGTGAAATCTGAAGGTTTTAAGAAGCGAGGTTTCTTCATATCCTTCTGCTTCTTCCCACCATTATTCTCCCTCTTCCGACTTTCGGATTCCTTTTTGGTAGGAGCAGCAGTATTATCCTTAATCTCTGTCAATGCCACTTTAACCGGTGCTTGAAGGCTTTCCAAGTGCATGAATTCATCAGCTTTCTTATAGAATTTCTTGAGCGAATTCGGTTCTTTCATATTCAGCCACTTTCCAAATTCGCTTGATTTGTCGATTGCCCTCATCAAGTATGTCAAGACCATCCGTGGCTCTGCATTGTCCACTTCAGCCAAAGCTATGTTGAAGCGGTTCAAGAAAGATCTAATGGATTCCCCAGGATTCTGTTCCAGGCTTGACAGTGACATAATATCCTTTTCCTTTGAAGCATACGACCTGAATTGCTCTTTGAACTTCCGAGTCAAATCACCGAACTGGTCTATGGATCGGACCGGTAGCTTTGTGAACCAGAGTAGAGCCACTCCTTCCAAGTATACCAGAAAGTACCGGCATTTGATCTCATCAGATGCTCAAGCACCAGTCATGTGCCAATCATACTTATACAGGAATTGATTAGGGTCGCTTGTTCCTTTATAAACTAGGATGGTAGGAGGAAAAAACTTCCTTGGAAATTTAGCTTTCAAAATCCTTTCAGTGAACGGAGTTTTGCTCGGAGCGAATCCCCATTCCTTCTCATCTTCTTCCCTCTGCATGCTCTCTTTCATGATTTGTCGCACCATGCCCGAAAGGTATTCCTCGTCATTTAAAGGCTCTGCAGGACAGACTTCAGCCATTTTCTCGGAAGTTTGTCTGGACAAACATTCGCGGAGAGTTAGCTGCGGTCTCGATCCTCCATCTTTGGGAGATGTTTCTTTGGCGGGGCTATCTGCTCTTTGAGGAATATTCCTTTCTTCAGGATTATGAGCATCATCAGCAAGGTTTTCTCCATTATTCACCGGTTGACGGTTAGCTCCGAGCAATGCATTTAACCTATCAAGCATTAATACATTCTGGGTTTCCATCTGTTGGTATAACCCAGATACTGCAGCATCTAACTCCGCTCGTGTAATTCCAGCACTTGGTGCTGCTTGACTCGACGAAGGAGATGTGGCAGTATTCTCACGAACATCACTGGGTCTAGTAGATCCGCACTTTCTTCCAGGAGCCATTATCTCTGATAGACTTCTGGTTTTGAGGGAGATTTTTTCAACACTTTTGCGAATCAATGAAGAAAGTAGCCTGAGTTCAATTCTCAGTGAAAGCACGAAAAATGTTAACGCTTAGAATTGAACGCTAACACCCCGGTGTAAGTAGATATTAAGTGAAAGCACCACCCGTCAATACGGGAATTAGAAGCAACTAGAAAAGTCACAGAAAAAGCAGTAAAAAGACAACAGTTTTATAGTGGTTCGGCTTCAATTTAAGCCTATGTCCACTTTAATCTTCTTTATTGCTGAATCAATTACAACTTTACAACAATCTTCGTACAACACTGCTAGGACAATTAGCAAGAACTCCGATGTAGAAGAACTCTTTGAATCCATGTCGAATGTGTTAGATTTCCTCTTGAAGTTCGTCGAGATGTCCTTCGTGTTTGAAGTGTCGAGTGAGTCGAGAATTCAGCAGAGTATAGGCGTTCCAGAAATGAGCCAAAAGATCCCCCCTTCGGTGGTGTAGGCACTGTATTTATAGGGAAATTTCAGAGCTAGGTCGTAGGTCGTGAGTGACCTAGAGGTGGCCGTAGGTCGTCATCGACCAAGTGGGAGCGGCTTATGGCTTAACTAGAGTGTATTTGATCACCTCGAACAAACTAACAAGTCATAAGTCGTGGACGACCTAGGGAGGAAGCAGCATAAGAAGCTTCTTCGGTATGTTTAGGTCGTGAGTGACCTAGGGAGAATAGTTGGCAACTTACGGTTGGGAAAGGCATAAGAAGTTGCTTCATTCTATGATAACTTGCTAGGCCGCTGGATCTTTTATGTCGCTAGGTCGTTTAGCTACTAGGTCTCTAGGTCGTTTAGCTACTAGGTCGCTTTACTCCATAGGTCGTTAGGTCACTTTACTCCATAGGTCGTTAGGTCGCTGATCTCTTGTACCTTTAGCCCGTTAAGTCGCTAAGCCTTTCTTTTATGATATGTTGTTGCCTTGTGTTGATGGTTAGGTCGCTAGGTCGTTAATAAGCTTTGGTCGCTTATTTCCTTGGGTCGCTGAGTCGTGGAATACGAAAGTTAACAATAACATAATTAATTAATACATAAAAAAAATATAACGTACCATCCTCTTCTTCCTTATCCACGAACCTACTAACCCATCACGCACGCGCCACTTTCTTCCATGCGCACGCAACTCGAGACATATAGAGTTCGATCAGCGACTACCAGTGTGTGCGCCACCTTGGGAGCCACCTACGGACCAAGTTTCACATCACCACTCGCTACCATTTGCATGCAATCCAAGAAAATACTTCCATGCTTCCAAGCCAGATTCTGGCGAATCCGTGGTCCAAAAGCATAGATCAACCGTATGGATTTAAAGAGATCTCCGAGATCTACAACTTTGCTTTGGGAATTTTTCGATTTCGTTGAATGAATTGAAAGATATTGAGGAAAGAAGATAAGTAATTTCTGGCCATTGAATAAGTGGCGGCCATGGTATAGAAGTAGGGTTTCTGAAATAAAATAATAATAAAACTGTCTCGGTTTGCGTGCGTATTTATAGAGTTTAATATCAAAAACGGATTAGGGTTTCACCAATTATAGTATTTATTTCAATTTCTTGAAATAATCCCTTTATTACACTTTGAATTCAATTTATTGTAATAAGTTTCCAATTAAACGGATTAGATTCAATTTCAACCTTACACATAAGTTTAGGTTATAATGAATTTATAACGTATTCCTTTCTTAGTTATTACTTTACATACTTCTCGTATTAATTTCACAATTAATCATAATTTTTAAAGTAATGCTTATAATAAATACGGCCCTATAATTACTCAACATTTAAACCAACGTTATTTCATTTTCCATTAGTGTAACATTCATTTATTTTATTATCACTTATTACAGATTCTAATTCCATTAACAAATAAGCAGGTAATTTATAATATATGTCACAAATTTTAAATTTATCACTATTCATTATTATTGACTTAATTTAGCATTACTTTCCTTGCATTAACATTGTTACTTAAAATCTCTTTCTGATTGCAATTAATATTCTAATGTATACGTTTGGTCTTTCCATTATGTTATTAGTTGTCATCAAGGCACATCTGATTATCTTTATTGGTAAATGAGTGAATTTACTAGTGTCCACTATTTTACCTTTAATATACTTGTATACTTATTCTTCACAACAACTACTACTTTTCAATATTATTTCGCCCCTCAACACAAAATTTGCAATTGTTCTTATTATCATATTCTGTTTACTAAGTCATAACATTTGAAGTAATTTATTAAATTGAAATGTACATTCAAGTTTATAAATTTATTAGCCTGAAATAACGTGTCCCAAAATTAAAATCAATTACTGTAACAATGTGTCCTTAAACTTACTAATTTAATGCCTACCCTATATTTTCCATATTCACATTATATCTAGGTACAATACTTACACCATTTTATTTATTGAAATTTTATTCACATTACAAATAAATAGGCTTAATTACCATTCATATATTTTATTTTAGCCTTCATTTTGATATTAATTTACCCCCTTTTATTATTTCTACTAAAAATTAATTACAAAATCCTATTAAATTAACAAATTAAATTATCGAAATTTACGGGTCGTTACCTCTCCCCCACTCAAAACTTTTCATCCCCGAAAAGGAAAAGAAGGGAAACGAAGAACTAAGAAATCAATATACCTTATTCAAACATTAACTTTATAAAAAATAAATTTATAAAATTAATTAATTTAGATAAAATATCTCAATTTATAACCATTAAATCCTTTTATACTTAAATTACTAAAGTTCGGAAAACATTTTCAAAATATTTCTAAGTTCGTAATTTACGGAAAATTTTGGCAGAGTCTCCTTTGTACGGAGAGGCTCGGGAGAAAATATAATATTTAAATATAACAATATACAACATATTTTTTTTTCAAATTAATATATCCCTACACGGGAAAATATATAAAATAGCGCTGTAAACCGTAATCCGAAACGTACCTATTTGTCGGGCAATTTACGCTTAATTTATGGAACCAAAAGCAGTAGCAATTGCTTCCATAACCTGCATTTCACTTATAAAATCCAAAGGTTTAACTATTTATATAAAGTGAAATATTTAAGTGGTTTCAATCACTAATAACAAATCAATACAACAACCATCAATCTCAACAAACAGCATACACAACAAATACAAAACAACCATTCAATCAAACAAACAAATAGTTGTTTGGGTTCAAAAATTTTAAATTCTACGGAATGAATAATAACTATCAAGTGCATCATTTACTCAATAGTCTTGGATGGAACAAAGTAGATTATATTTTTCCATCCAAACAATTTCAAATCTCCTTACCCAAATAAACATAACCAAACAATAACAATTCTAACCAACAAATCAAATTAACTTATTATTAATTTTATTTCATACATTGGTTGTTTGATTTCCTTTCTCTCATAATAAGTGATTACTTCATTTATTCTCATTTATTACTTACAATATTCATTTTTTTTCATTTTAATGTCATGTAAGTTTCTTCTTTATTGCATCATATTCACTCATTTCTTAATACTTAATTTCATGTATTTAGTTAAGTTTTTAGTTGCTTACTTACAATACCTACTTTCCATTATATTCAATTAGTAGCATTCAATTATACTTAAGTTTATACAACTACCATCAATTCTTATTTATTGAGGAACTTCGTTAATTTCTTTCATTACCTCAAATTGATTTCTTGTATAATATCTATTACATCCTCTTATTAATATTTCAACTTTTAATATTTGGTAAGTTGTATATATGCTTTAAGAATGTAACTGAAAATTTATACAAGTTTTCTCATTACCTATGATTAATTTAATGTTCAATATTTTTTTCTTATAAGTTACAATTTCAACTTCCTTTTTATTTCCTTTATAACTTGGCATTAAATCTCTTACCTAAATTAGAGGTTTAGATTATTAATTACTAACCTTTCATTTCACTACAATAATTGAAACAATTAATTAACGGAAATTTAAGAATTTAATATCGAGTTAAATTTCAAATTATTTAAAAATAATAGATAAATATATTCTTACAACTTATATATCTCTAATTATATTTAAAACAATTCAAAATTTATTTATATATTTTTCAAAAATGAATCTGCAGTAAAACTACTACAGTAGCTTTCCCCTTCGAAACTCGAAAATGAAAGTCGATGATGCGGCCGCCATCACCGAAATTATTTTCCAGCGATAGAGAGGAAAGTACAAAACTTATTTCTCCAAAATCTTATTTAAAACAATTCTTCCAAATTATTGCAAATATTTATATCAGAAAGTACTTATAAACAATATTATTATATTCCAAAATTTATTCGAAAGAAATTTCAAAACCCCAGATCTTAAGTTCTAAATTTCCCAAATTTCATTTATTTTATTTTCAATCTTATTTCTACTATTTTTATACACTTTATTACCTAACAACCAATTTATTGCAGCCAAATACAGATATCATTTGAAATTTTTTATTTTATATAGAAAATATAATAGGCAAAATTATTTCATTCACCTATATTAAAACAAATATTATGTCTGTCTGTCCTATTAAGTGTTTAGAAATCCCTATTGATGTCATAGCGTCCCAAGCACCAACCAGAATTTATAAATACAAAACGGAACAGATTAACTCAATATAAAAACCCTTTTTATAACACTAACAAATACGCTCTCTCGTATATATACGCTCAGCGACTCCCATAGGGTATTACTACCCTATTAACAAAGAGTCCGACCCCACAAAGCTATGGTTTATCGCTAAACCAAAGCTCTGATACCAGATGTAACATCCCGCCTTTTCGCACGCTTTAAATCGACACACATGCCAATTCAAACCCATACGGAATGGCGGATTGTTATGGGATAAATAAGAAAAACAGAGAAGAGAGGAAAAAAAACTAAACACAATCTCACAGCGGAAGGATAAAATATAATAATAAATATACAATTCATAAAACTATTTACAAACATTTGATTCGTTTTTTTCACACAATAAATATCAGAGTTCACATACCCATAAATATCAATGCAGCGGAATTAAATAGTGTAGTGGAATAATATAGTAGATAGCAACGTCGTCCTCCAAAACTAAAGTCTTCGATCCTGAAACGCTCGGACTGACCCGAGAAAATTGAAAGGACAAAACACTCGAGTCAGAACTAAAAGATCTTATGTCAGTTAAATTAACAGAAATAAATATGAGTGCAGTAACTCAAAATATGCTCGGGATTCACATCTCTTAAGGATCCGTTAAACTATTTACTATGTAGTATATTTCGCTATTATAATAGTGTCTAATTGTAAAATAAACTTACTTTTTAATAGCGTTAAGGGGTTACCCATATAGCCCTTAACATAAATAATGCCAATAGTCTATACAATACCGTAATACCTCCTGATCGGGAGGCTAACAGAGGATACTCCATAGGTACGATACAAATAGAAACTCGTACAAGGCTCGGTATGGTAGGTGACACGGCTCAACTAGGCTATGCCAGGGTAGATATACCAATTATGCATCCGGGCTGGTAGAAACGCGCAGCGCGCAGCTACCGCCCACCTCAAACAAACTCCCCCAAAATCAAAAATAAAGGTGCCACCGAATCAATCCAAAGTCAAAGTATAGTATCGAAGAGGAGTGTCCGATCAGAGGAATGACCTCATTGGCCCGAGAATCACTCCTGTATTAGCCACCTTATGCCAACTCACGGGAGTCGGGTCCACGTATTTACCTCAAAGAAAACGCCGCCACCATCCAACTTCATTCTGGAATCTCCACCGCGTACACGATTGTCAAAGTAGTTTTCGGAGTTGGTAGAGAGTATGACAACTTCTTGTTAACGCTAAAATTTAAACGCTAACACCCCAGTGTGTAGATAGCAGTTATGAAAGCACCACCCGTTGGTACGGGAACAAGATACAAGTAGAGAAATTGTAGAAAAGCAGTAAAAGACAACAGTTTTATAGTGGTTCGGCCTAAAATCGAGCCTACGTCCACTTTGATCTCTTTATTGCTGAAACAAGTACAACTTATACAACTTTCTTCAATTACAATCCACTCTAGTCTGTTAGTACAAACTTTGACGGAGAATTATCTTTCAAACCCATGATGAATGATGTAGATTCTCTCTCTTGGAATTTGATCTAATGTCTTCGATGTTTGGAGTGCTCGAAGTGTTGCTTGAGTCGAGGAAATGGCAGAGTATTGGCGCTTCGAGAATGAACCAAAAGTCCCCCCCCAGAGTTGGAGGTGGATGTCTATTTATAGAGAGCTCTGGGTGAAAAAAGTTGCTAAGTCCTAACTCGTTGCCGACTTAAGGTAAGTCGTTGCTGACTTAGGATGAGTCGTGACCGACTCATTGAGCTGAGTCTCTGGTTTGTAGAGAGCTTCCTGCCTTTTTCGAACCCACGCTTCAAGTACTGGGTCGTTTACGAGTTACGAGTCGTCGAGTCATGAGATAAGTATCACCCCTTAACTCCTCTTTGCTTACGAGTACCGGCTCACACCTTATGAGAAGCGGCATCACTTTTTCTCTAAGTGTTAGGTCGCACGCGACTCATTGCGATGAGGCATGAGTCGGCAACGACTCATAATAAGTCGTAGATCATGTCTTTGGGTTGTAGTTGAAGCATTTGTCAGTACTTCACTGATGTCTCGCCAAGTGCTTCATACGATGAGTCGCTAAGCCGGTGTGCCATGAGTCGGTGGGCCACTGAGTCGTTGAACCACTTCACTCATGAGTCGCTAGAAGTATTGAGTCGCTAAGTTGCTTTACTGGTAAGTCGCTGAGTACTATGTCGCTTCATTCCTAAGTCGCTAGCTTAGGATAACTCAATGAGTCGCATATCCCATGAGTCGTTCTCATCTTAACACACTAGGTCGCAAAGCATTTTAAGTCGCTAAAGCCACTGAGTCGCTCCTTTACATGAGTCGGTAACTATCATGAGTCGTAAGCTCCTTGAGTCGCTCGGCGTTAACAATTGCCCCTCGAAGTATATGCTTAGATCATGAGTCGTGTGCTTCGACTTTCTTCTTGAGTCGTGACCGACTCAAGGCAGCTTATGACTCGTGAGTCCTTTCTTATTCTCCCCTGCCTTGGATATAAGCTAATGCGTTGCTCTTCTTCCTCACTTAATCATTGCCTCAACACCTTGTGCCGCCATTAACGAATCTTCCAATCTCATTTCCGAAGGCGAATTCAACCCTGTTACTCTCCGATTCATCCCAACCATTATACCTCGTAAGCAAATCCGATCTTAATCCATAATAATCAACGTTAAATCACAAATTCTCATCTTTCGGCTTTAATTTGTTTTCATGCGTTGCGCTTCACTTCGAATTGTTATAATCGATTCTAGATCACTATCCAATACGCGAGCTTAGCAATGCATTGAATTTAAGATCGATGCGAAACATTTCAGATTGTTTTTCGGGTGATTTGTTGGTATGGACGGATGATGGGTTCCATTGGGAATGTGATAGATCTTTGTTGCCTTAGCACTAACGGGTTAGCGGATTGAGGCAGAGAAAGGGGGGCTGTGAGATGAGGCGTGGCGAGGAATTCCACGAGTTAGCAAATTAGGTTTTGAGTCGCTGGTCGAGTCAGCTAGGAGCCATGAGTCGTGGCCGAGACATCCTGAGTCGCTGCCGAGTTAGGACTTAGAGAATTCCGCATGCCCTTGAACCGAGACCCCTTGACTCATACAATGCGACTTACTGATGCAGTGATCTTCCTGTTAAGCTATGAGCAACTTTAGGTTTGGATGCATGGTGTCGTGCCTTGTGTCTCTTAACTTGATTTAGATTGCCTTGAATTTTAAGCGACTTTGGGAACTTGAAATTTTGACAGAACTAGCTTATGTTTCTATCCTGAAGTTTGAATTGCAGTGACAACTCTAATAACTATGTTATGCTTTGCCGCTGGATTATGCTACCTTTAATATTGATGACCTGTTAAATATAACATTCACAGAAAACTGGGACGAATATACTGTCATTGATTGCCCACATCGAACGACAGATTAGTTAACGATAGATGATTAACTTGAATAAACTGTATGTATGAAGTGCTTTTAACATATCAATTTCAAACAAAATACCAAAGCAATACTGAAATAGTCAATTGAAATCGACTTGCTTGCACTAATATTATGTTTGAACTTTTAGATTAACAAGTTCTGAAATGTTTACAATCGATCAAGCATCGATTAGTATAATTCCAGTTATATATACTTGTCACTTTTTATTAGTCTTGCACAACACTTCACACTTTTTAGGAAACGCGCACCTTCGCATTTGAACATCCAGTTGCTTGTGTAGAATGACCTCCCACCGAGAAGAAGAAGTGGTAACTCAAGAGGAAGAAACTTTTCCGATAGCTGTTCCCATAGAGAATCCTCCGGAGAGAACCCCGACTATTCTAACTTCGAGAGCGTTTGTCCAGCTGCGCACTCAATTTGGCTTTGCTGAAAGTGATGTTCTTTTCCCTGGGCCAAGTGATACTGCTGACAATCCTCCCTACGGCTTTGTTGCAGTCAATCGCCAAATGTGCTTAAGTGGGGCGATTCCTCCTTTTAACGACTTTCTCCAACAGTTCCTGCTTCGGTTGTCTATCTCTCCATTCCAATTACACCCCAATGGCTACGCCATTCTGATGGGGTTATGTGTTCTATTCAGGAGAGTTTTGGATCGATTACCAAGCTTCGGGGAGATCTGCTATTTTTGCTCATTCACGAAAACTAAAGACCATCCCTCCATCGTGGTTATAAGAAGCGCTCGAAACCGCAAACTTATTACTGATCTCTCCGAAAGCGCTCACGGATTTTTGAATCAGTTTTTCTTTGTTCGCTGCCCTCCAGGGTTTTATGCCATCTGGAGAGTGGGAAGTAAGATTTCCTGTCTTTACCTTTTCCGTTTTGAAACTTTCTCGAGATCTGAACTCTCAGTTGCTAATTTCATTCTTTTCCTGTTTTTAGCACTTCCACCCCCTGCTAGGGACCCAAGTCTTAAGCAAATTTTTGAAAGATTAAATGCCGTGCCGGTAGAAGAGAGGAGCATAAAGTTTCTGCTAAACGATGAACTTTTACATCAATACGGACTCCTCCATCCCTCTCGCTTTACTCGGCCTCGTGAAGCTCCAACGGAGGTTCCTGATTCTCCGGTGAAAACTCCTGATCTTCCGATCTCCACTAAAGAGCACATACGAGGAGAAATTTCTGCAGAAACCTTATTAGTAAAGTGCTCTACTCCAAGAGACGATACGGGACCCTCCGAAAAGCCCGCGCTTGCTCCCATTATTGAAGAAGAAGAGGAGCCCCTTTCCCAAACCAGGAAGAGTGCTGACAAAGGAGCTGATGGAGGGAATCAGGTTGGGCATGACGGTGATGACGTCTTTGGGGATTTAAGTGACATAATTATTACTTCCCAAGAGCTCTTTAAAGAAGACCCTGCTCATGGTAAAGCTATACCTCCGACGATTGAAGCAACATCTGCCCTCCAACAGACTCTAACTCCTTTATCTCAAGAATTGTCATCAACAGTGAAATCTATCACTTCCGCCCAACAGAGGAGTGGTTCGTTAGTCCAACGCGAGTAGCTTGCACTTCACACACAACTAAGGATTTTCCAGCACATTTATGCACTCATCTTCTTATACTTTAGAGATTTCTAAAGCTTATCTTTTCTTATTTCAGATTCTTCAATGACACGCGGCGGATCGTATTATCAGGATTTCCAACGCTACGGGGGGCGTGGTCAATATGATTATCGGCGTTACTTTCCCTCCTATAGAGAGTCTGACGAAGAGAGGGCTGCTCGAAAGGCTCGTGAAAGGAGGGATGCAGAAGAGCGTTATGACAGAAGGGATAGGGATGAGCACCATGATTCTCTGCAGAGAAGTGACGACTCTCACAAAAGGAAATCTCACGACGACCGAGGAAAAGGTCATGTAGCTGAAGATTCAGGCAAACGAGCCCGACACGGTGAGAGACATACTTCCACTATTCCCGAAAAGCCTACTGCCCCTGCCCCTCTTGACATTCCTTCCGACTCTCCTGCTCTCGGGAAGGAGGACATCCAGACAATAATAAGCAGGCCCAAATTTCAAGTGGGACCTGGCCCAGCCACTTTACAAAGTCGTTTTCCACAATGGTGCTTAAAGGGTGTGAGATTCGACCCTGACCTGGTTCCTATTGACAAGCCTGCTATGCTACGAAATCTTGACGCCGTCAAACTTGATATCGAGAGGATGTCAAACTGGCAGAAGCTTGTTGATGAGCTTCAAAGAGTTAACCGTGCCAACTTAGAGGCCATGCTCACCATGGAAAATGATAAGGCCGAATGGCAAAAGGTCGTTAAGCAACACGACACCGAAATGAGGAACATTGCTTCTTACAATGAGGAGCTTGAAGCAAAAGTCGAGGAATTGAAACATGAGCTTGCTGCTTCCTCTACTTCATATTCTCAGAAAGAAGAAGTGCTCCTGAAGCAAGTGAGAGACGCTCACGCTAGCCAAAGGGATGCCGAAGACAGGCTCGAAGCACAAAAAAGAATCAGTGAAGGCTATGTCTCTGATATTGCTGAGCTCCGAAAGAAAAACAACTCCCAAGAGGCGGAGATACAAATGCTTAAGCTTCAGCTTGCCAAAACTGAAAGGGAGCGCGATGAGGCTCAGCCCTGGAGAGGCATTATTTTGATGATGACGCTCGCGCTGCCCTTGCCAAGGGAAAGGAACAACTTGCCAAATTAAGAACTGAAGTGACGGAAGGGGACCGGCTGGGAAAAACCACTTCAACTACTCTAGTCCAGCCACCTTCTTCGTCCGAAGTTGACATTATTGGTTCCAGTTCCCATCTTGCATCTCCCACCAAAGTTACCACTGAGATTACTAGCATACAAGGTGGAGATGAGGGTGATGAGAGCGCTGATGCGCAAGCTTATGAAGTCGATATCAGGAAACCAGCTTCTCCAGGTAACTTCACTGTTAATCCCGCTACTGTCAATTCTGCTCAAGCGGGTTACTCGTTTATTTCGTATGAGTTTCACGAGCTCCTTGGCTATTTTCTCAACCTTGACGAGCCTTCATCTCCTCTCTTTACTGACTTCATTGGTGAACCTTCATCTCCTCTTTTTACTGACTTTAAGCTCTTTTCTTCTGTAGAAAAAGTATCAAGCACTGCTCAAATCTCTACTTCTCCGGTAATCCCTCCTCCATCTCTTCAGGTGGCTCCTCCTTCTGCTTCGCAACCTGGATCACAGGAGGAACAAATAGAGGCTCTCCATGGCCTGGATGATCCCATTGCTTCGCAAGAGCAAAAAGATGAGGGACTTGAGGGAGGCGACATATCTCCGGAGCGGACTCCTTCTGACGACATAACTTTATCTAAACTTGTCACTCCAGGAAGTGAGTCTTCCTCGAAGAGGAGAAGGAAGCAAGGAGCATCAAAGAGGAGAGGGAAGATAATCACTGCCACTGAAGAGGAGCCAGAAGTTGGGCCAGCTGCGCCTACCTCTCCTTCCTCCCTTATACCCACTGGCCGACCTGAAAAGCTGGTCATTCGGTCGGGTAAAGGGTCCAAAGGCAGTAAAAAGAAGTGAAGACTTTAGCTTTTTGTCTTTTGTATGAACTGGCCGAAAGTTGTGCGGGTACCGGCCCCCGCTTTTATTTTAAAACCTGTATCTGCATTATAGTTGAATAAAATGATTCTTCGTTTGTACAAACTTCTGTTTGAATTTGAGAATGCATTTACTATTTATTTTTTGCACAAGTTTGTTTATATGATATTGCAGCGGGCTTATGGTATGTTGTTTGAGTATTACTTTACTGATGTAGCTATACTACTATACCATGTTGCCCCCATACCTTAAGCTTGCTGCAATATTTTATACTTCGAGGGGACCTGCACTCTTATTTGTTAAAGAATAATTATTTTATTCTTTAAAGAAAATTTTTGTAGAGTACAACTCCCTTCGTATAAGTTTTTACGCTTTGTCGTTCGAAGAAATCACTTTTTTCTTTTGCTTATGTGCATATTTTACCAAGTGAATTCCTCTATGTGGTAAAGCGGACCTCTGAAGGGTACTTTAACTTCTTTTTTTTTTTTTTTACGATCATTTTCCATAGTAGGCAAATTACTCTTCCTTTGAAAGTTAAAGTACGCTTTTGATGAGGTTTTTTTTTTTTTTATTTTTTATTTTTTTTTGTACAAAATTGTACCTCTGAGGAGGGATTTTTCACGTTTCAACGCTTGGAAGTTTTATTTCAATCTCGGTGAAACGTGTACCCCCAAAGAGTTGTGCCTTTGAAGAAAGCCTTTTCACGTTTCAACACTTGGAAGTTTTATTTCAATCTTGGTGAAACGTGGGCTTCCGAAGAGGTCTTTCTTCTTGATTGTGTCCCCGGGAGGGGGTTGTACCTCTAAGGAGGGATTTTTCATGTTTCAACACTTGGAAGTTTTATTTCAATCTTGGTGAAACGTGTACCTCCAAAGAGTTGTGCCTTCGAAGAAAGCCTTTTCGCGTTTCAACACTTGGAAGTTTTATTTCAATCTTGGTGAAACGTGGGCTTTCAGGAAGGTCTTTGTTTTGTTTTTGCATTTCAACTTTGGTGAAGTGAAATTCCGAAGAGCGGTTATTACACTTCAACTCCTGGCGAAATGTGCCTCCGAAGAGGGCTTTTATTTTGTTTACATTTCAACTCTGGTGAAGTGATATCCCGAAGAGCGGTCATAACACTTCAACTCCTGGTGAAATGGGCCTCCGAAGAGGGCTTTTATTTTTTGGCATTTCAACTCTGGTGAAGTGAAATCCCGAAGAGCGGTCATAACACTTCAACTCCTGGTGAAATGGGCCTCCGAAGAGGGCTTTTATTTTTTGGCATTTCAACTCTGGTGAAGTGAAATCCCGAAGAGCGGTCATAACACTTCAACTCCTGGTGAAATGTGCCTCGGAGAGGGTTTTCATCGCCTGGAAGTTACTCTCTCATGGTTGGAGGGTCATGACTCCTCCAATCTTTTTTGTTGAGTAGAGAACTTTATTTTTTGTGGCGTATGACCCATTAGAGGTCTTTTATCCTCCGAAGAGGACTTGCGCTGCAGATGGTAGCTTTGGTTGTTCCTCTGTTCACTTGCTTATGCCTTTTCAGCGATCCTCTCTCTTTTTTTTTTTAAGTTTTCATTCCCCTTTTCTTGCAAGTAGCTTGTTTAATCCAAGGAAGTGTACTTCATTGCCAGGCAAGTTCGTGAGAACGGGCACTAGCTTCCTAATTGGATGTTTGTTTGTTCAAACAATCTCAATTTATCAGCAAGGGCTCGTTTCTATCGAAATCATTAGCCGTTCAATTGAAGTATTTCCTATCTAGGATTTGAATTCGGGGTCTTTGTGACTTGAAATTTGTTTGTTGAATGATGGTGAGAATCGCTCGGTCTTATTATGCGCAAGTTTTATTTCCATTGTCTGCAAAAATTTAAATCGACATTTCAGCAATACATTTTATGTATTTTTATATCAAAAACAAAGCAAACATATAATGATAATAAGGAACACAATACTTATAGTGGTTCGGCCATGAAATTGGGCCTACAACCACTTTATATTCTTTCATTATTTACTTGCATCAGTTTCACAATTGCTTTTAATTACAAGAATCATACATTCATAATTCTTTTTACAATGTTTCAACAAAATTTTCAAGTAAAGTATGGACGCAAATGGTTGCTGTTCCATGCCCTTGGAATTTGATCTCCATCAACAGTGGTGAGCTTGAATGTGCCATCAAGAAGCTTCTGACCTATTACATATGGTCCTTCCCAATTTGGCCCAAACACACCTGTCGCAGTCATAATTCTTTTCAGGACTAGATCTCCAATTTCAAAGCTGCGTTGACGAACTTTGGAATCGAAATGTCTGGCTATCCTTTGCTGATGAGCTGCAACTCTGAGGTTAGCTTCATCTCTTTTTTCATCAAGGAGATCCAGCGCTTCAAGTTGTAGCTTCTCATTTTCTGCTTGATTGAAATGGATTCTTCTGTGTGAAGGGACCTCTGTTTCAACCGGGATCATTGCTTCCGATCCGTATGCTAACGAAAAAGGAGTATGCCCAGTTGCAGTTTTGTGAGTAGTTCTGTATGCCCATAGTGCAAGTGGTAGTTTATCGACCCAACCACCTTTTGCTCTCTCGAGTTGCTTTTTGATGGTTGATTTGATGATCTTGTTCACTGCTTCCACTTGCCCGTTTGCCTGCGGATGAGCTACTGCCGAAAAGCTTTTCTGGATTTTGAATCGTTTGCAAAAATCCTGGAATTCCTCGCTTTCAAACTGAGTACCATTGTCTGTGATTATTTTCTGAGGCACACCGTATCTGCAAATGATATTCTTGGTCACAAAGCTTATCATTTTCCTAGAAGTGATAGTAGCCAATGGTTCAGCTTCAGCCCACTTAGTAAAATAATCAACTGCAACAATAGCATATTTAATCCCTGATTTAGCAGTTGGTAGCGGCCCAATGAGATCCATTCCCCAAATTGCAAATGGCCATGGACTGACCATCTGTGTGAGTTCGGTAGAAGGTGCTCTAGGAATTTTGGCATATCTTTGGCATTTGTCACATTTTCGGGAGTAATCTACAGCATCCCGATTAATTTCTGGCCAAAAATATCCGTATCGGAGAATTTTCTTTGCTAATGTTTGACCACCTGAATGATCACCACATTCTCCTCCATGCACTTCAGCTAGGATTGTTTTGGACTCTTCCCGGGATACACATCGAAGCAATGGCATTGAGAATCCTCGTCTGTACAATCGGCCATCCTGAATTACATAGCGAGAGGCCTTCCTTAGTAGCTTTCGTCTTTCTATCAAGTTTTCTGGCAGAGACCCTCTGAGTAGGTAATCAAGTATTGGAGTCATCCATGACTCTTGTTCTTGAAATACATTCATAATCAGGTCTATATCCATCTCGTCTATACTTGGCGCTGAAAGGACTTCTACAGGGACCAATCCCAATAGTTGAGCTTCACCAGAACTTGAATACTTTGCGAGGGAATCTGCCTTCATATTCTCTTCCCGAGGAATGTGGCTTATTGAATAGTGATCGAGTTCACATAGGAGTTCCCAAGCCTTTGACAAGTAGGAAGGCAGGTTTCCACCTTTTGCTTGAAATTCCTTCTTGACTTGGCATACAATAAGCTGAGAATCACTGAAAATTTGTAATGCTCGAATGTTTAGCTCTTTAGCGATTTTCAGACCTGCAATAAGAGCTTCATATTCTGCTTCATTGTTTGTTGAAGGAAATTCCAATCTTAGTGCATAACATAATGATCGACCCTCAGGAGTTTCAAGTACCACTCCGGCTCCAGAACAGTAGTCATTTCTTGCGCCATCAACATACATCTTCCACTGGATTGGGGAATCATTGATTGCTTCTTCCTCACCATTATCTTTCTCTGTGAATTCTGCAATGAAATCAGCTAAAGCTTGTCCGTTGATTGCTTTTCGGGGGTGATAGGTGATGTCATATTGACTGAGTTCAATGTTCCATTTTAGAAGGCGACCCGAAGTTTCAGGGCGAAATAGGACTTGCTTTAGAGGTTGATCAGTGAGTACTTTGATAGGATGAGCTTGGAAATATTGCCTCAGTTTCCTTGATGCAACTAGTAGGCAATAGGCGAGTTTTTCCAACTTGGAGTAATTCAGCTCTGCCCCAGTGAGTCTTTTGCTGATATAGTAAACCGGATGTTGAATCCTTTTGTCTTCTCGTATCAGCGCTGCACTTAGAGCATGAGATGATACTGCCAAGTATATAAGAAGATCCTCACCATCGCCTGGCCTAGAGAGTATTGGAGGCGTTTCCATACGACGGATCAACTCATCGAAGGCTTTTTGGCATTCGGAAGTCCATTCAAAATTCTTCTTTCCTTTCTTCAGGGCGTCAAAGAATGGGATGCATTTATCAGTGGCTTTGAAAATGAACCGACTCAGGGCGGCGACCTTTCCGTTGAGACTCTGCAATTCCTTCTTTGTTCTAGGAGCTTTAACTTCTTTCAAGGCAGTAATTTGAGCTGGACTAGCCTCAATGCCCCTAGCACTGACGATGAGACCTAAGAACTTTCCGGACTCGATCCCAAATGTACATTTCAGAGGGTTAAGTTTCATTCTGTATTTCCGGAGGACTGCGAACATTTCTGCTAAGTGTTCAATGTGATCCGCTGCTTTCCTGGACTTCACTAACATGTCGTCGACGTAGACTTCCATAGTTTTGCCCAATTGCGGTTTGAACATAGCATTAACAAGTCTTTGGTAGGTTGCCCCTGCATTTTTCAATCCGAAGGGCATAACTCTGTAGCAATAAAGTCCAACATCTGTGATAAAGCTTGTATCCTCCTGATCCGGCTCGTGCATCATGATTTGGTTATAACCGGAGTAGGCATCCATTAAAGATAACAATTCATGTCCCGCAGTTCCGTCTACCAGCTGATCGATCCTGGGTAATGGGAAGCAATCTTTGGGGCAAGCTTTGTTTAGATCAGAGAAATCAATGCACACTCTCCATTTTCCATTAGCTTTCTTGACCAACACAGGATTTGAAACCCAATTCGGATATGTAGATTCTTTGATGAAGTTATTTTCCATGAGTCGATCAACTTCTTCTTTTAACGCTGCTGACCTTTCTGGACCTTGGGTTCTTCTTTTCTGTTTAACTGGCGTAAACTTTGGGTCAACATTCAGAGCATGTACTGCAACTTCTGGAGATATCCCACACATATCGGCATGAGTCCAAGCAAAGACATCCAGATTTGCTTTCAGGAAAGATATCAAGATATTCTGAATTGACACATTAAGCTGCGAACCCACATTCAACACCTTATTTGGGTCCTTCGGGTCAACAGGTACCGGAACTGTCATTTCCACCGGTACTACTCTATTCTCCCATGTACTGGCTTTTCTGGGATCCATTTCTTTCCGTGCCCCGCTGTGCTCGCCAGTGCAGGGTCCGCTCTGTAATTGCTACAAGGCTGGTTCCTTGATGCGGACTGGGGTTGCCGCATCCTTTCCCATTTCTCTTTTTCTTGACTCTCGCAGCTCTGTCAAGTAACATTCTCGCACAGCATTTTGATCCCCTTTTATAACTCCTACTCCATTGTCGGTAGGGAATTTAATAGTGAGGCACCACGGGGCTAGGATAGCTTTGAATGCTGCGAGTGTTGGACGGCCAAGAAAAGCATTATAAGCAGAATATTCATCGACGATCACAAAGGTTTGCTTTCGGACCACTTTCCTTTCTCCTTCCCCAAGTTCTACAAACAGATCGATGGTTCCTACTGGTTGCTTTGGCTCCCCAGTGAAGCCAATGATTTTCTGTGATGAGGCTTGCACATCGATCATAGGGATTTTCATCTGGTCAAATGTCTTTTTGAAGAGGATATTACATGATGCTCCGCAGTCAATGAGGACTCTTCTGACAATGGCTGGTCCAATACCAGCCGAGATGACCAAGGGATCTAAAGTAGGAGCTTCAATACCTGTAGAATCTCTGGCTCTGAAAATAATATCATCGCTGAAAGTTTTCTGTTGTTTAAGGGGCGTAGTGTCTTCTAGAACAAAGACGTCTTCTTCGGCTGGAGCATATTTCAAAGCCCTGGAATATCTCTCCATCTCACCCCAACTCTTGCCAGCTGGGTGAGGTCCTCCTGAAATGACATTGATAACGGGCCTTCCAGTTTCATGCCCCGTAGCTTTCTCACCTGCCCCAGGCTGATGAACAGGAGCCCGCTGCCCCTGACTCGACGATGCAGGATTGTTGCTACTCTTTTTCACGAATTGCTGCAACTTGTTTTCTCTTAGCAACTCTTCAATCAGATTTTTCAGCTGGCGGCATTCATCAGTTTCATGACCTGGTTGATTGTGGAAGCGGCAGAATTTCCCACTCTGTATGGCTTTTTTCCCGGTTCTCAAAGGGATAGGTTTAGGGAAATCGACGGAATCTTTAGTGGCCAGGTAGATGTGCTCCGGTGTATGTGATAGTGGAGTATATTCTGATGGCTTGAAGGACCGGGGCTTCTTCAGATTACCCTGTTTCTTTCCATTATTATTCTCCCTTTTCTGCCCCACCGATTCATTCTTGCGTGGAGCGACAGTGTTGTCTTCAGCTTTTTCCAACACTGCCTTTATTGGCAAAGGACGACTTTCCAAGCGAATGAATTCGTCTGCTTTTTTGTAGAACTTTTCGAGAGAGGTTGGCTCTTTCATATTTAACCATTTTCCGAATTCGCTTGACTTATCAATAGCCCTCATTAGATAAGTCAAGATCATTCGTGGTTCAGCATTGTCCACTTCCGCCAGCGCTATATTAAAGCGGTTCAAGAAAGATCTGATAGACTCACCAGGATTCTGCTCTAAACTCGATAGTGACATAATGTCCTTGGCCTTCGAAGCATATAGTCTAAACTGCTCCTTGAATTTTCTGGTCAAGTCTGAAAACTGATCGATAGATCGGACTGGCAACTTGGTGAACCATAGTAGAGCCACCCCTTCCAGGTATACGGGGAAATATCGGCACTTTATTTCGTCAGAGGCCCTGGCACCCGTCATGTGCCAATCATATTTATACAAGAACTCATTCGGATCACTTGTCCCTTTGTAAGCTGGAATAGTCGGAGGGACAAACTTTCTTGGAAATTCCGCCTTCAGGATTTTTTCAGTAAACGGAGTTTTACTTGGGGCGAAAATCCATTCCTTCTCATCTTCAACCCTTTGCAAACTTTCTTTCATGATCTGCCGGACCATTCCAGAAAGATATTCCTCATCATGCCGAGTTCTAGATCCACCAGCCTCAGGAACTGCTTGCTCAAAGGGACTAGTAGCCCTTTCAGGAGCATTCCTCTCACTAACATCATGAATGTTGCCAGCATAGTTCCTTTCATTACCAGCTGGTTGATTGTTTGCCCCAAGTAAATCGTTCAACTTATTCAGAATCAGAGCATTCTGGGCACTTTGAGCCTCTAGTTGTGCATTTTGGGCGTTTATCTGCTGGTTTAGCCCTAGAATCACAGCATCCAACTCCGCTTTCGTAACTCCAACAGACGGAGTGGGTTGATTAGGTACAGGGGAAGCGGAGGTTCCCTCTTGAATGTTTCCAGATCTGATAGATCTACTTTTCCTTCCAGGAGCCATAATCTCAGATATACTTCTGGTTTTTAAGGAAATTCTTTCTTCAAATCTCTGCGAAGCAATGATGACAGCTGTCCTGAGTTCAATTCTCAGTGAAAGCACCAAAAATGTTAACGCTAAAATTTAAACGCTAACACCCCAGTGTGTAGATAGCAGTTATGAAAGCACCACCCGTTGGTACGGGAACAAGATACAAGTAGAGAAATTGTAGAAAAGCAGTAAAAGACAACAGTTTTATAGTGGTTCGGCCTAAAATCGAGCCTACGTCCACTTTGATCTCTTTATTGCTGAAACAAGTACAACTTATACAACTTTCTTCAATTACAATCCACTCTAGTCTGTTAGTACAAACTTTGACGGAGAATTATCTTTCAAACCCATGATGAATGATGTAGATTCTCTCTCTTGGAATTTGATCTAATGTCTTCGATGTTTGGAGTGCTCGAAGTGTTGCTTGAGTCGAGGAAATGGCAGAGTATTGGCGCTTCGAGAATGAACCAAAAGTCCCCCCCAGAGTTGGAGGTGGATGTCTATTTATAGAGAGCTCTGGGTGAAAAAAGTTGCTAAGTCCTAACTCGTTGCCGACTTAAGGTAAGTCGTTGCTGACTTAGGATGAGTCGTGACCGACTCATTGAGCTGAGTCTCTGGTTTGTAGAGAGCTTCCTGCCTTTTTCGAACCCACGCTTCAAGTACTGGGTCGTTTACGAGTTACGAGTCGTCGAGTCATGAGATAAGTATCACCCCTTAACTCCTCTTTGCTTACGAGTACCGGCTCACACCTTATGAGAAGCGGCATCACTTTTTCTCTAAGTGTTAGGTCGCACGCGACTCATTGCGATGAGGCATTAGTCGGCAACGACTCATAATAAGTCATAGATCATGTCTTTGGGTTGTAGTTGAAGCATTTGTCAGTACTTCACTGATGTCTCGCCAAGTGCTTCATACGATGAGTCGCTAAGCCGGTGTGCCATGAGTCGGTGGGCCACTGAGTCGTTGAACCACTTCACTCATGAGTCGCTAGAAGTATTGAGTCGCTAAGTTGCTTTACTGGTAAGTCGCTGAGTACTATGTCGCTTCATTCCTAAGTCGCTAGCTTAGGATAACTCAATGAGTCGCATATCCCATGAGTCGTTCGCATCTTAACACACTAGGTCGCAAAGCATTTTAAGTCGCTAAAGCCACTGAGTCGCTCCTTTACATGAGTCGGTAACTATCATGAGTCGTAAGCTCCTTGAGTCGCTCGGCGTTAACAATTGCCCCTCGAAGTATACGCTTAGATCATGAGTCGTGTGCTTCGACTTTCTTCTTGAGTCGTGACCGACTCAAGGCAGCTTATGACTCGTGAGTCCTTTCTTATTCTCCCCTGCCTTGGATATAAGCTAATGCGTTGCTCTTCTTCCTCACTTAATCATTGCCTCAACACCTTGTGCCGCCATTAACGAATCTTCCAATCTCATTTCCGAAGGCGAATTCAACCCTGTTACTCTCCGATTCATCCCAACCATTATACCTCGTAAGCAAATCCGATCTTAATCCATAATAATCAACGTTAAATCACAAATTCTCATCTTTCGGATTTAATTTGTTTTCATGCGTTGCGCTTCACTTCGAATTGATATAATCGATTCTAGATCACTATCCAATACGCGAGCTTAGCAATGCATTGAATTTAAGATCGATGCGAAACATTTCAGATTGTTTTTCGGGTGATTTGTTGGTATGGACGGATGATGGGTTCCATTGGGAATGTGATAGATCTTTGTTGCCTTAGCACTAACGGGTTAGCGGATTGAGGCAGAGAAAGGGGGGCTGTGAGATGAGGCGTGGCGAGGAATTCCACGAGTTAGCAAATTAGGTTTTGAGTCGCTGGTCGAGTCAGCTAGGAGCCATGAGTCGTGGCCGAGACATCCTGAGTCGCTGCCGAGTTAGGACTTAGAGAATTCCGCATGCCCTTGAACCGAGACCCCTTGACTCATACAATGCGACTTACTGATGCAGTGATCTTCCTGTTAAGCTATGAGCAACTTTAGGTTTGGATGCATGGTGTCGTGCCTTGTGTCTCTTAACTTGATTTAGATTGCCTTGAATTTTAAGCGACTTTGGGAACTTGAAATTTTGACAGAACTAGCTTATGTTTCTATCCTGAAGTTTGAATTGCAGTGACAACTCTAATAACTATGTTATGCTTTGCCGCTGGATTATGCTACCTTTAATATTGATGACCTGTTAAATATAACATTCACAGAAAACTGGGACGAATATACTGTCATTGATTGCCCACATCGAACGACAGATTAGTTAACGATAGATGATTAACTTGAATAAACTGTATGTATGAAGTGCTTTTAACATATCAATTTCAAACAAAATACCAAAGCAATACTGAAATAGTCAATTGAAATCGACTTGCTTGCACTAATATTATGTTTGAACTTTTAGATTAACAAGTTCTGAAATGTTTACAATCGATCAAGCATCGATTAGTATAATTCCAGTTATATATACTTGTCACTTTTTATTAGTCTTGCACAACACTTCACACTTTTTAGGAAACGCGCACCTTCGCATTTGAACATCCAGTTGCTTGTGTAGAATGACCTCCCACCGAGAAGAAGAAGTGGTAACTCAAGAGGAAGAAACTTTTCCGATAGCTGTTCCCATAGAGAATCCTCCGGAGAGAACCCCGACTATTCTAACTTCGAGAGCGTTTGTCCAGCTGCGCACTCAATTTGGCTTTGCTGAAAGTGATGTTCTTTTCCTTGGGCCAAGTGATACTGCTGACAATCCTCCCTACGGCTTTGTTGCAGTCAATCGCCAAATGTGCTTAAGTGGGGCGATTCCTCCTTTTAACGACTTTCTCCAACAGTTCCTGCTTCGGTTGTCTATCTCTCCATTCCAATTACACCCCAATGGCTACGCCATTCTGATGGGGTTATGTGTTCTATTCAGGAGAGTTTTGGATCGATTACCAAGCTTCGGGGAGATCTGCTATTTTTGCTCATTCACGAAAACTAAAGACCATCCCTCCATCGTGGTTATAAGAAGCGCTCGAAACCGCAAACTTATTACTGATCTCTCCGAAAGCGCTCACGGATTTTTGAATCAGTTTTTCTTTGTTCGCTGCCCTCCAGGGTTTTATGCCATCTGGAGAGTGGGAAGTAAGATTTCCTGTCTTTACTTTTTCCGTTTTGAAACTTTCTCGAGATCTGAACTCTCAGTTGCTAATTTCATTCTTTTCCTGTTTTTAGCACTTCCACCCCCTGCTAGGGACCCAAGTCTTAAGCAAATTTTTGAAAGATTAAATGCCGTGCCGGTAGAAGAGAGGAGCATAAAGTTTCTGCTAAACGATGAACTTTTACATCAATACGGACTCCTCCATCCCTCTCGCTTTACTCGGCCTCGTGAAGCTCCAACGGAGGTTCCTGATTCTCCGGTGAAAACTCCTGATCTTCCGATCTCCACTAAAGAGCACATACGAGGAGAAATTTCTGCAGAAACCTTATTAGTAAAGTGCTCTACTCCAAGAGGCGATACGGGACCCTCCGAAAAGCCCGCGCTTGCTCCCATTATTGAAGAAGAAGAGGAGCCCCTTTCCCAAACCAGGAAGAGTGCTGACCAAGGAGCTGATGGAGGGAATCAGGTTGGGCATGACGGTGATGACGTCTTTGGGGATTTAAGTGACATAATTATTACTTCCCAAGAGCTCTTTAAAGAAGACCCTGCTCATGGTAAAGCTATACCTCCGACGATTGAAGCAACATCTGCCCTCCAACAGACTCTAACTCCTTTATCTCAAGAATTGTCATCAACAGTGAAATCTATCACTTCCGCCCAACAGAGGAGTGGTTCGTTAGTCCAACGCGAGTAGCTTGCACTTCACACACAACTAAGGATTTTCCAGCACATTTATGCACTTATCTTCTTATACTTTAGAGATTTCTAAAGCTTATCTTTTCTTATTTCAGATTCTTCAATGACACGCGGCGGATCGTATTATCAGGATTTCCAACGCTACGGGGGGCGTGGTCAATATGATTATCGGCGTTACTTTCCCTCCTATAGAGAGTCTGACGAAGAGAGGGCTGCTCGAAAGGCTCGTGAAAGGAGGGATGCAGAAGAGCATTATGACAGAAGGGATAGGGATGAGCACCATGATTCTCTGCAGAGAAGTGACGACTCTCACAAAAGGAAATCTCACGACGACCGAGGAAAAGGTCATGTAGCTGAAGATTCAGGCAAACGAGCCCGACACGGTGAGAGACATACTTCCACTATTCCCGAAAAGCCTACTGCCCCTGCCCCTCTTGACATTCCTTCCGACTCTCCTGCTCTCGGGAAGGAGGACATCCAGACAATAATAAGCAGGCCCAAATTTCAAGTGGGACCTGGCCCAGCCACTTTACAAAGTCGTTTTCCACAATGGTGCTTAAAGGGTGTGAGATTCGACCCTGACCTGGTTCCTATTGACAAGCCTGCTATGCTACGAAATCTTGACGCCGTCAAACTTGATATCGAGAGGATGTCAAACTGGCAGAAGCTTGTTGATGAGTTTCAAAGAGTTAACCGTGCCAACTTAGAGGCCATGCTCACCATGGAAAATGATAAGGCCGAATGGCAAAAGGTCGTTAAGCAACACGACACCGAAATGAGGAACATTGCTTCTTACAATGAGGAGCTTGAAGCAAAAGTCGAGGAATTGAAACATGAGCTTGCTGCTTCCTCTACTTCATATTCTCAGAAAGAAGAAGTGCTCCTGAAGCAAGTGAGAGACGCTCACGCTAGCCAAAGGGATGCCGAAGACAGGCTCGAAGCACAAAAAAGAATCAGTGAAGGCTATGTCTCTGATATTGCTGAGCTCCGAAAGAAAAACAACTCCCAGGAGGCGGAGATACAAATGCTTAAGCTTCAGCTTGCCAAAACTGAAAGGGAGCGCGATGAGGCTCAGCCCTGGAGAGGCATTATTTTGATGATGACGCTCGCGCTGCCCTTGCCAAGGGAAAGGAACAACTTGCCAAATTAAGAACTGAAGTGACGGAAGGGGACCGGCTGGGAAAAACCACTTCAACTACTCTAGTCCAGCCACCTTCTTCGTCCGAAGTTGACATTATTGGTTCCAGTTCCCATCTTGCATCTCCCACCAAAGTTACCACTGAGATTACTAGCATACAAGGTGGAGACGAGGGTGATGAGAGCGCTGATGCGCAAGCTTATGAAGTCGATATCAGGAAACCAGCTTCTCCAGGTAACTTCACTGTTAATCCCGCTACTGTCAATTCTGCTCAAGCGGGTTACTCGTTTATTTCGTATGAGTTTCACGAGCTCCTTGGCTATTTTCTCAACCTTGACGAGCCTTCATCTCCTCTCTTTACTGACTTCATTGGTGAACCTTCATCTCCTCTTTTTACTGACTTTAACCTCTTTTCTTCTGTAGAAAAAGTATCAAGCACTGCTCAAATCTCTACTTCTCCGGTAATCCCTCCTCCATCTCTTCAGGTGGCTCCTCCTTCTGCTTCGCAACCTGGATCACAGGAGGAACAAATAGAGGCTCTCCATGGCCTGGATGATCCCATTGCTTCGCAAGAGCAAAAAGATGAGGGACTTGAGGGAGGCGACATATCTCCGGAGCGGACTCCTTCTGACGACATAACTTTATCTAAACTTGTCACTCCAGGAAGTGAGTCTTCCTCGAAGAGGAGAAGGAAGCAAGGAGCATCAAAGAGGAGAGGGAAGATAATCACTGCCACTGAAGAGGATCCAGAAGTTGGGCCAGCTGCGCCTACCTCTCCTTCCTCCCTTATACCCACTGGCCGACCTGAAAAGCTGGTCATTCGGTCGGGTAAAGGGTCCAAAGGCAGTAAAAAGAAGTGAAGACTTTAGCTTTTTGTCTTTTGTATGAACTGGCCGAAAGTTGTGCGGGTACCGGCCCCCGCTTTTATTTTAAAACCTGTATCTGCATTATAGTTGAATAAAATGATTCTTCGTTTGTACAAACTTCTGTTTGAATTTGAGAATGCATTTACTATTTATTTTTTGCACAAGTTTGTTTATATGATATTGCAGCGGGCTTATGGTATGTTGTTTGAGTATTACTTTACTGATGCAGCTATACTACTATACCATGTTGCCCCCATACCTTAAGCTTGCTGCAATATTTTATACTTCGAGGGGACCTGCACTCTTATTTGTTAAAGAATAATTATTTTATTCTTTAAAGAAAATTTTTGTAGAGTACAACTCCCTTCGTATAAGTTTTTACGCTTTGTCGTTCGAAGAAATCACTTTTTTCTTTTGCTTATGTGCATATTTTACCAAGTGAATTCCTCTATGTGGTAAAGCGGACCTCTGAAGGGTACTTTAACTTCTTTTTTTTTTTTTTTACGATCATTTTCCATAGTAGGCAAATTACTCTTCCTTTGAAAGTTAAAGTACGCTTTTGATGAGGTTTTTTTTTTTTATTTTTTTATTTTTTTTTATACAAAATTGTACCTCTGAGGAGGGATTTTTCACGTTTCAACACTTGGAAGTTTTATTTCAATCTCAGTGAAACGTGTACCCCCAAAGAGTTGTGCCTTTGAAGAAAGCCTTTTCACGTTTCAACACTTGGAAGTTTTATTTCAATCTTGGTGAAACGTGGGCTTCCGAAGAGGTCTTTCTTCTTGATTGTGTCCCCGAGAGGGGGTTGTACCTCTAAGGAGGGATTTTTCATGTTTCAACACTTGGAAGTTTTATTTCAATCTTGGTGAAACGTGTACCTCCAAAGAGTTGTGCCTTCGAAGAAAGCCTTTTCGCGTTTCAACACTTGGAAGTTTTATTTCAATCTTGGTGAAACGTGGGCTTTCAGGAAGGTCTTTGTTTTGTTTTTGCATTTCAACTTTGGTGAAGTGAAATTCCGAAGAGCGGTTATTACACTTCAACTCCTGGCGAAATGTGCCTCCGAAGAGGGCTTTTATTTTGTTTACATTTCAACTCTGGTGAAGTGATATCCCGAAGAGCGGTCATAACACTTCAACTCCTGGTGAAATGGGCCTCCGAAGAGGGCTTTTATTTTTTGGCATTTCAACTCTGGTGAAGTGAAATCCCGAAGAGCGGTCATAACACTTCAACTCCTGGTGAAATGGGCCTCCGAAGAGGGCTTTTATTTTTTGGCATTTCAACTCTGGTGAAGTGAAATCCCGAAGAGCGGTCATAACACTTCAACTCCTGGTGAAATGTGCCTCAGAGAGGGTTTTCATCGCCTGGAAGTTACTCCCTCATGGTTGGAGGGTCATGACTCCTCCAATCTTTTTTGTTGAGTAGAGAACTTTCTTTTTTGTGGCGTATGACCCATTAGAGGTCTTTTATCCTCCGAAGAGGACTTGCGCTGCAGATGGTAGCTTTGGTTGTTCCTCTGTTCACTTGCTTATGCCTTTTCAGCGATCCTCTCTCTTTTTTTTTTTAAGTTTTCATTCCCCTTTTCTTGAAAGTAGCTTGTTTAATCCAAGGAAGTGTACTTCATTGCCAGGCAAGTTCGTGAGAACGGGCACTAGCTTCCTAATTGGATGTTTGTTTGTTCAAACAATCTCAATTTATCAGCAAGGGCTCGTTTCTATCGAAATCATTAGCCGTTCAATTGAAGTATTTCCTATCTAGGATTTGAATTCGGGGTCTTTGTGACTTGAAATTTGTTTGTTGAATGATGGTGAGAATCGCTCGGTCTTATTATGCGCAAGTTTTATTTCCATTGTCTGCAAAAATTTAAATCGACATTTCAGCAATACATTTTATGTATTTTTATTTCAAAAACAAAGCAAACATATAATGATAATAAGGAACACAAGACTTATAGTGGTTCGGCCATGAAATTGGGCCTACATCCACTTTATATTCTTTCATTATTTACTTGCATCAGTTTCACAATTGCTTTTAATTACAAGAATCATACATTCATAATTCTTTTTACAATGTTTCAACAAAATTTTCAAGTAAAGTATGGACGCAAATGGTTGCTGTTCCATGCCCTTGGAATTTGATCTCCATCAACAGTGGTGAGCTTGAATGTGCCGTCAAGAAGCTTCTGACCTATTACATATGGTCCTTCCCAATTTGGCCCAAACACACCTGTCGCAGTCATAATTCTTTTCAGGACTAGATCTCCAATTTCAAAGCTGCGTTGACGAACTTTGGAATTGAAATGTCTGGCTATCCTTTGCTGATGAGCTGCAACTCTGAGGTTAGCTTCATCTCTTTTTTCATCAAGGAGATCCAGCGCTTCAAGTTGTAGCTTCTCATTTTCTGCTTGATTGAAATGGATTCTTCTGTGTGAAGGGACCTCTGTTTCAACCGGGATCATTGCTTCCGATCCGTATGCTAACGAAAAAGGAGTATGCCCAGTTGCAGTTTTGTGAGTAGTTCTGTATGCCCATAGTGCAAGTGGTAGTTTATCGACCCAACCACCTTTTGCTCTCTCGAGTTGCTTTTTGATGGTTGATTTGATGATCTTGTTCACTGCTTCCACTTGCCCGTTTGCCTGCGGATGAGCTGCTGCCGAAAAGCTTTCCTGGATTTTGAATCGTTTGCAAAAATCCTGGAATTCCTCGCTTTCAAACTGAGTACCATTGTCTATGATTATTTTCTGAGGCACACCGTATCTGCAAATGATATTCTTGGTCACAAAGCTTATCATTTTCCTAGAAGTGATAGTAGCCAATGGTTCAGCTTCAGCCCACTTAGTAAAATAATCAACTGCAACAATAGCATATTTAATCCCTGATTTAGCAGTTGGTAGCGGCCCAATGAGATCCATTCCCCAAATTGCAAATGGCCATGGACTGACCATCTGTGTGAGTTCGGTAGAAGGTGCTCTAGGAATTTTGGCATATCTTTGGCATTTGTCACATTTTCGGGAGTAATCTGCAGCATCCCGATTAATTTCTGGCCAAAAATATCCGTATCGGAGAATTTTCTTTGCTAATGTTTGACCACCTGAATGATCACCACATTCTCCTCCATGCACTTCAGCTAGGATTGTTTTGGACTCTTCCCGGGATACACATCGAAGCAATGGCATTGAGAATCCTCGTCTGTACAATCGGCCATCCTGAATTACATAGCGAGAGGCCTTCCTTAGTAGCTTTCGTCTTTCTATCAAGTTTTCTGGCAGAGACCCTCTGAGTAGGTAATCAAGTATTGGAGTCATCCATGACTCTTGTTCTTGAAATACATTCATAATCAGGTCTATATCCATCTCGTCTATACTTGGCGCTGAAAGGACTTCTACAGGGACCAATCCCAATAGTTGAGCTTCACCAGAACTTGAATACTTTGCGAGGGAATCTGCCTTCATATTCTCTTCCCGAGGAATGTGGCTTATTGAATAGTGATCGAGTTCACATAGGAGTTCCCAAGCCTTTGACAAGTAGGAAGGCAGGTTTCCACCTTTTGCTTGAAATTCCTTCTTGACTTGGCATACAATAAGCTGAGAATCACTGAAAATTTGTAATGCTCGAATGTTTAGCTCTTTAGCGATTTTCAGACCTGCAATAAGAGCTTCATATTCTGCTTCATTGTTTGTTGAAGGAAATTCCAATCTTAGTGCATAACATAATGATCGACCCTCAGGAGTTTCAAGTACCACTCCGGCTCCAGAACAGTAGTCATTTCTTGCGCCATCAACATACATCTTCCACTGGATTGGGGAATCATTGATTGCTTCTTCCTCACCATTATCTTTCTCTGTGAATTCTGCAATGAAATCAGCTAAAGCTTGTCCGTTGATTGCTTTTCGGGGGTGATAGGTGATGTCATATTGACTGAGTTCAATGTTCCATTTTAGAAGGCGACCCGAAGTTTCAGGGCGAAATAGGACTTGCTTTAGAGGTTGATCAGTGAGTACTTTGATAGGATGAGCTTGGAAATATTGCCTCAGTTTCCTTGATGCAACTAGTAGGCAATAGGCGAGTTTTTCCAACTTGGAGTAATTCAGCTCTGCCCCAGTGAGTCTTTTGCTGATATAGTAAACCGGATGTTGAATCCTTTTGTCTTCTCATATCAGCGCTGCACTTAGAGCATGAGATGATACTGCCAAGTATATAAGAAGATCCTCACCATCGCCTGGCCTAGAGAGTATTGGAGGCGTTTCCATACGACGGATCAACTCATCGAAGGCTTTTTGGCATTCGGAAGTCCATTCAAAATTCTTCTTTCCTTTCTTCAGGGCGTCAAAGAATGGGATGCATTTATCAGTGGCTTTGAAAATGAACCGACTCAGGGCGGCGACCTTTCCGTTGAGACTCTGCAATTCCTTCTTTGTTCTAGGAGCTTTAACTTCTTTCAAGGCAGTAATTTGAGCTGGACTAGCCTCAATGCCCCTAGCACTGACGATGAAACCTAAGAACTTTCCGGACTCGACCCCAAATGTACATTTCAGAGGGTTAAGTTTCATTCTGTATTTCCGGAGGACTGCGAACATTTCTGCTAAGTGTTCAATGTGATCCGCTGCTTTCCTGGACTTCACTAACATGTCGTCGACGTAGACTTCCATAGTTTTGCCCAATTGCGGTTTGAACATAGCATTAACAAGTCTTTGGTAGGTTGCCCCTGCATTTTTCAATCCGAAGGGCATAACTCTGTAGCCATAAAGTCCAACATCTGTGATAAAGCTTGTATCCTCCTGATCCGGCTCGTGCATCATGATTTGGTTATAACCGGAGTAGGCATCCATTAAAGATAACAATTCATGTCCCGCAGTTCCGTCTACCAGCTGATCGATCCTGGGTAATGGGAAGCAATCTTTGGGGCAAGCTTTGTTTAGATCAGAGAAATCAATGCACACTCTCCATTTTCCATTAGCTTTCTTGACCAACACAGGATTTGAAACCCAATTCGGATATGTAGATTCTTTGATGAAGTTATTTTCCATGAGTCGATCAACTTCTTCTTTTAACGCTGCTGACCTTTCTGGACCTTGGGTTCTTCTTTTCTGTTTAACTGGCGTAAACTTTGGGTCAACATTCAGAGCATGTACTGCAACTTCTGGAGATATCCCACACATATCGGCATGAGTCCAAGCAAAGACATCCAGATTTGCTTTCAGGAAAGATATCAAGATATTCTGAATTGACACATTAAGCTGCGAACCCACATTCAACACCTTATTTGGGTCCTTCGGGTCAACAGGTACCGGAACTGTCGTTTCCACCGGTACTACTCTATTCTCCCCTGTACTGGCTTTTCTGGGATCCATTTCTTTCCGTGCCCCGCTGTGCTCGCCAGTGCAGGGTCCGCTCTGTAGTTGCTACAAGGCTGGTTCCTTGATGCGGACTGGGGTTGCCGCATCCTTTCCCATTTCTCTTTTTCTTGACTCTCGCAGCTCTGTCAAGTAACATTCTTGCGCAGCATTTTGATCCCCTTTTATAACTCCTACTCCATTGTCGGTAGGGAATTTAATAGTGAGGCACCACGGGGCTAGGATAGCTTTGAATGCTGCGAGTGTTGGACGGCCAAGAAAAGCATTATAAGCAGAATATTCATCGACGATCACAAAGGTTTGCTTTCAGACCACTTTCCTTTCTCCTTCCCCAAGTTCTACAAACAGATCGATGGTTCCTACTGGTTGCTTTGGCTCCCTAGTGAAGCCAATGATTTTCTGTGATGAGGCTTGCACATCGATCATAGGGATTTTCATCTTGTCAAATGTCTTTTTGAAGAGGATATTACATGATGCTCCGCAGTCAATGAGGACTCTTCTGACAATGGCTGGTCCAATACCAGCCGAGATGACCAAGGGATCTAAAGTAGGAGCTTCAATACCTGTAGAATCTCTGGCTCTGAAAATAATATCATCGCTGAAAGTTTTCTGTTGTTTAAGGGGCGTAGTGTCTTCTAGAACAAAGACGTCTTCTTCGGCTGGAGCATATTTCAAAGCCCTGGAATATCTCTCCATCTCACCCCAACTCTTGCCAGCTGGGTGAGGTCCTCCTGAAATGACATTGATAACGGGCCTTCCAGTTTCATGCCCCGTAGCTTTCTCACCTGCCCCAGGCTGATGAACAGGAGCCCGTTGCCCCTGACTCGACGATGCAGGATTGTTGCTATTCTTTTTCACGAATTGCTGCAACTTGTTTTCTCTTAGCAACTCTTCAATCAGATTTTTCAGCTGGCGGCATTCATCAGTTTCATGACCTGGTTGATTGTGGAAGCGGCAGAATTTCCCACTCTGTATGGCTTTTTTCCCGGTTCTCAAAGGGATAGGTTAAGGGAAATCGACGGAATCTTTAGTGGCCAGGTAGATGTGCTCCGGTGTATGTGATAGTGGAGTATATTCTGATGGCTTGAAGGACCGGGGCTTCTTCAGATTACCCTGTTTCTTTCCATTATTATTCTCCCTTTTCTGCCCCACCGATTCATTCTTGCGTGGAGCGACAGTGTTGTCTTCAGCTTTTTCCAACACTGCCTTTATTGGCAAAGGACGACTTTCCAAGCGAATGAATTCGTCTGCTTTTTTGTAGAACTTTTCGAGAGAGGTTGGCTCTTTCATATTTAACCATTTTCCGAATTCGCTTGACTTATCAATAGCCCTCATTAGATAAGTCAAGATCATTCGTGGTTCAGCATTGTCCACTTCCGCCAGCGCTATATTAAAGCGGTTCAAGAAAGATCTGATAGACTCACCAGGATTCTGCTCTAAACTCGATAGTGACATAATGTCCTTGGCCTTCGAAGCATATAGTCTAAACTGCTCCTTGAATTTTCTGGTCAAGTCTGAAAACTGATCGATAGATCGGACTGGCAACTTGGTGAACCATAGTAGAGCCACCCCTTCCAGGTATACGGGGAAATATCGGCACTTTATTTCGTCAGAGGCCCTGGCACCCGTCATGTGCCAATCATATTTATACAAGAACTCATTCGGATCACTTGTCCCTTTGTAAGCTGGAATAGTCGGAGGGACAAACTTTCTTGGAAATTCCGCCTTCAGGATTTTTTCAGTAAACGGAGTTTTACTTGGGGCGAAACCCCATTCCTTCTCATCTTCAACCCTTTGCAAACTTTCTTTCATGATCTGCCGGACCATTCCAGAAAGATATTCCTCATCATGCCGAGTTCTAGATCCACCAGCCTTAGGAACTGCCTGCTCAAAGGGACTAGTAGCCCTTTCAGGAGCATTCCTCTCACTAACATCATGAATGTTGCCAGCATAGTTCCTTTCATTACCAGCTGGTTGATTGTTTGCCCCAAGTAAATCGTTCAACTTATTCAGAATCAGAGCATTCTGGGCACTTTGAGCCTCTAGTTGTGCATTTTGGGCGTTTATCTGCTGGTTTAGCCCTAGAATCACAGCATCCAACTCCGCTTTCGTAACTCCAACAGACGGAGTGGGTTGATTAGGTACAGGGGAAGCGGAGGTTCCCTCTTGAATGTTTCCAGATCTGATAGATCTACTTTTCCTTCCAGGAGCCATAATCTCAGATATACTTCTGGTTTTTAAGGAAATTCTTTCTTCAAATCTCTGCGAAGCAATGATGACAGCTGTCCTGAGTTCAATTCTCAGTGAAAGCACCAAAAATGTTAACGCTAAAATTTAAACGCTAACACCCCAGTGTGTAGATAGCAGTTATGAAAGCACCACCCGTTGGTACGGGAACAAGATACAAGTAGAGAAATTGTAGAAAAGCAGTAAAAGACAACAGTTTTATAGTGGTTCGGCCTAAAATCGAGCCTACGTCCACTTTGATCTCTTTATTGCTGAAACAAGTACAACTTATACAACTTTCTTCAATTACAATCCACTCTAGTCTGTTAGTACAAACTTTGACGGAGAATTATCTTTCAAACCCATGATGAATGATGTAGATTCTCTCTCTTGGAATTTGATCTAATGTCTTCGATGTTTGGAGTGCTCGAAGTGTTGCTTGAGTCGAGGAAATGGCAGAGTATTGGCGCTTCGAGAATGAACCAAAACTCCCCCCCAGAGTTGGAGGTGGATGTCTATTTATAGAGAGCTCTGGGTGAAAAAAGTTGCTAAGTCCTAACTCGTTGCCGACTTAAGGTAAGTCGTTGCTGACTTAGGATGAGTCGTGACCGACTCATTGAGCTGAGTCTCTGGTTTGTAGAGAGCTTCCTGCCTTTTTCGAACCCACGCTTCAAGTACTGGGTCGTTTACGAGTTACGAGTCGTCGAGTCATGAGATAAGTATCACCCCTTAACTCCTCTTTGCTTACGAGTACCGGCTCACACCTTATGAGAAGCGGCATCACTTTTTCTCTAAGTGTTAGGTCGCACGCGACTCATTGCGATGAGGCATGAGTCGGCAACGACTCATAATAAGTCGTAGATCATGTCTTTGGGTTGTAGTTGAAGCATTTGTCAGTACTTCACTGATGTCTCGCCAAGTGCTTCATACGATGAGTCGCTAAGCCGGTGTGCCATGAGTCGGTGGGCCACTGAGTCGTTGAACCACTTCACTCATGAGTCGCTAGAAGTATTGAGTCGCTAAGTTGCTTTACTGGTAAGTCGCTGAGTACTATGTCGCTTCATTCCTAAGTCGCTAGCTTAGGATAACTCAATGAGTCGCATATCCCATGAGTCGTTCGCATCTTAACACACTAGGTCGCAAAGCATTTTAAGTCGCTAAAGCCACTGAGTCGCTCCTTTACATGAGTCGGTAACTATCATGAGTCGTAAGCTCCTTGAGTCGCTCGGCGTTAACACTTCTGATCCCTGTCTCTTCAACAAACAAACGTTATTATAACACCGTGGTCTAAAAAATAGTTTATACTTCAAAACCAGAATATATTATCCATTTCAAAACCCATAAATACGATATCATTTCCATTTCCAAAACAATTCATTTTGATATTATTTTTATAAAACCCAAATCAATAATATCATTTTATTTCAAATATATTTCCTTTCCGAAATCATACTTTTAAAAAAAAATTATATCTGGAAACTGGACATTTGAATTACAACTTTCAAAACATAATACTACGAAATTCATAGCTTTAAGACCATAACTTCTGAAACTTGAATGGTTTGGATATTCAACAGTATATAGAATAAAATAGTTGATTTTATATTACTTTATAAAATAATTTCCGCAACTTCACAATTTATCCATTTAAAATTTTAGGTCTAAACCCCATAAATTTAGATTCACCTTTAGTTTCAATAAAACACTTCGATTTCAATATATTCAAACTTCGAGTATTTAATAATTTCAAAACTAAGGTTGGAATTTATATTCAACAATTTATTTCCTATTATTTAGTTTTGAACAGTCACAAAATAAATCCATTAAATTAAACTCAAATTTCTAACAATTTAATATTTCCTTCAATTTAATTATACCAGAAATATTCATTTAATTTATCTTAAATAAAAATCCAGTTATAAATATCATACCCCTCTTTTTATTTCCAAGCTTTGATAAGTTTTACATCAACCTATGAGTGAATTTTTTTAAATAAGTTCCATTCAAATAAATTTCAAATTTTACCTTCCAATCTTAATTGATTTAAATCATTAAACTCCATTATTCAACTTATTTATTTTATTTAACAATTTCATAGCTTGAATTCAATAATTTAACTATGTATGTATATAAAATAAGATTTTATATAAGATCAATATTTAATATTTATTAAACCGTGTCCTATCCAAACCATAAAATCATTTCAAAAATAATTATAATTATATATATATGCACTGCGGTGCCTGTATATAATTTTCTATCCTATGGTCAAGTGATATGGGTATTTATCATTTCAATCCGCAATTTAAAAAAATTAAAAATGCGGTTGTATATCATTTCAAACCGCAATCCCGAATGAGATGAAAATGCATAATAACTTGCAGTTTATACAAAATAAGAAAAATAGCATCCATTCATCCAAATATCAATCATCAACCATTTTTTCCAATCATCATCTAATTTAAACAAACATCAATATTGAGCATATAAAGTATAACTGGTAATAAATAAAAGGTATTAACCAACAGTTTATATTCAATAATAAATTTAATAACTGTTTAACTGGCAGTTTATATGCAAATAAATAAATTATAACTGTCAATTTGTACGCAAAAATAAAATTAATTAACAGTTAAACTAAATAAATGCGATTTAACCGTGATGATGAATAAAACATGCCAAACAGTCATAAATAAATTTCTACTCATATCTTAAATCAATTTAACGAACATAAGAAATTTTAGAAGTTGTGAGTGGGTTAAAACACTCACCTTTGGAATTTTAAATCGAATTTAAATCTGATTTAAACCCAAAAATTTGACAGTCTCCAAATCTGACCAAATCGGCATCAAAGTAACCAGAATTTCGATACGAACGCAACGGAGAAAACCGCGCGTCAATCCAAGCTCGTATGCAAAAGTTATTCGAGTTAAAAGATTTAAATTTTAATGTAACATAATTAATTAATACATAAAAAATATAACGTAGCATCCTCTTCTTATCCACGAACCTACTAACCCATCACGCATGCGGCACTTTCTTCCGTGCGCACGCAACTCGAGACATATAGAGTTCGATCAACGACTACCAGTGTGTGCGCCACCTTGAGAGCCACCTACGGACCAAGTTTCACATCACCACTTGCTACCGTTTGCACGCAATCCAAGAAAATACGTCCGTGCTACCAAGCCAGATTCTGGCGAATCCGTGGTCCAAAAGTATAGATCAACCGTATAGATTTGAAGAGCTCGCCGAGATCTACAACTTTGCTTTTTGAATTTTTCAATTTCGTTGAACGGAATGAACGATATTGAGGAAAGAAGATAAGCAATTTCTGGCCATTGAATAAGTAGCAGCAATGGTATAGAATTAGGGTTGCTGAAATAAAATAATAATAAAACTATCTCGGTTTGCGTGTGTATTTGTGACGCCCCACTCCGAGAGCCTCGTTAACAAAGAGTATTACATAGATAATACTGTCGGCTAACGCGGACAATAGAGTATAATGGAAGCGACCATGTGCAATCTTACCTTAACTATTCACTAAATATGTTGAAAAGTAGAAACACATTAAAATTCGACATATTCAATAAATATTTAAAGCAAAACTACAATGTCTATAGGATCTATCAGAAGAAAATATAACAACTCAAATGTAATATACATCACAGAACAGTCGATCATAATATACACATACACAGATACACCACAGAGTATACAAAATAATACATGTCAAGTGGTACAGGAGACCACCATATATAGACGAGACGAAAGAGTATAAATCAGAGTTACAACAGATAAGGACTACAAAAGACGCTATAACAAAATGAAGCTAGCGAATAGTCCATGCGGAAGCAAAATAGGCTAAGTCCCCAAAAGCACCTAACCTGAAACATGTCGGTCTGACCCGAGTATAAAATACAAGGGTTAGTCTAGATAACAAATCAGTTAGATAAACTGAACACTAATAAACCTGCAAGGTCATACAGTATAATAAATATCTCTAGGGGAGATAACACAATCATCAACAAGAGATGAATCATATAGAACAAGCCTCATATCATCGGCAACATATAGAAACAAAGGATACAAATATCCCAAAACAAGCCAATAGGCAAACAACAAATACCAATAAGGTATACAAGTTCCACAAGGTAAACGCTATACTCCATGCGGCTCAAAAAGACCAATGCCGAAGAGCGATACCAAGGGAATATACATATCAATGAAACATTATAAAATTTGCTCGGGCTAAGTACTGTACAAACAAGGATCCATGAGCCCGAAGACTCCAAACCCAAGTATGACCCATGCGGCACATAAGGCCAACATCAGAGCGAAACTATATAGGGCAACAAACCCGAAGGCACACACCCGAAGGCAACATACCCGAAGGCAACAAACCTAGGGAGACAGTCCGTAGACACTATCCCAGAGGCAAAAAACCGTAGTGGTGAAGGTCGAAGACCCAGTACTGGACACCACTAACTGGCGGAATGTGTCACAACTCTCGAAAAGGAATCCGAAAAGTGTTAACGTATGTCCCATAACCACTCGTTCGCACTAAACGGTTTACTATCTGTCAGTCCCTTTCACACTCAAAGCAGTACAAAGTTTACCTCATATCATCGATAAACCAAACCCGAAGGTCAAAAAAATCAATCGAATAGGTCAAGGATTAATCGGAAAGATAAACGCACAGATTCATGGTCCGTGTTTTGCCCAACCATTTAATCACCCTTCCACTTCGTTCGAAGTGCGAAAGTGTGTGTGTTTTAAATAGAATTTATAAATTAGAGAAACGAACTTTTAAATGCGATTCGAGAGATTATTTTATAAAAACCCGTGGATTAAAATTAAAAGGAACCATCAAAGTCAAAACAATTGATAATCATACATAGGATCATCATGAATCGATTTAAATTGGAAATTCAATCCAAAAAGGCAAATTGGACTCAAACAGCAGGTTTAGTTGACTGAACAGAGTTTTCAGTCGACTGACCCTGTGCCTGGAAATTTTCTAGGTTCAGGAAACTTTCTGTTTCCAGTTTCAGTCGACTGTGCAGAGTTTTTCAGTCGACTGAATCATGCCTGGAAACACTCGGGTTTCAGGTTCAGTCGACTGTACAGAGTTTTCAGTCGACTGAATCATGCCTGGGCTGTTTTTCAGCCTTATTCAAATGAAGAGCAAACTCTCCCAAAATGCAATCGAACGAACATTGGCTCTAAGGGCTTATGCCAATCGATAACCCGGCCCTATATGTTCCTCGATGCATCACCAAAACATGATTAAAACATCAAAGTTAGGATTTCAAAGATTTGAACCCAAAACACTAGAAATTGGTATATTCCCCAATTCAACCCAAACCAATTGCAAGTGCATATGAACAAGGTGTTAGAAATTCATACCTAACATCAATGAAATCAAGAGAAGTAGATGTGAGATCAAAACTCACCTTTTTACACAAAACAAAGAAGATGAAGAAGCACAATTGCAAGGGATCAACCAACTACACTCCACTTCAACACTACAAGCTTCAATCTAGAGTCAAAAGCAAGTATTTCCTAAGTTAGGGTTAGGAAATTACTGAAATTGAAGAGGAGAAAAGATGGAGAAGGTGGAGATGAACTTACCACTGGATTCTCTATGAATTTGGAGCAAGAATCAAGCTACAAAGGAGAAACTAGGGCTTGCTAATTTCTATTTCTCTTTCCTTTCCCCCATTTCAGTTTTTAGTTTGAGAAATAAAAAATGAAATGAAGATGAAATGAAGAGAAGGGTTGAGCTAGGGGTTAAGTGAGCTAGTGGACTGAATCCAACCCTAAACCCAATAGGAAAAGTAGCCAAAATTTCACAAACTCCAAACATATCAAAGATTATACACAAAAAGATCGCAAACGCCATTTTGGACTCAATGAAAATGGTTTCGAGCTCCAATTCGGTCATTTGCAGAAAGTAACATTTCGGACCCCAAAATCCGACGCTATATTTAAATCATTTAAATATAAAATCGTTAAATATGCGGGTTGTTACAGTATTTATAGAGTTTAACGTCAAAAACGAGCCAGAGTCCAATTTAAGCGTGTTGACAGGCGATCCTAACATAAAAAGGCCTTCTGAACGAAATGGTACTGCTTTCGAAGCCCAGTTCCATCATTTTCGTAGGTTACTTTTCAAGTCAATTTGTTTGAATGACAAAAATGCCCCTGAAAAGTCCGTTTCGGCTCCGTAACGAAAATGAATCATCCCATTTATCAAAATATATGTTTTTAAATATTTTAAACGCGATGGAACAAGTTTCAAGCCCAAATTCCATCGTATGAAGAAGTTATGTTAAAAATAATATTTTCAAATTGACTTCAATTGATTTAAATTGCATAAGTTTCAAGGCGTTTCGAGTCCATACGATCAAACGACAAGTCTGATCTCTACGAAACTTGAAACACTATTATAATTCACCATTACGGATCCCATGAAACTAGTTTCGTCGAAATCCGAGTCAGTGGCCAAAATGGCTCTTTTTATATTAATTAAATAAATTTAAAACAAATTAATTAAATCAAATTTCGCGTTAAAAATTCTGAACTTTGCAATCTTTATCACTTTATAATTTTCAAACATATACAATGATTTAATAATTTTTTTAAAAGTCAATTTATTAAAGATTAATCAATAGAAATCTTCAATTTCATAAAATTCAAAATTATAGATAAATTTCCAAAATTTCCATTAAATTGAATTCCATTCATAATTTCAAATAGAAGGGTTTACCATTGGATTTAAAAATTATCACATAAATATTTTCCGTTTTAAACTTAACTTTTAAATTAACGTAATAATTAAATATTTGATTTCATTTATTGGCAATAAATCCAACTATTATAAATTAAATAAATTAACTCACTATAAAAATCCAAATTCTATAATTCATAAATTTTATCATCCTGATTTACATATAAATTTATAATGCCCTAAAAAAATTCCCATCACAATTTTTAAATGTAAATTATTTCACCAATTATAGTATTTATTTCAATTTCTTGAAATAATCCCTTTATTACACTTTGAATTCAATTTATTGTAATCAGTTTCCAATTAAACAGATTAGATTCAGTTTCAACCTTACACATAAGTTTAGGTTATAATGAATTTATAACGTATTCCTTTCTTAGTGATTACTTTACATACTTCTCGTGTTAATTTCACAATTAATCATAATTTTTAAAGTAACGCTTATAATAAATACGACCCTATAATTATTCAACTTTTAAACTAACGTTATTTCATTTTCCATTAGTGTAACATTCATTTATTTTATTATCACTTATTACAGATTCTAATTCCATTAACAAATAAGCAGGTAATTTACAATATATGTTACAAATTTTAAATTTATCACTATTCATTATTATTGACTTAATTTAGCATTACTTTCCTTGCATTAACATTGTTACTTAAAATCTCTATCCAATTGCAATTAATATTCTAATGAATACGCTTGCTCTTTCCATTATGTTATTAGTTATCATCAAGGCACATCTGATTATCTTTATTGGTAAATGAGTGAATTTACTAGTGTCCACTATTATACCTTTAATATACTTGTATACTTATTCTTCACAACAACTACTACCTATCAATATTATTTTGCCCCTAAATACAAAATTTGCAATTGTTCTTATTATCATATTCCGTTTACTAAGTCATAACATTTGAAGTAATTTATTAAATTGAAATGTACATTCAAGTTTACAAATTTATTAACTTGAAATAACGTGTCCCAAAATTAAAATCAATTACTGTAACAATGTGTCCTTACACCTACTAATTTAATGCCTACCCTATATTTTCCATATTCACATTATATCCAGGTACAATACTTACAACATTTTATTTATTGAAATTTTATTCATATTACTACTAAATAGGCTTAATTACCATTCATATATTTTATTTTAGCCTTCATTTTGATATTAATTTACCTCCTTTTATTATTTCTACTAAAAACTAATTACAAAATCCTATTAAATTAACAAATTAAATTGTCGAAATTTACGGGTCGTTACCGATACTTACCCGAACGGACTTTAGAATAGGAGAAAATCATTATGGGCTAAATTGATAGGCCTAAATGATTTTCAATTATTTTCATTTACTTTGGATTGCGGGTTTGAAATGATCAAACCCGGGTTTTCTTTGTAAATTACGAGTTGAAATGATATATTACCCGTATCACTTTACCTAGGCTAGAAATGAATACAGACCCATTGTTAAAAGATGTTTTTCTAAAAAATTTAAAATATTTTAGAAATGAAAATATTATAATATTTTGATTTAAATTTGATTAAAAATGATTTTTGTAAAGCATTCTTGACTTTTTGAAAATTTATAAGCGAAATAAATAAATGGTAAAGTTAGAAATTCTGAAATGTAAGTTATTTTGGAAACTATAATTTGGTGATAAATGGAATTTAAATTAAATATGAAAATATGATAAATTTATGAAATTTTGAATTAAATGAATTTAAAATGATTTTATAATATATTAATGATTTTGGAATAAAGTTAAAAGCTGAAATGAATGAATATTTAAGTTGAAATTTTGAAATATAACTAAAATTGGAAATTTGTGAATTGGGCTTAAAAGTGAATTTTAAGATAAGTAAATAAAAATGAAATTAAATTATATTTTAAAATTTTAACTTAAGTGTTAAGTTAAATTTAATTTAATGAATTTTAAATTATATGTTGGAATTTAATAAGTGAACTATTATTAAATTTTGATTTTTGAATGGAGATTTAACTTTTTAAAATCATGAATATAAGGGTATTTGAATGATCATTTTAAAAGTGAAATTATATGATTTTACAAATTAAAAATGATTTAAACAAAAATATAATTGTTTGTGACATTATACTGAATATTTGAAGTTAATTAACTTCATTTCTGAAATGCTATTGATTCTAATGTAAATGATAATACATCATTTGTAAATGCTGTAGTTGATAATAATGAACCAAATGGCTAAGTTTAATTAAAGTCTATTATAGCATTTTTGTAAATGTTATAATTGTTCAATTTAACTAACTTTTACTTGAAACTAATGTAACCCTATTACGGCATTTTAAAATGCTATCTTTTGTTAAATTGAACTATTTTGAATGTAACTTTCTGTAGCAATTTCTAAATGCTACCAAAGTTGAATTTTCATCTGTTTCAATAAATTTAGTGAATAAATGAATTTTCAAAGGCTAAAATTTTGGAAATTTAATAATTTAATTATTAAATATAATAACTTCAATTTATGATTAAAATGAAGTAATTTGTTTCGAAATATAAACTATTTTGAAATGTGTTTTTGTAATGTTACTTAAATTAAATAAAAATGAATTTGGTTTGGAAGATATGATATTTTGATATTTTGAAATGGATTTTGAATGCTATTGAATTTTGAAATGATTTTTGATTTGTAAGTATAAAATACCATTTTGAAAATTTAACCACGGGATTTATACAATTTATAGTTTAACTGATTCGTAAAAGATGGGCGATCCCAAGCATCCTTTAAGTTATTGTGCATTTCTACTACAGTTCACTTGAGTTGGTTTACATTATATAAGTATATATTGTCCTAACTCGAGTGTTTTGTGTTTTACTTTACGCTCGGGTCAGCCTGAGTATTCACAGCTTTGGATTCCCTTTCTAGAGCCGGTCTTTGCTGAGTTTCGGCTTTGTTAACGCTAAAATGTGAACGCTAACACCCCGGTGTGTAAAGTGTAGTTGTGAAAGCACCACCCGATAGATCGGGAAAGAATTACAAGCAAGTAATAGCAGAAAAGCAGTAAACAACAGCGATTTTATAGTGGTTCGGCTTAAGGGTATAGCCTACGTCCACTCTAAGTACTTTTATTAATAATCCCGTTACAAACTGATACAATTCTTCTCAAGTACAATACACTTCAAGTTACAAGTGATTTGGAACAAGTCTTAAGCTTCAATGTCGATTAAAGTCCTTAGATTCATGTTGAAGATGTGTGGTTTCTTCGTGAATTTCCTTGATGTATTCCTCTAATCTTGGAAGCTCTAAGTGTTGATGAAGTTCTCAATGCAGTAAGGTAACGGTGTATGAAGAGAATGTGCCAAAAGTCCCCTTGAAGTTGGAAGTGGTTGTCTATTTATAGGCGTGATTTTCTGGGCAGAATTCTCCAAGTGTTAGGTCGTCTTCGACCTAAAGTAGGTCGTAGGTCGGCAACGACCTAATAGTATGGGATCATTTTCTAAGCCTTGGGTCGTGGATGACCTATCATAGGTCGTAGGTCGTCTTCGACCTAAGGAGATCCGGCTTTCCTTCTTTATGAATGAGCGCATATTTTTTCAACAAGTTCTAGGTCGTACGCGACCTTACTAGCAGCGGCACAGAAAGGGCGGCCTTCCAATGCAATGTCCTTAGGTCGTGAGCGACCTACCTTAGGTCGTGTGAGCTCTATAGGTCGCGGCGTCTCCTTAAATCGTTAGGTTGCGAAGTCTTTAAACCGCTAGGTCGCGGCCTTCCTTAGGTCGCTGTGAACCGTTAGGTCGCGGCCTTCCTTAGGTCGCTGAGAACCGTTAGGTCGCGGCCTTCCTTAGGTCGCTGAGAACCGTTAGGTCGCGGCCTTCCTTAGGTCGCTGAGAACCGTTAGGTCGCGGCCTTCCTTAGGTCGTTGAGAACCGCTAGGTCGCTACTTTCCATAGATCATAGGTCGTGACGGTGCTTAAATCTTTAGGTCGCATAGTTGCTTTATGGAGTTAGGTCGTGCCCTTTCTTAAATTGCTAGGTCGCGTGTTAGGTCGCTGATGAAGAGCAGTTAACATTTGCCCCTCGAAGTATAGGCCTATGACATGGGTCGCATGCTTCGACTTGACTTAGCTAGGTCGTGAGCGACCTAACACTTGTATCAACACGCGTGCCTATTTGCCTTCCCATTTTTACCTCATATAAATATGTTAAGTCGTTTTAATTCTTCTTCACCTCATTGCTCTGACCTCCTACCGCCACTAACGATTTTCTGAGCTCCAAAAGGCGAATTCAAGTTCAATCATTCACCGATTCATCCTTGCTACCAAATTACGTAAGTGCCTTCGGTTTCTCTCCATTCCACGATCATCGTTGAATCCCAAGCTCTAACCTCCGAACCCCAAATCAATTTTGTACGCCATGCTCCACTTTGTGCCGCGTTGTGATCGATTTTTGATTGTCAGTGATTATTGTTGTTGCAGCGATTCACGAACGCACAATAATGAATTTGATTTATGATAGATCGGAGGTATTTTGAGTCGGTTTTCAAATGGTTTAGTGGTATAGAAAGATGATGAATCTCATGAATAGGATGATGGATTTAAGTGTAGTGGATAGCGGGTTATAGGGTCCGATGAAGCATTGCGTGGAGAGGAAGTTATTGACCCAGTGAATGTGAGCGATTCAAGACAATTCGCGATCTAAGAACCCCTGCGACCTAAGGAGTAGTCTCGACCTACACTAGGTCGCTGAACGACCTAAGACTATCCATGAGCTAAGAGCTATACTTAGCCAGGACCTGCGCGACCTAACTTTCTTGCGACATAGACTCTAGGTCGTGGCCGAGCTAACACTGTATTGGAATGCCTCATCCTTTACTTTGCACAGCACGACTTAAGAAGGCTTCGACCTATGCTAGGTCGCTGGACGACCTATGACTTGTGAAATTCTGTGAAGACTTGGTTGAATTGAACTGGATTGTTTAATCTCGAATTCTGTTGCGCTTTGTTGTAGATTATCTCTAACGCTAATAACCTGTTAAACATAATATTTGCAGAAAACTGGGACGAATATACTGCCATTGACTGCCCACATCAAATGACAGATTAGTCGATAAAGAGTAATTAACTTAAATGAACTGTGTGAATGAAATGTTGTGAACCAATGAACTCAAGTGAAGTGCTAAAGCAAAACTTTAAATATCCAGTTAAAGCTGATTCGTTTGCATTAACACTATTCTTGAGCTTTATATTAACAAGTCCTGGAATCTCATAGTCGACTAATTGTCAACTAGTTTAACTTCAGTTATGTTTGCTTTCTCTTGTTTTTATTATTATTATTTTATTTTATTTTTGCACAACACTTCACGCTTTTTAGGAAACGTGCACCTTTTTCATCTGAATCGTCCAGTTGCTTATGTAGAATGACGTCTCAACAAGAACAAGAAGAGATGATAGAATATGCCGAAGGGACTTTCCCGATTGCTATTCCATTAGAAAACTCTCCAGAAAGAACTCCTACTCTTCTGAAACAGCGGACACTTAATCAATTATGCGTTCAATTTGGCATTGCCGAGGCAGAAGTTTTACTTCCTGGACCAAATGATTTCGCTGATAGACCGCCTTATGGTTTTATTGCCATAAATCGCCAAATGTGCTTAAGTGGAGCAATTCCTCCTTTTAATGAATTTCTTCGACAAACCTTTCTCCGATTGACGATCTCTCCTTTCCAGTTGCACCCCAATGGCTATGCCATTTTGATGGGATTGTGCGTTTTGTTCAGGAGGACTCTTGACCGTCTTCCGAGTTTCGAGGAGATTTGTTACTTGTGTACTTTTGCAAAGAACAAGGACCACCCTTCAATTGTACTTGCAAGGGGTGCGCGGAACCGCAAACTTATTTTGGATTTGCCGGAGAGTGCACATGGATTCCTGAATCAATACTTCTACATTCGCTGCCCCGCAGAATTTTACGCAGACTGGAGAGTAGGAAGTGAGATCTTTTTTCCTTCATTCTTCAATTTTACTCTAAGTCTTTCATGTTTCGTATTGCCAAGTGCTGATTCCATTTCTTATCTTTACAGCACTTCCTCCTCCATCTAGGGACCTAAGCCATAAGGCGATGTTTGAGAGATTGAGTGCTGTCCCGGCTGAAGAGAGGAGCGTTAAATTTCTATTAACGGATGAATTTCTTCATCAGTTCGGGCTTCTATATATTTCTCGTTCAATTCAAGCTCATGAAGCTCCGACGGAAGTTCCTGACTCTCCAGTGATAATTCCTGATGCCCCGGTCTCTACTGGAGAACACATACAAGGAGAAATTTCTATAAAAACTTCACTAATAAAGTGTTCTGTTCCAAGAGATGACATGGGGCCATCAATAAAACCTGCGCTCGCCCCCATAATTGAAGAAGAAGAGGAGCCCCCTTCCCAAACCAGGAAGAGTGCCGACAAAGGAGCTGATGGAGGGAATCAGGTTGGGCATGATGGTGATGACGTCTTTGGGGATTTAAGTGACATAATTGTCACTTCCCAAGAGCTCTTTAAAGATGACCCTGCCTGCGGCAAAACTGTACCCCCAATGATTGAAGCGACATCCGCCCTCCAACAGACTCCAACTCCTTTATCTCAAGAATTGTCACCGACAGTGAAACCTATCACTTCCCCCCAACTGAGGAGTGGTTCGTTAGTCCAACGCGAGTAGTTTGCACTTCACACACAACTAAGGATTTTCCAGCACATTTATGCACTTATCTTCTTATACTTTAAAGATTTCTAAAGCTTGTATTTTCTTATTTCAGATCCTTCAATGACACGCGGCGGATCATATTATCAGGACTTCCAACGCTACGGGGGGCGCGGTCAATATAATTATGGGCGCTACTTCACCTCCTATAGAGAGTCTGACGAAGAGAGGGCTGCTCGAACGGCTCGTGAAAGGAGGGATGAAGAAGAGCATCGTGAAAGAAGGGAGAGAGAAGAGCGCCATGATTCTTGGCAAAAAGGCGATGACTCCCACAAGAGAAAATCTCATGACGATCGAGGAAAAGGTCACATGGGTGAAGACTTAAGCAAACGAGCCTGTCACAGTGAAAAGCAGGCCTCTACTACTCCTGAGAAAGTTACCACTCCTGCTTCGCTCGACATTCCTTCTGACTCTCCCGCTCTTGGGAAATCAGACATTCAAACGATAATTAGCAGGCCCAAATTTCAAGTTGGACCGGGTCCTGCCACTCTGCAGAGCCGGTTTCCTCAATGGTGCCTTAAGGGAGTGAGGTTCGACCTAGACTTGGTCCCCATCGACAAGTCTGCCATGCTAGGAAATCTCGACGTCGTCAAACTTGATATCGAGAGGATGTCAAACTGGCAGAAGCTTGTCGATGAGCTTCAAAGAGTTAACCGTGCCAACATAGTGGCCATGCTTACCATGGAAAACGATAAGGCCGAATGGCAAAAGGTCGTTGAGCAACACGACACCGAAATGAGGAACATTGCTTCTTACAATGAGGGGCTTGAAGCAAAAGTCAAGGAATTGAAACATGAGCTTGCTGCTTCCTCCACTTCCTATTCTCAAAAAGAAGAAGTGCTCCTGAAACAAGTGAGAGACGCTCACGCTAGCCAAAGGGATGCCGAAGACAGGCTCGAAGTACAAAAAAGAATCAGTGAAGGCTATGCTACTGATATTGCTGAGCTCCGAAAGAAAAACAACTCCCAGGAGGCGGAAATACAAATGCTTAAGCTTCAACTTGCCAAAACTGAAAGGGAGCGCGATGAGGCTATCGCCGGCAAAATCGCAGCCGAAGAATCTCATGAGGCGACCAAAAACAGCTTCGGCTCAACATTATTCGACTTCTACTTGCATAGCGTCTTGGGGCGTGGAAGCCTCGCTTTTCTTGGTCCCAAGTATGAAATCACTTTAGCTGAAGTGTGGGAGGCCGCCCTTGAGATGCTTGGTGCTGAAGGTGCTGGTTATGACGAATCAGCCCTGGAAAGGCATTATCTTGATGATGACGCTCGCGCTGCCCTTGCCAAGGGAAAGGAACAACTTGCAAAATTAAGAACTGAAGTGACGGAAGGGGACCGGCTGGGAAAAACCACTTCAACTACTCTAGTCCAGCCACCTTCTTCATCTAAAGTCGACATTATTGGTTCCAGTTCCCATCTTGCATCTCCCACCAAAGTTGCCACTGAAATTACAAGCATACAAGGTGGAGACGAGGGTAACGAGAGCGCTGATGCGCAAGCTTATGAAGTCGATGTCAGGAAACCAGCTTCTCCAGGTAACTTCACTGTTAATCTCGCTACTGTCAATTCTGCTCAAGCGGGTTACTCATTTATTTCGCATGAGTTTCATGAGCTCCTTGGCTATTTTCTTAACCTTGATGAGCCTTCATCTCCTATCTTTACTGACTTTATTGGTGAACCTTCATCTCCTCTCTTTACTGACTTTAACCTCTTTTCTTCTGTAGAAAAAGTATCAAGCACCGCTCAAATCTCTACTTCTCCGGTAATCCCTCCTCCATCTCTTCAGGTGGCTCCTCCTTCTGCTTCGCAGCCTGGATCACAGGAGGAACAAATAGAGGCTCTCCATGGCCTGGATGATCCCATTGCTTCGCAAGAGCAGAAAGATGAGGGACTTGAGGGAGGCGACATATCTCCGGAGCGGACTCCTTCTGACGACATAACTCTATCTAAACTTGTCACTCCAGGAAGTGAGTCTTCCTCAAAGAGGAGAAAGAAGCAAGGAGCATCAAGGAGGAGAGGGAAGATAATCACTGCCACTGAAGAGGAGCCAGAAGTTGGGCCAGCTGCGCCTACCTCTCCTTCCTCCCTTATACCCACTGGCCGACCTGAAAAGCTGGTCATTCGGTCGGGTAAAGGGTCCAAAGGCAGTAAAAAGAAGTGAAGACTTTAGCTTTTTGTCTTTTGTATGAACTGGCCGAGAGTTGTGCGGGTACCGGCCCCCGCTTTTATTTTGAAACCTGTATCTGCATTATAGTTGAATAAAGTGATTCTTCGTTTATACAAACTTCTGTTTGAATTTGAGAATGCATTTGCTATTTATTTTTTTACACAAGTTTATTTACACGATATTGCAGCGAGCTTATGGCATGTTACTTGAGCGTTACCTTTTGCTGGTTTGGCTATACCATATTGTGTGTAATTATACTATATTGCCCCCATTCCATAAGTTTGCTGCAATATTCTACACTTCGAGGGGACTTGCACTCATATTTGCTAAAGAATAATTATTTTATTCTTTAAAGAAAATTTTTGCAAAGTACAACCCTCTTCGTATAAGTTTCTGTGCTTTGACCTTTGAAGAAATCACTTCTTTCTTTTGCTTAAGTACGTTTTTTACCAAGTGAATTCTTTTATGCGGTAAAGCGGACCTCTGAAGGGTACTTTAACTCCCTCTCTCTCTTTTTTTTTTATTTCGAGGAAGATTATTCCCCAGAATAGGTGAATTACTCTTTCTTCGGAAGTTAAAGTATGCCCCTGATGAGGATTTTTTTTATATAGAAAGTTATACCTCTGAGGAGGGATTTTTTACGTTTCAACACTCGGAAGTTTTATTTCAATCTTGGTGAAACGTGTACCTCCAAAGAGTTTTGCCTTAGAAAGCCTTTTCACGTTTCAACACTTGGAATTTTTATTTCAATCTCGGCGAAACGTGGGCTTCCGAAGAGGTCTTTCTTCTTGATTGCGCCTCCGAAGAGGTCTTTATTTTGTTTGTTTTTCAACTCTGGTGAAGTGAAATTCCGAAGAGCGGCTGTTACACTTCAACTCCTGGTGAAATATGCCTCCGAAGAGGTCTTTATTTTGTTTGCATTTCAACTCTGGTGAAGTGAAATCCGAAGAGCGGTCATAACACTTCAACTCCTGGTGAAATGGGCCTCCGAAGAGGGCTTTTATTTTGTTTGCATTTCAACTCTGGTGAAGTGAAATTCCGAAGAGCGGCTATTTCACTTCAACTCCTGGTGAAATGTGCCTCAGAAAGGGTTTTCATTGCCTGGAAGTTACTCTCTCATGGTTGGAGGGTCATGACTCCTCCAATCTTTTTTGTTGAGTAGAGAACTTTCTTTTTTGTGGCATATTACCCACTAGAGGTCTTTTATCCTCCGAAGAGTTGTGCCTCTGAAGAGGACTTGTGCTGCCGATGATGGATTTTGGTTGTTTCCTTGTCTTCTTGCTTATGCCTTTTCACCGATCCTCTTTTTTTCTCTTTTCAAGTTTTCATTCCCCTTTTCTTGCAAGTAGCTTGTTTAATCCAAGGAAGTGTACTTCATTGTCAGGCAAGTTCGTGAGAACATGCACTAGCTTCCTAATTGGATGTTTGTTTGTTCAAACAATCTCAATTTATCAGCAAGGGCTCGTTTCTATCGAAATCATTAGCCGTTCAATTGAAGTATTTCCTATCTAGGATTTGAATTCGGGGTCTTTGTGACTTGAAATTTGTTTGTTGAATGATGGTGAGAATCGCTCGGTTTTATTATGCGCAAGTTTTATTTCCATTGTCTGCAAAAATTTAAATCGACATTTCAGCAATACATTTTATGTACTTTTATATCGAAAATAAAGCAAACATGTAATAAAAATAAGGAACACAAGATTTATAGTGGTTCGGCCAAGAATTTGGGCCTACATCCACTTTATATTCTTTCATTAATCACTTGCATCAGTTTTACAATTGCTTTCAATTGCAAGAATCATACGTTCACAATTCTTTTTACAATATTTCAACAAAGTTTTCAAGTAAAGTATGGACGCAAGTGATTGCTATTCCATGCCCTTGGAATTTGATCTCCTTCAACAGTAGTGAGTTTGAATGTGCCGTCAAGAAGCTTCTGACCTATGACATATGGTCCTTCCCAATTTGGCCCAAACACACCTGTCGTTGTCATAATTCTTTTCAGGACTAGATCTCCGATTTCAAAGCTTCGTTGACGAACTTTGGAATTGAAATGTCTGGCTATCCTTTGCTGATGAGCTGCAATTCTGAGACTAGCCTCATCCCTTTTTTCATCAAGGAGATCCAGCGCTTCAAGTTGTAGCTTTTCATTTTCTGCTTGATTGAAATGGATTCTTCTGTGTGAAGGGACCTCAGTTTCAACCGGGATCATTGCTTCCGATCCGTATGCTAATGAAAAAGGAGTATGCCCAGTCGCAGTTTTGTGGGTAGTTCTGTATGCCCATAGTGCAAGTGGTAGCTTATCAACCCAACCACCTTTTGCTCTTTCAAGTTGCTTCTTGATGGTTGATTTGATGATCTTGTTTACTGCTTCCACTTGCCCGTTTGCCTGCGGATGAGCCACTGCTGAAAAGCTTTTCTGAATTTTGAATCGCTTGCAAAAATCCTGGAATTCTTCGCTTTCAAACTGAGTACCATTGTCCGTAATTATTTTCTGAGGCACACCGTATCTACAAATGATATTCTTGGTTACAAAACTTATCATTTTCTTAGAGGTGATAGTAGCCAATGGTTCAGCTTCAGCCTATTTAGTAAAGTAATCAACCGCAACAATAGCATATTTAATTCCTGATTTGGCAGTTGGTAGCGGCCCAATGAGATCCATTCCCCAAATCGCAAATGGCCATGGACTGACCATCTGTGTGAGTTCGGTAGAAGGTGCTCTAGGAATTTTGGCAAATCTTTGGCATCTGTCACATTTTCGGGAGTAATCTGCAGCATCTCGATTAATTTCTGGCCAAAAATATCCGTATCGGAGAATTTTCTTTGCTAATGTTTGACCAGCTGAATGATCACCACATTCTCCTCCATGCACCTCAGCTAGGATTGTTTTGGATTCTTCCCGGGATACACATCGAAGCAATGGCATTGAGAATCCCCGTCTGTACAATCGGCCATCCTGAATTACATAGCGAGAGGCTTTCCTTAGTAGCTTTCGCCTTTCTATCGAATTTTCTGGCAGAGAACCTCTGAGTAGGTAGTCCAGTATTGGAGTCATCCATGACTCTTGTTCTTGGGATGCATTCATAATCCAGTCAATATCCATCTCGTCTATACTTGGTGCTGAGAGGACTTCTACGGGAACCAATCCCAATAGTTGAGCTTCACCAGAACTTGAATACTTTGCGAGGGAATCTGCCTTCGTATTCTCTTCCCGGGGAATATGGCTTATTGAATAATGATCTAGTTCACATAGGAGTTCCCAAGCTTTTGACAAGTAGGAAGGCAAGTTTCCACCTTTTGTTTGAAATTCCTTCTTGACTTGGCATACAATAAGCTGAGAATCACTGAAGATTTGTAATGCTCGAATGTTTAGCTCTTTAGCGATTTTCAGACCTGCAATAAGAGCTTCATATTCTGCTTCATTGTTTGTTGAAGGAAATACCAGTCTTAGTGCATAGCATAATGATCGACCTTCAGGAGTTTCAAGTACCACTCCGGCTCCAGAACAGTAGTCATTTCTTGCGCCATCAACATACATCTTCCACTGGATTGGGGAATCATTGATCGCTTCTTCCTCACCATTATCTTTCTCTGTGAATTCTGCAATGAAATCAGCTAAAGCTTGTCCATTGATTGCTTTTCGGGGATGATAAGTAATGTCATATTGATTGAGTTCAATGTTCCATTTTAGAAGGCGACCCGAAGTTTCGGGGCGAAATAGGACTTGCTTTAGAGGTTGATCAGTGAGTACTCTGATAGGATGAGCTTGGAAATATTGCCTCAGTTTCCTAGATGCAACTAATAGGCAATAGGCGAGTTTTTCCAACTTGGAGTAATTCAGCTCTGCCCCAGTGAGTCTTTTGCTGATATAGTAAACCGGATGTTGAATCCTTTTGTCTTCCCGTATCAGCGCTGCACTTAGAGCATGAGATGATACTGCCAAGTATATAAGAAGATCCTCACCATTGCCTGGCCTAGAAAGTATTGGAGGCGTTTCCATATGACGGATCAACTCATCGAAGGCTTTTTGGCATTCGGAAGTCCATTCAAAATTCTTCTTTCCTTTCTCCAGGGCGTCAAAGAATGGGATGCATTTATCAGTGGATTTGGAAATGAACCGACTCAGGGCGGCGACCTTTCCGTTGAGACTCTGCAATTCCTTCTTTGTTCTAGGAGCTTTAACTTCTTTCAAGGCAGTAATTTGAGCTGGACTAGCCTCAATGCCCCTAGCACGGACGATGAAACCTAAGAACTTTCCGGACTCGACCCTAAATGTACATTTCAGAGGGTTAAGTTTCATTCTATATTTCCGGAGGACTGCGAACATTTCTGCTAAGTGTTCAATGTGATCCGCTGCTTTCCTGGACTTCACTAACATGTCGTCGACGTAGACCTCCATAGTTTTGCCCAATTGTGATTTGAACATAGCATTAACAAGTCTTTGGTAGGTTGCCCCTGCATTTTTCAATCCGAAGGGCATAACTCTGTAGCAATAAAGTCCAACATCTGTGATAAAGCTCGTATCCTCCTGATCCGGCTCGTGCATCATGATTTGGTTATAACCGGAGTAGGCATCCATGAAAGATAACAATTCATGTCCCGCAGTTCCGTCTACCTGTTGATCGATCCTGGGTAACGGGAAGCAATCTTTGGGGCAAGCCTTGTTTAGATCAGAAAAATCGATGCACACTCTCCATTTTCCATTAGCTTTCTTGACCAGCATAGGATTTGAAACCCAATTCGGATATGTAGATTCTTTGATGAAGTTATTTTCCATGAGTCGATCAACTTCTTCTTTTAATGCTGCTGACCTTTCTGGACCTTGGGTTCTTCTTTTCTGTTTAACTGGCGTAAACTTTGGGTCAATATTCAGAGCGTGTACTGCAACTTCTGGAGATATTCCACACATATCGGCATGAGTCCAAGCAAAGACATCCAGATTTGCTTTCAGGAAAGATATCAAGATATTCTGAATTGACACATTAAGCTGTGAACCCACATTCAACACCTTATTTGGGTCCTTCGGGTCAACAGGTACCGGAACTGTCGTTTCCACCGGTACCACTCTATTCTCCCCTGCACTGGCTTTTCTGGGATCCATTTCTTTCCATGCCCCGCTGTGCTCTCCAGTGCAGGGTCCGCCCCGTAATTGCTACAAGGCTGGTTCCTTGATGCGGACTGGGGTTGCCGCATCCTTTCCCATTTCTCTTTTTCTTGACTTTCGCAGCTCTGTCAAATAGCATTCTCGCGCAGCATTTTGATCCCCTTTTATAACTCCTACTCCATTGTCAGTAGGGAATTTAATAGTGAGGCACCACGGGGCTAGGATAGCTTTGAATGCTGCGAGTGTTGGACGGCCAAGAAAAGCATTATAAGCAGAAAACTCATCGACAATCACAAATGTTTGCTTGCGGACCACTTTCCTTTCTGCTTCCCCAAGTTCTACAAGAAGATCGAGGGTCCCAATTGGTTGCTTTGGCTCCCCAGTGAAGCCAGCGATCTTCTGTGATGAGGCCTGTACATCGATCATAGGGATTTTCATCTGGTCAAATGTCTTCTTGAAGAGGATATTACATGATGCCCCGCAGTCGATGAGGACTCTTCTGACAATGGCCGGTCCAATACCGGCCGAGATGACCAAGGGATCTAGGGTAGGAGCTTCTATACCTGTGGAATCTCTGGCTCTGAAAACAATATCATCGCTGAAAGTTTTCTGTTGTTTCAGGGGCGTAGTGTCTTCTAAAACAAAGACGTCTTCTTCGGCTGGAGCATATTTCAAAGCCCTGGAATATCTCTCCATCTCACCCCAGCTCTTGCCAGCTGGGTGAGGCCCTCCTGTAATGACATTGATAACGGGCCTTCCAGATTCATGTCCCGTAGCTTTCTCACCCGTCCTGGGCTGATGAACAGGAACCTGTTGCCCCTGACTTGACGATGCAGGATTGTTGCTATTCTTCTTCACAAATTGCTGCAGTTTGTTCTCTCTTAGCAACTCTTCAATCAGATTTTTCAACTGACGGCATTCATCAGTTTCATGACCGGGTTGATTGTGGAAGCGGCAGAATTTCCCACTCTGTATGGCTTTTTTCCCGGTCCTCAAAGGGATAGGTTTAGGGAAATCGACGGAATCTTTAGTGGCAAGGTAGATGTGCTCCGGCGTATGTGATAATGGAGTATATTCTGATGGCTTGAAGGATCGGGGCTTCTTCAGATTACCCTGTTTCTTCCCATTATTATTCTCCCTTTTTTGCCCCACCGATTCATTCTTGCGTGGAGCGACAGTGTTGTCTTCTGCTTTCTCCAACACTGTCTTTACTGGCAAAGGACGACTTTCCAAGCGAATGAATTCATCTGCTTTTTTGTAGAACTTTTCGAGGGAGGTTGGCTCTTTCATGTTCAACCATTTCCCAAATTCGCTTGACTTATCAATAGCTCTCATCAGATAAGTCAATATCATTCGTGGTTCAGCATTGTCCACCTCGGCCAGCGCTATATTAAAGCGGTTCAAGAAAGATCTGATAGATTCACCAGGATTCTGCTCTAAACTTGACAGTGACATGATGTCCTTGGCCTTCGAAGCATATAGTCTAAACTGCTTCTTGAATTTTCTGGTCAAGTCTGAAAACTGATCAATAGATCGGACTGGCAACTTGGTGAACCATAGTAGAGCCACACCTTCCAGGTATACGGGGAAATATCGGCACTTTATTTCGTCCGAGGCTCTGGCACCTGTCATGTGCCAATCATATTTATACAAGAATTCATTCGGGTCACTTGTCCCTTTATAAGCTGGGATAGTCGGAGGTACAAACTTCCTTGGAAATTCTGCCTTTAAGATTCTTTCAGTAAACGGAGTTTTGCTTGGGGCAAAACCCCATTCCTTCTCATCTTCAACCCTTTGCATACTTTCTTTCATGATCTGCCGGACCATTCCAGAAAGATATTCCTCATCATGCCGAATTCTAGATCCACCGGCCTCAGGTACTGCCTGCTCAAAGGGACTAGTAGCCCTTTCAGGAGCATTCCTTTCATTAACATCATGAACGTTGCCAGCATAATTCCTTTCATTACCAGCCGGTTGATTGTTTGCCCCAAGTAAGTCGTTCAACCTATTCAGAATCAGAGCATTCTGGGCACCTTGAGCCTCTAATTGTGCATTTTGGGCGTTTATCTGCTGGTTTAGCCCTAGAATCACAGCATCCAGCTCCGCTTTCGTAACTCCAACAGATGGAGTGGGTTGATTAGGCACAGGGGAAGCGGAGGTTCCCTCTTGAATGTTTCCAGATCTGACAGATCTACTTTTCCTTCCAGGAGCCATAATCTCAGATAGACTTCTGGTTTTTAAAGAAATTCTTTCTACAAATCTCTACGAAGCAATGATGACAGTTTTCCTGAGTTCAATTCTCAGTGAAAGCACCAAAAATGTTAACGCTAAAATGTGAACGCTAACACCTCGGTGTGTAAAGTGTAGTTGTGAAAGCACCACCCGATAGATCGGGAAAGAATTACAAGCAAGTAATAGCAGAAAAGCAGTAAACAACAGCGATTTTATAGTGGTTCGGCTTAAGGGTATAGCCTACGTCCACTCTAAGTACTTTTATTAATAATCCCGTTACAAACTGATACAATTCTTCTCAAGTACAATACACTTCAAGTTACAAGTGATTTGGAACAAGTCTTAAGCTTCAATGTCGATTAAAGTCCTTAGATTCATGTTGAAGATGTGTGGTTTCTTCGTGAATTTCTTTGATGTATTCCTCTAATCTTGGAAGCTCTAAGTGTTGATGAAGTTCTCAATGCAGCAAGGTAATGGTGTATGAAGAGAATGTGCCAAAAGTCCCCTTGAAGTTGGAAGTGGTTGTCTATTTATAGGCGTGATTTTCTGGGCAGAATTCTCCAAGTGTTAGGTCGTCTTCGACCTAAAGTAGGTCGTAGGTCGGCAACGACCTAATAGTATGGGATCATTTTCTAAGCCTTGGGTCGTGGATGACCTATCATAGGTCGTAGGTCGTCTTCGACCTAAGGAGATCCGGCTTTCCTTCTTTATGAATGAGCGCATATTTTTTCAACAAGTTCTAGGTCGTACGCGACCTTACTAGCAGCGGCACAGAAAGGGCGGCCTTCCAATGCAATGTCCTTAGGTCGTGAGCGACCTACCTTAGGTCGTGTGAGCTCTATAGGTCGCGGCGTCTCCTTAAATCGTTAGGTTGCGAAGTCTTTAAACCGCTAGGTCGCGGCCTTCCTTAGGTCGCTGTGAACCGTTAGGTCGCGGCCTTCCTTAGGTCGCTGAGAACCGTTAGGTCGCGGCCTTCCTTAGGTCGCTGAGAACCGTTAGGTCGCGGCCTTCCTTAGGTCGCTGAGAACCGTTAGGTCGCGGCCTTCCTTAGGTCGCTGAGAACCGCTAGGTCGCTACTTTCCATAGATCATAGGTCGTGACGGTGCTTAAATCTTTAGGTCGCATAGTTGCTTTATGGAGTTAGGTCGTGCCCTTTCTTAAATTGCTAGGTCGCGTGTTAGGTCGCTGATGAAGAGCAGTTAACATTGCACTTCGATGTTGTTATGATTCACTGTCCCTGTTTCATTTGTTTAGTTGCACTTATAAATCCATGAATTGTTGTCCATTCATTTTGGGACCCTGTTTGTTCATCTGTGCTTGGCCTTAGTGCTTAGTTATATTCAGGCTGATGTTTGACACACGGTATTTTGGGCTGTTACCATTTATTTCAGTTCATTGCAAATTTAATTACTTGAATAAAGATTAATCCTGACTCGAGTGTTTTTGTGTTTGCAATAAACGCTCGGGTCAGACCGAGTATTTTTACAGCTTGAAGATTTTCAGGCAGCGAAGTTAGAGAGAGAGGGGAAAGCACTCCACTAAAGTTTTTCTAGAAAATTTTTCTTGTACTTAAGATTCGAAGATATATCCCGCTGTATAAAATTTAATGCATTGTACAAACTCTGATATATGTATAAAAAATTCATTTATGAATAATATTATGATTATTCTGTGATTCTGTGGCTGATTCTGTTTAAACTCTATAAACTGAACAACAATCCGTCATTTTGAACGTTTCGAGTTGGTTTAATTACCGACTAGAGGCGGTCAGGGCGGCGGGTCGTTACATCGGTAGTTGGGCAAGGCTGTGATGGAGAAAAGGTGCGGAGATGCGGTTGTTCGGTGCTTGGTGTGGTGGTTCTGAGGCGGAGAGTGTGGAAATGAGGCAAGGGAGAATGGAGGAGGGTCTCGGTTGTGCTTTGGTGAGGACGTGGCGGAGGTTTGATGGGCTGCGGCGAAGGGGAAGGGCTTGCGAGGCGAGGTAGAGAAAAGGGAAGGCTGGGCTGTTGATTTCCAGGCAATTAAATTTCTTTTCTTTTCTTTTTTCGCATATAAAAGAGCAGAGAAGATGAACATGATATAAATATTAAAGCTATAATATAAAAATGAATTTCTCAAACAAAAAAGGGGTTAAAAGATACCAAAAGCAAATATGTGAACCAGCGTATAATAAATAAAGATAGAGAATGGTGAAAGTCATATGTAGAATTCTAAGAAATACTAAAGGTAATGACTATTGGTTTATACATGGTGAGCAATGAATGGTCACCAGAAATCCAAAAGCAAAATTGCGGAATCGATACGAAAATCTTTCTGTAGATTTCGCTGTCTCCTGGAGTTCGAAATTGACAATTGAATATACTTCGAACATCAGCATGACGAGACCGTCAAAATGCTATACAGATATCAGCAATACGCCCATCCTATCAAAAGTCGATTTTCGATACCGAAAATGCTGTTAAAACGCCGAAAATAAGATAAACAGACCAATAGCTGTTCAAATTTGGCGAAACGAAATATGACGCCTCACTCGAAAGATGATATACATTTTTATTATATATAAACATTCAGATTTCAATAATATTTTACACATCAATTTTTAACTGATTTAAGTTTGAAATTGAAATTACACAACAGAACTAACATTCATATTTACTAGTGAAAATTTTCCAGTTGCTATGTTAAAATGGACGTATTCCACATATCAATTTTTCAATGCCAAATTTTATTGTTTAATTTTAGGAAATTTTTTAGTTAATTACATTATAAAAGCCGTTAAAATTTGCGGGTCATTACATTCTCCCCCACTCAAAACTTTTCGTCCCTTAAAAGAAAGGACGTAGGAGAAGTAATAGAAAGGAAAAGTCGATTTGAAATACATATTATCAGATACACAATAAACTCAAATCCATATAAATTTCATTTGTTTTTAAGTTGATTTATATTCAATCAATTGGTTTCAATCTATTTTATTTAATCAATAATATTCATTTATATTCAAATTTTGTTGATTTTCAATTCTAGCTATTTTCATTCAGTTTGATTGGTTTCAATTTATTTTACGTTTGTTACAGAAATTTCTTTCAAAACAAAATTTATTTGATTTAACTCATTTACTAAATCTATTTATCTTCACTTGAGTTAACTCCACTAAAATCTAATTTCAAGTATTCATAAGTTCATATTTGTTTGCTTAATTAGCATTCTCCTTTATTTATTTAATTTATTTCACTTAATATATATTTTGCAAAATATATACATGTATAAAAATTTAATATAACCCTATATTATTCAACAAATTTACTCCCTTTTTCATTAATCAATTTATTATCCAATTTATTATTTACAAATTCCCTTAACAAAATATCATTTTTGGACATATCACTACATACATCATATTGTATATAATTGAATTTCATTCAGACCCTATCCAGGTTAGTTTTTATTAATGATTCTAATGTTGTTGAATACTATGCAAATTTATCTTCTATTTACAATATTTACTATTAAGCATAATTTTAGTTTGAACATCTTTAACATTTAATTTCCTCATGTATAACCTTTAATCGCAAGTACATCTTACAACATATATTAAGTATAAAACATTTATTTTAACTTCAAAATTTTATTTATACATTCCCTTAACAGGATTTTATTTAGGATTTTTCTTACTACTTACATTCATATTGTTGATTATTCAAATAGTATTCCTTTCTCTTTCTGTTATTCAATTTATTCCACTAAGATTTCTTATAATATTATAACAGCACAAATTTTTATTTAAATTCTCTTTATCAAAATTCATTCTTGGACATCCAATTACTTAATTTTTTTTATTAAATATCACTCAGTTATATTCGAACTTTTCCCTAGTTAAATTCTATTAATGTTTCTAAGTGTAATTGAACATTATACAAATTTGCCTTCATTTACAGCATTTCTATCAAAAAAAAATTTAGTTCAGACATTTAATTCTTTAAATCACTCTTGTATTACCTTTAATTTTATTCACATAAACATTTTAATTTTTAGAATATTTCAGATAAGCTATATGTGTTTTAGAAATGAAATTGAGTATTATACAAATATATTTTTCCAAGTTCAACTATTTCAAGTTGTCTAAATTCCATTTCTCTAATTATTCAAATTTTTGCTTTGTTTCAATAATTGAAAACCATTACTTAACAAACAATTTAAGAGTTAACTTTCCAGTTTCACTTCAAATCATTTTTGAAATAATTATATACGTACTAATAACAAAAGTATAGTAAAGTTGTTACATGGTCTCCCTACTTTGAGACTCGAAAATGAGTGTCAATGTTGCTGCGGTCATCACCAAAATTATTTTTCAGCGATATGATAGGAGAGTACTGACTTATTCTTATAAGATTCTTTGAAAACAATTTCCACTTAAAAATACTCTCAGATAAATAATATATTTTAGTTTTCTAAAACATTGAAACCTAAATTTGAAAAGCACCGGAAACTTAATTCTCAAATCCTTAATTTAAATTCATTTCATTTTCAAATCCAATTTATAAACCATATTTATAAAATTTCATTTTCTTATAACATTCGACAATAGTTAACAGTTTATGGATGTTAACAAAAGGATGAATGATAACCTAATATTATCATTTCAAAAAAATATATTCATATAACTATCAAATTTCGGGAAACTATATTTTAATATATAAAATATAATCATACATAGAATTATTTATTTACCAATTTTAAAACAATATTATGCCAGTTTGCTCAATTTAAGTGTTTTGGAATTCCTATCGATAGCGTTAATCAGACGAATCGATCGAAACCCCAAATCCACCTTAACAACTCAAACAACACAATAAAAAACATTTTTATATTAATAACAAATACACTCAGACGATGATTCAAGAATAAATCATAAAACAAGGATAGAGATTCAAATTTAGATGAACCCTAGTCGAAGAGAATTCTAACAACGAAAATAGACTCGAAAGGAAGGTAAAATAATTAACTGACAAAAGAAGAATGATGGATAGACTTAATTAATCGTGGGCGACCTTAACCGGGTCAATCGAGACTCCAGGATTAAGATCGATATGGAAATTAAATTTCCCGCTTGAAGGGAAGAGAAGCGATTTCACCTAATATCAAGATAATCTCCGATTATCCAGTGGAGTCAAGATCACTAGGCTGAAAAGATAAAACTGCCTGCAAAATCCTAAGGTAATCGAATGTGATTACAAGATAATTTACCCTGGTTATCTACAAGAGACGCGGTTCAGGCATTGTAGGAGATAAAAGTATCAAAACCGATGATATAGAAATCTCCGGTGAATCGACGCTTGTTGTAAAGAATTTCACCCTTTACAAATCATACAAGACTGGATGGAACATAAATGGAGTCACTACACCATAGATGGCCTATTGCAACGAAAATACAAGATGTTGCTAGCTAAATGTAACGATAGCTATGCTGTTTTTTTGTCTATTACAACATTAGCTTCAGGATGTTAGCATTGATATCAACATCATGTTGCAGTACAATAGACTTATAAAAATATTAGAAAAAATGAGTGCGGGCTGGAAAAAAGCAGGCTGAAATAATTTCTAAAGCGGGAAGCAAAAACAAAGCGGCAAAAGTTAACAAAATATTGAAGGGTTTCACTCTAAAAAATATCTCGTTTGAAAATAGTTTCCCAAAATCTCGATCAAAAAAATAAGTAAATGTAACAACCCGTAAATTTGATAAATAAAATTGGTTAATTTAATTAGATTTTCGAAATTAAATTAGAAAGGAATAAAATTTTTATAATGTATATTGAAGTAAATGTTAATAATAAATTGTAGAAATGGTTATTAAACCTAATAGTCGAAAATTTAAGTGAAATCCCAATAAAGAAATCACGTTAATTGTTGCACTTGGAATAAAATTTAAAATAAGTAATTAAAGACAAGAATTTAATTGACCTATGTAATAATATATTGATAAATAGTAACTGTATGCAAATTAATGTAGTAATGTTAATGGAAGTTGATGAATAACCAATTTAATGCAATTCAAATTGATTGAAACGGTTGTTTAGGTTATAATGGATGGTAAATAGAAATATTTGATAATAAATTGAATATAAGAAAATAAAGGCAATTAGTGAATTAATTAATGAATTCATAACAATAAATAGTGATTAAGTAAATTCAAGGTTCTGTATGTAATTGTTTGGAAATAATAACTAGAATAAATTGCAATAGTAAAAAATGTAAGTTAACTGTTAATAACTTGGAATGTTACAATAAGTGAAACGGTGTAAATGTTATAACTTGGTAACCAAATTTATGTACGGAAGTGGATGTAAATATGAATTTATTTAATGAAATAATACATGGTTAATGACAATTAATTAAAAATTGTGTTATATATGGAATTTTAACCTGTGTTGGGAAGTAATAACTTGTAAAAGTAAGTAAAGGTTACTTTAATGATAATTAATATAATAACGGAAAGGTAAATGTAAATTGAAGAGAAGCGTAAGTTCATTTATAAGGCAGTAATTGATCAAATAGAAAGTTGGAAACCAAGTAAATAAATTATTGAGGACATTTAATAGTTATTAATGTGTATATATATATATATTTGGCAATTAAATCAAATCAACTTATAGAAATCAATTTAAATTAATTGGAAGGAAATCTATAATAAATGAATTTATTTGTAAGTGAATGAAATTTATTTCTATATTAATTGGAAATGGAAATAGGGCAGTTAATTCAAAGGAAAGATGGAAATTTGAACTTACTAATGTAATAAAGGGTAAACCAAATGTTATCTTGGTTTATTGAATAATAATTGATTAGATAAAAAGATTTGGAGTTAAATAAAGTTAATTTACTGAAATAAATTAGAATTAATTGAATTTATTGTGAATGAAATTAATTACCATATTATTTGAAATTAAGATAAAACAAGGATATTTATGCACTATGGTATAAACCATGATAATTTTATCGTAAAATGAAATCGGTTGAATAACTATATGGGTTAAGAATATGGATTATTTGAAATTAAATTTATAATTACTGAATTTATGGAAATTGAAATTAAACACTGAATTAATAAATTTATTAACTCTGAGCTGATGTCAAGAATTTGCTTTAATTTATGGCAAATGTCCAAGCAATTTGAATTGAGAGAATTTGTGATTTATTTAAAATTGAACAGAAATTTGATTTAAATAAATTTAATATTAAAGTATTTAATTAATCAAAAAATTGCCATTTTGGCCACTGACTCGGATTTCGATAAAACCAGTTTCATCGGATCCGTAACAGTGAATTATTGTAGGATTTCAAATTTCGTAGTGATCGGACTTGTCGTTTGATAGTACAAACGCGAAACGCCTAGAAATCAATGAAATTAAAATCAATTGAAATCAATTTGAAATAAACGGATTTTAGCGTCTTCTTCATACGATGGAATTTGGACTTGAAACTTGTTCCATCGCATTTAAAATATTTAAAAACACCTATTTTGATATACGGGTTTAACCAATTTCGTTCTGGAGTCAGAACGGGCTTTTCGGGCCATATATCGTTAAGCGCGTTTATCAACCCAATCCATCTATTCTATTATCAAGTTGTCTATAAATACCCTGCTATAAACCCTAGCGGCCTCTATTCCTCATTTCTATACCTACAAACTACTGTGCTTCTCTTCTTCACTGGTTGTAAACCCTAATTTATCCAATTCAAATTTCAATTCAAAAATCAACTTCGAAAATTGAAACTCCTCAGAAAAATTTGAAAAAAATATGTATCGAAGATCCATTGATACAAACCTACGTCTGCTATTCGTATTTCCAGTGAACGGATTGATCAGAAATCACAGTCAAAGTCGAATTGGGCGTTTTATATTTTGACGTCAATCGACAAAATTGGAAAAGGGGATTGTAGATCTCGTCATGGGCTTCAAGTTTGTGGTGCTCGCTTGACTCGAATCGAACCGTGGCGACAGGAATTTGCATTTAAGGGTTTCGGCAAACCCAATTTGGGGCGGCGACTGCGAGCACCGGAGATGGCCGGAGTTCGGCAACATGGAGAGTGAGGAGAGACAAAGGCAGCGACGGCCGAGCCATGGTCTACAACGACAATGAGGAGGAGCTTTGGGTGGTCAAAGGTCAGTCAACTGGTTGTGGGATGGGTTCGGTCGCAGCCTGTAGGTTGAGTACGAGAAGAACGCGACAACGTGTAAAGTTTTTATTTTATTTTATTTATTTGAATTTGAAATTATATAACTTCTAACTCGTGTAACTTTCGCAAACGAAACCCGTTTTACGTGCTGTTTCTTTTGTTAAGATCGTATTGAAATTTCGAATATTTTGGCCCTTGTTTGGATGAATTTAAAGACTGTCAAATTTTTGGGTTTAAATTGGATTTAAATTCGATTTAAATTCAAAAGGTAAGTGTTTTAACCCACTCACAGCTCCTAAAATCTCTTATGTTTGTTAAATTGATTGATGTTATGATTTGAAATTTATTTATGACTGTTTGACATATTTTTAATCAACATCTCGGTAAATTTCATTTATTTAAATTTAATCATTATTTAATTCATTATTGAATATAAATGCCAGTTAATTACCTGTTTTATAGTTTCAGTTATATATTGATATTGATTTATTGTTTTGGATGATGATGGTGATGGATGTATGATTTTATGATGGATGAATGGATGTTGTATTTTATTATTACAAACTGCAAGTTATTATGCATTTTTATTCATTCGGGATTGCAGTTTGAAATGATATATAACCGTAAATTTTTATTTTAAATTATGGATTGAAATGACAAATATCCGTATCACTTGACCATAGGGTAGAAAATTGTATACAGACATCGCGGTCTATATATATATATAAATAATTTGAAATGATTTCTATGGTTTTGGAAAGGAATTTACGGTTTAATAAATATTAATTTTTTGATGTTATATAAATATTATTATTATATATATACAGTTAAATTCTTGAATTTAAGCTATGTATAAAATGGTTAAATAAAATGAGTCCAATAATGGAGTTTAATTGTTTTATGTTATATGGTTAAGTACCTATTTAAAATATTGTATATATAGAGTTTTAAATGACTTAAATGAAATTTAAGTTGGAAGATAAATACGGAGTTGGTTTAAATTAAATTATTTTTGAAGTGTACTTTAATAAATCTGATTTGAAATTTGAATAAAAATGGCGATTTTAATGGGTATGATTCCTATAACTTGATTTGGTTTAAAGTAATTTAAATAAATATAAAGTTGACATAAATGAATTTATCAAGTAAAATAAATTGAAAGAATATCCAGTTGTTTGAAGTTAAAAGTTTTAATATTGGATTTATTAAGTAAACATTTCAAATCTAAATAATAGCAATTGAAATTGATATATACGGAATTATCAAAGAATTAGTTTTGAGATGGTGGGATATTTAAAGCTTTGAAATATATGGAAATTTGAAATGGTTTATTTGGAGGTTCAAATCGGAATTTGGAATTTATTTGTGAAATTAAAGAAGCTATTTTATTATATAAAGTAAATTAATATTTAAACCATTTAAGTAATTGATGTTATGTTTCAAAGCTATGGGTTTCAAGATATATAGATCTGAAGGGCTATGATTTTTGGAAAGTGATATAATTTGAAATAAAAATGATATTATATTTTTTGGTTGTTAAAACGGAAATGATATCGTATTCATATGGTTTTTGAAACGAATACTATATTCTATTTTTGAAATATTGTGACGCCCCACCTCTATACCCACGCTAGCCAAGGACACTATGTTGTAATGCCGTCAACTAGCACGGAATAAGGCTGTTGAGGAGAGACCATCTGTATAATTGCTTTGTGCGAGTACCGATATGACAGAAAAATATAACTTGCATTCTTTTCAAGAGGAAGTCCGACATACCGACACAAACTCAAAGCTACTACACAGTGGCTATAATGTCTTCGAAAACAGATATAGAAATAAACATAACACAAATCAGTCACAGATAATTCATATCACAAAGGCGGAAATAGATTTGAATATATATAACACATAAAAGTGATCATCAGAATAGTGGTCTAATAAGATCCACAACATCACAAAAGAATAGATACAAGTGCTAGAAAAAAAAAAGAATATGTATACATCAAGGAGTCTATTTCTCAAAAGCATACAACAAAAACTACCAAACTAAAGTAGTTAGCCAAAAGGTCATATGATGGTCCGATAAGGTGGCAAGCAGAAGCACCTGTAAAACCTCAGTCTGACCCGAGTATTATTTAAGAAGAAAATAATAAACGGATTAGCTATAATTATCAGATAAAATGAGATATAAGAAGAGATGTAGTAAAAACGTATGATAACCAAAAATGTCATACTACGACAAGTATACATAGAAAAATCAACAAAGGAAAATCATATAAATATCTCAAGAATCTCGTAGCACCAAAAAGAATATCATATTCTTTATTTCATTCACCAAGCCACAGTAAATGACATACATATCAATGCCAATCGTAAAAGTTGGTGAAACATAAATTCCAGAAATCAATAATTAGAAATCCAGAAATCACAAGAAAAGGATGGCCAATCCCAGAAAAATGAGCCAGAGCTCCTCCAGAAAGGGTATAGTCCCTCATTGCGGATTTTGAACCGAAGCTCCTCCTGGTGAGCCGAAGCTCAATAAAAATGAGGTACAGTCCTCCACGTGGACAAAGAGACATGTGTGAGTCGAAATCACACAGATGAGGTCTAGACAAACCTTGCCAACAAAGAGGTATGTGTGAGTCGAAATCACACAGATGGTGTCTAGTCTAGCCTCACAGACAAAGAGACATCGCATAATTGCTAGTCTAAATCATAAAAATAACCGTCATGATCATCAAGAAGTGTCAATTACAGTAAGCTAGTGAATGTATGAGCTTAGCTTCATGTCCCATAACCACTAGCTTAACTTAAATATTTACGAATAAATTGTAGATCTTCACTAGAAAATTGTCACCAGAGTTTCAATTGAACAAGTCCAAGAATTAACCGACGAAGTAAACGCAAGCGTTTCATACCACTAGTTTTACTAAGCCGTTTAATTAGATTTCTCATCCGAGTGAGGTAAAGGTTTGTATATACTAATAGATTGGAAATCAGTTTGAGAAAACGAGCTTTGTTATTGAAAATAGAGTTGAAATCGTTAGAAGAAAGAGTTTTGATATTTACTACTAGTATAGAAAACCTTCATATTTTTAAAGTGACAAATCATAGAAAGGATTGTAGAAACAGTCCATCATCAAAATTCACATTCGAAGACGTGAATAAAATCCAAAGAAATCGATACCGAATCCATCAAATGGATATTCCCAAAAATCATGAAGAAAATGTCATCAAAGTCGATAATAAGTGATAATAACAAAAGGGAATCAACACGAATCGACTAAAGTTGGAATTCTCAAGCAAATAGGCAAATAGGCAAAACACTGCATATTCAGACGTCTGAAATCATGGATTCAGACGTCTGAATTTGGAAAATAAAATATTTTCCAAAACAGAATTCAGACGTCTGATTCTTTGATTTCAGACGTCTGAAATAGGCACTTTTTAGCCTATTTCCTTTCTGGTTCCAAATGAACCAATTCATACGTCTGAAATATAGATTCAGACGTTTGAATACCGGGGGATAAAAATTCCCAGTATAATATTCAGACGTCTGAACACTGCGTTTCAGACGTCTGAAACCTGGGTTCAGGGCATTCCCTGAACCTAGGCCAAAAATGGCCAAACGAATATCGAAAGCAATCGATCGAGCGACAACAACTAAGGATTTACGCCAAGCGGCAACCTAGCCTTAACGGCTCTTCGATATGTCTCAAATATCAATGTCCAAATGCCCATAAAAGGATTTTCATAGATTTTGATTTCAAAACACCAAAAATTGGAATTTACACCAAATCAATCCAAACCAAAATCAATTGCACAAGAATAAGTGTTAGGAATTCATACCTAACAATCGAAGATAATTATAGACAAAGATGTGAGATAATAATCTCACCTTTGAACCCAAACAAACGAAGAAGAAGCTTGAAAGCAAAGGGAGAATCAACCACTCTTCAACACAACCCAAACAAGCTTAAATGTATGCTCAAAAAGAACATTCCCAAAGTTAGGTTTAGGAATTTCTGAAATTGAAAGGAGAATGAGTTGGAGAAGACGAAGGAGATGCTTACCAATGGGTTCTCTTGAATTTGGAGCTAGAAGTTGGATTTGCTAATGAAGACTAGGGCTTGGAGTTTTAATTTCCTCTTCCCTCCCCTATTTTTGCTTTAGCTTGAAGTGTTAGGAAATGAGGAATGAAGTAATGAAGAGGAGAGGGGGTTGGGACTAAGTTAGTAATTGATTAAAGGGTTCAGCCCAAACCAAAGCCCTACGTGAAAAAGTAGCAAAAATCAACTTACTCCAAACATATCGAAGCTTATACTCAAAAAGGTTGCAAACGGCATTTTGAACTCAATGGAAGTAGTCTCGAGTCCCAATTCGACTGTTTGCTAAAAGTTGGTTTTCGGACCAAAATCAGACGAACGATGAAATATTTATATAAAATATTTAAATATAGAATCGATAAATATGCAGGTTGTTACAGACTCCCCTCCTTAAAGAAATTGCGTCCTCGCAATACTTAAGAAGTAAATAAGAAGTAACAACCATATAAGCATATCAACACAAAAGAAATTTGAAATAGGAAGTTCACCATGAAGAGCATGAAAGAGTAAGCCTGAACGGGATCGCACGGTGAATTCTCTGGATCCCCAAGAGCAATCCTTAGGATTTGAGAACCATTGAACTCTCACAAAAAGAAGATCTTTATTTCGAAGGCACTCAACCTCCGAAGCAATGATGCGAATAGAATATAACTCCTAAGTCGAATCTGGTAAAACTTCACTTCCTTCAATAATACCGGGCTCAAGAATAAAAATCGAATCCCTAAGGCATTTCCGCAGTAGAAAGACGTGAGAAAACGTCATGAATAACAGAAAATTGAGCTGGTGCAACGACGTAGTACAAAAACGGTACGTCCGAGAAATGAGGAACTCGAATAATTTGGAACAACGGCGTAGTACAATAACGGTACGCCAGATGATCCAAAGCTCGAATAATTTCGAAACACCGACGTAGTACAAAAAGGGTACGTCCAATGATCCGAAATTCAAATAATTCGGAACAACGACGTAGTACAAAAACGGTACGTCCAATGAACCGAACACCATAAAAGAACATCGGACGCTAGTCCATAAAAGGGATGAGATAAAGCTTAATAAAACAAAGTATATCGAAACGTCTGATGAAATTAATAAAAAGATAATTCCATTCAGACATCATCAAAGAATCAACTACTTGTTGCTTACGACAAAGTGCGTTGGCAACACGATTTCCCTTCCGAGAATAAAAAGAATTTCAAGATCATAAGATGCTAGGAACTCGAGTCAACATGAAGTTCCTCATAGGAAAATAAATATTCCAAAAATTTATGATCGAGGTGGAGAACAAATTTCTCCCCCAAAAATGATGATGCCAAACTCAAAAAGCAAAAACAATAGTCGCGATTACTAGATCTTGAGTGGCATACCTAGTCTCAATCGGCTTTTAATGATTTAGAAGCATAAGTGATAGCACATTATCTTTTGCAAGAGAACGACATCCAAACCAATACGATTAGCATTGGTACAAAAGATAAAGTCTTGGTTCCCTACGGGAATCACAAGAATAAGAGTATCGAAAAGAAAGAACTTCTTTTAAATAATTTTCTTTCCCGAAAAGCTAAAACATTCAAAATAACAATTATCTCAATGTAAAAATCTTTTAGAAAATTTACATTTTACAAGTCAATATATCGTGTCTGATTGTCTCATCAAAGCGTTTAGGAAATTCCTATCGATAACGTTGAGCAAGCGCATCGACCAGAATTCTTAAAACAATAAATAGGCAATACAATCACAAAATCATCTTTTATAGGATAAACATTTTTCTAAAAACCTTTTGAATTTGTTCGTTCTAAAAACAGAAATCCTATTTATACTTATAAATAAATCTTATGAAAAAGATTTGCAAAAATTTTTATTTCTATTTTCATCCAAAATCAATAAATACAAGTCTCATCGAAATATTCATAGAATATTCGATTTATAAAATGGATGAAATAAGCTGGACAAACTGAACGACAAAATAAGTCATTCATAAGAATCATAACGAGTGCGGAATGCGGTAAGTGGAATGTTAACTCCTGCAACTCGTAACCAAATGAAAGTCGGTGGCAAGGTCGAACTAGAAAGACCTTAACACCACACAAAAGATTTCTTAGGTGATAATCCTAAGACAAACTCAAAAATACAGTAAAAGTTTCACAAATTATTTAGATTAGAGAAATAACACTTTTCTCATCTTAAGGGCTTAAAGAGATGCCTTCAAAATTTTGAAATCGGAATCACAAGAAAAAATAGAAATCTGCTTAACAGATAGAAAATGTCGAAGATGAATAGTCCACCCGGAAAATAGGATATGGGCTTCACAACGATTAAGCCAATCCTTACAAAAATCAATTCCGAAGCCTAAGTAAGAATCAGCTCGGAAAGAAAAATCACATAAAATAATTTCGACATCAATAGAAAGCAAATTGAGTGTTGCGGATCCACTAATCCGGATTCACAATCCTCAAAGAAGTCAACAAGTCCAAAAATGTTTAAACAAAAAGAATCACAAGTTATTTTGATATAAAAATAATGAGGTGAAACCCATATCAAAAAGAACTCGAATAAGAAGATCACGAAATAAAATAATGCCATCAAGGATTGAACGAGAAATACCTTGACCAAGAGAAGAGTTGCTAGGGGCTTGCAGCTTTCCTGCTCTCTAGCTTTGACGCTTGGGACACGAAGATATATAATGATCCGCACTTTTGCAATAGCGGCAAGAAATAGGCCTTGGACACCTATTTATATAATGGTCCCTAGAGCCACAATTGTAGCATTCTCCGCGATTAGGGATGGGAGTATTTGCTATAGAAGTCTCTTGCATTGCCCTCTTGTTAGGATTAGGACTTTCGAACCTAATAAAGGGATGCCTCTTCTTGCTGTTGTTGGAGTTCAGTTTGGCACTCCTAACCTCGACATCACTTTCTCTATCGGCCTCTTCAAGACGAAGAGCGATATCAATAAGCTGATCAAATGAAACCTCAAGTTTCAAGAGTAATGGATTCTTAAGATTCTTATTCAAGCCATAGACAAATCTCTGATTTTTCTTCAGTGGGGTGTTAATGTATTCAACCCCGTATTTGGAAAGATATTCGAAAGATGCGACATAGTCTGTCACAGAAGATCCACCTTGAACAAGGTCAATAAAACGCCGTGCTAAAGTTATTTTTTCAGCCTCCGGCACAAACTTTAGTTCGAATCGTTCCCGGAATTTCTCCCAAGTAAGATCCGCTTCGATAATCTTCGAAGTCAAGAGCTCATACCAATCTAACGCTCTTTCTTGGAGCATACTAGAAGCCACTTGGACTCGATGTAGATCAATAAGGTTCATGCGAGTAAAGATACGATCGCATGATTTGAGCCAAGCTTGAATTTCTATAACACTCTCGGATCCCCTGAATGGCCTTCCACCCAAATCAGTGTAGTCTCTACACAAGCGTGCAAAACCAGATCTAAGATGAGTAGGCTCTGGAATGGGTCCGGCAGCCTGAGCGTTCCTTACTAGATCAAGAAGCTGCTGGGCAGACATAAATACTCCATCCTGAGGAGTAGCACTAGATTGACCGGCGCTGGGACGGCCTGGTCTAACCATTTCTCTTCTTTAAGAAAGAAAGAAAGAAGAAGAAAAAAGTTATTCACAAAATGAATTTCAATCAAACTTGATTGTTAAAACAAGGAATCATTAAAGAAGATAGGATTAGACGGTATGAAGACTCGAATAAATCCTAAAGCACAACTCCTAAGAAAGACTTAGGACATGATCCTTGCTAGATTATTCTACATTGTTCCGAAGTTTGGCTCCGATACCAAACTGTGACTTCCCACCTCTATACCCACGCTAGCCAAGGACACTACGGTGTAATGCCGTCAACTAGCACGGAGAATAAGGCTGTTAAGGAGCGACCATCTGTATAATTGCTTTGTGCGAGTGCCGATATGACAGAAAAATATAACTGCATTCTTTTCAAGAGGAAGTCCGACATACCGACACAAACTCAAAGCTACTACACAGTGGCTATAATGTCTTCGGAAACAAATATAGAAATAAACATAATACAAATCAGTCACAGATAATTCATATCACAAAGGCGGAAATAGATATGAATATATATAACACATAAAAGTGTTCATCAGAGTAGTGGTCTAATAAGATCCACAACATCACAAAAGAATAGATACAAGTGCTAGAAAAAAAAAGAATATGTATACATCAAGGAGTCTATTTCTCAAATGCGTACAACAAAAACTGCCAAACTAAAGTAGTTAGCCAAAAGATCATATGATGGTCCGATAAGGTGGCAAGCAGAAGCACCTGTAAAATCTCAGTCTGACCCGAGTATTATTTAAGAAGAAAATAACAAACGGATCAATCTAGTTATAATTATCAGATAAAATGAGATATAAGACGAGATGTAGTAAAAACGTATGATAACCAAAAATGTCATATTACGACAAGTATACATAGAAAAATCAACAAAGGAAAATCATACAAATATCTCAAGAATCTCGTAGCACCAAAAAGAATATCATATTCTTTATTTCATTCACCAAGCCAAAGTAAATGACATACATATCAATGCCAATCGTAAAAGTTGGTGAAACATAAATTCCAGAAATCAATAATTAGAAATCCAGAAATCACAAGAAAAGGATGGACAATCCCAGAAAAATGAGCCGGAGCTCCTCCAGACAGGGTATAGTCCCCCGTTGCGGACTTTGAGCCGAAGCTCCTCCTGGTGAGTCAAAACTCCTCCTGACAGGGTATAGTCCCCCATTGCGGACTTTGAGCCGAAGCTCCTCCTGGTGAGTCAAAACTCCTCCTGACAGGGTATAGTCCCCCATTGCGGACTTTGAGCCGAAGCTCCTCCTGGTGAGCCGAAGCTCCTCATGACAGGGTATAGTCCCCTATTGCGGACTTTGAGCCGAAGCTCCTCCTGGTGAGCCGAAGCTCAATAAAAATGAGGTACAGTCCTCCATGTGGACAAAGAGAAATGTGTGAGTCGAAATCACACAGATGAGGTCTAGACTAACCTTGCAAACAAAGAGGTATGTGTGAGTCGAAATCACACAGATGGTGTCTGGTCTAGCCTCACAGACAAAGATACATCGCACAATTGCTAGTCTAAATCATAAAAATGATCACCATGATCATCAAGAAGTGTCAATTACAGTAAGCTAGTAAATATATGAGCTTAGCTTCATGCCCCATAACCACTAGCTTAACTTAAATATTTACGAACAAATTGTAGATCTTCACTAGAAAATTGTCACAAGAGTTTCAATCGAACAAGTCCAAGAATTAACCGACGAAGTAAACGCAAGCATTTCATACCACCTTTTTTACTAAGCCGTTTAATTTGATTTCTCATCCGAGTGAGGTAAAGGTTTGTATATAGCAATAGATTGGAAATCGGTTTGAGAAAACGAGCTTTGTTATTGAAATAGAGTTGAAATCGTTTGAAGAATGAGTTTTGATATTTACTACTAGTATAGAAAACCTTTATATTTTTAAAGTGACAAATCATAGAAAGGATTGTAGAAACAGTCCATCATCAAAATTCACATTCGAAGACGTGAATAAAATCCAAAGAAATCGATACCGAATCCATCAAATGGATATTCCCAAAAATCACGAAGAAAATGTCATCAAAGTCGATAATAAGTGATAATAACGAAAGGGAATCAACACGAATCGATTAAAGTTAGAATTCTCAAGCAAATAGGCAAATAGGCAAAAGACTGCATATTCAGAGAATTTAAACGTCTGAATCCTTGATTTCAGACGTCTGAAATAGGCACTTTTTAGCCTATTTCATTTCTGGTTCCAAATGAACCAATTCAGACGTCTGAAATATAGATTCAGACGTCTGAATACTGGGGGATAAAAATTCCCAGTATAATATTCAGACGTCTGAACACTACGTTTCAGACGTCTGAAACCTGGGTTCAGGGCATTCCCTGAACCTAGGCCAAAAATGGCCAAACGAATATCGGAAGCGATCGATCGAGCGACAACGACTAAGGATTTACGCCAAGCGGCAACCCAGCCTTAACGGCTCTTCGATATGTCTCAAATATCATTGTCCCAATGTCCATAAAAGGATTTTCATAGATTTTGATTTCAAAACACCAAAAATTGGAATTTACACCAAATCAATCCAAACCAAAATCAACTGCACAAGAATAATAGTTAGGAATTCATACCTAACAATCGAAGATAATTATAGACAAAGATGTGAGATAAAAATCTCACCTTTGAACCCAAACAAACGAAGAAGAAGCTTGAAAGCAAAGGGAGAATCAACCACTCTTCAACACAACCCAAACGACCTTAAATCTATGCTCAAAAAGAAGAATATTCCCAAAGTTAGGTTTAGGAATTTCTGAAATTGGAAGGAGAATGAGTTGGAGAAGAAGAAGGAGATGCTTACCAATGGGTTCACTTGAATTTGGAGCTAGAAGTTGGATTTGCTAATGAAGACTAGGGCTTGGAGTTTTAATTTCCTCTTCCCTCCCCCATTTTTGCTTTAGCTTGAAGTGTTAGGAAATGAGGAATGAAGTAATGGAGAGGAGAGGGGGTTGGGACTGAGTTAGTAATTGATTGAAGGGTTCAGCCCAAACCAAAGCCCTACGTGAAAAAGTAGCACAAATCAACTTACTCCAAACATATCGAAGCTTATACTCAAAAAGGTTGCAAACGGCATTTTGAACTCAATGGAAGTGGTCTCGAGTCCCAATTCGACTATTTGCTAAAAGTAGGTTTTCGGACCAAAATCCGACGAACGATGAAATATTTAAATATAGAATCGATAAATATGCGGGTTGTTACAAATATAAATTATTTTGAAAGATCGCGGTGTTGTAATGACGTTTGGTTGTTAAAGAGACCGGGATCGAAAGTTGTCATACTCTCTGCCAACTCTGAAAATCACTTTAACAACCGTGTATGTGGTGGAGATTCTAGAATGAAGTAGGATGGTGGCGGCGTTTCCTTTGAGGTAAATAAGTGGACCCGACTCTCGTGAGTTGGCATAAGGTGGCTAAAACGGGAGCGATTCTCGGGCCAATGAGGTAGCACTTTTGATCGGACACATCCCTTCGATATTATACTCTGACTTTTGGATTGATTCGTTGGCCACTTTTGATTTTGATTTTAGGGGTGTTGTTCGAGGTGGGCGGTCATAGTTGCTATGCGTTACCACCAGTCCGGATAGAAATTGGTATATCTACCCCGGCATTGCCTAGTTGTGCCGTGTCACCTACCCTAGCCGCCTTATACGACTATGGTTTTGTACCATACCCTATGGAGTCCCCTTTGGCAACGCCCAATACGGGGGAGATTACGGTACTATATAGACTATGGGAATATATTTTGTGTTAAGGGGAATATTTGGTCACTCCTTAATCCTATTTTAAAGTAAGTTTATTTTACTATTAGACACTATTATAATAGCGAAATATTACTACATAGTAAATAGTTTAACGGATCCTTAGGAGACGCGAATCCCGAGCATCTTTTAAGTTACTGAATTCATATTTATTACTATTTATTTTAATTACATAAGATCTTTTAGTTCTGAATCGAGTGTTTTGTCTTTTCAATTCGCTCGGGTCATCCAGAGCATTTCCGGTTTCGAAGGTCTTATTTCTAGAGGATGAAGACGAAGAATTATTATTACTGTTTTCTATTATAATATTCCGCTGCATTCATACTTTTCCGCTGCATAATTATTATTCTATGGTATATGTAACTCTGATATGTATTGTAAATATAATATAATATTTTGTAAAACAGCTTTATGAACTGTATAATGGATTATTATATTTTATCGTTCCATTGCAAGATTCTATTTTGTTTCTTCTTCTTTCTCTGCTTTTTCTTATTTACCCCATAACAATCCGCCCTTCTCTATGGTTTAAGTCTGACGTATGTGGTTTATCGTCGATTTAAACCATACGAAAAGGCGGGATGTTATAGTAAACTTTGCGGAGCTCCCCAAATTCGCGATTGCGATGTCGATTTTGGGTTCGATTTTTTGCTCTGGTAAATTTATGGTGTTAAAGAAGCGGAGGAGTTTGGTTGTCGAGGCGATTGAGTTGCGAGTCTGGGGATTTTATGTTCGTGGTTCGTGGTTTGTCGCGATGTAGTTGAGGGTGGAGGCTTGGGATCGCGAGTGTTGCTCGATGTTGGTTGTAGTTTAGGGAAGAGAGAAGGAGGCAAAGTCGATTGGTTCGACTGGGTTGATAGCCGGAGTAGGTTGGAGTTTGTTCACTGGTGGAGTTGGTGTCGCAATTAGGACTGTTTTGGTGATGGGGATGAGTTTTTTTGACAGGGGTATATGGTTGTAGTGGTCTGTGAATATAGTTGGTGTTGGCGAAGTGGATGAAGAGGAGGTCATACCAATCTAACGCTCTTTCTTGGAGCATACTAGAAGCCACTTGGACTCGATGTAGATCAATAAGGTTCATGCGAGTAAAGATACGATCGCATGATTTGAGCCAAGCTTGAATTTCTATAACACTCTCGGATCCCCTGAATGGCCTTCCACCCAAATCAGTGTAGTCTCTACACAAGCGTGCAAAACCAGATCTAAGATGAGTAGGCTCTGGAATGGGTCCGGCAGCCTGAGCGTTCCTTACTAGATCAAGAAGCTGCTGGGCAGACATAAATACTCCATCCTGAGGAGTAGCACTAGATTGACCGGCGCTGGGACGGCCTGGTCTAACCATTTCTCTTCTTTAAGAAAGAAAGAAAGAAGAAGAAAAAAGTTATTCACAAAATGAATTTCAATCAAACTTGATTGTTAAAACAAGGAATCATTAAAGAAGATAGGATTAGACGGTATGAAGACTCGAATAAATCCTAAAGCACAACTCCTAAGAAAGACTTAGGACATGATCCTTGCTAGATTATTCTACATTGTTCCGAAGTTTGGCTCCGATACCAAACTGTGACTTCCCACCTCTATACCCACGCTAGCCAAGGACACTACGGTGTAATGCCGTCAACTAGCACGGAGAATAAGGCTGTTGAGGAGCGACCATCTGTATAATTGCTTTGTGCGAGTGCCGATATGACAGAAAAATATAACTGCATTCTTTTCAAGAGGAAGTCCGACATACCGACACAAACTCAAAGCTACTACACAGTGGCTATAATGTCTTCGGAAACAAATATAGAAATAAACATAATACAAATCAGTCACAGATAATTCATATCACAAAGGCGGAAATAGATATGAATATATATAACACATAAAAGTGTTCATCAGAGTAGTGGTCTAATAAGATCCACAACATCACAAAAGAATAGATACAAGTGCTAGAAAAAAAAAGAATATGTATACATCAAGGAGTCTATTTCTCAAATGCGTACAACAAAAACTGCCAAACTAAAGTAGTTAGCCAAAAGATCATATGATGGTCCGATAAGGTGGCAAGCAGAAGCACCTGTAAAATCTCAGTCTGACCCGAGTATTATTTAAGAAGAAAATAACAAACGGATCAATCTAGTTATAATTATCAGATAAAATGAGATATAAGACGAGATGTAGTAAAAACGTATGATAACCAAAAATGTCATATTACGACAAGTATACATAGAAAAATCAACAAAGGAAAATCATACAAATATCTCAAGAATCTCGTAGCACCAAAAAGAATATCATATTCTTTATTTCATTCACCAAGCCAAAGTAAATGACATACATATCAATGCCAATCGTAAAAGTTGGTGAAACATAAATTCCAGAAATCAATAATTAGAAATCCAGAAATCACAAGAAAAGGATGGACAATCCCAGAAAAATGAGCCGGAGCTCCTCCAGACAGGGTATAGTCCCCCGTTGCGGACTTTGAGCCGAAGCTCCTCCTGGTGAGTCAAAACTCCTCCTGACAGGGTATAGTCCCCCATTGCGGACTTTGAGCCGAAGCTCCTCCTGGTGAGTCAAAACTCCTCCTGACAGGGTATAGTCCCCCATTGCGGACTTTGAGCCGAAGCTCCTCCTGGTGAGCCGAAGCTCCTCATGACAGGGTATAGTCCCCCATTGCGGACTTTGAGCCGAAGCTCCTCCTGGTGAGCCGAAGCTCAATAAAAATGAGGTACAGTCCTCCATGTGGACAAAGAGAAATGTGTGAGTCGAAATCACACAGATGAGGTCTAGACTAACCTTGCAAACAAAGAGGTATGTGTGAGTCGAAATCACACAGATGGTGTCTGGTCTAGCCTCACAGACAAAGATACATCGCACAATTGCTAGTCTAAATCATAAAAATGATCACCATGATCATCAAGAAGTGTCAATTACAGTAAGCTAGTAAATATATGAGCTTAGCTTCATGCCCCATAACCACTAGCTTAACTTAAATATTTACGAACAAATTGTAGATCTTCACTAGAAAATTGTCACAAGAGTTTCAATCGAACAAGTCCAAGAATTAACCGACGAAGTAAACGCAAGCATTTCATACCACCTTTTTTACTAAGCCGTTTAATTTGATTTCTCATCCGAGTGAGGTAAAGGTTTGTATATAGCAATAGATTGGAAATCGGTTTGAGAAAACGAGCTTTGTTATTGAAATAGAGTTGAAATCGTTTGAAGAATGAGTTTTGATATTTACTACTAGTATAGAAAACCTTTATATTTTTAAAGTGACAAATCATAGAAAGGATTGTAGAAACAGTCCATCATCAAAATTCACATTCGAAGACGTGAATAAAATCCAAAGAAATCGATACCGAATCCATCAAATGGATATTCCCAAAAATCACGAAGAAAATGTCATCAAAGTCGATAATAAGTGATAATAACGAAAGGGAATCAACACGAATGGATTAAAGTTAGAATTCTCAAGCAAATAGGCAAATAGGCAGAAGACTGCATATTCAGAGAATTTAAACGTCTGAATCCTTGATTTCAGACGTCTGAAATAGGCACTTTTTAGCCTATTTCATTTCTGGTTCCAAATGAACCAATTCAGACGTCTGAAATATAGATTCAGACGTCTGAATACTGGGGGATAAAAATTCCCAGTATAATATTCAGACGTCTGAACACTACGTTTCAGACGTCTGAAACCTGGGTTCAGGGCATTCCCTGAACCTAGGCCAAAAATGGCCAAACGAATATCGGAAGCGATCGATCGAGCGACAACGACTAAGGATTTACGCCAAGCGGCAACCCAGCCTTAACGGCTCTTCGATATGTCTCAAATATCAATGTCCCAATGTCCATAAAAGGATTTTCATAGATTTTGATTTCAAAACACCAAAAATTGGAATTTACACCAAATCAATCCAAACCAAAATCAACTGCACAAGAATAATAGTTAGGAATTCATACCTAACAATCGAAGATAATTATAGACAAAGATGTGAGATAAAAATCTCACCTTTGAACCCAAACAAACGAAGAAGAAGCTTGAAAGCAAAGGGAGAATCAACCACTCTTCAACACAACCCAAACGACCTTAAATCTATGCTCAAAAAGAAGAATATTCCCAAAGTTAGGTTTAGGAATTTCTGAAATTGGAAGGAGAATGAATTGGAGAAGAAGAAGGAGATGCTTACCAATGGGTTCTCTTGAATTTGGAGCTAGAAGTTGGATTTGCTAATGAAGACTAGGGCTTGGAGTTTTAATTTCCTCTTCCCTCCCCCATTTTTGCTTTAGCTTGAAGTGTTAGGAAATGAGGAATGAAGTAATGGAGAGGAGAGGGGGTTGGGACTGAGTTAGTAATTGATTGAAGGGTTCAGCCCAAACCAAAGCCCTACGTGAAAAAGTAGCACAAATCAACTTACTCCAAACATATCGAAGCTTATACTCAAAAAGGTTGCAAACGGCATTTTGAACTCAATGGAAGTGGTCTCGAGTCCCAATTCGACTATTTGCTAAAAGTAGGTTTTCGGACCAAAATCCGACGAACGATGAAATATTTAAATATAGAATCGATAAATATGCGGGTTGTTACAAATATAAATTATTTTGAAAGATCGCGGTGTTGTAATGACGTTTGGTTGTTAAAGAGACCGGGATCGAAAGTTGTCATACTCTCTGCCAACTCTGAAAATCACTTTAACAACCGTGTATGTGGTGGAGATTCTAGAATGAAGTAGGATGGTGGCGGCGTTTCCTTTGAGGTAAATAAGTGGACCCGACTCTCGTGAGTTGGCATAAGGTGGCTAAAACGGGAGCGATTCTCGGGCCAATGAGGTAGCACTTTTGATCGGACACATCCCTTCGATATTATACTCTGACTTTTGGATTGATTCGTTGGCCACTTTTGATTTTGATTTTAGGGGTGTTGTTCGAGGTGGGCGGTCATAGTTGCTATGCGTTACCACCAGTCCGGATAGAAATTGGTATATCTACCCCGGCATTGCCTAGTTGTGCCGTGTCACCTACCCTAGCCGCCTTATACGACTATGGTTTTGTACCATACCCTATGGAGTCCCCTTTGGCAACGCCCAATACGGGGGAGATTACGGTACTATATAGACTATGGGAATATATTTTGTGTTAAGGGGAATATTTGGTCACTCCTTAATCCTATTTTAAAGTAAGTTTATTTTACTATTAGACACTATTATAATAGCGAAATATTACTACATAGTAAATAGTTTAACGGATCCTTAGGAGACGCGAATCCCGAGCATCTTTTAAGTTACTGAATTCATATTTATTACTATTTATTTTAATTACATAAGATCTTTTAGTTCTGAATCGAGTGTTTTGTCTTTTCAATTCGCTCGGGTCATCCAGAGCATTTCCGGTTTCGAAGGTCTTATTTCTGGAGGATGAAGACGAAGAATTATTATTACTGTTTTCTATTATAATATTCCGCTGCATTCATACTTTTCCGCTGCATAATTATTATTCTATGGTATATGTAACTCTGATATGTATTGTAAATATAATATAATATTTTGTAAAACAGCTTTATGAACTGTATAATGGATTATTATATTTTATCGTTCCATTGCAAGATTCTATTTTGTTTCTTCTTCTTTCTCTGCTTTTTCTTATTTACCCCATAACAATCCGCCCTTCTGTATGGTTTAAGTCTGACGTATGTGGTTTATCGTCGATTTAAACCATACGAAAAGGCGGGATGTTATAGTAAACTTTGCGGAGCTCCCCAAATTCGCGATTGCGATGTCGATTTTGGGTTCGATTTTTTGCTCTGGTAAATTTATGGTGTTAAAGAAGCGGAGGAGTTTGGTTGTCGAGGCGATTGAGTTGCGAGTCTGGGGATTTTATGTTCGTGGTTCGTGGTTTGTCGCGATGTAGTTGAGGGTGGAGGCTTGGGATCGCGAGTGTTGCTCGATGTTGGTTGTAGTTTAGGGAAGAGAGAAGGAGGCAAAGTCGATTGGTTCGACTGGGTTGATAGCCGGAGTAGGTTGGAGTTTGTTCACTGGTGGAGTTGGTGTCGCAATTAGGACTGTTTTGGTGATGGGGATGAGTTTTTTTGACAGGGGTATATGGTTGTAGTGGTCTGTGAATATAGTTGGTGTTGGCGAAGTGGATGAAGAGGAGGTTTGGATATGTATTTGTTTGGTTCCATTTTGTGAGTATGCAGTGGCTAGAAGGTGAATGATGCTGTCAGGTGGAAATGGTGGATGGAAGTGTTGTATGACAGTGGAACCAGTGCCAGTAGAGCAGGGTGGGTTTGTTGACTGGAGCAGCAGTTTTGTGGTGGCCAATGCTGGTTGGACTGTGGTCGTGGAAGGGTTGGAGATATTTGATTTGATTTCTGAAGTTGCTGATGGTATGAAGATGTTATGTATTACTGTGATGGATGGTTTTGGGGAGTATGGTATTTGCAGGGCAGTTTAAAGTGAAATAGTGGAAGACAGTGATGAGAGATTGATGAACAAGGGTCGGGTTGGTGTTGTAGTACTTGTTAGTAATGTGAAATATGTGAGTTTGACAGTGAAGTTAGTGAGAATAGTGAAGTTTAGAACAAAGAGCTCTCTTGTTCTCTGCGTACCTAGGTGAGTTTGACAGTGAAGTCAGTGGCACCACTATTTCACAGCAACCCTTTATTTATCATCTCTTTCATTTCAGGTGTAACGAAATTTTAAGAATATATTCATCACATCATACATAAGTCATCTCCATTATTTTTGGCTCTTTTGAATATAGTCACACAATGAAATTAATACTTCAAATCAAAAGGTTAATATAGATTTTTAATGATTAATATCGACTTGTTATTTATTTTGAAGGGAATGGAAATACTAGAATTGCCGCATCTTTTGTGAATACAGTGTTCGTAATGTGAATTATCTTCCAAGTATCGTTATTATTTGGAGAAATGCAAATCAGAATATATATACTTATGCTGTAATAAATAAATAAATATATGTGTGTGTGTGACTTTTTAAAGACTGATTTCTCACGAATAATGCAATAATAAATGGATGTGCTAATGAGAGCACTTGATATGCAGTGATGTTCCCATTATACCATTATCAACGAAAGCACCTCTCAATTTTGACTTTCTTTCTTTATTCACCGTGCGCTTAAGCCATAGCATGGGAGTGGCTTGTGCAAACACTGAAGGTAATCTTTCTCGAACGACTATTTTGCTGCACAAAAACGTGAACACAAGTATGTTTTTTTTCCTGGATAACTCGAATACATTAAACAAAATCTCTATTAACATTGTACGGAAGATCGTGCTCGAGGCACTGAATTTAACTTCTGGTGTTATTGTATCATTAACTGGATGCACATTCTGGGTCTCAAAGAAAGGAAAAGATTTTAGCTATCTGGACCTGTTTTGTTTGCTGGACTTGTTGTTCTTATACTCACCAATTTTATCCAGGTAATATAAATAAAGTTTTTATTTAGTGAAGTATTATTTTTACATCAACAATAGAAATATGATGATATAATTGGTTAAAATGGCCAGATTTTTTCCTGATGGGGCTGACATCAGTTGCAGTATTTGGTGGGGTTGGGGCTCTCTTGTTCTCTGCGTACCTAGGTGTTTTCTCTTGTATTTCTGTTTCTTCAATACTTTGTACAATTTCCTCAATAAACTGCTATTGGATATCATTAATGTCACTAGCAAGTGACTGATTTCCAGAACCAGAGTGCATTTCGGTTACTTGCACTTCTTCAAGTTGCACTTCTTGTAAATCATCAGACACGTGTAAGACCAGTACTGTTTTGTTTCTTTTCTTTGTGTACAGTTGCAGATGGTATATGTTGATAACTGGTTGACTATACTTCAGTAACTTTTTCAGGTTGTAGTTCTTTTTCAGTTTGCACTTCTTGTAAATCATCAGAACCTTATGTAGGACTAGAATTATGTTGTTGCTTTTCTTTGTGTGCAGTTATTGGTGGTATATGCTGATGGCTGCTGGAATGGTGATCAGGTGGCATTTGTGAGGAGGACTGTGCTTAGTGTTGGAAAAATTGGTTTGATATCCTTTTGCTGTTAACTTTTTTCATTTAATTTGTATCAGTCCAGAATCAAATAGAGAACTTTTTGTTAAAACTCGCAAGCGGAAAGAAGGAAAGATGTACAAGACTGATACTTCAGTAATGAAGTATAGAATTGTAAGAATTATATTTTCTCCTCAATCAGATGTCAAAAAATGCTTCGTTTTGCGCATCGACATTTTTGTAGAATTAGATCCTGTTTTGTAGAAACCTATAGCAGGATATTTTCTGAATCCATTTTAAAACTGTTAATAGATATTGCAAAACAATTCTTGTTTAAGAAACTTGTTTCAGAATTGTTAATTTTATTTAATGTCACATTTTGAAACTGCTTTATTTTGCAGGATAAGATTCAAAATGCAATAAGTGAAGGAGGAAGTTATGGAGTTGTTCAAGAAATGATTTCTGATGGAAAGTCGCAATAACTAGAATTTAGTACATACTGGTTGTAACTATGAATACACGGGCTATGTTTTTAAGTATGTTTGTTATTTTGTACTTGACTTAGTAAAACTTGTGTTGCGGATTATTCTGAAATGAAAAGTTCTTCATTGTAGTGTAATGTTGCCATTAGATATGATATAATGTTACAATATAATGTTGCTATAGATATGATATAATGTTGCAGTATGTGATGTTAAATGTGGTAATAAACTGGCAAAGTGTTGCCATTGGATGGTAAAAGTGTTACCATAGATTAACGAATATGGGCCCCACAACAGGGTTCCATAAAGGTGGGCTACAGAATTAGTGGTCCCCACAATGTGGGCCCACATGTTGGGCCCCAGACTGTGGGGCCCACTTTTTAGTAAATTTGGTACCTGTGGCAATGATAGAACCGATGTTGCCCTAGGGCCGCAAAGATGTTGCCTTTGACTCTAGGGCGAAGCGGAAAAATGCATCACCGAGAAAGTGTTGCCTTTGCCCTTTTTTAGCCTACAACAACATTTTTTGGCACATCCTGCATCACTTCCTGGGTGTTGCAGTATGTAATCTATGGCGTAGTGAGTTATGGGATGCTCTAGTATCATGAAGAACACGAATAGGGAGAGACAAGAATTGATTTTTGAACAAAAGGGAATGTTCCGAAAACCAAAAGAAGTCCTAATCAAAGAGGAGAAGTTCAAGCTCGAACGAAGGTAATTCTGTAATTAAATTTTACTTCATATGCTAAGTTTTGCCTCAACCTCGCTCTGATACCAACTATAATAGCTCACTGTTTAAACCTTTAGCATCCACACATGTCAGACATGAATTGCTTAAAACAACAGATTGCTAATTTTATATTTGGAAAAACTCACCATATACAGTAAATAAATCAATCACAGAATCACAGCACAGAGTATTACAACAACAAGCGGCGGAATTAATAAATTGTAGTTCCTGAAGCTACTATAAAACACCAGAGCCTGAAACAAAATACAACGGAATCTCAAATACAAATGAATTTCCAATAGATAGGCAACTGATGAGTCTAAACATAAATGACCAAAATAAACTGAAAGCTAAAAGCTGGATAGATAGATGGGTCTCCAAGCGAAGCTTCAAACTCTAAGGTGAGTCTCAAATGCTGTGACACTCAAACCCGAGCGTAAAGAAAAACACAAAACACTCTAGTCGGGATTAACATTCTTATACTAGTAGATTCAACTTAAGTGAAATGTCCACTGAAATACAAGTAACTGAAAGGATGTTTGGGATTTCCATCCTCTAAGGATCCATGGAACTATCTACTATGTAGTAAAATACGCTATTATAATATGTCTATAGTAAAGTAAAAGTATTAAAACAACGTTAAGGCGTTACCTATATCCCCTTTAACACATTTTATATATTACCCTAGTATATACAATGTCTTACGCTCCTCTGTAAACTGGAGGTTTACACAGAGGACACCATATAGGTGTGGTACAAAAAACCTCATAGAAGGCACGATAAGGCATGCGACAAGGCTCTCGAGGAAATGCCAGGGTAGATATACCATTTGTAGATCTGGACTGGTGGTAACGCATAGCAGCTACTACCGCCCACCTCATGACACACTCCCAAATCAAAGGTGCACCCAATCAAATCACAAAAGCAATAGAATGGTATCAAACATGTGTGTCCGATAGAAGGAATTACCTCACTTGGCCCGGCGTGGCTCCTGTTTTAGCCGCATCAAGCTGACTCATGGGAGTCGAGGCTACGTAATTACCATATAGAATTGTCGTCACCGTCATACTTCGTTCTGGAATCTCCACCACGTACACAGTTGTTAGTGGTTTTAGGTATTAGCAGAGAGTATGACAATATACGATCCTAGTCTCTTTAACAACCAAAGGCTTATTATACACCGTGGTCATTTCATTTCAAAATAGTTCATATCTCGTATCAAAATATCATATTCATTTCAAACGCATATCAATTTAATATCATTATGCAGTTTAAATAATGTTCATTTCCAAAATCACAACACTTCAAGAATTATAACCTTTTCAAAATCATAACACTTTTGAAATCATAACACTTTTGAAATCATAGCACTTTGAAATCATAACACTATGAAATCATAGCACTTCCGTAATCATAACAGTTTCCACCTTAACGGTTTAGATGTTGAAAATAGTATATATATTAAAAATAGTTATAAACTGAAATAGTTTATATATTAAAATAATTTATACAAAAAAATAGTTTATATATTAAAAATACTTTATATAATAAAACAGTTTATATATTGAAAATACTTTATATAATTAAATAGTTTCCTCCAATTTCGCAAGTCAATTCAAGTCATCTTAAACTCCAAAATTCGATTTAAATCAATTCCAGTTTAACCATTTCAAATTTTAAGTTCAAAGAGTCAAGTTCATATATTCTGAAATTTACAATATAAATTTCATTTATATTTCAACGTTTAACTTCAATTTTATTCAAATTGGAAATTATTCACTTAATCCTTTTGATAACAGTTTATTAAAATCCCACTTCATAAATTTAATTCAATATTTAATATCCAATCTCAATTTTATTTAAAATTTGAGAATATTCATTTAATAACTTTTTTTCAAATCAAGTTATAAATCATATTTTTCAAAAATCTCAATATCAATGAAGTCAAATAAATACTTATTTAAATTCAATTATTAACCAATAAAATTCAAGTCAATTTTACTTTATTTTTCCAACCTTTATTTTTTTAAAGTTATAAAAATTCTATTTTTAAAATATTAATTTAAATTTAAATAAATACTAACATATTATAAACCAATTAAATTTACTAAATTAATTTTTTTATATATTCTTAAGAAAATAAACCTTTAAGAAAAATTTTAAAATTTATAATTTCAAAACTATCTTGTAAATTTAAAATTTCCCAAAACATATAATTTAAAAATCAAAAATTTATACATATTCTATTTTAAAAATCAATATTTAATAAAACCCATATATTCCTTTCAAAACATTAGAAATCTTTGTCAAAATATAGACCAACGGTGTCCATATATAATTTTCTATCAAATGGTCAAGTGATATGGATATTTATCATTTCACTCAGTAATTAAATATCCACGCGTATATATCATTTCAACCTACAATCCCAAAAATTTAAAATAAATGAAAATCGCTTGGGTTTATCATCAACCCATAACGATTTTGTCCTATTCTACAAGATCGTTCTGGTATGTATCATTTCAACCAATAAGGAATTCTAAACTAATAGGGAACTTGTAGAGTGAGAACATATATGATAATAATATAACATATTAACAACAGGCATATATCATTAGTAATAAATTAAATAAAATATAATCAACATGATATGGTGTCATATCTCACAGGTGAACAATTACAGATAATAGCATATCATTTATAACAATTAACTAATAAGTAGTTCAATTTAGCAGCATATTTCAACTGTCATTTCAAATGAAATCAAATTTAGCAAATATAAGAATGTTAATCGTGAGTGATTTCTCACCTTTTAAGGCTAGAAAAATTTGATGATCAATAGGTTACGAATCCAAGCATGAATTTCCAAAGCAAAGCAAGATGGACACGAATTCGACGAACAAAGCTGATAAATAGGAATTGATGAGAACAAATCAAATCAGCTTGATATAAACTAAAACGAAATGCATATTATATTTATATATATTTTCTTTGAAATCAATATAAAATTTGAAAATCCAAACTTATGTATGTTTATATATATAAATAAATATATAAACATATACAAACTCACATACATTAAAATCAAACATATATACCTATTATATTTTTAAATCAACGTTATATATACTTATTTAAAATGCAAGATACTTATGTATTATATATTATTCATTACAAATATCAACTTAACATATCATATATATATTTAAAAATACTAACACACCATATGTATATATTTTCAAAGCACTAACATAACCATATATATATTTAAACACGTCAAATTTATACTGACCAACATATACACAGGTATATTGCCATATTATAACTTATGTAAATTCATATATATAATCAAACAGATTGTGTATAACATATGCTTCACCATGCCTATATTATATATATATATAAATCTATACAAAATGTACATATCAAAATACCCATTTATAATGCATATATTAAAACCTATATACATATATAGAAATATGAATATACATATATTTGAAAACCATAATCAAAATAGAGTCATTTACATATTGTGTTCTGAAGTCTTAAATTTATGTGCAACTTGCAATACAAACTTAATATATATGTAGCAGATCTTAGAGTATACATATACTTTATATAAACAAACAAAACTTATATATAACTTTCCTTTAATATGAAAAACACACCTTGATTTATATATATTAGCAGAAGTGGCTATGTGGGCATTTGATTGGCTTCCTAGTGACGGAGGGTGAAAGGCATGGCGAAGGTCAGAGCAGAGGAGAGTAAAGGAAGGCTGGAGATAGCGAGCATGAGAAGAAGGAGGCTGTGAGGTCGGCGGCAAAAAGGAGGAGGACTTGCGGCTGGGCTTGCTCGGCTGTTGGGCGAGGCTGTGATGGAGGAAAGGTGTGGAGATGCGGTTGTTCAGTGCTCGATGTGGTGGTTCTGAGGCGGAGAGTGTGGAGATGAGTCAGGGGAGAGCGGAGGAGGGTCTCAGTTGTGCCTTAGTGAGGACGTGGCAGTGGTTAGATGGGCTGCAGCGAAGGGGAAGGGCTTGCGAGGCGAGTTAGAGCAAATGGAAGGCTGGGCTCTTGGTTACCAGGCAAACATATTTCTTTTCTTTTTTTTCGAATATAAAAGATCAAAGAAGATGAATAGGATATAAATATGAAAGCTATAATATAAAACTGACTTTCTCAAATGAATAAAAGAGATTAGAAGAGACCAAAAGCAAATATGTGAACCAGCGTATAATAAAGGAAGATAGAGAATGGTGAAAGTCATATGTTGAATTCTGGGAAATATTAAAGGTTATGACTGTTAGTTTATGCAGGGTGAGCAATGAATGGTCACGGGAAATCCTAAAGCCAAATTGCGGAACCGATAAAGAAATCGTTCCATAGATTTTGCTGTCTCCCAGACTTCGGAATTGACAATTGAATATATTGCGGAAATTGGCACGATGAGATAATCAAAACGGTATACAAATATTAGCGATACGCCCATCCTATCTAAAGTCGATATTCGGTATAGAAAATGCTATTAAAACGCCGAAAATAAGATAAACGGAGCAATAGTTGTCCAAATTTTGCGAAACGAAATATGACGTCTCACTCGGAAGATGATAAACATTTTTATTATATAAAAAGGTTCAGATTTCAATAATATTTTATTTACATCAATTTTTAACTGATTTAAATTTGAAATTGAAATTACACAACAGAACTAACATTCACATTTACCAATGAAAATTTTCCAGTTGCTATGTTAAAATTAACGTATTTCAAATGTCAAATTTTCATTTCCGAATTTTATTGTTTAATTTCCTGTAAAATTTTAGTTAATTACGTTATAAAAACCGTTAAATTTACGGGTCATCACATTCGGGGCCCAAAAAGGCGACCGTTATACATACATGCATGCAAGCATATGTTAAGTTTTAAGCTAAAAATAAAAATTTATTTTCCTTTTCTTTAACAATCAAAGTATTATAACACCGAAATTGCATCCATTATATCAATTAAATATCAACAATCTCTGTATTGTACGATTGATTAAAAAATCAAACAGAAACAATTTAAAGCATACTACAATATATAAGTTTAAAACATGGCTTCATAACCCACAACATTGTTTATACATATGTAAATCTTAGCATTAATTTATCAAATTAAAATAGATTGGATCATTTAACAAATTGTTTGAATAATAATATTAATTTTAAATCGAGATGGGGAGGGTATAATATGTTCATATAAAATTGTGACAAATATCTTACATCTGAAAAAATAAATTAAATTTAAGAATATACCTATTAGATCCAACCAATAGGTTACAGGATGAGTTTGAATCCTTCACTTAGATCCTTGGATATTACCCAAATATGTAAGAGAATTACAAACAGTATCCTAAAAAGTCTAATAAAATAAGTACAACCCCTAAAAAATATAATAACTAATATTACTTTATATTTCTCTAATATTAAGTAATTTATAATATTTCACAAACTAATTAAACCATGTGATTTTAGAGAATCCATAAATACAATTGTGAGATTTAGAGGTATGAATTCAGTTAGCAAATAATTTTGGACATTTTAAAAATTATTGTTCACACATATCTTAGCTATTGGTATGACGTTTCGATCGAATTCATCGCTAACAGACCTTTAAGGTTTCCAAACTACGGTATAAGTTTCCCCTTATAAAACCCACATCTGTTTACAAAACCCTATTTATATATCTTGAAAACATTTATAAATAAATTCTAATCATTTACTGTAAAACACTATTATATAATAATAAATAGTATAAATAAATAGTAATTAACTTCCAAACATTTTAAAAATAATAATTAATAATTTCAAAACATTCTTAATAAAATAATAATAATTTACCTTCAACATTTTTATAATTAATAATAATTAATTTCCAAAACCTTATTGATAAATAATTATAATTAATTTCAAACCATATTAATAATTTAAATAATTAACTTTTCAAAATATTAAAATATTGATAAAGAACTTTAAAACCATATCAATATAAATAAACAACTTTTAAATTATTATGTATGTACATTACTCTGATGAGGTAATGTGCTCGAATCTGGATCAAATGCTATGTGAATAAAATAATATACGTACATACCACATATAAATTTCCAATTGATTATTAACCATATCGATTCTTTTTTTATTCACATTTGATTTCCATTCACTTATTCGCCATTATCCCATTTCACAATTTTACTTAATCTTCATTCAAATACTAACTTAGAATATTTCTAATACAGATAAAGTGATTTAAATTATTTCATCCATATCTGTTTATACATTACATCATCGGAGTGCAACAAATTCATAGCATACAACTAGACAATTATCATAACCTGTCCTCACAGAGCTTAGTATTTTAGAATGATACATAAAAGTTAGTTCTGTAACTCTTAAGTTAAAGATAATAGAATTTAAATAAGTTTTAAACCATTAAGTATTTTGGTAAGTAAAATGAATAAGGTTATTTTGTGTTATACAAATATGAAATTTAGTTTTGGAATGTTTTAAGTGAAATTTTGATTTAAGAAATGTTTATGAACTTAGTAAATGTTTTATAAAGTAATTTATGTATAAAATGTTTTTTTTACGTATTTGATTTGGAAAAGAAATTTTCATTTATATAATTGATATAAGTATTATGTAATGTCTTCGAGATTTTCGACTTTTGAAAATCTCGAAGATGTTACATTTGGTATCAGAGCCAATTCGATCATATATGCGAGTTACGGAAATAAACGATCAAATTTAAATTAAATCAGTTAAACTAATTTCTATGCGTTTTGGCTTGCCCCGGGCACCGTAAATCCGATTGACACTAAATTTGAAATCTTACAAAAATTTAACATTACGGATCCAATGAAACTGGTTTTGTCCAAATCCGAGACTGTTTGAAAAATGACCATTTTTACTCGTCATAACTTTTAACTCAATTTTAAAAGTTTTATAGCATCATTCTAACTCCAATATGATTTAATACAACTTTACAAGTCAATTTTAATCACATTAAACCCAATTTCCAATTATTTCTGCAATTTCAAATATTAAATTATCGATTTAATTATCCAATTAAATCTAGATATTCGAAATATAATTTATTCGACTTAGAAATTTTACCTGTTAATATTTAAAATCAATTAAATATACATATTTCAAATGACAGAAATTTTGGGTCGTTACATATTAAATAGAACTTATTTCTAGAAACTATTGATTTGGAAAATTTTAAATTTTAATCATATTTGATTTGAAAGGGAAAAATGATTGTTGAGATCATATATGGATTTGAAATTGAACTATTATATGAAATGGATTTATTTCGAAGATCTTTGACTTTATATAAATATTTGATTTGAAATTTCCGATTCTTATATGAAAATGTTTTGTGTAAGTATGAGGTTATTTTCAAAACTATTAACCTTGGACGGTATTCGATCTGAAAACGATAATCTTATATATACCGGAATTTATATAAGAATGATATGATATAACCGAGACTATTGATTTTGGAAGATACTCGATTTGGAAGTGAAAATCTTATATATAATGGAATTTATATAAGTATGACATTTGAAGTTGTGATTTGAAAAAGATACTATATATACTATGATATATTTCGAAGTTAAAAGATATGAGAAGTACCCTCCGTGATTTTCAATAATCCACTTGGTGGATTCATTCCATTGATTGATTTCGGTCGTCACGACATAAACTCATGAGTTTCTTTAAATTCTATAGCACGATCTATGGTCGATGTATTTGGTGTAATTTGAGGTGGCAGAGGTTGCCTATAGTTTACTATGATTTCATTGGGATAATGACGTAACCATAGGGTGTAACTACTAAGTAAACTGCGATCCACATGGCATAATTCGAGGGGCAGAGATTGCCTATATTCTACTATGTTTTCTCTATAATAAAGATGGAACTGTTGGGCGTAACCGCTTAGTGGACTACGGTCCATAGATGATTTGATTTTGATTTGCGTGGCATAATTCGTTGGGTAGATTACCCAAAGTTATATATGTGTCCTCTAGGATATGGGCGTAAGCATGGTGTAGCTGCGATCCATGATCGATTATCGACTAGTTCTTTCCATATCTGTTTTTAAAGGTTTTCCAACTATTTTCACTGGGTGCTGAAACAGGTCTACTAAGTACTTAGAGATTTCTAGCCTTACGTCTAATCAACGTAAGGCTTGATTCTGTAAGAACGAGGAAAAACTGGTGAATCATCGAGTTATCAAAAGTATTTTCAATATAAAATTATTTCGATATAAAAGTATTTTAATCTAAAAGAATTTTTAACAAAGAAAATTTTCAAACATTTAAGAATTGAATATAAAAACAACTTGAATTATCTATTGATGTAATTAAGAAACCAATGTAATAAATACGCAAGCCGTATTTAAACCATGCTATTTGCATTTACAGTTTGATTCACATTTGAATACACAAGTTTAAGGAAGTTCACACTTATCCGATTTAGGATTGTTCGCTTGATTCTCGACGACGATCACTGATATAGGATTTTGATATGAATTTGAAGTTCTCTATAGTTTATTACTATGTAAGGAAGATGGAAGTTTCAAATCAAGAAGTCGAATTAGAGTCCACACTAGAGTAGTCGGGTTACCAATACTGGTTCGAAAAATAAAATTGCGTATTCGAGTAAGAGATGAAATTGTCATACATAAGAATGGCGTGTATATATCGTACAGATTTTAATAAAATGATTGTATGCTATGATTGCTAGTTATGATTGTTTCTTGCTTAGGATTGCTATGCTATTTTTTTGCATGTAGATTAACATCATACTTATCGGTTGCGTAACATTTATGTGTTGCACATAATTGTTATAATAATTTCTAGTTGGATTTAGCTTTTACATCATTATAGTTTTATATAGGACTGCATCGTCCTTGTAGTTGCATCATGTTACCATGTTACATCTGGTTGCTTTGTTTTATCGATGCTTATGCTTATGGTTTAAATTAAGAATTCATGTTATATAGTTCCATAAAACTCATGCATGCTTTCTATATCTTTTTATAAGCAACTAATATTCGAATTAAGTTGAGATAGGTATGTTTGAAGACCAATTCGGACGCATATGCATTTTGGCTCGTTTTTGCTCGCTTTAACGTGAGCAAACTCGCTTATATTATAATAATAAGGTACATATCTCGGATGACGTACCATACTTTTATGTTTTTCCCTATGAGAACCTCATTATTGAGATGAGATGTATATTTAGTTTTAGTGATATATAATGTATTGTAAATATTTTTGAACGAGCCGCGTAATTGAGATGCTGCCAAAATTTACCGTAAATCCCGGTGTAAGAAAAATTTAGAGAATTCAAATTTTATAACTAATTTTACAAACAAGCTAATATCAGAGTGGCATAGTAAAAGCATAGTAAATTCTTTGCAACCATCTGTCACCTCCAATCAATTGCTCTGCCTCGTTAGTGCCATACACACTTGTAGCCATCCTCCCGTCACTGACAGCCTCCGTCGCCTGAGATCCATTCGACCATTGCCTAAGATCCACTTGTTTCCTTCACTGTCGCTGCCAAACCTATCCACCCAAAAGCAGTTCCGCCTCTTAATTTGCTCGCCTAAAACCCAGTTCCATCGTTTACTCGCACCCAAACTAGCTTGCGTTCTACTCATCGTTGGCTCTTAGTTTGCCAGTCCGTTGCTGCTCATCTATCGTGGAAAAAAACTACCTCTTCGCTATTCTGCTTACTACCCAGGGTGCTACTCAGTCACCATTGTTCGTTTGCACACCACCAAGCCGATTTAATGTTTGTTCGTATCCATATCGGTATGTTCATTTAATGCTTTTCAGGGGCAGGGTTATCAGGTGAATGTTCCAAACCACTCATGAAGTACTAAATTTCATACTGCATGCTAAACCTATTTATGAAGTAACAAAATTATATTGAACGATGTGTTGAAAATTTCAATGACTGAAAATAATTTATAAAAAAAATTGATTGATTTAAATTTAAATGTGGGTTTAAATTGACTTTCAAATTTGAGATTTATATGACATTTAATTTTGATAAATAAACTGGTATTTAAGTTAACATTTAAATTGCATATCATTTTAGTTAAAGCCCTGACATTGGATTGTTGTGATATAGTTGAATTGGTTGATCTGGATGATGATTGTTATTGTGATGGATGATATTTTGATTGGCTATATATTATGTAATGACTTTGATTTATCCATAATTCCACACTGCTATTGTCACTGTTAATACGTCGATCAGTTGGACACTAAATTTTACTATGAACCCTTGGACTTCCTATTTGATATGTATATTATTTGATGCGTTGGTGACTGCTTTGGCAAAAATGTGATTTCATTGTCGTTTGACGATATCTAAATCTAAAGAAAAAAAATATTTAACTCTTAATCTTTATTAATTTATATGTCTTACAATAGAAGAAAATTTTGTAAATTGAGTTAAATCAAATTTTGAAAATAAATCTGAAATTCATTTATAAAACTTTAAAATTTTAATTTTAATAACAATATAATATATAAAAATAGAAATAAAAGGGTTGTAAAAATTTTCATAACTTTATTTAATAAAAAAATGGTCGCAAAGAAATCGATATTTAGACTTTCAACATTCAATGATTTTGGTATGTTTATACTTTTAAAATGGACTTATCAAGATTACATAAATTTGTCAAGTAACGTGTAATCTTGATACATTAATAACTTATTTGTATAATATTTGATAAAAGGAAACTGACTTTATTTCAATGATTCAATAATTTGAATATTTCAAACTTTGAAGATTAGTTGTGTAAATTTTGTGGAATATATCAAATCCATTTGAAGTTGATAAATTTATTAAAACTCTGAAATGAAGTTTAAAATTATGGGACCCTTATGTGAAATTTGAAGTAAAAAATGAAGTTATTTACAAATATATTTTGCTTGATTTTTATTTAACTTACATAATGTAAAGGCTCGCAAATCAATACCTTTTGAGTCGACCATATTTCACATCAGTTTAACTCAAATTTAACAGAAATACGAATCTTTGGGGCGAAGAAGAAAGAGGTATAAGAAAATAGAACAACAGACACAGTGTAACGACCCGATATTTCCAACCATTCGCATCCATTATAAGTGTATGGGTAGACACTCATGCCGGAATTGAATTGCTCAAAATACCGCGTTGTAAATAAAAATTTGGAAAATCTCAGAATATATAGTAAATAATAATCACAGATCATAGACACAGAGTATTTAAAAATGCAGTGGAACTAAAAGAGATAGTAGTTCATGAAGCTACTATACAAATTTATCAGAGTTACATAAAATACAACAGAAGAACAAAGTACAAGGAAGTCTCATTACATAGAAGTCTACTGATACAAGAACTGAAAAGAACAACAGACTGCAAAAGATAAAACTTGACAAATAGATAATCTCCAGCGATTTCAATCTCCAGAAAGTGGAAATACAAATCTGTGAATAACCCAGGCTGACCCGAGCGTATGTAAAAATACATACACCCGAGTCAGGACATACATACTTATACAATGTAAAACAACTCAAACGAAATGTAATAAAGGTACAAGTAACTTAGAAGATGCTTGGGACCGCCCATCCTCTAAGGACCCGTTAAACTATTTACTATGTAGTATATAGCACTATATACAGTAGTGTCTAATCAGTAAAGTATAATCATATAGAAAAATAGCGTTAAGGGGATGGTGAACCTTAACGCAGTCGGATCTTTAAATCCAAAATCGTAGTGGGCTCGATATAAGGATATGACACGGCACGCGAGGAAATGCCAGGGTAGATACACCGTTTGCACTCCCGGACCGGTGGTGACGGCAAGCCAGCAGCTTCCGCCCACCTCGGACAATACCCCCGAATCAAAGTGGCGCCACGTATCGAATCACAAAAGTAATAGAATGGTTTTCGATGTAGCATGCTCGATGAAAGGGTGCGACCCTTTGTGTAGCCCGGTATAGCTCCTGTTCTAGTCATATATGCCAACTCACGGGAGTTGGGTCCACGTAATATACCTCGAGAACATCGCCACCATCCTACTTTATTCTTGAATCTCCACCGCGTACACAGTTGTTAAAGTGGTTTTCGGTATTGGCCGGCTATAAGACAATATCCGATCCCGGTCTCTTTAACAACCAATTGTTATTATAACCCGTAGTTATAACTCTAAAACAATATTATATACTTCAAAATAAAATATCATTTCGACTGAAATCTTTATCAAAACAAAGATTAAATCATTTCCAAACCATTTCAATATATCATCATATCATATCTTTCAATTCAAATATGTATGAAAATAAATATCAAGTCATTTCTAACCATTTCAATGTATTAAATTATCATATCCTTTCAAAACTTCCTTTCAAATCATTTTAATATATCAAAATATCATAACCTTTCAAAGCGTCATTTCCAAAATATCGTATCTTTCAGAACTTCTTTTCAAATCATTTTAATATCAAAATATCATATCTTTCAAAACTCCATTTTTCAAATCATTTAATATCAAAATATCATATCTTTCAAAACTTCGTTTCAAATCATTTTGATATATCAAAATATCATATCTTTTCGAAACCACATTTCAATCATTTTAGTATATCAAAATATCATATCTTTCGAAACCACATTTCAATCATTTTAATATATCAAATAGTTATATTTCAAAACAAATTACTTCGTTATTAAATCATAATAATGAAGTTATTACATTTAATAATTAAATTATTAAATTCCAAAAGTCTAAGCTTTTCAATGTTCATTTATGCACTTAAATTTATTAAAACAATGAAAGTTCAAGTTTCGCAGCATTTAGAGAATGCTACAGAAAGTTACATTCAAAAAAGAATTAAATTTAACAAAAGACAGTATTAAAAATGCTATTAATTAACTTCAAATATTCAGTAGAATTTCACAAACACTTATATTTTTATTTAAATCATTTTTAACTTATAAAATCATAAATTTACACATTTATAACCATTTAATTTTCCTTAAATTCATGATTTTATAAAGTTAAATTTGCTTCCAAAAATCAATATTTATTAATAATTCGCTTATTAAATTTCAACATTCAAATTTATATTCATTACATTAAATTTCAACTTAACATTTAAGTTTAAAATTTCAAATATAACTTAATTCCATTTTATTTAACTTAACTTAAAATTTCACTTTTAAACGAAATTCATAAATTCCAATTTAAGTTATATTTCTAAATTCAACTCAATATTCACTCAATAACATTTTAACTTTATTCAAAAATCATTAATATGTTATATAAATCATTTAAAATTAATTTAAAATTCAAAATATCATAAATTTATCATATTTTCAAAGTTAATTTAAGTTCCATTAAAAATTAAATCAAAATTTCCAAAATAACTTACATTCAGATTTTCTAACTTTTCCATAATTTATTTAACTTATAGATTTCTAGAAAATCAATAATACTTTACAAAAATTATTTTTTTATTTAATTTTAAATCAAAATATTATAATAATTAAATTTCTAAAATATTTTGAAATTTTTAGAAAACATATTTTAACTACGGGCCTGTATATAATTTTCTACTCTATGTAAAGTGATACGGGTAATATATCATTTCAACCCGTAATTTACAAAGAAAAATTCGGGTTTTATCATTTCAAACCCGCAGTCCCAAGTAAATAAAATAAGTTGAAAATCGTTCAGGCCTATCATTTCAGCCCATAACGATTTTTCCCTATTCTAAAGTCCGTTCGGGTATGTATCATTTCAACCCATAGTGATTCCAATCTAAAGTGAACTTGCAGTGTGATAAACTGATAAATTATACAGAATAGCATGAAATAACAATAACATATGATATAACAGGTGTAATAACAGGTGTGAACATCATATGATAATAATATAAGCAGTTATAACATGATCATATAGTTCTACAGATTCACAGGATGTCAATTTACTACTTATATAAATACATAATGTCTGGTGAGAAATACTCACATTTTCATGCCGGAGATATTAATTTGAATGACACAACGGATCTAGAAGGCACGACCTTTGATTTTGAGTGGAGAGAAATAGCCGAGATATCATCTTGTAAACAACCCCAAAACAAGACAATATAACTTATGAATATTCAACCAAAATATATTGAAATAAATTGAAATTGAAAGGCAACAAAGACAAGATAACTTGACCTTGCTACAACCATTCAAAAGCTCGACTAAAGGGTTCGTTTTCTTAGCCATGATGATGATATGATTGTGGGAGAGACGAGGCTAATAGCCTTGTAAACATTCAAACAAAACAAACAAATAACATAAGTTTTCAAACCCAAATTCAATAAAACAATGTTAGAATTAAATGCATAAAATAAAGCCAAAGTTTTTGCACTTGCTTTCTACCGCGTATGCTTCAGCTATAGATCTGAAATACATGTCTAAGGAGTGGGTTAGGATCAGGTCTTGGGCTCATATGGGTCGGCCATAGCTTGGAAGTAATGGTGCAAATGTGGATGGACATAGGTGCAACAAAACAACAACTACATGGCAAATTCATCACTTCTATGCTATAAATGGGTTCGGCCATAGGCTCTAGGGGCATGACCAGTGGGTCCAGGTGGTGGTGGGTGATGTGGCAGAGGGTGGAGGTCAGGTCAGAGGTGGTGATGGTGGTGGAAGTGGCGGCAAAAGGTGGATGAAGGTGATGGTACCAAAACTAGGTCAGCTTGAGTGCATAGGTGATGGATTTGTGGATTTTGGTGGTGGTGTTTTCCTTGGGGTTGCTTGGCCTGCCATGGTGGTGATCTAGGGTGGATGATGATCAGAGAATAAAGTGGTGGAGGTTGGCCTAGATCTGGTTGAGGAGGAGTGGAGCCATGAAGTTGAGAACAAGTTGCAAAATCACATAGAAAAACTAGAAAATAAGAGAAGAGAAGAAGATTTTACCAAATTTTTGCAAGATGGAGGCCATAATTTTTTTTAGGGTTGAGAAGCTTTGGTAATTCGTGAAAATGAAGAAAAGAAGTCAGCTGAAGATAGTATAAGGAACGGCCAAAATAAATTGATGCATTGATTGAAAAAGAAACGGTAAAAGAAACGGTGAAACGACTTTACGTTTCTTAGCTTTTAAAACCTTCCATACTTCCTTTTCTTTTGAATCAAGTAAAACAAAATAAACTTCAGCAAGTATATCTAAAAACCGAAACAAACTGAAATATAATAAAAATATATAATTAGATTTAAAGAAAATATAAAAAGAATTAAGGAAATTGCTTAAAAATTGAAAACAGGGTTCAAAAATTACAATTAAAACATCAATGGCTTTGGAAAAATATATACTTTATTTTAAAAATATCAAAGTTGATCTAAAGAAAGCTTATGATTCGATTAATCGAGCTTTCGTCACACACATGTTGATTAGCATGGGTTTCCCAGGTAAATGGGTGAATATCATTAACAATATTATATCGACTCCTACGTTTTCAATCATATTAAATGGAGTACCGCATGGTTACTTCAAGAGTTCAAACGGCCTTAGACAAGGCGACCCAATTTCTCCCATCCTGTTTACGGCTGTAATGGAATATTTTACATTATTAATGGATGAGAAAGTTAGAGAAGGTCAAATCTCCCCCATTACAGAATATGATAATAAGATGACACATCTTATTTACGCAGATGACATTTTAATCTTTACTAAAGCTAATACTCAATCTGCAAGCGCGATCAAGGATGTTTTTAAAACCATGGGAAGAGTTTCAGGCCTTGAACTTAGCTGTGAAAAATCCAATGTTTTCTTTGGGAAAGGGGTAAAACATTGTACGAAGATTAGCAATATTCTCAATATTTAGCAATCGGATCTTCCAGTAAAATATTTGGGAATGCCATTGTCTAGTGTCAACTTGAGGGATAAAGATTGTTCGTTGTTGTTAGAAAAGATCAAGTTAAGAATTGGAGAATGGGAAAACAAAATGCTTAGCCTAGCTGGGAGACTTGAACTTATCAAATCTACCATTTACCCTATAATACAATTCTGGATGTAATGCTTTTGTCTCCCAGTTTCTAATGTTTAAAAAATTAAACATTTGATTCTTAATTTTCTTTGGAAAAGTCGTAGCAGTAAAATTCCTTGGGATATCCTGTGCAGACAAAAAGAAGAAGGAGGAATGGGGCTGATAAATTTAGAAGAGATGAATCGAGCGTTATGTACTAAATTGGTTTGGAAAATTATAAACGTAGAAGGAATTTGGGCGGAACTTATGCATTCCAAATACATTGGTCGTAAAAGTTTTTGAGATATTTATCAACGTTCGGACGACTCAAGAGTATGGAAATTTATCTTAAAAAATAGACAAGTTGCTTTGAAATGCCTATCACTCAATATAGCTGATTGTAAAACTACTTCTTTATGGTACGACCCATGGTTGAATGGTAGTTCTATCATGGAACGTATAGGTAGAGACACTGCTTTTAGAGCTGGTACGGAAAATCTACTTCTTAGTAGAATTATACAGAAAGAAGATTGGAAATGGGACTCATACAGCTTTTTAGTCCACATACATGCAGAAATAGAAGGCATCAAAATTCATAAAGATAGGGAAAGGGACTTTTGGTCTTGGAAGTGTACGAAGAATGGTTCATACCAGTTTAAAAATGTTTGGAATTCGATACGAACCAGTTTTGAAAACAAATTTTGGTCGTCAATGGTCTGGAATAAGATCCACATTCCTAAAGTGGCGGTGTGCCTTTATAAAACCATTAATGACTATTTATTAACAAAAGATAGATTACTACAGAAGCAGATTGATGTGGATCCCTATTGTGTATTGTGTAATAATTACATTGAAACTATAGAACACCTATTTTTCCAATGCAATTATACAGAAAAAAATTGGCGCTGGAGTTGTAATTTTTTTTTTAAATCACCAAAAAGTGAGCTTTCCTTCTCCTTAAAAGAAGATTTACAGAAAATTGTCTCTTGCTCAAGTGCAAAAAATCTCAGTTCAGACTTGTTTCAACTATCCCTATCAATTACTGTGTGGCACATTTGGAAAGAAAGGAATGATAGAATTTTTCAAAGCAGATTTTCAGACAGTTCACAGATATGTACCAGAATACATCATACAATGAGCATCAGAATGACCAAATCTAAGTATTTCAAAAACATCACTGGCATGGATGAGACCATAATAAGAAAAAGGGGTTATACCTCCCAACGCTGAATTGGGGAACTTCATTATCGTATGTTTAGTTCTCCTGATTCCACTCTTTCATCCTCGTATCCTGGTTTAGCTCTTCGTCTACCTGTATTAATTTCACTGCTCACCTCCTCTCTTTTAATTTACATTTTAATTAAACAATTAACTATACATATTGAACTAGTTTGTTTAGTTGTAGAAAGTCGTTCCTTTGTTAGCCTTGAAGTCGGATGCCATCCTCTGCTTTCCCGGATTAACCTATATTCACAAAATATGATTAGCTTCATATAGACCATTAAGGTTAACAGAGACTAATCTGATTGAGGATAACAGAGACTTATCTGGTTGAGATTAAAGTTTTGGGCAACAATGCTGTATTTGCCTTCGATCCTATGAAATAAGTCAGAGCAAAATCTCAGTGGTGAAGTATACAAAGACGAAAGATAGAATCTTCCTGCTTGAACTTATCTGGTTGAGATTCAATTCTCTCTACAAGAAAAGGCTACAACTGTTTTCTGGATCTATGGCCTTTACTAGACTACCATCACCAATGTTTGAAAATTAAGACAGATCTGAAAGGAAATATCTCAAATCCATACTCCTATAGAAGAGAATAAGTTTATTACACATCTACACAGTCCTACAAAGCTTAAAGACATAAACTTTAGCTATCAAACATCTTACCATGAGTGGATTTAAGATTCTCTTCTGAAAGAGCAGCATGTACTCTAGATCTGGACTTTACTGTCGTCCTCTCGTAGCAGTAGTTGCTATAATGGTGAATTAGAGTTGATTATGAAGAGAATCGCGGTAGTCAATACCGTCATTAAAGAGCTTTCTTTGTATTCTCTTCGGATTGATTTAATGAACTGAAGGAAGTGACGATACACATTAAAGGCTCTAAGGCTCTCGAATGTTCTGATAGTTTTCTTTTTTTCTTTTTTATGCAGCATATTATGTGTACGTCGGCAGTATAGTTGAGAAGCCTATTTTCTTGAACCGTTGAACTTAGTTTGAGATGTTGTGATCTTGCCTTCGGGCTATTGTAAATACTTTATTTGTTCTTAGTAGAAAATTTTGAACCCTCTTTCAAAAAAAAAATATTCTAAAGCAAAAATTTTGAAATAAAATAATTTATTTATAATTTCTAAAATAAAATAAATAATTAAATTGGAGAAAAATAGAAAAGAACAAAAGAAAATGTTTAAAAATTGAAAACAGGGCATGGAAATTACAAGAAAAATACTACTACCTCTAGAAAAATTCCTGCCTCACTACAAAAATATTAAAAGACAAAAACATACATAAAAGAACATATCATTACATATTACAATAAAATATGAAAAATAAAAATAAAATTTATACTATTTAAAATAATAAAATTGCAGAATAAACAAATTGCACTCAATATTGAAATATACATAACTTTCACAATTTAAATCCGTTTCCAACGAAACAAAAAGCAGTGTTCCTGAAATTTTATGTAATTTCAAAATAAATGAAAAAAAATTGAAATTTTAAAACTTTTAAAATTTTAAAATAAAAGTCAAAGTTTGACTATTTTGACCAAAAATTCACTTTTTGGAAAATATTCTTTTTAGTCATGCTTTGGAATGATAATTCATATCCAAACTAAAGTTTATCATTCAAAATAAATAAAATAAGTTTTTTTAAATCAAAAATTCAATTAAAATAATTAAAATATATAAAAAATTAAATCACAAAATACAGGGTTGTTACACTCTCCCCCAGTCAAAACTTTTCGTCCCCGAAAAGGAATGAGGTACGGGAAAGCACAGAAAAAAGATAGAGTGAAACAAGATTAGGACAAGATGACAAGGAGAAGGAAATTATACACGATAACTATTGTGATAGGTAAGTTTAACAAGGTGTAGATTATCAAAGATTATAGAAAGATTTCTAAACGGAAAGATTATAGAAAGATGCCTATACCAGTCTGTAGGAAGATAAGAATAATAAGGACGACAAAAAGATAGTTTGAAAAAAAAAATAAGGAAATAAATTTGAAAGCATGGAAATTTCACCTTAAATAGAGAATAAATCTTTACACAAGTTAAATAAATCTTAACTATCTCAAATTTCATTATCTTATTATCCAATCATCTAAAATTAACAATTTTTAAAACCATGGGTTTGAAAAATAATCATGTATTACACTCACAATGTACTTAATAAATTTTATTCTTCTTTATTCCTAATTAAAACTAAATTTATTCCTCTCAATAGATTTATCACTCATGTTAAATAAGCTTACACTTATTATAACTGCTTTATTTTATTCTTAGTTCTTCTAACATTAATTTATTGTAAGTTATTCAATTACCCTTTATTATATACCTCAGTTAATCGTTTTAAAATTTAAGCGTATAACATTTATTATAACCACTCAAATTTTATTTATAAAATCTTTTTATATTGTATATTATCCAATTACATTGTTAACTTCTGAAATTAAGGTAAGTTATATTTAAATGCAATTGTATTATACAAATAAACTTTCCAATTAAATCATTTCATGCTTGATATTCATCTAAAATTTTGATTGATTTTTTTTATAATTGAAATTATTCTTTAAAATAAAATTTAAGAACTAAATTTTCGATTACATTCAAACCATTTAGAGATAAGTAATAATATATACATAATATGTCAAATCAAATTTCAATCATATATCTATATATATTAAAATCAAGTCATATTTTAGAAATTCAAATCAATTAAATTTCCCAAAACAAAGCTGTAGCAAGACTACTGGGCGGTCTCTTCACTTTGAAACTCGAAAATGAACGTCAATGATGTCGCGATCATCACTGAAGTTATTTTCCAACGATAAAGAGAAGAGCACTTTAAAATTCTTTGGAAACAAATTCTATTTGAAAATACTTTAAATAGTATATCCCTTTTTTTTAAAAACTTTAAACCAAAGTTCGAAGTAATCGGAATTTAAATTCTCAAATTCTTGTTTTAAATTCATTTCAGTTCCCAAATAAATTTATAAACAACTACTAATAGATTCATATATAGAACAATAAATGATAAATCAAGTATTATCACTTCAAATAATCAATTTAAATTAGTTTATTAAGTTTCATAAATTTACTTATATATCAAAATTTATTTCATTAACCAAAATTTTAAAATAATATTGTGTCAGTTTGTTCTGTCAAAGTGTTTTAGAAATCCTATCGATAGCGTTGATCAAACGAATCGATCGAAAACCCAAATCAACATCTACAACTCAAACAACACAATATATAAAACAAAACATAGATATACAAGTACAATTCAAAATGTTTAGAAGAATAGATTGGAAACAAAAGACAAGATGATTAAATAACTGAGTAGAGAGGTGGATAAGCTTAAATAAATCATGGGCAACTTTTACCGGGCCAACCGTGACTTAAAGAATAAGATCAATGTGGATTTTTATAGGGTAAATCTACATTCGATCTCAAGTGTTAGAGTTTGGGATAACAAAGGATATTAGCATCTAAACCAAGGACAGATATAAATCTCTGGTGAATCGATGCTAATTGTAAAGGAGTTTTCCCCATTTTTCAATTCAATTTGAAATTGGCGTGACCGCAGACTCACTAGAAAGATCATTCGAAGCGGAGTTATGGAATACTCCAGAGTCAAAAGAAGACGAATAGTAAGGGATACGAATGGATTTTGGAACCGTAGGGAACGTTCCAAAATTCATAGGAATCGAGTCAAAAGGAAGAGATTCAAACTTGAATGAAAGTGATTCTGTAAATACATTCACTCCATATGCTGAGCTTTGCCTAGAGCTACCAAAGCTCTGATACCAACTGTAACGACCCGATATTTTCAACCATTCGCATCCATTATAAGTGTATAGGTAGACACTCATGCCGGAATGGAATTGCTCAAAATATCGCGTTGTAAATAAAAATTTGGCAAATCTCAGAATATATAGTAAATAATAATCACAGATCACAGACACAGAGTATTTAAAAATGCAGCGGAATTAAAAGAGATAGTAGTTCATGAAGCTACTATACAAATTTATCAGAGTTACATAAAATACAACAGAAGAACAAAGTACAAGGAAGTCTCACTACATAGAAGTCTACTGATACAAGAACTGAAAAGAACAAAAGACTGCAAAAGATAAAACTTGATGACTAGATAATCTCCAGCGATTTCAATCTCTAGAAAGTGGAAATCCAAATCTGTGAATAACTTAGGCTGGCCCGAGCGTATATAAAAATACAAACACTCGAGTCAGGACATACATACTTATACAATGTAAAACAACTCAAATGAACTGTAATAAAGGTACAAGTAACTTAGAAGATGCTTGGGACCGCCCATCCTCTAAGGATCCGTTAAACTATTTACTATGTAGTATATTGCGCTATATGCAGTAGTGTCTAATCAGTAAATTATAATCATATAGAAAACAGCGTTAAGGGGAAGGTGAACCTTAACGCAGTCGGATCTTTAAAACCATAATCGTAGTGGGCTCGATATAAGGATATGACACGGCACGCGAGGCAATGCCAGGGTAGATACACCGTTTGCACTCCCTGACCGGTGGTGACGGCAAGCCAGCAGCTTCCGCCCACCTCGAACAATACCACCGAATCAAAGTGGCGCCACGTATCGAATCATAAAAGTAATAGAATGGTTTTCGATGTAGCATGCTCGATAAAAGGGTGCGACCCTTTGTGTAGCCCGATATAGCTCCTGTTCTAGTCATATATGCCAACTCACGGGAGTTGGGTCCACGTAATATACCTCGAGAACGTCGCCACCATCCTACTTCATTCTGGAATCTCTACCGCGTACACAGTTGTTAAAGTGGTTTTCGGTATTGGCCGGCTATAAGACAATATCCGAGCCTGGTCTCTTTAACAACCAATCGTTATTATAACCCGTAGTTATAACTTTAAAACAATATTATATACTTCAAAATAAAATATCATTTCGACTCAAATCTTTATCAAAATAAAGATTAAATCATTTCCAAACCATTTCAATATATCATCATATCATATCTTTCAATTCAAATATGTATGAAAATATATATCAAGTCATTTCTAACCATTTCAATGTATTAAATTATCATATCCTTTCAAAACTTCCTTTCAAATCATTTTAATATATCAAAATATCATAACCTTTCAAAGCTTCATTTCCAAAATATCATATCTTTCAGAACTTCTTTTCAAATTATTTTAATATCAAAATATCATATCTTTCAAAACTCCATTTTTCAAATCATTTAATATCAAAATATCATATCTTTCAAAACTCCATTTTTCAAATCATTTAATATCAAAATATCATATCTTTCAAAACTTCGTTTCAAATCATTTTAATATATCAAAATATCATATCTTTTCGAAACCACATTTCAATCATTTTAATATATCAAAATATCATATCTTTCGAAACCACATTTCAATCATTTTAATATATCAAAATATCATATCTTTCGAAACCACATTTCAATCATTTTAATATATCAAGTAGTTATATTTCAAAACAAATTACTTCATTATTAAATCATAATAATGAAGTTATTACATTTATTAATTAAATTATTAAATGCCAAAAGTTTAAACTTTTCAATGTTCATTTATGCACTTAAATTTATTAAAACAATGAAAATTCAAGTTCGCAGCATTTAGAGAATGCTACAGAAAGTTACATTCAAAAAACAATTAAATTTAACAAAAGACAGTATTAAAAATGCTGTTACTTGACTTCAAATATTCAATAGAATTTCACAAACACTTATATTTTTATTTAAATCATTTTTAACTTATAAAATCATACATTTTCACATTTATAAGCATCATTAAATTTTCCTTAAATTCATGATTTTATAAAGTTAAGTTTCCTTCCAAAAATTAATATTTCTTAATAATTCGCTTATTAAATTTCGACATTCAAATTTATATTCATTACATTAAATTTCAACTTAACACTTAAGTTTAAAATTTCAAATATCACTTAATTCCATTTTATTTAACTTAAATTTCACTTTTAAACAAAATTCATAAATTCCAATTTAAGTTATATTTTTAAATTCAACTCAATATTCACTCATTAACATTTTAAATTTATTCAAAAATCATTAATATGTTATATAAATCATTTTAAATTAATTTAAAATTCAAAATGTCATAAATTTATCATATTTTCAAAGTTAATTTAAAATCCATTAAAAATTAAATCAAAGTTTCCAAAATAACTTACATTCAGATTTTCTAACTTTTCCATAATTTATTTAACTTATAGATTTCCAGAAAATCAATAATACTTTACAAAAATTATATTTTTATTTAATTTTAAATCAAAATATTATAATAATTAAATTTCTAAAATATTTTAAAAAATTTAGAAAACATATTTTAACTACGGGCCTGTATATAATTTTCTACGCTAGGTAAAGTGATACGGGTAATATATCATTTCAACCCGTAATTTACAAAGAAAAATCCGGGTTTTATCATTTCAAACCCGCGGTCCCAAGTAAATAAAATAAGTTGAAAATCGTTCAGGCCTATTATTTCAACCCATAACAATTTTTCCCTATTCTAAAGTCCGTTCGGGTATGTATCATTTCAACCCATAGTGATTCTAATCTAAAGGGAACTTGCAGTGTGATAAACTGTTAAATATACAGAATAGCATGAAATAACAGTAACATATGATATAGCAGGTGTAATAACAGGTGTGAACATCATATGATAATAATATAAGCAGTTATAACATGATCATATAGTTCTACAGTGATGTAGTACGCAATACGGAATCGATATGTTTAAATTGTTCAAGGCCTTTAAGTCGTTTGGAGTTGGCTTCGTTCTTGAGTCGTTCGGAGGTTATAAGTCGCTCACAACATAACAAAGGGAAGCATGACGAGTTACGACTTAAAGAGAAGGAGCTACGACCTAAGAAAGAAGATGAAATGAAGTTACGACTTAACAGGGGCTTAAGTCGTTTGGGAGGGATGAGTCGTACACGACTCAACGACTCATCTATAAGTCGTCCACGACTTATCTTGAAGCAGGGAAATGTTCCAGATATTAAAGGCTTGAGTCGGAGGAAGGCGCGACCTAGTTAAGTCGTTGAGAAGATATACTGCCAGAAGCTCATGTTGCTTGAGTCGTATGAGTCTTAGGTCATAAACCAGGTCATGCGAAGTCATTATATGTAAGTCGGCCTGTATGTATGTGAAGTGTTAGGTCGGCAACGACCTAGTGTATGCTCTTAAGTAATTATGCAGTTGAGTCGGTTGAGTCGCGTTGTGATGTAATTGCGTTGAGTCGTGTTGTATGTATGTAAGTGAGTCATCTTGTGTTGAGTTGTTTGTAATTTTTCCTTGAGTCTTGAGTCGCGTGGTGTTGAGTCGCTGCCGGTTGTGAATGAGTCGTGATGTTGAGTCCCGTTATGTCATTAAGTCGTGAGTCGTGGAGGATGAGTCGTATACGACTTAAGTGTCGGGGTCAAAACTCTATAAATAGTGAGCGAGTTGTACATTTTTGGTTGTTGATTTTTGAATAAAATTTCTTGTTGATTGCTGTGGCTTTCTTCTAAAATTGATAGTTGAGTGTAATCTCCTATCTCCTATTTCGGTTAATCGAGTGCGCTCGATTCAACGATCGTAGAAGCTGATTCACGGTATCTAGTGCGCTAGATCAACGTACGAAGAATCGTAGATCTTTGAACACGGTATAGTGTGCTATCAACGTGTTTGAGATAGCTAGAATTCGGTATCTTCGGATCAACGAATTTGGGCATTTTGGTATTCATCAATCCACCGATTGCTACTTTCACCGATTGAAGTTTATTTTTGATTAATCCACTGCGTCAGTTTTTTGGTATAAGTTACGACTTAACAGGGGCTTAAGTCGTTTGGGAGGGATGAGTCGTACACGACTCGACGACTCGTCTATAAGTCGTCCACGACTTATCTTGAAGCAGGGAAATGTTCCAGATATTAAAGGCTTGAGTCGGAGGAAGGCGCGACCTAGTTAAGTCGTTGAGAAGATATACTGCAAGAAGCTCATGTTGCTTGAGTCGTATGAGTCTTAGGTCGTAAACCAGGTCATGCGAAGTCGTTATATGTAAGTCGGCCTGTATGTATGTGAAGTGTTAGGTCGGCAACGACCTAGTGTATGCTCTTAAGTAAGTATGCAGTTGAGTCGGTTGAGTCGCGTTGTGATGTAATTGCATTGAGTCGTGTTGTATGTATGTAAGTGAGTCGTCTTGTGTTGAGTTGTTTGTAATTTTTCCTTGAGTCTTGAGTCGCGTGGTGTTGAGTTGCTGCCGGTTGTGAATGAGTCGTGATGTTGAGTCGCGTTATGTCATTAAGTCGTGAGTCGTGGAGGATGAGTCGTATACGACTTAAGTGTCGGGGTCAAAACTCTATAAATAGTGAGTGAGTTGTACATTTTTGGTTGTTGATTTTTGAATAAAATTTCTTGTTGATTGCTGTGTGCTTTCTTCTAAAATTGATAGTTGAGTGTAATCTCCTATCTCCTCTTTTAGTTAATCGAATGCGCTAAATTCAACGATCGTAGAAGCCGATTCACGGTATCTAGTGCGCTAGATCAACGTACGAAGAATCGTAGATCTTTGAACACGGTATAGTGCGCTATCAACGTGTTTGAGATATCTAGAATTCGGTATCTTCGGATCAACGAATTTGGGCATTTTGGTATTCATCAATCCACCGATTGCTACTTTCACCGATTGAAGTTTATTTTTGATTAATCCGCTGCGTCAGTTTTTTTGGTATCGGAGCTAGACTTAGCCAATCATAGCTAAGTCGAGACTTGGAGCCAATTTTTGAAGTTGAAGTTTGAAGTTGTTGTTCATTGTGTTCATCTTGAAGTTGCAACGAGTTTGAAGATTTTGATCCATTTCATTTTAGATCTAGAGTTGGAGAAGTGTTTGAATTTGAAGTTGCTTGGAGACCTTAAGCCGAGCCAAGTTAAGCCGTGAAGGGTGAAGGACGAGCATAACATTGAGAAGTATAGGCCGTGCATCAGTTTGGTATCAGTTTGAAGTATTGAGGCCGAGCTAGTGATTGGAGCCGTGCCTTGTTGTTGTTAGAATTGAAGGGTTGTAGTGGTATAGCCGAGCCAAGGGGTTTTATGCGAGCTAGTGGTGTTAAGCCGTGCATTGTTTGGCTTGTGTTGGAGAGTTTTGAAGTACATTTTTGTTGAAGTAGAGCTATTGCCGAGTCAAGGTTGAGGTCGTGACTTGTTTGACTTATATTGAAGTATTTGTTGAAGTATTTGAGAAGTATTTGAAGTTTTTGAGAAGTTTTCAGTCATGCCGCCAAGAAGAGCTAATCGTCATCAAAATGTTGAAGCGTTGTATCGAAGAGAAGAAGCCGAGCTTATGGAGCAACGTATTAATGAGAAATTTGATGAAGGCATTGGAAAGTTAGAGAAGTTGATGAATGATTTGAATCAAACTCAAAGGAGGAGATCACCAAACTCGAACCATGGAGGAAACCGAGTTTCGCGGTCGGTTACGGAAACGAGGAGGGTATCACCACATTCTTTTAGAGATAGAAGAGAAACATCAATTTCATCACGATGAGATCATCATGACTATGGACATGAAGAGAGAAGAAGTCAACGTGAATTTGACAATGAGGCGTATAGAGATGAAGAGAGACATAGTCGAAGAAGCATGCATGAACGAAGGGATGATAATGGTCGAGATCGATATAGACGTACATTTGATTTTGATGAAGAGGGTGATAGAGCTAGTATTCATTATCGAGATCGAGACCAAGTTCGAAATTCTTATCGAAATGTTGAAGATGATCTTCGATGGGAATCGGGTATGAAGATGGAAATTCCAGAGTTCAAGGGTGGAATGGTAGCTGAAGAATTTCTTGATTGGGTGTCAAATGTTGAAGAGATCTTTGATTTCAAGGAGGCTCCTGAGCATAGAAGAGTGAAGTTGGTTGCTACTAGGTTGAGGAGGAGAGCTTTGGCGTGGTGGCAGCTAACTAAACTTACAAGAGAGAGAATGGGAAAGTCAAAGATTGAGTCTTGGGATAAGATGAAGAAGTTGATGAGAGCTACTTTCTTACCATACAACTATCAATCACTTATGTACCAGAGATTGCAGAATCTGAGGCAAGGTACGAAGTCTGTTAGTGATTATGCTGATGAATTTTACCAACTCATTGCTAGGAATGATATTATGGAAACGGAAGAACAACTAACTGCTAGATTCATTCGGGGATTGAGAATGCAGATCCAAGATATGGTTAATATGTTTGATCCTAGATCAGTAGCAGAGGCACATCAGAAAGCGTTGGCTTGGGAGAAGCAAGGAAGGCGTGGAGGTGGTGTATTTACTAATTCCAATAATCAAGTGAAGGGTGTTAGTGGAAGTTCTAATGTTCCTAAACCTGTTACAAAACCAGCGATGAAGGAGGCTGAGAAGGCGAAGGTTAGCAGTGGTTTCAAATGTTATAATTGTCAGGAGTTGGGTCACAAAAGCAATGAATGTCCGAAGCCGAAGAAGAGAGCAATGGTTGCTAAGATTAAGGATGATGGTGAGGAGGCAGAATGTTCAAATGCACCTTATGTTGAGGAGGAAGAAGAATTATCTGGGGATGAAGGTTGTAATTTGATGATGAGGAGATCTTGTCTTACACCAAAGCAAGAGGAAGATTCTAGTTGGTTGAGGAGCAATATTTTTCAGTCGACATGCACTATTCTGGGAAAAGTTTGCAAGTTCGTTATTGATGCTGGAAGCTGTGATAATATTATCTCTACAGAAGCAGTAAAGAAGTTGAACTTGAAAACTGAAAAGCATCCTAAACCGTACAAGCTAGCCTGGTTATGGAAGGGTGGTGAAGTGAAGGTGTGTCGAAGAGCTTGTGTGAATTTTTCCATTGGGAAGAAGTACAAAGATGAAATTTGGTGTGACGTTGTAGACATGGATGTGTGTCATCTGTTGTTGGGAAGACCATGGCAGTTTGATAGAGCAGTGCAACATGATGGTCGTGCTAATAGCTATAGTTTCATGTTCGAAGGTACTAAAATCACTTTAGTTCCCAAGAAGCAACAACAGAAGGAGAGCAAGTTGGAGGAGATCGAAGAACTGAAAACTTTGCTATCTTTGATGGAGTTTTATAAAGAAGTTGAAAAGGAGCCTGAAGTCTATTTGTTGATTGGACGAGAGAGTCATGAAGAGGTTGAAATTCCAGAAGAAGCAAAACCAGTTTTGAAAGAATTTGAGGATGTATTTCCAGAATAGTTGCCTAAGGAGTTACCGCCACTAAGAGACATTCAACATCAAATTGATCTTGTTCCGGGAGCAGTGTTACCACATCGACCACATTACCAAATGAGTCCGAAGGAACATGAGGAGTTGCGAAGGCAAGTGGAAGAATTGTTAGAGCAGGGACGTGTTCAGGAAAGTTTAAGTCCTTGTGCAGTACCAGCATTGCTGGTGCTGAAGAAGGATGGAACATGGAGAATGTGTACCGATAGTAGAGCTTTGTACAAGATTACTGTTCGCTACAGATTCCCTATGCCAAGGTTGGATGACTTGCTAGATCAGTTGAGTGGGGCTACTATCTTTTCGAAGATTGATTTGAAGAGTGGATATCATCAGATTCGAATTAGACCGGGAGACGAATGGAAGACCGCGTTCAAGACAAGGGAAGGATTGTATGAATGGTTGGTTATGCCGTTTGGTCTATCAAATGCACCAAGTACATTTATGAGGGTGATGAATCAAATTTTCAGACCGTACATTGGAAAATTTATTGTGGTTTATTTCGATGATATTCTGATATATAGCAGGGGCACAGAGGAGCATGTAAAGCATTTGCGGAAGGTGTTAATTATTCTTCGTGAGGAACAATTTTATGCAGCTACGAAGAAATGTGTGTTCATGACTCGAAGTGTATTATTTTTGGGATATGTTGTATCTGAGAAGGGAATCCAGGTGGACCCGAGTAAAGTTGAAGCTATTAGAAATTGGCCACAGCCGAGAACTATCACTGAAGTTAGAAGTTTCCATGGATTGGCATCATTCTACCGAAGATTCATTCCACACTTCAATAGCGTGATGGCACCAGTTACTGATTGCATGAAGGGGAAACAATTTTCTTGGACAGAGGGAGCAGGAGTTGCTTTTGAACGAATCAAAGAACTTTTGACGACAGCACCAATTCTTGTATTACCAGATTTTCAGTTGTTGTTTGAGCTACATACTGATGCATCAAAGGTTGGGATTGGAGCATTGTTGAGTCAGGGTGGAAGACCTATTGCATATTTCAGTGAGAAGTTATCAGGGGCAAAGATGAGATACAGTACATACGATGTTGAGTTTTATGCTGTTGTGCAAGCTGTTAAACATTGGAGGCATTATCTATTTCAGAAAGAGTTTGTTCTTTACACTGATCATGAGGCGTTGAAACATTTGCAAGGACATGATAAAATTTCAGCGAGACATGCATCATGGATTGCTTATTTGCAGCAGTTTACTTTTGTCGTGAAACATAAATTGGGGGCAACGAATCGTGTGGCTGATGCTTTGAGTAGGAAGAGTCATTTGTTGACTACAATGAAAGTTGAGGTGATAGGGTTTGAATTATTGCCAGAGTTGATTGACAAAGATCCTTACTTTGCAAAGTCATTGAGAAAGTTAAGGATGGGGATACTGATGAATTTATGATGGTTGATGGATTCTTGTTTAAAGGAAATCGATTATGTATTCCAGAGAGCAGTTTGAGAATGAAGATTATCGAGGAATTGCACGAGGAAGGACATGTGGGCCGTGATCGTACATTACATTTGATTTCTCATTCTTACTTTTGGCCGTCGATGAGGAAGGAAGTTGAAAGATTTGTGGAGAGATGTCATATATGTCAGGTTTCGAAGGGAACAGCGACAAATGCAGGATTGTATATGCCGTTACCTGTACCAACTAAACCATGGGTTGATATCAGCATGGATTTTGTTTTGGGTTTGCCTAGAGCTCAAAGGGGGAATGATTCTATATTTGTTGTGGTGGACAGATTTTCGAAAATGGCGTATTTTATTGCTTGTAAGAAGACGGCAGATGCTGTTCGTGTTGCTCAGTTATTCTTTAAAGAAATTTACCGTTTACATGGGTTGCCAGAGTCTATTGTTTCAGACAGGGATACCAGATTTTTGAGTCACTTTTGGCTAAGCTTGTGGAAAATGGTGGGAACGAAGCTGAAATTTAGTAGTGCTTATCATCCGCAGACGGACAGACAAACCGAAGTAGTTAACAGATCGCTGGGAAATTTGTTACGATGTTTGGTGAAAGATAATCTGAAGAGTTGGGACATGAAGTTATGATAAGCAGAGTTTGCACATAATCATGCAGTTAATAGAAGCACAGGTTACAGTCCATTTCAGATTGTATATTCAAGTTTGCCAAGGAGACCGTTGGATTTAGCAGTAGTGCCACAACCAAAGGGGACGGTTAAACGAGCTGTAGACTGTTGATGGGTTGACTGAATGTCATAAAATCGTTCGGGAACGGTTGGAGAAAGCTAATGAGAAGTATAAGCAGATGGTAGATTTGAAGTGACGAAGTGTTGAATTTAACGAAGGTGATTTGGTTTATGCTGTGTTAACCAAGGATCGTTTTCCAGTAGGCGCTTATAACAAGTTGAAAGCCAGAAAAATTGGTCCTGTAGAAGTTGTGAAACGGATCAATGAAAACGCTTATAAGTTGAAGCTACCGGAAGACGTATACACTTCTGACGTGTTCAATGTTAAACATTTGATTCCATATCATGGAAATGAAATTATTGTGGAAAGAGAAAGTGAAAATTCGAGGACGAATTTCTGTCAACCGGGGGAGGATGATGCAGTACGCAATACGGAATCGATATGTTTAAATTGTTCAAGGCCTTTAAGTCGTTTGGAGTTGGCTTCGTTCTTGAGTCGTTCGGAGGTTATAAGTCGCTCACGACTTAACAAAGGGAAGGATGACGAGTTACGACTTAAAGAGAAGGAGCTACGACCTAAGAAAGAAGATGAAAGGAAGTTACGACTTAACAGGGGCTTAAGTCGTTTGGGAGGGATGAGTCGTACACGACTCAACGACTCATCTATAAGTCGTCCACGACTTATCTTGAAGCAGGGAAATGTTCCAGATATTAAAGGCTTGAGTCGGAGGAAGGCGCGACCTAGTTAAGTCGTTGAGAAGATATACTGCAAGAAGCTCACGTTGCTTGAGTCGTATGAGTCTTAGGTCGTAAACCAGGTCATGCGAAGTCGTTATATGTAAGTCGGCCTGTATGTATGTGAAGTGTTAGGTCGGCAACGACCTAGTGTATGCTTTTAAGTAAGTATGCAGTTGAGTCGGTTGAGTCGCGTTGTGATGTAATTGCGTTGAGTCGTGTTGTATGTATGTAAGTGAGTTGTCTTGTGTTGAGTTGTTTGTAATTTTTCCTTGAGTCTTGAGTCGCGTGGTGTTGAGTCGCTGCCGGTTGTGAATGAGTCGTGATGTTGAGTCGCGTTATGTCATTAAGTCGTGAGTCGTAGAGGATGAGTCGTATACGACTTAAGTGTCGGGGTCAAAACTCTATAAATAGTGAGTGAGTTGTACATTTTTGGTTGTTGATTTTTGAATAAAATTTCTTGTTGATTGTTGTGTGCTTTCTTCTAAAATTGATAGTTGAGTGTAATCTCCTATCTCCTCTTTCGGTTAATCGAGTGCGCTCGATTCAACGATCGTAGAAGCCGATTCACGGTATCTAGTGCGCTAGATCAACGTACGAAGAATCGTAGATCTTTGAACACGATATAGTGCGCTATCAACGTGTTTGAGATAGCTAGAATTCGGTATCTTCGGATCAACGAATTTGGGCATTTTGGTATTCATCAATCCACCGATTGCTACTTTCACCAATTGAAGTTTTTTTTTTATTAATCCACTGCGTCATACAGATTCACAGGGTGTCAATTTACTACTTATATAAGTATATAATGTCTGGTGAGAAATACTCACATTTTCATGCTGGAGATATTAATTTGAATGACACAGTGGATCCAAAAGGCACGACCTTTGATTTTGAGTGGAGAGAAATAGCCGAGATATCATCTTGTAAACAACCCCAAAACAAGACAATATAACTTATGAATATTCAACCAAAATATATTGAAATAAATTGAAATTGAAAGGCAACAAAGACAAGATAACTTGACCTTTCTACAACCATTCAAAAGCTCGACTAAGGGGTTCTATTTCTTAGCCACGATGATGATATGAGCGTGGGAGAGACAAGGCTAACAACCTTCCAAACATTCAAACAAAACAAACAAATAACATAAGTTTTCAAACCCAAATTCAATAAAACAATGTTAGAATTAAATGCATAAAACAAAGCCAAAGTTTTTGCACTTGCTTTCTACCGCCTATGCTTCAGCTATAGATCTGAAATACATATCTAAGGAGTGGGTTAGGATCAGGTCTTGGGCTCATATGGGTCGGCCATAGCTTGGAAGTAATGGTGCAAAGGTGGATGGACATAGGTGCAACAAAACAACAACTACAAGGCAAATTCATCCCTTCTATGCTATAAATGGGTTCGACCATAGGCTCTAGGGGCATGGTCAGTGGGTCCAGGTGGTGGTGGGTGATGTGGCAGAGGGTGGAGGTCAGGTCAGAGGTGGTGGTGGTGGTGGAAGTGGCGGAAAAAGGTGGATGAAGGTGATGGTACCAAAACTAGGTCAGCTTGAGTGCATAGGTGATGGATTTGTGGATTTTGGTGGTGGTGTTTTCCTTGGGGTTGCTTGGCCTGCCATGGTGGTGATCTAGGGTTGATGATGACCAGAGAATAAAGTGGTGGAGGTTGGCCTAGATATGGTTGAGGAGGAGTGGGGCCATGAAGTTGAGAACAAGTTGCAAAATCACATAGAAAAACTAGAAAACAAGAGAAGAGAAGAAGATTTTACCAAATTTTTGCAAGATGGAGGCCATAATTTTTTTTAGGGTTGAGAAGCTTTGGTAATTCGTGAAAATGAAGAAAAGAAGTCAGCTGAAGATAGTATAGGGAACGGCCAAAAGAAATTTATGCATTGATTGAAAAAGAAACGGTAAAAGAAACGGTGAAACGACTTTACGTTTCTTAGCTTTTAAAACCTTCCATACTTCCTTTTCTTTTAAATCAAGCAAAACAAAATAAACTTCAGCAACTACATCTAAAAACCGAAACAAAGTGAAATAAAATAAAAATATATAATTAAATTTAAATAAAATATAAAAAGAATTAAGGAATTGCTTAAAAATTGAAAACAGGGTTCAAAAATTACAATTAAAACATCAATGACTATGGAAAAAATATCTACTTTACTTTAAAAATATTCTAAAGCAAAAATTATGAAATAAAATAATTTATTTATCATTTCTAAAATAAAATAAATAATTAAATTGGAGAAAAATTGAAAAGAACTAAAGAAAATGTTTAAAAATTGAAAACAGGGCATGGAAATTACAAGAAAAATACTACTACCTCTACAAAAATTCCTACCTCACTTCAAAAATATTAAAAGACAAAAAAATATATAAAATAACATATCATTACATATTACAATAAAATATGACAAATAAAAATAAAATTTATACTATTTAAAATAATAAAATTGCAGAATAAACAAATTGCACTCAATATTGAAATATACATAACTTTCACAATTTAAATCCGTATCCAACGAAACCTAAAACAGTGTTCCTAAAATTTTATGTACTTTCAAAATAAAAGAAAAAAATTTAAACTTTCAAACTATTAAAATTTTAAAATAAAAGTCAAAGTTTGACTATTTTGACCAAAAAATTCACTTTTTGGAAAATATTCTTTTTAGTCATGCTTTGGAATGATAATTCATATCAAAACTAAAGTTTATAATTCAAAATAAAAAAAATAAGTTTTTTTTAAAATCAAAAATTCAATTAAAATAATTAAAATATAAAAAAAAATCACAAAATACAGGGTTGTTACACACAGACTATCACAAACGCAACGGAACAATATATAATATATAATGGTAGATTTTTGTACAAAAAGAATCTATTTATACTTACAAATATCAAGGCAAAAAAATCAATACATCAAATACGGACAGTTATAATCACCTGTCCTGATATACATAACTCACACAGCTGAAATATAACAAAGTACAGGGATACATCTCTATCATCCAGCTCATCTTCTAAGCTCTATAGCATTCTAACCTGAATCTGTAATACTCAGTCTGAGCCGAGCATCTGTCTCGAAAACCAACATAAGAAAACACACTCAATTTGAATTATTAACTTTTCTCAAAAACAATTGAAAACAATGGTATCTCGTAAGACCTCGTCACACATAAACACGACGAGTTTTTACCTTACGATAACCAAACAATTTTTTTTATCAAAATCATCTGATATTATAATAGTGTCTATAGAAAGTAAATAGAAAATAGCTAAAATGCTTCCGTCTCATGTTTCAGCATAGTTGGACACATTTAAAACCGTATGGTATTTATTAGAGAATGGATCCCATATAATGACTGGGCCACTGGGTACCACCCATCATAGTTCACCTCTAGAAAAATGTACCGAGAACCTCGTCAAGATTCCCTGCTACACAAGGCTGTCCTACCCCTAACCTGGACAAACCGAATATGTTATCACCCTGGGTGTTCCCGCCCTTAAAAATCGAGCGCTCCATTTTTCCATGCTCAACCATATCCATCATTTATATATTTCCAACGATATCTGGAAAAGTGATAACATACCCTAATTGGGTGTGACCCACTTAGCCTTGCTGCATCTTCCATGTTTTAGTCATTCCCAGTTGATGAAGCTTGAGGCTAACGATTTACCTTTCAAGAACAATTCCGCTTAGAATGCTCATCGTACTCCAATGACGATGTTCTGATAGCACTCGTCCATACAAGTTGTCCTAGGTTTGGACAAACCAAATCACCGTCTTCACCATCTTCAAGGTATTCATTCGTAACTTCCAAACCGGATCGAAGTGGATTTCGGGCAATTAAATTCGATCTCAGTCTCTTCGGAACGGTTAATGAAATTGGCCAATATTGATAGTCGGTTATTTAACTATCAATAAAACGTCCATAAGCAGTCACTAGGCCTTATTATAAAATTTTCCAAAATATTTATTTTCAAAATATCTTTGTAAGATATATCAATCCCTTCCAACATTTGAAAATAATTTCTAATACCTAAATCCGTAATAGGATATTTTCAAACCGTCTAAACACTTAGAAATATTTTAAAATTACTATTTTTATACTTAAGAAATTATTATAAGTCTTCCTCCAAAATCTTTCCAAATATCAACTCTTAAGAGAATAGTTCGTAACTTATTTCATAAGTCTTTGGAATCACTAATAAATTCCCTTTTTCAATTTCCCAAACCCAGTATACTAATTTATAACCCCTTTCAATAATTTATAACTTCTTTTATGAATACAGATTTCATTTTCGGAATTCCCATATTCAACATTTTGAAATTCCATTTCCTCCAAATCCCTTATAAAATTTCTCTCCTTAAAATTATATCCATTTATAAGCCTTATTTACGAATCTCAAGAGAATTTATAAATAAAATTTTCAATCACTCCAAAACTATATATATATAATAAAGTATTCAAAAGAATAATAATTTATTTTTGAACCATGTTCAAGTATTTTTTTTTAAAATATCAAAAACACTTTTATAACATCAATAACTTATTTTTAGATAAACAAATAAATTTTCAAGCTGGTATTAAAAGTTAAAATCTACTAAGATAAATACTTAATATTTTAAAATTTACTTACCGAATTTTTCAATCCTAACTAGTTTAAAATTTCATAGTTTTGAATAATATATTTTTCCTATTTAAAACAAACTTAACTTCTTAGGATTTAAAATATATTTTTAAAACCGTAATAACCAATTCAGTTTGTAAATTCCTCTCGAATTACATCACATCACTACCACTCCAATCTCCTTAACTATTTTCACTTTCGAAAATAGTATCCACTAATTTTCTCACTCTATTTCCATATTCTAATACAAATTCTCCCTGCAAATTTATATTTCCAGTCTATCAACTGATATCGATTACCGTATTTATAAACATCGTTTATAAATTTTATAACTTCTTTGAGTTTCACTTTTTATAAAAACAATCTCGTTATAAAATTCCATTTTTATAAATTCGTCCCTTATAAATCCCATTCGTAACTTCTAATCTATTTTTAATATCGACTTCAACTACTTTTTATATTTTTCAAATATCATTTATAAATTATCTTATATAATTCATTTTTAAAACCTCCATTTAATAACTCACAATAGTTCAGTATAACAAAAATCAAATACATTTATTTCTAACTCAATTTCTTTAAAATACCCCCAATTCCGATATAAATATTTTTATATCAAAAATTCCCTTTAATTCCATCAATTTTAAAAATATATTTACAGTTTTTAAAATATCAAAATTTAGGCCTGTGCTACAATAACATCCAACAATTCCAATCACTACAATAATCTATAGTAAATTTTTCTACATAATCTATATATCATAATATATGAAATTAAATTCAACATTTTGAGTAACCCAGTTGTATCCCTCCAACTTGTTTTCCTACATCCGTAGTTGTTAATGCAACATAAAGATACCAATCCCACTTCGAGAGGGATATCATGGATATATTGCCATCTGCTATTATGCGGGACGCGTATGGTCTGATCCGCTATAATGTGCGGGAATAATCGCTCCAATTACTAATATATATTGTTATATATATATATATATATATATAATAGCATCCAAACTGATAATAATTACCAAATTCAACCAATAGACCAATAATTAATTTTAACTATTTGAAATTAACCAGTAATCCAAAAATGAGTGAGATTAACTCACCTTGATTTTATTTGGCAATCTATTCCAATCCAAAATTTATGTTTTTTTGCACAGATTCTATCCGGTTTAAACCTCATACGAAAATTTTACTAAATTTTATCAGCTATCCCAATCTAATTTCTTAATAAACCAAACTAATTATATGATTAAACTAAATTACTAAACTAATATATAAATCAACCTTATCCTACCTCGTGCGCAGAAGCCCATCAGTCAGAACTAGGCCGACTCCTCCTCCTATCGCCACTGCTTTACCCTCTTTTTTTCTTGCTGAACGACATCTACTTCAGCTCACCGCCGACCACCATTGATAACCCACCCATCGGCTCGCCAATGACTACCGTCAACATGAAGAGACCCAAATCGATCGAAAGCATCGACGCTCCTCTTGCCGCGCTCAAGTAAAACAATCGCGACATCACTTTTGTTCTTGGAAATTTAGCGCAAATTTTAAAAATGTTGATTTCTAGAAACAGTGAGTTTAAACTATTGGTTTCAAAATAGTAAATTTTTAGGGTCACTTAAGTTTAAACTTGCAAAAACTGTTTGTTTTAAATTAACAGCTGGATTTAAAGTTACACTTTGTTTAAAATTATCAGTTTTGTTTTAAATAAGGCATATTAGTGATTAATTTGTTTATTAAATTGATTTAATTTATTTATGATACGAACAGGTTTTTAAAAGGGAAATAAATGCACATATGTTCACTTAACTAGTTAATTTTGAAAATAATTTATTTAAGTGATAAATTTGTTTAATTTACTTATTTAATTTATTTTAGAAATTGTTAAAGGAAAAATTAGTTTAAAATTAAAGTATAAGATAGTTAAATTTATTACATGGAATTTACTGTTCGATTATTTCAAAATATTAATAAACTGTAAATGTCTACACAAGGTCCAAAACTATGAAGAAAAACAAGTCGGGTTGGATCAGATTGCAAATAAAAAAAAATCAAAGGTGAGTTAATCTCAATCATTTGGAATACCTTTTAAATTTAAATAGTTAAATTTAAATTATGGATTGTTGCTTGAATTGATAATTTATTATCAGCTTGGATGTGATATGTTATATATATATATATATATATATATATATATTTGAGTGATTGATTTCCTGCATTATATAGCGCATGAGACCCTATGCACCCCGCATAGTAGCGGATGACCCCATATACCGCGATATTTCACCTCGAAGTGGAATTGGTATTTTTTATGTTGCGCTAACTTCTGTGGATGCAGGGAAACATGTTGGAAGGATCAACTGGATTCCTCAAAATATTTAGATTGTTTTAATATTCTGTGATATGATTTATTTGATGATCTGAGATAGATTATATTGGTAATTAAAATATTGGTTGTTATGGTTTGACTGAATATATTGGGTATACTCAATTATCAAAAATATATAGATTGGAATTTTGAAATAGAGAATTTTTAAGAAAAATAATTATAGAGAATTTGGATAAATTAAAGAATGATTTGGAAAAGGATAAAAGTTGATTTTTTTTAAATTCAAACAAATAAATTCCAAGAATGGGAAAGTAGATTTTTGAATAAGAGGGAATAAATGGTTTTTAAACTTAAGTGATATTATTTAAAGGAATAAAAGATTTATTTTAAAGTCAGGATTTAAATGGTTTAGGAAGAAATAAAAGAGGAATTTTGAAATAAACATGAAATTGGAATTTTCAGTTTAAATAAGATTTTAAATCATAAATATAGAAGTGAATATGGAATTAATGGGTTTTGAAATAAGCTAAGTAAGTAAAGGAATTTTTTTTAATGGAGTAAATTTTGGAAATCGATTTGGAATTTGATTTAGTTTTTGAAACTGTATTTTAAAAAAAAAAAGGATGTGACTATGGAATTTATAAACTGGGTTTATAAAGTGAAATAAGATATCGGTGGATATTTGGAAGTATAATTTCACGGTGGGAATTTATAAAGGAATGGGTAATTTGTTTTAAAAATAAATAGTGGTTTATTTTATTTTAAAGGTGTGAAAGAAAAGAGTGTTTCCCTAAAAAGCCAAGTACGTTTTCAAAGCAGATTTTTAGTATAAGTTAATAGTTTTGAAGTTGTTTTAAAAGAATGTTTTGAAAGGAAATTGTTATTTAATGGTTTTAAATTTTAAAAGTAAATATTTATTAAATTAATTATAACAGTAATTATTTTAAAGGATTAACTAGTATGATGTTTAAAAAGATGATTATTTAATATTTATATCTTATAGAATAACTTTTATTTTAAATTAGTTTTGGCTTAAGTTTTATTTGGGAATTAGTATAGAATTTCATAACTTTTATTTTGAACAAGTCCTTTATGTAGTTGATATATTAAATGTTTTAAAGTATATATTTTGGATAAAGCGACTTAAATTATTTTAAAATCTAAGTATTAAGACTTGGTGAATTTCAATGGAAATAAACAATATTTGGAAATTTATTCCATGATAGAAAAGCAATTTGAAAACTATTTTCAAAGAGTTGAAGTGTAGAAAAATAGCTTGCGAAGGTATTTTGAAGTAAATAATTTGGAAAATTATTTAAATCTGATGATTATTTGTGGATGTTATTCGATAGTTAATAACCGACTATCAATATTTTCTAATGCGCTGATCGTTTGAAAGAGACCGGGATTAATTTTCCGAAAACCACTTCGATCCGGTTTGAATGTTTTCGTGAAGAAGACAAAAGCGTGGAGTTGAAGATGGAGTAGTGAGTGCGTAGGCTAATCGCTACTAATCCTAAGGGTGATTCCAAAATGGATGTAGTAGGAGTAGTTCCCTCGGCTCCGTTCGAACCCGGAACGGACTTGTATGGATGAATGCTATAAGAACATCGTCAGGAGGACGGTGAGCATTCTAAATGAATGTGTGCTAGAAAGGTAACACATAGCCTTGTGCCTCATCAACCGGGAATGGCTAAAACAGGGGAGGTGCGCACCAGGCTAAGTGGCTAGCAACCAATTAGGGTAAGGTCATCCCTGTCTAGGGGTCCCTTTTTTTTGGCTGTGTGGGCGGTTGGTGATCCCAACCGCGGGATGATCTTATTCGGACTATCCAGTAAGGGGTAGCTCCCGTCTTGTGTAGCAGGGGATAAGGGTGGATCCTCGGTACGCTGATCTAGACCAGGTACTATGATCGGCAGTCCCTAGTAGCCTTGCCATTTTATGGAATCCAATCTCCAATAAGTGCCTGCACAGTTTTGATTGTGCCCAACTATTCCTGAAACATGAGATGCAAGCATTTCAGCTAGATTCTATTTTACTTTCTATAGACACTATTATAATATCACACGGATTTGATAAAAATGTTTTGGTTACCGTAAGGTAAAAATCCGACATGTTTATTTGTGGCATGGTCTTACAAGATACCTCTGATTTCAAAGGATTTTTGAAAGTTTAATAATCCAATCGAGTGTGTTTCTCACTCTGATTTTCCAGACTGACTCGGGTGTTATTTAACTATAATGCTCGGGTGAGATCGAGTATTACAGATACAAGATAGGATGCTGTGGAGCTCAAGAGACGAGCTGGAAAGCGAGACGTATCACACGTATTCCGCTGTGTATGATTAACTGCATAGTCTGTGTAACGCCCCACCCCGAGACCCACCTTAGCAAAGAGAATAAACAAGTAATCCTATCTACTAAAGCAGAGAATAGGGCTGGTTAAGGGCGACCATCTATAATTTTGTCTTAAACATCTATTGAATACGTCGATAATTGCATTATAATTTTTCAACTCAAGTGGATCGACATACCCAGTAAATGCTTAATCCAAAACTATAGGTGGCTAACGGATCTATTAGAACAAAATACAATAACTGAATGTAAATCACATCACAAAACAGTAACCAACATCATATATATACATACACACTGATACAAGTTCAGTACTATACAATATGAATACAATAACGGTGGTACACGACCACACCATATACATCGAATCAAATGTAAAAACATCAGAGTATGCGGAAGCAATAAACTACTCAAGAGAAAGAAGAGCTGTTAGCCAACATCAACTTCAAGCTAAGCCCAATAGATGATACCTGAAACAACTCGGTCTGACCCGAGTGAAAACACACGGGTCAGGCTAGCTAGAACTTATCATTAGTAAAGGTGATGATAAGACATAAGGGGAAAACCATTCCATCATTACCAATGAAATGATATAGGTCATCAGGTTATCTCCACAGTGATACATCAATGGTTCATCATGATTGCATAAAGGAATACAATATGTATATTAGACAGACATGGTTCATCTAATTATATATATAACCGAATGAAATGGGTGAGGATATGAACCATAAAGTAAATCTTCATAAGATAATTAAAACTTCAAGAATGCATCATAAATAAAACTCATCTAATAGGAACTTCTTAATTATTATACCTCATCTCATCGGTATAAATACAAATACATCTCAAATCCATCATTAAACTCATTATAAAGATTCTTCATAATCATTTATACCTCATTTCATTGGTATAAATATAAATATATCTTAAATCTATTAACAACACTCATCATAAAAGCGTTACCATAATTTATACCTCATCTCATTGGTATAAATATATATAATGTCTCAAATCCATCTTGATAGAGCCCGGAATGAATCCAAAACATCATATTCGAAATCACAAATAAAACAATGTATGTCAATAAGCCTTTTTCTTACATAAGGCTATACTTAAGCATCGACATCAAAATAGTGAAATCGAAAAACCTAAAACCTTATGGAAAACAGCACGTGCATTTACATCTTGACTAGTACTACCATTATTTGGTACCATTCATCGTGATGACTTGGGGTCACATAACATCATAACATCGTGATCATCTTGATTCACTATAGTCGGAAACATCTTGATGACACCCAGTCACAAAAACCCGATTAATAACATCGTGATGATTAGAGTCGGGTAATAACTTCATGAACATCGTGATGACTCCAATCGAGTACTCGGTCTGTAGCACTAGTAACATCGTGAATGTGTCTCAACTTCTCGAATAGGAACCCAATAGGCGTCAACGTACATCCCATACCATACGTTCGTACCTATTGGTTTACTAATCGTTAGTCGATGCCACATTAGAAAACCATCATAAAACATCATAAAATAAAATTGCCTCATCTCATCAGCGGTGTAAGATACCTAACTCGTCTTATCTCTTACTTGGACGAGTTTTAAGTGACATCGAGACTTGTCTCATTTCATCGACAAGTAAAAATTCATCTTAAATATCGAAGTCATCATCAATCCATCATAACAACTTGCCTCATCTCCTAAGCAAGTAAAAGAACATCGTGATGGTTATTTCTAACCATAGTTGCAAATTAAAACTTAACATCAATATTGCCTCATTTCATCTACCACCACAAAATGCATCTAGATTGGTTCGTCGTCGAATGTACTCAAAAAGTAATTCTCAAACCAATAATCTTCACCAAACTTTGGTAATTTCTAAATCAACTCAAAATAACACTCCAAATTAGTTTCGATCGTACAAGTCTGATATTAAGCGATAAAGCAAAAATACATGTCCTATACCACATATTTTTTTGCTAAATTGTTTAATTCTCATTCTTGTACGTCAAAACTCATAAACATAGGCTAAATTATATTTAAAATAATTTTTTAGAGAAAATAGAATTCTTAAACAATTTAGAAACTATTTTAAAAGCTTTGTACAGAAAAATCCACTATTTTAAAGAGAACGTCTATCATACAAACATTTTAAAATAATGAATAATTAACAAAAAATCTCTTAAAAATGCTACAAAATACTTATTTCATAAACAATGATTTATTTTTATTTAAGAAATTTTAAAGCATTTATTTGAAATTAAAATCGTTTAAAACACTCAAAATACTCACATATCGGTATTAACCGTTATTTAAATTTAAATGGAATTTAAATAAAATTTTAATCTCAAACTTCTTCAAATCTAAGATAATATATTCATGGACATCATTTCCATCTGATAACATCAAGTTCTTTTAGAAAAAAGAATGCGACTGAAATCATAGAAATCGTCAGAATATCATCAAACACGGAAATTAAACACTACATATATTTCGGTTCTACTATAAAGAATATATATTTTCACATAGAAATCTACAAAATCTGAGAACAATTATAATATAAAAGTTGTAGACTAAATCCTCAGGTTTCCAGAACATCAAAATTTTCTAAATTCTGATAGGTAACAAGAAAGTTATGATCAAATTACTTTGTAGGTGAATATATAAACACTCTCTGTCAATGACAGGACAGTCAAAATAGATATGGACTTTTCACCATATAAACATTAAAAATACTCAAAAATCAAAACATCAAAGTTATAGCCTAAATCATAAGGTTTCCATAATTTCAAAATTTCTAAATTCCGACTGGCAACAAGGAAGTTATGATCAAATTTCTTTCCAGGTGAATATATAAACACTCTATGTCAATGACAGGACAGTTAGGAAGATATGGATTTTTCACCTTATAAACATAAAAAGTAATCAAAAATGAAAACATAAAACTTGTAGATCACTGTCTATGCTTTCCAGATCATCTAAGATTATTGAATTCTGACATAAAACGAAAGAGATATGTCCAATTTACTGACGGCAATTTCACAATTAAACATGCAACAAACAAAATTGAGATTTCTTACCATAAAATCTCAATCAAAGCTAGAAAATGTGAGTTTTAAAACTCACCTTTGATTTTAGATAGCTAACACCCAAATTTGTGAAGAAAGATAGGAGCTTGAAGGTGAAATCCTTTCTCTATTCTTATTTTGGTGAAGTTCTTCTTGAATTAACAGCAAAATTGAGTGGAATTGAGATTCAAATAGAGAAAGCCATTGTTTTTCTTTCTTTCTATTTACTGTATCTTTTGTTTTGGGGTGGAAGATGAGAAAAAAAAGTACTTTACACATATTTCATCTTTTCTAGATGGTTCTAGAGAAGGTTAATGGATTCAAACCTTACCCAAATAAGCCCAAGACAAATACACTTGGAGCTATTCCTATGTTATATACATATTTAACCATTTAATCAATTTATACACTAGTTTTCTCATTTTTAACCAAACAAAATATCTACAACAAATTGTTTGCAACAAAATTTTTATTATATATAAAAAAATTGTTTCGAGAATAAAAAGTTATTTTTATAAATAAAACTCTATCTTTCACAATTTTTACAAATTACACCATTTTAGTGTAAAAATATTATTTTTAATGCAATAACTTAAACAAAAATTTCTTTCGGGTCAAATAAATTTCAATAAATCACTCTAACACTTTTTAATCATCAAAATATTTTTTTTTCCAATTAAAAATAGTATTTTCCCCATATAACACAATATTACCAATATTCCCATTTTTAGTGAAAAATCACTATTTTCATCCATTTCAACCAAATAAAATTTATTTTTAAGTCTAATGAAGTGTATTAAAATGTTTTAACATTTTTATAACATTAATACATCATTCCAAGCCTAACCACACTTCTAAATTTTATTTTCTTTATATTATTCCTTTTATACAATAGAAGGCTTACATTGGAATAAATTTCCGATATTACTAATTAACTAAAATTAAACCTTCATAATTATTTATTTTCAATCCAAATCCAAAAATAAAGTTTTTCAAACTTTGCTTCAATCATTTACACTTTTTTTTTCAACCATCAAATGTTGAAATAGGCTTCAAATAAAATAATATGGCTTATTTAAATTTCAAATCCCAAATTATATTCATCAAGATATTGCTTATATAAAATAAAGAATATAATCACTCATTTTATTATCCAATTCATTTTTAAACAAAATATTAAACTATAATTTTCATTATAATTTAATATTAACAGTAACCTTCAAAATCCCGGGTTGTTACAGACTCCCTCACTTAACAAAATTGCGTCCTCGCAATTTCAAGTGGAAAAAGGGTGTAAACAACACAAAAATTCAATCGAAAAAGGATAAAAGACAAGCTCAAAACCCAAACATTCATACTCTCAACATAGAATGGCAGAGAGAAACAAAAAAAACTCACTTGGTAAATCCAATGGACCATCAAATACTAATATAGTGATTAGCAAAACATCGAATTTTCCAAGTATCTCGAAATTTTTTTGAAGATATCCCGTCTTTGAATCAAAACTCATTAAAATGCTCAATAATTAATCAATCGAAAATGATTGAATTCAAAAAAAAATTACGAGTAGAGTCGGGATCAAACTCACTTAAACCCAAACTCTAAGCAATAAAGAAGATCACCGATAAGATTTTTCACATAAATATATGGAAAGAACATCCTCACAACAGGGTAGACACAATAGACAAGATTGATAAATCACAAGATGGCTTCTCACAAGGCTACCAAATCGAACGACCGTGAAAAATGCTCGTCGTTAATAATAGCTCAAAAATAGAATATACTCAAGAACAAGGATATAAGCTCGAACTATCTTTTAATCCAAGATATTTAAATTTTTTAAATCTCAACATCTTTCAAATTTTAAATCTCAATTTTCAACATTTGAAAATTTTCAAACTTTTTACTATATTACTTAGTAAGTTATTTAAAACTCAAATTAAAAGTCCAAATTTATTCTCTTACTTCAAAATTAATTTCCAAAGAAATTTGTAAATCCATAGTAATATTCCTCAAAATTAATTAAGGGTTTAAATTATCTTTACTCTTTTTATTAAACCACTTAAATAGTTTAAAAACAATCTTCAAATTCTCTTATAACTCTTCTCTTAAAACATCCAATGTATATAATATAGATTTTAAAATCTCAAAATATACGTCCAATAAAGCAAAGCTCAAAAATAATCTCATTTATATTCTCTTCTTTATAATTTAAAAATAAATAAATGGCATTGCCTCGCCATTGAGTCTCTAATAAATAAATATATCTGTTGGCTGCAGAGTTGACCGAACGATCATAACTGCCTCGCCACTCTATTACTTGTCTGTAAAATCAATGGCTGCAATTACCATTCAAAATAAATTTAATATTTAATCTTAAATCTTTATTTTTCAAATCTTAATTTTTTTAAAACACAAATCATCATGTTTGATTGTCTCATCATAGCATTAGGAGATTCTTATCGATAACGTTGATCAGGCGTACCGACTATAACTCTTAACTACTCGACGAACAACCCAACACTCTTAAATTTTTTTCTGTAAAAGAAGTACTACTCATGTAAATATATTCTCAAAATATTCTTTGATTTTTAAAATATCTCAAAACTCCAATTTCTCTTTTTAAAACTCATATATATATAGCTTCAAAAACTCAAACCAAAGAACATTTAGTGAATGCAACGAGATATTCCTAGAATACGTGATTCTCAAAATCAACAAAAGGAGACAGAGTGTTAGCCAATCTTACGATGTCATGAACCACTCCCAAAAGTTATCAAGATACAGGATAAGCAAGATATTCTTCTCAAAGGAGATGAAGCACACAACAACAAATCATTACTTCAAACAAAGTAATGCTACAAAGATAACACTGACTGAGTATCTGAAAAGAATACTCAGTGAAGCTGAATGATAAACTCAATCAAACTCGAACGATCTAGAAACTCACCTCCTTCCTCAGTGGATATCTTCGTTGAAGGATAACCAAAGAGCTAAGAGCCAGGAATAAGGTTACCTCAACACTTGATTTCCTAATTGGATGTCAAATCAAAACGGACTCAAAAACTCAACAAAGTCACCATGACAGGAATTTGAGATATATCATCGACATCTCGATACTCAAGAGCGAATTCAGAAACTTTGGAATCATAATTAACATTCCAAAGTGATAGAATTAATAAACCAATCAAATTAGGATGTCTAAATAAATATACGATCCTATAACAACAAAATGATCAAACTTTACATCAAATGAGTCAATCCATCTCAAATCTGATACATCTCAAGATAGTGAGTAATAAACAAACACTCACTAAAACAACAACAAATGAAGAACTCAGAATGCTCACAACAAGCCAATCGTTGTGGATCCCATCAATAGGATTAACAACTCTCAAATGAATGCAATAAGAATGCCCAAAGAAATCAATCAGTTCCATCAATACGAACTCACTCGTATCGACAAAAATAAGAATCTAATAATCCCAAATAAGTTAAGATAAGATAACATCGAACTCAATTATGGAACACAACAGAATACAATTATATTCCTAGACTTATTCCATCTCAACATATCCCAAAACTCGAAAAAGAATCAAAGCACGATTCGAAAATAAGCTCGAATAAAGGACAATGATTCACTCATATTATACTTCGACGTATCGTGATATGCGTACTATTCTGTGTTTATTCTACTTTGTTCTGACCACAGCTCTGATACCATGCTGTAACGCCCCACCCCGAGACCCACCTTAGCAAAGAGAATTAGCAAGTAATCCTATCTACTAAAGCAGAGAATAGGGCTGGTTAAGGGTGACCATCTATAATTTTGTCTTAAACATCTATTGAATACGTCGATAATTGCATTATAATTTTTCAACTCAAGTGGATCGACACACCCAGTAAATGCTTAATCCAAAACTATAGGTGGCTAACGGATCTATCAGAACAAAATACAATAACTGAATATAAATCACATCACAGAACAGTAACCAACATCATATATATACATATACACTAATACACATTCGGTACTATACAATATGAATACAATAACGGTGGTACACGACCACACCATATACATCGAATCAAATGTAAAAACATCGAAGTATGAGGAAGAAATAAACTACTCAAGAGAAAGAAGAGCTGTTAGCCAAAATCAACTTCAAGCTAAGCCCAATAGATGATACCTGAAACAACTCGGTCTGACCTGAGTGAAAACACACGGGTCAAGCTAGCTAGAACTCATCACTAGTAAAGGTGATGATAAGACATAAGGGGAAAACCATTCCATCATTACCAATGAAATGATATAGGTCATCAGGTTATCTCCAGAGTGATACATCAATGGTTCATCATGATTACATACAGGAACAAAATATGTATATTAGATAGACATGGTTCATCTAATTATATATATAACCGAATGAAATGGGTGAGGATATGAACCATAAAGTAAATCTTCATAAGATAATTAAAATTTCAAGAATGCATCATAAATAAAACTCATCTAATAGAAACTTCTTAATTATTATACCTCATCTCATCGGTATAAATACAAATACATCTCAAATCCATCATTAAACTCATTATAAAGATTCTTCATAATCATTTATACCTCATATCATTGGTATAAATATAAATATATCTTAAATCTATTAATCATAAAAGCATTACCATAATTTATACCTTATCTCATTGGTATAAATATATATAATGTCCCAAATCCATCTTGATAGAGCCCGGAAAGAATCCAAAACATCATATTCGAAATCACAAACAAAACCATGTATGTTAATAAGCCTTTTTCTTACATAAGGCTATACTAAAGCATCATCATCAAAATAGTGAAATCGAAAAACCTAAAACCTCATGGAAAACAACATGTGCATTTACATCTTGACTAGTACTACCATTATTTGGTACCATTCATCGTGATGACTTGGGGTCACATAACATCATAACATCGTGATCATCTTGATTGACTATAGTCGGAAATATCTTGATGACACCCAGTCACAAAAACCCGAGAAATAACATCGTGATGATTGGAGTCGGGTAATAACTTCATGAACATCGTGATGAATCCAATCGAGTACTCGGTCAGTAGCACTAGTAACATCGTGAATGTGTCTCAACTTCTCGAATAGGAACCCAATAGGCGTCAACGTACATCCCATACCATACGTTCGTACCTATTGGTTTACTAATCGTTAGTCGATGCCACATTAGAAAACCATCATAAAACATCATAAAATAAAATTGCCTCATCTCATCGGCGGTGTAAGATACCTAACTCGTCTTATCTCTTACTTGGACGAGTTTTAAGTGACATCGAGACTTGTCTCATTTCATCGACAAGTAAAAATTCATCTTAAATATCGAAGTCATCATCAATCCATCATAACAACTTGCCTCATCTCCTAGGCAAGTAAAAGAACATCGTGATGGTTATTTCTAACCATAGTTGCAAATTAAAACTTAACATCAATATTGCCTCATTTCATCTACCATCACAAAATGCGTCTAGATTGGTTCGTCGTCAAATGTATTAAAAAAGTAATTCTCAAACCAATAATCTTCACCAAAATTTGGTAACTTCTAAATCAACTCAAAATAACACTTCAAATTGGTTTCGATCGTACAAGTCTTATATTAAGCGATAAAGCAAAAATACATGTCCTATACCACATATTTTTTTTACTAAATTGTTTAATTCTCATTCTTATACGTCAAAACTCATAAACATAGGCTAAATTATATTTAAAATAATTTTTTTGAGAAAATAGAATTCTTAAACAATCTAGAAACTATTTTAAAAGCTTTGTACAGAAAAATCCACTATTTTAAAGATAACGTCTATTATACAAACACTTTAAAATAATGAATAATTAACAAAAGATCTCTTAAAAATGCTACAAAATACTAATTTCATAAACAATGATTTATTTTTATTTAAGAAATTTTCAAGAATTTATTTGAAATTAAAATCGTTTAAAACTCTCAAAATACTCACATATCGGTATTAACCGTTATTTAAACTTAAATGGAATTTAAATAAAACTTTAATCTCAAACTTCTTTAAATCTAAGATAATATATTCATGGACATCATTTCCATCTAATAACATCAAGTTTAAAAAAAAAAAGAATGCGACTGAAATCATAGAAATCGTTAGAATATCATCAAACACGGAAATTAAACACTACGTATATTTCGGTTCTACTATAAAGAATATATATTTTCACATAGAAATCTACAAAATATGAGAATAATTATAAAATAGAAGTTGTAGAATAAATACTCAGGTTTTCAGAACTTCAAATTTTTTTAAATTCCAATAGGTAACAAGAAAGTTATGATCAAGTTACTTTGTAGGTGAATATATAAACACTCTCTGTCAATGACAGGGCAGTCATAAACATATGGAGTTTTCACCATATAAACATTAAAAATACTCAAAACTCAAAACATTAAAATTATAGCCCAAATCATAAGGTTTCCAGAACTACAAATATTTCTAAATTCCGACTAGCAACAAGAAAGTTATGATCAAATTTCTTTCCAGGTGAATATATAAACACTCTCTGTCAATGACAGGACAGTCACGAAGATATGTATTTTTCACCTTATAAAACTAAAAATAATCAAAACTCAAAACATCAAACTTGTAGATCTCTATCTATGCTTTCCAGATCATCTAAGATTATTAAATTCCGACAAAAAATGAATGAGATATGTCCAATTTACTGACGGCAATTTCACAATTAAACATGCAACAAACAAAATTGAGATTTCTTACCTTGAAATCTAAATCAAAGCTAGAAAATGTGAGTTTTAAAACTCATCTTTGATTTTAGGTAGCAAACACCCAAATTTGTGAAGAAAGATAGAATCTTGAAGGTGAAGTCCTTTCTCTATTCTTATTTTGGTGAAGTTCTTTTTGAATTAACAGCAAAATTGAGTGGAATTGAGATTCAATTAGAGAAAGCCATTGTTTTTCTTTCTTTCTATTTATTGTATCTTTTGTTTTGGGGAGGAAGATGAGAAAAAAAAGTACTTTACACATATTTCATCTTTTCTAGATGGTTCTAGAGAAGGTTAATGGATTCAAACCTTCCCAAATAGGCCCAAGACAAATATACTTAGAGATATTCCTATGTTATATACATATTTAACGTATTTAATCAATTTATACACTAGTTTTCTCATTTTTAACCAAACAAAATATCTACTACAAATTGTTTGCAACAAAATTTGTATTATATATAAAAAAAATTATCTCGACAATAAAAATTTATTTTTATAAATAAAACTCTATCTTTCACAATATTTTACAAATTACACCATTTTAGTGTAAAAACACTATTTTTAATGCAATAACTTAAACAAAAATTTCTTTCGGGTCAAATAAATTGGAAACAATCATTCTAACACTTTTTAATCATCAAAATATATTTTTTTCCAATTAAAAATATTATTTTCCCCATATAACACAATATTACCAATATTCTCATTTTTAGTGAAAAATCACAATTTTCATCCATTTCAACCAAATAAAATTTATTTTTATGTCTAATGAAGTGTATTAAAATGTTTTAACATTTTTATAACATTAATACATCATTCCAAGCCTAAGCACACTTCTAAATTTTATTTTCTTCATATTATTCCTTTTATTTTACAATAAAAGGCTAACGTTTGAATAAATTTCCGATATTACTAATTAACTAAAATTAAACCATCATAATTATTTATTTTAAATCCAAATCCAAAAATAAAGTTTTTCAAACTTTTTTTCATTCATTTACACTTTTTTTTCAACCATCAAATGTTGAAATAGGCTTCAAATAAAATAATATGGCTTATTTAAATTTCAAATCCTAAATTATACTCATCAAGATATTGCTTATATAAAATAAACAATATAATCACTCATTTTATTATCCAATTCGTTTTTAAATAAAATATTAAATTATAATTTTCATTATAATTTAATATTAACGGTAACCTTCAAAATCCCGGGTTGTTACAGTCTGTTTTGTGCGGACAGGTTAAGATAACAGTCCAGTTGTGTGCTATGAATTTTTTGTACTCTGATGATGTAATGTATAAACAGATATAGTTCTTTTTGTATAAAGATCGGTCATTTAAATATTACATATTGTTCCGCTGCGATGGTGAGATTCAGATATTGTTTTCTATTTTCTTCTTCTATCTCCTTCTTCTTTAACACTAATGGTTCGTATTTCCGTTCATTTTGAGTTGATATGATGGAGAATAGTGTCAACTAAAGGGGTACGGGTTTGCGGGCTGTTACAGTGGTATCAGAGCTGAAGGTTAAGCGAGAACCTAGGCTCTGGTAGGAATTACTCATAAGGAATAAAGTCCGTAGAACTCTAGAATGAGTCTGAGTGTATTAATAGATATAAGCACGTATTTTTTAGTGAATATAAAAGTTGTTTTTATATTGTGTTGACTTATCGGTTGAGTGTTTATAGATTCTTGTCGATATGTGGGACGCCATGTCATCGATAGGAGTTTCTAAACTCTGAACAAGATAAACCAACACAGTATTGTTTTAAAATAGAGTGAATGAAATATTTTTAGCCAAATTATTTTTGTATATAAAAGAAATAATTTTTGCAAATTTTTATAGTATATGGTTGCTCGATTGTTAAGAAGTGATAATATTAAATTATTGTCATTGTTGTGTAAAAATTGAATAAGAAATTGAAATCATAACTAAAAGCTAAGAAATAAATTCATATACAAATGGGATTTGTAAATGTAAATTGTAAACGTGATTTATAATTTTAAATAGAATTCCAGAGAAATATTCGAAAAAAAATTAAAAGGGTATGAAATTTGAAAATTTAGGCAATTTAAATTCCTTTGAATTTGGAAATGGTTTTCAATGGTTTTGGAGAAATAGTAGTGATATTATTTTGAAAATATTTTTGAATTAGATTTGAAATATGGTGAGATTTGGAATTTAAAAATATTTGGGAAGGGTTTTTTGAAAAGAATAAAGGCACTAAAATCACTTCGGTCACTGGAAAATAACTTCGGCGATGACTGCAGCATCATCGATGTTCATTTTCGAGTTTCCAAGGAAGGTATTGCTGCCTAGAGATTTTAAGTTGGAGTTGTTTGGATAACTGGGTTTGGTTTTGAGATTCAAAGAAATAATTGATTTTTAAGGTGATTTTGAAATGTTGTGAAATTGTTTAAAATTCTGGAAGTGAATTGGAAATGTTTATGGAATTATAAATGGGTTTGATAACTTATAAATTTGGAATAAATTGATTTTGAATGTTTAAGTAATGGCTTAAAACTCTGGAATCATATTTAACTTATAAAATTTGAAATTTCTAAACAAATTTAACTTAAGAAGAGTTAAATTAAAATACATATGACGACAAAATAAGCTAGTGAAGTAAACTGAATAAATGGAGTAAAAAGATTAATGAATGAAATGTAATTAAATTTGAAAAACTGATAGAATTTTAAAAATTTGAATTAACTCAGTGTGTAATTAAATCTAGTTAAGTAAGGTGGATGTAAAGAAAAAGTCTAAGTTGATTAAGTGAAATGATTGCTTAAAATCTATTAAGGTGGAAATAAATTTGTGAATGAAGAAATGAATTTATAATTGCAAGTAAATGAAACCGAAAATGAACATTAAATTCATTTTGAATTTCTAAGTAAATGGAAAATTAGTCAAGTGGACTAAACAAAACAAAGGATTGAAAATAAAATTTGTAAGTAAACTAATTAAGTTAAAGCGGTAAGCAAACGAATTGAAATTATATATTGAAATTATACTTTATTTAAATTATGTGAAGTGAAGTGTAGAATTAGTTCGAAGTGGACTAAAGATAATAATGGTTTGGAAATAAAAAGTGGTTGAGATATGAATAATTAGTAAGTGGAACTAATTAAAGAAATGGTTAGTTAAATATGGTTTGGGATAAGGCGAATAGAATTCAATATTGAAATTTGGAGGGTAAATTGAATTTAAATGGAATTGAAAATGCAAAGTTGAACAGAAATGGATATATAACTTCAGTAATGTAGTGAAAATAAATATTAAAGTGTAGAATATTTATATTGAACTTAAGAAAAGATGGTTAAATTCTTAAGTAAATTTGGTATTGGAAATATTCTAAGTTAATATTTGAACAAAGGTTAAGTAAAATTGTGAAATGGGATAATGGCGAAAAAGTGAATGGAAATCAAATGTGAATAAAAAGAGAATTGATATGGTTAATAATCAATTGGAAATTTATATGTATGATGTATATATACTATTTTATTCACATAGTGATTTGATCCAGATTTGAGCACGGAATTTCGAGGTAGTTATACCGATTCGAGTTATGATTTTTCACTTGATTTCTGACGGCGAACTCTGTACATGGATTTTTGATTGATTCTGGAAATTCTCTATCATAGTTTACAGCTACGCAAGGAGAATGACAGTTTCTGGTCAAGAAATGTAACGTCCCGCCTTTTCGCATGATTTAAACAGACACACATGTCGATTCAAACCATACGGAAGGGCGGATTGTTATGGGGTAAATAAGAAACAAGAAAGAAATAAAACAAGACAGAATCTCACAGCGGAAGGATAAAATATAATAATCAAATATAAAGTTTAGAAAGATGTTTACAAAATAATTTATTTTTCTTATATAATACATATCAGAGTTACACTTACCAATAACAATGCAGCGGAATTAAATAGTGTAGTGAAACCATATTATCTATAGTAATAATAATAAAATCTTCGTCTTCTTCCTCCAGAAATAAAATCTTCAATCCTGAAACGCTCGGACTGACCCGAGCGAATTGAAAAGACAAAACACCCGAGTCAGAACTAAAAGATCTTATGTGAGTTAAATTAACAGAAATAAATATGAGTACAGTAACTCAAGAGATGCTCGGGATTTACATCTCCTAAGGATCCGTTAAACTATTTACTATGTAGTATATTGCGCTATTATAATAGTGTCTAATTGTAAAATAAACTTACTTTTAAATAGCGTTAAGGGGTTACCCATATAGCTCTTAACACAGAATATATTCCCATAGTCTATACAGTACCGTAATCTCCCCCGTACTGGGCGTCGTCAGAGGGCACTCCATAGGTATGGTACAAAGCTAAAATCGTATAAGGCGCGCTAGGGTAGGTGACACGGCACAACTAGGCAATGCCAGGGTAGATATACCAATTACGCTTCCGGGCCGATGGTAACGCGTAGCCGCAGCTACCGCCCACCTCGAACAAACTCCCCAAAATCAAAAATAGAAGTGGCCACTGAATCAATCCAAAGTCAAAGTATAATATCGAAGAGGAGTGTCCGATCAGAGGAATGACCTCATTAACCCGTCAATCGCTCCTGTTTTAGCCACCTTATGCCAACTCACGGGAGTTGGGTCCACGTATTTACCTTACAGGAAACGTCGCCACCAACCTACTTCATTCTGGAATCTCCACCGCGTACACGGTTAGTCAAAGTGGTTTTCGGTATCGACAGAGAGTATGTCCATATCCGATCCCGATCTCTTTGCCAACCCATCGTTATTATAACACCGCGGTCATTTAAAAATAGTTTATACTTTAAAACCAGAATATAATCCATTTCAAAACCATAATATTACGATATCATTTCTTCTTTAAAACCCAAAAAGATTCATTTTGATATTTATTTTTATAAAACCCAAATCAATGATATCATTTCCCAAATATAAATCTTTTCCAAAAAATTATGCCACTTTTAAAATTTATAATTCTTTGTAACCAAATATTTGAATATTAACTTTCAACATAATACTTCGAAATGCATAGTTTTTAAAACCATTACTTTCAAAACTAAATGGTTTGGATATTCAACAGTATATAAAATAAGTGGTTTAACTTAAATGTTACTTTGAAAAGAAATATTTCTCGTGGCCTTACAATACATTTCATTATTTAAAGTTAAAACCAAAATTTAATATCACTTTCAAGTTCCAAAACCACTTCAATTTCTATTTATATATATATATATATATATATATATATGTGTATATATATCCATTTGGAGTATTAATATTTCAAAACTAAAGTTGGAATTTATTCTTTCAACAAATTAAATGTTCTATTATTTAGTTTTGAATATTTACATAAAATCTATAAATAAAACTCCAATTTCTAGAAATTAACTATTTTCTTAAATTTAAATTATACTAAAATATTCTATTTAAGTAAATCTTGGAAAATCCATTTATAAATATCATACCTTAAAATTTCCAAATTTAAACATATAAGATAAATCACCAAATTCCATATTCTCAAATTTTTATCATTTTATTCAACAGGTTTATACACAGCTTAAATTTATAATTTTAACTTCATATGTGTATATCTCGAAGAAAAATATTTTATAAAATATCAAAATTAAATTTTATAAACCGTATCCCATCCAAACCATAGAAATCACTTTTAAAATAATTTATATATAGACCACGGTGCCTGTATATAATTTTCTATCCTATGGTCAAGTGATACGGATATTTATCATTTCAATCCGCAATTTAAAAATAAAATTTTGCGGTTGTATATCATTTCAAACCACAATCCCGAATGAAATGAAAAATGCATGATAACTTGCAATTTTAATGATATCAAATAAACATCCATTCATCAACATCATCCATTGTCCAAATCACAATCATCCATCAATATCAATCAAAATCAATATATATATGAGATTATATAGCAGGTAATAACTGTCAATTATATTCAAATTAAATTTAACAACTATTAATCTAACATTTTATATTCAGTAATAATTTATATAACTGTTAACTAGCAGTTTATATGCAAACAAATAAATTATAACTGTAAATAAATACGCAATAAATAAATTAAATTAACAGTTAAATTTAATAAATGCAATTCAACAGATATGAATGAAATAAACATGCCAAATACTCATAAATAAATTTCTATTCATTTCTAAAATTAATTTAACAAACATAAAAACTTTTAGAAGTTGTGAGTGGGTTAAAACACTCAACTTTTGAATTTAAATCGAATTTAAACCCGATTTAAACCCATAAATTCGCCCATCTCAGAATCTGTCCAAACCAGCGTCATCAAATCCGGAATTAAATTACGATCCTAACAAAAGAAATTTCGTGTGAATCCGACTTCGTATGAGAAAGTTATGGCGAAAAATGATGATTGAAATCAAAATTAAATATAAACAAAAGTGACACATATTCACTCACCCTTAATTATTCATCCACGTCATCAGCTCCCCCACACCTTCTCATGCAAAAAAAAAACACGGCCTTCCTCCCAGACGCACGCGAAAACCCACTGACCGAAGCCTTTGACCAAAAATTCCCATCACCTCCGACCACCTGAGAGCCGCCGACCATCACCACTAGCCTCCCCCTTCCAAGCCGCCGCCGCTAGACCACGCGCGCCCCCCCCAAATGTTGCCGCCGCCGTTAGTTTCTTCGGAACCCTAGTCGCGATTTGGCGACGATCTAACCCTTGAAACGACAAACGAACTATATAGATGCGCTCCACTCGGTCCTCTCCACAATACCCAGAAACCGTTTCTCGATCCGATGAAGTTTTGTGCGATGATGATGAACGGTTTTGGGGCTGTTTGAATTTATTCTGGATGAACGACAGCTCCAATTGAAAAACGAATTACACCATGAGATTACGCGTATCGAATACTTCAACATATATTTTTTCTGGAATTTTCTGAAATTTTTGAGTTTTGACTTTTGATTTTGAACTGTGGATAGATCTGGAATTGGATCTGAGATGTATACATTTGGGGAAGAGAAAAGAGTGAAGACATGAACGTACAGCAAAAGAATAGAGACTAGGGTTTATAATTGTATATTTATAGGTAGGGTTGGGTTAGAGCGTATAGACTAGAAGGGTGAACGTACGCAACAAACTATGGCCCAAAAAGCCCGCTATATCTCCGGAACCGAATTTGTTAAATCTATATATCCAGATAGGTAATTTAAAATATTCTGAACACGATGGAAAAAGTTTCACGTCCAAATTTGATCGTATGAAGAAGTTATGCTGAAAACAAGATTTCCAAATTGATTTCAAATTGATTTTAATAAAATTGATTTCAAGGCGTTTCGCGTCCGAACGATCAAACGACAAGTCCGATCGATCCGAAAATTTAAACCCTATAATAATTCACCGATACGGATCCGATGAAACTGGTTTCGTCGAAATCCGAGTCCGTGACAAAAATGGCTATTTTTAATATTTATTAAATAAATTAAATAAAAAAAATCAATTTTATTTTTCAACTTCCAATATTGGCCAAACTTCATTACTTATATAATCCAATCAATTCCAAATGATTTATCAAGCCTGGATGTGAATTAAAATCTATAAATATATCAATTTGCAGTGTAAATTTCTGCACTTTCTTATTATTTGGAATTATAAATTTTATCCTCAAACCCAATTATTAAATCTTATTTTCTTATACTCTCATTTTAAGTCAAATTAAATAAATGTCTTGAACTCCATTTCAACTCATTTGATTGCAATTAACCTTTTTACCATAAATTAAATTCCAAACTATTAATAAACTTTATCTCCATTTATTCGCCTTAATTTATTTAAGGCAATCCTAAATTAATATCTATTGCAATGATTTCAAATATCATTCCCTCATTTTTCTTAACTATTATTAATTCCAATCTTAATGAATTCAATATTATACGTTTGATAAATTTATTAAATTCACTCAATTGTTTACAAATTCCATTTTAAATTCAATAACGTGATATTTTACGTTTAATTCCATTTTATATGTAGTAAACACCATTTGTTGAATTTAATACTCAAATTATAGATAAAATCTTGCTTTCTAAAGTTATATCAACAATGGTCCAACTAAATTTGAATTAGCTTTAACTTTATTTTATGGAATTAACTATTTCAATAAATCCAAATTAATAAATAAGGCTTAATTCCTATATTAACTTCTTTGGTTTCAATTAACCTTTTATGGTGAATATGAATTTCAAGGTATAATTGAAATCTTATATCCATTTGATTTCACTGTTTCATTTTTATTATTAAATCCGTTATAGCCAAATGCATGAAATTAACATACATAAATATTTTTAATCTCAACTTAAGTTTTACTTAACGTAATAATAAACATTTAAATTTCTTAATTGCAATAACTCAATTACCTTCATTCTTTTTATTCACGTAGCTAAATCTTGATTTAAAATCTTTACTATAACCCATAGTCTTATTATAATAGGAATCTATACTACATGTAACATAAATTTCAAATCAGTAAAGATCTTACACACATTTTTCCATAGATTTAGATTTCACAAATTTAGCTACTGCATTAATTCTTATTTGTGTAACATTACTGTTCATATACTTTGAATTCATTCCTAATTCACCAAATTCAATTAATTATCCTTTACAAATGTGTTTCCAGTATATAGGTATTTTACACAAATTGTTATCATACCTATAATTACACGCTTATAACTAATTCCCACATTTGCGTAAATTTATTAAGTTAGAATGTTTATTAAGGTTTATGCATTTCCAACTTGTACTGATTTTACACAATTATTATGATTTCTCACAGAACTTAAATTTATTAATTGACCATTTATTATAATTAACTCCCTTAATTGAATCAACTGCTTATTATTATATTTTCATTCTTACCATTTCTTTCCATTATAAATTCATTTACTTATTTACACATCTCTATCTTTCAAATATTAATAACCAAACTGATTACAAACACTGTTCTTACCAATCTTCATAAATTTGTTCAGATCTATACTCTTTCTCATATAATTAAAGTTTATGTTTCTATTAGATTTTTTTTCTACTGACATTGAATTTTACTATCTACACTTATTGCGTCCTTGTATACATGAATACTATTAAAGTTAATATTTATATTAACTTTTATAAATTCAACTTCCATTCGTTTCTTAACACTAACTTTCAACAAAATGTGACCATCTACATTTTCCAAACCTATTGTCATAATGTTTTATTGTTACACTAAGTTACGCAACTACTATACCAAATTTCTACATTTATTCCTAAACAAATTAGAAATTATACTAATCTAATTTATTAAATATTATTAATTTAACGGGTCGTTACAATCTCCCCCACTCAAAACTTTTCGTCCCCGAAAAGGAAAAGGAAAAGGAAGGGAGAAGGAAGAATAAACAGTACATCTTATTTCAAATATTAACTTATAAACAATATTTTACTGGATTAATTTCCTTTAATGAAATACACTTGTTTTATAATCATTATGTCTTTTAATACTTGAATTATTAAAGTTGGAAAAATATTTTTAACAAAATTCTAAGTCCAAAATTTACGGAAAAATTTTGGCAGAGTCTCCTTTGTACGGAGGGACTCTGGAGAAAATATAATATCCAAATATACAAATATATTACATATATTATCCAAAATAAAATATCCCAACACGGGAAAATATATAAAATAGCGCTTTATACGTAATCCGGAAACGTACCTATTTGTCGGACACTATACGTTTTTTATTTTGGAACCAAAAGCAGTAGCAGTTGCTTCCATCACCTGTATTCACTTATATAGTCTAAAAGTTAAATATTTATATTACTGTGAAATGTTTGGGTAGATTCAATCATTCATATTCAATCAAATGCAACAACCATACATTTTAGCAACAGCACACATCACAAGCAAACAATCATTCAATCAAACAACAATCAGTTGTTCGGGTTCAAATTCTGAAATTGTACGGAATGAAGAATAACTATTAAGTGCATCCGTTACTCAATAGTCTTAGATGGAACAAAGATAGATTATTTGTTCATCCAACAACTCCACAATTCCCTACCCAACAAACATACATCAACCAAACAATTCAAATCAACTCCAAAATAGCTTATTATACATTTATTTCATAATTCAGTGGTTTGATTTTCTTCCCTTCCTTTATGGAGGAATTTCTTTGTTTCTTACAAGTTTTATTTTCCAATTATCCCAAAATTCATTATATTTGTATTTCCTTTTATTACTTAAGTTTCCTTTTATTACCTAAGTTTATAAAATAAATTCTCATTAATAACAACAAATATTTTGAATATCTTCATTTCCTTACTCTTCACTTGTAAGATTTCCCTTAAATTCTTAATCTGCTAACATTCATTCTTATAAGTGGAAGTTTTTATTTATCCATTAACTATGAATTGCAGTCATTTAATTTTTCCTACTTTCCATTATATTAGAATAGGGAAGACTAAAACTTACTTAAGTCAATAATCATACAATCAATTCTTATTTTGAATTTCATTTTATATACTTAGGTTCATATCATCTATTAATAATTCTTAACCCTTTTCAGTAAAATTTCAATTATAACCTAAGTTTATACCATTAAATTCTTATTATAACAGTAATTTATTGAATACTTCATTTTTCCTAAATTCCTACTTGTAAAATATTCAATTCCAGTTTCTCATTTAACACTTCAACTTTTATATTTGGGTAAGTTATTTATGTTAAGGAAATTGCAATTGAACTTATACAAGTTTAATCTCCATTCTTTTAATTAAATTTAATGTTTATCCATATTACTCTTTGTCTCATATGTATGCAAATTCCTCTTTATAGCTTTCCAATTATTCTCTTATTTCAATTAGAGGTTTCAATTCATTTATTACTTAACTTTTATTTCACTAACAAATTTTAAACAATTAATTAACGGAAAAATTTAGAATTAAATACCGGGTTAAATTTCAATTTATTTCAAAATAATAGATAAATAAGTTCTTACAACTCAATATCTCTAATTATAGTCAGAACAATAAAAGAAAATTTTTAGAAAAGTTCAAAATAAATCTGCAGTAAAATTTACTACAGTGGCCTTTCCCCTTCGAAACTCGAAATGAAAATCGATGATGCGGCCGTCATCACCGAATTTATTTTCCAGCGACAGAGAGGAAAGTACAGAATTTAATTTTTTTTTTCCAAAGTCTTCTTTAAAACAATTCTTCCAAATTATACGAAATATTTATATAAGAAATTACTTATAAACCAAATCAATAAATTTCGGAAATTCTTTGAAAGCAGATTTGGAAAAATCCCGGACTTAAGTTCTAAAATCTCCAATTTGATTTATCATAATTTCAACTTAGCTTCAATTTATTACAAATATTCTTATTGCCTAACACCCAATCTATAGCAACCAAATATATATATATATATATATATATCTTTATAAAAATATTTTTATATATAGAAAATATAATAGGCAAAATTCTTTCATTCACCTATATTAAAACAAATATTATGTCGGTCTGTCCTATTAAGTGTTTAGAAATCCCTATTGATGACATAGCGTCCCATGCATCAACCAGAATTTATAAATACAAAGCGGAACAGATTAACACAATATAAAAATCTTTTTATTAATACTAACAAATACGCTCTCTCATATATATACACTCAGCGACTCCCATAGGATATTTCTACCCTATTAACAAAGAGTCAAACCCCACAAAGCCAAGGTTTATCGCTAAACCAAAGCTCTGATACCAGATGTAACGTCCCGCCTTTTCGCACGATTTAAACAGACACACATGTCGATTCAAACCATACGGAAGGGCGGATTGTTATGGGGTAAATAAGAAACAAGAAAGAAATAAAACAAGACACAATCTCACAGCGGAAGGATAAAATATAATAATCAAATATACAGTTTAGAAAGCTGTTTACAAAATAATTTATTTTTCTTATATAATACATATCAGAGTTACACTTACCAATAACAATGCAGCGGAATTAAATAGTGTAGTGAAACCATATTATCTATAGTAATAATAATAAAATCTTCGTCTTCTTCCTCCAGAAATAAAATCTTCAATCCTGAAACGCTCGGACTGACCCGAGCGAATTGAAAAGACAAAACACCCGAGTCAGAACTAAAAGATCTTATGTGAGTTAAATTAACAGAAATAAATATGAGTACAGTAACTCAAGAGATGCTCGGGATTTACATCTCCTAAGGATCCGTTAAACTATTTACTGTGTAGTATATTGCGCTATTATAATAGTGTCTAATTGTAAAATAAACTTACTTTTAAATAGCGTTAAGGGGTTACCCATATAGCCCTTAACACAGAATATATTCCCATAGTCTATACAGTACCGTAATCTCCCCCGTACTGGGCGTCGTCAGAGGGCACTCCATAGGTATGGTACAAAGCTAAAATCGTATAAGGCGCGCTAGGGTAGGTGACACGGCAGAACTAGGCAATGCCAGGGTAGATATACCAATTACGCTTCCGGGCCGATGGTAACGCGTAGCCGCAGCTACCACCCACCTCGAACAAACTCCCCAAAATCAAAAATAGAAGTGGCCACTGAATCAATCCAAAGTCAAAGTATAATATCGAAGAGGAGTGTCCGATCAGAGGAATGACCTCATTAACCCGTCAATCGCTCCTGTTTTAGCCACCTTATGCCAACTCACGGGAGTTGGGTCCACGTATTTACCTTACAGGAAACGTCGCCACCAACCTACTTCATTCTGGAATCTCCACCGCGTACACGGTTAGTCAAAGTGGTTTTCGGTATCGACAGAGAGTATGTCCATATCCGATCCCGGTCTCTTTGCCAACCCATCGTTATTATAACACCGCGGTCATTTAAAAATAGTTTATACTTTAAAACCAGAATATAATCCATTTCAAAACCATAATATTACGATATCATTTCTTCTTTAAAACCCAAAAAGATTCATTTTGATATTTATTTTTATAAAACCTAAATCAATGATATCATTTCCCAAATATAAATCTTTTCCAAAAAATTATGCCACTTTTAAAATTTATAATTCTTTGTAACCAAATATTTGAATATTAACTTTCAACATAATACTTCGAAATGCATAGTTTTTAAAACCATTACTTTCAAAACTAAATGGTTTGGATATTCAACAGTATATAAAATAAGTGGTTTAACTTAAATGTTACTTTGAAAAGAAATATTTCTCGTGGCCTTACAATACATTTCATTATTTAAAGTTAAAACCAAAATTTAATATCACTTTCAAGTTCCAAAACCACTTCAATTTCTATTTATATATATATATATCCATTTGGAGTATTAATATTTCAAAACTAAAGTTGGAATTTATTCTTTCAACAAATTAAATGTTCTATTATTTAGTTTTGAATATTTACATAAAATCTATAAATAAAACTCCAATTTCTAGAAATTAACTATTTTCTTAAATTTAAATTATACTAAAATATTCTATTTAAGTAAATCTTGGAAAATCCATTTATAAATATCATACCTTAAAATTTCCAAATTTAAACATATAAGATAAATCACCAAATTCCATTTTCTCAAATTTTTATCTTTTTATTCAACATGTTTATACACAGCTTAAATTTAAAATTTTAACTTCATATGTGTATATCTCGAAGAAAAATATTTTATAAAATATCAAAATTAAATTTTATAAACCGTATCCCATCCAAACCATAGAAATCACTTTTAAAATAATTTACATATAGACCACGGTGCCTGTATATAATTTTCTATCCTATGGTCAAGTGATACGGATATTTATCATTTCAATCCGCAATTTAAAAATAAAATTTTGCGGTTGTATATCATTTCAAACCACAATCCCGAATGAAATGAAAAATGCATGATAACTTGCAATTTTATTGATATCAAATAAACATCCATTCATCAACATCATCCATTGTCCAAATCACAATCATCCATCAATATCAATCAAACTCAATATATATATATATATATATGAGATTATATAGCAGGTAATAACTGTCAATTATATTCAAATTAAATTTAACAACTATTAATCTAACATTTTATATTCAGTAATAATTTATATAACTGTTAACTAGCAGTTTATATGCAAACAAATAAATTATAACTGTAAATAAATACGCAATAAATAAATTAAATTAACAGTTAAATTTAATAAATGCAATTCAACAGATATGAATGAAATAAACATGCCAAATACCATAAATAGATTTCTATTCATTTCTAAAATTAATTTAAGAAACATAAAAACTTTTAGAAGTTGTGAGTGGGTTAAAACACTCACCTTTTGAATTTAAATCGAATTTAAACCCGATTTAAACCCATAAATTCACCCATCTCAGAATCTGTCCAAACCAGCGTCATCAAATCCGAAATTAAATTACGATCCTAACAAAAGAAATTTCGTGTGAATCCGACTTCGTATGAGAAAGTTATGGCGAAAAATGATGATTGAAATCAAAATTAAATATAAACAAAAGTGACAGATATTCACTCACCCTTAATTATTCATCCACGTCATCAGCTCCCCCCCTCCTTCTCACGCAAAAAAAAAACACGGCCTTCCTCCCAGACGCACGCGAAAACCCACTGACCGAAGCCTTTGACCAAAAATTCCCGTCACCTCCGACCACCTGAGAGCCGCCGACCATCACCACTAGCCTCCCCCTTCCAAGCCGCCGCCGCTAGACCACGCGCGCCCCCCCCAAATGTTGCCGCCGCCGTTAGTTTCTTCGGAACCCTAGTTGCGATTTGACGACGATCTAACCCTTGAAACGACAAACGAACTATATAGATGCGCTCCACTCGGTCCTCTCCACAATACCCAGAAACCGTTTCTTGATCCGATGAAGTTTTGTGCGATGATGATGAACGGTTTTGGGGCTGTTTGAATTTATTCTGGATGAACGACAGCTCCAATTGAAAAACGAATTACACCATGAGATTACGCGTATCGAATACTTCAACATATATTTTTTCTGGAATTTTCTGAAATTTTTGATTTTTGACTTTTGATTTTGAACTATGGATAGATCTGGAATTGGATCTGAGATGTACACATTTGGGGATGAGAAAAGAGTGAAGACATGAACGTACAGCAAAAGAATAGAGACTAGGGTTTATAACTGTATATTTATAGGTAGGGTTGGGTTAGAGCGTATAGACTAGAAGGGTGAACGTACGCAACAAACTATGGCCCAAAAAGCCCGCTATATCTCCGGAACCGAATTTGTTAAATCTATATATCCAGATAGGTAATTTAAAATATTCTGAACGCGATGGAAAAAGTTTCACGTACAAATTTGATCGTATGAAGAAGTTATGCTGAAAACAAGATTTCCAAATTGATTTCAAATTGATTTTAATAAAATTGATTTCAAGGCGTTTCGCGTCCGTACGATCAAACGACAAGTCCGATCGATCCGAAAATTTAAACCCTATAATAATTCACCGATACGGATCCGATGAAACTGGTTTCGTCGAAATCCGAGTCCGTGACAAAAATGGCTATTTTTAATATTTATTAAATAAATTAAATAAAAAAAATTAATTTTATTTTTCAACTTCCAATATTGGCCAAACTTCATTACTTATATAATCCAAATGATTTATCAAGCCTGGATGTGAATTAAAATCTATAAATATATCAATTTGCAGTGTAAATTTCTGCACTTTCTTATTATTTGGAATTATAAATTTTATCCTCAAACCCAATTATTAAATCTTATTTTCTTATACTCTCATTTTAAGTCAAATTAAATAAATGACTTGAACACCATTTCAACTCATTTGATTGCAATTAACCTTTTTACCATAAATTAAATTCCAAACTATTAATAAACTTTATCTCCATTTATTCGCCTTAATTTATTTAAGGCAATCCTAAATTAATATCTATTGCAATGATTTCAAATATCATTCCCTCATTTTTCTTAACTATTATTAATTCCAATCTTAATGAATTCAATATTATACGTTTGATAAATTTATTAAATTCATTCAATTGTTTACAAATTCCATTTTAAATTCAATAACGTGATATTTTACGTTTAATTCCATTTTGTATGTAGTAAACACCATTTGTTGAATTTAGTACTCAAATTATAGATAAAATCTTGCTTTCTAAAGTTATATCAACAATGGTCCAACTAAATTTGAATTAGCTTTAACTTTATTTTATGGAATTAACTATTTCAATAAATCCAAATTAATAAATAAGGCTTAATTCCTATATTAACTTCTTTGGTTTCAATTAACCTTTTATGGTGAATATGAATTTCAAGGTATAATTGAAATCTTATATCCATTTGATTTCACTGTTTCATTTTTATTATTAAATCCGTTATAGCCAAATGCATGAAATTAACATACATAAATATTTTTAATCTCAACTTAAGGTTTACTTAACATAATAATAAACGTTTAAATTTCTTAATTGCAATAACTCAATTACCTTCATTCTTTTTATTCACGTAGCTAAATCTTGATTTAAAATTTTTACTATAACCCATAGTCTTATTATAATAGGAATCTATACTACCTGTAACGTAAATTTCAAATCAGTAAAGATCTTACACACATTTTTCCATAGATTTAGATTTCACAAATTTAGCTACTGCATTAATTCTTATTTGTGTAACATTAATGTTCATATACTTTGAATTCATTCCTAATTCACCAAATTCAATTAATTATCCTTTACAAACGTGTTTCCAGTATATAGGTATTTTACACAAATTGTTATCATACCCATAATTACACGCTTATAACTAATTCCCACATTTGCGTAAATTTATTAAGTTAGAATGTTTATTAAGGTTTATGCATTTCCAACTTGTACTGATTTTACACAATTATTATGATTTCTCACAGAACTTAAATTTGTTAATTGACCATTTATTATAATTAACTCCCTTAATTGAATCAACTGCTTATTATTATATTTTCATTCTTACCATTTCTTCCCATTATAAATTCATTTACTTATTTACACATCTCTATCTTTCAAATATTAATAACCAAACTGATTACAAACACTGTTCTTACCAATCTTCATAAATTTGTTCAGATCTATACTCTTTCTCATATAATTAAAGTTTATGTTTCTATTAGATTTTTTTTCTACTGACATTGAATTTTACTATCTACACTTATTGCGTCCTTGTATACATGAATACTATTAAAGTTAATATTTATATTAACTTTTATAAATTCAACTTCCATTCGTTTCTTATCACTAACTTTCAACAAAATGTGACCATCTACATTTTCCAAACCTATTGTCATAATGTTTTATTGTTACACTAAGTTACGCAACTACTATACCAAATTTCTACATTTATTCCTAAACAAATTAGAAATTATACTAATCTAATTTATTAAATATTATTAATTTAACGGGTCGTTACAAGAAACCAGATCTGAGTCCGCGCTAGGAAGTCGGGTGGACAATACTAGTTCGGAAGTGAAATTGTGTGATCAAGTGAGCGATCAGATTCGATATTGCGCACGGACGATATGTGTACATCGTATAGCTTAAGTAAAGTAGATATTTAAAATTTTGTAAAGAAGTGAATAAAATGTTGTGGGATTCTGTAATTGGATATTATTGTTAAGTAGTATACGGGTAATTAAAAGAAAAAAGGAAATTAACGGGTTTGATTTCGGAAGATAAAATTTTATGGTCCGACAAAAGGTATGTTTAAATTTCTCTATGAAATTTGATGGTTTTCTGATCTAGCCACTTTGCTATTTGTTTTCTTTTGAAATCTGGGGGCCCGTAGAGGCATTTTGTAGATGTACCGAGCTAGCCGCACAAAGGAGACGCTGGCGAAATTTTTCGAAAATTTAGAGTGTTAGAAAAATTTTGAGAATTTTTTTTGATAATTTAAAATTTGGATTTAAATTTAAATTTGAATTGTTGACTAAATAATATTGTTTGGAAGTTATGGATGAGTTTAGAAAGTTAGTAAGGGTGATAGTGTCCTTAATAAAAGTTTGTTTGGGTATTGTTGAGAACTGTTTGGTTTTGGGACAAATAGTAAACGGGTTATGGACCATTCCTCTTAACTAGTAATTTCGGGGACGAGATTCTTTTAAGGGGAGAGGAATGTGATGACCCGAAATTTTTGATATTTGAAATTGGAATATTTAATTGATTTTAAATATTTGTAAGTTAGTTTAACTTGAATTTCAAATATCACTATTTATTTGAATAATTAAATAATTGGATTTGACCATTGAAAAATTGGTTAAAATAGTGAATCTTGGTTTTAAGCTTGTTAAAAATATTTCATGGGTTTGGAAAATTTATATTTATAATACTGGAGATAATAGAAGTTTTAATTTAAGTTTGGAAATGTTTTGTTCAGTTTTAAAAATATATCGTTTAAATTGATATTTAAAAATAGGCATCCCAGGCATAGTCTTGGAATTCGACGAAACCAGTTCCATTGGATTCGTAATAGTGTATTATTATCGGATTTCAATTTTCATAGTATTTGGAGTAGTCGGGAGGTCATACAATATATAAACGCGCTAAAATCTATATCGATAATTTAATATAATAACTGAGTCCAAAAAGCTATCTTCTCCATACGACCGAATTAGGTCTCGAAACCTTTTCTATCGCGTTCAGAATAGGGGTTTAACACTATAAACGCCTAGTGGCATGCCTCGATAGGATGTCGAGATTTTGAATTGCAGAATCGAGGCGATTTAAATTTGAATTTAAACCTAAACATAAATAATGTAATTGCACTGAGTACTGTAGCTAGCACGTATAAATTTTTTAACACGTTTTTTTTGTTATATTCACATGTGTCTTCTTTTATAAAAAACCTAAAATCAAAATCAAAATAAAAGAATGCGCCGAGCAAGTTATAAATAATTAAATTCCCTTCTTTCCAAAATTTCATTCATGAAAATCAATCGAGATAATAAAAATGGCTGCGAAGCAAATCGATTTCCCTCTTCCTCTCGATCGAATCGACTGCCAATATATATATATATATATATATATATATATATATATATATATAAAAGCAAAGTGTGATAAATCTCGTGGCCGCGACTATTGGGAAGCGCGCACGAAGGCACGAGGCATTCCACAGCATGGGAAAGTAGGTCACGAGCCGTGTGCGACGTGCTCCAGTGTAACATCCCGCCTTTTCGCACACGTAAAATCAACATACGTGCCAATTCAAACCATACGGAAGGGCGGATTGTTATGGGGTAAATAAGAAAAAGAAGGAAGAAATAAAACAAGATAGAATCTTACAGTGGAACAATAAAATATAATAATCAAGTATACAGTTTTTAAAGCTGTTTTATAACATATTCGATTATACTTATACAACATATATCAGAGTTACACATACCAATAAAATAATGCAGCGGAGTACATGATGCAGTGAATAATATAATAGATAATAGTAATAATATCTTCGTCTTCGTCCTGTAGAAAATAGTCTTCGATCCTGAAATGCTCGGACTGACCGGAGGGAATTGAAAAGACAAAACACTCGAGTCAGATCTAAAAGATCTTATGTAAGTTAAATCAAAAGAAGTAAATATGAGTGCAGCAACTTAAGAGGTGTTCGGGATTCACACCTCCTAAGGATCCGTTAAACTATCCACTATGTAGTAATATATGCTATTATAATAGTGTCTAAAGTAAAGTATAATATATTGTAAATAGCGTTAAGGCTTTACATTTTCCACCTTAACACACTTTTATATTCCCATAGTCTATAAAGTACCGTAATCTCCCCTGTATTGGGCGTCGTTAGAGGGAACTCCATAGGTATGGTACGAAACAAAATCGTATAAGGCGTGCTAGGATAGGTGACACGTCACAACTAGGCAATGCCAGGGTAGATATGCCAATTGCTATCCGGACTCGTGGTAACGCATAGTCGCAGCTACCGCCTACCTCGAGCTACACCCCCAAATCAAAATTCAAAAGTGGCCACCGAATCAATCCAAAAGTCAGAGTATAACATCGAAGGGATGTGTCCGATAAGATGGGCTACCTCCTTGGCCCGAGAATCGCTCCTGTTTTAGCCACCTTATGCCAACTCACGGGAGTCGGGTCCACATATTTACCTCAAAGGAAGCGCTTCCACCATCCTACTTCATTCTGGAATCTCCACCGCTGTAACGATCCCGAATTTAATTAATGTTAAATTGAAAATTAAATTTATTTTTGATTGAAAATTGTGAAAATAAATGATAAATTGATTCGAGTTTTTTTTTCCAAATTCAAATAAATTATGTTATTTATATAGTTTCTTTTATAAATTATTTTTAAATTTAGTATTGAGATATTTTTAAACAATATTAATATAGAGATATTTGAATTCAATCTTATGAAATGGATTTTTGTTTTAAGTTGTGTGAATATAACAAAATTTTTGAAATAAATATTTAAGTTAAAAATAAAAGCAAACATGAAAAATATAAAAGTAAAACACATTTAACAAATTCTAACAACAAATTAAATATAGAACTACATCCAAATTATAAAGCATAAATTAAGCAAGACAAATAAAAATACAAACAAGCTAGGCAATGCAAATAAAATTATTCAAACAAATAAATAAGCAAAGTAAACAAAACAAAGTAAAATAACAAACAATAGCATATCAGCCACTCTAGAAAAGAAAGAACAAAGCAAGAATAAAATATAGCAAATAAAAGTATCTATGTACAAAGCAACAAGTACATAACATCATCACAGCGGAGTATAGCTTGTTGCCTGCAAAGCTTAGTATGCAAGGCAAGAAATAACAAATGTATATAAGCATGGACAAGATCATTAGCCGAGTAAACAAGTCAAAGTAATAAGACTTGAAAAGAAAATATGTGTACATTTGCAAAGTAAAATAAAAAGATCCTTAGTACAGAAAATATATTTAAGTAAAAACATAAAGTACTTAAAAATAAATACAACATACCTCTAGCATATCAGATCGTACCCGTCAGCATTACCTATTTTCTATCAGCCTCCATTCAAGGAAAATATACACTGTTGTATAAACAAAAGTATGGTCACCCTGTAAACTCACTTTGCATATATCATCATCTATCTCAGCTCGTCCATTTAAAACTAAGAAAAATATAAAGCAAGCATCACTTTAAAATCTGAAACAAAACTTCAACTAAAACAAACCTCAAATCAAATGCAAGCCAGAGGATCAAAAGAAGACTAAATAATATGAAGCTCTGTTCATTTCTAAACCAAGTAACTTATTCTTTTTAGATACTTTTAAAATATAAAACTGTTGCTTATATATATATATAGGTATATCTGTGAGTAACTTCATATTTTAAATTAACCTAAGTTTTAATCTAGGTGCCTGATGAATATTAGAGATTTGGTTTGTGTGAAAAATATATGCATTGCACTGAATTTTGGTGAGATGAAGCCTGCATACTGTTATCTGGATATACCTCTGTTTATGGATTTCAAAACTCTGGGATAATTCAAAAATCATTACAGCTTAATCTATTGATTGTTAGGACAAAGCATATAAACAAAATATGTTTGGTTGAGTATAAAGTAGATTTAAAATTTAATTCATGTCAAATAAAGTTGATCTGCTCTGGGAAAAACTCAAGAACAGTACAAAGTTAGTACAAGTGACATTTTCAAACATCTTGGATTATCGATTCAAGTTTACAAACTGATTTCTTAATCAAAATTAGGATCTTTAAAGCTTAAATCGAAATTTTCAGATGTGTGATGAGAGAGCAGTTCCTAGTTGAACTAAAATTGCTTTTTAACAAACTCCCAGTGATCGAACGATTTTAAAATGTTGAAATTTTGTCTGAAGCTTGCTTGATCTTCGTAGAATCCAGAAAGAATGGATAAAAAATTATCGATTGCATAAATTATTGTGATGAATCGAATTTAGGGTTTAAAGTGAATTTTGGGTTCGGCCTGATTCTCGCGCTCGCGTGGAGTCAGGGAAGGATTGAGTTTGGTGGGATTTTTGGAGATGGTAGTGTGGACGTAGACGAAGGTCTGGAAGGAGGTGCGACGCGTTCTGGTGGTCGGAGTTCAAAGCAAGGCACGTTGACAGGGTTGAGGTGGATCACTGTTGCGTTTCTAGGTTTTGGGTTGAGCTCCTCGAATTTGATTTCGAGATAACTGGGTGGTCCAGATGTTTGGGATGGGTTGCGAGTTTGGTTTGTGACTTGCGGAGATGGCCATTGATGGTCGGCGTCGGCGATCGTGCGTGTACACGTGCACGTGCACGTGCACGTTTGGGATTGGGTTTGGCCATGGTTGCGTCGTTGGGGAAGGAGAGGGAGGCTCGGGACGTTGCTCGAGATTTTCGTAAATTAACTCGAAGCAACCTGGGTGTGTTGTTAAGTTAAATCTTAAGCTAAGTAAAAAAAAAAAAAAGATGAAGAAGAAAGAAGTTGGGGCACGAGAGTTGTAACAACCCTGTATTTTGAAATTATTTTATTGTATATTTTAATTATTTTTAATGTAAGATTTTGATTTAAAAACTTATTTTACTTATTTGAAATGATTAAATTTATTATTTAAATATAATCTTGATTTTTATATGAGTTATAATTCCAAACTTGTGTAAGTTGAATATTTGCCTGAAATGCTGATTTTAGTCAAAATAGTCAAACTGTGACTTTCAACTTAAAATTTTAAAAGTTTAAAAATTTAATTTTTTTTCTTTTATTATGAAAGTACATAAAATTCTAAGAACACCACTTTTCGTTTCGTTGAATTTGGATGTAAATTGTGAAAGTTATACCCTTTATAATATTGTGCGTATATAGGGTTATTTACAATGACTATTTTAAATTGTATAAATTACTTCTTCTTTGTTATACTTTATTTTAATATGTGACAATATGTTATATTTTGTATATTTTGACTTTTAAGTATTTTTAAAATGATAATATAATTTTTCTAAAGTTTATTTGAATTTATTTCAATTTATAAAGCCTGGTTGGTATTTATTGCATTTTTCTTTATTTAACTTTCTATTTAATAAAAATTAAATTATTGTTTTACCTTGAAAATGTTTTAAAACCATTTTTAATTCAAATTTTGTGTTAAAATATTTTTTTGTGAAGTAATAAATTTTCCAAAGTCATTGGAGATTTTCTTGTAATTTTTATGTCAGGGTTGCTATTTTTAAGCAATTTCTTATTTCCTTTTTCTATTTTACTTAAAATAAGTTATTTATTTTATTTTATTCTTACTTAGTTTCGGTTTTAAACAACATTTCTGAGTTTATTTTGTTTTTATAGAATTAAAAAGAAAAGGAAATGCAAAAGGTTTAGAAAGTTAAGAGATCTTAAAAGCCTGAAACGTAAAGGCGTTTTATCCGTTTCTTTTTGCAATTAATACATCAATTTATTGATTTATTTTATACATTCACTTTTATTGCTGTGTTTTACTTTATTTTATTCATTTTACATGTATTTAAATTTAAGAAATTTTTTCCAAAGTGTATTGAAGTTATTTCTAATTCCTATGTCTAGTTTTCATTTTTCTGTGCCATTTTTCTTATTTTAATCATATCTAATTAATAATTAATTATTAATATTTTGTTTATCTGTTATATTTTCGAATTCTAACTGAAATTTATAAGTGTTTTCAGTTATTTAAGATGTATATGAATATATATAGGAAGTTTAAAAGGTTTGAAAGCAAAGAAACGTAAAACCGTTTTAACGTTTCTTCTTCCGTTTCTTTTCCAAATAATAGATTTAATTTCCTTTGACCGTTCCTTTCTTTATTGTAGCTGTGCATTTCTTACCTCATTTTCACGTGAAAACATTCCTCTCCACTTCATTTTTCACGGCTAGAAAGGTTTGGTAATGGCTCCTTTTTTCCTCTTCTTTTTGCTCTTCTTTTTCCATTGTTTTCTTATATTTTCCTTGTTTTCTCATGTGTATTGCTTGGCCTCTACCACCCACCATCACCACCATACTCTCCACCATCCCCTACCACTCTTCCTTGGCATCATCTCCAGCCATCATTTCAGATCCATCCATGGCCACACCTCCCTTGGTGACAAAACTCCACAAAATTGCAAATAATGTCCAAAACAATGTCCTAGCCACCACTATTACTTCACCACCTCCATACTCCTTCTAGACGTGAGTTATGGTGCCAAACCTGAGCTATATCATCATCATGGCTGAACCCAAGAACCTCCTAGGCCAAGCATTTGAATGGTTAAAGCAAGGTCAAGTAATCTATTCCTTTGTTGCTTCGTATTCTCATTGTTTCAACATTGTTTTGCGTTGAATATTTATGTGTGTATTGTCTTGTTTTGGTTATTGTTTACAAGACAAATATCAAGGCTCTCCATTCATTCAAATCAAAACTCATGCTACATCGTGCTTGTCGTGCTTTTGGAATCGTACTTGTGTTTGTTGTTTTGGTCTTCAGCTTGAAAAAGTGAGTCTTTCTCACTCTGACATTTATACTTATGAAAAGTGAATTGATGACAAGTGTTTAGTAATAAAAAATGTTTATGCAAGTTAATGATGATCATATGATATGCTATGCCATGTTATTACCATATTATTACCATGTTAAAACTGTTAATTTTCACCTGACATTTGATATATGACTGTATATTGTGATATTGACCTTGTTTATATTATTTCTGTATATGATCACACTGCAAGTTCCCTGTTAGAAAAAAAATGTTATGGGCTAAAATGATAGGCCTGAATGGTTTTAAATTTTTCATTTTGACTTGGGATTGCGGGTTTGAAATGATAAAAACCGGATTTTCTTTGTAAATTATGGGTTGAAATGATATATTACCCATATCACTTTACCTAGCGTAGAAAATTATATACAGGCCCGTAGTTAAAATATGTTTTTCTAAAATTTTAAATATTTTAGAAATTTAATTATTATAATATTTTGATTTTAAATTTAAATAAAAAAATGATTTTTGTCAATTATTATTGATTGTCTGAATAATTGTAAGTGAAATGAATAAATGAAAAAGTTAGAAATTTTGAACGTAAGTTATTTTGGAAATTTTGATTTAATTATAATTGGAAATTTAAGTGAATATGAAATTATGATAAATTTATGATAATTTGAATTTAAATAAATTTAAAGTGATTTTTATATCATATTAATGATTTTAATAAAGTTGAAATGTGAAATGAATGAATATTGTAAGTTGAAATTTTGAAATATAACTAAAACTGGAAATTTATGAAATTGACGTAAAGTGAACTTTTAGTTAAGAAAATAAAAATAAAACAAAGTTATATTTGAGAATTTGAACTTAAGTGTTAAGTTGAAATTTAATGTAATGGATTTTAAAAATTCAACATTGCATTTTAATAAGTGAATTATTATTAAATCTTGATTTTTGAATGGAAATTTAACTTTATAAAATCATGAACTTGAGGAAAATTAAATGATGTTTATAAATGTGAAAATGTATGATTTTATAAGTTAAAAATGTTTTTAATAAAAATATAATTGGTTGAGAAATTTTATTGAATATTTGAAGTTAATTGAATGCATTTTTGAAATGCTATTAATTACAATGTAAATGATATTACAGCATTTGTAAACGCTGTAGTTGATGATAATGAACAAAAAAGCTAAATTGAATTAAAAGCTATTATAGCAATCTTTGTAAGTGCTATAATTTTTGAATTTAACTAAGTTATTCGAAATTTAAGTAAACCTATTATAACATTTTAAAATGCTGTCTTTTGTTAAATTGAACCTAGTTACTTTTCAGGAATGTTACAGATCCCCCCCTTGAAGAAATTTCGTCCCCGAAATTTGCTAGGGAGACGAGGAAGAAGAGATGATTGATAAAGAACGATTGATCGGATAGATCGAAGTATTTATTCTGCATTCGGTTTACCAAATCAGAACGTCAACAAATATGAGAATCAACTCATTCAATTACGAAATAATTGGGTTATCTAATCTACGAAGTTTACAGTATTGGTTAGTTCGAAGGAATAACTAACCAACTAACCGCTCGTAGAATATATCGAAACCCAATGAAACAGACAAAAATAGATTCGACTACGATTTCAGATTCAAGATTTAACTTATTTATGATTTGCTAAGAAATATAACTAGGTGTAGCTCCTATAACGAACAAACTTGGAAATTTAATCGTAAAAAAGAGGGTTACCTTATAAAATTTCCTTTTCTTTGTCAGCCCTTGAGGTTGAAGAATCACCCCTGACTGCGTATCTCTTTGCTACTAGAGCTTCCTTCCTTACCGGACAGTCGTTGATCCTATGTCCTGGCTTGCGGCAATGATAGCATCCCCTAGATTCCTGATCTGGCCTCATAAATGGCTCTCTCAATCCTGGCTTCCAATTATTCTTACATTTATCCGAGTAGTGGCCTTTCTCCAAGCAGTTGAGACAAGTAACTTCTTTTAGCTTTTTCTTTCGAGAATTCTTCTTTTCTTTATCTTTCCTCGATTTCTTTCCACCAAACTTCTTTTTCCTCCAATTCAGATTACTTGTGTTTCCATTCTCCATTGAAACTTCCTGCTTATCCAGAGTATCATATCTATAGCCCATATCAATTAATTCAGAAAAGGATTCCTTTACGTGAGTAGTCATCCTCTCCTGGAATTCCTTGTTCATTCCCCGAATAAACTTTTCATTCTTCTTTAACGGTGTATTCACCAATTCTGGACCATATCGAGATAACTCGTTGAATTTGTTCAAGTATTCCTCAAATGATAAGCTTCCTTGCTTCAAATCTATAAACTCTTGGTACATTCTAGAGATACCAGCAGACGGTATATATCGCTGCTCGAACACTTCCTTGAAACGACTCCAAGTGAATTCGTTCGCCGGTCCATCTAATGTAATAGTTTCCCACCAAGCTAAAGCCTCTTCCTGGAGTTGCCAAGAAGCAATCAATCGCATCTGATCATATTCCAACCTTACTCCCTTGAAAATCCTTTCACACGATCGAATCCAGGCTTGTGCTTCGATAACTGATTCTTTGCCTGTGAATGTCTTTCCACCAAGTGTAGAAAAGCTTCGATACAAATCAGCTAGATTTGATTGAGATTGAATAGGAATATCTGTCGTTGCAGGGCCTTGACCAGTTGAAGTGGTACTTGCCTGTCCCCAATCTCGTCCTCTTCTTCCACTCATTCTCACTATCTGTAATAGTAAGAAAACCGATTTAGGCATTCAGACGAAATATCTTAGAGAATAACAACAGATAAAGGGAATAGATTGAGAAATTTGGATTTTTGGTTTCACTGGTTACACTCATTCTAGGGTATACTTCACCCTATCTCTAATGAGCTATCTAATGTGTTACACTCCGTAGCTAAAGTTCTTACTCAACCTTTAGCTCTGTTACCAACTTGTGACGACCTGAACTCGATGTCCGTCAACAACATCAAATTTGTATCGTCGGAGCTTGCAACAACATTAGATGATAAATAACACAGCGCAAATAAAAGATGATATCACTGATACAACATGAATACAATATCAAATACATCAATTTGATACAATGATAATCATCAACATCAGAGAATACAAAAATACAGTGGAACACGATACAATATGATAAGTCTTCATAGAATCCAATACTGCAACTCTGATCCAAAAGCTCCAAAACTCCAAGCTCGATCCACCATCAAGGTTGCACCAAGATAAGCAAGTCCGTCCGTGGACTCCAAAGACTCCAAAATGATCAAATAGAAAGTCGAAGGCTACCAAAACGATATCTACTACCTGACTATCTGGAAAACAAAACTCTAGACTGCCCGTGTGGAAAATGGTGGGCACCCAGAGTTTAGAAATGGAACAATAAACTCCGGGTCAGTCGTGGGACTGGTATGAGCAAACAAAAACATTTGGTTTTTAAAAACAATCAAAAGATTTTAAGTTTTGAAATCCGCAATGCTTTTGGAAAATGAAACTACCATAAGGCCTCCCGGCACACACACAATGCAAACGCATACATGGGGGAGATTTCTCCTTATGATAGTCAAAGATGCTTACTACGCAAAAATTCTTTTTGATATTATTACTAGTGCATAGTGGAAAACCTTTCGAAAGTAGAATATAAATCCTAGCCAACATAGGTACCATTATACTATGCCTACTGTAGCTGCCATTTTAAATGGCAGGTTCTACAACTAAAACCGTACAAGGCTCGTATTGGGTTGAATGGATTTCCAACAAATGGTCAGGCTAAGGAAGTTCCTATTGCCACATGGAAACGCCTCTGGCGGGACGCCCCGAGAACCTACCCGGCTCTGTGCCAAACAAGGCCGGCTACCCCCTTCCCGAGGAATAAAACCTCAGATATGCCACCACCGGTCCTTTGGGACCTTTAACCGAGGATCCTCTACACCAACAACATCACACAGTAATAGATATATACTACAGTGCCCACATAAGTAAGTATCTGGGCTCCATACCATGATACTACCCTTTTCCAGAAGGAATGGTCATACTCTAGGGGAGCTACCCCTGAAACCTTGCCGCATCCTTCCTGTTTCGACCATTATCGGTTTGTGAGGCTCGATGAGGTTTCGTCCACAAAGCTACGCTTTACACGAAAGCCATGCTTCGATCACAAATGATCAACAAATGATCATCAATCACACATCAGCACTTAGCATGCCACACTACCAAATTGGGAGTATATCGCTGATAACCTTCAACTACATAACCTCTGAGCTCGTACGTCTCAGAGAAGGGTGTTCAGCTAAGAGAATAAATTCTCCGCCACCAACAGATATGTATTTGAAAGAAATCGGCTTTATATCTCAAAGTGTAGTGTCAGACACACGACCATACAAGTCTGTTCCGGGTTCGAACAGAACCGAAGGCACTTCCGAAGAAGCCCTTGCAATCCGGATATCCACAATTCCGATCGTACTTCCCATCACTTAGGGAATCTCTATACCGTAGCTACTCAGTGCAAAGACAATCGATAGGTCATCCTACCGTTCTCGCAAATACCCGGTCTTCACCACCGGTGTAACGACCCAGAATTTTTAGTAATTAAAATATGAATATTTAATTAATTTTAAATATTAATAAGTGAATTTATAAGTCAAATAAATTTTTATTTGAATAATTGGATTTAATTGCATAATTAAATCAATAATTTATATGTTAAATTATGGAAATAATTGAAAATAGAGTTAAATATGATTGAAAATGATTTGTCAAATTTTATTTTATCATATTGAAGTTAGAATGATATTTTAGAACTTTTAAAATCGAATTTAAAGTTAATTTGTGAAAATTGAATATTTTAATATTTAATCGATTAGTGAGAATAGTCAATTTTTGAACAGTCTCGGATTTGGACGAAACCAGTTCCATTCGATCCGTAATAGTTAGTTATTACCAGATTTCATTTTTCGTGTCAATCAGAGTTATCGTTTGATCGTGGCAGCTCGAAACGCATCGAATTATTTTTAATATTAATTTGGCGAGTTAAAATAGCCATTTTTCAAAAAGTCTCGGATTTCGACGAAACCAGTTTCATCGGATCCGTAATGTGATATTATTGTAAGGTTTCAAATTTCGTGTCAATTAGATTTACCGTTTGTCCGGTACAAATTAAAACGCCTAGAAATCGATTTAAATCGGTTTAACTTAAATCGATCGTTTGTTGCCATATCTCGCACAGATGATCGAATTAGCTTTCAAAACCTGTTCCATTGTGTCCGGAATGCGGGGTAAACCCTAGAAACGCTGGTTACGGCGCGTGAATCGGAGTTTGGAATTCCCGGATGAATAGTGTTCGAAAATTCTCTATAAATAGCCAACCTCTCACAAAAAAATAAAATAAAAATATCAAAACCCTAATCTATATGCACAGCCGCCGTTCACTTTCACCAATGGCCAGAAAACACCCACGTTCTCCCCTCGTTTTCTTCAAATCCAAGCCTCGTTTCAAGAATTCTTCAACTACAATATTGTAGAGGGCAGCGAGATCCTTATGTTCAACGATTGAGATCGAGATTGAAGCTACGAATCAACGGATATTTGTGTTCAAAGGCCATAGGGTCGGCCTCGTGATACGTGCACCAGAGATGGCCGAGCTTGGCTGCGTTCCAGGCGAGCATGGTGTTGGCGAAGCCCTTCGTGATGGCATCTCCTGATCGACCTATATATGCGTGTAGGAGGAGCGATTCGAAACCCTAATTTGCATTCATGGGTTGTTTGTGCGTGTTTCTTCCTGTAGATGGAAGATGATGCGCGCGTGAGAAGGAATGGTGGATGGCCTGACGAGCTGATGCAAGATCCTACGGCTATGGATAGCTAGGTTTAAAATTATATAATTAAGTTGTAATTTATGTTATATAAAATTCGTGTAAGTTTAAAAATGCATAACTTTTTCATACGAGGTCGAAAACACGCGAAACCAGTTGCGTTGGAATCGTATGGACGAGCACTACGTGATGGAATTGATTGGAGTCGTTTGGAGTTAGTGAGAATTTTGGGTAAAATTAAACGCGCGTTTAATTTTATTCGAAATAAATCGCTAAAACGAAATTGAAATCAAGGTGAGAACTTCTCACTCAATCGAATCGGTTTCGATTTTATTTTAAATAGTTAGATTTAAAATATTTGAATGCATGTTTGAATGATGATTGTTATCTATTGATTGTTAAAATAGACATTATGCGCCGTTAGTAAGCGGATGTTATTTATTAAAAACATATACCGCGAATATTTCATAAACAGTGAAATTGGTATTATATATAATAGCAATATATATATATATTGGCATATGTATATATTGCAGTTATTGATTTCCCGCATTTTTTAGCGGATGAGACCCTATTGCGCCGTCTATTAAGCGGATAATATTTTAAATCCCATATACCGCGATAATTTCGTACTGGAGTGAAATTGGTATTGTGCTAATGTTTGTGGATGCAGGAAAACAGGTTGGAGGGATCCAACTGGATTCCTCAACAGTATTTATTTGATTTCAGATATTTTGATATTTGATAAACTATCATATCGATATATGATGTCGTTATTATCGTTATTGACTATTTGGTGTGTAGCATCATTGGACCAAATTTTGGAATTTTAAAAGAATTTCAAAGTGATTTTTGAAACTATACGTTTATAAAATACTTTTGGAATTGATTTATTTTAAATAAATAAACGTTAAAATTTTAATGTTATAAAATTTTTGATTTTTGAGAAATATAGTTAAAAGTTGATTTTTGAGAAAATATGGATTAATGATTTTATAAAATAGTTTAATCGGGATTTTTGAATTTATTATAAAAAGTTTAAATATAGGATTTATGAAATTTGATTATTTTATAAATCAAGAGAATGGTGAAAGTATAAAGGAGATTAAAGATGTTTTAAAATAATAGTATAAATTGATTTTATAAAGTATTTATAAATTGATATTTATAAATTAAAATATTTGAATTATAAAACGAGTTTTTATAAGTGTTTTAATGAAGTGAAAATGGATTGCATAAGTGAATGGAATTTATAAAATTATAAATGGTGAAGTTATAAATGAAATTTATAAATAATAAGATTTATAAAGTTTGTGAAGTTATTAAAGAATATATTTGGATAAATAATTGAATCTTATAAGTTATAAGATTTATAATTATAAAGTTTAAAAGAACGATTTTGTAAAATAATCGTTTTATAAGCATTTGACTTATAATGTGAACTTTTGGTTTATAATTGAGTTATAAATTGAATAGGTTAATAAAGGAATTTATAAAAGGAGTTGTTATAAAATAAATAGAAATGGAGTTTATAAACGTTGTTTTATAAATTCGCAAACGACTTATTTTGATAAGTAAATTGTTGAAACTTATTTATGGAGTTATATTCACATTTTAGATTGTGAATAATCCTTTAAAATGAAATGTATAGAAATGATGAAATTGGTTAACGTAGTATATTCACGTTTTTGAATAGTGAATAATATGTTAAAGAAATTGTTTTGAATGTGATATTTTAAACAGAATTAAAACGATCTAACGATGTTTTAAAATGTGTTGAGATTCGAAACCATAGATTTCAACATTTATTGTTGAAATAGACGTTTTCGAGAAATAAAAGGAAATGGTGGACTATAACACTGTTGTTATAGTAAATGATTTCCGAAAGGAAATGTTTTGTATAGTATTGGGATTTATATATCTATTTTAATTTCGAATCCCTATACTAGTGATTTTGGGACGTTGTAACGATGTTTTACGCAACATTCGTTTTGGCCCAAATAAATATGGTTAAGAGAATAATTTCCTTAAAGAATGAAATATATACTTTATCTCGATTTAAGTATATTGAATATTTTCCAAGTGTTAAAAATAAATGGATTGAGAATTACATATTTAATAAGTATGGAAATGTTTTCCAATATAAAGGGGAATATTTGAGAATTTATCTTTTTGAAGATAAATTGAAAATGAATAATTGAAATCGAATATTCATAGATATTTTGGACTATAAATTCACTATGGAATTTATAAAAGAAAGTGGAATTCGTTTAAAAATAAATATTGATTTATTTTTGAGATATTGGAAATTATTTATCTAGTAAAGATATTTTGGAAAATAAATAATTTGGGAAATTATTTGGAAACTGGTGATGTGTGCATATCCATTGATAGTTCAATAACCGACTATCAATATTTCCCTTTGAATGGGTAATTGATGTGATTTGTTTGAATTTGAATGCCACACTTATTTTTGAATAAGCGCTCACTATTCGGGTTAACCGGGAAAGGACCATGGGGTCGTATAACCCATTCCGAATATGTGATACGTCATTATGAATTGCATTTGATGACCGGTGTTGAAGACCGGATATTTGCGAAAGCGATAGGATGACCTATCGATTGTCTCTGCACCGGGTAGCTCCTGGTATAGAGATCCCCTAAGTGATGGGAAATTCGATCGGGATTCTGAATACCCGGATTGCAAGGGCTTCGTGAGAAGTGCCTTCGGTTTTGTTCGAGCCTGGAACAGACTTGTGTGGATTGTATGTCTGACATTACAAATTGAGATATAAAGCAGATTTCTTTCAAATATATTTCTGTTGGTGGCGGAGAATTTATTCTTTTAGCTTAACACCCTTCTTTGAGACGTACGAGCTCAGAGGTTATGTAGTTAAAGGTTATCAGCGATATATTCCCAATTTGGTAATGTGACATGCTGAGTGTTGTTGTAAATGATCATTGTGTTGATTATTTGTGATAGGATCGTTTATTTGATCGTCTAACTTTGTGATCATTTCTATGATCATTTGTTGACCGAAAGCATGGCTTTTGTATAAAGTATGTTTTTGTGGACGTGACTTCGTCGAGCCTCACACCCCGCGAATGGTCAAAACAGGAAAGATGCAGCAAGGTTATGAGGGGTAGCGCCCTTTAGGATGTGTGCATTTCCTTCTGGAAAAGGGTGGTATCATGGTATGGAGCCCAGATACTTACTCATGTTGAAAACACTTTATGATTGTGTGAATTGATTGCGAGCGCTCGGTTGAAAGGTCCCAAAGGACCGGGGGATGGCATATTCGGTCAGTTGTTACTCAGTTAGGGATAACCCGGCCTTGTGTTGGTAGAGATCCGGTTTGGTTCTCGGGGATGTCCTTCCAGAGGCATTCTCATGTGGCAATGGGAAGTTCCTTGGCCTGATCATTCGTTGGTAATCCAAAGAAACAATACGAGGCTTGTACGGTATTAGTTGTAGAACCTATCATTCACTTATGGTGGCGCCCCACTGTTTGGATGGTAGCTATAGTAGGCATAGTTCGGAATGTCTATGCTGGCTAAGATTTATATTCTACTTTCAAAATGAATTTTTCCTACACTATGCACTAGTAATAATATCAAATGTTCTTTTAAATGCGTATCAAGCATCTTTGACTATCATAAGGAGAAATCTCCTCCGATTCTGCGATTGTATTGTGTGTGTGTGCGGGAGGCCTTATGGTAGTCACATTTTTAAAAGCATTGCGAATTGACTTTAAAAATATTCCTCTATTTTGATTTTAAAGTTAAATAAACTGTTTTGAGTTCTCACACCAGTCACATGACTGACTCGGAGTTTATTGTTTTCCTTCCTAAACTCTGGGTGCCCATCAATTTCCACACGGGCAGTCAAGAGTTAAGGTTTATCAGGATATTCTGGAGTTGCTGGATGCAAGCTGGATGGCATGGCGTATTACTAGTATATAGTATTTCTTTTCCGCTGTTGATGTTGTTTGTTGTTGTACATTCTGATGTAATGAAATGAAATGTAATGTAATAACTGATATAGTTCTTTGTTTAAAGATTATTCATTTATCTATTATATGTTGTTCCGCTGCGAATTGTGAGATTCTGTTATTGTTCTGTTGTTTTCTGTTCCGTTCTATTTTCTTTTTTTCTTCTCTCTATCTTTTCTATCTTCTTCTCTCTTCTTCTTTCTCTTTCTTTTTCTTAAACCATAACATTTCGGGTTTTCGGCCTTCGATTTCTCGGCAGTCGATAAAGTGAGTATCGATGTTGAATTTTCGAAAGTCGAAAATTTTCGGGACGTTACATTTGGTATCAGAGCATATGGTTAAGCGACAACCATGGTTCTGTTGGGTATTACTCATTAGAGACAGAGTCAGTAGTACTCTTGAATGAGTTTGAGGGTAATAATAGCTATGAGCGCGTATTTGTTAGTGAATATAAATTGTTTTATATTGTGATGATTGGTTTGTTGAGTGGTATATAGATTCTGGTTAATACGAGTAATTAACGTTGTTGATAGGGATCTCTAAACACTTGTACAGAACAATTCGACATAATATTGTTTTAAATTGGGTAAATGAAATAATTTTATCTTGATTATATTTCTATATATAAAGGAATAATTTTTCAGAATTATTAAAGTGTATATAAGTGGATTGTTTAGTTGTTTGAATAATCTAAATAAAAGAAGAATTGTATAAGCAAAAGAATTATAAGAATTGAATTATAATTAATGTGATTTACAATTGTGAAATAAACTTATATATATGAGAAGTGAAACTATATGGAATATAACTTAAGAAATGTTGAATTAAGTTGATATTAGTATCAAAGTAAAATAATAAAGTGAAGTGATAAATGTGAACTTGAGTTATATAAATGAAATTCAACTTTTGTAATTGAATTGAATGAATGGATTGAATGTTAATCAATTGAATGTGAATAGTTGATATGAAATAATGAATGTAAGTGTTAATTCATTAAAATCTAATGTTATTGAAAGTTGAATAGTTGAATAAGAATCAATTTAATTAAACCAATTATAAGCAAAGGAATTTGGTTGTAATTAATATCCATTGATTGTTATATGATTGTTAATTGATTGTATATAATTCATTAAGTATTGATGAAATTGGAAGCTAAATTAATTGAAATTCAATTGGAAGTTAAGTGAATCTTAAATAGAATTGAATTTGATTGGGAGTGAACCAACTTGAATATGAATTAGTGAATATAACTAATTGAAAATGAATGTTAGTAAAAACATACACTGTTAATGAATCAAATGTGATTTAAATTGAAAACCAATTCATTAAATATGAATGAGAATATGAATGAATATTTATTGGTTATGGATGTTAGTTGGTTGATGTTTGCATTTGTTGTTTGTTTACATTTGCTATGTTGGCATATATAGTTATTATGTTGCTATATGTTGTATACTGATATTATTTTCATATATACATGTTCTCATGTTGTTTGTTGAGTTTTTAGTAGGTACGGATCGCGTTTGCTTCGCATTTGGAGCTCGCTTTCGCGCTATATTAGCCGTATATGCTTGCTAATAAAATATAAGGTACATATCTCGGATTACATACCGTACTTTTACAGTTTTTTTCCCTGCGGGATGCCTCATTACTTGATGAGATGTATATTTTTGATATATATACTGTCATTTTTTTTTCGGATCGAGCCGCGCAAAGGAGACTATGGCGAATTTTTCCGGAAATTTAAGGCGTTAGAAAAATTTTGAGAAAATAGGAAAATTTTGAAAACTTTAACTTTGGATTTGGAATTGAAAGTTAAATCATAGAAATTGTTTTTGAAAAGATAATTAAGTATGATTTGAAAACTTAGTAAAGTTTTGTAAGAAGTTTAAACTATGAATTTTGGAAAAATTAATAAATTCTGTAACTTTTCTTACTTAATAATTTCGAGGACGAAATTCTTTTAAGGGGGGAAGGTTGTAACGACCCAGAATTTTTAGTAATTAAAATATGAATATTTAATTAATTTTAAATATTAATAAGTTAATTTATAAGCCAAATAAATTTTTATTTGAATAATTGGATTTAATTGCATAATTAAATCAATAATTTATATGTTAAATTATGGAAATAATTGAAAATAGAGTTAAATATGATTGAAAATGATTTGTAAAATTTTATTTTATCATATTGAAGTTAGAATGATATTTTAGAACTTTTAAAATCGAATTAAAAGTTAATTTGTGAAAATTGAATATTTTAATATTTAATCGACTAGTGAGAATAGTCAATTTTTGAACAGTCTCAGATTTGGACGAAACCAGTTCCATTGGATCCGTAATAGTTAGTTATTACCGGATTTCAATTTTCGTGTCAATCGGAGTTATCGTTTGATCGTGGCAGCTCGAAACGCATCGAATTATTTATAATATTAATTTGGCGAGTTAAAATAGCCATTTTTCAAAAAGTCTCGGATTTCGACGAAACCAGTTTCATCGGATCCGTAATGTGATATTATTGTAAGGTTTCAAATTTCGTGTCAATTGGATTTACCGTTTGTCCGGTACAAATTAAAACGTCTAGAAATCGATTTAAATCGGTTTAATTTAAATCGATCGTTTGTTGCCATATCTCGCACAGATGATCGAATTAGCTTCCGAAACCTGTTCCATTGTGTCCGGAACGCAGGGTAAACCCTAGAAACGCTGGTTACGGCGCGTGAATCGGAGTTCGGAATTCCCGAATGAATAGTGTTCGAAAATTCTCTATAAATAGCCAACCTCTCACAAAAAATAATAATATCAAAACCCTAATCTATATGCACAGCCGCCGTTCACTTTCACCAATGGCCAGAAAACACCCACGTTCTCCCCTCGTTTTCTTCAAATCCAAGCCTCGTTTCAAGAATTCTTCAACTACAATATTGTAGAGGGCAGCGAGATCCTTATGTTCAACGGTTGAGATCGAGATTGGAGCTACGAATCAACGGATATTTGCGTTCAAAGGCCATAGGGTCGGCCTCGTGATACGTGCACCAGAGATGGCCGAGCTTGGCCGCGTTCTAGGCGAGCATGGTGTTGGCGAAGCCCTACGTGATGGCATCTCCTGATCGACCTATATATGCGTGTAGGAGGAGCGATTCGAAACTCTAATTTGCATTCATGGGTTGTTTGTGAGTGTTTCTTCCTGTAGATGGAAGATGATGCGCGCGTGAGAAGGAATGGTGGACGGCCTGATGAGCTGATGCAAGATCCTATGGCTATGGATAGCTAGGTTTAAAATTATATAATTAAGTTGTAATTTATGTTATATAAAATTCGTGTAAGTTTAAAAATGCATAACTTTTTCATACGAGGTCGAAAACGCGCGAAACCTGTTGCGTTGGAATCGTATGGACGAGCACTACGCGATGGAATTGGATTGGAGTCGTTTGGAGTTAGTGAGAATTTTGGGTAAAATTAAACGCACGTTTAATTTTATTCGAAATAAATCGCTAAAACGAAATTGAAATCAAGGTGAGAACTTCTCACTCAATCGAATCGGTTTCGATTTTATTTTAAATAGTTAGATTTAAAATATTTGAATGCATGTTTGAATGATGATTGTTATCTATTGATTGTTAAAATAGACATTATGCGCCGTTAGTAAGCGGATGTTATTTATTAAAAACATATACCGCGAATATTTCATAAACAGTGAAATTGGTATTATATATAATAGCAATATATATATATATTGGCATATGTATATATTGCAGTTATTGATTTCCCGCATTTTTTAGCGGATGAGACCCTATTGCGCCGTCTATTAAGCGGATAATATTTTAAATCCCATATACCGCGATAATTTCATACTGGAGTGAAATTGGTATTGTGCTAATGTTTGTGGATGCAGGAAAACAGGTTGGAGGGATCCAACTGGATTCCTCAACAGTATTTATTTGATTTCAGATATTTTGATATTTGATGGACTATCATATCGATATATGATGTCGTTGTTGTCGTGATTGACTATTTGGTGTGTAGCATCATTGGACCAAATTTTGGAATTTTAAAAGAATTTCAAAGTGATTTTTGAAAGTATACGTTTATAAAATATTTTTGGAATTGATTTATTTTAAATAAATAAACGTTAAAATTTTAATGTTATAAAAATTATGATTTTTGAGGAATATAGTTAAAAGTTGATTTTTGAGAAAATATGGATTAATGATTTTATAAAATAGTTTAATCGGGATTTTTGAATTTATTATAAAAAGTTTAAATATAGGATTTATGAAATTTGATTATTTTATAAATCAAGAGAATGGTGAAAGTATAAAGGAGATTAAAGATGTTTTAAAATAATAGTATAAATTGATTTTATAAATATAAATTGATATTTATAAATTAAAATATTTGAATTATAAAACGAGTTTTTATAAGTGTTTGAATGAAGTGAAAATGGATTGCATAAGTGAATGGAATTTATAAAATTATAAATGGTGAAGTTATAAATGAAATTTATAAATAATAAGAATTATAAATTTTGTGAAGTTATTAAAGAATATATTTGGATAAATAATTGGATCTTATAAGTTATAAGATTTATAATTATAAAGTTTAAAAGAACCATTTTGTAAAATAATCGTTTTATAAGCATTTGACTTATAATGTGAACTTTTGGTTTATAATTGAGTTATAAATTGAATAGGTTAATAAAGGAATTTATAAAAGGAGTTGTTATAAAATAAATAGAAATGGAGTTTATAAACGTTGTTTTATAAATTCGCAAACGACTTATTTTGATAAGTAAATTGTTGAAACTTATTTATGGAGTTGTATTCACATTTTAGATTGTGAATAATCCTTAAAAATGAAATGTATAGAAATGATGAAATTGGTTAACGTAGTATATTCACGTTTTTGAATAGTGAATAATATGTTAAAGAAATTGTTTTGAATGTGATATTTTAAACAGAATTAAAACGATCTAACGATGTTTTAAAATGTGTTGAGATTCGAAACCATAGATTTCAACATTTATTGTTGAAATAGACGTTTTCGAGAAATAAAAGGAAATGGTGGACTATAACACTGTTGTTATAGTAAATGATTTCCGAAAGGAAATGTTTTGTATAGTATTGGGATTTATATATCTATTTTAATTTCAAATCCCTATACTAGTGATTTTGGGACGTTGTAACGATGTTTTACGCAACATTCGTTTTGGCCCAAATAAATATTGTTAAGAGAATAATTTCCTTAAAGAATGAAATATATACTTAATCTCGATTTAAGTATATTGAATATTTTCCAAGTGTTGAAAATAAATGGATTGAGAATTACTTATTTAATAAGTATGGAAATGTTTTCCAATATAAAGGGGAATATTTGAGAATTTATCTTTTTGAAGATAAATTGAAAATGAATAATTGAAATCGAATATTCATAGATATTTTGGATTATAAATTCACTATGGAATTTATAAAAGAAAGTGGAATTCGTTTAAAAATAAATATTGATTTATTTTTGAGGTATTGGAAATTATTTATCTAGTAAAGATATTTTGGAAAATAAATAATTTGGGAAATTATTTGGAAACTGGTGATGTGTGCATATCCATTGATAGTTCAATAACCGACTATCAATATTTCCCTTTGAATGGGTAATTGATGTGATTTGTTTGAATTTGAATGCCACACTTATTTTTGAATAAGCGCTCACTATTCGGGTTAACCGGGAAAGGACCATGGGGTCGTATAACCCATTCCGAATATGTGATACGTCGTTATGAATTGCATTTGATGACCGGTGTTGAAGACCGGATATTTGCGAAAGCGATAGGATGACCTATCGATTGTCTCTGCACTGGGTAGCTCCTGGTATAGAGATCCCCTAAGTTATGGGAAATTCGATCGGGATTGTGAATACCCGGATTGCAAGGGCTTCGTGAGAAGTGCCTTCGGTTTTGTTCGAGCCCGGAACAGACTTGTATGGATTGTACGTCTGACATTACAAATTGAGATATAAAGCAGATTTCTTTCAAATATATTTCTGTTGGTGGCGGAGAATTTATTCTTTTAGCTTAACACCCTTCTCTGAGACGTACGAGCTCAGAGGTTATGTAGTTGAAGGTTATCAGCGATATATTCCCAATTTGGTAATGTGACATGCTGAGTGTTGCTGTAAATGATCATTGTGTTGATTATTTGTGATAGGATCATTTATTTGATCGTCTATCTTTGTGATCATTTCTATGATCATTTGTTGACCCAAAGCATGGCTTCTGTATAAAGTATGTTTTTGTGGACGTGACTTCGTCGAGCCTCACACCCCGCGAATGGTCAAAACAGGAAAGATGCAGCAAGGTTATGAGGGGTAGCGCCCTTTAGGATGTGTGCATTTCCTTCTGGAAAAGGGTGGTATCATGGTATGGAGCCCAGATACTTACTCATGTTGAAAACACTTTATGATTGTGTGAATTGATTGCGAGCGCTCGGTTGAAAGGTCCCAAAGGACCGGGGGATGGCATATTCGGTCAGTTGTTACTCAGTTAGGGGTAACCCGGCCTTGTGTTGGTAGAGATCCGGTTTGGTTCTCGGGGATGTCCTTCCAGAGGCATTCTCATGTGGCAATGGGAAGTTCCTTGGCCTGATCATTCGTTGGAAATCCAAAGAAACAATACGAGACTTGTACGGTATTAGTTGTAGAACCTATCATTCACTTATGGTGGCGCCCCACTGTTTGGATTGTAGCTATAGTAGGCATAGTTCGGAATGTCTATGCTGGCTAAGATTTATATTCTACTTTCGAAATGAATTTTTCCTACACTATGCACTAGTAATAATATCAAATGTTCTTTTAAATGCGTATCAAGCATCTTTGACTATCATAAGGAGAAATCTCCTCCGATTCTGCGTTTGTATAGTGTGTGTGTGCAGGGGGCCTTATGGTAATCTCATTTTCAAAAGCATTGCGAATTGACTTTAAAAATATTCCTATATTTTGATTTTAAAGTTAAATAAACTGTTTTGAGTTCTCACACCAGTCACATGACTGACTCGGAGTTTATTGTTTTCCTTCCTAAACTCTGGATGCCCATCAATTTCCACACGGGCAGTCAAGAGTTGAGGTTTATCAGGATATTCTGGAGTTGCTGGATGCAAGCTGGATGGCATGGCGTATTACTATTATATAGTATTTCTTTTCCGCTGTTGATGTTGTTTGTTGTTGTACATTCTGATGTAATGAAATGAAATGTAATGTAATAACTGATATAGTTCTTTGTTTAAAGATTATTCATTTATCTATTATATGTTGTTCCGCTGCGAATTGTGAGATTCTGTTATTGTTCTGTTGTTTTCTGTTCCGTTCTATTTTCTTTTTTTCTTCTCTCTATCTTTTCTATCTTCTTCTCTCTTCTTCTTTCTCTTTCTTTTTCTTAAACCATAACATTTCGGGTTTCCGGCCTTCGATTTCTCGGCAGTCGATAAAGTGAGTATCGATGTTGAATTTTCGAAAGTCGAAAATTTTCGGGACGTTACAACCGGTCTTCAAATGCTATCCATAACGACGTATCATTATTCGGAATGGGTTATATGACACAAGGTCCTCTCCCGGCTAAACCGAATAACGAGCGCAAAATTTTAAAAACATATGGATATGGATTTCAGTTAAGTAACAACTTGAAAGTCAAAACTATTTCAAATGGTTTACACAAATTACTATTTCAAATCTTTAACCAAAAAGATTTATTTTACAAAGTTCACCTAGTTTCACAAAGATCCATTTACGGATTTCAAAACAATTTCCATTTCGAGTGGATTAATCCATTTAATCTTTAAATCAAAGATTTAACTTATGGCTTTCAAAAACCGTTTCCAAAAGTTCATTCATAACTTGGAAAACTGTTTTTCAATTCAAATTTGAAATTCCTATAATACCAATTTGGAAATTCATTTCTTATATGAAAGCTTTTATCATTGGAAAACAAACAGTTTTCGTTTTGGAAAAAAATTCGATTTCAATTATACAAGTTAAAGTTTCTCAAACTTGGGTTAAATTTAATTCTCAAAACAATACTTTTAAAATTGGTTTAAAAACCCATATAACTTGTATGAACTTTTACTTCATAAATTCTCAAATAGAATTTAATTTCAAATTTGAATTCAATTTTAAATTGAATTATTAAGTTTCAAAACTTTATTAAATTATTCAAAATAACCTTTATTCTAGAAATTATTTTCCAAAAGCTTTTCATTTTAAAACTCGATCCATTTTCAAAATCATTTAGATTTAAAAATTCAATTTTACAATCTATTTCAAAAATCTGTGACTTAACCAATTTCCACGTGCAATCCATATTTGTGTGTGTATAGTGTAGTCCAAGGGGTTTTACACAATAGTGCACACATCTATCATAAGAATATCGATAAGAGGTATAACTCATAACGCTTATCTTCATTCACAGATTCATGGATAAAGTAAATTAATCAATCACAAAGATTTACTAATATGATTCGATGTGGGTTTCGGATAACCAACTAGAATCCGACTCCCTGTCGCATCGAAATCCAAATGTCATTTATGGGTCAAAGGGTTTGCATATTCATATAACAATATATTCATCACAAATAAAACAACTCATCACAAAACATTTCAAAGCATCACATCATATATCAAATATATCAATCCATCACATAGCATCCAATAGCAATCAAACCTCTACAACTAAGATGAATAATTTGGGTGGTTTTTAAATTTATCAACCACATGATTATTTTCATTAATAATTCTTAATCAATGATTAAGTTTATCAACTACAATTGATTTAGTTTTCTAATCACCCTTATTAATTAAATCATTCCTAAAATAAATATCTAAATTAATTGACCCTTAATTAATTAAATCCAAATTTCTTATTCCTTAATTAACTACTTCAATTAATAAACCTTTAATTATTGATTAATTAATCATTAATCTTTAATTATCTTCCCTTAACTACTTTCACTAAGTAATCACAATCTTAAATTTAATAATTCATTAATTACTTGATCAATTAACTTAAATTACTAATTAATATACCTAAATTAGTAAATGCTCAATTATTAATTAATTTAATCTCAATTATAACTAATTATCCTTTAATTGATTTTGTTAATTATTAATGAATTAATATTAATTACAAATTATTACCTACTTGATTATCATTAACGATATGAATTTACTTACTTTTAAGTTAAAATTTTAAAACATTTGATTTTTATTGCTAAATCATTTATTAAGTTTCATTTAAAATAACTTGTTACAAATGTAAATTTAAACTTAATTGTTTTTAAAATCCTTTATTTTAAAATTTATAATTTATACTTCCTATTTAATAAATAAATCATCATCTATAAGGGGGAATAGTTTAAGGAATTCATTTAAGAAATTCATTAAAGTTAAAAAACTAGGATATAAAAATTTCCAGGCAAAACCCGAGTATTCCCCGTGCCAAAACCCAATATACTCGAGCCCCGCTTCGAGTTTTATCAAAATTTACCCTAGCGCCCCCTAAAATTTCGAACTAAAAAAAATTTCTAAGTGCTTTACGCTCGCATCAAAATCCACTTCGAGTTGAAACCCGAGCCACCCTTGCCTTTCCCCGAGCTCTCCTTCGAGTCGCCTGAAAACACATCGTCTTCCCCAACCAGAAACCCACTGATACAACGTTGCACTTATACGTGCACAACGACGCTAGCCATCGCCGATCGACAACGAACTCACCACAACGTCACCGTACGTCGCAGTGACCCTCTCCAATCGTCCAATCACTGTTTCGTGCCTCAATTAAAAATCGAATCACTCACACCAAAAACAGGAACCCATCACCATGGCCAATCCCCTCGAGCTCACGCCGCCGACCATATTAACCTCTGAAACAACTGCCACACCTCCGCGAACTTTCCACGAAGCCACCACCAGAGCGCGGTGCGACTCGATCAACCGAAAATCACGCATTCGCGTCAGTTAACAGTGTGACCAAAATTAGGTTTAGAACACAAATCGACTCGTTGTCGCCACCACCGTAGTCGTGACCACCGCCCATTATTTTTCCTGTCACCCCGGTATTCTCGCCCACCTCTTCGCCTAACCCTGACCATCGAAGCCCCTTCAGTCGCCTGAAATTGGCAGGAAACCAATTTCCGTTCAAGTGAAAAATGCTCTTGAAATACAAAATGAAAATTGGACATTTTAGCTTTAAAAATCCTATCTTCCAATACGAATCCAAGATATAAACTCGATTTTGAAAATTGTTAGTTTCGAATTTATCCAAAAATGAGAATTTTTACTGTAAATTATTATATTCAAAATATTTACTTAATATTTTTACATAACATTGTTTGTAAAAATAGCTTCACATTGTTATAAACAATTTCCTTTCTGGCATCATAGTTTGAAACGATCTATATACGAAGATATGATTTTTCTTGATTAAATGGTAACCTGTAAAGGTTAAACAGAGAGATTTCATGCTTAGCACAGACATGCATCTACTTCCTTCATATATATAAACACATGCAAGCAAATTAACACAATCATACAAATAGTATTTAACTTATCATTTCAAATAAAATTCGAATCATCAAGAAAACCAAGCAACTCAGGTTTTAAAAAAATTTGGTTTGCTCACCTGACTTTTAAGTTTGAACAGAGGAAGAACAGTTATTTTCTTTTATGCTTTGTTTTTTTTTTCTTGAACTCCTGTTTTGCTTTGAATTTTTTCGAGTTTCTGTTGAAGATTTGGTTTTCAAGCTTGGTAATGTTTCTTGTTTTCCGGTTTGAAGCTTTGGCTTGCAAGCTTGATCCTTCCAGGTTTGATCTTGAGATGATCTACAGGTTTTTTTTTTTGAACTTACATCTGCTTTGAATCTGGATCTAGCTTTTGCTTCTTAGGTCTGCATCCAGATTCTTGTTTTGATATTTTTGATTTATTTTCTGTTTTTGATGTTGCCTTGCCTTGCCTTTGAATTTTTCTACAGATCTTTGGAGAGAAGGATGGACTTTGAATTACTGGTTTTAACTTTGGTTTCTTACTTTCGAAAAGAATGAACACAACTGACTTGTGATTTCAAATTTTGGGAAGCTAAATGGCCTGCTATAGTTTTTATTCAAAAGAGAACAAATTCCCTTTGCCATTTGTAACTTTATTTCTATGCATGTTGTACACTTGTAGTTGGTATGAAAAATTATGTTTAAACCCTTTGACTCAATTTAATTTGTAAACTTTTGTTTAATCCTCCTTTGACTCAATTTAATTTGTAAACTTTTGTTTAATCCTCCATGTAGTTATATTTTCATATATATATATATACATATGTCCTAATTTTTTTTAGTGGTTTATATTCTTTTATTTATTTATGTTTATATTTTCATTTGCTTATATCCTCTTTTGTATTTATATTTTACACAAATAAAATCCCTATTGTTTTTCACATTCAAACTTAAGTTTTTGCTCACTATTTTATATACAACTATTTTATACATTTTATATTCATGCATTTATGTTATGTCATTTATTTTTGTACAAATTTTTCAAAAGAAAAGAATGATTTAAAAAATTTGATTTCACATTAACAAGTAATTACTTTTATTTATATGGGTGAATTTTACTTAAAAATAATATTTTGAAAATGAGTGCATTAATATTTTTTTCAACTTTCAAACATATCTAATATATCTAAAATTTGGAAACAACCTTTTATTAATTATAAAGCTTCTGATTCTATTTTATTTTTAATACATTTTTATTTTTGAAAACCAATGTTTGTTGATAGATTACCTATTCTTATATTCCAAACCAATTTGCTATTTATCTTTAAATCCATATCTATTTTTAAATCAATTTTTTTTTTTATTTATAAAATTACTTATCTCTAAATTTAAAACCAAATCCTACTTATAATCTAAAATTCTAAATTCATTCAAGAAATTCCTAATTAATACATGAATAAATTCACAATTTATTTTCAAAATTAAATTAATTTCCAAATTAACCGTAGTTATTTTTCAGGAATGTTACATAATCCTTTTTGAAACGGAATTGTTTTGAAATCCGGGAATGAATATTTGTGAAAGTAGGTGAACTTTTTGAAATGAATCTTTTGTTTAAAAGATTTGAAATGGTAATTGATTTAAACCATTTAAAAGTAAGTTTTGAATTATTAAGTTGTGACTTAATTGAAATCCCATATCCATATGTTTTTAAATATTTTCGCTCATTATTCGGGATAGCTGGGAAAGGACCTTTGGGTCGTATAACCCATTCCGAATATGTGATTCGATGTTATGGATAGCATTTGAAGACCGGTGGTGAAGACCGGATATTTGCGAGAGCGATAGGATGACCTGTCGATTGTCTCTGCACCGAGTCGCGCTGGTATAAAGACTCCCTAAGTGATGGGAAATCCGATCGGGATTGTGAATATCCGGATTGCAAGGACTTCTTTGGAAGTACCTTCGGTTTTGTTCGAGCCCGGAACAGACTTGTATGGATTGTATGTTTGACGTTACAATTTGAGATATAAAGCTGATTTCTTTCAAATATATTTTTGTTGGTGGCGGAGAATTTATTCTCTTATCTTAACACCCTTCTCTGAGACGTACGAGCTCAGAGGTTATGTAGTTGATGGTTATCAGCGATATATTCCCAATTTGGTAATGTGACATGCTGAGTGTTGCTGTGAAATGATCATTGTTTGATCATTTGTGATAGGATCATTTATCTTTGTGATCATTTCTATGATCATTTGTTGACCCAAAGCACAGCTTTTGTATAAAGCGTGGCTTTGTGGACGAGACTTCATCGAGCCCCACACCCCGGAAATGGTCAAAACAGAAAAGATGCAGCAAGGTTATGAGGGGTAGCTCCCTTTAGGGTATGTGCATTTCCTTCTGGAAAAGGGTGGTATCATGGTATGGAGCCCAGATACTTACTCATGTTGAAACACTTTATTTATGATTATGTGATGATGATTACGAGCGCTCGGATAAAGGTCCCAAAGGACCGGGGGATGGCTTACTCGTGTCAGTAGTTACCTAGTTAGGGGTATCCCGGCCTTGTGTTGGCAGAGATCCGGTTAGGTTCTCGGGGACGTCCTTCCAGAGGCGTTCTCATGTGGCAATGGGAAGTTCCTTGGCCTGACCATTTGTTTGAAATCCAATTCCCAATACGAAACCCTGTACGGTTTTAGTTGTAGAACCTGCCATTTACTTATGGTGGTCACCACTGTTTAGATGGTAGCTATAGTAGGCATAGTTCGAAATTTCTATGCTGACTAAGATTTATATCTTTATTTTCGAAATAAATTTTTCCTATACTATGCACTAGTAATAATATCAAATGTTTCTTTTAATGCGTATCAAGCATCTTTGACTATCATAAGGAGAAATCTCCTCGGATTCTGCGTTTGCATTGTGTGTGTGTGCTGGAGGCCTTATGGTAGTCTCATTTCTAAAAATCATTGCGAATTGATTTTTAAATATTTCGTTGTTCGTTTTTAAAGATAAACTGCTTTTGTTGCTCACACCAGTCCCACGACTGATCCGGAGTTTATTGTTTCTTTCCTAAACTCTGGGTGCTCATTATTTTCTACTCGAGCAGTCTAGATTTGGGTTTTTCAGATGGTCAGGTTTAGTAGATTATCTAGTGTTAGTTCAGTATTTGGACCATACCAGTCTTGCTTAGCTTGGTGCATGGTTATTGGGAGTTCGAGCTATTACTGGATTGGTTCTGGGAAATGGAGTTGCAGTTCTCGGAGTTCTCTTTTGAAGACTATCTTAGAGTTATATTGTTCCGCTGCTAGATGTCATCTATTTTCTTTTCCGCTGCTATTTATTGTATTATATCTCTGGTCTATATTGATATCTACTGGATCATCTGTTGTATCAGATATTGTATCAAAGCTGTATATCAATGTATTATTCTTTTATTCCGCTGTGTTATTTACTTAATGTTGTTATAAGCTCCGGGGAATCGGATTTGAACGGTCGAATCTATCGCATTCGAATATGATATGAAGTATGGATGTCGATATTCGAGCGGGCAAAATCCGTCTCGTTACAACCGCGTACACGGTTGTTAAAGTGGTTTTTGGAGTTGGCAAAGAGTATGATAACTTCCGATCCCGGTCTCTTCAACAACCAAACGTTATTATAACACCGTGGTCTTTTAAAATAGTTTATACTTTAAACCCAGAATATAATTATCCATTTCCAAACCATTTAAATACGATATCATTTCTATTTTAGAGCCCAAATCAATATGATATTATTTTAACTTAGCCTTTTCTAAAACTCATTTCAAAGTTATAATATTTTGAAACCAAATACTGGAAATATAGCTTTCCAAAACATAAAACTTTGAGTTTCATAACTTTGAATTATAACTACACCACTGAAATGGTTTAAATGTTAAATTACTTAATAAAATAAATTAGCTTCTTTAATTTCGCAATCGATTCTAATACAGATTTGGGACCTCAAATAAACCGTTCAAATTTCATATATTTCAAATCTTTAATATTCAATGTTTCAAAAATAAATTTTATAATTCATATATGTATATATATACCAAATTTACTTTACTATCATTTATTTGTGAAATGTTTAATTTAATAAATCCAGTATCCTTTAAATAAACTTCAAATTTCAACAATTAATATTCCTCAATTTATTTAGACTTGATACATTCACTTAAATCACCTTAACCCTGAATTTTGTTATAAAACAATATTCTTTCAAAATCTAAATTTCAGTAAGCTCCAAATGGACCCTTATTACATATAATTGTTAATGAAATAAAATCTCAATCAATTTCAACTATCTTCTCAACCTTGATTTATAAAATCAAAATAAACTCTATATTAAATATAATTTAAGTAAATACTTATCCATATTATATTCAAAAATCAAACTTTATTTTATACTTTAAAACCAATTTTTTCATAGCTTAAAACCAAAATTTAACTATATATAAAATAACCTTTATCAAATATCTAAATCAATATATCGAAAATCATATATATTCTTTACAAACCATAGATATCATTTCAAAATATTATTATACACATATACCGCGGTGTCGTATATAATTTTCTATCCTATGGTAAAGTGATACGAATATTTATCATTTCAATCCGCAATTTAAAAATAAAAATGCGGTTGTATATTATTTTAAACCGAAATCCCAAATAAAATAAAAATGCATAATAACTTGCAGTTTATGATAATATGAAATACAACAACCATTCATGCAATATCCACCATCAACCATTTATCACAATCATCATCCAAATTCAAACAATACATCAATATATAATAGGTGATAATAACAGGTATCAACTATCAGTTTTTATTCAAAAATAGATTATAACTGTTTAACTGGGAGTTTATATGCAATAAAATAAATAACAATTTAACTAGCAGTTAATATGCAATAATGAATTAAATAACAAATTAATTAAATAAATGCAAATTAACTGAGATAATGATGAAATATATGCCAAACGGCTATAAATAAATTTCAAATCAGATCATAAATTAATTTAACAAACATAAGAAATCTTAGAAGTTGTGAGTGGGTTGAAACACTGACCTTTGATTTTAGCCCATAAAAATCCAAAAAGAAGCACAAAACTCAACAACCTCCAAATTCAACTAAATCAATTTCATTGTCCGGAATATAAATTTGAATCCAACAGAAGAAATCGTGCGTGAATCATAGTTTATATGCAAAAGATATTCATGTTACAAGAAATATTATTAAAACAAAAATTAGTACGCGTTAAAAATATATAAAAATAAACAAATTTTAATACTTACGTTTTCTCAAGATGAGGCTTCAGGAAAAGATTGAAGAACAACTAAGATGAGGACATAAAGTGTACGAAAAATGAAAAAAAATTCATTTTTATAAAGGAATGCTTTTGGATTTGCAATAATAAGAGCTTTTGAATATGAGGTGTTAGGAGAAACAAAATATAAAAGAAGAAATAAGATGTAGGTTATTTATAATTAGGAAATGAATGTGGAGGGAAAAAAATAAATGTCACGTTTTCTTATTAAAGCTTCAGGCATTAATAATAGATAAGGAAATATACGTAGGAATGGAAAGGTTTGCGAACGAAAGTAGAATTTTGTACGCGTTTAGGCTTTTATCTACGCATAATAAAATATTTATACTTACCTTAAAAATGAAAACGTTCAATTTACTTTTCTCAAAATGAACTTTTATCTCCATTAAAACACCCTTTTTGTTTAACACAAAACGTGCGTTTCTTTTATTAAATCTATTAATTGCAATCAACGTTTCCTTTCCTTTTAATTGAAACATTTGAATTACATTAATTGCAGTTACTTACAGAATTAAATATTAAAACAGACAACTAAAACGGATAAAAAAATAGAACAATTGTTCATTTAAACACGTTTATAAATTTATTGTTAATACATAGGAGTAATAAATAGATTATTTTCCTATCCTTGTAATCAATCTGTAAGCTAAAACACAGTTCAAATAAACATATATTTCTTTCTTTAAAATCAATATTTTTATTCTTTATTTTAATGAAATTAAACCTACATTCACACATGGAACATTCATTTTATTCGATGTAAATGTTTTTTTTTTCTTTTTTCATTGAATCAAGACTTTCCTTATATTTTCACAAAACATAAGCTGCTTTTAATTGCACATATTACAATTAGTATTCTCTCTCCTATTAACTGAAAATTTTCAATTACATTAATTTCTGTTGATTAAGCTTCAAAATGGGCTAAAAGAATGTAATGAGAAGTAGAGCAATTACTTCCTATCAATTAAATATATTAATATTAAATTAATTAATCACCTTTCTATTCAATATTTATAAACTAACCAATTCATCCTTTTTAATCACTTGGACTTTTACCATGATTTAATACAAGTTTATAATGATATTCTTAAATTTTATCTAAATTTCCATTTATACAATCTTCTAAGTATTTACTTTTCATTGAATTGCAATTTATCCTATTATCGTGTATTAAATTCCAATATATTGATAAAATTTTATTCCATCCCTTTATTCAACCAATAGTCATTATTTCAAATTATTAATTACAGTTAAGATCTTACATTGGTTCCATAAATTTATTCGCACTAAATTAGTTGTGACAACTCGGATTTTTCCCGCTCGAAAATTGACATACATACTTTACATCGTACTCGAATGTCGTAGATTCGACCGTTCAAATCTGATTCGCCGGAGCTTATAACAACATTAAGTAAATAACACAGCGGAATAAAAGAATAATACATTGATATACAGCTTTGATACAATATTTGATACAACAGATGATCCAATAGATATCAATATACATCAGAGATATGATACAATAAATAGCACTGGAAAAGGAAAATAGATAACATCTAGCAGCGGAACAATATAACTCTAAGATAGTCTTCAAAAGAGAACTCCAGCAGCAGCAGCTCGTTTCAACATCACGATACGCAAAGACAAGCAAGTCTCGTCCACATCCAAAGACTGAACTAGCTATCTGAAAAACCCAACTCTAGACTGCTCGTGTAGAAAAATTTTTGAGCATGCAGAGTTTAGGAAAGAAACGATAAACTCCGGATCAGTCATGGGACTGGTGTGAGCAACAAAAATAGTTTATCTTTAAAAACAAACCAAGAGGTATTCAAAAATCAATTCGCAATGCTTTATGAAAATGTAACTACCATAAGACCTCCCGCCACACACAATGCAAACGCAGAATCGGAGGAGATTTCTTCTTATGATAGTCAAAGATGCTTGATACGCATTAAAAAGAAACATTTGATATTATTACTAGTGCATAGTGTAGAACAAATCATTTCGAAAGTAGAATATAAATCTTAGCCAGCATAGGTACCATTATATTATGCCTACTATAGCTACCATATTAGATGGCAGGTTCTACAACTAATACCGTACAAGATCGTATTGTTTCTTTGGATTTCCCACGAATGGTCAGGCCAAGGAACTTCCCATTGCCACATGAGAACACCTCTGGAAGGACGTCCCCAAGAACCAAACCGGATCTCTGCCAACACAAGGCCAGGTTACCCCTAACTGGGTAACAACTGACACGAGTATGCCATCCCCCGGTCCTTTGGGACCTTTATCCGAGAGCTCTCTAATCAACATCACACCATAATAATAAGTATTTCAACATGAGTAAGTATCTGGGCTCCATACCATGATACCACCCTTTTCCAGAAGAAAATGCACATACCTTAAAGGGAGCTACCCCTCATAACCTTGCTGCATCTTCCCTGTTTTGACCATTCCGGGGTGTGAGGCTCGACGAAGTCACGTCTACAAAGCCACGTTTTATACAAAAGCCATGCTTTGGGTCAACAAATGATCATAGAAATGATCACAAAGATAAACGATCAAACAAATGATCCTATCACAAATGATCAACATAATGATCATTTCACAGCAACACCTAGCATGTCACATTAACAAATTGGGAATATATCGCTGATAACCTTCAACTACATAACCTCTGAGCTCGTACGTCTCAGAGAAGGGTGTTAAGCTAAGAGAATAAATTCTCCGCCACCAACAGAAATATGTTTCAAAGAAATTAGCTTTATATCTCAATTTATAATGTCAGACATACTATCCATACAAGTCTGTTCTGGGCTCGAATAGAACCGAAGGCACTTACAAAGAAGTCCTTGCAATCCGGATATTCGCTAATCACGTTCGGACTTCCCATCACATATGGAGTCTCTATACCGGGGACCAGTCGATGCAAAGACATTCGACGAGTTGTCCTTTCGCTTTCAAAAATATCCGGTCTTCAACACCGGTCTTCAAATGCTATCCATAACGACATATCACATATTCGGAATGGGATATATGACACAAAGTTCCTCTCCTGGCTAAACCAAACAGTGAGCGCAATATTTCAAAAACATATGGATATTGGGATTTCAATTAAGTCACAACTTAAAACCCAAAACTTTTCTTCAAATGGTTTAAACCAATTACCATTTTAAATCTTTATATTACAAAAAAATATTTCACAAAGATCAATTTATAGACTTTAAAACAATTTCCATTCCAATTGGATTAACTCATTAAATCTTTAAATCAAAGATTTAACTCATAGCTTTCAAATCGTTTTCATAACTTGGAAATTATCTTCATTTCAAACTTGAAATTCTTTTTAACACAAATTGGACATTCATTTCTTATGTGAAAGCTTTTATTATTTGAAACAAATAATTTTCGTTTCAGAAAAATCCAATTATATTTACACGAGTTAAAGCCCTTGAATTAAATTCAAATTTCCAAATTAGTACATTTAAAATGGTTTAACCCATATATAACTGGTATAACATCTTAATCCCTAGTTTTAAATCATAGAATTCAATTTCAAATCTTGAATTTAAGTTCAAATCAAAATTTTCAACTTCATATTTTATCGAGTTATTCAAAATAAATTTCATCTATGAAATTCCATTTCAAAAGCTTTTCACTTTAAACCCAATCCATTTCCAAACATTTGAATTCAAATATTCAAATTTAAAACTATTTTAAAAATCAGTGAGTTAATCGATTTCCTCGTGAAATCCATATTGGTGTGTGTATAAGTGTGGTCCAGGGGTTTAACACACTAGTGCAACATCATTTCAATCATCACAGATTAAAACACAGAAAAATAGTTGATAAGCGATATAGCTATTACGCTTATCGTCCATTCACAGATTCACAGATGCTATACAAATGTAAATAAATATACCCAGCTCAATCTACAGAATAAAATATCACAAATCAGATAGGATAATCAATTCAAGGCATTTCATACAATACCATCATTCATAAGCATTCAATAAACATTTGTAAGCGGGATTTATTAATTGTTTAATCCTAATTAATTCAATTTATTTTAAACCAGATAAATTACTTATGAATTAATTATCTAATTCTGATTTATTAATTCCAAATCAATTGATATAAAATAATTTATCAAACACTTTAATTAATTAAATTATTTCTAATCAATCATATTACTTTAATTGACCTTTGAACCAATTATATAATTAATTAACTTCTTAATTAATTTTTTTTCAAGAAATTTACTCTTTAATTTCTTATCGTTAAGCAATCATTTCATAATAACAAATCATAAATTACCAATTTATCTTTATCATTAATTAAGTAAAATATCCAAATTTAATTACAATTAGTGATTAACCCCTTAATTGCTTTCATTAAGTAATTAACAATTTACAATTGATAATTAATAAATCTAATTTGTTATCAAAATTTATCACATTAATTTTGTTACCTAACAATTCATAGTTAATTATCCTCATTAACTAATAACATTTCTTAATTTACTTCTTACTTAATCTCTAATTATAAATTAATCTAAATTATTAATTTATAAATTAAATACATAAGTCATTCCTAAATTATCTTATTAATTGAATCATTTAATACCTTAATTATCTCTAAGATAATTTATTTCTTTATTAATGATTAAATTAATATCAATGTGTAGAACATTACCCTTTTTAAATTTAAATTTAAATCACATTTTGAATATAAAATTCAAAATGATTTACCATTTAGAACTTTAACCAAATTTAAATAGAATTTAAACTTTGTTTAAAACACCTTCAGATTTAAAACTGAATTTATTTCAACTTGTATTTAAATTTCACTTTTAGTCCAGGTTTTAAAATCTCGATTTAAATTTAAGTTTAAATCTTACTTAATTTAACAAATCCAGACTTGAATTTAAACAGAACAGGCTTCTGTTTTTAAAATGCCTGGAACAAACAATTTCCCGAGGCTAGACAAAAATGCTTCGAGTCAACCCTCCCATTTACTCGAGTTAAACTCGAGAACAATCTACTGCTCAAAACAACAGCACTTCACCAAAAATATTCACCCAGATACAAATGTACACGGTGCACTTGCACGTCACCACCGCTCGCCTCTGGTCGGTGCTTCACCATTGAACAAGTCAACGATCTCCTAACAACCAATCCCCGACCACCCAAATCTCATCGTCAACTTGAATTCGTAATAAGCTAAAAAAAATGAAACCTGGAAACATGAACAGACCCCACCTCCAAAACTTGGAAAACGCCTCGTCCTCCACGCTCCGACCACCGTTCACCACCAAACTCCAGCCGCAGCTTCACCTACGACCCATCCACCATCCCTCCAAACCGCGTCGAACTCGATGCACTACAGACGTCGAACGAGATGAAATTCTCGACCTCACAAAAACTAGGTTTAGGAGTAAAAACCCCACGCCGCCGATGCCACGACCAACTGCACACCATCACAATATTTTTCCTACCATCTTCGATCGCCCATACACCTTCAGGAAGAATCGCAGCCACTCCGATCAACCCAATTGCCAGAGGCAACCCAAAATCCCCAAATTAGTCAATAAAGAAATGCTCAATCAAACCTTAACTAAAAAATGTAATTTTAGTTTTAAAAATCAGGATTTTGATCAAGTATTTAATTCATCTCCATGAATCTAGGAATTTTGAAGTTTGAGTTTTGACTAATTTGAGTTTGCTCAGTAGTTCTTTTAAATTCCAGAGACAAAACCAATTCGTTTAACTAAACTAAAATTTTAAACTAACATCTATGATATAACAATCATATTTCATTTGTAACTTAAGTCTTTACAAAGCCTAGATCAGGGGATAAAGAAATTTTAAATCAAACATGTAACAACCCTCATAATTTTCGATTTTATATTTAAATATTTTATTTAAATATTTTATCGTTAGTCGGATTTTAGTCCAAAAAGCTACTTTTTGCATACGGTCGAATTAGGACTCGGGACCACTCCCATTAAGTTTAAAATGCCGTTTGCGACCTTTTTGAGTATAAGCTTCGATATGTTTGGAGAAAGTTGATTTTTGCTACTTTTCACTTTGGGTTTGGTTTTGGGCTCAGCCCTATGTTAACTTATGCTCAAATCTGAGCCACTCTTCCCCACTCACCCTCATTCTCTTCTCTTTTTAGTTTTTAGAGTATTAATGGTAGGAGAGATTGGAAATTAAAACTCCAAAACCCTAGTTCCTTTTGCAACTTCAAATTCCTAGCTCCAAACTCAAGAAGAACCCATTGGTAAGCTTCTCTTCTTCTTCACCAACTTATTCTCTTACCAATTTCAGAAATTCCTAAACCTAATTTTGGGAATGTTCTTGTTTTGAGCTTAGATTCAAGCTCAATTGGGTTGTGTTGAAGAGAGGTTGATTCTCCATTTGCTTTCAAGCTTCTTCTTGTTTGATTTTGTGAAAAGGTGAGATTTTTATCTCACATCTATGCTTATATTTACCTTCGAATGTTAGGTATGAATTCCTAACACTTATTCGTGTGTATTAGCTTTTGGTTCGGATTGATTTGGTGAAAATCCTAACTTTGGCGTTTTGGGTTCAATTCCTTAAAAATCATAGCTTTGATCTTTGATCGTGTTTTTGGTGATGCATCGAGGAGCCAATAGGGCCGAGTAGCCGTTAGGCATAATTCCCTAGCGTCCATGCTCGTTCGGTTGTGAATTGGTGGAGGTTGCATATCAATTTATAGGCATCATTGTGCAGAGCATCAGGTTCGGCCGACTGACCCCCCTGGTCCGGTCGACCGACCTGTTAGTTAAAATTTGCCTCTGTTTCTGGTTCGACCGACCGACCCCCCTGGTCCGGTCGACCGACCTGGTGCCCGAGAAGTTTCCTACCTCTGGTTCGGTCGACCGACTCAGGGAGTCCGGTCGACCGACCTGCTTCTATTTGCCAGATTAGCCTATTTTGCTAATTCGTTTGAATATCCAACTTTAATCGATTTGTGTTGTCTCCCTTTTGTTGTTGTCATTTATTATCGACTTTGATGACCTTTTCTTTGGGAATTTTAGATATATCCACTTTGATGGATTTTGTATCGATTTCTTTGGATTTTATTCACGTTTTTGAATGTGAATCTTAGTGATTGATTGTTCCTACAATCTTCTTTGTGATTTGTCACTTTAAAAATACAAAGGTTTTCTATACTAGTAGTAAATATCAAAACTCTTTCCTCAAACGATTTCAATACTATTTTAATACCAAATTCGTTTATAAAACCGTTTTCCAATCTATTAGTATATACAAACCTTTACCTCACTCGTATGAGAAATCTAATTAAACGACTTAGTAAAACAAGTGGTATGAAACGCTTGCGTTCACTTTGTCGGTTAATTCTTGGACTTGTTCGATTGAATCTCTTGTGACAATTTTATAGTGGAGATCTACAGTTTGTTCGTAAATATTTAAGTTAAGCAAGTGGTTATGGGACATGAAGCTAAACTAATATATTTACTAGCTTAGTGTAATTGACACTTCTCGATGATCATGACGATCATCTTTGTGGTTTAGACTAGCAATGTGCGATGTCTCTTTGTCTGCAAAGGAGACTAAACCCCGTTTTGTTGAGTTTCGACTCAATTTGGTGGGGTAGCAACCCATGGTCTTCGGGCCGTTTGGTGGAGCTTCGGCTCAATTTGTGATGGTTAGCAACCATGAAATTAGCGTTCCGTTTGTGATACACGTGTTGGTGGGCTTTATGCTCCCGTTTGTGATAGGCCTCCCCCCCTTTGTGATTTCTGGATTTCTTGAGATGATTTCTAGAATTTGTGTTTCACTAATTTTCGTGATTTCCATTGATAAGTTTTATCAATATTTGTGCATTGGTGAATTTGTGTGTCATTGACTTTTGCTATTGACATTGATATTATTGTCAATATTTGTGCATTGGTGAATTTGTGTGTCATTGACTTTTGTGATTGACATTGATATTATTGTCAATATTTGTGCATTGGTGAATTTGTGTGTCATTGACTTTTGTGATTGACATTAATATAATCGTCAATATTTGTGGTTTGATGAACGAAATAAGGAGTATGGCATTTCTTTGATTCTTGTGTAGATTTGGTGACATTGATTAATCTCACGTTGATTTTCATTTACTTATATATATATATATATATATATATATATATATATATATATATATATATATATATCACAGCTTGGAATTGTGATTATTATGTGTTTAGTCATATCTCTTATTCTATATCGTTTCATCTGATATCTATAGTTAGACTGATCCGTTTATTATTTTCTTATTAAATAATACTCGGGTCAGACCGAGATGTTACAGGTGCTTCTGCTTGACTTCTCTCTTAGGATTGATTTCTCAGACTTTTGGTTAACTACTTAGATTAGTAGTTTTTGTTGTATACATTTGAGATATAGACTCCATAATGTATACTTATTCTTTTGTGTAGTTCATGTAACTATTCTTTTGTGATATTGTGGATCTTTTCAGACCACTACTCTGATGTACACTTCCTAGTGTAATATTCATATCTATTTCCGCCTTTGTGATAAGAATTGTCTGTGACTGATTTATGTTATGTTTATTTCTGTATTTGTTTCCGAAGATATTATAGCCACTGTGTAGTAGCTTTGAGTTTGTGTCGGTATGTCGGATTTCCTCTTGATAAAGTATTTATTGTTATACTATCTGACATATCGATGCTCGCACAAAGCAATTACACGGATGGTCGCTCCTCAACAGCCTTATTCTCCGTGCTAGTTGACAGCATTCACCGTAATGTTCTTGGCTAGCGTGGGTATAGAGGTGGGGAGTCACAGCTTGGTATCAGAGCCAAACTTCGGAACAATATGGAATATTATAACAAGGATCATCGTCCTAAGTCTTTCTTAGGGGTCGTGCATTAGGATTTTATTCGGATCTACGTACTGTTCTATCCTATTTTCTTTTATGATTCCTTGTTTTGTCTATCAGGATTGCTTGATATTCATTTGTGAATAACCTTCTTCTTCTTCCTTCTTTCTTTCTTAAGGAAGAGAAATGGTTAGACCAGGCCGTCCCAGCGCCGGTCAATCTAGTGTTCCACCCCAAGATAGAGTTTTTATGACTGCTCAATGGCTTCTTGATTTAGTGACGAATGCTCAAGCAACTGGAGCTAACCCGGAACCTACTCACCCAAAATCGGGATTTGCACACTTGTGTAGCGATTACACTAATTTGGGTGGGGAGCCATTCAAAGGTTCCGAAACTGTTATTGAAGTACAGGCCTGGCTAAGGTCATGCGATCGAATCTTTTCTCGCATGAATCTTATTGACCTTCACCGAGTTCAGGTGGCCTCTAGTATGCACCGAGAAAGAGCATTGGACTGGTACGAGCTTCTTATTTCTGAGATTAATGAAGCGGATCTCACCTGGGAGAAATTCTAAGAACGCTTCGAGTTGAAATTCATACCGGAAGCTGAGAAAGTGACATTGGCTCGACGATTTATAGACCTTGTTCAAGGTGAGTCCTCCGTGACTGATTACGTCGCCTCCTTCGAGTCGCTTTCCAAATATGGGGTTGAATACATCAACACCCCTTTAAAGAAGAACCAGATATTCGTTTGTGGCTTAAACAAAAATCTCAAGAAGCCATTACTTCTAAAATTAGAAGTTTCTTTCGACCAACTCGTTGATATCGCTCTTCGTCTTGAAGAGGCGGATAGGGAGAATGATGTTGAAGTGGTGGGTTCCAAACCAAACTTCAACAACAAGAAGAGGCCAAACAAATTCAAAGGTCCATATCCCAATAAGAAAGGGAAGCAAGCAACCTCCGTGGCAAAGACTTCTTCCTTTGGCCGTGGGGAATGCTATAATTATGGTTCGAAGGACCATTATGCGAACAAGTGCCCAAGGTCTCTCTCTTGTCGCTACTGCAAAGTTCCCGGTCATGTTATATATTCATGCCCCAAGCTTCAGGGCAAGAAGGAGGTAAAGCTTAATGTTGCTCAAGCCCCTGGCAACACATCTCGTGGCCAAGGTATTTCTCATTCTATTCTGGATGGAATTATTTTATTTCGTGATCATCCTATTCGAGTTCTTTTTGATACGGGTGCGTCCATTCTTTTATATCAAAAGAACTTGTTGATACTTTTTCCTTGGATGTTTTGTGTTTAATGACTTCTTTGATAATTGCGAATCCGGTTGGTGGATCCGCAATAATCAATTTATTGTGTAAAGATGTCGAGATTATTTTGTGTGATTTTCCTTTCCTAGCCGATTTGCATGTCATGCGTTATTTAGGCTTTGGAATGATTTTGGGAATGGATTGGCTTAACCGTTATGAAGCTCATATCCTATGTCCTGAGCGGACTATCCATCTTCGACATCCTCAATCTGTTAAGCAGATTTCTATTAATCTTCAAGATTCAGTTTCCAGCTTGGTCGCATCTTTATATTCTTTAAATCCTCGTGATGACGATGATGATGATGAGGGTGATATTATTTCTCTTATTCACGTCGTTTGTGAATTTTTCGACTTATTCGAGCCCGTTTTAGGATTACCACCTAAGCGAGCAATTGAGTTCAGAATTAATCGTATTCCTGGAGCTCAACCTATCACTCGCCCTCCGTATCCTATGTCCAATAAAGAAAACGAGGAGATGCGTAAACAATTATCTGAATTGGAGACGAAGCAATTTATTCGCTCTAGTTCCTCCCCTTGGGGAGCTTCAGCTATTTTTGTGATGAAATCTGATGGTACACTTAGGCTTTGCGTTGACTACCGCAAGCTTAATGATCTTACTATCAAAAATAAATATCCTTTACCTCGGATTGATGATCTATTCGATCAACTTAGTGGTGCTAGAGTCTTTTCACAATTAGACTTAGCTACTGGATTTCATCAGCTTCGTATTGCAGAGGATAGTATTCCTTTGACATCGTTCCGTACTCGTTATGGATCTTATGAATGTCTTGTTATGCCATTTGGTCTAACGAATGCTCCGGCCTACTTCGTTGACCTTATGAATAGAGTTTTTAAAGACTTCCTCGATCGATTTGTTCTCATCTTTATCGATGATATTCTTGTGTATTCTAAAACCGAGGAGGAGCAAGAAAAACATCTTCGGATTGTGTTGGAAACTCTTAGGAATAATCAATTAAAGGCAAAATTTTCTAAATGCCACTTTTGGCAATCTCGTGTGAAGTTTCTCGGTCATATTATTTCCGAATCCAGAATTTCCGTGGATCCTTCAAAGATTGAAGCGATTCAAGATTGGAAGAGACCGGAGAGTGTGACGGAGATTCGTAGTTTTCTTGGATTGGCAGGTTATTACCGTCGATTTATCAAAGACTTTTCTAAGATTGCCGTGCCTCTCACTAGCTTAACGAAGAAAGGTATTAAATACATTTGGTCGGACAAATGTGAAACTTCTTTTCAGAAACTAAAAGAACTCCTTTCAGATGCTCCTATTCTTGTTATTCCCGAGGGGAATCAAGATTTCGTTGTTTATACTGATGCTAGTCACGTTGGTTTGGGTACCGTTCTTATGTAAAGAGAACGTGTATTGCTTATGCTTCTGGGCAATTGAAGCCTGCCGAGACTAGATATGCCACTCATGATTTAGAACTCGTGGCTATTGTTTTTGCTCTCCGGATTTGGCGTCATTATCTTTTAGGACAGAAATTTGTTCTTTATACCGATCATAAATCCTTGAAGTATTTATTCTCTTAAAAGGAACTTAATTTGCGTCAACAGCGTTGGCTCGAATTTCTTGCACCTTATGATCTTGATATTCTTTATACACCCGGTAAGGGTAATCGTGTCGCCGATGCTCTTAGCCGTAAACAACAAGCTGTTGTTTCTATGATGATATCCGAATGGAATGATCTCGAGATCTTATCCACTTGTGAGATTCGAGACCGCGTATCCGATTTGTGTTCATCACTTGTGTTACGTAGCCTTGAGGCTCATCCTTCTCTTTTAGACCGCATTCTTGAAGCTCAAAGGCTAGATCCCGAATTGGCTCTTCTTGGCCAAAATATTAAGGATAAGATTGATATTGAAGGTTTGAAGGACTTTGATATCGATTCCCGTGGCGGCATTCGGAGATTTGGTAGACTTATTGTGCCAAATATTAGTGATCTTCGTAAAGATATTTTAGAAGATTCTCATCGTTCTAAATTTACCATTCATCCCGGTAGTAGTAAAATGTACGTGGATATGAAGCGACTTTATTATTGGAAGGGAATGAAACTTGACATCGCTAACTTCATCAAGCGTTGCATGACTTGCCAACTCGTTAAGGCCGAACATCAAAGGCCCGGTGGGTTATTGCAACCTTTAGAAATTCCAATTTGGAAGTGGGACCAAATTTCCATGGATTTTATAGATGGCCTTCCCCGTTCTCGTTCGGGTCATGATAGCTTATGGGTGATCGTTGATAGGCCTAATAAATCTGCCCATTTTATTCCCGTTCGGTCTAACCGAACCGTTCCTCTTTTGGCCAAGCTCTTTATCAAAGAGATTGTTAAATTGCATGGGGTTCCTACTTCTATTGTTAGCGATCGTGATCCATTGTTTACTAGTGGATTTTGGAAAAGTCTTCAAAAAGCTTTGGGAACGAAGCTTAATTTTAGCACCGCTTATCATCCTCAGTCCGATGGACAAACTGAGCGTGTGAATCAAACTCTTGAAGATCTTCTTTGTGCTTGTGCGCTTGATTTTGGGGGAAGTTGGGAAGATCATATTTCACTTGTTGAATTTTCCTATAATAATAGCTTCCAATCTAGTATTGGTATGGCGCCTTTCGAGGCACTCTATGGAAGGCCATGCCGATCTCCTTCTTGTTCGCTTGAGGCCAGTGAGAAGCTGGTTTTAGGTCCATATTTTATTCGTGATTCCACAGAAAAGATTGATCTTATTCGTCATAGGATGAAAGAAGCCCAAAGTAGACAAAAATCCTATGCCGATAACTGGAGAAGGAAGTAAGAATTTTCTGTGGGAGATCTTGTGTTCATTCGTGTTTCACCTATGAAAGGTGTTGTACGTTTCAGTCGATCGGGAAAATTGGCGCCTCGATATATTGGGCCATTTCCTATCACCGAACGTATTGGTTCCATGGCTTATCGCCTTTTATTACCGACTCAATTTTCTGCTATCCATGACGTGTTTCACGTTTCTCAACTTCGGAAATGTCTTAGAGATTCCGATTCTGTTCTTGAGCCCGGTGTTGTGGAAGAGATTGAAGTTTCGCCTAATTTAACTTATGATCAACATCCTATTCGTATCATTGCTTTGGAGGTCAAACGACTTTGAAATAAAGATGTTCCGCTTGTTAAATTTCAATGGTCTTCAAATCCTAAGGATTGTTCTTGGGAATCTAGAGAGTACATCGAGCGAACACATCCGGACTTACTTTCTCGTGCTCTTTGAGGTGAACTTCTTATTTCAAACTTCTTTTGTGTTGAATATGCTTGTATGGTTGTTACTATATATCTTCTTCTTGTAATATTGCGAGGATGCAATTTCTTTAAGGAGGGGAGTCTGTAACAACCCGCATATTTATCGATTTTATATTTAAATATTTTATTTAAATATTTTATCGTTAGTCGGATTTTAGTATGAAAATCTACTTTTTGCATACGGTCGAATTAGGACTCGGGACCACTCCCATTGAGTTTAAAATGTCGTTTGCGACCTTTTTGAGTATGAGCTTCGATATGTTTGGAGAAAGTTGATTTTTGCTACTTTTCACTTTGGGTTTGGTTTTGGGCTCAGCCCTATGTTATCTTATGCTCAAATCTGAGCCACTCTTCCCCACTCACACTCATTCTCTTCTCTTTTCAGTTTTTAGAGTATTAATGGTGGGAGAGATTGAAAATTAAAACTCCAAAACCCTAGTTCCTTTTGCAACTTCAAATTCCTAGCTCCAAACTCAAGAAGAACCCATTGGTAAGCTTCTCTTCTTCTTCCCCAACTTATTCTCTTACCAATTTCAGAAATTCCTAAACCTAATTTTGGGAATGTCATTGTTTTGAGCTTAGATCCAAACTAAATTGGGTTGTGTTGAAGAGAGGTTGATTCTCTATTTGCTTTCAAGCTTCTTCTTGTTTGATTTTGTGAAAAGGTGATATTTTAATCTCACATCTATGCTTATATTTATCTTCGAATGTTAGGTATGAATTCCTAACACTTATTCGTGTGTATTAGCTTTTGGTTTGGATTGATTTGGTGAAAATCCTAACTTTGGTGTTTTGGGTTCAATTCCTTAAAAATCATAGCTTTGATCTTTGATCGTGTTTTTGGTGATGCATCGAGGAGCCAATAGGGCCAGGCAGCCGTTAGGCATAATTCCCTAGCGTCCGTGCTCGTTCGGTTGCGAATTGGTGGAGGTTGCATATCAATTTATGGGCATCATTGTGCAGAGCATCAGGTTCGGCCGACCGACCCCTCTGGTCCGATCGACCGACCTGTTAGTTAAAATTTGCCTCTGTTTCTGGTTCGGCCGACCGACCCCCCTGGTCCGGTCGACCGACCTGGTGCCCGAGAAGTTTCCTACCTCTGGTTCGGTCGACCGACTCACGGAGTCCGGTCGACCGACCTGCTTATATTTGCCAGATTAGCCTTTTTTGCTAATTCGTTTGAATATCCAACTTTAATCGATTCGTGTTGTCTCCCTTTTGTTGTTGTCATTTATTATCGACTTTGATGACCTTTTCTTTGGGAATTTTAGATATATCCACTTTGATGGATTTGTATCGATTTCTTTGGATTTTATTCACGTTTTTGAATGTGAATCTTAGTGATTGATTGTTCCTACAATCTTCTTTGTGATTTGTCACTTTAAAAATACAAAGGTTTTCTATACTAGTAGTAAATATCAAAACTCTTTCCTCAAATGATTTCAATACTATTTTAATACCAAATTCGTTTATAAAACCATTTTCCAATCTATTAGTATATACAAACCTTTACCTCACTCGTATGAGAAATCTAATTAAACGACTTAGTAAAACAAGTGTTATGAAACGCTTGCGTTCACTTTGTCGTTTAATTCTTGGACTTGTTCGATTGAATCTCTTGTGACAATTTTATAGTGGAGATCTACAGTTTGTTCGTAAATATTTAAGTTAAGCAAGTGGTTATGGGACATGAAGCTAAACTCATATATTTACCAGCTTAGTGTAATTGACACTTCTCGATGATCATGACGATCATCTTTGTGGTTTATTCTAGCAATGTGCGATGTCTCTTTGTTTGCGAGGGAGACTAAACCCCGTTTTGTGGATTTTCGACTCAATTTGGTGGGATAGCAACCCATGGTCTTCGGGCCGTTTGTGGAGCTTCGGCTCAATTTTTGATGGTTAGCAACCATGGAATTAGCGTTCCGTTTGTGATACACGTGTTGGTGGGCTTTATGCTCCCGTTTGTGATAGGCCTCCCCCCTTTGTGATTTCTGGATTTCTTAAGATGATTTCTAGAATTTGTTTTTCACCAATTTTCGTGATTTCCATTGATAAGTTTTATCAATATAATCGTCAATATTTGTGGTTTGATGAACGAAATAAGGAGTATGGCATTTCTTTGATTCTTGTGTAGATTTGGTGATATTGATTAATCTCTCGTTGATTTTCAATTACTTATATATATATCACAGCTTGGAATTGTGATTATTATGTGTTTAGTCATATCTCTTATTCTATATTGTTTTATCTGATATCTATAGTTAGACTGATCCGTTTATTATTTTCTTATTAAATAATACTCGGGTCAGACCGAGATGTTACAGGTGCTTCTGCTTGACTTCTCTCTTGGGATTGATTTCTCTGACTTTTGGTTAACTACTTAGATTAGTAGTTTTTGTTGTATACAATTGAGATATAGACTCCATAATGTATACTTATTCTTTTGTGTAGTTCATGCAACTATTCTTTTGTGATATTGTGGATCTTTCTAGACCACTACTCTGATGTACACTTCCTAGTGTAATATTCATATCTATTTCCGCCTTTGTGATATGAATTGTCTGTGACTGATTTATGTTATGTTTATTTCTGTATTTGTTTCCGAAGATATTATAGCCACTGTGTAGTAGCTTTGAGTTTGTGTCGGTATGTCGGATTTCCTCTTAATAAAGTATTTCATGTTATACTATCTGACATATCGATGCTCGCACAAAGCAATTACACGGATGGTCGCTCCTCAACAGCCTTATTCTCCGTGCTAGTTGACAGCATTCACCGTAATGTTCTTGGCTAGCGTGGGTATAGAGGTGGGGCGTCACAGCTTGGTATCAGAGCCAAACTTCGGAACAATATGGAATATTATAACAAGGATCATCGTCCTAAGTCTTTCTTAGGGGTCGTGCATTAGGATTTTATTCGGATCTACGTACCGTTCTATCCTATTTTCTTTTATGATTCCTTGTTTTTTTATCAAGATTGCTTGATATTCATTTGTGAATAACCTTCTTCTTCTTCCTTCTTTCTTTCTTAAGGAAGAGAAATGGTTAGACCAGGCCGTCCCAGCGCCGGTCAATCTAGTGTTCCACCCCAAGATGGAGTTTCTATGACTGCTCAACAGCTTCTTGATTTAGTGACGAATGCTCAAGCAGCTGGAGCTAACCCGGAACCTACTCACCCAAAATGGGGATTTGCACGCTTGTGTAGCGATTACACTAATTTGGGTGGGGAGCCATTCAAAGGTTCCGAAACTGTTATTGAAGTACATGCCTGGCTAAGGTCATGCGATCGAATCTTTTCTCGCATGAATCTTATTGACCTTCACCGAGTTCAGGTGGCCTCTAGTATGCACCGAGAAAGAGCATTGGACTGGTACGAGCTTCTTATTTCTGAGATTAATGAAGCGGATCTCACGTGGGAGAAATTCCGAGAACGCTTCGAGTTGAAATTCGTACCAGAAGCTGAGAAAGTGACATTGGCTCGACGATTTATAGACCTTGTTAAAGGTGAGTCCTCCGTGACTGATTACGTCGCCTCCTTCGAGTCGCTTTCCAAATATGGGGTTGAATACATCAACACCCCTTTAAAGAAGAACCAGAGATTCGTTTATGGCTTAAACAAAAATCTCAAGAAGCCATCACTTCTAAAATTAGAAGTTTCTTTCGACCAACTCGTTGATATCGCTCTTCGTCTTGAAGAGGCGGATAGGGAGAATGATGTTGAAGTGGTGGGTTCCAAACCGAACTTCAACAACAAGAAGAGGCCAAACAAATTCAAAGGTCCCTATCCCAATAAGAAAGGGAAGCAAGCAACCTCCGTGGCAAAGACTTCTTCCTTTGGCCGTGGGGAATGCAATAATTGTGGTTCGAAGGACCATTATGCGAACAAGTGCCCAAGGTCTCTCTCTTGTCGCTACTGCAAAGTTCCCGGTCATGTTATATCTTCATGCCCCAAGCTTCAGGGCAAGAAGGAGGGAAAGCTTAATGTTGCTCAAGCCCCTGGCAACACATCTCGTGGCCAAGGTATTTCTCATTCTATTCTGGATGGAATTTTTTTATTTCGTGATCATCCTATTCGAGTTCTTTTTGATACGGGTGCGTCCCATTCTTTTATATCAAAAGAACTTGTCCAACTCGATGCACTACAGACGTCGAACGAGATGAAATTCTCGACCTCACAAAAACTAGGTTTAGGAGTAAAAACCCCACGCCGCCGACGCCACGACCAACTGCACATCATCACCATATTTTTCCTACCATCTTCGATCGCCCATGCACCTTCAGGAAAAATCGCAGCCACTCCGATCAACCCAATTGCCAGAGGCAACCCAAAATCCCCAAATTGGTCAACAAAGAAATGCTCAATCAAACCTTAACTAAAAAATGTAATTTTAGTTTTAAAAATCAGGATTTTGATCAAGTATTTAATTCATCTCCATGAATCCAGGAATTTTGAAGTTTAAGTTTTGACTAATTTGAGTTTGCTCAGTAGTTCTTTTAAATTCCAGAGACAAAACCAATTCGTTTAACTAAACTAAAATTTTAAACTAACATCTATGATATAACAATCATATTTCATTTGTAACTTAAGTCTTTACAAATCCTAGATCAGGGGATAAAGAAATTTTAAATCAAACATGAGCTTGGAATTTTTTTTTTACACATAGATGTCTTGCAGGTTATACAAACATATATTCATCCTATATCATACACACACAAACATGCATTCAGAAACCCAAGCATTTATACAGAGAATTCTATCCTATTCATTCATATAAATCATGACCATATCAGGAAACAATCAAGCAACCATATTTACTTAAGTTTATTTAATATAAAATGTTACTCACCTGGGTTTTGAAATGGACAGAGCACCATTGAAAATGAAAAAGCTTTTGCTTATTTGAAAACTTGAATGTTGAAATGCTTTTGCTCCTTGATTCACAAACTACATGCATGCAGATGATGATGGTTGAAATCTGAAGCTTGCTACATATCTCTGGTTTGCTAGGTTATGTTGAATTTTATTTTAGTTATAAACTGAAGCTTTCCTATGTTTTTCTTTTATTTTTTTCTTTTGCTCAGTTTAAAATGAATGAAAACTGAAATGAAGTTGTTTTGTGATGTGTTGAAATGTATATAAAAAGAAGTTTACTGGGTATAGAATATTATTTGTACACTTGAGAGCAGAGACTTTGAAGGCTAATATAATCTTTTTAGACCATATTTTGTGCTGCCAAAGGTGTAAGCATTTAATGCACAAGTCCTTTATGTTTTGTTTACAACTTGTTTTCGGCTGTATTTACTTTATTTGAGTTAAGTATATTTGTTGCTAGGTATGGAAGCATTAAATGTTTGCTTGACTTCTTGCCTTCATATCTACTTTATATCTTACCATATCCTAGCATAAATTACTTACAGGCAACCTCCATATTTTACTTTGCCTTGCACACTATGTTTTTACTTTAGCCTTGTTTTGTTATTGAATGATTTGTTTGTACAGTTTGTTTATGCTTGCCTAGTCTTGCATTCTTTTGTTTATGTAAAGTTGTGATAGACATTGTTTTCTTTCTTTTGCCAGTTCATTTATGTACTAAGGATCTTTTTATTTTACTTTGCAAGTGTACACATATTTTCTTTTCAAGTCTTGTTACTTTGACTTGTTTAATCGGCTAATGTGAATATGTTGTGTACTTTTTTGTCTACAAACTTATGCTATTTACATTTTGTTTTGTTTCATAATCTTATTTTTGCAAGCTTTTGTACTTTACTATTTCCTTTGTTCATTATTTTACAAGTATACAAAGACATTTTATATTTATTTCTATCCATAAATCAAAAACTCTCAAATAAATTTCAAATTACATTTTTTTCTTATTATTATCATATACACATTGTTTTAGGAGAAAATGCTGTTAAATTTTAGTTGATGTATTTACTTATTTATTGTTTATTTCCATATATTCAAATTAATTCTTAGTTAATTCATAATCTAAATAGTATTTTATATCAATTACCCATTATTTCATAATTTTTATTCAAAAATAAAATTAATTATCAATTCATACTCAATTTAAATCCGGTATCGTTACATTAGTTATTGCATTAATTCTCAAATTTCTTCTAAATTTTCATTAACGTAGTTTTTTATTACGTTTTATTCCAATGGATTGAAAACTAATTCAATAGATGAAACAAATGGATAAACAATTAATGATAATCACCAATTTGCCTAATTCAGTCTCATCCTTATAAATTTCATCTCATAACATTTATTGCTTCATTCCCCTTTCTATTCATATAAGGATTCATCCATAAAATTTACATTTACTTATTTTACAACTTTTACTTTTATTTATTGGTTCAATGTTTATTTCAAAATTTTCATTTATTACTTCCAATTATTCATTTTCATTTATAATTGTCATGTCAGTTTCTTCTTTTATTGCATTATATATTTATTCATTCTTCATTATTACATAACCTCATTTATTATCATTTATTTATTTATAGTAATTATGCTTAATCAAATTTCTTAGCCTCCTAATTGTGTACTTAAGTTTCTAATCATTCACTTATAATACTTCCCTTCCTATTATATTCTATTAGAAGCAATTTCAATTATACCTAAGTTTATAATACAAGAACAAAAAATTCTTATTAATTAAAGAATTCCATCAAATACCTCATTTGAACTTGTTTCTCGATTCACCAATTACGACCTAAAATATAAATTTACGTTTCTATTAAATTTACATTCCCCCTTCCGTTATTATATTAATAATCACTAAGTAACGTTTATTATCAACTATAAATATTATAACTTCTTAACGGCCATTGATTTTATAAATTTACACTTTATTACATGTAACTACCCTATATTTTGTAATTATTTTATTGTATATTTTAATTATTTTAATGTAAAATTTTGGTTTAAAAATTATTTTTACTTATTTGAAAGATAAAATTTTATTATTTAAATATAAAATCTGGATTTTATATGAGTTATAATTCCAAACTGTGTAAGTTAAATATTTGCTTGAAATGTTGATTCTGGTCAAAACAGTCAAACTGTGACTTTTAACTTAAAATTTTAAAAGTTTGAAATTTAATTTTTTTTTTCTTTTATTATGAAAGTACATAAAATTCTAAGAACACCACTTTTCGTTTCGTTGAAATTGGATGTAAATTGTGAAAGTTATACCCTTTACAATATTGTGCATATATAGGGTTATTTAACAATGACTATTTCAAATTGAATAAATTACTTCTTCTTTGTTATATTTTATATTAATATGTAATAATATGTTTTATTATGTATATTTTGACTTTTAAATATTTTTAAATGATAATAGAATTTTTCCAAAATTTACTGTATTTATTTCCTATTTTTAAAGGCTGTTTTATAATTTTCTGCTATTTTTTTCATATAAATTTTACTTAATTAATTTTTTTTTATTTTGTGAATGCATTTTATTTTATTTGTTATAAATATTTTTACAAGTCCATGAAGATTTTCTAAAGTTCATTTGAAATTCTTTCTAATTTTTAAAGCCTAGTGTGCAATTTTAAGCCATTTTCTTAATTTAATTATATATAATTAAAATTTATTGATTTATTTTATACATTCACTTTTATTGCTGTGCTTTACTTTATTTTATTTATTTTACATGTATTTAAATTTAAGAAAATTTTTCCAAAGTGTATTGAAGTTATTTCTAATTCCTAAGTCTAGTTTTCATTTTTCTGTGCCATTTTTCTTATTTTAATCATATCTAATTAATAATTAGTAATTAATATTTTGTTTATCTGTTATATTTTCGAATTCTAACTGAAATTTATAAGTGCTTTCAGTTATATAAGATGTATATGAATATATATAGGAAGTTCAAAAGGTTTGAAAGCAAAGAAACGTAAAACCATTTTAACGTTTCTTCTTCCGTTTCTTTTCCAATTAATAGATTTAATTTCCTTTGACCGTTCCTTTCTTTATTGTAGCTGTGCATTTCTTACCTCATTTTCACGTGAAAACATTCCTCTCCACTTCATTTTTCATGACTAGAAAGGTTTGGTAATGGCTTCTCTTTTCCTCTTCTTTTTGCTCTTCTTTTTCCATTGTTTTCTTATATTTTGCCTTGTTTTCTCATGTGTATTGCTTGGCCTCTCCTCCATAGCCACGGACACCACCTCCTACACCTCTTCCATGCCATAATCACCAGCTACCCCTCTGGTTTTGACCAAGGCCGAGCCCACCATGGTGCCAAAACTCCAAAAAAATGCAACAATGCCCTTGAACAATGCTAGTTTGACCACCTTTGCCTCATCTCCTTCAACCACCACCTTAACCACCACCATAGCCACCTCCACCACCTCTGACCTAACCTCCACCCTCTGCCACATCACCCACCACCCTCTGGAAATCAGACCATGACAAAGCCGTGCCCATCCATTGAAGCTAGCACCACAAAACTTCCACAAAACTCCTTAAAACATTGCCTAGACCACACATATCATCACCTACCCTCCATATCTTGCTTTGGCCACCCCTTAGCCACAACCACCAGCCACTCCACCACCTTTGGCCGCTGCTCCAGCTACTGTCCAGACCTGTACAAGCATGGCCAAGCCACCACATGTCCATGGCCGAGCCAAGAATGTCACAAAAACTCAACTTATTTAACCTTGACCCTATATATGCTTTATGTTGCACCACTACACCTTCATCTCCACTTGTTGCCTTGCCTATATGATGTTAAACCTGACCTATATGATGTCATACCTGAGCCAAAGCATCATCGTAGCCAAGCATAAGTGTCCCTTAGGCCAAGCATTGAAGTGGTTGAAGCAAGGTCCAATCTATCTTGTTCATTTTGCTTTGTATTTCAAAATTGTTTCAATGTTATTTTATGTTGAATGTTTATATATTGTCTTGTTTGTTTTGTTTTGGGTTGTTGATACAAAATCATATCTTGGCTATCTTTCAACTCAAATCAAAAGTCGTGCAATTGTGCTTGTCGTGCCTTCGGAGTCGTGCTTGTATGTTGTTTTGGTCTCTAGCTTTGAAAAAGGTGAGTCTTTCTCACTCTGACATTTATACTTATGAGAAGTGAATTGATGACAAGTGTTTAGTAATAAAAATGTTTATGCAAGTTAATGATGATCATATGATATGCTATGCCATGTTATTACCATGTTAAAACTGTTAATTTTCACATGACATCTGATATATGACCGTATATTGTGATATTGACCTTGTTTATATTATTTCTGTATATGATCACACTGCAAGTTCCCTGTTAGAAAAAAATGTTATGGGCTGAAATGATAGGCCTGAATGGTTTTAAATTTTTCATTTTAACTTGGGATTGCGGGTTTGAAATGATAAAACCTGGATTTTCTTTGTAAATTATGGGTTGAAATGATATATTACCCATATCACTTTACCTAGCGTAGAAAATTATAGACAGGCCCGTAGTTCAAATATGTTTTTCTAAAATTTTAAATATTTTAGAAATTTAATTATTATAATATTTTGATTTTAAATTTAATAATAAAAAAGGATTTTTGTAAATTATTATTGATTTTCTGAATAATTGTAAGTGAAATGAATTTAAAGTGATTTTTATATCATATTAATGATTTTAATAAAGTTGAAATGTGAAATGAATGAATATTGTAAGTTGAAATTTTGAAATATAACTAAAACTGGAAATTTATGAAATTGACGTAAAAGTTAACTTTTAGTTAAGTAAATAAAAATAAAACAAAGTTATATTTGAGAACTTGAACTTAAGTGTTAAGTTGAAATTTAATGTAATGGATTTTAAAAATTCAACATTGCATTTTAATAACTGAATTATTATTAAATCTTGATTTTTGAATGGAAATTTAACTTTATAAAATCATGAACTTGAGGAAAATTAAATGATGTTTATAAATGTGAAAATGTATGATTTTATAAGTTAAAAATGTTTGTAATAAAAATATAATTGGTTGAGAAATTTTATTGAATATTTGAAGTTAATTGAATGCATTTTTGAAATGCTATTAATTACAATGTAAATGATATTACAGCATTTGTAAACGCTGTAGTTGATGATAATGAACTAAAAAGCTAAGTTGAATTAAAAGCTATTATAGCAATCTTTGTAAGTGCTATAATTTTTGAATTTAACTAAGTTATTCGAAATTTAAGTAAACCTATTACAACATTTTAAAATGCTGTCTTTTGTTAAATTGAACTGTTTTGAATGTAACTTTCCGTATAAGTTTTTTAAATGATGCGAAAAGTGAATTTTAACGGTTTTGATAAACTTAAGTGAATAAATAAACTTTGGAAGTTGAAATTTTTGGAAATTTAATAATTTAATTATTAAACATAATAACATCACTGAAATGATAAAAAAAAATTGGAATATAAACTGTTTTGAAATATGAATTGAAATGGTATTTTAGATTGAATAAAATGAATAATGATTTGAAATGAATGAAGTTTTGAAAAGATACGATATTTTGATATATTAAAACGATTTGAAAATGAAGTTTTGAAAGGATAGGATATTTTGATATATTAAAATGATTTGAAATGAAGTTTTGAAAGATATGATATTTTTGATATTAAATGATTTGAAACGCGGAGTTTGAAAGATAGGACATTTTGATATTAACATGATTTAAAAAGAAGTTCTGAATGATATGATATTTTGGAAATGAAGCTTTGATAGGTTATGATATTTTGATATATTAAAATGATTTGAAAGGTAGTGTTGAAAGGGTATGAAAATTTAATATATTGAAATGGTTAGAAATGACTTGATATTTATTTTAATAAATATTTCAATTGAAAGATATGTTACGATGATATATTGAAATGGTTTGGAAATGATTTAATCTTTATTTTGATAAAGAATTGGGTTGAAATGATAGTTTATTTTGAAAAAAATATTGGTTTAAAGTTATAACTACGGGTTATAATAACGATTGGTTGTTAAAGAGACCGGGATCGGATATTGTCTTATAGCCATTCAATACCGAAAACCACTTTAACAACTGTGTACGCGGTGGAGATTATAGAATGAAGTAGGATGGTGGCGACGTTCTCAAGGTATATTACGTGGACCCAACTCCCGTGAGTTTGCATATATGACTTAAACAGGAGCAATACCGGGCTACACAAAGGGTCGCACCCTTTCATCGAGCATGCTCCATCGGAAACCATCCTATTACTTTTGTGATTCGATTCGGTGGCGCCACTTTGATTCGGGGGTATTGTTCGAGGTGGGCGGAAGCTGCTGGCTTGCCGTCACCACCGGTCCGGGAGTGCAAACGGTGTATCCACCCTGGCATTGCCTCGCGTGCCGTGTCATATCCTCATATCGATCCCACTACGATTTTGGTTTTAAAGATCCGACTGCGTTAAGGTTCACCATCCCCTTAATGCTATTTTCTATATGATTATACTTTACTGATTAGAACACTACCGTATATAGCGTATATTACTACATAGTAAATAGTTTAATGGATCCTTAGAGGATGGGCGGTCCCAAGCATCCTTTAAGTTATTGATGCATTTTGTTACTGTTCACTTGAGTTGATTTACAGTTTATAAGTATTTATGTCCTGACTCGAGGGTTTTGTGTTTTGCTTTACGCTCGAGTCAGATTGATTGAGTTAGCATTCAAGATTCACCTTCGGCGTTGGAGCTTTCTTTGAAGATCCATCCATCTATTTTGTTTCAGTATCCAGTGGTTCAGTGATGTATCTGATTTGTACCTAATGTATCCTGTTACTCTTCTGTTGTATCTTATTTAACTCTGATGTATCTTATATTTTATATAGTAGCTTCATGAACTACTATCTCTTTTTCTTCCGCTGCATTTTTATATACTCTGTGTCTATGATCTGTGATTTTTATTTACTGTATATTCTGAGGTTTGCCAAAATTTTTTTTACAACGTGGTATTTTGAGCAATTCAATCCCGGCCTGAGTGTCTACCTATGCACTTATAATGGATGCGAATGGTTGAAAATACCGGGTCGTTACAGTTGGTATCAGAGCTTTGGTAGCTCTAGGCAAAACTCAGCATATGGAGTGAATGTATTTACAGAATCACTTTCATTCGAGTTTGAATCTCTCCCTTTTGACTCGATTCCTTTAAATTTTGAAACATTCCCTACGGTTCCAAAATCCATTCGTATCCCTCACTATTCATCTTCTTTTGACTCTGGAGCATTCCATAACTCCGCTTCGAATGATCTTTCTAGTGAGTCGGCGGTCACGCCAATTTCAATTTTAATTGAAAAAGGGGGAAAACTCTTTTACAGTTAGCATCGATTCACCAGATATTCTTATCTATCCTTGGTTCAGATGCTAATATCTTTTGTTATTTCAAACTCTAACTCTTGAGATCGAATGTAGATTTACCCTAGAAAAATCAACATTGATCTTATTCTTTAAGTCACGGTTGACCCGGTTAAGGTTGCCCGTGATTTATATAAGCTTATCCATCTTCCTATTCTGTTATTTAATCATGTCATCCTTGTTTCCAACTTATTTTTATATCATAATCTCCTTTGATTTGTGTTAATCAAAAATTTGAATCTCTATCCTTCTTTGAAAATCTATTCATGTATAGTGTTTTTGTAAACTAATATTTCAAATTAAAATGTTTTATATATTGTGTTGTTTGAGTTGTTGATGTTGATTTGGGATTCTGATCGATTCGTCTGATCAACGCTATCGATAGGATTTCTAAAACACTTTGACAGAACAAACAGACACAATATATTTATAAAAAAAAAATTGGTTAATGAAATATATTTTGATATATAAGTAAATTTATGGAACTTAATGAAATGATTTAAATTGATAATTTGAAATGATAATACTTGATTTATCATTTATTGTTCTACGAATAGATCTATAAATATTTGTTTATAAATTTATTTGGGAACTGAAATGAATTTAAAACAAGAATTTGAGGATTTAAATTCCGATTATTTCGAATTTTGGTTTAAAGTTTTAAAAGGTTATATTATTTAAAGTATTTTGAATAGAATTTGTTTTCAAAGAATTTTAAAGGTTTAAAATTAGTGCTCTTCTCTTTGTCGCTGGAAAATAACTTCGGCGATGATCGCGACATCATCGACGTTCATTTTCGAGTTTCGAAGTTAGGAGACTATTCTGTAGTCTTGCTACAACTTTGTTTTGGGAAATTAAATTGATTTGAATTTCTAAAATATGACTTGATTTATAATATATATATATATATATATATATATGATTGAAATTTGATTTGACATATTATATATGTATATATATTATTACTTATCTCTAAATGGTTTGAAGAAATCAAGAATTTAGTTCCTAAAATTTTATTTTTTTAAAAATAATTTCAATTATAAAAAAGAAAATCAAAATTTTTTAATAAATGATTTAAGCTTGAAATAATTGAATAGGAAATTTTATTTGTATAATACAATTGCATTCAAATATAACTTACCAAAATTTCAGAAGTTAAAAATGTAATTGGATAATATACGATATAAAAAGATTTTATAAATAAAATTTGAGTAGTTATAATAAATGTTATACACTTAAATTTTAATTATAAAATGATTAACAGAGGTAAATTTAATAAAGGGTAATTGAATGACTTACAATAAAATGATGTTAAAAGAACTAAGAATAAAAGGAAGTAGTTATAAAAAAAAGTGTAAATATATTTAACATGAGTGATAAATATATTGAGAGGAATAAATTTAATTTTGATTAGGAATAAAGAAGAATAAAATTTATTAAGTACACTGTGAGTGTAATAAATGATTATTTTTCAAACCCATGGTTTTAAAAATGGTTAATTTTAGATGATTGGATAATAAGATAATGAAATTTGAGATAGTTAAGATTTATTTAACTTGTGTAAAGATTTATTCTCTGTTTAAGTTGAAATCTCCATGCTTTCAAATCTATTTCCTTATTTTGTTTTCCAAACTATTTTTGTTATCCTCCTCCTCCTTATCTTGCTATAGATTGGTATAGGAATCTTTCTATAATCTTTGATAGATCTTTGGTAATCATTTTGAATCCAACTTTTTCGTGTTTGTGTTCTTAATTTTGGAGAATCCTGGAAAGATCGGCGCCACCTTGTAAAACTTACCTATAACAGTAGCCATCATGTATAATTTCATTCTCCTTGTCATCTTGTCCTAACCTTATTTCACTCTATCTTTTTTTGTGCTTTCCCATACCTCATTCTTTTTCGGGGACGAAAAGTTTTGAGTGGGGGAGAGTGTAACAACTCTAAATTTTGTAATTATTTTATTGTATATTTTAATTATTTTAATGTAAAATTTTGGTTTAAAAACTTATTTTTACTTATTTGAATTATAAAATTTTATTATTTAAATATAAAATCTTGGTTTTATGAGTTATAATTCCAAACTGTGTAAGTTAAATATTTGCTTGAAATGTTGATTCTGGTCAAAACAGTCAAACTGTGACTTTTAACTTAAAATTTTAAAAGTTTTAAATTTAAATTTTTTTTCTTTTATTATGAAAGTACATAAAATTCTAAGAACACCACTTTTCATTTCGTTGAAATTGGATGTAAATTGTGAAAGTTATACCCTTTACAATATTGTGCATATATAGAGTTATTTAACAATGACTATTTCAAATTGAATAAATTACTTCTTCTTTGTTATATTTTATTTTAATATGTAATAATATTTTTTATTATGTATATTTTGACTTTTAAATATTTTTAAATGATAATAGAATTTTTCCAAAATTTACTGTATTTATTTCCTATTTTTAATGGCTGTTTTATAATTTTCTGCTATTTTCTTCATATAAATTTTACTTAATTAATTTTTTTATTTTGTGAATGCAATTTATTTTATTTTTTATAAATATTTTTACAAGTCCATGAAGATTTTTTAAAGTTCATTTGAAATTATTTCTAATTTTTAAAGCCTAGTTTGCAATTTTAAGCCATTTTCTTAATTTAATTATATATAATTAAAATTTATTGATTTATTTTATACATTCACTTTTATTGCTGTGTTTTACTTTATTTTATTCATTTTACATGTATTTAAATTTAATAAAATTTTTCCAAAGTGTATTGAAGTTATTTCTAATTCCTAAGTCTAGTTTTCATTTTTCTGTGCCATTTTTCTTATTTTAATCATATCTAATTAATAATTAATTATTAATATTTTGTTTATCTGTTATATTTTCGAATTCTAACTGAAATTTATAAGTGTTTTCAGTTATATAAGATGTATATGAATATATATAGGAAGTTTAAAAGGTTTGAAAGCAAAGAAACGTAAAACCGTTTTAACGTTTCTTCTTCCGTTTCTTTTCCAATTAATAGATTTAATTTCCTTTGACCGTTCCTTTCTTTATTGTAGCTGTGCATTTCTTACCTCATTTTCACGTGAAAACATTCCTCTCCACTTCATTTTTCACGACTAGAAAGGTTTGATAATGGCTCCTCTTTTCCTCTTCTTTTTGCTCTTCTTTTTCCATTGTTTACTTATATTTTGCCTTGTTTTCTCATGTGTATTGCTTGGCCTCTCCTCCATAGCCACGGCCACCACCTCCTACACCTCTTCCCTGCCATCATCACCAGCTACCCCTCTGGTCTTGACCAAGGCCGAGCCCACCATGGTGCCAAAACTCCAAAAAAATGCAACAATGCCGTTGAACAATGCTAGTTTGACCACCTTTGCCTCATCTCCTTCAACCACCATCTTAACCACCACCATAGCCACCTCCACCACCTCTGACCTGACCTCCACCCTCTGCCACATCACCCACAACCCTCTGGAAATCAGACCATGACCAAGCCGTGCCCATCCATTGAAGCTAGCACCACAAAACTTCCACAAAACTCCTTAAAACATTGCCTAGACCACACATATCATCACCTACCCTCCATATCTTGCTTTGGCCACCCCTTAGCCACCACCACCAGCCACTCCACCACCTTTGGCCGCTGCTCCAGCTACTGTCCAGACCTTTACAAGCATGGCCAAGCCACCACATGCCCATGGCCGTGCCAAGAATGTCACAAAAACTCAACTTATTTAACCTTGACCCTATATATGCTTTATGTTGCATCACTACACCTTCATCTCCACTTGTTGCCTTGCCTATATGATGTTAAACTTGACCTATATGATGTCATACCTGAGCCAAAGCATCATCATAGCCAAGCATAAGTGTCCCTTAGGCCAAGCATTGAAGTGGTTGAAGCAAGGTCCAATCTATCTTGTTCATTTTGCTTTGTATTTCAAAATTGTTTCAATGTTATTTTATGCTGAATGCTTATATATTGTCTTGTTTGTTTTGTTTTGGGTTATTGATACAAAATCATATCTTGGCTATCTTTCAACTCAAATCAAAAGTCGTACAATTGTGCTTGTCGTGCCTTTGGAGTCGTGCTTGAATGTTGTTTTGGTCTCTAGCTTTGAAAAAGGTGAGTCTTTCTCACTCTGACATTTATACTTATGAGAAGTGAATTGATGACAAGTGTTTAGTAATAAAAATGTTTATGCAAGTTAATGATGATCATATGATATGCTATGCCATGTTATTACCATATTATTACCATTTTAAAACTGTTAATTTTCACCTGACATCTGATATATCACTGTATATTGTGATATTGACCTTGTTTATATTATTTCTGTATATGATCACACTGCAAGTTCCCTGTTAGAAAAAAATGTTATGGGCTGAAATGATAGGCCTGAATGGTTTTAAATTTTTCATTTTGACTTGGAATTGCGGGTTTGAAATGATAAAACCCGGATTTTCTTTGTAAATTATGGGTTGAAATGATATATTACCCATATCACTTTACCTAGCGTAGAAAATTATATACAGGCCCGTAGTTAAAATATGTTTTTCTAAAATTTTAAACATTTTAGAAATTTAATTATTATAATATTTTGATTTTAAATTTAATAAAAAAAAGGATTTTTGTAAATTATTATTGATTTTCTGAATAATTGTAAGTGAAATGAATTTAAAGTGATTTTTATATCATATTAATGATTTTAATAAAGTTGAAATGTGAAATGAATGAATATTGTAAGTTGAAATTTTGAAACATAACTAAAACTGGAAATTTATGAAATTGACGTAATAGTGAACTTTTAGTTAAGTAAATAAAAATAAAACAAAGTTATATTTGAGAATTTGAACTTAAGTGTTAAGTTGAAATTTAATGTAATGGATTTTAAAAATTCAACATTGCATTTTAATAAGTGAAGTATTATTAAATCTTGATTTTTGAATGGAAATTTAACTTTATAAAATCATGAACTTGAGGAAAAGTAAATGATGTTTATAAATGTGAAAATGTATGATTTTCTAAGTTAAAATTTTTTTTAATAAAAATATAATTGGTTGAGAAATTTTATTGAATATTTGAAGTTAATTGAACGCATTTTTGAAATGCTATTAATTACAATGTAAATGATATTACAGCATTTGTAAACGCTGTAGTTGATGATAATGAACTAAAAACTAAGTTGAATTAAAAGCTATTATAGCAATCTTTGTAAGTACTATAATTATTGAATTTAACTAAGTTATTCGAAATTTAAGTAAACCTATTATAACATTTTAAATGCTGTCTTTTGTTAAATTGAACTGTTTTGAATGTAACTTTCCGTATAAGTTTTCTAAATGATGCGAAAAGTGAATTTTCACGGTTTTGATAAACTTAAGTGAATAAATAAACTTTGGAAGTTGAAATTTTTGGAAATTTAATAATTTAATTATTAAACATAATAACTTCATTGAAATGATAAAAAAAAGAATTTTTGGAATATAAATTGTTTTGAAATATGAATTGAAATGGTATTTTAGGTTGAATAAAATGAATAATGATTTGAAATGAATGAAGTTTTGAAAAGATACGTTATTTTGATATATTAAAACGATTTGAAAATGAAGTTTTGAAAGGATAGGATATTTTGATATATTAAAATGATTTGAAACGAAGTTTTGAAAGATATGATATTTTTGATATTAAATGATTTGAAACACGGAGTTTGAAAGATAGGACATTTTGATATTAACATGATTTAAAAAGAAGTTCTGAAAAATATGATATTTTGGAAATGAAGCTTTGAAAGGTTATGATATTTTGATATATTAAAATGATTTGAAAGGTAGTGTTGAAAGGGTATGAAAATTTAACATATTGAAATGGTTAGAAATGACTTGATATTTATTTTAATAAATATTTGAATTGAAAGATATGTTACGATGATATATTGAAATGGTTTGGAAATGATTTAATCTTTATTTTGATAAAGATTTGGGTTGAAATGATAGTTTATTTTGAAAAAAATATTGGTTTAAAGTTATAACTACGGGTTATAATAACGATTGGTTGTTAAAGAGACCGGGATCGGATATTTTCTTATAGCCGGTCGATACCGAAAACCACTTTAACAACTGTGTACGCGGTGGAGATTCCAAAATGAAGTAGGATGGTGGTGACGTTCTCAAGGTATATTACGTGGACCCAACTCCCGTGAGTTGGCATATATGACTTAAACAGGAGCTATACCGGGCTACACAAAGGGTCGCACCCTTTCATCGAGCATGCTCCATCGGAAACCATCCTATTACTTTTGTGATTCGATTCGGTGGCGCCACTTTGATTCGGGGGTATTGTTCAAGGTGGGCGGAAGCTGCTGGCATGCCGCACAACCGGTCCGGGAGTGCAAACGGTGTATCCACCCTGGCATTGCCTCGCGTGCCGTGTCATATCCTTATATCGAGCCCACTGCGATTTTGGTTTTAAAGATCCGACTGCGTTAAGGTTCACCATCCCCTTAACGCTATTTTCTATATGATTATACTTTACTGATTAGACACTACCGTATATAGCGTATATAACTACATAGTAAATAGTTTAACGGATGCTTAGAGGATGGGCGGTCCCAAACATCCTTTAAGTTACTGATGCATTTTGTTACTGTTCACTTGAGTTGATTTACAGTTTATAAGTATTTATGTCCTGACTCGAGGGTTTTGTGTTTTGCTTTACGCTCGAGTCAGATTGATTGAGTTAGCATTCAAGATTCACCTTCGGCCGTTGGAGCTTTCTTTGAAGATCCAACCATCTATTTTGTTTCAGTATCTAGTGGTTCAGTGATGTATCTGATTTGTACCTGATGTATCCTGTTACTCTTCTGTTGTATCTTATTTAACTCTGATGTATCTTATATTTTATATAGTAGCTTCATGAACTACTATCTCTTTTTCTTCCGCTGCATTTTTATATACTCCGTGTCTGTGATCTGTGATTTTTATTTACTGTATATTCTGAGGTTTGCCAAAATTTTATTTACAACGCGGTATTTTGAGCAATTCAATCCCGGCATGAGTGTCTACCTATGCACCTATAATGGATGCGAATGGTTGAAAATACCGGGTCGTTACATTACATATTGTTTATGAGTTAACATAATTTTGAATTCCTTTCCCAGTTTACTAATGCAATCAATTTTGACCTTTACAAATTTAATACATTCATTAATTGTCATGCAATTAACCTTTAATCACTTTTATTTTTAAAACTTACTCAAGTGCAACAATTATACTTTCCATTATTATATTGATTTGAATTCCATTCTAGTTAATAATTTTATTAATGATTCACTAATTCAACATTTCCATTTGTTGCTTATATTAAACTTATAACCAAGTAAGACAATATTCATTATTTCCAATTAATTGCAATTTTATTCTAAATTGTTAATTTTAATTACAATTGCTACAACTAATTTCTAATATTGTATCACATTCCCATAAATGTAACATCTATAAAATACTCAATTAAATATCTCACAAAATCGCATATTTTTTATTTTAAATAATTATCAAATATTCCTTATTACACTCAATTATAACATTGCATTCTTTAACAAATCCATAAATTTTCAATTGCCTAATATATTCATAAATTACTATTAAATGTTCTCCATAAATTTCTTTACTTGGTTTCAAACTTTTTATTCATCAATTACTGCCCTGTAAATAACTTGCGTTCGAACATAAATTATACGATTTTTATTCCTTCTAAATTTTACCAAAATCTTATTAATTTAACTCATTTTAATCGTCGAATTTTACGGGTCATTACACTCTCCCCCACTCAAAACTTTTCATCCTCGAAAAGGAAAGAAGGGAAAAGAAGAGTTAAGAAATCAATATATCTTATTTAAATATTTAATTTATAAACAAATAAATTTACAAAAAATTAATTAATTTAAACAAAATGTACCAATTTATAACCAATAGATCTTTTTATACTTAAATTAATAAAGTTTGGAAAACATTTTCAAAAAATTTCAAAGTCCAAAATTTACGGAAAATTTTGGCGGGTTCTCCTTTGTACGGACAGGCTCGGGAGAAAATATAATATCAATATAACAATATATAACATATGTTTCAAAAAAATATGTATCCCAACACGGGAAAAACAATATAATAACGATATAAATCGTAATCCGAGAAACATACCTATTTGTCGGGCAATAACGCTTAAATTATGAAACCAAAAGTAGTAGCAATTGCTTCCATAACCTGTATTTCACTTATATAATCCAAAAGGTTAACAATTATATAAGATGAAATATTTAAAGTGGGTTCAACCATCAACAAACAAATTAATACAACATCAAACACTTGCAACAAGGCATACACCATAAAATCAATCATTAATTCATATCAAACAAAAGAAATAGTTGTTCGGATTCAACTTTAAATTGTACGGAATGAAAAATAAACTACTAAGTGTACCCTTCACTCAACAGTCTTAGGTGAAACTAAATTGATTATTCATTCATCCCAAAAAATTTAAAATATCCTTACCCAACAACCATGGCCAAAACAAACAACACTTCCAAACAAAAAATCAAATTAAATTTTCCAATTTCATAGCATTTATTGTTTGATTTCCTTTATATGATGATTTATTCCCTTTTTTCTTTATCTTCATTTATTTGAAGTATTCATATTACTGCTTATTATATTAATAAATAGCTTCAATCATTTACTTAAGTTTATTATCTTTCATATATACTATTTAATTTCATTTATTTACTTTCATTTCATACTTTTACTTGAACAATTTCCATTACATTTCTTATTAAACATTTCAACTTTTAATATTTGGTAAGTTATATATATGCTTTTAAAGAATAAATTTGAAAGTTATACAAATTTTCTCATTTATTTTAAAATTTATTCAATGTTCAATAATTATATCCTTCGATTATGGGTTACACATTTCAGATTTCATTAAATTTCATTCATAATTTAGCATTATATTTCTTATATTATTGAAAGTTCTACTCTTAAATTAGTTACATTCAATTTCACTACAGTAACTGAAACTATTAATCAATGGAAACTTAAGAATTAAATACCGGTTTTATTCAAATCATTTTAAAATAAAAGATAAATGTATTTATATATCCAATTATATTTAAAACAATTTAAAATTGACAATTTTTTTTATTTCTGTAGTAAAACTACTACAGTGGCCTTCCCACTTCGAAACTCGAAAATGAATGTCGATGATGCGTGCACTCATCACCGAAATTATTTTCCGGGGATAGAGAGGGGAGTACAGCTTTATCTTTCCAAAATTTCTTTTAAAACATTTCTTTCAAATTTATATTCAAATATTATATAAAAAATACTTCTTTTAATACTATTATTATCATATTTCAAAATCATTCAAAAGAAATTTCAAAACCTCGGAACTTAAGCTCTAAATTTCCAATTTTATTTATTTTAATGTCAAATCCTACTTTGCTAATATTTATATATTACACTACCTAACAACCAATGTTTTACAACCAAATATGTATATCCTTTATAAAAATTTATCTTATATATATAGAAAATATAATAGGCAAAATTATTTCATTCACCTATATTAAAATAAATATTGTGTCGGTCTATCCTATTAAGTGTTTAGAAATCCTTATTGATGTCATAGCATCCCATGCACCAACCGGAAATTATAAATACAAAACGGAACAGATTACCACTATAATAAAACCGTTTTATAACACTAACAAGTACGCTCTCTCATATATATGCGCTCAGCGACTCCCATAGGGTATTACTACCCTATTATTAAATAGTCAAACCTCACAAAGCTAAGGTTTATCGCTAAACAAAAGCTCTGATACCGGATGTAACATCTCGCCTTTTCGCATGCTTAAAATCGACATAAGTGCCAATTCAAACCATACAGAAGGGCGGATTGTTATGGGGTAAATAAGAAAAAGAAGGAAGAAATAAAACAAAATAGAATCTTGCAGCGGAACGATAAAATATAATAATCAAATATACAGTTTATAAAGCCGTTTTACAAAATATTAGATTATACTTATACAACATATATCAGAGTTACACATACCAATAAAACAATGCAGCGGAGTACATGATGCAGTGAATAATATAATAGATAATAGTAATAATATCTTCGTCTTCGTCCTCCAGAAAATATAGTGTTCGATCTTGAAATGCTCGGACTGACCCGAGCGAATTGAAAAGACAAAACACTCGAGTTAGAACTAAAAGATCTTATGTAAGTTAAATCAATAGAAGTAAATATGAGTGCATTAACTTAAGATGTGTTCGGGATTCACACCTCCTAAGGATCCGTTAACTATCTACTATGTAGTAATATATGCTATTATAATAGTGTCTAAAGTAAAGTATGATATACTGAAAAATGCGTTAAGGCCTTACATTTTCCACCTTAACACACTTTTATATTCCCATAGTCTATACACTACCGTAGGTACCACTAGGCAATGCCAGGGTAGATACACCAATTGCTATCCGGGCTGGTGGTAACGCATAGCCGCAGCTACCACACACCTCGAGCCACACCTCCAAATCAAAAATCAAAAGTGACCACTGAATCAATTCAAAAGTCAGAGTATAATCTTGAAGGGATGTGTCCGATAAGAGGGGCTACCTCTTTGGCTCGAGAATCGCTTCTACTTTAGCCACCTTATGCCAATTTACAGGAGTCGGGTCCACGTATTTACCTCAAAGGAAGCACCGCCGCCATCCTACTTCATTCTAGAATCTCCACTGTGTACACGGTTGTTAAAGTGGTTTTCGGAGTTGGCAGAGAGTATGACAACTTCCGATCTGGGTCTCTTCAACAACCAAACGTTATTATAACACCGCGGTCTTATAAAATAGTTTGTACTTTAAACCCAAAATATAATTAGCCATTTCCCAACCATATAAATACGATATCATTTCTATTTTAAAACCCAAATAAATATGATATTATTTTAATATATCCTTTTCTAAAACTCATTTTAAAGTTATAATATTTTGAAAGCAAATACTTGAAATATAGCTTTCCAACACATAAAACTTTGAATTTCATAATTTTGAAATATAACTACACCATTGAAATGGTTTAAATATTAAATTACTTTATAAAATAAATTAGCTTCTTTAATTTTGCAATCAATTCTAATACAGATTTAAATCCGCAAATAATCAAAGCTTTATTATTTAATGTTTCAAAACTAATTTTATAATTCATATGTATACACCAAATTTACTTTACTATCATTTAGTTTGAAATATTTAATTCAATAAATCCAGTACCTTTAAATAAACTTCAAATTTCAACAATTAATATTCCTCAATTTATTTAGACTTGATATATTCACTTAAATGACCTTAACCCCGAATTTTGTTATAAAACAATATTCTTTTAAAATCTAAATTTCTATAAGTTCCAAATGGACCCTTATTACATATAATTGTTAATGAAATAAAATCTCAATCAATTTCAACTATCTTCTCAACCTTGGTTTATAAAATCAAAATAAACTCTATATTAAATATAATTTAAGTAAATTCTTATCCATATTATATTCAATAAAATCAAACTTTATTTTATACTTTAAAACCAATTTTTTTCATAGCTTAAAACCAAAAATTTAACTATATATAAAATAACCTTTATCAAATATCCTAATCAACATATTAAAAATCAAATATATTCTTTACAAACCATAGATATCATTTCAAAATATTATTATATACATATATATACCACGGTGTCTGTATATAATTTTCTATCCTATGGTCAAGTGATACAGATATTTATAATTTCAATCCGTAATTTAAAAATAAAAATATGTTTGTATATCATTTCAAACCGCAATCCCGAATGAAATGAAAATGCATAATAACTTGCAGTTTATAACAATATGAAATACAACATCCATTCATCCAATATCGACCATCAACCATTTATCACATCATCATCCAAATTCAAACAATACATCAATATATAACATGTGATAATAACAGGTATCAACTATTAGTTTTTATTCAAAAATAAATCATAACTATTTAACTGGCAGTTTATATGCAATAAAATAAATAACAATTTAACTGGCTGTTAATATGCAATAATGAATTAAATAACAAGTTAATTAAATAAATGCAAATTAACTGAGATAATGATGAAATATATGCCAAAGAGCTATAAATAAATTTCAAATCACATCATAAATGAATTTTACAAACATAAGAAATCTTAGAAGTTGTGAGTGGGTTAAAACACTCACCTTTGATTTTAGCCCATAAAAATCCAAACAGAAGCGCAAAACTCAACAATCTCCAAATTCAACTAAATTAATCTCATGTTGTCCGGAATATAAATTTGAATCCAACAGAAGATATCGCGCGTGAATCCAAGTTTATATGCAAAAGATATTCATGTTACAAGAAATATTAAAATAAAAATTAGTACGCGTGAAAAATATATATAAATAAACAAATTTTAATACTTACGTTTTCTCAAGATGAGGCTTCAGGAAAAGATTGAAGAACAACTAAGATGGGGACAGGAAGTGTACGAAAAATGAAAAAAAAATCAATTTTATAAAAGAATGCTTTTGGATTTGCAAGAATAAGAGCTTTTGAATATGAGGTGTTTGGAGAAACAAAATGTAAAAGAAGAAATAAGATGTAGGTTGTTTATAATTACAAAATGAATGTGGAGGGAAAAAAATAAATGTCATGTTTTCTTATTAAAGCTTCAGGCATTAATAATAGATAAGGAAATGTATGTAGGAATGGAAAGGTTTGCAAACGAAAGTAGAATTTTGTACACATTTAGGTTTTTATCTATGCATAATAAAATATTTCTACTTACCTTAAAAATGAGAACGTTCAATTTTTTTTCTTCTCTAAATGTTCTTTTATTTCCATTAAAATACCTTTTTGTTAACACAAAACGTGCGTTTCTTTTATTAAATCTATTAATTGAAATCAACGTTTCCTCTCCTTTTATTTGGAACGTTTGAATTACATTAATTGCAGTTACTTACAAAGTTAAATTTTAAAACAGACAACTAAAATGGATAAAAAAATAGAACAATTGTTCATTTAAACACGTTTAAAATTTACCGTTAATACACAGGAAGTAATAAATAGATTATTTTCCTATCCTTGTAATCAATCTGTAAGCTAAAACACGGTTCAAATAAACATATATTACTTTATTTAAAATCAATCTTTCTATTCTTTATTTTAATGAAATTAAACCTACATTCACAGATGAAACATTCATTTTCTTTGATGTAAATGATTTTTTTTCTTTTTTCATTGAATCAAAACTTTCCTTATATTTTCACAAAACATAAGCTTCTTTTAATTGCACCTATTACAATAAGTATTCTCTCTCCTATTAATTGAAAATTTTCAATTACATTAATTTCAGTTGATTAAGTTTCAAAACGGGCTAAATGAATGTAATGAGAAGTAGAGCAATTACTTCCTATCAATTAAAATATTAATACTAAATTAACTAATCACCTTTTTATTCAATATTTATAAACTAACCAATTCATCCTTTTTAATCACTTGGACTTTTACCACGATTTAATACAAGTTTATAATGATATTCTTAAATTTTATCTAAATTCCATTTATACAATCTTCTAAGTATTTACTTTTCATTGAATTGAAATTTATCCTATTATCGTGTATTAAATTCCAATATATTGATAAAATTTTATTCAATCCCTTTATTCAACAAATAGTCATTATTTCAAATTATTAATTACAATTAGTTAAGATCTTACCATTGGTTCCATAAATTTATTCGCACTAAATTGGTTATTGCACTAATTCTCAAATTTCCTCTAAATTTTCATTAATGTTGTTTTTTTATTATGTTTTATTCAAATGGATTTAAAACTAATTCAATGGATGAAACAAGTGCGTAAACAATTAATGATAATCACCAATTTTCCTAATTCAGTCTCATCCTTATAAATTTCATCTCATAACATTTATTGCTTCATTCCCTTTTCTATTCGTATAAGGATTCAACGGAAAAATTTACATTTACTTATTTTACAACTTTTACTTTTATTTATTGATTCAATGTTTATTTCAAAATTTTCATTTATTACTCCCAAATATTCATTCTCATTTATAATTGTCATGTCAGTTTCTTCTTTTATTGCATTATATATTTATTCATTCCTTTGTTATTACATAACCTCATTTATTATCATTCATTTATTTGTAGTAATTATGCTTAATCAAATTTCTTAGCCTCCCAATTGTTTACTTAAGTTTCTAACCATTCATTTATAATACTTCCCTTCCTATTATAATCTATTAGAAGAAATTTCAATTTTACCTAAGTTTATAATACAAGAACAACAAGTTCTTATTTATTAAAGAATTCCATCAACTACCTCATTTGAACTTGTTTCTCAATTCACCAATTATGACCTAAAATATAAATTTGCGTTTCTATTAAATTTACATTCCCCCTTCCGTTACTATATTAATAATCACTAAGTAACGTTTATTATCAACTATAAATATTATAACTACTTAACGACCATTGATTTTATAAATTTACACATTATTACGTATTGTTCATCAGTGAACCTAATTTTGAATTCCTTTCCCAATTTACTAATGCAACCAATTTTGACCTTTACAAATTTAATACATTCATTAATTGTCGTTTAAGTAACCTTTAATCACTTTTATTTTTAAAACTTACTCAAATGCAACAATTATACTTTCCATTATTATATTGATTTGAATTCGATTCTTGTTAATAATTTTATTAATGATTCACTAATTCAACATTTCCATTTGTTGCTTATATTAAACTTATAACCAAGTAAGACAATTTTCATTATTTCCAATTAATTGCAATTTTATTCTAAATTGTTAATTTTAATTACAATTGCTACAACTAATTTCTTACATTGTATCACATTCCTATAAATGTAACATTTACAAAATACCCAACTAAATATCTCGCGAAGTCACATATTTCTTATTTTAAATAATTACCAAATATTCTTATTTACACTCAATTATAACTTTGCGTTCTTTAACATATCCATACATTTTCAGTTGCCTAATATATTCATAAATTACTATTAAATGTTCTCCATAAATTTCTTTACTTTGTTTCAAACTCTTTATTCAGCAATTACTGCCCTATAAATAATTTACGTTCCAACATAAATTATATGATTTTTATTTCCTTCTAAACTTAACTAGAATCTTATTAATTTAACTCATTTTAATCATCGAATTTTATGGGTCGTTACATCCGGTGTGTCGCGATGGGGAGTTAATGTAACAACCCGCATATTTGTCGATTTTATATTTAAATATTTTATATAAATATTTTATCGTTAGTCGGATTTTAGTCCGAAAAGCTACTTCTTGCATACGGTCGAATTAGGGCTCGGGACCACTCCCATTGAGTTTAAAATGCCGTTTGCGACCTTTTTGAGTATAAGCTTCGATATGTTTGGAGAAAGTTGATTTCTGCTACTTTTTACTTTGGGTTTGGTTTTTGGGCTCAACCCTATGTTAACTTATGCTCAAATCTGAGCCACTCTTCCCCACTCACCCTCATTCTCTTCTCATTTCAGTTTTTAGAGTGTTAATGGTGGGAGAGATTGGAAATTAAAATTCCAAAACCCTAGTTTCTCTTGCAAATCCATCTCCTTGCTCCAAACTCAAGAAGAACCCCTTGGTAAGCATCTCCTTCTTCTTCTCCAACTCTTTCTCCATTCAATTTCAGAAATTTCCTAAACCTAATTTTGGGAATGTTCTTGTTTTGAGCTTAGATTCAAGCTCATTTGGGTTGTGATTGAAGAAAGGTTGATTCTCCATTTGCTTTCAAGCTTCTTTTGTTCGATTTTGTGAAAAGGTGAGATTTTTATCTCACATCTATGACTATAATTATCTTTGGTTGTTGGGTATGAATTCCTAACACTTCTTCATGTGCATTTGCTTTTGATTTGGATTGGTTTTGTGAATATTCCAATTTTTGGGTTTTTAAACCAAATTTGTGTGAAAATCCTTTTATGGATGTTTGATCATGCTTTTGGTGATGCATCGAGGAGCATATAGGGCCGGGTTGCCGATTGGCATAAACCCTTAGAGCCAATGTTCGTCCGGTTGCATTTTGGAAGAGTTTGCTCTTCATTTGAATAAGGCTGAAAAACAGCCCAGGCATGATTCAGTCGACTGAAAAACTCTGTTCAGTCGACTGAACCTGAAACCCGAGAGTTTCCAGGCATGATTCAGTCGACTGAAAAACTCTGCACAGTCGACTGAAACTGGAAACAGAAAGTTTCCTGAACCTAAAAAATTTCCATGTACAGGGTCAGTCGACTGAAAATCTCTGTTCAGTCGACTGAACCTGCTGTTTGAGTCCAATTTGCCTTTTTGGATTGAAATTCCAATTTAAATCGATTTGTGATAATCCTATTTGTTGTTATCATCTATTATGACTTTGATGACTCTTTTTAGGGATTTTTGAATATCAATTTCGATGGATCCTTTATCGATTTCGTTGGATTTTATTCACGTCTTCGTATGTGAATTTTTGTGATTGATTGTTCTTACAATCTTCTTCGTGATTTGTCACTTTAAAAATATAAAGGTTTTCTATACTAGTGGTAAATATCAAAACTCTTTCCTCAAACGATTTCAATACTATTTTAATACCAAATTCGTTTATAAAACCATTTTCCAATCTATTAGTATATACAAACCTTTACCTCACTCGTATGAGAAATCTAATTAAACGGCTTAGTAAAACAAGTGGTATGAAACGCTTGCGTTTACTTTGTCGGTTAATTCTTGGACTTGTTCGATTGAACCTCTTGTGACAATTTTCTAATGGAGATTTACAGTTTGTTCGTAAATATTTAAGTTAAGCAAGTGGTTATGGGACATGAAGCTAAACTCATATATTTACTAGCTTAGTGTAATTGACACTTCTCGATGATCGTGACGATCATTTTTGTGATTTAGACTAGCAACGTGCGATGTCTCTTTGTCTGCGTGGGAGACTAAACCCCGTTCGTGTGTCAAATTTATGGGGTAGCAACCCACGGTCTTCGGGCCATTCGTGTGTCAGGTCTTCGGACCATTCGTGTGTCAAATTTATGGTTAGCTACCATGAGATAGCTTCTCGTTCATGTGTTACAGCTGTTGGTGAGTTTTCATGCTCCCGTTCATGTGATAGGCCTTTCCCCCCTTTGTGATTTCTGGATGTCTTGTGCAGTCTTCTGGAATTTGTGTGTCATTGACTTTAGTGATTTCTGGATTTCTTGTGTAGTCTTCTGGAATTTGTGTGTCATTGACTTTAGTGATTTCTGGATTTCTTGTGTAGTCTTCTGGAATTTGTGTGTCATTGACTTTAGTGATTTCTGGATTTCTTGTGTAGTCTTCTGGAATTTGTGCGTCATTGACTTTTGTGATTGACATTTATATTATCGTCAATATTTATAGTATGGTGAACGAAATAAGAAGTATGACGTTTCTTTGATTCTTGTGTAGATCTGGTGACATTGATTAATCTCTTGATGATTATCAACTAAGTATATACATATATATATCACAGCCTGGCATTGTGATTATTATGTGTTTAGTCATATCTCTTATTCTATATCGTTTCATCTGATATTTATAGTTAGACTGATCCGTTTATTATTTTCTTATTAAATAATACTCGGGTCAGACCGAGATGTTACAGGTGCTTCTGCTTGACTTCTCTCTTGGGATTGATTTCTCTTGCTTTTGGGTTAACTACTTAGATTAGTAGTTATTTTGTTGTATACATTTGAGATATAGACTCCTCAATGTATACTTATTCTTTTGTGTAGTTCGTGTAACTATTCTTTTGTGATATTGTGGATCTTTTTAGACCACTACTTTGATGTACACTTTCTAGTGTAATATTCATATCTTATTCCGCCTTTGTTATATGAATTGTCTGTGACTGATTTGTGTTATGCTTATTTCTATATTTGTTTTCCGAAGGATTTATATAGCCACCGTGTAGTAGCTTTGAGTTTGTGTCGGTATGTCGGATTTCCTCTTGAAATAGAATGCATGTTATATTATCTGACATATCGGTGCTCGCGCAAAGAAATTACATGGATGGTCGCTCCTCAACAGCCTTATTCTCCGTGCTAGTCGACAGCATTCACCGTAATGTTCTTGGCTAGCGTGGGTATAGAGGTGGGGCGTCACAGCTTGGTATCAGAGCCAAACTTCGGAACAATATGGAATGTTATAGCAAGGATCATCGTCCTAAGTCCATCTTAGGAGTCATGCTTTAGGATATTATTCGGGTCTTCGTACCGTTCTATCCTATTTTCTTTATGATTCCTTGTTTTTTCTATCAAGATTGCTTGATATTCAATTTGGTGAATAACCTTTTCTTCTTCTTCTTTCTTTCTAAAGGAAGAGAAATGTCTAGACCTGGCCGCCCCAGAGCCGTGCCATCTAGCACTCCACCCCAAGATGGAGTTTTTATGACTGCTCAACAGCTTCTTGATTTGGTAACAAATGCTCAAGCAGCTGGAGCTAACCCGGAACCTACTCACCCAAAGTCGGGATTTGCACGCTTGTGTAGCGATTACACTAATTTGGGTGGGGAGTCATTCAAAGGTTCCGAAACTGTTATTGAAGTACAGGCTTGGCTAAGAACATGCGATCGCATCTTTTCGCGCATGAATCTTATTGACCTTCACCGAGTTCAGGTGGCATCAAGTATGCTCCGAGAAAGAGCATTGGACTGGTATGAACTTCTTATTTCTGAGATTAATGAAGCGGATCTCACCTGGGAGAAATTCCGAGAACGCTTCGAGTTAAAATTCGTACCAGAAGCAGAAAAAGTGACATTGGCTCGACGATTTATAAACCTTGTTCAAGGTGAGTCATCTGTGACTGATTACGTCGCCTCTTTCGAGTCGCTTTCCAAATATGGGGTTGAATACATCAACACCCCTCTTAAGAAGAATCAGAGATTCGTTTATGGCTTAAACAAAAGCCTCAAGAAGCCATTACTTTTAAAGTTAGAAGTTTCTTTCGACCAACTCGTTGATATCGCTCTTCGTCTTGAAGAGGCGGATATAGAGAATGATGTTGAAGTGGTGGGTTCCAAACCAAACTTCAATAACAGAAAGAGCCCAAACAAATTTAAAGGCCCTTATCCCAATAAGAAAGGGAAGCAAGCAACTCCTGCTGAAAAGACCTTTTCCTCTACTCAAGGGAAATGCTATAATTGTGGTTCGAAAGACCATTTTGCGAACAAGTGTTCAAAGCCTCGTACTTGTCGCTATTGCAAAAGCCCGGACCATTTTATGCATGTGTGTCCCAAACTTCAAAATAGGAGGGAGGGAAAGTTAAATGTTGCTCAAGCCCCTGGCAACACATCTCGTGGCCAAGGTATTTCTCATTCTATTCTAGAAGGAATTATTTTGTTCCGTGATCATCCTATTTGAGTTCCTTTTGATACGGGTGCGTCCCATTCTTTTATATCAAAAGAACTTGTTGATGCTTTTTCTTTGGATGTTTTGTGTTTAATGACTTCTTTGAGAATTGCGAATCCGGTTGGTGGATCCGCAACAATCAGTTTATTGTGTAAAGATGTCGAGATTATTTTATGTGATTTTTCTTTCCGAGCCGATTTGCATGTCATGCGTTATTTAGGCTTTGGAATTATTTTGGGAATGGATTGGCTTAACCATTATGAAGCTCATATCCTATGTCCTGAGCGGACTATTCATCTTCGACATCCTCAATCTGTTAATCAGGTTTCTGTTATTCTTAAAGATTCAGATTCTACTTTGGTTGCATCTTTATATTCTTTAAATCCTCGTGATGACGATGATGATGATGAGGGTGATATTATTTCTCTTATTCACGTCGTTTGTGAATTTTCCGACATATTCGAGCCCGTTTTAGGATTACCACATAAACGAGCAATTGAGTTCAGAATTAATCTTACTCCGAGAGCTCAACCTATCACTCGTCCTCCTTATCGTATGTCCAATAAAGAAAACGAGGAGATGCGTAAACAATTATCTGAATTGGAAACGAAGCAATTTATTCGCTCTAGTTCCTCGCCTTGGGGAGCTTCAGCTATTTTTGTGAAGAAATCCGATGGTACACTTAGGCTTTGCGTTGACTACCGCAAGCTTAATGATCTTACTATCAAAAATAAATATCCTTTACCTCGGATTGATGATCTATTCGATCAACTTAGTGGTGCTAGAGTCTTTTCACAATTGGACTTGGCTAGCGGTTTTCATCAGCTTCGTATTGCAGAGGATAGCATTCCTTTGACATCGTTCCGCACTCGGTATGGATCTTATGAATGGCTTGTTATGCCATTTGGGTTAACAAATGCCCCGGCTTATTTCGTTGACTTAATGAATCGAGTTTTTAAAGACTTTCTCGACCGGTTTGTTCTCATCTTTATCGATGATATTCTTGTTTATTCTAAAACCGAGGAGGAGCATGAAAACATCTTCGGATTGTGTTGGAAACTCTTAGGAGTAATCAATTAAAGGCAAGATTTTCTAAATGCCATTTTTGGCAATCTCGTGTGAAGTTTCTCGGTCACATCATTTTCGAATCCGGAATTTCCGTGGATCCTTCAAAGATTGAAGCGATTCAAGATTGGAAGAGACCGGAGAATGTGACAGAGATTCGTAGTTTTCTTGGATTGGCGGGCTATTACCTTCGTTTTATTAAAGACTTTTCTAAAATTGCCGTGCCTCTCACAAGCTTGACGAAGAAAGGTGTTAAATACATTTGGTCGGACAAATGTGAAGCTTCTTTTCAGAAATTAAAAGAACTTCTTTCTGATGCTCCTATTCTTGTTATTCCCGAAGGGAATCAAGATTTCGTTGTTTATACCGATGCTAGTCGCATTGGTTTGGGTGTCGTTCTTATGCAAAAGGAACGCGTTATTGCTTATGCTTCTAGGCAATTAAAGCCTGCTGAGACTAGATATGCCACTCATGATTTAGAGCTCGCGGCTATTGTTTTTGCTCTTCGAATTTGGCGTCATTATCTCTTAGGAGAGAAATTTGTTCTTTACACAGATCATAAGTCTTTGAAATATTTATTCTCTCAAAAGGAACTTAATTTGCGTCAACAGCGTTGGCTCGAATTTCTTGCGCCATATGATCTTGATATTCTTTATACTCCCGGTAAGGGTAATCTTGTCGCCGATGCTCTTAGCCGTAAACAACAAGCTGTTGTTTCTATGATGATATCGGAATGGAACGATCTCGAGATTTTAACCACTTGCGAAATTCGAGACCGTATTTATGATTTATGCTCATCGTTTGTTTTATGTAGCCTTGAGGCTCATCCATCTCTTTTAGACTGCATTCTTGAAGCTCAAGGGCTAGATCCCGACTTGGCTCTTCTTGGCCAAAATATTAGGGATAAAATTGATATTGAAGGTTTGAAAGACTTTGATATCGATTCTCGTGGAGGCATTCAGAAATTTAGTAGACTTGTCGTGCCTAATATTGGTGATCTTCGTAAAGATATTTTAGAAGATTCACATCGTTCTAAATTTACCATTCATCCCGGTAGTAGTAAAATGTACGCGGACATGAAGCGACTTTATTATTGGGAGGGAATGAAACTTGACATCGCTAACTTCGTTAAACGTTGCATGACTTGCCAACTCGTTAAGGCCGAACATCAAAGGCCCGGAGGGTTATTGCAACCTTTAGAAATTCCAGTTTGGAAGTGGGATCAAATTTCCATGGATTTTATAGATGGCCTTCCCCGTTCTCGATCGGGTTATGATAGCTTATGGGTAATTGTTGATAGACTTACTAAATCCGCTCATTTTATTCCTGTTCGGTCTAACCGAACTGTTCCTCTTTTGGCCAAAATATTTATCAAAGAAATTGTTAAATTGCATGGTGTTCCTACATCTATTGTTAGTGATCATGATCCATTGTTTACTAGTGGATTTTGGAAGAGTCTTCAAAAAGCTTTGGGAACGAAGCTTAATTTTAGCACCGCTTATCATCCCCAGTACGATGGACAAACCGAGCGTGTGAATCAAACTCTTGAAAATCTTCTTCGTGCTTGTGTTCTTGATTTTGGTGGAAGTTGGGAAGATCATATTTCACTTGTTGAATTTTCCTATAATAATAGCTTCCAATCTAGTATTGGTATGGCACCTTTTGAGGCACTCTATGGAAGGCCATGCCGATCTCCTTCTTGTTGGCTTGAGGCCGGTGAGAAGCTGGCTTTAGGTCCAGATTTTATTCGTGATTCCACAGAAAAGATTGATCTTATTCGTCATAGGATGAAAGAAGCCCAAAGTAGACAAAAATCCTATGCCGATAACCAGAGAAGGAAGTTAGAATTTTCTATGGGAGATTTTGTGTTCATTCGTGTTTCACCTATGAAAGGTGTTGTAGGTTTCAGTCGATCGGGAAAGTTAGCGCCTCGATATATTGGGCCATTTCCTATCACCGAACGTATTGGTTCCATGGCTTATCGCCTTTTATTACCGGCTCAATTTTCTGCTATGCATGACGTGTTTCACGTTTCTCAACTCCGGAATTGTCTTCGAGATTCCGATTCTATTCTTGAGCCCGGTGTTGTGGAAGAGATTGAAGTTTCGCCTAATTTAACTTATGAGCAACATCCTATTCGTATCATTGCTTCGGAAGTCAAACGACTTCGAAATAAAGATGTTCCACTTGTTAAAGTTCAATGGTCTTCAAATCCTAAGGATTGTTCTTGGGAATCTAGAGAGTACATCGAGCGTACACATCCGGACTTACTTTCTCGTGCTCTTTGAGGTGAACTTCTTATTTCAAACTTCTTTTGTGTTGAATATGCTTCTATGGTTGTTACTATATATCTTCTTCTTGTAATATTGCGAGGACGCAATTTCTTTAAGGAGGGGAGTCTGTAACAACCCGCATATTTGTCGATTTTATATTTAAATATTTTATATAAATATTTTATCGTTAGTCGGATTTTAGTCCGAAAAGCTACTTCTTGCATACGGTCGAATTAGGGCTCGGGACCACTCCCATTGAGTTTAAAATGCCGTTTGCGACCTTTTTGAGTATAAGCTTCGATATGTTTGGAGAAAGTTGATTTCTGCTACTTTTTACTTTGGGTTTGGTTTTTGGGCTCAACCCTATGTTAACTTATGCTCAAATCTGAGCCACTCTTCCCCACTCACCCTCATTCTCTTCTCATTTTAGTTTTTAGAGTGTTAATGGTGGGAGAGATTGGAAATTAAAATTCCAAAACCCTAGTTTCTCTTGCAAATCCATCTCCTTGTTCCAAACTCAAGAAGAACCCCTTGGTAAGCATCTCCTTCTTCTTCTCCATCTCTTTCTCCATTCAATTTCAGAAATTTCCTAAACCTAATTTCGGGAATGTTCTTGTTTTGAGCTTAGATTCAAGCTCATTTGGGTTGTGACTGAAGAAAGGTTGATTCTCCATTTGCTTTCAAGCTTCTTCTTGTTCGATTTTGTGAAAAGGTGAGATTTTTATCTCACCTCTATGACTATAATTATCTTTGGTTGTTGGGTATGAATTCCTAACACTTCTTCATGTGCATTTGCTCTTGATTTGGATTGGTTTTGTGAATATTCCAATTTTTGGGTTTTTAAACCAAATTTGTGTGAAAATCCTTTTATGGATGTTTGATCATGCTTTTGGTGATGCATCGAGGAGCATATAGGGCCGGGTTGCCGATTGGCATAAACCCTTAGAGCCAATGTTCATCCGGTTGCATTTTGGAAGAGTTTGCTCTTCATTTGAATAAGGCTGAAAAACAGCCCAGGCATGATTCAGTCGACTGAAAAACTCTGTTCAGTCGACTGAACCTGAAACCCGAGAGTTTCCAGGCATGATTTAGTCGACTGAAAAACTCTGCACAGTCGACTGAAACTGGAAACAGAAAATTTCCTGAACCTGAAAAATTTCCATGTACAGGGTCAGTCGACTGAAAATCTCTGTTCAGTCGACTGAACCTGCTGTTTGAGTCCAATTTGCCTTTTTGGATTGAAATTCCAATTTAAATCGATTTGTGATAATCCTATTTGTTGTTATCATCTATTATGACTTTGATGACTCTTTTTAGGGATTTTTGAATATCCATTTCGATGGATCCTTTATCGATTTCGTTGGATTTTATTCACGTCTTCGTATGTGAATTTTTGTGATTGATTGTTCTTACAATCTTCTTCGTGATTTGTCACTTTAAAAATATAAAGGTTTTCTATACTAGTAGTAAATATCAAAACTCTTTCCTCAAACGATTTCAATACTATTTTAATACCAAATTCGTTTATAAAACCGTTTTTCAATCTATTAGTATATACAAACCTTTACCTCACTCGTATGAGAAATCTAATTAAACGGCTTAGTAAAACATGTGGTATGAAACGCTTGCGTTTACTTTGTCGGTTAATTCTTGGACTTGTTCGATTGAACCTCTTGTGACAATTTTCTAGTGGAGATTTACAGTTTGTTCGTAAATATTTAAGTTAAGCAAGTGGTTATGGGACATGAAGCTAAACTCATATATTTACTAGCTTAGTGTAATTGACACTTCTCGATGATCATGACGATCATTTTTGTGATTTAGACTAGCAACGTGCGATGTCTCTTTGTCTGCGTGGGAGACTAAACCCCGTTCGTGTGTCAAATTTATGGGGTAGCAACCCACGGTCTTCGGGCCATTCGTGTGTCAGGTCTTCGGACCATTCGTGTGTCAAATTTATGGTTAGCTACCATGAGATAGCTTCTCGTTCATGTGTTACAGCTGTTGGGGAGTTTTCATGCTCCCGTTCATGTGATAGGCCTTTCCCCCCTTTGTGATTTCTGGATGTCTTGTGCAGTCTTCTGGAATTTGTGTGTCATTGACTTTAGTGATTTCTGGATTTCTTGTGTAGTCTTCTGGAATTTGTGTGTCATTGACTTTAGTGATTTCTGGATTTCTTGTGTAGTCTTCTGGAATTTGTGTGTCATTGACTTTAGTGATTTCTGGATTTCTTGTGTAGTCTTCTGGAATTTGTGCGTCATTGACTTTTGTGATTGACATTTATATTATCGTCAATATTTATAGTATGGTGAAAGAAATAAGAAGTATGACGTTTCTTTGATTCTTGTGTAGATCTGGTGACATTGATTAATCTCTTGATGATTATCAACTAAGTATATACACATATATATATATCACAGCCTGGCATTGTGATTATTATGTGTTTAGTCATATCTCTTATTCTATATCGTTTCATCTGATATTTATAGTCAGATTGATCCGTTTATTATTTTCTTATTAAATAATACTCGGGTCAGACCGAGATGTTACAGGTGCTTCTGCTTGACTTCTCTCTTGGGATTGATTTCTCTTGCTTTTGGGTTAACTACTTAGATTAGTAGTTATTTTGTTGTATACATTTGAGATATAGACTCCTTAATGTATACTTATTCTTCTGTGTAGTTCGTGTAACTATTCTTTTGTAATATTGTGGATCTTTTTAGACCACTACTTTGATGTACACTTTCTAGTGTAATATTCATATCTTATTCCGCCTTTGTGATATGAATTGTCTGTGACCGATTTGTGTTATGCTTATTTCTATATTTGTTTTCTGAAGGATTTATATAGCCACCGTGTAGTAGCTTTGAGTTTGTGTCGGTATGTCGGATTTCCTCTTGAAATAGAATGCATGTTATATTATCTGACATATCGGTGCTCGCGCAAAGAAATTACATGGATGGTCGCTCCTCAACAGCCTTATTCTCCGTGCTAGTCGACAGCATTCACCGTAATGTTCTTGGCTAGCGTGGGTATAGAGGTGGGGCGTCACAGCTAACGTGATCCCTGGAAGCGGGGGCGCGCTCGAAGACAGGGAGGTCGAGACTGTAGGGGATGTCGGACGTGGGTTTGGGGATGGCAGCAGCAGGTAGCGGGGTGAGTCGTCGAGGCATTTTCGTTAGAAGGAGAGGTTCGAGCAACTCGAAGGGTGGGTTGCTTCGTCGTCATCGAGGGATTTGGGCAGTAGGGTATTTTAGCATAAATTTTGAAAAAGTTGATTTCTGGAAACAGTGAATTTAAACTATTGGTTTAAAAATAGTAAAAATTTAAGGTCACTTAAGTTTAAACTGGCAAAAACAGTTTGTTATTTGATTTTTGGAGAATTCACAAGTACAGTTGTGAAACTTAGAGGTATGATTTAAGTTAGCGATTAATTTTGGACATTTTAATATTACTGTCCACACATATCTTAGCTAGTGTATGACATTTCGATCGAATTCATCGCTAATGGACCTTTCCGTAATCCTGTTTCACTTTTTCTTAGCGATACCATTTAGCAACAATTACTTACATACATTCTTTTTGTCCGCACTATATCACTTTAGGATTTATAGAATTTGGTTTTTGTTAAAATTCCATTTTCATTCTTATTCAATTTATTTAGCCACTAAAATAAGACTTTGCTTCAATAATAGCATTATTATTAATCATACTACTCTGGTTATGGATTTTAACTTTTTCATTGACTACTGTTGATCGTGATACTAACATCGTACAACCGAGGAGATGAATTCTCCATTGAATAGTGCTTCACTAACATTACTTCAACTCAGACCCTTTATAGTTGCTCGATGGATCACCATAAATGACTTAACTATAATTAAAATGGAGTATTCACATTAATGTTCGATGATATTATATCGAGGGAATATAGTAACATCATCGCCATAAGATTTTTTATTTGATTTGAGTGTAATTAACAAAAAGGAAACTCTTGGATAAGTCATTCTATAGCAATCCAATAACTATGAGTATGCAACCCCTTAGTGTTCCAACAGCCGTAAGTTATACGGTGCCAAAAATTTGGTGAGTATTACACACTTTGGTCTTAAATGGTATAGATATCCTTTCTCGAAACATCTTGACTAGGAATATTTAAACCAATATTTGTTATTTTATTTTGTGATAATTTTCTCATGGTTACAATTCCTTGTAATTATTATGACCAAACATATCATTTAAGGATTTTCTATTTTAATATATATAAATTTCATTAAAGAGTTAATAATTTACAATAAATTTTAGAATTACCCACAGCTAATACCCTTGACTCTCTCGGTAGACAGAGTTGGCAAACCAACCATCATTTCCAAAAATCCTATCTAATCTGTCAGAAGTTCTATTATTTCCAAAACGAGCATTACACCTAGTGTAGTTTGGTCTTGAAAAAGGAATTTCCTACCAACTAGCATGAAGCATTATTGAGTTAAAATCACTCTGGGCATTTCTAGTAATATATTTTCCAACCCTATCATCTTCTTAGTTAGTTATTATCTTAAAGTTACTTTCTATTCCCAAGATCCATAACTAAGATCAGAAAATTATGTAAGTTCACTCTAGAGTGGTTTGCAATCAAAATATGCGCATTTGCCGTAAACACAGGAAAAAAGATGAACACGATCATTGAAGTCAGATTGGACAAATAATGTAATCATTTATTCTGAGTTAATGATCCATTGGACCAACCTATTATGATTCCTTAAATTCCAAATTTTACCATTAACAATATATATACAATCCCAAAACCCAATGAACACATATAGTTACTTATTCGGGTTGAATCAACGAAAGGTTCTTATATTGCAAAATGATTGAAATGTTAAATTATTATTTGATCTTTTAGGTCCTCTAGTTTTTTTGGATTACCAACACCTGCTGCATTCCAAAATAAAATATTAATCATTATTGATTAGATATTTTCAATTTTTTTTTAAATATTTTATGACTTTCTAATTGATTGATTAAGCTTAGAACTCGGTCAAATTGGATTACTTTATCTATTCATTTAGCGGGCAGATTTCCCTTGTTATTTCCATCCTAATAGAGGAATTAGTTACTATTATGGTCGAGGACTTCAATGGAAGAGACTGAGTTGTCTAATTGGTTAGCTTTATTGCTAGATGATTTTCAAGTTTAGGGTCGTAGATAATCTATCGGACTAGGATGAATTATCATTTGAAGGCGCTTTGAAACTATATATTGAAATATTATAGCTCTTTGTAGAACATAAGGGTGTAAGAGGTGGATCATTTACACTGTAATGGCAATCAACAATAGACTAAGGTTGGTAGTGTTTGAACAAGGCATTTACCCTTGTAGACTGGTAGGATAGCATTTGATGTTATAACTACATCAGCACTAAATAGGAAGATAATGCAATGTTAATCGAAGGTGAAGGTGTAGCATGAGGTGGACTGGAAGGTGAGATGCCTGTATTAATTGAAGCTTTATTATTCGTGTCTTTTTTGTAGAATGAATTTCGAAAGATGATAGCATAGGGTTGCTATAATTTATGCCAAAAAGTGAATTTTTATAAATACTAAATGTCGAAGGAAATTTTAGTTTAATATCCATACCCCTTGAGGGTTCACAATCACTGTGAATCATATAAATGTTCTCTTAACTGTTGTCTTACTTTGCTAGGGTGCTAGATGAATTTGATATTCTAATCTTCTTCCCAACTATATCTTCACACTTAGATGATAAATAAAGATCATCGAAATCTTCCAAATCTTCCCATTCCATGAGAAGTTCATTTGAATGAACATCGATCGGTCCTTTAGACTTAATTTTCGTAAAAATCCATTTATTTAGCTATAGCAAACTGCCTTTCTTACACCTAAAGATGATGCTTGATACATCCTTGGTATTCGTGTGCCGATCATTTAAATGTACGAAAGATAGGTCATTTTCGATGAAGAAAGAAAAAAGGCGAATAGAATCTCATATCGTGACGAAAAACCTATAATATACCTTTCGAAATGAAATCATCTTTATTATATGCACAACATCATAGTACACTAATCTAATATCAACCTGGATAGTTATAACAACCCGTCCTTACAATTGCTGACAAATAACCCGTCCTTACAATTGCTGAAAATATTCCCAATCTTACCTAATCATTATAAGAAAAATAACGCCCTGATCGTTCTGATAAACCAGCATGAAAATGCTCAATCGAATAATATTGATTTCTACATTAGAAAACCTTTTCAAATAAAAGGTATCTCGTAAGGCCACACCATATGTAATCACGGATGAGTTTTTATCTTACCATAACCAAACCATTTTTATTATAAAATCTAGTGATATCATAATAATGTCTATGGTTTTAAAATATCAATAGTCAAATAGTTGTGATGCATGTACATGATAGCAATAATAGTTGTACAATCAAATACCGCTAAGGCATGTAAATGGAGAATTAATTTCCAATAGTGGCAAGGCAAGGGACTACCTTCCGAAAGGTACACCTTTAGCTAAAACGTACCTAAGGACCTCGCCCGGATCCTTTGCAAGCAAGATCGGTCTACCACTGACTGGATAGTATCGATAGATTATCTTGAGGTTGTAATCAACAACCAAATGGTCCATGAAGCATATATATAAATATCGACTCTATATAAGGTGATGATCGTACCCTAATGGGAGCGACTCACATAGCCTTACGACATCCTCTATTTTTAGCCACTTCAGATTGTGAGGCTTTGATTGGCTACGCTCTTACCATTTCCTCATAGGAATCCATCTTGGAATGCTAACACTATCCTCCAAGTAGAAATGCAATACCAACATTCATCCATATAAGTTCGTTCTGGGTCTGAATGAAACCAAAGGCACTTCAAGGAGTACCTTCTTCAATCATCTTCAAGATGTCTTCAATTCGAACGCACAAGTTGGCTCGAAGTTGTATTTGGATAATATGTCTGATTCCCGGTCTCTCTAAACCAACAATCGATAATTTCCGATTGACACAATCCTGGTTCTTTTGGAAGTATGCAACAAGTATTCGATTTCTCATTGAGGAACTCGAATTCCTATGTCAAAACTGGCCAAGATTTGATAGTCGGTTATTAATTATCAAATAATCAAACAACAATAATTCAGAGGTTTAATTCCCCATAACCCACAAGCCTGAGGATTGAAACCTCGCTCTGATACCAAGCACTGATGCCCCACCCCGAGCCCACACCAATGGAGAATATTACAAAGTAATATTGTTGACTAGTGCAGAGAATAGGACTGATTAGGAGTAACCATCAATGAATTTCACTTTAAGCAAGCATTGACATGTTATTAAATATGCTATACATTCTTGAATCAGATGGATTCGACACATACAATTCAGGCTTAAAGAAAATTACGGTGGCTATAATAAAATTTCAAAACAATATATAATAATATACATATCACATAATGTCATATCAATCACAGTGGAATATAATAGATACAAGTATGAACCAACATCTAATAGATAAATGATGTAGACTGCACATATACAAAGTGTTACATCTCAAAATGAATATACACACAAGGACTCTAATATGAACACAAGATATTACATAATGTCAAAGATATACACAACATGACAGATGAGAACTACTAGCTAACAATTAAGATATCCACTCTAAAGCTTCAAGCTTAAGAAGTTGAAACATCTCATTCTGACCCGAGTATCATAAAAAAAAAAAATTGGCCAGTTTAGACTAAGATAAATGTGTTGCAAAATTGAATGATAGGTAAAGTGGTCTGGATCTCAGTTATAAGTATATAATGACAAATATCAAACATGCACCAATAACTTCAAATCATCGAATACAAAAAAACTCATAATAGCTTCTAAAAAGAAAAAACCTTCGAAATGATTTAGTGATACTCCAACAACGTTAACCCTAGAAATATCACAAATAGAAATCCAGAAATCTCATAAATAAGGGTAGCGCCAAACTCCAAGATTGACAAAATAAATTCATCTACATGCATGTAACTCCAAGATATATAGACATATAAGTCTATAAACATCAAGATAGGTACAAAACCTACAAATCAAAATAGGTATAAACATATGAACTCCAAGATAGGTACGAATCTATAAGCATGGAATGGAAACAAGTCCTATAAACATCAAGACATGCACAAAACCTATAAACATCAAATAGGAATAAGTCCTACAAACATCAAAAGTGAGTCATAAACTTGTTGAAAAGTGTTAAGTACTTTTATATAGCAAACGAATAGATAATGACTATGTGTCCTATCCTCCATGGGTTTACCCAAACGTTTATTGTACAATAGTAAGCTACACTCATATGTAATAATGGTTCGTTCAAAAGAGTCCAGGAGTTAATTGGTAAAACAAATGCAAGTGTTCCATACTACTCGTTTTATTTAACCGTTTAAATAAATTTCTCATTCGATCGATAATGGGCAATTCTATGAAAATATTTCCCTTTAAAGATCAATTTTAAAATATTTTTTATAATGGAAATATATATATATATATATATATATATATATATATAAGCTTTTCAAACTATTGTCCCAAGACATTTCTAAAGCCATTACATATGGAAATAGATAGTATGTCTGTGTGTGTGTATAAACATTACTATAATTCTTTGTATGAATATATATATATATATATATATTAGATTGGTACATAAATAGTTTTGTATAAAATGATTGGATTTAGAAATCTATCGTTTGTAAATCCGGGTGGAAAATATGCATCAAATGTGTGTAATCTTCCTAAGATCCATAGAACAATTTTCTATGGTATAGAACATCGAAATGAATTAAACAATTCATAAGTCATTAATCTAGAAAATATCAATGAACTACGGTATTTAAAATTAAGCAACCAACTTCTGGAAATCAGTCGGGCAAACAAATGGCAAATGGGTCGATTTGGAAATACTAGATCATAGCCTGAATGTTAAGTTCAGGCTACAGCTAGTGCACCGGTTAGACTAACCGGTCCACCAGTTGGTTCGCCTAAGCTGATGCCAAGTGATTCTAGCGACCTTCCGTTGGTCCATTTTCACTTATTCATTCTATGTAGCTTCTCCAACGAACTAAGGTACTAAAAAGGCAGTTATGCATGCATATAAACATGTATACTTAGATGAAATTCATGATTTCATACGGTGGATTTCAGGTAACACCAAATTCAATTCAATTAGATAATTAATCCATCAACATCTTGAGATCATAAACACTTTAAATTCAACCATAGTCATATAACAGCAGCAACCATTTATCTATGGCTTAAAATCGTGAGATAAACTAACCTAAACAAACCCAGAATGGAAGAATAGAGCTTAGTATCTCTTATATCTTTCTAATTCAAACTCAACCTTGGCTATAAACAAAGATTGGATAGGAATTCATCAAGACAAAATAAAAATTGAATTAAATCATTAAATTGATGCATAGATAGAGGAGATTGACTTTTATCAAAACACATTGAAAAAGATTGAGAGCCTCTGTTTCACTCTTTGATTTGCAAATTTGTTGATTTAGGGTTTTAGTACTTAGAGAAATTTTTGAGTTTCTAGTTTTGAGATAAAAATGAAAACAAAAACGATATACATACCTTTTTCCATTTATATTTCTTTTGTTTTGGGCTAAGTGGGTAAGAATGTGAATCTATTAGCCAAGTGTTGCTAATTCTTTCAAAACCAAAGTGTTGCTAATTTGTTGTATTTCGTTTTAACATTTTATAAATACTAGTTTAAGTAAAACAATGTTCTAATTTAACTAACATTTATTTCTAAAATTCTACAATATAAATAACATGTCAAAATCTCAATTTTTCATCAATATTGAAATATTTTATCAAAATTAACTTCAACTTATAAAATAAAAGGTCATTCTCCATTTTTTAATAAAATGAACCATTAATATAAAAACCATATTTCAACAAATGAAATTTATTCCGTAAAATTTATTTATTCATTTTCTCCAAAATTATCCTTATATAATTAAATATAATGGTTAAATAGCATAAAAAATTCATTAAATTTCCAATTTATTAAACTCCAATTCCATAAATTCAAAAATTTACAAATTCCCCAAATTCATTCATTTAATTATTTAAAATTAATTAAATCATATTTTAAATTTAGATTCTAGGTAATCGCGACCGAAACTGTTACAATATCGCATTTGCATACGAGCTGCAAACAATAGGAAATAAAATACAATTGCGTATAGAAATATGAGACGATCACAAAACAAAAATAAAATGCAGTAGTTATCTTATTCTGCAAAGTATAAAAAATGCCAATGTTTGTTCCAAGATGCGTCAAATGAAAATTAAATTATTTTCAAAATTAAAAATTAAGGAAAAATCCTGTAAATTAAATTAAAAGTACATCATCAAAAATCAATTCATTTTAATAAAAATAAATTTTCTTATAATTTATTATATCTGAATCAAATCTGAATATTTAAATATATTAAATATTCAAATTCGCAACATTAAAAATTCCAAATCATTACATTAGCACTTCTTTGAGCTTTTACTTTTTTCCACCATGCTTTTGTACCTGTAATGAATTTTCAAAAAGTCAATGGTGACCCTAACCTTTCCTTATGGAATTCAAAGGCTCGAAACTACATTTTGAAAAGTTTGTAATAGAGTGAGTGACTTTATTCTGTTAATTATGGTAAACAAAAAGTCATTGGGTTTGGAAGTTGATGAGTGTGGATGAATAACAAGCTAATTTGAAACGACAACTCTACGAAGCTTTGGGTTCTAAATGAAGAAGCTGCTGGTCTCGGGTGCAAGCTATTGTGAGATTTGTGTAGTTACATGGTGTAGACTAGGTGAAACTTTAGGAATGCCACAGGTAAAAGGCAGGGTAACTCGGGTCCGACTAGTGTATGGCCTGGTTAGGCATGACACTGTGAATTTTCTGAATGTTATTGCCTAGCTTTGGGTATTTCACTATGGTTAACCAGAAAAGACTCATGGGATGGCTGTGTTTGGCGTGGGGTTGAGTGAGCCATGATGACTTTTGGCTATGCATTACTTTTTTGTGTAAAGGACTTGGAAATAGTAAGGGGTTGGCTATAGTGTGGTGTGTGAGAAGTACTTAACTTAGGATTTTGTGCTTATTGTGTGGTGGCCGCTTCATTTAAATTTGAGTTGGTTGGAGATGTATTATTACAAAAGGAATCTGAGGGTTTATGGTAGGAGGCTCTTTATTATTTTGAGAATGAGGATTATTTATAGAGCATTTGGAAGGTTCGAGACCTAGTCTCAAGCACTTGCAACAAAAATTAGGATGTATTTCATATTTGATTGATATCCACTTTATTTTCTCCTTGTATTTGATATAAATAATCAGAGTGTGGTGGTTAGGATATGATTACCGCAACACAAAGTAAGGCTAGACATGGCGGTTAAGCCTTGTTGTGGCCTTACCCATCTTTAGTGGTTTACCTAATTTATGAGGAATTTGACATAATGCATCTTAGGATAAAATTGAATTAGGAGATTTGGAGGAGAAATCCAGACTAGAATAATGCTACAATCTGTTTGAGGATAAAAATCAGGTGTCCGCTTGAAAACTTTCATTGCGCATTTATGTACCTATCAGTTTTCACGTAGCCATAATCTCATAAAATCATCAACCAAATGTAATCTCGGTAAAATGTTTTTATTGTGAATCAATTCAATATCAATAGAGGAATTTAAAGAAAATCTATCAAATGCTTTCGTATTTGTAGTCATTAATGGGTGTTTATCAATGAATTTGCCTATAAGTGTGAATTTCAAAAGCTATATGAACTTTTCAATTTCTTCATTAGTGGATTCAATACAAACCTTATCTTTGTAAAAACTCTGTGGCTTAGTAATAAATATAGTGCTTGAATCACTGTAAACTACCTATGCAAAGCTTTTGATTTTCTCTTTAGATGGATCCGGAGGAGGAGGGTAGCCATGATAATGGAGGAAGCGAATTTTAGATTAGGGGACGATGGTTATGTAAATCTTAAGTGAAAGGGGAAGGCGGAGGACCAAAAGGCGACGACGAGGGATGAATGAAGGAAATGTAGGAGGAAGCACGTGAAAGAAGAGGGGATGCATGGATGGAAGAAACACGCGGAAGAGAAAAATTTACGCAGTGGGAAAAGCTTGAGGAACAGGAGCTGCCATTAAGGTTTTTTAACATTGCTTTTATTTCGTGACTTGTATTTCTATAACAATCTCCCACGCAGTTGGATGTACAGTAGGATTAATCGCCTCGTTTATAATTATGTCTTCAACCTTTGCATCTCCTATCCCTAAAATATGGAAACAATCGACCACCAAATGTCTATTAGGCATTTGCAATCAGTCCAAGGCTCCTGCTGTAATATAGTGTTGCACCATCAATAATTATTTTTTTGAAAAAATGTTTACCATTCCGTCTCAGTTTGGGAATAGATTTCCATGTATACAAAACATTGTCCCAAAAAAACTTTCTATTCCAATATTTTGCTCTCATCTACTGTGATTAGGGATTCTTCTTTGTTAAAAATTCCTCACTAGTTTAATACATGAAGAATTTTAAAACCTTCAATATTTTTTCAATCCTGCGCCTTTTTTTGTTTTTTGATTACACCCATGCAATTTTGTGCTTCTTAACCTCTTAAACAATATGTTTAATATATCAATTGTCTATTCAGTCGGTTGGCATATAAATAGCTAATATCACATCATTGGATAAGTGAGTGTATATATAGAAAATATAAAATCAATTTCTGGTTAATAAATGTTGTTTAGTCACATAAATACACACACACATACACACACACACAAACACACACACACACACACACATATATATATAACAGAAAAATATGCATAATGACAAACTTTGAAAAAAAATAGACCGAAGGACGACTTATTTTTTTTTAAGCCGAAAGAGAATGCTAACTATAACTAGCATTTTGTATAATGTAAAACTAAATGTAATGTTATTTACAACTGGAATTTCGTATAGTGTAAAAATTGAATTTAATGATAATTATAACTAGCATTTATTCTAAGGTCTAAAAATAAAACTTAATGTCCTTCAGTCCATTTTTCTTCTTCTAAAGTTTGTCATTCTCCTTAATTCCCCTTAACCAAAATATCTTATGCATTCATCTATTGGATTGTTGTTGACAAAATTCAAATGGACGTATATTTTTCTTAACATAAATATGTTAGTCGGCTTCTTATTTGTGTATATGGCTTCACCTAGACACATTTAAATATTATAATGTTACTAGAATTTTCATTTTCCAATTTGTGAACATGTGATTATATTATTTCTATTTGTTTTAATGATTTTATTGTACTTTTTCATCCATTATGTATGTGACGCCCCACCTCTATACCCACGCTAGCCAAGAACACTCCGGAGTAGTGCTGTCAACTAGCACGGAGAATAAGGCTGTTGAGGAGCGACCATCCATGTAATTGCTTATCACACGGTGGCTATAAATAATCTTCGGAAACAAACATAGAAATAATCATATCACAAATCAGTCACAGATATCCATATCACAAAGGCGGAAGAAGATATGAATATATAACTAACACATGAAAGTGTACATCAGAGTAGTGGTCAGTAAGATCCACGATAATACAAAAGAATAGCAACACGTGCTATACAAAAGAATACAACTATGAGTCTATATCTCAAGTGTATACAACAAAAACTGCTAATCTAAATAGTTAGCCAAAAGTTAGAGTGATGAATCCCTGGGAAGAAGTCAAGCAGAAGCACCTGTAACATCTCGGTCTGACCCGAGTATTATTTAAGAAAATAATAAACGGATCAGTCTAGCTATAAATATCAGATGACATGATATAACATAAAAGATATGGCATAAACATAAATATCCATAACGACATACCACTATAAGTACGTAAATAATGATCAACAGAAGATCAATCAATAAGAGATAATCAATATCACAAGAATCTTCTCAAAGATTCGAAGAGGGCATCATACCCTAAACTTGTACTCATAACAAGTCAATGACATAAATTCCAGAAATCAACACGAGAAATCCAGAAATCATAAAAAGGGAAAGAGGCCTATCACATGACGGTCCGAAGACCATGGGGAGCTACCCCACATGTGTGAGTGGAATCACACAGATTGAGGTCAAGACTAACCAAAAAGCAGAAAGGTATGTGTGAATGGAATCACACAAGTTGTGTCTAGTCTAACCTTGCAATGAAAGAGACATCGCGCAATTGCTAGTCTAATTCATAAAGCGATCATCAAGATCAACGAGAAGTGTCAATTACACTAAGCTAGTAAATATAGAAGTTTAGCTTCATGTCCCATAACCACTTGCTTAACTTAAATATTTACGAACAAACTGTAAATCTTCACTAATAAAATTGTCACAAGAGGTTCAATCGAACAAGTCCAAGAATTAACCGACGAAGTGAACGCAAGCGTTTCATACCACTTGTTTTACTAAGTCGTTTAATTAGATTTCTCATCCGAGTGAGGTAAAGGCTTGTATATACTAATAGATTGGAAAACGGTTTAAGAAAAGAGCTTTGTTATTAAAAATAGAGTTGAAATTGTTTGTTAAAAGAGTTTTGATATTTACTACTAGTATTGAAACCTTTGTATTATAAAGTGACAAAACACATAAGCAAGTGTAGAAACAATCAGTCACAAAGATCGCATACGGAGATGCGAATAAAATCCAAGGAAATCAGCTCAATGTTTTTCAGATAAGATCCCCTACGGAGGGGGGGTCCAGGGGGGGTGGCAACCCCCCAAGGTGGGGGTGCGGGGGCAACGCCACCGCTTACGGGGTTCGACCTGCCCGGTCAGGTCGCGGGGGTCCAGGGGGCAGCGCCCCCGGCGGGGTGCGGGGCAGCGCCCCGACCAAAACGGTACGACTTAGTGAAGATAAAATGAGGTCTAACGACCTAAGGACTCAAGGGTCCAACGACTCAGCGACTCAAGGGTCCAACGACTCAGCGACTCAAGGGTCCAACGACTCAGCGACTCAAGGGTCCAACGACTCAGCGACTCAAGGCTCCAACGACTCAGCGACTCATGGACGAACGACTTAACTCCGAACGACCTAAAAATGGCCAGAACGACTCAAGTGCAGAAAATTCAACAAAACGCTAAAAATTGGAGTTTTTTGCCAATCCAATCCAAACCAAATGCTAACATGCATGCAAAAATGATAGGGAATCATTCCCAACAGTCCAATATAATTATAGGCTAGAATTGTGAGATAAAAATCTCACCTTTGCACTAAAGTTTATGAAGATGAAGCTTGAAAGCAAGGAGAAGCAATCCAAAGCTTGAATCCAATATCTTCTACTTGAATTTGGAGTTGAATGTTGGATTTGTAATTGAATTTGTGCTTGGAGTTTTAATTTCCCATTCCCTCCACCATTAATGCCAAAGCTTGATTAGTTAGGAAATTTATGAAGAGTGAGGAGAAGAGGGTTGGAACTTGGGCTTAATAGGCTAAACTAACCCAAAGTCCAAAGCGGGAAAAGTTAGTGAAATTTCACTAACTCCAAACCTATCGATGTTTATACTTAAAAAGTTGTAAACGACATTTCGAACTCAATGGAAGTGGTCTCGAGTCCTAATTTGACCGTTTGCAAAAAGTAGCTTTTCGGACCAAAATCCGATTAACGAGTTAATATTTAAATAAAATATTTAAATACAAACTCGATAAATATGTGGGTTGTTACAATGTACCTATTAATATATGGGTTCCATGCAAAACTATGTTGTTCAAGAAAATTTTGGTATGTGTGTTGATAGTTTGCTGATTTCTGTTACGGTGCTTAAAAGTTTTAATTATATTTAGTGTTGTTGTGTCGATGATTCACTACAAGAAAAAGCATTTTTAGTTGCATTTATTAGTAGCGTTTGTTATCTAAGTGCAACTAAAAAGTTATCCAAATGCAACCAAAGTTTTATGGAATAAAAAATAAAAAAGAATCGCTGCTGATTGACGTAGGGAACAACAAAATAAAGCGACCCGCAGAAAAATTCTTTCTCCATTTTCAATTGGCGCTACAATACTTAAAAAAATTTCCCTTTTCCCTCCTTCCCAATCCACTACCCACTCAAGTATTTTACCCAAAAACCCTCAAAACATTATCGGTTAATTAAAAGCACTATCTACTATCCCAGATTCGTCCCTCAAAACAAAATGAAAGGTGGCCAATTCAGGAACTAAATCAGAGCGAAGTTTAGGGAAGTGGTGTGCACCGAGAAATGGAATCGATTCAACTGGGAAATACAATGGCGACTCAGATCTACAGCTTGAAAGAATCGACGTTTACTACAACGAAGCAAGCTCAGGCAGGTACGTGCTTCGTGCTTTCTTGATGGAACTAGAGCCGGGTACTTTGGACGCAATCATATCAGGACCATATGGACTGATTTTCAGACCCGATAACTTTGTTTTTGGGCAGAGTGGAACGGGTAATAATTGGGCGAAGGGTCATTGTACAAAAGAAGCGGAATTGATTGATTCAGTTTTGGATGTGGTTAGGAAAGAAGATGAGAATTGTGACTTTTTGCAAGGTATACTATTTCTGCTAGTAGTATTAGCGTCAGATCTGTTTATTTTGAACCACTCCATGAAGATACGGTGTAAATTACAACAAATTGTATTTCGTAATTTGTTATATCTATTATTTGGGTTGTTGAGTGAGAAATTAGGTTATAGCTAACTTAACAACGACAATATAATAATTAAGGAGGGAGTTTATGTTGCTATTATGTCCGAATGAGATCTTAATATCCTGTTTTCCGGGTTTAGTTTATTTTCGTTGATCCAAGTTACGACTATGATAACTAAAACTTGTAGTCTGTGAAGATTTATATTTTGATTTTGGTAACACACACACACACACACACACATATATATATAATGTATGTATGTATAACACCGATGATCGAATGAATTCCATTCCACTCGAATTGGATTTGGTCTTCTAGAGATAATGTTAATGAAAGTGACAATATTAGCTAAGGATTTTTGAATTTTTTAGTGAATATTTGCTGACTTATTTTTACATCAACCAAGTTACAGTTACTATTATTATTTATTTGCAGTTTGTTATAAATGCAGCAGATCAAAACTTAACTTGAATAAAAATTTCTTTATAATTATTATAATGCAATACATAATTTGTTTGGAGAAGGAACAGAGACATGAAGAAACAAGATGTTCATAATAATCTGTTTCACGGTTATTTGGTTCAGTGAAAACTTACTAAATGACCTCGCTCATCAAATTTGATCACTATTAACATATCAGAGGTATTATGCAAAAAGATAACCATGTTCATGGGTAGCTTCAATTGCTTAAAATACCTGACTTTGTATAAAAGGATTGCTATTTTTAATCATTAATAAAATAGATTTAGTAGTTATTTATTAATGACCCCAATTCTGGATTTAGCAATTTTATTTCATAATAACAATGTTCGTGGGTAGCTTTAATGGCCCCAGTTCTAAATTTGTTTATAGCACGTATAGTTTCAGTTATTTATTTCGGCTAGCCATGGTTATTATGAATATATTTATACAAAAGTATCTACTAATTTTGTATCGTTGTGCAGTAATAAATTGATATATAAAGGAGGGGACATGCTGTAATAAGAAAGGACTTAAAGCATATGATCTCCGCACTTCAGTTTTAAAGCTTGGAAAAATGAACCTAAGGTATTTATGTCCTAGTTCATATACTTGAATTATTTTTGCATGTTTTTTTTATTTCATAGTACATTATTTATAGGCATAAATATAACCTTAAGTGTGTTAATGGTTACCTATGATTCTATTCCTTTGAGTTCGAGTTGATCTAACACTTTGAAAGAGAAGAAGATTGGAGTAGGTTGGTTATTATTAGTACTGTTAATTTTGGTTCTTTGTGTGTGGGTTCTGTTAACATTGACTTAAAAAAATTCAGTTATTCAATTATAAGTCTTCTCGGATCATGAAGATTTGTGGATGGTCGATTTGAGGTAGTCAAGTTTGGTGATTCAGGCGATTGGCTAAGGTGATGAATTTGAAGTCTATTTTGGGTTGGCGATGAGGCAAAGCAAGGCAGTGGGGTGGGTTAGGGGCAGTTAGGTGGTTTGTTTGTAGAAGGAGAAGTGGTAGCTTGGGTTGTTGAAATCGCTGTTGAGTAGGGATGTTATGTGTTGTATGATGTGACAATAGGGATGTTATATGTTGAAATAGCAGGTTTATGTTGTATTTACTAGGTTGTATGTTAATCAGATGTGAAACTGGGTAGTGGTGGCAATTGTATGGCATGGAAATAGCAAAGGGGAGTTAGTGAGTGATGTCAGTGCACTGTTTGGTGATGAAGAAATATGGCAGGCTGTGAAGAAACAGTGAGTGCATAGTGGTTAGGCAGATATTTCTGTGCAGCAACGAGGTGATGTGCACAAGGTAATATGTAGCAAGGAGGTGATATCACTGTGCAGTTAGACATATGTATTTGCAAAGGACTGTAGCAGGTAGTTAGAAGTGATGCAGGCAGGTTGCTGGCAACAAGTAGTGGTAGTGCAGTGATTCAGTGATAATGTTTGTTGAAGGATGGTACTGATGATACTGCAGTTTGATGAACTGATGCTAATTGATAACAGTGTAATGGTTTGAAGGATGGTACTACAGTTTGAGGAACTGATATGGAAGTCGGGAGCAGTAGCTGATGTAGATGGGTGTAGGTTGCTTTATTTTGTGAGAATGTGGAGAGGGTTGGATAGTGGTATGTGCACAGGGAAGGGAAATTTGTATGTGGGTATGTGTAATGGCAGGCCTAGTTTGCAAGGGTAAACTATGAATGCAGTTGATTTGTAATAGAGATGATGAAGTTCTGTGTGTTGATCTGATGATGGTGATGACTGTGATGTATGGGTGAAGCTTGAACTATGTTAGTGAATTGTTTGCTGCGGTGGATGGAGGTGCAACAACTTAGAGTTTGAAGAGGTAATTATGTTGTTTGTGGTGAAGGTGTTGTAAGATGATGGTGGAATGATGTTGTTGTGAATGATTATGATGGTGAAGGTGCTGTAACAGTTTAAAGGGGCAGGTAGGCAGTTGTTGTGGCCAGAGAAGGCTGAAGTGTGACAGGGGAGGGGACGCTGGTGATGGTCACTGATGTGCACAGTGAAGTGGGTGGTTAGGTGCACAGTAGAAATGGTAGAAACTGTGTAGTGTAATGTTAGAGGAAGATGTAGAAACAATGCAGGCAGAAACAATGTAGTGTTAGAGGAAGGTATTTGGTTGGTTTGATGTAAATTAAAAAACTGTATGCAATATATTACCTCCACATTTGTTTTGGTGATTTCAACCATAATCTCATTTGTTCTCATGTAAACTTCATTATTTTAATTTGATCTTCACCATCCTATGCATTTTGCAATGTAACTTCAACATCCTTAACTGGTTCTATGTCTAAATTGCAGATGGTAGATTGCATATTAGTGCCCAGACTTGTAGTGTTTATGGTGTGCACTTCTTGTTCAACAGAGCTTAAGGGTGATTTCTTGTGATTACATGAACCTTTAGTTGCTTCCATGTTAATATTTCTTATGGCGTTCATTTCATAGGTCTCAACTGTCGTTCTCTTATCTCTATTATATCATCCAAAAATTCCTCAAATGATGGTTCATGAAGAAAGTTGTAAGGCTGGCACGATTTTTCTACTGGCCTTATCATTGTTAGAGAGTTTATATCTGCCCAAGATGTCACTTCTAATGATCTAAGAATTTCCACTTTTTCTAGAGGTAACCGACTTCTTATGTGTCTATTATAAACTTGTCTGCATATGATTATTTCATCTTAAGCAATCTAAGAATTTATGGTACTTGATAAAGCCGTCTTTATGTCCAATTTTTGAAAAATAAATATCAATCAAGACAAGACGGACTATATTTGTGAAGATAGCATGTGATACTCTGTAAGAGGAGTCTATTTTCTATATGCTTTTAGTAAGGTGGTACTTAAAATGTTTGGACACATATTTGTAGAGAAAAGCATGTTGTTATCTTCGTAAGTTCAAAATTAATTTGTATTAGAGTGCCTTTGTACTAACTAGTTTCAGTCTTGCTAATATTTTCTTAGAATGCTTTTAAACTATTTGCATTTCATCATGGGACAGCATTGGGTCATATGGGAAAGTAATTTTAAGACTGTCATGGTATAATATGGCAAGGCACTAGATAATTTCCAAGTAGAAGAGTCGTTAAACTTGTTGAACATGACAAGTGCAATGACCATGATATTAAACTAAGCCAATTAGGTACAAAGCCTAAATTAATTATTGGAAAGTCTATAAGTTTTCTAATATTATGAAGCATTGCTGTTTGATCTGTGCAGTGTGTCATACTTTAAATACAAAGATAACTACTCAAACTGATACTTTGGTAGTCATTCAACCCATCCCAAGGATTTCAAATTCTGCAATAAGAAAAGAATATCGACAACCACTTATAAATTGTACACATCCCCAATTAGTGGCAAACCTATAGATCAATGAAGTGGGTCAGCTGACCCCCTTGGATTTTCAACTTTTGTTACACAGATTAATTATTGAGACCTATCTCAAATTATGAAAACTCCAAAGATTATGAAATTTAATGTAAAACTATTCGCTTTTTATTTGCTTAACAGGGTATCAGAAGCACGATGTGATGACATCAGAGTATTTGTTCTTTGCTACTATTTTAATTCCTTGTACTCGAAGTTAGGAATTAACTAATACTAGTCGATATGTTGAAGATTTAATGGGTAGAAATGACACAGTTAGTTAGATTTAGGAATCTGAGAAAATGAAAAGGATAAGTAAAGTTAGAGATAAAATTGATTACTATTGTGGATTACACAAATGTAGTTATACAAGAGGGCTAACACAAATAAATGGAAGTAACTGACACTACAGTTGTTGCCTAATACAGTTACGGCAATGTGAATTTAGGGAATATTTTTGTTTTAGAAAATCCAATTGATAGAAAACGACAAGGGTAAAGGAAATTGTACATTTCAATTAGTGGATGGATGCATCATCGATGGATTACGGACGTTCCAGATACTTTTTCATATTTTATAAGATTTAACTTGACCATAGTACTGAATACACAATCTGCCCATAGTACTGAATACACAATCTGCACATAGAATGAAATCCAATCAGACTTCTAACCCAGTTTTGATCTGAATATCTGTGTAAATTGAAAAATGTGTATTCGTTGGAGAACTATATAAGATGCATATAAAAATAGAACATTTTTTGTTAATATGTGTTAATATAGAATATCGAGTTATAGATTACATGATTTTCATATATTCATATATATATATATATATACATATATATACACACATATATATATACATGTATATACACATATATATATACATGTATATATATATACATATATCTATACACACACACACACACATATATTATTGATAGTTAAACTCGTTTGCAGGTAATTAGCTATTTCGAAGCGAAGTCTGTTGACAACAAAGAACTATTGGTAATCAAGCAACAAACATGAATTTAATTGTTATATATGTTGTCATATTTTGTTAGTACCATTTATGAAAACTTGTCTGTTAATGCTTGTAGTATGTGACTTATTTTGTTGAAAAACTACTATCGAATTGATTATGGATATTATATTTGATTGTGAGATTAACATGTTTTTGCAGTTATTTGAATATGATGATCATATGATTGATTGTTTGTATATGCTAATTATGTGATTTAATTGTTTGTTTAAATATATAAAAATTATGCGATTGATCGTTCGTTTTAATATGAATAGTATATAAGCGATTGCTGGAAATGGTATAAACCATCAACCGTAAATAGTAGCATTTAAAATATGCTACCAAACAACCAATAACTTTTAGTAGCGTTTCAGAAATGCTACAGAAACAAATGTAAACTAATATAAAAATTATACAGTTGCATTTTAAAAACGCTACTGAAAATCAAAAAAAGTATATAAACAAAAAATGCAACCAAAAAATGAAGACTTATGGTAGCGTTTATTTAACCCTATAGACAAAACCTATAGCTGCATTTAAAAGTGACTTTTGGTAGCGTTTTTTAAATCCTACAGAAAATACCTATAGTTGCATTTAAAATGACTTTTGGTAGCATTTACTACAACGCAACAAAAAGTTTTAGACTTTTAGTTGCATGTCGTATAGCAGCGTTCTCTAAAACGCTACCATAAGTTATGGTAGCGTTTTTTCAATGCTACCAAAAGTCTTTTCTGGTGTAGTGATTGAAAATGCATTACAAATATATATACATTATAATGTTATGATACTCGTTAAATTCCTCTCATATGACCTTAAGTCTGAAACTCATATGACCCAAAATCTGAAATAATGGCCTAGTAGATGTGGATGATGTGAAAAAAAATCACATTTTCATCAAAAAAGATAGCTTAACAATGTAATATTGTGTTCTTGGAGGACAAAATCAAACGATGTACCAACTAAACAACTTAGCGCTTTGCTTCTAATTTTTCGAGAATTCTTTGGCGGGTTAGTAGAGCTCCATGGTGCTATGATTCTACATTAATTGTCTTAAGATCCATAATATAGAGGAAAATAGTTGGCGAGGAGAGCTCAGGCATTCATGATCGAGTTAATGAAGTCAACTGAAATATCAGAGATGCAATCATTGAACATGTCCTACTACAACAACCCAGAATTTCAGTCATTTGAAGTTGGAGTATTTAATTGATTTTAAATATTGAAAAGTTAATTTTATAAGTTAAACCGTTTGAATTTCAAAAATAAAGGTTATTTGAATATTTAGAATTGTTTAAATAATTGAAAATTGAATTTAATGAGAATATAAATGATTTCAAAAGCGAATTTAAATTCTATTTGAATAAGAATGGAGATAGTAAACTTTTAATTTAGATTTAAAAGTGATTAATTTGTTTTTTATAATAATTTGTTTTAATTAACGTATAAAATAGCCTTCCAAGGTACAGTCTCAGATTTTGACGAAACCAATTTCATTGAATCCATAATAGTGAAAATAACATGCCATCGAATTTCATAGCGAACGAACATATAATTTAGTCATGCGAGTTTGAAATGCGTAGAATTAAATTAATGGAAATTAATTTAATATAATTTGATTTTGAAAAGATAACTTCTATATACGATAGAATTGGGTCCCGATATGTATTCCATTGTGTCCCGAATAAGGGTATAACATATAGAACGCCAAGCGGCGCGTCTCGTTTGGAGTTCAAAAATGTAACGAGTGAATATTGCCGCTAAATTTCTACAAAAAGGACTTGAAAATTTTCTTTTGCAAAACCTAGACCTGGTTGAGCTTCAGCTGCCACTAATTTTAGTGGATGAAATAGTTCCTCCTTCCTCTCTCAAATTCTCGTCATCCACTAAACGAAAGGACGCAGCGCGTGAAGGAAAGTCGTAAAGCTCAACAAGCTCTACGTAACAAGCAGTTGTCAAATAGTCGTCGTTGGAGGTGAAAATTTGCAACATCCCGCACATTTTACGATTATAAATTTAAATATTTTATTCAAAAATAGTATCATTAGTTGAATTTGAAATCTGAAACGTGACTTTTTGTAAGCAGTCTATCTGGACTCGAGACAACTTCAATTGAGTTTAAAACGACGTTTACAACTTACTTAAGTATGAACATCGATATATTTGGAGTAGATTAGGATTTTGGTATTTTTATTTGGGCTTTGGGTTGTGTTCTAGCCCATTAACCCAATAAAAGAACCCAAACCTTCTACCTAATAGCTCCCACTCCACTCCTCTTCATTCATTCATTCCATTTGCCAAATTCCTAAAACTCAGGCCCTGGCAAGAATGGTGGGAAGAGGAAATTAAAATTCCTAAGCCCTACCTTCTCTTAGAAATTCAAGTTCTAGTTTTGAAATCAAAGAGAAGCTTATGTAAGCATCCTCTTCATCTTCATCATCTCAATCCCTCTTCAATTTTCATAATTGCCTATAACCCAACATAAGAAATATTTGCATATGATCATAGATTGGAGCTTCTAGAGTTGTGATTGAAGTGGAGTTGATCTTTCTTTGTTTTAGAGCTTCTCATTCTTTGTTTTTGATTTAAAGGTGAGATCTTGATCTTACATGTATGTCTATAGCTTTCTTTGTTGTTAGGCATGAATTTCTAACATCTATTCCATGTTCATTTGCTTTTGATTTCAATTGGTTTGGTGATTTTTCCAATTTTGGTTTTGAAGTCAAAATTTACGAAAATCCTACTATGGATGTTTAGACATGTTGTTTGGGGTGTATCGAAGAGCCTATAGGGTTGGGTTGTCTCTTGGCATAAATCCCTAGCATCCATTGCTCGTTTGATTGCTTCCGAGTTCGTTTGGCCCTCATTAGCCTTAGCAAGTTTTTGCCCAGCACATGTAACCAGACGTCTGGTTGAAAAATCCAGACGTCTAGTTGGGGCTCCTGACAAAAAAGATGGTAGAAAAATAAAATGGCAGAGCCCATGAACAAACGTATAGTTAAACCCAGCCTGACATCTGGGAGGCTTTAGGAAATAAAAGAAAAAGGAGAAAAAATATAAATTTCCAAAACCTAGGGTCAGACGTCTAGTTAAATCGGTCATTCCAATTTTGTCGATCTTTGACGATCAAAATAGTTATTGTCAATCAATATCGACTTTGACGACTTCTTTTCTGGATTTTTGGTGTTTCCATTTGATGGATTTGATATCGATTTTCATTATTTTAATTCACGGTTTCGAATGTGGATTTTGGTGGTAGATTGTTTTTACAATCATTTATGTGATTTGTCACTTTAAAGTACAAAGCTTTTTATACCAGTAGTAAATACTCAAACTCTTTCACAAAAATGATTTCAACATTACTTTTAATACAAAACTCATTTTTAAAACCGTTTTCCACTCTATTAGTATATACAAACCTTTACCTCATCTGTATGAGAAATTAAATTAAACGACTTAGCAAAACATTGGACTTGTTCAAATGAAATCTCGTGACAATTTTCTAGTGGAAATCTATAGTCTATTCGTAAATATTTATGTTAAGCCAGTGGTTATAGGACAAGAAGCCTAACTCATTCATTTACTTAGTGTAATTTAAACTTATTAATCAATGATGATCATTTTGTGATTTAGACTAGCGATGTGCGATGTTTCTTTGTCCGCCTGGTGGACTAAACAACGTTTCGGTGGAGCTTCGACTCAATTTGGTAGGGTAGCGACCCATGGTCTTTGGGCCGTTTCGATGGAGCTTCGGCTTAAATTTTATGAGTTAGCGACCATTGGACAGCGTCCCGTTTGTGATACACATGTGGGTGAGTTTTCATACTTTCGTTTGTGATAGGCCTCCCCCTTTGTGATTTCTGGATTCTAATTATTAATTTCTAGAATTTATGTTTCACCAATTTTTGTGATTTGCATTGATATGTTTTGTCAATATTTGAGGCTTGGTGAATAAGCTAAAGAAAATGATATTCTCTTTAGGTATTTGAGGAGACTTTAGATATTGTATGATTTTCATTGTTATCAAACATATACTTGTCATGGTATGGCATCATTGTTATCATATATTTGTGTCATATCTCTTGTCCTATCTCATCTCATATTATATTTATAGCCAGACTGATCCGTTTATTATTTTCCTTCTTAAATAATACCCGCGTCAGACTGAGGTGTTTCATGTACTTCCACTTGACTTCTTAACACGGACTAGCTTCTGACTTTTGGTTATCTGCTTTAGCTTAGTAGTTTTCGTTTTTATACATTCAAAATAGAGACTCCTTGATGTATACATATTCTTTTGTCTAGCAATTATACCTATTCTTTTTTTATGTAGCAGATCTTGTATAACCACTACTTTGATGTACACTTCTATGCGTTATATTCATATCTGTTTCCACCTTAGTGATATGAATATCTTTGACTGATTTTGTGTTGTGCTTATTTTATATTCGTTTTCGAAGGCCACATAGCCAATGTGTAATAGCTTTGAGTTTGTATTTGACATGTCAGATTTTTCTCTTAAAATGAAATGCAAGACCTTCTACGTGACATATCGGTACTCGCACAAATCAATTACACAGATGGCCGCTCCTTAATAGTCTTATTCTTCGTGTTAGTTGACGGCATTACCACATATTGTCCTTGGCTAGTGCGAGTATTTAGGTGGGCCGTCACAACTTGGTATCAGAGCCAAACTTCGAAACAATATAGAATATGATGAAAAGAATCATTGTCCTAAGTCTCTCTTAGGAATCGTGCCTTAGGATTTAATCCCGTTCTATCCTATTTTCTTTTATGATGCTTTGTTTTATCAATCAGGCTTATTTGAATTCATTATGAGTGTGACGACCCAGATTTTTCCAACAATTTAAAATAGAATTGTTAATTGATTTTAAAATATTTAAAAGTCAATTTTAACTTGAATTTAAGATATCGATAATTACTTGATAATTAAACCATTGAATTGTATAGCTTAAATATTGAATTTTATAATTGGAGTTAGGTAAATTGTTGAATATGAGATTCTAAGCCTGTTTCAAATAATTTGAAGGCTTATAAAATCTATAATGAGGATACTGAAGGTAATAAAAAGGTTGAAATTTAATTTAAAGGTAATTTGTTCAAATTTTAATAATATATCGTTTAAATTGAATTTAAAATAGTCTTCCGAGGCACAGTCTCGGAATTCAATGAAACCAGTTCCATTGGATCCGTAATAGTTAGTTATTATCGGATTTCAATTTTCGTAGCAATCGGAGTTGCCGTTTGACCATGGCAGCTCGAAACGCTTAGAATTATTTTAATCGATTTAATTTAAAACTGATCGTTTTCTTCCGTAACTCGTGCATATGATCGAATTAGCTTCTGAAACACGTTTCTTTGTGTTCGGGATGTGGGTAAAACCCTATAATCGTCTAGCAGCATTCCTTAAGAGGAGTTCGAAATTTATATGGCAATTAACGAGACATTATGGAAACTTAATAATATAATAAAATTTGAAGTGCACAGGTAGCCAAAGATATTTTAGTAAACAAGCGTACATAGGAAGCCTTCCCCAATCCAATATCCCATTTCCGTTCCTCTCTCTGTTCTCTTCAGTGAAAAATCGAACGCGTGAAAACAAATTCATTTTTGTTTAACAATGAAATCATGGCCGAAGCCTGTAATAAAATCACGAGCCTCTCCTCCTCTGTAATTCGAAATCGAAATCAAATTCGTTCGTACTCACTTCAAATCAACCAATCCTATAACCTCGCCTCCGAACCCTATGTGCTCACTCCAGATCGAAGAAGAGGGAGGGAACTCGCGTGAATATCCTACAGGAATCGAGTTTTGAAATTGGAAGTCGAATTTCCTCGAGTTCGATACTCGTTCCGAGTTAGAATCTATCGTTCAAGGGGGAAAAATTGAGTGGATGTTCGCGAAGAAGGCGGAGGTTCGATGTCACGATGGAGGCTCTCGCGAACAAAGGCCGCTGAAAAGGCGAAGTGCAACATGATGTTCGTGTTGGAGCGACGCGATGGTGCGATTGTGGTCGGCACGTACTGTTTGTAAGCGAGGCTGCAATTTTGAGGAGGAGGCTTGTCTTCACGCGTGCGTACGCTTCGGCTTGGTCAAGGTCGAAGGGAGGGGTTGAAGATTCTCTCAGCGGTGGCGACGCGACTGTGAGGGGAAACTCGAGTATGGTTTCCGAAGAGTTCTCAGTAAGGTCAAAATCATGATGAAACCAAAGTCAAGATTGAAAGGGGATTGCATAAATCAAAGGTGAGTAAATCTCACGCTGTTGAATTTTTATTTAAATTTGAATGACTAAATTTAAATAATTGGTTGAATGATTAAATTGATTGGATGTGCACTGATGATGATGTGACTTTGGTTTTGATTGGTTCTCAAGTTAATTGTTTGCTTGACTCGAATTATTTGGATTTTAAGTTGTTAAACTTATTTCATAAATAGGAAAATGGTTTCGTTTTAAAGTTAATAACGACTTGATGATTGTGATTCGTTAAAATAGCAGGGTAATTAAAGTGGATAATTTATTAATTCAATTAATTAATGATTTGTGTTAATTAATTTAGTAACGAATGGTTTGAATTAATTAATTAAGTTTTAAGTAAACTAATTAAGTGTAAGTAATTCAGAATAATTGAATGGTGACAAGTAATTTCTTAATGAGATTAATGAAATATAATTACTTTGCGGAAGAAAACAAGAGATTAAATAAGATAATTAATTAAGGAGTAAGTAATTTATTTAATGAAGTAAATAAAAGATAGTTAAATATAGGTAGAGGTTGTTTGAGAATGATTAATATGGGGGTTTAATTAATGTAATTAAATTTGATTAGGATAAATTAAAATATAGTTGAAAATCCTTAATTTATATAATAATTAATGATGTAATCAAAGATTAATGAATTTAGATTGATTAATCCATAATAAGTGACATATGAAGTTAATCAATATAAGTGATTAAGGATTAATATAATTAATGTAGTTAATTAGTTTACGAAGTAATTAAGATTACTTATTAATTATGGGTTAAGAATAATCAATGTCGTGAGATTAATTAAAGATAATTACTTGAATGCAATTGAAAGATAATTAATCCAGTGTGATTAATTAAGATGAATAATGAATGATTGATTAATTAATGTAATTGGAATAAATCAATATTGAATAAAGGAATCTAAGTGTTTGAGGTTTGAAAGTCAATCGAAATCAATTGACTTGATTTGTATGATTTTAAGTTTTGCTTATGGATGATTAAATGGTATTGAATGTTTGAATGAGTTGATATCTCTGATATGTAATGTTGTGTATTTTATTTGGATAACTTGGGTTAGAATAATATGAGTTTCGAAGAGGCCGGGATCAGATTTTGAGAAATCCCCGAAACCACTTCGAATTTATATAAATTGATTAGTGAAATCAATACGATGAGATAAAACGATTTAAGTGAATTGGATTATTTTATGTAAGTTTGGTACTTAGAAAATTATATGTGAAGAAAGTGTTGTCTATAGAAAATTGAGAATTGGATAAATTGATATATGTTACCCCGGGTTTATATAAGTTGATCACTTTGGTTTTACATATTAGTTGGGTTTACTCACGCTGGTTTTCCAGCCTGACCCGGGTGTTACTTTGGTGTAATGCTCGGGTCAGACCGAGTATTACAGATTTTCAGGTAGGTACGTTCTGGAGCTCAGGAGACGAGCTGGATGGCAATATCGTATAGAGTATTCCGCTGTATTTATATTATAGTTAATCTCAGTCATGATAATTGTAAATATTCAGTTCTGTGTATATATGTGAAACTCTGATGTATATTAAATGTAATCGACAGATATAGTATTCTTTGTAAACTATTATTATTTATTATTATATTTTATCCGCTGCGAATGTGAGATGTTTGGTGTACTGTTCTTCTTCTTCTTCAATCCTTTTTCTTATTTTTCATAACTATCTGGAATTTTCGGGTCGTTACATTTGGTATCAGAGCTGAAGGTTAAGCGAGAACCTTGGCTCTGGTGGGGATTTCTCATTAACTGGAGTTTGAAGTACTCTAGAATGAGTTGAGTGTGTGTATATATATATATATGAGAGCGTACTTGTTATTTTCTTATAAGAGTTTTAAATGGTTTTATGTAAAAGTATATTTTGATATATAAAGCAATAATTCCTTCTAATAAATATTAAGGTGATTGGGTGTTAAATTATTGGAATTAAGTTAAGAAGTAATATAATGCAACAAAATTAAAATTAAATTAATTAAAAATGAAATTCTATAATTAGAACTCAAAAATTAGAATTGTTTGAAAACTTTAAATGAACAAAGTTAAATTTGGTTTAAAAAGGTTAAATCAATCTTTGGGAATTTAGCTCGAATTATGTAATTCGAGATGGTTTAAATCTGAAGTTGGAATTGAACTCATTCAAATTGAATCCGATTTGAATTAATTGGATTTGGGAATTGAAGATGTATAAGATTCAAAAATTTAAATGGAAGCTTTGAATTGAAATGAATTGAAATGATTGAAATTGAAGTGAGTTCAATTGAATGAATATTAGTCCAAAGTAACTAGAATAATTTTGGAATTGTGATTTAAGTGGAAGTGGTTTAAAATCAAAAAGGAATTTGAAATATAGATTGTAAATGTAATTTATTAATTGAAATAAACTTTATAAATAAATGAGATTATAAGTTGAAATAGAATTCCAGAGAATATGTGAAAATAAAATGAGATGAAATTCCAGAGTAATGCGTAAATATGAATTGGATGGATTGGGAATTTGGAATTTTTGGAAAATTTAAAATTCCTTTGGATTTGAAAGTGGTTTCCAAAAGTTTTGGAAAAAAATAATAGTATTATTTCAAAAATATTTTGTGTTGAACTTGAAATCTGGAAGATTTGAAATTAAAAATGTTTGGAAATGTTTTTAAAGAGATAAAAGCATTGAACTCTTTCGGTCACTGGAAAATAACGTCGGTGATGACTGCAGCATCATCGATGTTTATTTTCGAGTTTCTAAAAAAGAAATAGCTACCAAAATGTTTTTAATTGGAATTGTTTGTGAACTGGGTTTGGTTTTGAAATTCAAAGGGATAATTGAATTCGTCAAAGAATTTTGGATATAGTTGAATTCTAAGGTGATATTGAAATTTTGGAAATTTGTTTACACTCTGGAACCTTGATTAAATGTTTATGGAATAATAAAAATATATTGAGTAAATAAAATGTATAATTCTGAGCTAAAAGCAAATGTGAATGTAATTGATTATAAAAAGAAGATGTAAAATGGAAATTATACTTAATATTGTACAAATTTAAAGATCAAATGGAATTTGATTTGAAGTTAGAAAGGAGTGGAGAATCAATTCAATTTGAATTGGAATAAATTAAATTGGGATTGGGTTAATTTAAATGGAGTGGATATTTAAATTGACTTGTTGGGGAAGTGAACAGTTTTGATTCTAGACCATTTTCAATGTAAATTGTTTTAATATAACTAGTTTTAAATCTATTTTCTTATTTATTTAGTATACTACTTATTTTTTTTAAAAAAAACCTAAATTGGTTTTGCTGCTACTTTTGGAACTCTTTAACTATTTTACAACTGTTCTATAAACTAATTATTAATTTTCAACTAAGTTACGAATTAATTTCTATTTTATAACTATTTCGCAATTATTTAAGGTTTCTATAACTGTTTAACTATTTTCCAACTCTTTTACAATTATTCAATTATTCTACAACTATTTTGCAAACTATTGATTATTTTTCAACTACTTACCTATTTTTAAATCTTTCAAGCTATTTTTCTAAACTGGTCGGAGTTTATAACTGTTATTGATTAAGCACCCAACTGAGATAGGGATTGAAGTAATAATCGAAATGGGGATTAATGTAAAGGTGAATAAGGAATGTGGAATGGTTCTTTTGAACTGAAAGAATATTTTGAGAAATATGAAATGAATAAAGATGGAAATTAGATATTTCTATGGTTTTTGAGAGTGTTTGGAGTATAAAAGGTGTTTTAATCAAGAAAGTAAGGATCCAAAGTTTTAAAATTTTATATATAAATATATATCTATATATATCTGAATATATATAAAGGATCTTATGAGGATTTTGGGAAAGGCTTTTGATTTTTGGGTAAAAAAATCAAATATTGAAATTTGGAAAGCCTAGTTTGAGAATTATCGATTTTGGAATAATCGAGTTTTTATGTAAAGGAGCCTTATATGAAATTCATACTAGGTGTATGATTTGAAGATACTATATGTGTATAGTATAAAATGTTTTGATGATGGCTCTGGGGAAAAAGGCGCTTCCTTGAAATGAACTTCTTAGGAGTGCCACTGGGTGGTGCTGCCTGGAGCCCGAGGGGGTTCTAAAGTTGATCCTGTGAGGAGTCCGGACAAAACTAGTTCCTGGGGATTATGAGTAGTGTATACCATAGCGAAAGTCGTGTGTGCCGCGGAGAGCCAACAATTTACGTTTGATTTTATATCGGTAGACTGCGACCTATGATATAACATAGCGAAAGTCGTGTGTGCCGCTGAGAGCCAACAGTCTGCGTTTGAGTTTATCTCGGTAGACTGCGACCTATGTAAGGGTGGAGAAGTTTCATTTTGATAGCGAGATCAGAGGCCGTAGAGAGCCTGCAGTTACATGGACTTTTGTTGTGACTGCAACGTAACCCTGGATGTAACTGTGATCTGTTATGTGGGTTCCATGGCGTAATCGAGAGTGCCGCGGAGAGCTTGCAGTTACATGGACTTTTGTTGCGACTGCAACGTAACCCTGGTATGTAACTGTGACCATGGAATGGGGGTGATGATTTCCAGAGCATCCTCACTTAAAACATATTTCCTATACTTTAAAAATTGTTTTCTATATTTTCAATAAAATTATTTTCCAAGTATTTTCACTGGATGTTAAAAACGAGTTTGCCAAGTACTTATAGATTTTCAGTCCTATGCATGATCAACGTAGGATTGAATTTCTGTGAGAACAAGGATTGACTGGGTGAGACATCGAGTTATGAGAAATATTTTATAAAAAGCTATTTTAATTGTATTATCCGAATTTAAGGCATTTCTAAATCTTCAAGTAAAAAGGGAATCCAAACTGGAATTATAAAACAAAACTGAACTCAGGAAAAATTTAATGAAGTGATTTTTGTAAATTAAGTTGGAGGGAAGCTAATCAGCTAAATAAATTATTTAATGGAGTATGTTAATAAAATTTAACTTGGTTAATAAATGGATTGTAAATTAATAATGGAGTTTGGAAATGAATTCAAATTGTAAATAGAACTCGACTTGGATTTAATAATGAAATAAATTAGGAGAGATGTTGTAAAAATAAAATAGGGCTGGATTGAAAAAGAAATGTGGTGGTTTGAATTATAAATAAAATCCAAGGGTGATTTGAATAACGTTTAATGAAATTTGCAAGAAAAAATTGGATATAAGAAAGGTGATTATAATAGCAATGTTTTGAGTGCAAAACAAAACCCGAGTGAATAGAAATAAATTGAGAGTGGCCTTGTATTAAGAAAATAAATTCGATAACGAATTAGGTAAGTAAATTAAAATTTTAAAACGGGATAATTGAGTTAAATAATAAATGGATGAAGTCTGATTGAATAAAAACTAAATCAAAACTGTGATTGGAATTGGATTATCAGACTGAACTTAATTTGGTGGTATAATAATTTGATGTATAAGTGAGTTCGGTTTGGGTTGGATATTATTTTGATAAATTGAGAAGATAAATAAAAAAATTTAAGATTTAAATGATGGGCTTACCGAATTTAATGGAATTTGATTAAATGAGAATCAAATAGAAGTAAACTTAAGTTTTGTGTTGGAATAAACTAAAGTAAATTCCCTTAAGTTTAAATTTTATGGAACTTTGGCTTTGAATAAGAGTGAAAGCCCATTAAATAGAGCTTGGTCATTAATTTATAAGTTTGTACGTGCCAAGCTTAATAAATTGTTTTGCATGAATTTAATGCGGAAATTAAATGAAATGAAATGAATAGTTGATTAATAAATTAGAACTGAAACGGAATTAAATATGAAATGAGTTGAAAATTAATTTGAAGTAGTTATAAACTAAAATAGATACTCTATCAAGCGAATATCGTCGAGATTGCATAACAATAATTGTTGTTTGGCGTAAACCAAAGTAATTAAAATACTATGAGTTGATAGAGATTTAATGAAATTGATTTTGAATCATTTGAAGTGAATATGAGCTTGTTAGGGGTAAAAATCAATTGAATGTAAGAAATTGAGTTGCAAACAATTGAAATTGAATAAGATGGTTTATAAATTGGATGAAAGCAATTGAATTAGCTTGAAGATCATATAAATCACTTATGGAAAGGTTTTAGCGCATGTTGCTTATGATATTCATGCGTAGCCATTGAAAATAAGTGATATGCTAATAGATTTTATTTATATGGCACTTACATATTCAAATTGAGTAAGTACAGGTACCTGAAGGCCGTTTGGCTGGTTTGGATTGCACTAATTGCTAAAATAAATAAGCTGCTTGCTTAAAATGCTAAATAAGGTACGCCTATGCAATAAAAATAGGAAATATGAACTGTTTTTTCTTTTTCCGACCGGGTGGGTCGATGTATATATATTTATATCTCTTGTCAAATTGCAAAAGCTCCTCCGTACAAAGGAGACTCTGCCAAAATTTTCTGAAAATTTTGGGAGTTAGAATTTTTTTTGTAAAATCTTATTAACGACAAAACAATTTCAAATTTGAAACCAAAGTAAATTAGTAAATGAAACTAAAATGAATCAGTTATAAATGGAAAATAAAATTTAATAATCATAATTGAAGACGTATTAAATTCGCATGAAACAAGGAAAACTAAATTACATAGAAGTATATGTGAACTCCTGTAAGAAAAAGGTATAAATGTTTTGAAAGGTTACGATTGGACATTATTGTCAAGTAAGATATGCAGGTACATAAAGAAAAAAGAGGTTGGATTTGACATTAGTAGATAAATTTGAATTGCCCGACAAAAAGGTATGTAACTTAATTTCGGAATGAAATTGGATTGGGTTTTTGATGTAGCCACTTGGCTTTTGTTTTGTTTTTGGAATTTGGGAGCCCGTAGAGGCCTTTTGTAGTAGTACCGAGCTAGCCGCGCAAAGGAGACGCTGCCAAAAATTTTCGGGAATTTAGGGAGGTAGAACAATTTTGAGATAATTTTGATAGTTCAAAAATTAGGTTTTAAATTGACATTTAAATGATCGAGAAAAGGGATATCGTTTGATATTGTGGAAGAGTTTGGGAGATAGTAAGAATAATAAAGGGGTTTTTTTATGAAAGATAATTGTGAAGTTGTAGTACTGTTTGGTTTTGGGAAAAAGTTGACCGGTATGGGACATTCTTCCTAACTAGTAATTTCGGAGACGAAATTCTTTTAAGGGGAGAGGAATGTGACGACCCAGATTTTTCCAACATTTTAAAATAGAATTGTTAATTGATTTTAAAATATTTAAAAGTCAATTTTAACTTGAATTTAAGATATCGATAATTACTTGATAATTAAACCATTGAATTGTATAGCTTAAATATTGAATTTTATAATTGGAATTGGGTAAATTGTTGAATCTGAGATTCTAAGCCTGTTTCAAATAATTTGAAGGCTTATAAAATCTATAATGAGGATACTGAAGGTAATAAAAAGGTTGAAATTTAATTTAAAGGTAATTTGTTCAAATTTTAATAATATATCGTTTAAATTGAATTTAAAATAGTCTTCCGAGGAACAGTCTCAGAATTCAATGAAACCAGTTCCATTGGATCCGTAATAGTTAGTTATTATCGGATTTCAATTTTCGTAGCAATCGGAGTTGTCGTTTGACCATGGCAGCTCGAAACGCTTAGAATTATTTTAATCGATTTAATTTAAAACTGATCGTTTTCTTCCGTAACTCGTGCATATGATCAAATTAGCTTCTGAAACATGTTTCGTTGTGTTCGGGATGTGGGTAAAACCCTATAATCGTCTAGCGGCATTCCTTAAGAGGAGTTCGAAATTTATATGGCAATTAACGAGACATTTTGGAAATTTAATAATATAATAAAATTTGAAGTGCACAGGTAGCCAAAGATATTTTAGTAAACAAGCGTACATAGGAAGCCTTCCCCAATCCAATATCCCTTTTCCGTTCCTCTCTCTGTTCTCTTCAGTGAAAAATCGAATGCGTGAAAACAAATTCATTTTTGTTTAACAATGAAATCATGGCCGAAGCCTGTAATAAAATCACGAGCCTCTCCTCCTTTGTAACTCGAAATCGAAATCAAATTCGTTCGTACTCACTTCAAATCAACCAATCCTATAACCTCGCCTCCGAACCCTATGTGCTCACTCCAGATCGAAGAAGAGGAAGGGAACTCGCGTGAATCTCCTACAGGAATCGAGTTTTGAAATTGGAAGTCGAATTTCCTCGAGTTCGATACTCGTTCCGAGTTAGAATCTATCGTTCGAGAGGGAAAAAATTGAGTGGATGTTTGCGAAGAAGGCGGAGGTTCGATGTCGCGATGGAGGCTCTCGTGAACAAAGGCCGCTGAAAAGGCGAAGTGCAACATGATGTTCGTGTTGGAGCGTCGCGATGGTGCGATTGTGGTTGGCACGTACTGTTTGTAAGCGAGGCTGCAATTTCGAGAGGAGGCATTGTCTTCACGCGTGCGCACGCTTCGTCTTGGTCAAGGTCGAAGAGAGGGGTTGAAGATTCTCTCAGCGGTGGCGGCGCGACTGTGAGGGGAAACTCGAGTATGGTTTCCGAAGAGTTCTCAGTAAGGTCAAAATCATGATGAAACCAAAGTCAAGATTGAAAGGGGATTGCATAAATTAAAGGTGAGTAAATCTCACGCTGTTGAATTTTTATTTAAATTTGAATTGCTAAATTTAAATAATTGGTTGAATGATTAAATTGATTGGACGTGCACTGATGATGATGTGACTTTGGTTTTGATTGGTTCTCAAGTTAATTGTTTGCTTGACTCGAAGTATTTGGATTTTAAGTTGTTAAATTTATTTCATAAATAGGAAAATGGTTTCGTTTTAAAGTTAATAACGACTTGATGATTGTGATTCGTTAAAATAGCAGGGTAATTAAAGTGGATAATTTATTAATTCAATCAATTAATGATTTGTGTTAATTAATTTAGTAACGAATGGTTTGAATTAATTAATTAAGTTTTAAGTAAACTAATTAAGTGTAAGTAATTCAGAATAATTGAATGGTGACAAGCAATTTCTTAATGAGATTAATGAAATATAATTACTTTGCGGAAGAAAGCAAGAGATTAAATAAGATAATTAATTAAGGAGTAAGTAATTTATTTAATGAAGTAAATAAAAGATAGTTAAGTATAGGTAAAGGTTGTTTGAGAATGATTAATATGGGGGTTTAATTAATGTAATTAAATTTGATTAGGATAAATTAAAATATAGTTGAAAATCCTTAATTTATATAATAATTAATGATGTAATCAAAGATTGATGAATTTAGATTGATTAATCCATAATAAGTGACTTATGAAGTTAATCAATATAAGTGATTAAGGATTAATATAATTAATATAGTTAATTAGTTTACGAAGTAATTAAGATTACTTATTAATTATGGGTTAAGAATAATTAATGTCGTGAGATTAATTAAAGATAATTACTTGAATGCAATTGAAAGATAATTAATCCAGTGTGATTAATTAAGATGAATAATGAATGATTGATTAATTAACGTAATTGGAATAAATCAATATTGAATAAAGGAATCTAAGTGTTTGAGGTTTGAAAGTCAATCGAAATCAATTGACTTGATTTGTATGATTTTAAGTTTTGCTTATGGATGATTAAATGGTATTGAATGTTTGAATGAGTTGATATCTCTGATATGTAATGTTGTGTATTTTATTTGGATAACTTGGGTTAGAATAATATGAGTTTCGAAGAGGCCGGGATCGGATTTTGAGAAATACCCGAAACCACTTCGAATTTATATAAATTGATTAGTGAAATCAATACGATGAGATAAAACGATTTAGGTGAATTGGATTATTTTATCTAATTTTGGTACTTAGAAAATTATATGTGAAGAAAGTGTTGTCTATAGCAAATTGAGAATTGGATAAATTGATATATGTTACCCTGGGTTTATATAAGTTGATCACTTTGGTTTTACATATTAGTTGGGTTTACTCACGCTGGTTTTCCAGCCTGAGCCGGGTGTTACTTTGGTGTAATGCTCGGGTCAGACCGAGTATTACAGATTTTCAGGTAGGTACGTTCTGGAGCTCAGGAGACGAGCTGGATGGAATTATCGTATAGAGTATTCCGCTGTATTTATATTATTGTTAATCTCAGTCATGATAATTGTAAATATTCAGTTCTGTGTATATATATGAAACTCTGATGTATATTGAATGTAATCGACAGATATAGTATTCTTTGTAAACTATTATTATTTATTATTATATTTTATCCGCTGCGAATGTGAGATGTTTGGTGTTCTGTTCTTCTTCTTCTTCAATCCTTTTTCTTCTTTTTCATAACTGTCTGGAATTTTCGGGTTAGAAAATTTCGGGTCGTTACAATGAGAATAACCTTTTTTCTCTTCGTTCTTTCTTTCTTAAAAAGAAGAGATGCCCGGATGTCCTAGCGCTGGTCAATCCAGTGGTCCTCCTCTAGATGTCGTATTCATGTCTGCCCAACAACTTTGGATCTTGTAAAGAATCAAAGGTTTATCTGTGCTTTGAATAAGAACCCAAAAAGGTTTTACCTCTGAAATTAGAAGTGCCTTTCGATCAGCTTGCAGATATCGCTCTTCGACTTGAAGAGGCCGATAAAGAAAGCGATGGTGATGTCAGGTGTGCCAAAAAGAACTTCAATAACAACAAGAAGAGGCATCCTGATAATGCGTTCAAAAGTCATAATCCCAACAAGAAAACGAAGCAGACAACTTTGGTAGCAAAAACTCCACCTCTAGTCATGGAGAGTGCTACAATTGTGGTTCTAAGGACCATTATGCAAATAGGTGTCTGAAACGTCTTTATTATCGCTATTGCAAAAGTTTGGGTCATCTTATATCTTCATGTCCCAAACATCAAACTAAGAAAGAAAGAAAGCTAAGTGTTGTGCAAGACCTTAGTAACACTTCTCTTGGTCAAGGTATTTCTCATTCTGTCCTTGATGGCATTATTATATTTCATGATCGTCCTATTCGAATTCTTTTTGATACCCGTGCATCTCACTCTTTTATGTCAAAAGAACTTATTGATACTTTTTCTTTAAATGTTATAGGCTTGATGACTTCATTAAGAATTGCGAATCCAGTTGGTGGATCCGCAACACTCAGTTTATTTTGTAAGGATGTTGAAATTATTCTATGTGATTATGCTTTCCGTGTCGATTTGCATGTTATGCATTGCTTAGGTTTTGGAATGATTATGGAAATCGATTGGCTTAATCGTTATGTAGCCCACATCCTATGTCACAAAAGGAATATCCATCATCAACATCCCTAATCTGTTAAGCAGATTTCTATTGTTCTTAAAGATTTAGATTCCAATTCGATAGCATCGTTATATTATCTAAATCCATATGATGACGATAATGATGATGAGGATTGTCATTTCTCTCATTCACGTTGTTCATGAATTTCCCAATATATTTGGGCCCGTCATAGGATTACCGCCTAAGCGATCAATTGAGTGGTGCTAAGGTCTTCTCAGCTCGACCTTGCCACTGTTTTTCATCAACTACGGGTTACGGAGGATAGCTTCCACTTACCGCATTCCGCACTCGTTATGATTCTTATGAGTAGCTCGTTATGTCATTCGGTTTGACGAACCCTCCAGCTTATTTCATCAATCTTACGAATCGAGTATTCTACGAATATCTCGATGAGTCCATCCTTGTATTCATTGATTATGGGTGAAAATAGCAATTTAAAATTGCAGATCTTTCTAATATGATATATTTATAATATAATTGGATTTTGTCCATAAAACGAGCCAAGAATATTCGTAAAACTTTTAAGAGACATGTTTATCATATAGAAGATGATTTTGTGTTGTATTGCCCATTGAATGCTTTAAGAATTCTGATTGATGCACCTGATCAACGTTATGGATAGGAGTCTCCTAAACATTATGATGAGACAGTCAGACACAGTAAATTGACTTGTAATAAGTAAGTTTTTCTAAAAAGGTGATTTCGCAAAGTTAAATATAATTTTGAATGTCTTAGATTTTCGTGAAAGAGGATCATGCAATAAATGATTTAGCATAGAAGCAGCTTTTCAGAAATTAAAAGAACTCCTTTTCGATTCTCTTATTATTGTGATTCCCGAAGGGAACCAAGACTTCACTGTTTTTACCGATGCTAGTCGTACTGGTTTGGGTGTCGTTCTCATGCAAAAGGGAATGCGTTATCTCTTATGCTTCTAGACAATTAAAGCCTACCGAGACTAGATATGTGTAACGACCCAGAATTTTTATTAATTTAAAATTTGAATATTTAATTAATTTTAAATATTAATAAGTGAATTTATAAGTCAAATAAATTTTTATTTGAATTTTTGGATTTAATTGGATAATTAAATCGATAATTTAATACGTTAAATTATGGAAATAATTGAAAATAGGGTTAAATATGATTGAAAATGATTAGTAAAATTTTATTTTATCATATGGGAGTTAGAATGATATTTTAGAACTTTTAAAATCGAATTAAAAGTTAATTTGTGAAAATTGAATATTTTAATAATTTAATCGACTAGTGAAAATAGTCAATTTTTGAACAGTCTCAGAATTGGACGAAACCAGTTCCATTGGATCCGTAATAGTTAGTTATTACCGTATTTCAAATTTCGTGTCAATCGGAGTTATCGTTTGATCGTGGCAGCTCGAAACGCATCGATTTATTTTTAATTTAAATTTGACGAGTGAAAATAGCCATTTTTCAAAAAGTCTCGGATTTCGATGAAACCAGTTTCATCGGATCCGTAATGTGATATTATTGTAAGGTTTCAAATTTCAAGTCAATTGGATTTACGGTTTGTCCTGTACAAATTAAAACGCCTAGAAATCGACTTAAATCGGTTTAATTCAAATTGAGCGTTTACAGCCATAACTCACACATACTTCCGAATTAGCTTCCGAAACCTGTTCCATTGTGTCCGGAACGCGGGATAAACCCTAGGAACGTCAGTTTCGGCGCGTAAATCGGAGTTCGGAATTTCCGGGATGAATAGTGTTCGAAAATTCTCTATAAATAGACCTAAATTTCTAAAAAAAAAAAAAAAGAATCTAAACCCTAATTTCCTACTGCAGCCGCCACCCTCCATGTATGGCCAGAAAACTCCTATCTATCTCCTCAAATTTCTTCAAATCCGTGAAGCAAACCAAGAAACTTTCAACATGAAAGTTGTAGTGCACAACACGATCTTGATATCCAACGGTCATGATCGGAAAATACGCTACGGATTGATGGCAATTGGAGCTCAAAGACCTGAAGTTGCGCGCGCATTTCGAGGCTCATATGGCAGCCGAGTTCATCAAGGTGATGGCCGAACATAGAGCAAGTGACGAGCTTCGACGTGGTGGCGACGTGATGAGGTTTCATCGAGTATAAGTGGTGCAAAATTTAAACCCTAAAATGGATAATGGGTTTCATTTTTGTTCGGCCGTTACCTGGAAAAGAACGTGAGTGGGGAAGATGAAGGGTGTGGTCATGATGGAAGGGGGAGAAATCCTACGGTCCAGATTTGATTTGGGTTAAGAAAAGTTAATTTATTTGCAAATTATGTATATAAAATTAGTGCAAACTTCAAAAATACATAACTTTTTCATACGAGGTCGAAAACGTGCGAAACCAGTTGCGTTGGAATCGTATGGACGAGCACTACGCGATGGAGTTAGTTTGGAGTCATTTGGAGTTAGTGAGAATTTTGGGTAAAATTAAACGTCCGTTTAATTTTATTCGAAATAAAAGCTGAAACGGAAATTAAAATCAAGGTGAGAACTTCTCACTCAATCGAAATAGTTTCGATTTTATTTTAAATAGTTAGATTTAAAATATTTGAATGCATGTTTGAATGATGATTGTTATCTATTGATTGTTAAAATAGATATTATACGCCGTTAGTAAGCGGATGTTATTTAATAAAAACATATACCGCGAATATTTCATAAACAGTGAAATTGGTATTATATATAATATCAATATATATATATTGGCATATGTATATATTGCAGTTGTTGATTTCCCGCATTTTTTGTTTAGCGGATGAGACCCTATTACGCCGTTATTAAGCGGATAATATTTTAAATCCCATATACCGCGATAATTTCGTACTGGAGCGAAATTGGTATTGTGCTAATGTTTTTGGATGCAGGAAAACAGGTTGGAGGGATCCAACTGGATTCCTTAACAGTATTTATTTAATTTCAGATATTTTGATATTTGATGGATTATCATATCGATATATGATGGATCGTTGTAGTCGTGATTGACTATTTGGTATGTAGCATCATTGGACCAAGTTTGGAATTTTAAAATGATTTTTAAAGTGATTTTTGAAAAGATAAAATACTTTTGGAATTGATCCATTATAAATAAATGAACGTTATAATTTTTAAAGTTGTAAAAATTATAATTTTTGAGAAATACGGTTAAAAGCTGATTTTTGAGAAATATGAATTAATGACTTTATAAAATAGTTTAAACTGGATTTTTGAATTTATTGTTTAAAGTTTAAATATAGGATTTATAAAATTTAATTATTTTATGAATCAAGATGGTGAAATAATAAAGGAGATTAAAGTCGTTTTAAAGAATAATATAAATTGATTTATATTAAGAGATTTATAAATGGATATTTATAAATTGAAATATTGACATTATAAAACGAGTTTTTATAAGTGTTTGAATGAAGTGAAAATAAATTTTGCAAATGAATGGAATTTATAAAATTATAAATGGTGAAGTTATAAATGAAATTTATAAATAGTAAGATTTATAAGTTTTGTGAAATTATTAAAGAATATATTAGGATAAATAATTGAATCTTATAAGTTATAAGATTTATAACTATGAAGTTTAAAAGAACGATTTTGTAAAATAATTGTTTATAAGTAATTAACTTATAATATGAACTTGTAGTTTATAATTGAGTTATAAACTGGAATAGGTTAATAAAAGAATTTATAAAAAGGAAGTTTTTATAAATAAATAGAAATGGAATTTATAAACGTTGTTTTATAAATTCGCAAATGACTTATTTTGACAAGAAAATTTGTTAAAACCTATAAATGGAGTTATATTCACATTTTTGAATAGTGAATAATCCTTTGAATTAAAATAAATAAAAGGATGAAATGTGTTAACAAAGAATATTCACGTTTTTGAATAGTGAATAATATGTTAAAGAAAATGTTTGAATGAGATGTTTAAACTGAATTAAAACGATCTAACGATGTTTTAAAATGCATTGAGATTCGAAACCATAGATTTCAACATTCATTGTTGGAATAGACGTTTTCGAGAAATAAAAGGAAATAGTAGACTATAACACTGTTGTTATAGTAAATGATTTCCGAAAGGAAATGTTTTGAATAGTATTGGGATTTATATATCTATTTTAAATTCGAATCCCTATACTAGTGATTTTGGGTTGTCGTAACGATGTTTTACGTAATATTCGTTTTGGCCCAAATAAATATGTTTAAGTGAATGATTTCCTTAAAGAATGAAATATATACTTAATTCGATTTAAGTATATTGAATATTTTCCAAGGTTGAAAATAAAAAGATTTGTGAATTACTTATGAATAAATAAGTATGGAAATGTTTTCCAATATGAAGTGAATAATTAGAACTTATCTTTTTAAAGATAAATTGAAATGAATAATTGAAATCGTATATGCATTAATATTTTGGAATATAATTTCACTAAGGAATTTATAAAAGAAAGTATAATTTGTTTGAAAATAAATATTGATTTATTTTTGAAGTGTGAAAATTATATATCTTGTAAAGATATTTCGGAAAATAAATAATTTGGAAAATTATTTGGAATCTGGTGATGTGTGCATATCAATTGATAGTTCAATAACCGACTATCAATATTTCCCTTTGAATGGGTAATTGATGTGATTTGTTTGAATGTGAATGCTACACTTATTTTTGAATAAGCGCTCACTATTCGGGTTAACCGGGAAAGGACCATGGGGTCGTATAACCCATTCCGAATATGTGATACGTCGTTATGAATTGCATTTGAAGATCGGTGTTGAAGACCGAGTATTTGCGAAAGCGATAGGATGACCTATCGATTGTCTCTGCACTGGGTAGCTCCTGGTATAGAGATCTCCTAAGTGATGGGAAATTCGATCGGGATTGTGAATACCCGTATTGCAAGGGCTTCGTAAGAAGTGCCTTCGGTTTTGTTCGAGCCCGGAACAGACTTGTATGGATTGTATGTCTGACGTTACAAGTTGAGATGTAAAGCCGATTTCTTTCAAATATATTTCTGTTGGTGGAGGAGAATTTATTCTTTTAGCTTAACACCCTTCTCTGAGACGTACGAGCTCAGAGGTTATGTAGTTGAATGTTATCAGCAATATATTCCCAATTTGGTAATGTGACATGCTGAGTGATGCTGAAATGATCATTGTGTTGATTATTTGTGATAGGATCGTTTATTTGATCGTCTATCCTTGTGATCATTGTGTTGATCATTTGTTGACCCAAAGCATGGCTTTTGTATAAAGTATGTTTTTGTGGACGTGAATTCGTCGAGCCTCACACCCCGTGAATGGTCAAAACAGGAAAGAAGCAGCAAGGTTATGAGGGGTAGCACCCTTTAGGATGTGTCCATTTCCTTCTGGAAAAGGGTGGTATCATGGTATGGAGCCCAGATACTTACTCATGTTGAAAACACTTTGTTATGATTGTGTGAATTGATTACGAGCGCTCGGTGATAAAGGTCCCAAAGGACCGGGGGATGGCATATTCGGTCAGTTGTTACTCAGTTAGGGGTAACCCGGCCTTGTGTTGGTAGAGATCCGGTTTGGTTCTCGGGGATGTCCATCCAGAGGCATTCTCATGTGGCAATGGGAAGTTCCTTGGCCTGATCATTCGTTGGAAATCCAATTCCCAATACGAAACTTGTACGGTTTTAGTTGTAGAACCTGCCATCTAATATGGTAGCTATTAGTAGGCATAATATAATGGTACCTATGCTGGCTAAGATTTATATTCTACTTTCGAAATCATTTTATACACTATGCACTAATAATAATATCAAAATTGATTTGATTTTAATGCGTATCAAGCATCTTTGACTATCATAAGGAGAAATCTCCTCCGATTCTGCGTTTGCATTGTGTGTGTGTGCGGGAGGCCTTATGGTAGTCTCATTTTTAAAAAGCATTGCGAATTGAATTTAAAAATATTCCTCTATTTTGATTTTTAAAGTTAAGTAAACTGTTTTGAGTTCTCACACCAGTCACATGACTGACTTGGAGTTTATTGTTTTCCTTCCTAAACTCTGGGTGCCCACCAATTTCCACACGGGCAGTCAAGAGTTAGGTTTATCAGGATATTCTGGATATTCTGGAGTTGCTGGAGGCAAGCTGGATGGCATGACGTATTACTACTATATAGTATTTCTTTTTCCGCTGCACTATTTGTTGTTGTTGTTGTTGTTGTACACTCTGATGATGATATGATGAAATGTAATGTATAAAATGTAATAACTGATATAGTTCCTTGTTTAAAGATTATTCATGTATTATTATATGTTGTTCCGCTGCGAATTGTGAGATTCTGTTGTTGTTCTGTTGTTTTCTGTTCCATTTCCTTTCTCTTCTCTTTTCTTTCTATTTTAAAATTTTCTACTTTCTATTCTCTCTAATTTCTATTTTCTATTTCTATTCCCTTTATCTTCTACCTTTTTCTCTCTTCTTCTCTCTCTTCTTTTCTTAAATTCTTTTTAAAACCCATAACATTCCGGTTTTTGACCTTCGATTGGTCGACAGTCGATAAAGTGAGTGTCGATGTCGAATTTTCGAAAGTCGAAAATTCTCGGGGCGTTACAATATGCCACTCATGACCTAGGTCTCGTGGCCGTTGTTTTCACTCTTAGAATTTGGCATCATTATCTTTTGGGAGAGAAATTTGTTCTCTACACCGATCATAAATCTTTGAAGTATTTATTTTCTCAAAAGGAACTTAATTTGCATCAACAACGTTTGCTTGAATTCCTTGCATATTTTGATCTTGACATTCTCTATACTCCTAGAAAGGGAAATCGTGTTGTCGATGCCCCTAGTCGTAAGAACCAAGCGGTTGTTTCCATGATGATATCCGAATGGAATGATCTCGCGATTTTGTCCACTTGTGTGATTCGAGATCGTGAATCCAATTCATGTTCATCTCTTGTTTTATGGAGCCTTAAGGCTCATCCTTCTCTTTTAGACCGTATTCTTTAAGCTTAAAAGCATAGTCCCAAATTGGCTCTTTTTAGCCAAAGTTGTTGGGATAAAATTAAGATTGATGGTTTGAAAGACTTTGAAATCAATGCTCGTGGAGGCATTCAAAAATTTGGTAGACTTATTGTGCCAAATATTAGTGATATTCTTAAAGACATTATAGAAGATTGTCATCGTTCTAAATTTACTACTAATCTCGAAAGTAGTAAAATGTCTGCGGACATGAAACGACTTTATTATTGGGATGGAATGAAATTTGATATTGCTAACTTCATTAAGTGTTGCAATACTTGCCAACTCGTAAAGGCCTGGTGGGTTATTGCAACCTTTAGACATTCCCGTTTGGAAGTGGGATCATATTTCTTCTCGTTTGACAGCTTATGGGTGATAGTAGATAGACTTCCAAAATCTGCCCATTTTCCTCCCGTTCAGTCCAACCGAACCGTACATTTTTGGCCAAACTCTATGTTAAAAAATTGTTAAATTGCATGGAGTTCCAACTTTTATTATTAACGATCGTGATTCATTATTTACTAGTGGATTTTGGAAGGGTCTTCAAAAATCTTTAGGAACAAAGCTTAATTTTAGCACCGCTTATCGTCCTCAGTCCAATGGAAAAACCGAGCGTGTTAATCAAACCCTTGAAGATCTTCTTTGTGCATGTGTTCTTGATTTTGGTGGAAGTTGTGAAGATCATATTTCCCTTGTCGAGTTTTCTTACAATAATAGCTTCCAATCTCATATTGGTATGGCACCTTTCGAGGCACATTACGGAAGGCCATGTCGATCCCCTTCGTGTTAGCTTGAAGCCGGTGAGAAGCTGGTTTTAAGTTCAGATTTTATTCGAGATTCCACGAAAAAGACTGGTCTTATTCGTCAGAGGATGAGAGAAGCTAAAAGTAGACAAAAATCCTATGCCGATAACCGAAGAAGGAAATTAGAATTTTCTGTAGGAGATTTGGTATTTATCGTGTTTCACATATGAAGGTTGTTGTGCGTTTCAGTCGTTCGGGAAAATTAGCATCTTGATATATTAGCCCATTCCCATCACCAAACGCATTCGTTCCGTGGCTTATTGCCTTTTATTACCGGCACGATTTTATTCTATTCATGACGTATTCCATGTGTCTCAACTACGGAAATGCCTTAGAGATTCCGACTCTATTCTTGAGCCAGGAGCTATCGAAGAAATTGAGGTTTCAGCTAATTCGACTTATGAGCAACATCATATTCGCATCATTGCTACATAGGTTAAACGCCTTCGTAATAAAGATGTTCCGCTTGTGAAAATTCAATGATCCTCAAATCCTAAGGTTTGTTATTGGGAATCCTGAGAATTCATCTAGCGAACAAAACCAGATTTACACTTTTGTGCTCCTTAAGGTGAAATTCTCATTTCAATTTTTCCTTTTGTGTTATTATGTCACAGAGTGGTTGTTACTCCTTATTTTCTTCTTAAGTATTGTGAGGATGCAATTTCTTTAAAGGAGGAGTCTGTAACAACCTGCATATTTTACGATTATATATTTAAATATTTTATTTAAATATAGAATTGTTAGTTGAATTTAAAGTCCGAAATGTGAATTTTTGTAAATAGTCGAATCCGGACATGAGACCACATGCATTGAGTTTAAAACAACGTCTACAACTTGTTTAATATAAACATCGATATGTTTGGAGTAGATTAGGATTTTGGTATTTTCATTTGGGCTTTAGGTTGTATTCTAGCCCATTAACCCAATAAAAGAGCCCAAACCTTCTACCTAATAGCTCCCGCTCCACTTTTCTTCATTCATTCATTCTATTTTCTAAATTTATAACACTCAAGCCCTAGGAAGAATGGTGGGAAGAGGAAATTAAAATTCCTAAGCCCTAGTTTCTCTTAGGAATCAAGTTCTAGTTCTAAAATCAAAGAGAAGCTTAAGTAAGCATCCTCTTCATCTTCTCCATATCAATCTCTCTCCAATTTTCATAATTTCCTATTACCTAACTTAGGAAATATTTGCATACGATCGTAGATTAGAGCTTCTAGAGCCGTGATTGAAGTGGAGTTGATCTTTCTATGTTTTAGAGCTTCTCATTCCTGGTTTTTGAGTCTATAGGTGAAATATTGATCTCACAACTATGACTATAGCTTTTATTTTTGTAAGGTATGAATTCCTAATATCTATTCCATGTTCATTTGCTTTTGATTTGAATTGTTTTAGTGAATTTTCCAATTTTGGTTTTGAAGTCAAAATTTATGAAAATCCTACTATGAATGTTTGGACAAGTTGTTTGGGGTATATCAAAGAGCCTATAGGGTTGGGTTGTGTCTTGGCATAAATCCCTAGCATCCATCGCTCATTCGATCGCTCCTAAGTTCATTTGGCCCTCAATGGCCTAAGCAAATTTTTGCCTAGCACAGGCAAGTAGACATCTGGTTGAAAAATATAGACATTTGGTTAGGGCTCCTGAGGAAAAATAGACACAATAAAAAAATTAAATGGCAGAGCCCATGACCAGAAGTCTGGTTAAGCCCAACCAGATGTTTGGGAGGCGTTAGGAAATAAAAATAAAAAGGAAGAAAAATATAAATTTCCAAAACCTAGGGTCAGACGTCTGGTTAAATTGGTCAGATGTACGGTTCTGTTAAATTTTGCCTATTTTGCCAGTTTTTAGTGGATTTTCAATTTTTATCGATCTTTGACGATCCAAATAGTTATTGTCAATCAATACCAACTTTGATGATTTCTTTTCTAGATTTTTGGTGTGTCCATTTGATGGATTTGATATCGATTTTGATGGTTTCAATTCACAGCGTCGAATGTGAATTTTTGATGATAGATTATTTTTACAATAATTTCTCTAATTTATCATTTTAAAACACAAAGGTTTTTATACTAGTAGTAAATACTCAAACTCTTTCACAAAAATGATTTCAACATTACTTTTAATACAAAGCTCGTTGTTTAAACCGTTTTCCAATCTGTTAGTATATACAAACCGTTACCTCATTCGTATAAGAAAAAAAATTAAACGACTTAGCAAAACAAGTGATATGAAACACTTGCGTTTACTTTGTCAGTTAATTCTTGGACTTGTTCGAATGAAATCTCGTGACAATTTTCGAGCGAAAATCTGCAATCTGTTCGTAAATATTTTAGTTAAGCCATTGGTTATAAGACATGAAGCCAAACTCATTTATTCACTAGCTTAGTGTAATTTACACTAATTGATCAATGATGATCATTTTGTGATTTAGACTAGCTATGTGCGATGTCTCTTTATCCGTGTGGGTGACTAAACCCTGTTTCAGTGGAGCTTCTGCTCAATTTGGTGGGGTAGCGACCCATGGTCTTCAGGCCGTTTCAATGGAGCTTTGGCTCAAGTTTTATGGGTTAGTGACAATAGGATAGCGTCCCATTTGTGATATAAGTGTTGGTGAGTTTTCGAGCTTCCGTTTGTGATAGGCCTCCCTATTTGTGTTATCTGAATTCTAATTATTGATACATAGAATTCGTTTTTCACCAATTTTTGTGATTTGCATTGATATGTTGTGTCAATATCTGAGGTTTGGTGAATAAGCTAAAGAAAATGATTTTCAATGTTATTAAACATATACTTGTCATGGTATGACATCATTATTATCATATATTTTTGTCATATCCTTATCCTATCTTATCTTATATAATATTTATAGCTTGATCCGTTTATGATTTTCCTTCTTAAATAATGCTCGGGTCAGACTGGTGTGTTTTAGGTGCTTCCACTTGTCTTCTTAGCAGGGACTAACTTCTGACTTTTAGCTATCTACTTTAGCTTAGTAGCTTTTGTTTTTATACATTCGAGATAGAGACTCCTTGATGTATACATATTCTTTTGTGATGTAGTGGATCTTGTATGACCACTACTTTGATGTACACTTCTATGTGTTAAATTCATATCTATTTTCGCCTTAGTGATATGAATATCTATGACTGATTTTGTGCTATGCTTATTTTTTTTTTTCGAAGGCCACATAGCCACTGTGTAATAGCTTTGAGTTTGTATTTGATATGTCAGATTTCCTCTTAAAATAAAATGCATGACCTTCTATCTAGCATATCGGTACTCGCACAAATAAATTACAAAGATGGCCGCAACAACCTTATTCTTCGTACTAGTCGACGGCATTACCCCATAGTGTCCTTTGCTAGTGCGAATATAGAGGTGGGACGTCACAAATTTGGTTACGTTCGTACTACCTAGGGCTTGGTTTGTATAGCGTTTTGGTCAACTGAGCTTGGCGTGGGGGTGGTTTGAGGTGCGGCTCAAGATAGGGAAGGCGTTGGTGGCGTCTGATTGGACTGAAAGTGCGAGTGGAGGTGGCGGCGACGTAGGAAGGTCGACGACGATGGGTTGATTTGCTGGCCTGGAACGATGAGAAGAGAAAGGAAAGGTGAATTTAAAAGTTTAAAACTTAACTAGTTTATGTTAATTACAATTTAAATAATTCCAACATTTACTAATTCATTACTTTTCCATACGAGGCCGGGATTGAACGCAACAAGCTTTGTTGCGATCATATCAGCGAGTACTACGACATGGAGTTTGATTGGACTAGTTTGGATCTCATAGGAATTTGGGTTAAAATTGAATGTCTGTTTAACTTTAATTCAAACCAGAGCGCTTTGATGACAACTTGAATAATGTGAGTTAAATACACATTTTGGTTAACTAGTAATATTATAAAATGATAATGAAATGTTGAATGATTGTTTGGATGACTTACTATTTTAATGGCTAGTTCGGATATATTCCTGCCCCTGGAGCAGATGAGATCTGATTACGTTCCCATGTAAGTGAAGATGACACTTTGCATACGATCATGTCTCGAAGCGGTAGATTTATATTATATGGTTATATACTATATATGATGGAGGGAATAGGTTGGAAGGATCCAACAAGATTCCTAACGTTGTTGATTTATTTTCGATATATTTTAATATATGATGTGTTGGATGCTATATTTGATGAAATGGATGATTTTCCCTATTTAATGCTATAACAGCACTAGACCATATTTTTAGTATTTTGAAATACTATAAAAAGGAAGATTTAGTTTATAAAAGAATTTTAAGTGATTTCAAAAATTTATATGTTTAATAACTATTCTTGAATTTTTTTTAAAGAATGAATTTATTTTGAAATAAGAAATATGATTTTTAGATATTATAAATTAATATTTTATGTAATATTTTAAATAGAGATTTTTGAACTGTAAAGTAAAGATTTTTCTAAAATCTTCAAAATAAGTCCATCTTTTACAATACAGTGATACGGTTTAAAAAACAAGGTATAAATATTTTGGTATAAATAATTATTAACCATTTTATATAAAATAATAGATACACACACACATATGCATATATTAAGGTTAATTTATAAATGTGGGAGTTTATAAATATAAATGTGGCATTTAACAAATAAAGTGAAGATTTGCAAAACATATTTTATTAAATAAATGATAGATTTATAAACGGTGTTTATAAATAAAAGGATACCATTATTATTAGATAGATTGGGAAATAAATCAAATTGGGGACTTATGATAATATGTGGGATGTTGTTTTAGAAAGATAGCTAACTCTATTTTAGGAATTGAAAGTGAGTGTAACGACCCGGAATTTTCGATCCCGAAAACTCCAGATAGTTAGGAAAAGAAGAAAAGAGATAGAAGAAAAGAAGAAACAGAAACACCAACATCTCACATTCGCAGCGGATAAAATATAATATCAAATAATATTCTTTACGCAAAGAAAGCTGAATCAATCAATTACATTTTAATACATCATAGTTACAATATTTCACAATTCTAGAAAATTAAAATAACTTGCCCCAGAAATACAAACAATATATCACAGCGGAATAGACTCCATACGTTCCTGCCATCCAGCTCGCCTCCTAAGCTCCAGAACGTCCTTACCTGAAAATCTGTAATACTCAGTCTGAACCGAGCATTACATCAAAGTAACACGCGGGTCATGCTGGAAACCAGCGTGATTAAACTCATCTAACCTGAAATACTAATGCATAGAACTTATTTAAAACCTGGGGTAACTAGTATCAATTTACAAATTCTCAATTTGTTATAGACATCACTTATTTCACACATCATTTTCTAAGTACCAAAACTTAGATTAAATGGTCCAATTCACTTAAATCATTCCATACCAGCCTATTGATTTCACATATCAATCTATAAAGAATCGAAGTGGTTTCGCGTATTTAATAATACCCGACCCCGGTCTCTTCGAATTCAATACCATCTTAACCCAAGTTATTCAAGTGAAATGCAATTCAACTTTAAATATAAGATGTCACTTTTTACGCAGCAATTCATCATAAATAGATAACCACATTATCATTGTCCACACAAACATATCATATCACAAAACATTTCATATCAGAGATATCAATCAATTCAAGGCATTTAATCATCATTTGATCATTCATAAGCAAGATGGCTCATTTCCAAAATTGATTTAATTTATCTCTAATTAAATTAATTATTAATCTTTTAATCACTTAGATTACCTTGACTTAATCATTACAAATCAATTAATTAATCAACTTTTAGTCATCCATCTTAATTAATCATCCTTGATTAATTATCTTTAATTACATAAAGTAATTATCCTTTAATTACACAAATTAATTATCCTTAACCATTTACAGTAATTAATCTTTAAGTACTTTCATTAGTTACATTAAATAATTAAATTAATGATCTTTAATTAATTACTTCCATTAATCAGCCTTAATCAATCATAAATAATAATTAACCATCCTGTAATTACTTATCTTAATTAATTAACTCCTTAGTTAATTATATTAATCCTTCAATTAATTACACCAAGCAATTTAATCCCTAATTACTTCTCGTAAGTAATTAACCTTTAATTACTTCTCATTAAGTAGTTTACCTTTTATTAATTACATCCAGTAATTTATCCATCAGTTACTTCACTAAATAATTACACTTATCAATCTCATTTAGTAATTATGCTTAATCAATTACATAGCGACTATCTTTAATTAATTAATAAATTAATTAATCATATTCATCTCATTAATTACAACTGGGTAATTCATCCCTTAATTACCCTATAAACCAATTAATTAATATTTAATTATAGATTAATTATTCTTTAATTATAAATTAATAAACCTTAATTATTAATCTCCTTCAATACAAAGTAATCAATTATCAATTACTTTTATAATCAATTAATTAACCTTTAATTAATTGATTAATTATCCATTAACTATTGATTAATAACCTTAATTATTAATCAATACCTTTTAATACAAATTAATTAATCCATAATTACTCTTATAATTAATTAATTAATTAATCATTAATTAACTAATTAATTATTCCTTAATTATTAATTAACAAAGCTTAATTATTAATTAACAATCTTAATTACAAATTAATTAGTCCTTAATCACTAGTTGATTAAATAGTTAATCAACCTTTAATTTACATTTGATTAATCTTTAATTACCTTTGATTAATCCTTAATTAATTAATCTTTTATCATAGATTAATTATCCTTCAATATTAATTAATAAACCTTATTATTAATTAATAAACTTAAATACAAATTAAGTACTTCTTAATTATTAATTAAGTAACCTTTAATTACTTAATTAACAATTCTATAATTACTAAATTAATAAATCTTAATTACTTGATCAATTAATTCTTATTTTTTTTATTTTTTTTCTTACTTCGGCTCTAACCTGAACATCACCCGTGAGCCACTCTGGTTCTCTCCTTTTCCAATTTTTTTGAAAAAATTAGTTAAATTTAAGTTTAAAACCTGGATTCGAAAACTCACTCGAATTACTCGAGTATAAATTCGAGTCGCCTCCCTCAATCACTCGAGCATTGCTTCGAGTTAGTAGTAGTCCAAAATGCAGACACATCAAACCTTTGTGCAACATGCACCATCCACGGCGAGGTTCTGACCATCGCCTACACTTCCCACATATCCACGATCGCCTGCATCGTCGATCCAAACACCCCAATCTCAAGCACAGGCTCACAAACGAAATCGAGCCATTCAACAGAAACAGGAATCGGAAACATCACCAGAAATCATCTCGAATCCCACGTCTCCGATCACTGACATTGTGAAGATCCGCTACAAGTTTGAGTTACAGGCCTAAATTTTGTTGAGAATTGCTTTGCAAAATTCTGGATTTAAAAATGGTTTCAGGTTTGGCTTCAGATTTGAAAAGAAATTGGTTATAGTTTTGAGGAGAAAACAGTTACAGGGTTGCACTTGTTTGATTTTGGGTTTGAGTAGGATTTACTGATTTGTTTGAATATGATTTTTTTTGTGGTGGATTGGAGTAATGGTTTCAGATTCATGCATTTTGGTTTTAGAGATGAAGTTCAATTGAAATCTTCTTAGAAATGAAAATAAGAAAGGGGATAAAAGAGAGGAGAGGTGAACTTATATAATGTATATTAGAATTTATTAAAATTAAAGAAAATAAGAAATAAATTTTGGACACTTGTTTTCAAAAGTTAACACTTGTCACATTAAAGGCTAATTATCTTAAACATATACTTAGCATGGTTTTTAAAGTCTACACTTGTATTATTTCACTTATATTATATTTAAATGATTTGTAAAATCTTTTATCTTAATTAGTAAATACATTTCTAAACTAGTAAATGCTTTCTTTTAGATATCCATTATTTTTATATCTAATTTACTTTAAGATATTTTGGATTTCAATCTCAAATTCAAATTTAAATTTTAAATTGATTCATATATATTTAAACAAACACACATTACATTTGTTTGAAAATAATGATTTTGCAAATTTTAAATAACTATACTAGAAGATTATCAAATAAATATTTAACCATGCATAAATATTTATCATTGGATTTATTTATTTCAATTTTAACAATAAGTATTTTCAGAGGTTAAATCAAATAACTATCCAATTATCCGATACCTGAAAATCCGGGTTATCACATTCCTTCCCCCTTTGCATCTTTTCGTCCTCTGTAACGACCCGTAAATTTCGTGGATTTAATTTGGTTAAATTATTGAGTTTTGTAATTAAATTTAGTAGAAATAAAAACTTTATAAACTAATATTGAAGTGAACGCTAAAATAAATATATATAAATAGTGGCTTAAAACCTATTTACTAGCAATTTGAATCAATTTCAATAAATGGAATGAGGTAAGTACTATACCTGGATATAAAATTCATTTAAAGGGAATTAATTTATATGTTAATGTAAAATTAAGAAAATATTGGAATAAATGATAATTTCATTCATACTTGTAAGCACTTATTATAAGTTGCATGTGAAATGGTTGATTGAATTTGGAATTTAGAATTAGATTTAAATGAAAAATTTAAGGTTTACAATAACTGAAATTTAAGTAATAAGGTTAGAACAAGTTGATAAATAATAACCAAAATAAGGGAATAGTATTTATGTAAATAAAGTTGAAACAAAGTGGATATAGAGAAATAAATCTAAGCATCTAATGAATTAATTAACGTGGATTTCCATAAATGATAATTTAACAAGTCAACGTCCTCTGAGTAATTATATTATTTTCTGGAAGGTAATAATTGATTGAATATGATTATGAAATTTAAAAATTGTGTATATTCAGAATTTTAAAAGGTGATTGTTAAGAAATAAACCTAAAGGCTAGTAAAGGAAATAGGTAACAATCTATATGTTGTTTAGTTCATTTGGTATGTTAATATTTTGGGAATCAGATTTCAATTAAGGGAAATTATGTTATACGTTAATTTGAAATGAAATCTAATAAATATTACATTAATATGGAATGTGGTACAAATGGTTAGGGATTGGACTTAGGAAATTTTGTTAATTTAGTTTAAAACCTAAATTAATACGCGTAATTGACAAGATTCACATTTTAATAAAACCATTGATACAAATCTAAGATGTATTATAATTCAATGTTATTTATACACATAAAATATCTATTTACTGAATATCAAGATTTTAAATCAATAAACGGATTTATTGAAGTTCCAATTTATAATTAAAAACATTTAATGTAGAGTCAATTACAATTAATTGATTTAAATTGTGCAGTAATCGTAGATTTTGTTTGTAATTAGAGGTGGTAAATTTTATAAGATGAAATTAATGATAATTCTATTAAAATAGGACCATTGGTTGATTTAAAGTATAGAAAGCAAGATTTATAAATTTAATTAAAGTATCAAATTCAACAATTGTATGTATTGCAAAATAAAATGGAATTAAACGGTTAAATACTACGTTATTGAAATTAAAAGGGAATTTGAGGATAATAATGTGAAATCATGAACCAATGTTAGTGGCATCCTGATTTTTGGATAAAATGTGAGAATACAAAAGTTTGGAATCTTATAAATGGGTTTTTGAGAACTTAATTTATAATTTCTTAATATAAGGAAGTGGAGAAATTAACACTGCAATTGATAGACTTATCAACTTTTAATTTACATCTAAACTTGTTAAATCATTGAAATTGATTAAGAAATATAAAAGCGGTAAAAATTGGTGAATTTTAGAATTTAAATATAAAATTGGATTTTATTAATTTAATTTAATTTATTTAATTAATATAAAAATAGCCATTTTGGCCGCTGACTCGGATTTTAATGAAACTAGATGCATCAGATCCGTAACGTTGAATTATAATAATGTTTCAAGTTTCGTAGCGATCGGACTTGTCGTTTGATCGTACGGACTCGAAACGCTTTGAAATTTATGCAATTGGAATAAATTGAAATCAATTTGAAAATATTGATTTCAGCATAACTTCTTCATACGACACAATTTGAACCTGAAACCTTTTCCATTGCGTTTAGAATATTTTAAACATATATTTTGATATATTAGTTTACCCAATTACGTTCCGGGGTCAGAACGGGCTTTTTGGGCCACGTAAGCGTTAGCACGTGTATCTATCTACCTGATTCATCTATTTTTCAATTTGTCTATAAATACCCTGCTAAACTGTGACGCCCCACCTCTATACCCATGCTAGCCAAGAACACTACGGTGTAATGCTATCAACTAGCACGGAGAATAAGGCTGTTAAGGAGCGACCATCCGTGTAATTACTTTGCGCGAGCACCGATATGTCAGATAGTATAACATGCATTTTATTTAAAGAGGAAATCCGACATACCGATACAAACACAAAGCTACTACACAGTGGCTATAATAATCTTCGGAAACAAATATAGAAATAAGCATAACACAAATCAGTCACAGATAATTCATATGACAAAGGCGGAAGAAGATATGAATATATAACTAACACATGAAAGTGTATATCAGAGTAGTGGTCAAAAAGATCCACAATAATACAAAATAATAGCAACACGTGCTATACTAAAGAATACAAATATGAGTCCATATCACAAGTGTATACAACAAAATAAACTACTAATCTAAGTAGTTAGCCAAAAGTTAGAGAAATCAATCCCAAGTGAGAAGTCAAGCTGAAGCACATGTAACATCTCGGTCTGACCCGAGTATTATTAATAAGAAAATAATAAACGGATCAGTCTAGCTATAAATATTAGATGACATGATATAGAATAAGAGATATGGCATAAACATATAATATCCATAATGGCATACTACTATAAGTATGAAATTGAAACTCAACATGAGATTAATCAATATCATAAAAATCTTCACAAAGATCGAAAAGGGGTTTCATACCCAAAACTTGTATTCACAACAAGTAAATGACACACGAATTCACCAATGCACAGAATTTGATAAATCGTATCAATAGAAATCACAAAAATAGGTGAAACATAAATTCCAGAATTCAACACACGAAGTCCAAAAATCACAAAAAAAGGGGAGGCCTATCACACGAACGGGAGCATTAAAGCTCACCAACAAATGTATCACACGAACGAGAAGCTATCTCATGGTAGCTAGCCATTAATTTTTGACACACGAACGGCCCGAAGGCCATGGGGAGCTACCCCACATGTGTGAGTCGAAATCACACAGAAACGGGGTCTAGTCTAAATTGCAGACAAAGAGACATCGCACAATTGATAGTCTAAATCACAAAAATAATAGTCATGATCATCAAGAAGTGTCAATTACAGTAAGCTAGTAAATATATGAGCTTAGCTTCATGTCCCATAACCACTAGCTTAACTTACATATTTACGAACAAACTGTAGATCTCCACTAGAAAATTGTCACAAGAGATTCAATCGAATAAGTCCAAGAATTAACCGGCGAAGTAAATGCAAGCGTTTCAAACCACTCGTTTTACTAAGTCGTTTAATTAGATTTCTCATTCGAGTGAGGTAAAGGTTTGTATATACTAATAGATTGGAAATCGGTTTGAGAAAACGAGCTTTGTAATAAAATAGTGTTGAAATCATTTGAAGAAAGAGTTTTGATATTTGTTACTAGTATAGAAAACCTTTATGTTTTGAAGTGACAAAACACAAAAGGATTGTAGGAACAATCAATCACTAAAATTCACACTCGAAGACGTGAATGAGATCCAAAGAAATCGATACCGAATCCATCAAAATGGATATTCCAAAAATTCCCAAAAAAAAGAAGTCATCAAAGTCAATAACAAATGATACCAACAAATAGGGAAATAACACGAATCGATTAAATTTGGAAACCACGCAAAATAAGCGAAATAGGCAAAACAGCAACAGGTCGGTCGGCCGGCTACAGAGCTCGGTCGACCGGACCCTATTCTGGAAAAATCCTCGGGAAGCAGGTCGGTCGACTAAGCTCTGTAGTTGGTTGACCGGACCTGAGACAGAGAAGTACTATGCACTTTTAGTAGCAGGTCGGTCGACCGGCTACAGGGCTCGGTCGGCCAAACTGCAAATTTCTGCAGCTCATGCCCATTTTCCAATGAAGTGCAAATTCCTCCAAAACGCGACCGTTCGAGAAATGGACCTAAGGAGCCTTAGCCAATTGATACCCCAGCTCCATTAGCTCTTCGATCCGCCACCAAAAATATGTTCAAACATCAAAGTTATGATTTTTAAAGAATTGAACCAAAACACCAAAAACTGGAATATTCACCAAATCAATCCAAACCAAAAGCATATGCACATGGATAAGTGTTAGGAATTCATACCTAACAATCGAAGATAGTTATAGACTAAGATGTGAGATAAAAATCTCACCTTTGAACCCAAACAAATGAAGAAGAAGCTTAAAAGCAAAGGAGAATTAACCACTCTTCAAATCCAACACAAGAAGCTTGATTCTAAGCTTTAAAAGAAGAACATTCCCAAAGTTAGGTTTAGGAATTTATGAAATTGATAAGAGAATGAGTTGGAGAAGAAGAAGAGAAGGCTTACCAATGGGTTCTTCTATTAGTTTGTCGCTAGAGTTTGATTTGCAAAAGAAAACTAGGGCTTGGAATTTTAATTTCCTCTTCCACTCTCCATTGTTATAAAAGCTTGAGTATTAGGAAATGAGGAATGAAGTAATGAAGGGGAGAAGGGGTTGGGACTGAATACATAAGTGGGGTTATTGGGCTCAGCCCAAACCAAAGCCCTAAGTGAAAAAGTAGCAAAATTCCACTAACTCCAAACATATCAAAGTTTACACTTAAAAAGATCGCAAACGGCGTTTTAAACTCAATGGGAGTGTTCCCGAGTCCTAATTCGACCGTATGCAAAAAGTAGCTTTTCGGACTAACTTCCGAGTATCGATAAAATATCTAAATAAAATATTTAAATATAAAATCGATAAATATGCGGGTTGTTACAAACTCCCCTCCTTAAAGAAATTGCGTCCTCGCAATATTTAAGAAGAAAATATAAAGTAACAACCATAAAAGCATATTCAACACAAAAGAATTTTGAAATAAAAAGTTCACCTCAAAAAGCACGAGAAAGTAAGTCTGGATGTGTTCGCTCGATGAACTCTCTAGACTCCCAAGAACAATCCTTAGTATTTGAAGACCATTGAACTTTCACAAGCGGAACATCTTTATTTCGAAGGTGTTTGACCTCCGAAGCAATAATTCGAATAGGATGCTGCTCATAAGTTAAATTAGGCGAAACTTCAATCTCTTCCACAACACTGGGCTCAAGAATAGAATCGAAATCTCGAAGGCACTTCCGTAATTGAGAAACGTGAAACTTCCGTAATTGAGAAACGTGAAACACATCATGAATAGTAGAAAACTGAGCTGGTGATAAAAGGCGATAAGCCACGGAACCAATACGTTCAGTGATAGAAAATGGCCCAATATATCGAGGCGCTAATTTTCCCGATCGACTGAACGTACAACACCTTTCATAGGTGAAACACGAATGAACACAAGATCTCCCACAGAAAATTCTATTTTCCTTCTTCGGTTAAAGGCATAGGATCTTTGCCTACTTTGAGCTTCTTTCATCCTATGACGAATAAGATCAATCTTTTCTGTGGAATCACGAATAAAATCTGGACCTAAAACCAGCTTCACACCGGCCTCAAGCCAACAAGAAGGAGGTCGGCATGGCCTTCCATAGAGTGCATCAAAAGGTGCCATACCAATACTAGATTGGAAGCTATTATTATAGGATAATTCAACAAGGGGAATATGATCTTCCCAGCTTCCACCGAAATCAAGCACACAAGCACGAAGAAGATCTTCAAGGGTTTGATTCACATGCTCGGTTTGTCCATTGGACTGGGGATGATAAGCGGTGCTAAAATAAAGCTTCGTTCCTAAAGCTTTTTAAAGACTCTTCCAAAATCCACTAGTAAACAATGGATCACGATCACTAACAATAGAAGTAGGAACTCCATGCAATTTAACAATTTCTTTAATAAAAAGTTTGGCCAAAAGAGGTACGGTCCGATTGGACCGAATGGGAATAAAATGGGTGGATTTAGTAAGCCTATCAACTATAACCCATAAGCTATCATGACCCGAACTAGAACGAGGATGGCCGTCTATAAAATCCATGGAAATTTGGTCCCACTTCCAAATTGGAATTTCTAAAGGTTGCAAAAACCCACCGGGCCTTTGATGTTCGGTCTTAATGAGTTGGCAAGTCATGCAACACTTAACAAAGTTAGGAATACAATATTTCATTCCCCTCCCAATAATAAAGCCGCCTCATATCCGCGTACATTTTACTACTACCGGGATGAATGGTAAATTTAGAATGATGAGAATCTTCTAAAATATCTTTACGAAGATCACTAATATTTGGCACGATAAATCTACCAAATTTCCGAATGCCGCCACGAGAATCGATATCAAAGTCTTTCAAACCTTCAATATCAATTTTATCCTTAATATTTTGGCCAAGAAGAGCCAATTCGGGATCTAGCCTTTGAGCTTCAAGAATGCGGTCTAAAAGAGAAGGACGAGCCTCAAGGCTACATAGAACAAGAGATGAACATAAGTTGAAAACACGGTCTCGAATTTCGCAAGTGGATAAAATCTCGAGATCGTTCCATTCAGATATCATCATAGAAACAAATGCTTGTTGCTTACGGCTAAGAGCATCGGCGACATGATTACCCTTTCCGGGAGTATAAAGATCATATGGTGCAAGAAATTCGAGCCAAAGCTGTTGACGCAAATTAAGTTCCTTTTGAGAGAATAAATACTTCAAGGATTTATGATCGGTATAAAGAACAAATTTCTCTCCTAAAAGATAATGACGCCAAATACGAAGGGCGAAAACAATATCCGCGAGCTCTAAATCATGAGTGGCATACCTAGTCTCAGCAGGCTTCAATTGCCTAGAAGCATAAGCAATAACACGTTCTCTTTGCATAAGAACGACACCCAAACCAACGCGACTAGCATCGGTATAAACAACGAAATCTTGATTCCCCTCGGGAATAACAAGAATAGGAGCATCAGAAAGAAGTTCCTTTAGTTTCTAAAAAGAAGTTTCACATTTTTCTGACCAAATGTATTTAACACCTTTCTTCGTTAAGCTAGTGAGAGGCACGGCAATCTTAGAAAAGTCTTTGATAAAATGGCGGTAATAACCCGCCAATCCAAGAAAACTACGAATCTCCGTCACACTCTCTGGCCTCTTCCAATCTTGAATCGCTTCAATCTTTGAAGGATCCACGGAAATTCCGGATTCAGAAATAATGTGACCGAGGAACTTCACACGAGATTGCCAAAAGTGGCATTTAGAAAACTTTTCTTTTAATTGATTACTCCTAAGAGTTCCCAATACAATCTGAAGATGCTTTTCGTGCTCCTCCACCGTTTTTGAATACACAAGAAAATCATCAATAAAGATGAGAACAAATCGATCGAGAAAATCTTTGAAAACTCGATTCATAAGGTCAACGAAATAAGCCGGAGCATTCGTTAGACCAAATGGCATAACAAGCCATTCATAAGTTCCATAACGAGTACGGAACGATGTCAAAGGAATGCTATCCTCTGCAATACGAAGCTAATGAAATCCAGTAGCTAAGTCTAATTGTGAAAAGACTCTAGCACCACTAAGTTGATCGAATAGATCATCAATCTGAGGCAAAGGGTATTTATTTTTGATAGTAAGATCATTAAGCTTGCGGTAGTCAACGCAAAGCCTAAGTGTACCATCGGATTTCTTCACAAAAATAGCCGAAGCTCCCCAAGGCGAGGAACTTGAGCTAATAAATTGCTTCGTTTCCAAATCGGATAATTGTATGCGCATCTCCTCATTTTCTTTATTGGACATGCGATAAGGAGGACGAGTAATAGGTTGAGCTTCAGGGATAAGATTAATTCTGAACTCAATTGCTCGCTTAGGCGGTAATCCTAAAACGGGCTCAAATATGTCAGAAAATTCATGAACAATGTGAATAAGAGAAATTATATCTTCCTCATCATCCTTATCGTCATCATGAGGATTTAAAGAATATAAAGATGCAACCAAGCTGGAATCCGAATCTTTAAGATTAATAGAAATCTGCTTAACAGATTGAGGATGTCGAAGATGAATAGTCCGCTCAGGACATAGGATATGAGCTTCATAACGGTTAAGCCAATCCATTCCCAAAATCATTCCAAAGCCTAAATAACGCATGACATGCAAATCGGCTAGGAAAGAAAAATCACACAAAATAATCTCGACATCTTTACAAAGCAAACTAAGAGTTGCAGATCCGCCAACTGGATTCGAAATTCTCAAAGAAGTCGTTAAAGCAACAACACTTAAAGAAAAGGTATCGACAAGTTCCTTTGATATAAAAGAGTGGGATGCAACTGTATCAAAGAGAACTCGAATAGGTTGATCACGAAATATAATAATACCATCAAGGATAGAATGAGAAATACCTTGACCTCGAGATGTGTTGCCAGGGACTTGAGCAACATTCAACTTTCCCTCCTTCCTATTTTGAATTTTGGGGCAAGAAGATAAATAATGATCCGGGCTTTTGCAATAGCGACAAGTATGAGGCTTTGAACACTTGTTCGCAAAATGGTCTTTGGAACCACAGTTAAAGCATTTCCCTTCAGTAGAGGAAAAGGTCTTCACAGCAGGAGTTGCCTGTTTACCCTTTTTACTGGGGTAAGGAACTTTGGATTTGTTTGGCCTCTTCTTGTTGTTGAAGTTTGGTTTGGAACCCACCACTTCAACATCACTTTCCCTATCCGCCTGTTCAAGACGGAGAGCGATATCAATAAGTTGGTTGAAGGGAACTTCTAATTTTAGAAGTAATGGCTTCTTGAGATTTTTGTTTAAGCCATAGACAAATCTTTGGTTCTTCTTCAATGGGGTGTTGATGTATTCGACCCCATAATTGGAAAGTGACTCGAAGGATGCAACATATTCAGTCACGGAGGCTTCACCCTGAACAAGGTCTATGAAACGCCGAGCCAATGTCACCTTCTCTGCTTCTGGCACGAATTTTAATTCGAAGCGTTCATGGAGTTTCTCCCAGGTGAGATCCGCTTCATTCATCTCAGAAATAAGAAGTTCGTACCAGTCCAATGCTCTCTCTTGGAGCATACTGGAAGCCACCTGAACGCGGTGAAGATCGACAAGATTCATGCGAATGAAGATTCGATCGTAGGTCCTCAACCAAGCCTGGACCTCAATAATAGTTTCAGAACCTTTAAATGGCTTCCCACCCAGGTTGGTGTAATCATTGCACAAACGTGCAAACCCAGATTTAGGGTGAGTAGGTTCCAGATTAGATCCAGCCGCTTGAGCATTAGTGACAAGGTCAAGAAGTTGCTGGGTAGTCATAAAAACTCCATCTTGGGGTGGAGCACTAGATGGTCCAGCTCTGGGACGACCAGGTCTAACCATTTCTCTTCCTTAAGAAAGAAAGAAGGAAGAAGAAGAAGGTTATTCACAAAATGAATATCAAGCAATCTTGATAGATAAAACAAGGAATCATAAGGAAAATAGGATGAATCGGTACGAAGACTCGAATTAATTCCTAAGGCACGACTCCTAATAAGGACTTAGGACTATGATCCTTGTTAAATTATTCTACATTGTTCCGAAGTTTGGCTCCGATACCAAGCTGTGACGCCCCACCTCTATACCCACGCTAGCCAAGAACACTACGGTGTAATGTTGTCAACTAGCACGGAGAATAAGGCCGTTGAGGAGCGACCATCCTTGTAATTACTTTGCGCGAGCACCGATATGTCAGATAGTATAACATGCATTTTATTTCAAGAGGAAATCCGACATACCGAAGCAAACACAAAGCTACTACATAGTGGCTATAATAATCTTCGGAAACAAATATAGAAATAAGCATAACACAAATCAGTCACAGATAATTCATATCACAAAGGCGGAAGAAGATATGAATATATAACTAACACATGAAAGTGTATATCAGAGTAGTGGTCAAAAAGATCCACAATAATACAAAAGAATAGCAACACGTGCTACACTAAAGAATACAACTATGAGTCCATATCTCAAGTGTATACAACAAAATAAACTACTAATCTAAGTAGTTAGCCAAAAGTCAGAGAAATCAATCCCAAGTGAGAAGTCAAGCTGAAGCACCTGTAACATCTCGGTCTGAACCGAGTATTATTAATAAGAAAATAATAAACGGATTAGTCTAGCTATAAATATTAGATGACATGATATAGAATAAGAGATATGGCATAAACATATAATATCCATAATGGCATACTACTATAAGTATGAAATTGAAACTCAACATGAGATTAATCAATATCACAAAAATCTTCACAAAGATCCAAAAGGGGTTTCATACCAAAAACTTGTATTCACAACAAGTCAATGACACACGAACTCACCAATGCACAAAAATTGATAAATCATATCAATCGAAATCACAAAAATAGTTGAAGCATAAATTCCAGAATTCAACACACGAAGTCCAGAAATCACAAAAAAGGGGGGAGGCCTATCACACGAACGGGAGCATTAAATCTCACCAACATATGTATCACACGAACGAGAAGCTATCTCATGGTAGCTTTCCATTAATTTTTGACACACGAACGGCCCGAAGGCCATGGGGAGCTACCCCACATGTGTGAGTCGAAATCACACAGAAACGGGGTCTAGTCTAAATTGCAGACAAAGAGACATCGCACAATTGCTAGTCTAAATCACAAAAATAATAATCATGATCATCAAGAAGTGTCAATTACAATAAGCTAGTAAATATATGAGCTTAGCTTCATGTCCCATAACCACTAGCTTAACTTAAATATTTACGAACAAATTGTAGATCTCCACTAGAAAATTGTCACAAGAGTTTCAATCGAATAAGTCCAAGAATTAACCGGCGAAGTAAACGCAAGCGTTCATATCACTCGTTTTACTAAGTCGTTTAATTAGATTTCTCATTCGAGTGAGGTAAAGGTTTGTATATACTAATAGATTGGAAATTGGTTTGAGAAAACGAGCTTTGTAATAAAATAGTGTTGAAATCATTTGAAGAAAGAGTTTTGATATTTGTTACTAGTATAGAAAACCATTATGTTTTGAAGTGACAAATCACAAAAGGATTGTAGGAACAATCAATCACTAAAATTCACATTCGAAGACGTGAATGAGATCCAAAGAAATCGATACGTATCCATCAAAATGGATATTCCAAAAATTCCCGAAGAAAAGAAGTCATCAAAGTCAATAACAAATGATGCCAACAAATAGGGAAATAACACGAATCGATTAAATTTGGAAACCATGCAAAATAAGTGAAATAGGCAAAACAGCAACAGGTCGGTCGGCCGGCTACAGAGCTCGGTCGACCGGACCCTGTTCAGGAAAAATCCTTGGGAAGAAGGTCGGTCGACGGAGCTCTGTAGTTGGTCGACCGGACCTGAGACAGAGAAGTGATATGCACTTTTAGTAGCAGGTCGGTCGACCGGCTACAGGCTCGGTCGGCCGAACTGCAAATTTCTGCAGTTCCTGCACTTTTTCAATGAAGTGCAAATTCCTCCAAAATGCGACCGTTCGAGCAATGGACCTAAGGAGCCTTAGCAAGTTGATACCCCAGCTCCATTAGCTCTCCGATACGCCACCAAAAACATGTTCAAACATCAAAGTTATGATTTTTAAAGAATTGAACCCAAAACACAAAAAATTGGAATATTCACCAAATCAATCCAAACCAAAAGCATATGCACACAGATAAGTGTTAGGATTTCATACCTAACAACCGAAGATAGTTATAGACTAAGATGTGAGATAAAAATCTCACCTTTGAACCCAAACAAATGAAGAAGAAACTTGAAAGCAAAGGAGAATTAACCACTCTTCAAATCCAACACAAGAAGCTTGATTCTAAGCTTTAAAAGAAGAACATTCCCAAAGTTAGCTTTTGGAATTTCTGAAATTGATAAGAGAATGAGTTGGAGAAGAAGAAGAGAAGGCTTACCAATGGGTTCTTCTATTAGTTTGGAGCTAGAGTATGATTTGCAAAAGAAAACTAGGGCTTGGAATTTTAATTTCCTCTTCCACTCTCCATTGTTGTAAAAGCTTGAGTATTAGGAAATGAGGAATGAAGTAATGAAGAGGAGAAGGGGTTGGGACTGAATACATAAGTGGGGTTATTAGGCTCAGCCCAAACCAATGCCCTAAGTGAAAAAGTAGCAAAATTCCACTAACTCCAAACATATCAAAGTTTACAATTAAAAACATCGCAAACGGCGTTTCGAACTCAATGGGAGTGGTCCCGAGTCCTAATTCGGCCGTATGCAAAAAGTAGCTTTTCGGACTAACTTCCGAGTATCGATAAAATATTTAAATAAAATATTTAAATATAAAATCGATAAATATGAGGGTTGTTACATAAACCCTAGCCTCCGTCTATTCTCATTTATCTGCGCGTAAAATTTCATCAGTTCCTCTTCTTCTTCAATGGATGCAAATCCTAAATCCAAGTACAATCCAAAATCAAAGTCAAAAATTCAAAGTCCTCGGAAAAATCTCGAAATAATATATATTAAAGCTCTCGACGAGCGTAATTCAATGCTGTAATTCGTTTTTCAATTCGACGCATCGTTTGACCAGAAATCGCGGTCAAAATTGAATTGGGCATTTTTGACTGGTGCGTCTGATCGGAAAATCCCTTCTGGGTTTTGAAGAGGGGCTAGCGCGCTGTTCATGGCGAAGTTTGAATGCGAATTGACGGTCGGATTTGCGGCAAAATGCGGTCAAAGGGCCGGTCAAAGGGGAGGTTACGTGCGTTCGTTTGCAGTGAAGAGGAAGGGCTCGTTTCTGTTTGCAGCAGGAAGGACGCGCACATTTGTTGATGAGGTGGCTATAATGTAATTGTGTTCCATTTTCATTTTTTTTTTATGATTTCAATCGCATTTATCGTCATAACTCTTACATACAATATCTATTTTACGTGCAGTTTCTTTTGTTAGGATCGTATTGAAATTCCGAACTTGATGACGCTGGTTTGGACAAATTCTGAAACGGTCAAATTTTTGGGTTCAAATTGGATTTAAATTCAATTTAAATTCAAAAGGTGAGTGTTTTAACCCACTCACAACTTCTAAAATTTCTTATGTTTGTTAAATTGATTTTAGATATGAGTAGAAAATTATTTATGACTGTTTGGCATGTTTTATTCATTATCTCAGTTAAATCGCATTTATTTAAATAAACTTTGAATTAATTTTATTATTGCATAAAAATTTGACAGTTAAAATTTATTTATTTGCATATAAACTTGTAGTTAAACAGTTACTAAATTTATTATTGAATATAAACTGTTAGTTAATACTTGTATTTATTACCTGTTATATATTATATGCTCTATATTGATGTTTGTTTAACGTGGATGATGAACTGTATTAAATGGTTGATGAATGATATTTGGATGAATGAATGTTTATTTATATTAACTGTAAGTTGTTATGCATTTCATTTCATTCGGGATTACGGTTTGAAATGATATACAACCGCATTTTTATTTTTAAATTGCGGATTGAAATGATAAATATCTGTATCACTTGACCATAGGGTACAAAATTATATACAGGCACCGCGGTATATATATAAAATTATTTTTTTGAAAGGATTTTATGGTTTTGGATAGGATACAGTTTAATAAATATTAATTTTTGACCTTATATAAAATCTTATTTTATGTACATATATGGTTAAATTATTGAATTTAAGCTGTGTATTAATTTGTTAAATAAAATAAACAGGATGAATAATGGAGTTTGATTATTTATATTATATGGTTAAGTACATGTTAAGATATTGAGAATATATAGAGTTTTTAATGTTTTAAATCAATGTTTTAAATCAATCTATTTTGGGAGTTAAGTTGAAAATTCATTGGAATCGAGCCTAATTAAGAATTTAACTTCATAAGTTGATGTAGAATTTATTAACTTGAAATTTTAAAAGGTATGATATTTATAAATGAAATTTTATTCAAGATGGATTAAATGAATATTTCTAGTATAAATAAATTGGAGGAAATTTTGATAGTTAAAAGTAATTTGAGTTTTATTTAAAATGATTTCGGATTTATTATGCCAATATTTCAAAATAAATAATAGGACTTTAAATTGTTGAATAGAAATTTCTAACCTTAATTCCAATTGTTTAATATTCAAAGTTTGAAATATATTGAAACTGAAGTGGTTTATTGAAACTGAAAGCGATTTTAAATTTATGTATTTTGACTTAATCTTAAATGAAATAAATGGTAAGTCGCGAATATTATTTTATTTTATAAAGTAATATGAAATCAACTATTTTATTCTATATACTGTTGAATATCCAAAACCATTCAAGTTTTAGAAGTAATGGTTTTAAAGCTATGAATTTCGAAGTATTATGTTTTAAAAGTTATAATCCAAATGTTTGGTTTCCAAATATTATAAATTTTAACTAGTATGATTTTGGAAAAGAAATATATTTGAAATAAAAATGATATTTCTGATTTGGGTTTTATAAAAATAATATCGAAATGAGTGTTTTCGAAATGGGAATGATATCGTATTTATGGGTTTTGAAATGGGTAATTATTTTCTAGTTTTAAAGTATAAACTATTTTAAAGACCACAGTGTTATAATAACATTTGGTTGTTGAAGAGACCGGGATCGGAAGTTGTCATACTCTCTGCCAATCTCGAAAACCACTTTAACAACCGTGTACGCGGTGGAGATTCCAGAATGAAGTAGGAAGGTGGTGGCGTTACCTATAAGGTAAATACGTGGACCCGGCTCCCGTGAGTTGGCATAAGGTGGTTAAAACAGGAGCGATCGACGGGTTAATAAGGTAGCACCTTTGATCGGACACATCCCTTCGATATTATACTTTGACTTTGGATTGATTCGGTGGCCACTTTTGATTTTATTTGGGGGTGTGGCTCGAGGTGGGCGGTAGCTGCGCGCTATGCGCTACCACCAACCCGGAAGCGTAATTGGTATATCTACCCGGCATTGCCTAGTTGTGCCATGTCACCTACCATATCGCGCCTTGTACGAGTTTCTATTTGTGTCGTATCTATGGAGTATCCTCTTGTAGCCTCCCGATCAGGAGGTATTATGGTACTGTATAGACTGTTGGCATTATTTGTTTTAAGGGCTATATGGGTAATCCCTTAACGCTATTAAAAAGTAAGTTTATTTTACAAATAGACACTATTGTAATAGCGCAATATACTATATAGTAAATTGTTTAACGGTTCCTTAGGAGATGTAAATCCCGAGCATCTCTTGAGTTGCTGCACTCATATTTATTTCTGTTAATTTAACTCACATAAAATCTTTTAGTTCTGACTCGAGTGTTTTGTCTTTTCAAATTCGCTCGGGGTCATTCCGAGCATTTCAGGATCGAAGACTTTAGATCTGGAGGACGAAGACGGAGATTCCTACTATTATTATTAATTATATTCCACTACACTATTTAATTCCGCTGCATTGATTATGATTGGTATGTGAACTCTGATATTTATTGTATAAAGAAGAATCAAATGTTTGTAAACAGTTTATGAACTGTACATTTATTATCATATTTTATCCTTCCGTTGTGAGATTCTATTTTGTTTTTCTTTCCCTGTTTTTTCCTTATTTACCCCATAACAATCCGCCCTTCCGTATGGTTTAAATTGGCACGTATGTCGATTTAAAGCATGCGAAAAGGCGAGACGTTGCATCTGGTACCAGAGCTTTGGTTTAGCGATAAACCTTAGCTTTGTGGGGTTTGACTCTTTATTAAGAGGGTAGTAATACCCTATGGGAGTCGCTGAGTGTATATATATGAGACAGCGTACTTGTTGGTGTTATAAAAATGTTTTAATATTGTGTTAGTTTGTTCCGTTTTGTATTTATAAACTCTGATTTGTGCATGGGACGCTGTGACATCAATAGCGGTTTCTAAACACTTAATAGGACAGACCGACATGATATTTGTTTTTATTATAGGTGAATGAAATAAATTTTGCCTATTATATTTTCTATATATATAAAATAATTTTTTTTATAAAGATTATATTTGGTTGAAATATATATTGGTTGTTAGGCAATAAATTTAAATTAGTAGTCGAAATAAGATTTAAAATAAAATAGATGGAAATTGGAAATTTAGAACTTAAGTTCCGGGGTTTTGAAAATTCCTTTTGAATGATTTTTGAAATATAGTAATAATATTATTAGAAGTATTTTCTGATATAAATATTTTAATTTAATTTGAAAGAATTGTTTTAAGAAGATTTTTGGAAAAATTTAAGTTTTGTACTTCCCTCTCTGTCGCTGGAAAATAATCTCGGTGATGAGTGCACGCATCATCGACATTCGTTTTCGAGTTTCGAAGTGGGAAGGCCACCGTAGTAGCATTACTACCGATTTATTTTGGTAACCAAATATGAATTTCTAAATTGTTTTAAGTATAACTGGATATATAAATTTTGGCATAAACCTCCATCTATTATCTTTAAAATGATTTGAAATTAACCCGGTATTTAAATTCTTAAGTTTCCATTAATTAATAGTTTCAGTTATTATAGTGAATTTGAACGTAAGTAATTAATGATTAAAACCTTTAATTAAAATGTGATTTAATGCTAAGTTATAAATGGGGTTAAAAGAAAGTAGAAATTGTAACCTATGAAACAAAAGATGTAAGTATTGAACCATCAATTAATTAAAATGAAATAGAGATTAAACTTGTGTAACTTCTATTACATCCTTAAAAGCATGTATATAACTTACCAACTATAAAAAGTTAGAATGTTAAAAGAAATTGTAATGGATATTATGCAAGTAATTAATGAAATTCTTTAATAAATAAGAATTCGTTGTTTTGATAGTATAAAAATTTGGTATAATTGAAATTGCTTCTAATAAAATATAATAGAAAGATAAGTAATATAATTAAATGATGAGATAAAACTTGTGTAAGTTCATTTACATTTTCTTCAACATATATAACTTACCAAATATAAAAATTTGAAATGTTTAATAAGAAATGTAATGGAAACTATACAAGTAAAAGCTTGAGGTAATGAAAGAAATTAATGAAAGTCCTTAATAAATAAGGATTTGATGTTGTAGTTATTGAAAACTTAAGTTATAATTGGAATTTTACTATGTAATTACATGTAAGTATCATAAATAGATGATTTTAAACTTAAGTAAATAAAATGAAGTGCTACTATAATAAAATATGATGCAATAAAGAAGAAAACTTACATGACATTAAAATAAAAATGAATATTGTAAGTAATAAATGAAAATAAATGAAGTAATCACTCAATGAATGAAAGAAAGGAAATCAAACAACAAATGTATGAATGGAATAAATAAGAATAGACTAAATCTATTGCTGAAATTGTTGTTTTGTTGTGGTTGTTGGGTAAGGAAACTTTAATTTAGTTAGGATGGATGAATAATCCATTGTGTTTAATCTAAGACTGTTGAGTAAATGATGCACTTGATGGTTTATTCTTCATTCCGTGCAATTTAAAAGTTTTGAATCCGAACAACTATTTGTTTGTTTGATTGTATGGTTGTTTTGTATTTGTTGTGTATGCTGTTTGTTGAAATTGATGGTTGTTGTATTGATTTGTTATTAGTGATTGAAACCACTTAAATATTTCACTTTACATAAATTGTTAGCCTTTGGATTTTACAAGTGAAATGCAGGTTATGGAAGCATTTGCTACTGCTTTTGGTTCCATAAATTAAGCGTAATTTGTCCGACAAATTGGTACGTTTCAGATTTCGGTTTATAGCGCTATTTTATATTTTCCCATGTTGGGATATAATATTTTGGGTATTTCATGTGATATATTGTTATATTTTGATATTATATTTTCTCCTGAGCCTCTCCGTACAAAGGAGACTTTGCCGAAAATTTTTCGAAAATTTTTGGACTTAGAAATTATTTTGAAATGTTCTTCCAAACTTTATTTATTTAAGCATAAAAGATATAATGATTATAAAATGGGTATATTTTATTTAAAGTAATAAATTTTGTAATTTATTGTTTATAAGTTAATATTTTGAATAAGATGTATTGTTTATTTAATTTTTCCTTCTCCTTTCTTTTTCCTTTTCGGGGACGAAAAGTTTTGAGTGGGGGAGAGTGTAACGACCCGTAAATTTCGTGGATTTAATTTGGTTAAATTAATGAGTTTTGTAATTAAATTTAGTAGAAATAAAAACTTTATAAACTAATATTGAAATGAACGCTAGAATAAATATATATAAATGGTGGCATAAAACCTATTTACTAGCAATTTGAATCAATTTCAATAAATGGAATGAGGTAAGTACTATACCTGGATATAAAATTCATTTAAAGCGAATTAATTTATGTGTTAATGTAAAATTAAGAAAATATTGGAATAAATGATAATTCCATTCATACTTGTAAGTAGTTATTATAAGTTGCATGTGAAATAGTTGATTGAATTTGGAATTTAGAATTAGATTTAAATGAAAAATTTAAGGTTTACAATAACGGAAATTTAAGTAATAAGGTTAGAACAAGTGGATAAATAATAACCAAAATAAGGGAATAGTATTTATGAAAATAAAGTTGAAATAAATTGGATATAGAGAAATAAATGTAAGCATCTAATATATTAATTATTGTGGATTTCCATAAATGATAATTTAATAAGTCAACGTCCTCTAATTAATTATATTATTTGTTGGTAGGTAATAATTGATTGAATGTTATTACGAAATTTAAAAATTGTGTATATTCAGAATTTTAAAAGGTGATTGTTAAGAAATAAACCTAAAGGCTAGTAAAGGAAATAGGTAACAATCTATATGTTGTTTAGTTCATTTGGTATGTTAATATTTTGGGAATCAGATTTCAATTAAGGGAAATTATGTTGTACGTTAATTTGAAATGAAATCTAATAAATATTACATTAATATGGAATGTGGTACAAATGGTTAGGGATTGGACTTAGGAAATTTTGTTAATTTAGTTTAAAACCTAAATTAATACGCGTAATTGACAAGATTCACATTTTAATATAACCATTGATACAAATCTAAGATGTATTATAATTCAATGTTATTTATACACATAAAATATCTATTTACTGAATAGCAAGATTTTAAATCAATAAACGAATTTATTGAAGTTCCAATTTATAATTAATAACATTTAATGTAGAGTCAATACAATTAATTAATTTAAATTGTGCAGTTAGCGTACATTTTGTTTGTAATTGGAGGTGGTAAATTTTATAAGATGAAATTAATGATAATTCTATTAAAATAGGACCATTGGTTGATTTAAAGTATAGAAAGCAAGGTTTATAAATTTAATTAAAATATCAAATTCAACAATTGTATGCATTGCAAAATAAAATGGAATTTAACGGTTAAATATTACGTTATTGAAATTAAAAGAGAATTTGAGGATAATAATGTGAAATCGTGAACCAATGTTAGTGGCATCCTTATTTTTGGATAAAAGGTGAGAATATAAAAGTTTGGAATCTTATAAATGGGTTTTTGAGAATTTAATTTATAATTTCTTAATATAAGGAAGTGGAGAAATTAACACTGCAATTGATAGACTTTTCCACTTTTAAGTTACATCTAAACTTGTTAAATCATTGAAATTGATTAAGAAATATAAAAGCGATAAAAATTGGTCAATTTTAGAATTTAAATATAAAATAGGATTTTATTAATTTATTTTCATTTATTTAGTTAATATAAAAAGAGCCATTGTGGCCACTGACTCAGATTTCAATGAAACCAGCTGCATCAGATTCGTAACGGTGAATTATAATAATGTTCAAGTTTCTTAGCGATCGGACTTGTCGTTTGATCGTACGTACTCGAAATGCTTTGAAATTTATGCAATTGGAATAAATTGAAATCAATTTGAAAATATTGATTTCAGCATAACTTCTTCATACGACACAATTTGAACCTGAAACCTTTTCCATTGCGTTTTAAAACATCTATTTTGATATATGAGTTTACCCAATTTCGTTCCGGGGTCAGAACGAGCTATTTGGGCCACGTTAGCGTTAGCACGTATATCTATCAACCCGATTCATCTATTTTTCAATTTGTCTATAAATACCCTGCTAAACCCTAGCCTCCGTCTATTCTCATTTATCTGCGCGTAAAATTTCATTAGTTCCTCTTCTTCTTCAATGGATGCAAATCCTAAATCCAAGTACAATCCAAAATCAAAGTCAAAAATTCAAAGCCCTCGGAAAAATCTCAAAATAATATATGTTGAAGCTCTCGACGAGCGTAATTCAATGTTGTAATTTGTTTTTCAATTCGACGCATCGTTTAACCAGAAATCGCGGTCAAAATTGAATTGGGCGTTTTTGACTGGTGCGTATGATCGGAAAATCCCTTCTGGGTTTTGTAGAGGGGCTAGCGCGTTGTTCATCGGTGAAGTTTGAAGGCGAATTGACGGTCAGATTTGCGGCAAAACACGATCGAAGGGCCAGTCAAAGGGGAGGTTACGCGCGTTCATTTGCAGTGAAGAGGAAGGGCTCGTTTCTGTTTGCCGGAGGAAGAACGTGCACATTTGTTGATGAGGTGGCTATAATGTAAATGTGTTCCATTTTCATTTTTATTTTTTTTATGATTTCAATCGAATTTATCGTCATAACTCTTACATTCAATATCCGTTTTACTCGCGGTTTCTTTTGTTAGGATCGTATTGAAATTCCGGACATGATGACGCTTGTTTGGACGAATTCTGAAACGGTCAAATTTTTGGGTTCAAATTGGATTTAAATTCAATTTAAATTCAAAAGGTGAGTGTTTTAACCCGCTCACAACTTCTAAAATTTCTTATGTTTGTTAAATTGATTTTAGATATGAGTAGAAATTTGTTTATGGCTGTTTGGCATGTTTTATTCATTATCTCAGTTAAATCGCATTTATTTAAATTAACGGTGAATTAATTTTATTATTGCATAAAAATTTGACAGTTAAAATTTATTTGTTTGCAAATAAACTGCTAGTCAAACAGTTATTAAATTTATTACTGAATATAAACTGTTAGTTAATACCTGTATTTATTACCTGTTATATTTTATATGCTCTATATTGATGTTTGTTTAAATTGGATGATGATTTGTAATAAATGGTTGATGATTGATATTTGGATGAATGAATGTTTATTTATATTAACTGCAAGTTGTTATGCATTTCATTTCATTCGGGATTGCGGTTTGAAATAATATACAACCTCATTTTTATTATTAAATTGCGGATTGAAATGATAAACATCCGTATCACTTGACCATAGGGTAGAAAATTATATACAGGCACCGCGGTATATATATAAAATTATTTTTTTGAAAGGATTTTATGGTTTTGGATAGGATACGGTTTAGTAAATATTAAATTTTGACCTTATATAAAATCTTATTTTATGTACATATATGGTTAAATTATTGAATTTAAGCTGTGTATAAATTTGTTAAATAAAATAAACAAGATGAATAATCGAGTTTGATTATTTATATTATATGGTTAAGTACATGTTAAGATATTGAGAATATATAGAGTTTTTAATGTTTTAAATCAATTTATATTGGGAGTTAAGTTGAAAATTCATTTGGAATCGAGCTTAATGAAGAATTTAACTTCATAAGTTGGTGTAGAATTTATTAACTTGAAATTTTATATGGTATGATATTTATAACTGAAATTTTATTCAAGATGGATTAAATGAATATTTCTAGTATAAATAAATTGGAGGAAATTTTGATAGTTAAAAGTAATTTGAGTTTTATTTAAAATGATATCGGATTTATTATTCCAATATTTCAAAATAAATAATAGGACTTTAAATTGTTGAATAGAAATTTCCAACCTTAGTTCCAATTGTTTAATATTCAAAGTTTGAAATATATTGAAACTGAAGTGGTTTATTGAAACTGAAAGCGATTTTAAATTTATGGATTTTGACTTAATCTTAAATGAAATGAATGGCAAGTCGCAGAAATTATTTTATTTTATAAAGTAATATAAAATCAACTATTTTATTCTATATACTGTTGAATATCCAAAACCAGTCAAGTTTTAGAAGTTATGGTTTTAAAGCTATGAATTTCGAAGTATTATGTTTTGAAAGTTATAATCCAAATGTTTGGTTTCCAGATATTATAAATTTTAAGCAGTATGATTTTGGAAAAAAAATATTTGAAATAAAAATGATATTATTGATTTGGGTTTTATAAAAATAATATCGAAATGAGCGTTTTCGAAATGGGAATGATATCGTATTTATGGGTTTTGAAATGGATAATTATTTTCTAGTTTTGAAGTATAAACTATATTAAAGACCGCAGTGTTATAATAACGTTTGGTTGTTGAAGAGACCGGGATCGGAAGTTGTCATACTCTCTGCCAACCCTGAAAACCACTTTAACAACTGTGTACGTGGTGGAGATTCCAGAATGAAGTAGGATGGTGGTGGCGTTTCCTTTAAGGTAAATACGTGGGCCCGACTCCCGTGAGTTGGCATAAGGTGGCTAAAACAGGAGCGATCGACGGGTTAATAAGGTAGCACCTTTGATCGGACACATCCCTTCGATATTATACTTTGACATTGGATTGATTCGGTGGCCACTTTTGATTTTATTTGGGAGTGTGGCTCGAGGTGGGCGGTAGCTGCGCGCTACGCGTTACCATCGACCCGGAAGCGTAATTGGTATATCTACCCTGGCATTGCCTAGCTGTGCCGTGTCACCTACCCTATCGCGCCTTGTACTAGTTTCTATTTGTGTCGTACCTATGGAGTATCCTCTGGTAGCCTCCCATCAGGAGGTATTACGGTACTGTATAGACTATTAGCAGTATTTGTGTTAAGGGCTATATGGGTAACCCCTTAACGCTATTAAAAAGGAAGTTTCTTTTACAAATAGACACTATTGTAATAGCACAATATACTATATAGTAATTAGTTTAACGAATCCTTAGGAGATGTAAATCCCGAGCATCTCTTGAGTTACTGCACTCATATTTATTTCTGTTAATTTAACTCACATAAGATCTTTTAGTTCTGACTCGAGTGTTTTGTCTTTTCAAATTCGCTCGGGTCAGTCCGAGCATTTCAGAATCGAAGACTTTAGATCTGGAGGACGAAGACGGAGATTTCTACTATTATTATTAATTATATTCCACTACACTATTTAATTCCGCTGCATTGATTATGATTGGTATATGAACTCTTATATTTATTGTATAAAGAAGAATCAAATGTTTGTAAACAGTTTATGAACTGTACATTTATTATCATATTTTATCCTTCCGCTGTGATATTCTAATTTTTTTCTTTCCCTGTTTTTTTCCATATTTACTACATAACAATCCTCCCTTCCGTATGGTTTAAGTTGGCACGTGTGTCGATTTAAAGCGTGCGAAAAGGCGGGACGTTACATCCTCGAAAAGGAGCGAAGCCAGAATTTATTAAAATACTTAATATCAGTTAAATCACTTTTTGATCATTTTTAAAACACTTTAAAATCTATATAATATTGCCAAAATAGTTTTTAAAGAAATATCTTTTTATTACTCGATGTTTTAACAAGTCCGGCCCTGTTCTCACAGAAATTCGGTCATACATTGATCAGGCGTACGACTGATAATCTATAAGTACTTAGCTGATCTATTTTCAACACCTAGTGAAAATACTTGGAAAATAATATTATTGAAAATATCAAAAACATTTTTGAAAATAGAGGAAATATCTTTGGTGAGAATGCTTTGGAAATCATCACCCCCATCCATGGTCGCTATTACATCCTGGGTTACGTTGCCATCACAGCAAAAGTCCATGTAACTGTAGGCACTCCACTCCCCTCGATTTCGCCATGGAACCCGCTACAGATCGCAGTTACATTTCTAGGATTACGTCGCCATCACGGCAAAAGTCCATGTAACTGCAGGCATTAGCGCCCTCGATTTTCGCTGTCAAATGAAACTTCACCACTCCCACATAGGTCGCAGTCTGCCGATGTAAAATCAAACGTAGACTGTTGGCTCTCAGCAGCACACATGAATTTTGCTATGTCACCATAGGTCACAGTCTACCGATATAAAATCAAACGTAGACTGTTGGCCCTCAATGGCACACACGACTTTCGCTATGGTCTGCAGTAGATCGTAGTGACATCTAGTTACACTGTCGTCACAGCATAACCCAAATGCCTCTGTAGGCATCAGCGCCCTCGACTTTCGCTACACACTACACATAATCCTTAGGAACTAGTTTGTCCGGACTCCTCATATGATCAACTTTAGAACCCCCCCTTAAGGTTCAAGGCAGTGCCATCGCGTGGTACTCCTTATGAAGTTCATTTCAAGGGAGCGCCTTTTTCTCCAGAGCCATTTTCAAAACACTTTATACTATGCACATATAGTATCTTCCAAATCATACACCTAGTATGAATCTCATATAAACCTCCTTTTCACAAAATCTATTATCCGAAAGTCGATAATTCTCAACTAGGCTTTCCAAATCTCCAAAATTGATTTTTTCCAAAAATCAAAAGCCTTTCCAAATTCATAGGTTCCAAAAATCTTTTCTCAAAATCATTCTCATAAGATCCTTTATATATATATAGATATATATAACCTTAAAAATCTTTGGATCACTTCAAACTTTTATAAATTCCCTTTTTATACTTCAAATACTTTCAAAAACCATTTTCTTCTGGCAATAGATTCAACAATAGGAGATTTATCTTATATAAGAAAGATATATAACTTTGTTTATTCCAAATAAAATATTCAAATTTGATTACTCTATAAAGTCACTTACCATATTACTTACTTTCATAAAGTAAATTTCTATCATGGAAATATCCAATTTCCATTTTATTTCATTATATATTTCATAAAATATACCATTCATTTCAAAATCCATTTTACAAATCTTATTCACAAATTCAGTATCAATTTCATTCAACCCCGTACGACGTACACATATCATCCGTACACAATATCAATCTGATCGCTCACTCGATCACACGATTTCACTTCCGAACTAGCATCGTCCACCCGACTTCCTAATGCGGACTCAGATCTGGTTTCTTGATCGGAAACCATCATTCTCCTTACATAGCCATAACTACGATAGAGAATATCCAGAACCAATCAACAACCATATCCAGTTTCGCCGTCGAAAATCGGGTGAAAAAAATTCCAACTCGGATCGATAAACTATCACGAAATTCTGTGCTTGAATTCGGATCAAATCACTATGCGAATAGAATAATACACATACATCCTACGTATCTATCTTTATTGTTTATTAGCAAAATCAATTCTCTTTTCTATTCAACTTCACTTGATTTCTACTTACTTATTCATATTTGTTTCAATCCCTATAATGACTCGCAAATCCGTACCCCTAGAGTCGACACTATTCTCCCTCAATCAACTCAAGATGTACGGAAATATGAACCATTTGAGTTACAGAAGAAGAGGTAGAAGAAGAAGATAGAAACAACAACAAAATCTTACCATCGTAGCGGAATAAAATATAAGAGATAATAACAGATCTTTACACAAAATAAAACTATATATGTTTTATACATACATCATCAGAATACATCATCAGAGTTCAACAACATCAATAACATACAACTGGACAATCATATAAACTTTCCTCAAAACTGAATACACAGGGGAATACTAATCAAGTACGAAAGTACGTATCGCCACCCAGTTCGTCTCCTGAGCTCCACAACATCATATCCTGTATTCTATAATACTCGGTCTGACCCGAGCATTGTAGTGAAATAACACCCGAGTCAGTCTGGAAACCAGCATGAGAAAACCACACTCAATTTGATTATTAAAGTTTCAAAATCCTTTGAAATCAAAAGCATCTCATGTCGAATTTTTACCTTACGATAGCCAAAACACATTTTATCAAATCCGTCTGCTATTATAATAGTGTCTATAGAAAGTAAAATAGAATCTTGCTAAAATGCTTGCATCTCACGTTTCAGCAATAGTTGGGCACAACCAAAACCGTATAGGCGCGTAGGGAGAATGGATTTCCGACTAATGACTAGGCACTGGGGTGCCACCTATCACAGTACGTGGCCTAGATCACCGTACCGAGGATTACTCCCTATCCCCTTCAAACAAGACCGGGACTACCCCTTACTGGATAATCCTGAGTAAGATCACCCCACGGTTGGGATTAGCAACCGCACCACTAAGCCGAATAAAAGGGACATCTAGACAGGGATGACCTCACCCTAATGGGTGCTACCCACTTAGCCTTGCTACATAACCCCTGATTTTCAGTCATTCCCGGTTGATGAGGCTCGAGTTTAAGCGTTACCTTTTTAGAACATATCACTTAGAATGCTCATTGCCCACCTGTTCTGAAAGCATTCGTCCATACAAGATTGTCCCGGGTTCGAACGGAACCGAAGACACTACTCCTACTACATCCATTTTGGGATCATCCTCAGGATTAGTAGCGACTAGCCCTTGCACTTCACTTCTCCACCTTCGAATTCAAACTTATCTTCCTCATGAAAACGTTCTAACCGGATCGAAGTTGTTTTTAAGAAATAAATCCCGATCCCGGCCTCTTCGAAACGATCAGCGCATTGGCAATATTGATAGTTGGTTATTTAATTATCAATTAACATTCACAAAAAACCATCAAACAAAAATAATTTTCCAAATTATTTATTAAGCTTAAAATATCTTCGCAAGATATATTTCCACTTTCAAACCTTTTTGAAAACAGTTTTCAAACCACCTTCCTCTCATGGAATACATTTCCCAAATATTTTCTATTTCCACTGAAATCACCAAGTACAAAAACTGTAGATTTTTAAAATAATTTAAAACTCTTTATTATAAAATATCCTTTAAGACATTTAAGTTAATACTACTTTAATACTTATTCAAAAACATATACTTTAAGAATATTTAAAATAAAACCGCTTTATAAAATATAAAACTGACTTTTCTCTTTCTTAAAACAAAATATCAAGTCACCTTTAAATAATTACTACTATAACGAATTTGAAAAAGACTTACTTTAAAATTTAAACATTTAAAAATAATAAATTTTCTAAAACATACTTTTTAAAACAACTTTAAACTTTTAACTTATTCTTATAAATTTGTTTTGAAAACGTGCTTGGCTATCTAGGGAAATACGCTTCTCTTTCACATCTTTTTAAAAATAAATCACTATTTATTTTTAAACAAATTTACCCATTGCTTTAATAAATTCCCACCGTGAATTTGTTCTTCCAAATATCCACTGATATATTACTTAACTTTATAAACCCACTTTATAAGTTTCATAGTATCAACTTCCTTTTAAAATCCCGGTTTCAAACACTTAATCAATTTTCAAATTGATTTCCAAATTATTTCATTTTTAAATAAATTCCTTTACTTTCTTAATTTATTCAAAACCCATTAAATTCAGATTTTATTGTGATTTAAAATATTTTAACTGAAAAATACCAATTTCGGATTTCCCAAATTCCTTCTTTATCCTTTTAAATAAATTTAAACCTTGAATTTTAAAATAAATTCATTATTCCTTTACATAATAACACTTAAGTTTTATAATTCAGTATTTTTCTGTTTATTCAAATCCCTTTTTTCCATACTCGAAATTATTTATTAGAATTTTAAAATCATTTTTTCCCTATCCAGTTCATTTTTAAATTTATTCAAATTATCTATGATTATTTTACTTAAAAATTCACTATTTTATTTTATTTTCAAAAATCCAATTCTATATATTTTTATAACTCAATGTACCGAAATATATATTCAAGTAAACCATAGCATTCAATATTCCAATTATCAATATGATTCATCACAGAATATCAAATATCCATAACACAGAACATTAAACAATCTAAATAATTTTGAGGAATCCAGTTGGATCCCTCCAACATGTTTCCCTGCATCTAGCACAATATTAGTTCCACTTCGAGGTGGAATATCGCGGTATATGGGATTAATATAATATCATCCACTGCTATGCAGCGCATAGGGTCTCATCCGCTATAAAATGCGGGAAATCATTCACTCCAATATATACTATATACTACTATATAATATACCACATCCAATCAATTCAATCATTCAACCAAATATTTAAATTTATCCATTTCAATTTAAATTAAACCTAAATGAGTGAGGTTAACTCACCTTTGCCCTTTTTAATTTGAAATCCGTTTCCATTCCGGCTTGTTTCCTCCACGATTTTTGATCTTTATATACATTTACAGCCTTGTTAATATTTGGAATAAACGAGAAATCAATTATCTTTTATTTATTCAATTTACTAATGATTTATTTTATTTTTAACTAATCCTTTTGGTAATAAATAATCCTTTGTTACCAAAATAATTCAATAAGTTTGTTAAATGAGTCAACCACCATAAGACATTATTTTTAAACAAAATAAGAGATTTAAAACGTACAAGTATATCTGTTTTATTTAATTTTTGAAAACACATATACTTAAAAAAACTATATTTATCTTCTTTATGAACTACAAACATACTAAAAACCCTATAGATTTCAAAATCTAATTCTACATAAAACTGTCAGCATTTTGAACGCATTACTTTCTATTCAAACCTTATATATTTTCAATATACTTATTAAATTAAATTCAAAAATAAAACAACCTATAACTCTTACTGTAGATATATATATATATATATATATATATATATATTGTACATATTTTGTTTCCTTCTCTGTAAACTTTATATTCGTATACCTTTATAAAACTTGACCATACAATTTATAATTTTAATAAATTTCTTCTGTATAGAACAGTTTATGCATTCAATTAAAAATTAAGAACAAGCAAGAATCGTTACCTCACCAAACACACGCATACCCACCATCGCTGATGGAACCCAGAGCCTTGCAACCTGCTTCGATAAAACCTATCGTGGCCATCACCAACGAACCAAATCTACTTATGTACCATCCAGACTCAGGCTCTACCCAGGGAGACTCACGACTTCACCATATTGACACTCATCACCTCTCCTCTCACCGCTTGCTACTATCGAGACGACGACTAGCCCACTGCCACTTCAATCGCCTACTTCGAGAGTCGTAGCTAAACCCCTCCTTTAACGATTGCCGCTTTCCTCCTATAACAACCCGCATATTTATCGATTTTTATATTTAAATATTTTATTTAAATATATTATCGATACTCGGAATTTAGTCCGAAAAGCTACTTTTTGCATACGATCGAATTAGGACTCGAGACCACTTCCATTGAGTTCAAAACGCCGTTTGCGATCTTTTTAAGTGTAAACTTTGATATGTTTGGAGTTAGTGGAATTTTGCTACTTTTTTTACTTAGGGTTTCAGTTTGGGCTGAGCCCATTAACCCCACTTAACTCAGTTCCAACCCTCTCCTCTTCATTTACTTCCTTTCTACTTTCCTTATATTATAACAATGGTGAGTGGAATGAGAAATTAAAATTCCAAACCCTAGTTTTCTTTTGCAAATCAAACTCTAGCTCCAAACTAATAGAAGAACCCATTGGTAAGCCTTCTCTTCTTCTTCTCCAACACATTCTCTTATCAATTTCAGAAATTCCTAAACCTAACTTTGGGAATGTTCTTCTTTTAAAGCTTCGAATCAAGCTTCTTGTGTTGGATTTGAAGAGTGGTTGATTCTCCTTTGCTTTCAAGCTTCTTCTTCAATTGTTTGGGTTCAAAGGTGAGATTTTTATCTCACATCTTTGTCTATAATTACCTTCGATTGTTAGGTATGAATTCCTAACACTTATTCTTGTGCAATTGATTTTGGTTTGGATTGATTTGGTGTATATTCCAATTTTTAGTGTTTTGAAATCAAAATCTATGAAAATCCTTTTATGGATATTTGGACATTGATATTTGAGGCGTATCGAAGAGCCGTTAAGGCTGGGTTGTCGCTTGGCTTAAACCCTTGGTCGTCGTCGCTCGATCGATCGCTTCCGGTATTCGTTTGGCCATTTTTGGCCTAGGTTCAGGGAATGCCCTGAACCCTTGATTCAGACGTCTGAAACGTAGTATTCAGACGTCTGAATATTATACTGGGAATTTTTATTCCCCAGTATTCAGACGTCTGAATATATATTTCAGACGTCTGAATTGGTTCGTTTGGAACCAGAAAGGAAATAGGCCAAAGAGTGCCTATTTCAGACGTCGGGAATCAAAGATTCAGACGTCTGAATTCTTTTTTGGAAAATATTTTATTTTCCAGATTCAGACTTTTGAATCCTTGATTTCAGACGTCTGAATATGCACTCTTTTGCCTATTTGCTTATTTGCTTGAGAATTCCACCTTTAATCGATTCGTGTGGATTCCCTTTTGTTATTATCACTTATTATCGACTTTGATGACATTTTCTTCGTGATTTTTGAGAATATCCATTTTGATGGATTCGGTATCGATTTCTTTGGATTTTATTCACGTCTTTGAATCTGAATTTTAGTGATTGATTGTTCCTACAATCATTTTTGTGATTTGTCACTTTAAAAATATAAAGGTTTCAATACTAGTAGTAAATATCAAAACTCCTACATCAAAACAATTTCAACACTATTTTATTACAAAGCTCGTTTCTTAAAACCATTTTCCAATCTACTATTATATACAAACCTTTACCTCACTCGTATGAGAAATCTAATTAAATGACTTAGTAAAACGAGTGGTATGAAATGCTTGCGTTTACTTCGCCCGTTAATTCTTGGACTTATTTGATTGAATCTCTTGTGACAAATTTTCTAGTGGAGATCTATAATTTGTTCATAAATATTTAAGTTAAGCTAGTGGTTATGGGACATGAAGCTAAGCTCATATATTTACTAGCTTACTGTAATTGGCACTTCTTGATGTTCATGGCTATCATTTTTGTGATTTAGACTAGCAATTGTGCGATGTCTCTTTGTCTGCGATTTAGACTAGACCCTGTTTCAGTGTGATTTCGACTCACACATGTGGGGTAGCGCCCCATGGTCTTCGGGCCGTTCGTGTGTCAAAAATTAATAGCTAGCTACCATGAGATAGCGTCTCGTTCGTGTGATACATATGTTGGTGAGTTTTCATGCTCCCGTTCGTGTGATAGGCCTCCCCCTTTTTATGATTTCTGGATTTCGTGTGTTGAATTCTTGAATATATGCTTCACCAATTTTAGTGATTTTCATTGATATGATTTATCAATTTTTGGTGCATTGGTGAATTCGTGTGTCATTGACTTGTTGTGAATACAAGTTTTGGGTATGAAACCCTTTTTGGATCTTTGCGAAGATTCTTGTGGTATTGAACGATCTTTTGTTGATCATGATTTGCACGCTTATAGTAGTATGCCATTATGGATATTATATGTTTATGCCATATCTTTTACTTTATATCATGTCATCTGATATTTATAGCTAGACTGATCCGTTTATTATTTTCTTATAAATAATATTCGGGTCAGACCGAGATGTTACAAGTGCTTCTGTTTGACTCCTCTTCTGGGATTTGCTACTCTGACTTTAGGCTAACTATCTAGATTAGCAGTTTTTGTTGTATACACTTGATATATAGACTCATAGTTGTATTCTTTTGTATAGCACGTGTTGCTATTCTTCTGTGTTATTGTGGATCTTTTTGACCACTACTCTGATGTACACTCACATGTGTTAGTTATATATTCATATCTTCTTTCGCCTTTGTGATATGAATTATCTGTGACTGATTTATGTTATGTCTATTTCTATATTTGTTTTCGAAGATCTATTATAGCCACCATGTGATAGTTTAAGTTTGTATCGGTATGTCGGACTTCCTCCTTAGCATGCTATACTATCTGACATATCGTTGCTCGCACAAAGATGTTACACGGATGGTCGCTCCTCAACGGCCTTATTGTCCATGCTAGTTGACAGCATTACTCCGTAGTGTTCTTGGCTAGAGTGGGTATAGAGGTGGGGCGTCACAACTTGGTATCAGAGCCAAACTTCGGAACAATGTAGAATAATTTAACAAGGATCACCGTCCTAAGTCCACCTTATGAGTTATGTCTTAGGATTAATTCGAGTCGTCGTACCGATTCATCCTATTTTCTTTACGATTCCTTGTTTTATCTATCGAGATTGCTTGATATTCATTTTGCGAATAACCTTCTTCTTCTTCCTTCTTTCTTTCTTAAGGAAAAGAAATGGTTAGACCAAGTCGTCCCAGAGCTGGACCATCTAGTGCTCCACCCCAAGATGGAGTTTTTATGACTACCCAGCAACTTCTTGACCTTGTCACGAATGCTCCAGCAGTTGGTTCTAATCCGAAACCTACTCACCCTAAATCTGGGTTTGCACGTTTTTGCAATGATTACACCAACCTGGGTGGGAAGCCATTTAAAGGTTCTGAAACTGTCATCGAGGTCCAGGCCTGGTTGAGGACCTGTGATCGAATTTTTATTCGCATGAATCTCGTTGATCTTCACCGTGTTCAGGTGGCTTCCAGTATGCTCCAAGAGAGAGCATTAGACTGGTACAAACGTTTATTTTTGAAATTAATGAAGCGGATCTCACCTGGGAGCAATTTCGGGAACGCTTCGAATTAAAATTCGTGCCAGAAGTAGAGAAAGTGACATTGGCTCGGCGTTTCATAGACCTTGTTCAGGGTGAAGCCTCCATGACTGATTATGTTGCATCCTTCGAGTCACTTTCCAAATATGGGGTTGAATACATCAACACCCCATTGAAGAAGAACCAAAGATTTGTTTATGGCTTAAAAAAAATCTCAAGAAGCCATTACTTCTAAAATTAGAAGTTCCCTTCGACCAACTCATTGATATCGCTCTTCGTCTTGAAGAGGCCGATAGGGTAAGTGATGTTGAAGTGGTGGGTTCCAAACCAAACTTCAACAACAAAAAGAGGCCCAGTAAATTCAAAGGCACTTATCCCAATAAAAAGGGTAAACAGGAAACTCCTGCTGCGAAGACTTTTTCCTCTACTGAAGGGAAATGCTTTAACTGTGGTTCCAGAGACCATTTTGCGAACAAGTGTTCAAAGCCCCGTCGTTGTCGCTATTGTAAAAGCCCGGACCATTTTATGCAGGTATCTCCCAAACTTCAAAATAGGAAGGAGGGAAAGTTAAATGTTGCTCAAGCCCCTGGCAACACATCTCGTGGTCAAGATATATCTCATTCTATCCTTGATGGTATTATTATATTTCGTGATCAACCTATTCAAGTTCTCTTTGATGCGGGTGCATCCCACTCTTTTATATCGAAGGAACTTGTCGATACCTTTTCTTTAAGTGTTGTTACTTTAATGACTTCTTTAAGAATTGTGAATCCGGTTGGTGGATCCGCAACTCTTAGTTTGCTTTGTAAAGATGTGGAGATTATTTTATGCGATTTTTCCTTCCTAGCCGATTTGCATGTCATGCGTTATTTAGGCTTTGGAATGATTTTGGGAATGGATTGGCTTAACCGTTATGAAGCTCACATCCTATGTCCCGAACGGACTATTTATCTCCGACACCTGCAATCTGTAAAGAAGATTTCTATTATTCTTAAAGATTCGGATTCTTCTTTGACTGCATCTTTATATTCTTTAAATCCTCGTGATGAAAATAATGATGATGAGGAAGATGTCATTGCTCTTATTCACGTTGTTCGTGAATTTTCCGACACATTTGAGCCCGTTTTAGGATTGCACCTAAGCGAGCAATTGAGTTCAAAATTAATCTTATCCCTGTAGCTTAACCTATTACTAGTCCTCCTTATCGCATGTCTAATAAGGAGAATGAGGAGATGTGTAAACAATTATCCGAAATGGAGACGAAGCAATTTATTCGCTCTAGTTCCTCGCCTTGGGGAGCTTCAGCTATTTTTTTAAAGAAATCCGATGGTACACTTAGACTTTGCGTTGACAACCGCAAGTTTAATGATCTTACTACCAAAAATAGGTATCCTTTACCTCAGATTGATGATCTATTTGACCAACTTAGCGGTGCTAGAGTTTTTTCACAATTGGACTTGGCTACCGGTTTTCATCAGCTTCGTATTGCAGAGGATAGTATTCCATTGACATCGTTCCGTACCCGTTATGGATCTTATGAATGGCTTGTTATGCCATTTGGTTTAACGAATGCTCCGGCTTATTTCGTTGACCTTATGAATCGAGTTTTCAAAGATTTTCTCGATCGATTTGTTCTCATCTTTATTGATGATATTCTTATGTATTCAGAAGACGAGGAGGAACATGAAAAGCATCTTCGGATTGTATTGGAAACTCTTAGGAGTAATCAATTAAAGGTGAAATTTTCTAAATGCCACTTTTGGCGTTCTCGTGTGAAGTTTCTCGGTCATATTATTTCCGAATCCGGAATTTCCGTGGATCCTTCAATGATTGAAGCGATTCAAGATTGGAAGAGACCGGAGAGTGTGACAGAGATTCATAGTTTTCTCGGATTGGCGGGTTATTACCGTCGTTTCATTAAAGACTTTTCTAAGATTGCCGTGCCTCTCACTGGCTTGATTAAGAAGGGAGTTAAATACATTTGGTCGGTCAAATGTGAAGCCACTTTTCAGAAATTGAAAGAACTCCTTTCCGATGCTCCTATTCTCGTGATTCCCAAGGGGAATCAAGATTTTATTGTTTATACCGATGCTAGTCGCGTTGTTTTGGGTGCCATTCTTATGCAAAAAGAACGTGTTATTGCTTATTCTTCTAGGCAATCGAAGCCGGCCGAGACTAGATATGCCACACGTGATTTAGAACTCGCGGCTATTGTTTTCGCCCTTCGAATTTGGCATCATTATCTATTGGGAGAGAAATTTATTCTTTATACCGATCATAAGTCTTTGAAGTATTTATTCTCTCAAAAGGAACTTAATTCGCATCAACAACGTTGGCTCGAGTTCCTTGCTCCTTATGATCTTGATATTCTTTATACACCCGATAAGGGTAATCGTGTCACCGATGCTCTTAGCCGTAAGCGACAAGCAGTTGTTTCTACGATGATATCTGAATGGAACGATCTCGAGATTTTATCCACTTGTGAAATTCGAGACCGTGTTTCCGATTTATGCTCATCATTTGTTTTATGTAGCCTTGAGGCTCATCCTTCTCTTTTAGACCGCATTCTTGAAGCTCAAAGGCTAGATCCTGAATTGGCTCTTCTTGGCCAAAATATTAAGGATAAAATTGATATTGATGGTTTAAAAGACTTTGATATCGATTCTCGTAGCGGCATTCAAAAATTTGATTGACTTATCGTGCCAAATATTAGTGATCTTCGTAAAGATATTTTAGAAGATTCACATCGTTCTAAATTTACCATTCATCCGGTAGTAGTAAAATGTACGCGGATATGAAGTGACTTTATTATTGGGAGGGAATGAAATCTGATATTGCAAACTTTGTTAAGTGTTGCATGACTTGCCAACTCATTAAGGCCGAACATCAAAGGCCTGGTGGGTTATTGCAACCTTTATAAATTCCAATTTGGAAGTGGGATAAAATTTCCATGGATTTTATTGATGGCCTTCCCCGTTCTCGTTCGGGTCATGACAGCTTATGGGTTATAGTTGATAGACTTACTAAATCCACCCATTTTATTCCCGTTCGGTCTAACCGAACCGTTCCTCTTTTCGCCAAACTCTTTGTTAAAGAAATTGTTAAATTGGATGGAGTTCCTACTTCTATTGTTAGCGATCGAGATCCATTGTTTACTAGTGGATTTGGAAGAGTCTTCAAAAAGCTTTAGGAACGAAGCTTAACTTTAGCACCGCTTATCACCCCGGTCCGATGGACAAACCGAGCGTATGAATCGAACTCTTGAAGATCTTCTTCGTGCTTGTGTGCTCGATTTTGGTTGAAGTTAGGAAGATCATATTTCACTTGTTGAATTTTCCTATAATAATAGCTTCCAATCTAGTATTGGTATGGAAACTTTCGAGGCACTCTATGGAAAGCCATGCCGATCTCCTTCTTGTTGGCTTGAGGCTGGTGAGAAGCTGGTTTTAGGTCCAGACTTTATTCGTGATTCCACGGAAAAGATTGAACTTATTCGACATAGGATGAAAGAAGCCCAGAGTAGACAAAAATCCTATGTCGATAATCGAAGAAGGAGATTAGATTTTCTGTTGGAGATCTTGTTTTTATTCGTGTTTCACCCATGAAAGGTGTTGTACATTTCAGTCGGTCGGGAAAGTTAGCACCTCGATATGTTGGGCCATTTCCTATCACTGAACGTATTGGTTCTATGGCTCAATTTTCCTATCACTGAAAGTTACCGGCTCAGTTTTCTGCTATGCATGACGTGTTTCATGTTTCTCAATTACGGAAGTGCCTTCGAGATTTCGATTCTATTCTTGAGCCCAGTGTTGTGGAAGAGATTGAAGTTTCACCTAATTTAACTTATGAGAAACATCCTATTCGTGTTATTGCTTCGGAAGTCAATTGACTTCGAAATAAAGATGTTCCGCTTATTAAAATTCAATGGTCTTCAAATCCTAAGGATTGTTCTTGGGAATCTAGAGAGTTCATCGAGCGAACGCATCCTGACTTACTTTCTCATGCTCTTTAAGGTAAACTTCTTACTTCAAAATTCTTTTGTGTTAATATGCTTTTATGGTTGTCACTATATATCTTCTTCTTAAATTTTGCGGGGACGCAATTTCTTTAAGGAGGGGAGTCTGTAACAACCCACATATTTATCGATTTTTACATTTAAAAATTTTATTTAAAATTTTTATCGATACTCGGAATTTAGTCCGAAAAGCTACGTTTTGCATACGGTCGATTTAGGACTCGAGACCACTTCCATTGAGTTCAAAACGCCGTTTGCGATCTTTATAAGTGTAAACTTTGATATGTTGGTGTTAGTGGAATTTTGCTACTTTTTTTACTTAGGGTTTTGGTTTGGGCTGACCCCATTAACCCCACTTAACTCAGTTCCAACCCTCTCCTCTTCATTTACTTCCTTTCTACTTTCCTTATATTATAACAATGGTGAGTGGAATGGGAAATTAAAATTCCAAACCCTAGTTTTCTTTTGCAAATCAAACTCTAGCTCCAAACTAATAGAAGAACCCATTGGTAAGCCTTCTCTTCTTCTTCTCCAACTCATTCTCTTATCAATTTCAGAAATTCCTAAACCTAACTTTGGGAACGTTCTTCTTTTAAAGCTTAGAATCAAGCTTCTTGTGTTGGATTTGAAGAGTGGTTGGTTCTCCTTTGCTTTCAAGCTTCTTCTTCAATTGTTTGGGTTCAAAGTTGAGATTTTTATCTCACATCTTAGTCTATAATTATCTTCGATTGTTAGGTATGAATTCCTAACACTTATTCTTGTGCAATTGATTTTGGTTTGGATTGATTTGGTGTATATTCCAATTTTTAGTGTTTTTAAATCAAAATCTATGAAAATCCTTTTATGGATATTTGGACATTGATATTTGAGGCGTATCGAAGAGACGTTAAGGCTGGGTTGTCGCTTGGCGTAAACCCTTGGTCGTCGTCGCTCGATCGATCGCTTCCGGTATTCGTTTGGCCATTTTTGGCCTAGGTTCAGGGAATGCCCTGAACCCTTGATTCAGACGTCTGAAACGTAGTATTTAGACGTCTGAATATTTTACTGGGAATTTTTGTTCCCCAGTATTCAAACGTCTGAATATACATTTCAGACGTCTGAATTGGTTCGTTTGGAACCAGAAAGGAAATAGGCCAAAAAGTGCCTATTTCAGACGTCTGGAATCAAAAATTCAGACGTCTGAATTCTATTTTGGAAAATATTTTATTTTCCAGATTCAGATGTCTGAATCCTTGACTTCAGACGTCTCAATATGCACTCCTTTTCCAATTTACCTATTTGCTTGAGAATTCCAACTTTAATCGATTCGTGTGGATTCCCTTTTGTTATCATCACTTATTATCGACTTTGATGACATTTTCTTCGTGATTTTTGGGAATATCCATTTTGATGGATTCGGTATCGATTTCTTTGGATTTTATTCACGTCTTTGAATGTGAATTTTAGTGATTGATTGTTCCAACAATCTTTTTTGTGATTTGTCACTTTAAAAATATAAAGGTTTCAATACTAGTAGTAAATATCAAAACTCCTTCATCAAAACTATTTCAACACTATTTTATTACAAAGCTCGTTTCTTAAAACCGTTTTCCAATCTACTAGTATATACAAACCTTTACCTCACTCGTATGAGAAATCTAATTAAACGACTTAGTAAAATGAGTGGTATGAAACGCTTGCGTTTACTTCGCCAGTTAATTCTTGGACTTATTCGATTGAATCTCTTGTGACAAATTTTCTAGTGGAGATCTACAATTTGTTCATAAATATTTAAGTTAAGCTAGTGGTTATGGGACATGAAGCTAAGCTGATATATTTACTAGCTTACTGTAATTGACACTTCTTGATGATCATGACGATCATTTTTGTGATTTAGACTAGCAATTGTGCGATGTCTCTTTGTCTGCGATTTAGACTAGACCCTGTTTCAGTGTGATTTCGACGCACACATGTGGGGTAGCGCCTCATGGTCTTCGGGCCGTTCGTGTGTCAAAAATTAATAACTAGCTACCATGAGATAGCGTCTCGTTCGTGTGATACATATGTTGGTTAGTTTTCATGCTCCCGTTCGTGTGATAGGCCTCCCCCCTTTTTATGATTTCTGGATTTCGTGTGTTGAATTCTGGAATTTATACTTCACCAATTTTAGTGATTTTCATTGATATGATTTATCAATTTTTGGCGCATTGGTGAATTCGTGTGTTATTGGCTTGTTGGGAATACAAGTTTTGGGTATGAAACCCTTTTTGGATCTTTGTGAAGATTCTTGTGGTATTGAACGATCTTTTGTTGATCATCATTTGCATGCTTATAGTAGTATGCCATTATGGATATTATATGTTTATGCCATATCTTTTACTTTATATCATGTCATCTGATATTTATAGCTAGACTGATCCGTATATTGTTTTCTTACAAATAATACTCGGGTCAAACCGAGATGTTACAGGTGCTTCTGTTTGACTCCTCTTCTGGGATTTGCTACTCTGACTTTTGGCTAACTATTTAGATTAGCAGTTTTTGTTGTATACACTTAAGATATAGACTCATAGTTTTATTCTTTTGTATAGCACGTATTGCTATTCTTCTGTATTATTGTGGATCTTTTTGACCACTACTCTGATGTACACTCACACGTGTTAGTTATATATTCTATCTTTTTCCGCCTTTGTGATATGAATTATCTGTGACTGATTTATGTTATGTCTATTTCTATATTTGTTTCCGAAGATTTATTATAGCCACCGTGTGATATCTTTGAGTTTGTGTCGGTATGTCGGACTTCCTCCTTAGCATGCTATACTATGTGACATATCGGTGCTCGCACAAAGATGTTACACGGATGGTCGCTCCTCAACAGTCTTATTCTCCGTGCTAGTTGACAGCATTACTCCGTAGTGTTCTTGGCTAGCATGGGTATAGAGGTGGGGCGTCACAGCTCCCCTCTTCCGATGACCCATGACCTAAATGGCAACCAACTCCACCCGCTTCCACTGTGCAACTCACTCGCGTACTCAACGAACAGCTAGAAAATCGAGCCGCCCATCTCGATCTGGGGAATAAATGGAAGACGTCACTCTCCTATTCGATTTAGTGGAAAGAGAAAAAGGAAGAAGGGATTCGTGGTTATAATTTGGAGACCGCGATATTCTTTTTTTGTTTGGGTTTGATCTGCTTCGAGTTCGAAGAAAGATCGAGAGGTGCCTTCTTTATTCGAGCAGACCGATTGAAAATGTGGACAAGACATGATGTTGAACAGGAAATGGCGTGCACGTGAAGGTTAGCTACAGTAACGGAAAAGAAAGCAAAAATTTTAGATGTGAAAGAATACTGCTGAAAGTTTGACTAGTATATACAAATATATGTATATTCAGATTCAAATTCAAATTATCTCGAAAAATGCAACTCAAAATCTTGACCTCCTATCGAGGTGTGTCGACAGGCGTTTATAATGTTATAACCCCATGTCAAATGCAATGGGAAAGGTTTCGAGTCCTAATTCGATCGTATGGAGAAGATAACTTTTTGGATTGACTATTAAAATTTATTCAATTGATTATTTTCCAGGCGTTTATATCGCGTACGATCACACGATAACTCCGAAAGTTACGAAATTTGAAACCCGATAATAATACAATATTACGGATCCAATGGAACTGGTAATACAATTTGAACCTGGAACTGGTAATACAATTTGAGACTGTGCCTCGGAAGGAACTGGTAATACAATTTGAGACTGTGCCTCGGAAGGCTATTTTTAAATTCAATTTAAACAATATATTTTTATAACCAAACGAATCACTTCCAATTTCAATTTAAAAGCTTTTATTATCTTCAACACTATCAATATAAATTTTACAAGCCTTCAAACTATTTTTAACAAGCTTAAACCGAAGATTCAACAATTTTCCAAATTTCCATTTTATTAAATTCGATAATTTAATTGCCAAATAAACAGTGATATTTGAAATTCATAATAAAACTAACTATCAAATATTTTAAATCAATAAAATATTCTAATTTCAAATATTCAAAATTTTCGGGTTGTCACATTCCTCCCCCCTTAAAATAATTTCGTCCCCGAAATTGATGGTTAGGAAGAATGGTCCAATACCCGGTTACTTTTTCCCAAAACCAAACGATTCAACATTTTACCAACTATCTTTTAATAAAACATCCATTATTATTCTTACTAACATCCCAAACTCTCCCATAGTTTTCAAACAATACTATTTGCTCAATCATTCAAATTTCATTTAAAACCAAATTTTGAATTATTAAAATTTTCTCAAAAATTTTCTAACTCTCTAAAATTTCGAAAAATTTCGCCAGCGTCTCCTTTGCATGGCTAGCTCGGTACTACTACAAAATGCCTTTACGGGCCCCGGATTTCAAAAAGAAAACAAAAGGCCAAGTGGCTAGTTCAAAAACCCAATCAAATTTCATACAGAAATTTAAACACATACTTTTTTGTCGAGCAATTCAAATTTATCTTCTGAAATGAAAACAAATTTTCCTTTTCCTTTATAATACCTTTATATCCTACATAGCAATAATATCCAATCACAACATTCAAAATCATTTTATCGACTCCCTTACAAAATTTTAATATTTATTCATCCAAGCCCGTACGATGTACATATATCATCCGTATGCAATATCAAATTCGATCACTCGCTCGAACATACAATTTCACTTCCGAACTAGTATCATCCACCCAACTTCCTAGTGCGGACTCAGATTTGGTTTCTTGATCAGAAACCGTCATTCTCCTTGCATAGTCATAACTATGATAGAGAATTTCAGAACAAATCAAAAATCCATATTCAGGGTTCGCCGTCGAAAATCGAGTGAAAATCCTAATTCGGATCGATATAACTATCTCGAAATTCTATGCTCGAATCTGGATCAAATTGCTATGCGAGTAAAATAATATACGTACATCCTACGTATTTATCTCAATTGATTATCAACGATATCAATTTTCTTTTTATTCACATTCATTTTGATTTCTATTCACTTATCAATGCTTGTCGTTTTTATTAAATCTTCACTCAAATGCTTATTTAATATATTTTCCCGACACCCATATTACTTAAGAATTCTACCATTTCTTCTTCAATTCAATATAAGTATTTTATAAGCTTCTTATATTTATTTTGACTTCACCACTTTATTTTATATCTACTTCTATTCAAATTGGTTCTCCCATTTCCATATGAACTCAATCTATCTTCAACTCTTAATATTGAATTTTATCTTCCATTTATAACCGATTCATATCATTATTTTAAATTAGTTTCATCCACTAATTTATTTCAATTTCCAATTTGAAATCGTTTTGTCGCTAACAAAAATATTCCCAAAAAATTTCAAAATTTTTTCTAACTTCCAAAATTTTCGAAAATTTTTGGCAGAGTTTCCTTTGTACGGAGGAGCTTTTGCAATTTGACAAGAGATATAAATATATATACATCGACCCACACGGTCGGAAAAACAAAAATAGTTCATATTTCCTATTTTTATTGCGTATGCTTACCTCTATTAAGCATTTTTAAGCATGTGGCTTATTTAATTAGCATTTTGCACGATCGAATCCAGCCAAATGGCATCCCGGTACCTATACTTACTCAATTCAAACAAGTAAGTACTATATATGTGAAATTTATTAACATTTCACTTACTTTTAGTAGCTAAACACATGCATTTCATAAGCAACTTACACCAAACACTTTCCATGTGCAATTTATATAATTTCAAAACTAATTTAATTGCTTTCAACCAATTCATATGCCATTTCATTCAATTTTAATGGTTTACAACTCAATTTCTTACGTTCGATTCATTTTTAACCCATCAACTCACATTTATTCCAATTGATTCCAAAACTCAATTTTATTTACTTCTACCAATCCATAGAATTTTTTTTCACTTCCGTTTAAGTCGAACGACTAATTTATTCTATGTAATTCAACGATACTCACTTAATCGAATATCCATTTTAGTTTCGATACTCACTTAATCGAATATCCATTTTAGTTTTTATCCACATCCAATTGATTCCAACTCATTTATATTAAATTTTATTCCATTCTAACTTATTTACAAACCATTCACTTGCATTTCATTCATTCCCGCGTTGGTTTCATTTAAACCGATTCCATTAAGCTAGACAACATTCCATGCTAATATTAATAACCATTTCCCAAATTAATTTAACCCAAATTTTTATTTAATGGGCTTTCACCCTTACTCGAAGCCATGCTTCTATTATTTTTAAACTTAAGTTAATTTACTTTCTTCAAACCTTTTCAACTTAATAACTTAAGTTCACTTCTATTTAATTTGATTCTCATCAAATTCAGTTACCCCATTCTCAGTTTGTTTAAAATAATATCCAAGCACATATTTAACTCATTTATACTCAAATTGGATTTTATTTGCAAATCAAATCATTTCTATTATAATCCAATTCCATTAACATGCTCACTTAACCAATTTATTCAAATTAGTTCATTCCCCACTTTTAATTCAATATTTGATTTTTACCCTTCAAAAATCACTTCACTTAATTTCTTGAGTTCCACCTATTTTATAATTCAAGTTTCTACATTTTTATTCATTTCCCAAAATTCAAACAATTTTATATTGGCTTATTCATTCTACTTCTGTAACGATCCCAGTTTTAAAGACGAATTTAAATTTCTAATTTAAATGGAATTCTTGGATTAAATTATGGATTTGTTTGAAGATCTGGAAAATTTGATAAGATATGTATATTTATTTATTTTATAAATGGGATTTGAAACTTATTTTAAATGAAATTGAATTGGAATTGAAATAAAGTGTTTAAGATAAAATAAAATAAAATATACGTTGTAAAGTTAATGTTGAAAAGGAAAAATTAAATTAAAAGTTTGAATAAATAATAACAACAACATTGAATTCATTTATATTATAAAACATATTTAAATCAAGAAATGTAAAAGACATCTCGGTGAACAACATATTAAATTGAATGCAAAGTAATATTTACAAAACAAATAAAACATAAAACATTAAATACAAAAAAATAAACAAAACCAGAATATAAAAATCAAATGAGTTATTTTTATACAATACAAGTACATATGAGCAAACATAAACAAAGCTAGCATACAAAGTAAATAAAATAAACAAAATGATCTATGTGCATATACATACATAACAAAACCATTGTGTATAAAGCAAAGAACTGTACATACATGATCCAAATAGTGTGAAGTTGTAAACCCAATAGCACATGCATTTAATACCAAGTACAAAACAATATCTTCTCAGCATATATACAAAATCACTAGCCAAGTACATGCATAAAACTGCAAAACATATGCATATAAATTATGCAAACTCGTGTACTTATGTAAAGCAACATAACAAAACTAGAATAATATCCACTAAACAAAACCAAAATCTGAAAAGGAAAAAAAATAAAGAACTGTATAAAGCATATACAAAGTAAGCTTGTAAACATGAAGAGGCAAGACCAAAACAGCCTCCAACATGGAAAAAAATCTCTGCATTGTTACAGTGAAAAAAATATATATAAAATAAGATATTGTACTCTAGAGAACACCCTGTACAAATATACATCATCTTCATTTAGGTTAAAACCAAGCAAAAGCAACCTTAAGCAACTAATTCAAATAACCTTCAAGTTCAAAGGAGACAAAGCAAGTAAAAAGAAATAGAAAAAGAAAAGGAAGATCTGCAGTCTTCAAAACAACTTGGCCTCTCTGTTCAAAAATCTTATTTTCAGGTGAGCAGACTTTTAATTCTAAAACTTGAATCTGTTTGCATTTTTAATGAGGTTTGAAAGTGAAGTAGTATGATATGTTTGTATGAGTTTTTTTTTCTTTATGAAATTATGATTGAATAACTATGTGTAGAAGTGTATATGAGTATGTATATATATTATATATATGTCTCTGGTTGTTGTACAGAGTGTTTAATTGCTTCAAACTCAAAATCATTTTCATCAATTATTGTAACGCTTCCAGTTTTAAATCAAATAAGATGTTAAAAAAAAAAAAAAAAAAAAATCTCAAACAAGTTTTTTTCAAAGCTTACTAAACATGTTAACGAGAATATAACTACAGGAAACATGGTTTACAGGCAATCAAGAAAAAGGTAATAAATTGATTGTTACAAAAAGTTGATTCAAGATCATAACTTGAATTCCTACTGCAATTTATGATTTTTAAGACAAAAATAAAGATTTTTAGCTTTGTAATTAAAGAGCAAATTGCATTTGAACAAAGATTGTACTTTTACAAATTGCCACTGGTTGAATCAGTAATAGATATTGAAATTTAGATTGAAGCAAGTAGGAACATCACTGATTTTGAGAAAAATGTTAAATATTTTTTCTATTCGTGGATTGAGAAGACGATGCGATTTTAGGGTTTAGTAACCCATTTTGTTCGATGTTGGATTTGGGTCTCGCGCGTCATCGTGGGATTATCGAAGGGTGTCGCAAGCGTGGGAATCGATGCGTGGATGTGTGAGGAAGCTCTGGAAAAAGTGCCGAGGTTTCTGGTGGATCGGGTTGACGTCGGCGAGTAGTTTTGGTGGCTCGAGTTTGTGTCCCTGTTGGTCGATATGGTTCGATTTCGCGTGGGTTGTGTTTTCGAGGTTTCGAGTCGTCAGGGTGGATGTTGGTGAGGTTGCCGATGTGATGAAGGTTGCGACCCTGGCCAATGATGGTCGCTGCGTTCGTGCAAGTGCACGTATACGTGCACAGGTCTACTCATTTGAATAGGTTTGGATGGAGTAAATACTGGGAGGGAAGTAAAGGGAAAGGAAGAAGGAAGAGGGAACGGGCCGGGTTGGGCCAGGAAGGAAAGGGAAAAAAAAAATAATAATTAAGAATAGTTAATAAATTTTAAAAGATTTTAAATTAACTAAGTGGTTTGAGATTGATTTATTTGAAATTAAAGATTGGTCAATTAGAACTCAAGTGTTTAACTCATTGGTAATTAGGAATCGTTCATTTGATAACTGAAATTAATTTATTTATAATTAGTAGTTAATTAAGATAGCTAATCAAGGTGTCATCAATTATAAATTTAATTAATTAAATCATTAAGAATAATCAATCATTGATTTAAATAAATTAATAAAAATAGTGGTGTGGTTAATTTCTTTTACCTTCACCGTAAATTGAAAATGATTGACCATCATCAAGTGTTGTATACTGGATTGATGTTTCTGTTTATGATTATATGTGATGTGAATTGCCTGATATAGTATTGTGAACTGGGATTGTTTCTGTATATATATGAAAACCTTTTGCCGGTAAAACGGCATTTTGAAATTCGATGCGACAGGGAGTCGGACTCCAATTAGTTGTCCGAAACCCACCTCGAATCGTAACGATGAATTTGTGTGATTGATAAATTTATTTATTTTTGAATCTGTGAATGAAGATAAGCGTTGTGGATTATATCGCTTATCAATATTGATTGAATCTGTGATGATTGATGTTGTGCACTATTGTGTAAAACCCCTGGACCACACTATACACACACAAATATGGATTTCACGTGGAAATCAGTTAAGTCACAGATTTTTAAATAAGTTTTAAATTTGAATTTTTAAATTCAAATAGTTTTGGAAACAAATTAAGTTTTAATGTGGAAAGCTTTTGAGAAAGTGTTTTAAAGGATGAAAGTTATTTTGAATAACTTAATAAAAATTTGAAATTCGAATTAACCCAAAGATTGTAACTTGTATAAATGAAATTGGATTTTTCCGAAATAAAACTGTTGTTTTCCAAATGATAAAAGTTTTCACATAAGTAATGAATTTCCAATTTGAATTAAAAGGTTTTCAAGTTTGAATTGAAATAATTTTTTCCAAGTTAGGGATAAATCTTTGGAAACGAGTTTCAAAAGCTAAAAGCCAAATTTTGTTTTAATGATTTAAATGGATTTATCCAATTTGAATGGAAATTATTTTGAAATCCGTAAATGAATCTTTGTGAAACTGAGTGAACTTTGTGAAATAAATCTTTTTGTTTAAAAGATTTGAAATGGTAATTGGTTTAAACCATTTGAAAAGAAAAGTTTTGGGTAATAAGTTGTGACTTAATTGAAATCCCATATCCATATGTTTTAAATATTGCGTTCACTATTCGGATTAGCCGGGAAAGGACCTTTGGGTCGTATAACCCATTCCGAATATGTGATATGTCGTTATGGATAGCATTTGAAGACCGGTGTTGAAGACCGGGTATTTGCGAGAGCGATAGGATGACCTGTCGATTGACTTTGCACCGAGTTGCTCCGGTATAGAGTTCTCCATATGTGATGGGGAATCCGATCAGGATTGTGGATATCCGGATTGCAAGGACTTCTTTGTAAGTGCCTTCGGTTCTGTTCGAGCCCGGAACAGACTTGTATGGATAGTTATGTCTGACATTACAAATTGAGATATAAAGCCGATTTCTTTCAAATATATTTCTGTTGGTGGCGGAGAATTTATTCTTTTAGCTTAACACCCTTCTCTGAGACGTACGAGCTCAGAGGTTATATAGTTGAAGTTATCAGCGATGTATTCCCAATTTGGTAATGTGACATGCTGAGTGTTGCTGTGAAATGATCATTGTGTTGATTATTTGTGATAGGATCATTTGTTTGATCGTCTATCTTTGTGATCATTTCTATGATCATTTGTTGACCCAAAGCACGGCTTTTGTATAAAGTGTGTTTTTGTGGACGAGACTTCGTCGAGCCGCACAAACCGGTAATGGTCGAAACAGGAATTATGCGACAAGGTTTTCAGGGATAACTTCCCTAGGGTATGACCATTCCTTCTGGAAAAGGGTAGTATCATGGTATGGAGCCCAGATACTTACTCATGTTGAAACACTTAGTATTATGGTGTGATGTTGGTTAGAGAGCTCTCGTTTAAAGGTCCCAAAGGACCGGGAGTGGCATATCTGAGGGTTTGTAATATTCCTTGGGAAAAGGGATTCTCGGCTTTGTTTAGCAGAGAACGGTGGTTCTCGGGGCGTCCTTCCAGAGGCGTTTCCATGTGGCAATGGGAAGTTCCTTGGCCTGACCATTTGTTGTAAATCCATTCTTCAAATACGTACCTTGTACGGTATTAGTTGTAGAACCTATCATTCACTTATGGTGTCGCAACACTGTTTGGATGGTAGCTATAGTAGGCATACGATAATGGTCGTATGTTGGCTAAGATTTATATCTTTATTTTCGAAATGAATTTTCTCTACACTATGCACTAGTAATAATATCAAATGTTCTTTTTAATGCGTATCAAGCATCTTTGACTATCATAAGGAGAAATCTCCTCCGATTCTGCGTTCGCATTGTGTGTGTGTGCGGGAGGCCTTATGGTAGTCTCATTTTTAAAAAGCATTGCGAATTGACTTTGAAATTCTTTTGTTGAATGTTTTAAAAAGATAAACTGTTTTTGTTGCTCACACCAGTCCCATGACAGATCCAGAGTTTGTTGTTTATTTCCTAAACTCTGGGTGCTCAAAATTTTCTACACGGGCAGTCTAGAGTTTGGTTTTTCAGATAATTAGATTCAGTGGATTATCTGGAGCTAGTTCAGTTTTCTTTGGATATGGACGAGACTTGTTTAGCTTGGTGCAATCTTGATAGTGGATCGAGATAGGAGTTTTGAAGCTTTGTCTTTGGAGCTTTTTGGATCAGAGTTGCAGTATTATATTCTGAGAAGATTTATTTCATATTGTATCGTGTTCCGCTGTATTCTATGTTGTATATTCTCCGATGTTGATGATTATCATTGTATTAAATTGATGTGTCGGATATTGTATTCATGTTATATCAGTGATATCAACTTTTATTTCCGCTGTGTTATTTATCATTTAATGGTGTTGCAAGCTCCCGCGAAACGAATTTGATGTTGTTTGTTGGACATCGAGTTTGGGTCGTGACAGATTGGTATCAAAGCTGAAGGTTGAGAAAGAACTTTAGCTACGGGGTGTAACACCTTAGATGGCTCATTAGAGATAGGATGAAGTATATACCCTAGAATGAGTACAACCAGTGGAATCAAAAATACAAATTTCTTAATCTATTCTCTTTATCTGTTGTTATTCTCTAAGATATTCCGTCTGAATGCCTAAATCGGATTTCTTACTATTTACAGATAGTAAGAATGAGCGGAAGAAGAGGACGAAATAGGAGACAGGAAAGTACTACTTTAGCTGGTCAAAACCCTGCAACGACAGATATTCCTATTCAATCTCAATTGAATTTGGCCGATTTATATCAAAAGTTTTGTAGACTAGGTGGAAAGCCGTTCACTGGCAAAGAAACCGTTATCGAAGCACATGCATGGATTCGATCGTGCGAAAAGATTTTCAAGGGATTAGAACTAGAAGATGATCAGATGCGACTGATAGCTTCATGGAAACTCCATGAAGAGGCTTTAGTTTGGTGGGAAACTATTCCCGTGGATGTGTCGACAGATGAATTTACTTGGAGTCATTTCAAGGAAGTGTTTGAGCAGCGATATATGCCGTCTGCTGGTATCTCTAGAATGTACCAGGAGTTTATGGATTTAGAGCAAGGGAGTTTATCGTTTGAGGAGTACTTGAACAAATTTATTGAATTATCTCGATTCGGTCCAGAATTGGTGAATACACCGTTAAAGAAGAATGAAAAGTTTATTCGGGGCATGAACAAGGAGTTTCAGGAAAGGATGACTACTCACGTCAAGGAATCTTTTTCTGAATTAATTGATATGGGCTATCGATACGATACTTTGGAAAAGCAAAAAGATCCGGAGGTGAATGGAGATACAAATAAATTGAATTGGAGAAAAAGAAAGTTTGGCAATAAGAAATCGAAGAAAGATAAAGGAAAGAAGAGTATACTGGAGAAAAAGAAGGATGTTACTTGTCTCAATTGCCTGGAAAAAGGCCACTACTCGAATAAATGTAAAAATGATTGGAAGCCAGGAATGAGAGAGCCATTTATGAGGCCAGATGAGGAATCTACGGGATGCTATAAATGCCGCAAGCCGGGACATAGGATCAACAACTGTCCAGCAAAGAACCAGACTTTAGTAAAGAAAGTGTATGCAATCAGAGACGATTCTTCAACCTCAACATCGGATTAAGGAAATGAATTTATAAGGTAATCTTCACGTTTACGATTAAATTGTTCGAATTTTGTTCGACACTGGGACTATCCTTAGTTGTATTTTTCAGTAAATTGTAAATAAGTTAAATCTTGAATCTGAAATCGTAATCGAATCTATTTCTATCTATTTCTTTGGGTTTCGTTATATTCTACGAACGGTTAGTTATTCCTTCGGACTAACCAATATCCCTGTATACTTCGTAGATCAAATAACCCAATTGTTTCGTAGTTGGTGGAGTTTGTTCTCATATCTATTGTTGATAATTCTGATTTGGTAAGCCAAATGCAGAATTGATATCCAGTTGATCTGGAAAGATATTTCTCTATCTTTTATCTATCTTCGTTATCACTCTCTAGCGAATTTCGAGGACGAAATTCTTTTTAAGGGGGGAAGTCTGTAACGATCCCAGTTTTAAAGACGAATTTAAATTTCTAATTTAAATGGAATTCTTGGATTAAATTATGGATTTGTTTGAAGATCTGGAAAATTTGATAAGATATGTATATTTATTTATTTTATAAATGGGATTTGAAACTTATTTTAAATGAAATTGAATTGGAATTGAAATAAAGTGTTTAAGATAAAATAAAATAAAATATACGTTGTAAAGTTAATGTTGAAAAGGAAAAATTAAATTAAAAGTTTGAATAAATAATAATAACAACATTGAATTCATTTATATTATAAAACATATTTAAATCAAGCAATGTAAAAGACATCTCGGTGAACAACATATTAAATTGAATGCAAAGTAATATTTACAAAACAAATAAAACATAAAACATTAAATACAAAAAAATAAACAAAACCAGAATATAAAAATCAAATGAGTTATTTTTATACAATACAAGTACATATGAGCAAACATAAACAAAGCTAGCATACAAAGTAAATAAAATAAACAAAATGATCTATGTGCATATACATACATAACAAAACCATTGTGTATAAAGCAAAGAACTGTACATACATGATTCAAATAGTGTGAAGTTGTAAACCCAATAGCACATGCATTTAATACCAAGTACAAAACAATATCTTCTCAGCATACATACAAAATCACTAGCCAAGTAATGCATAAAACTGCAAAACATATGCATATAAATTATGCAAACTCGTGTACTTATGTAAAGCAACATAACAAAACTAGAATAATATCCACTAAACAAAACCAAAATCTGAAAAGGAAAAAAAATAGAGAACTGTATAAAGCATATACAAAGTAAGCTTGTAAACATGAAGAGGCAAGACCAAAACAGCCTCCAACATGGAAAAAAATCTCTGCATTGTTACAGTGAAAAAAATATATATAAAATAAGATATTGTACTCTAGAGAACACCCTGTACAAATATACATCATCTTCATTTAGGTTAAAACCAAGCAAAAGCAACCTTAAGCAACTAATTCAAATAACCTTCAAGTTCAAAGGAGACAAAGCAAGTAAAAAGAAATAGAAAAAGAAAAGGAAGATCTGCAGTCTTCAAAACAACTTGGCCTCTCTGTTCAAAAATCTTATTTTCAGGTGAGCAGACTTTTAATTCTAAAACTTGAATCTGTTTGCATTTTTAATGAGGTTTGAAAGTGAAGTAGTATGATATGTTTGTATGAGTTTTTTTTCTTTATGAAATTATGATTGAATAGCTATGTGTAGAAGTGTATATGAGTATATATATATATATATATTATATATATGTCTCTAGTTGTTGTACAGAGTGTTTAATTGCTTCAAACTCAAAATCATTTTCATCAATTATTGTAACGCTTCCAGTTTTATATCAAATAAGATGTTAAAAAAAAAAAAAAAAAAAAAAAAAAAAAAAAAACTATAACAAGTTTTTTTCAAAGCTTACTAAACATGTTAACGAGAATATAACTACAGGAAACATGGTTTACAGGCAATCAAGAAAAAGGTAATAAATTGATTGTTACAAAAAGTTGATTCAAGATCATAACTTGAATTCCTACTGCAATTTATGATTTTTAAGACAAAAATAAAGATTTTTAGCTTTGTAATTAAAGAGCAAATTGCATTTGAACAAAGATTGTACTTTTACAAATTACCACTGATTGAATCAGTAATAGATATTGAAATTTAGATTCAAGCAAGTAGGAACATCACTGATTTTGAGAAAAATGTTAAATATTTTTTCTATTCGGTGGATTGAGAAGACGATGCGATTTTAGGGTTTAGTAACCCATTTTGTTCGATGTTGGATTTGGGTCTCGCGCGTCATCGTGGGATTATCGAAGGGTGTCGCAAGCGTGGGAATCGATGCGTGGATGTGTGAGGAAGCTCTGGAAAAAGTGCCGAGGTTTCTGGTCGATCGGGTTGACGTCGGCGAGTAGTTTTGGTGGCTCGAGTTTGTGTCCCTGTTTGTCGATATGGTTCGATTTCGCGTGGGTTGTGTTTTCGAGGTTTCGAGTCGTCAGGGTGGATGTTGGTGAGGTTGCCAATGTGATGAAGGTTGCGACCCTGGCCAATGATGGTCGCTGCGTTCGTGCAAGTGCACGTATACGTGCACAGGTCTACTCATTTGAATAGGTTTGGATGGAGTAAATACTGGGAGGGAAGTAAAGGGAAAGGAAGAAGGAAGAGGGAACGGGCCGGGTTGGGCCAGGAAGGAAAGGGGAAAAAAAAATTAAGAATAGTTAATAAATTTTAAAAGATTTTAAATTAACTAAGTGGTTTGAGATTGATTTATTTGAAATTAAAGATTGGTCAATTAGAACTCAAGTGTTTAACTCATTGGTAATTAGGAATCGTTCATTTGATAACTGAAATTAATTTATTTATAATTAGTAGTTAATTAAGATAGTTAATCAAGGTGTCATCAATTATAAATTTAATTAATTAAATCATTAAGAATAATCAATCATTGATTTAAATAAATTAATAAAAATAGTGGTGTGGTTAATTTCTTTTACCTTCACCGTAAATTGAAAATGATTGACCATCATCAAGTGTTGTATACTGGATTGATGTTTCTGTTTATGATTATATGTGATGTGAATTGCCTGATATAGTAGTGTGAACTGGGATTGTTTCTGTATATATATGAAAACCTTTTGCCGGTAAAACGGCATTTTGAAATTCGATGCGACAGGGAGTCGGACTCCAATTAGTTGTTCGAAACCCACCTCGAATCGTAACGATGAATTTGTGTGATTGATAAATTTATTTATTTATGAATCTGTGAATGAAGATAAGCGTTGTGGATTATATCGCTTATCAATATTGATTGAATCTGTGATGATTGATGTTGTGCACTATTGTGTAAAACCCCTGGACCACACTATACACACACAAATATGGATTTCACGTGGAAATCAGTTAAGTCACAGATTTTTAAATAAGTTTTAAATTTGAATTTTTAAATTCAAATAGTTTTGGAAACAAATTAAGTTTTAATGTGGAAAGCTTTTGAGAAAGTGTTTTAAAGGATGAAAGTTATTTTGAATAACTTAATAAAAATTTGAAATTCGAATTAACCCAAAGATTGTAACTTGTATAAATGAAATTGGATTTTTCCAAAATAAAACTGTTGTTTTCCAAATGATAAAAGTTTTCACATAAGTAATGAATTTCCAATTTGAATTAAAAGGTTTTCAAGTTTGAATTGAAATAATTTTTTCCAAGTTAGGGATAAATCTTTGGAAACGAGTTTCAAAAGCTAAAAGCCAAATTTTGTTTTAATGATTTAAATGGATTTATCCAATTTGAATGGAAATTATTTTGAAATCCGTAAATGAATCTTTGTGAAACTGAGTGAACTTTGTGAAATAAATCTTTTTGTTTAAAAGATTTGAAATGGTAATTGGTTTAAACCATTTGAAAAGAAAAGTTTTGGGTAATAAGTTGTGACTTAATTGAAATCCCATATCCATATGTTTTAAATATTGCGTTCACTATTCGGATTAGCCGGGAAAGGACCTTTGGGTCGTATGACCCATTCCGAATATGTGATATGTCGTTATGGATAGCATTTGAAGACCGGTGTTGAAGACCGGGTATTTGCAAGAGCGATAGAATGACCTGTCGATTGACTTTGCACCGAGTTGCTCCGGTATAGAGTTCTCCATATGTGATGGGGAATCCGATCAGGATTGTGGATATCCGGATTGCAAGGACTTCTTTGTAAGTGCCTTCGGTTCTGTTCGAGCCCGGAACAGACTTGTATGGATAGTTATGTCTGACATTACAAATTGAGATATAAAGCCGATTTCTTTCAAATATATTTCTGTTGGTGGCGGAGAATTTATTCTTTTAGCTTAACACCCTTCTCTGAGACGTACGAGCTCAGAGGTTATATAGTTGAAGTTATCAGCGATGTATTCCCAATTTGGTAATGTGACATGCTGAGTGTTGCTGTGAAATGATCATTGTGCTGATTATTTGTGATAGGATCATTTGTTTGATCGTCTATCTTTGTGATCATTTCTATGATCATTTGTTGACCCAAAGCACGGCTTTTGTATAAAGTGTGTTTTTGTGGACGAGACTTCGTCGAGCCGCACAAACCGGTAATGGTCGAAACAGGAATTGTGCGACAAGGTTTTCAGGGATAACTTCCCTAGGGTATGACCATTCCTTCTGGAAAAGGGTAGTATCATGGTATGGAGCCCAGATACTTACTCATGTTGAAACACTTATTATTATGGTGTGATGTTGGTTAGAGAGCTCTCGTTTAAAGGTCCCAAAGGACCGGGAGTGGCATATCTGAGGGTTTGTAATATTCCTCGGGAAAAGGGATTCCCGGCTTTGTTTAGCAGAGAACGGTGGTTCTCGGGGCGTCCTTCCAGAGGCGTTTCCATGTGGCAATGGGAAGTTCCTTGGCCTGACCATTTGTTGGAAATCCATTCTTCAAATACGTACCTTGTACGGTATTAGTTGTAGAACCTATCATTCACTTATGGTGTCGCAACACTGTTTGGATGGTAGCTATAGTAGGCATACGATAATGGTCGTATGTTGGCTAAGATTTATATCTTTATTTTCGAAATGAATTTTCTCTACACTATGCACTAGTAATAATATCAAATGTTCTTTTTAATGCGTATCAAGCATCTTTGACTATCATAAGGAGAAATCTCCTCCGATTCTGCGTTTGCATTGTGTGTGTGTGCGGGAGGCCTTATGGTAGTCTCATTTTTAAAAAGCATTGCGAATTGACTTTGAAATTCTTTTGTTGAATGTTTTAAAAAGATAAACTGTTTTTGTTGCTCACACCAGTCCCATGACTGATCCAGAGTTTATTGTTTATTTCCTAAACTCTGGGTGCTCAAAATTTTCTACACGGGCAGTCTAGAGTTTGGTTTTTCAGATAATTAGATTCAATGGATTATCTGGAGCTAGTTCAGTTTTCTTTGGATATGGACGAGACTTGTTTAGCTTGGTGCAATCTTGATAGTGGATCGAGATAGGAGTTTTGAAGCTTTGTCTTTGGAGCTTTTTGGATCAGAGTTGCAGTATTATATTCTGAGAAGATTTATTTCATACTGTATCGTGTTCCGCTGTATTCTATGTTGTATATTCTCCGATGTTGATGATTATCATTGTATTAAATTGATGTATCGGATATTGTATTCATGTTATATCAGTGATATCATCTTTTATTTCCGCTGTGTTATTTATCATTTAATGGTGTTGCAAGCTCCCGCGAAACGAATTTGATGTTGTTTGTTGGACATCGAGTTTGGATCGTGACAACTTCTAAGTTTTATAAGTCACAATTATTCTATACCTAAAATGCTTTGGTAAATTCAATTATCTCTTTGAATTTCAAAACCAAACCCAGTTTTTGCAAACATCTCCCATTTAAAACATTCAAATAGCAATTCCTCCTTTGGAAACTCGAAAATGAACATCGACGATGCTGTAGTCATCACCAAAGTTATTTTCCAATGACTAAAAGTGTTCAATGCTTTTATCTCGTTAAAAACATTTTCAAATATTCTTAATTTCAAGTCTAACCGGATTTCAAATCCAATTCAAAATATTTCTCTAATACTATCACCATTATTTCTTCAAAACCTTTGAAAACCATTTTGAAACCCAAAGGAATTTAAACTTTTCCCAAAATCCCAAATTCCAACCCTACCAATTCATACTGAAACATTACTCTGGAATTTTTATTTCATCTTCAATTATAGATCACATTCATAATTCACATTTATAAATTTCATTTTGTTAACGAATTTGTTCCTTAATCTTTGTTAAAATTTTCGGTTCCTACACAACAATAACGAAAATAATTTAACATTATCATTCTCTAACAACCAAGCAACCCATATATAACTATAATAATTTACGGAAAATTATTTCTTTTATATACAAAAATAATTTGGGTAAAATTATTTCATTCACTCTATTTTAAAACAATACTGTGTTGAATTATTATATTCAAGTGTTTAGAGATCCCTACCAATAACGTTAATTATTACTTCAATAACTTCAATAACAAGTATCTTTGATTTGATATAATAAAAACAAAAACTGAAATCATTTGATCTATGAAATGATTGATTCCTCAGATTAATGTAATAACCTGGCCTGGTTAAGTACTGGCCGGGGGAATGGACTTTTTTTGCAAACTGAAAATCAAGTTACTCGTATTTACCAGAATCCATAAACTACTCAATAAACCAATCGACACAATACAAAATCATTTTATATTCACTAACAAATAAGCGGTCACATTATTAATACACTCAAATACATTCTAGAGTACTATGGACTCTATTTCAATGAGTGATTCTCATCAGAGCCAAGGTTATCACCGACCTAAGCTCTGATACCAACTGTAATGACCCGCAAATCCGTACCCCTAGAATCGACACTATTCTCCTTCAATCAACTCAAGATGTACGGAAATACGAGCCATTTGGGTTGCAGAAGAAGTGGTAGAAGAAGAATATAGAAACAACAACAGAATCTTACCATCGCAGCGGAATAAAATATAATAGATAATAACAGATCTTTACACAAAAGAAAACTATATCTGTTTTATACATACATCATCAGAATACATCATCAAAGTTCAACAAAATCAATAACATACAAATGGATAGTCATATAAACTTGTCCTCAAAACTGAATACACAGCGGAATAATAATCAAGTACGGAAGTACGTATCGCCATCCAGCTCGTCTCCTGAGCTCCACAACATCATATCCTGTATTCTAGAATACCAGCGTGAGAAAACCACACTCAATTGGATTATTAAAGTTATAAAATCCTTTGAAATCAAAAGCATCTCGTAAGACCATGCCACAAATAAACATGTCGGGTTTTTAACTTACGATAGCCAAAACATTTTTTTATCAAATCCGTCTGATATTATAATAGTGTCTATAGAAAGTAAAATAGAATCTAGCTGAAATTCTTGCATCTCACGTTTCAGCAATAGTTGGGCACGATCAAAACCGTACTGGCGCATAGGGAGAATGGACTTCCAACTAATGACTAGGCAGTAGGGTACCACCTGTCACAGTACGTGGCCTAGATCACCGTACCGAGGATTACTTCCAATCCCCTGAAACACACGACTGGGACTACCCCTTACTAGATAATCCCGAGTAAGATCACCCCACGGTTGGGATCAGCAACCGCACTACTAAGCCGAATAAAAGGGACATCTAGACAGGGATGACCTCACCCTAATGGTTGTTACCCACTTAGCCTTGCTGCATAACCCCTTATTTTCTGTCATTCCCGGCTGATGAGGCTCGAGGCTAAGCGTTACCTTTTAAGAACATATCACTTAGAATGCTCATCGGCCACCTGACGATGTTCTGAAAGCATTCATCCATACATGTCCGTACCTGGTTCGAACGGAACCGAAGGCACTACTCCTACTACATCCATTTTGGAATCATCCTCAGTATTAGTAGCGACTAGCCCTTGTACTTCACTACTCCACCTTTGAATCCAAACTCGTCTTCCTCACGAAATCGTTCAAACCGGTTCGAAGTGGTTTTCAGGAAATAAATCCCGATCCCGGTCTCTTCGAAACGATCAGCGCATTGGCCAATATTAATAATCGGTTATTTAACTATCAATTAACATTCACAAAAAACCATGAAACATAAATAATTTTCCAAACTATTTATTAACCTCAAAATTTCTCAGCAAGATATATTTCCACTTTCAAACCTTTTTGAAAACAGTTTTCAAACCACCATCCTCTCACGGAATACATTTCCCAAATATTTTCTATTTCCACTGAAATCACCAAGTACAAAAACTTTAGATTTTTAAAATAATTTAAAACTCTTTATTATAAAATATCCTTTAAGACATTTAAGTTAAAACTACTTTAATACTTATTCCAAAATATATACTTCAAGAATATTTAAAATAAAGCCGCTTTATAAATTATAAAACTGACTTTTCTCTTTCTTTAAAACAAAATACCAAGTCACCTTTAAATAATTACTACTATAATAATTACCAAGTCACCTTTAAATAAATACTACTATAATAAATTTGAAAAAGACTTACTTTAAAATTTAAACATTTAACAATAATAAATTTTCTAAAATATACTTTTTAAAACAACTTTAAACTTTAAACTTATACTTATAAATTTGTTTTGAAAATGTACTTGGCTATCCAGGGAAATACGCTTCTCTTTCACATCTTTTTAAAATCACTATTTATTTTTAAACAAATTTACCCATTCCTTTAATAAATTCCCACCGTGAATTTATTTTTTCAAATATCCACTGATATATTACTTCACTTTATGAACCCAGTTTATAAGTTTCATAGTCTCAACTTCCTTTTAAAATCCTGGTTTCAAACACATAATCAATTTTCAAATTGATTTTCAAATTATTTCATTTTGAAATAAATTCCTTTACTTACTCAATTTATTCAAAACCCATTAACTTCAGATTTTATTATGATTTAAAATCTTTTAACTGAAAAATACCAATTTCAAATTTCCCAAAATCCTTCTTTATTCTTTTAAATAAATTTAAACCTTGAATTTTAAAATAAATTCATTATTCCTTTACATAATATCACTTACGTTTTATAATTCATTATTTTTCTGTTTATCCAAATCCCTTTTTTCCATACTCGGAATTATTTATTAGAATTTTAAAATCACTTTTATTCTTCTCAATTTCATTCTTAAATTTATTCAAATTCTCTATGATTATTTTACTTAAAAATTCATTCTTTTATTTTCTTTTCAAAAATCCAATTCTATATATTTTTATAACTCAGTGTACCGTAATATATATATTGAAGCAAACCATAGCATTCAATATTCCAATTATCAATATAATTCATCAAAGAATATGAAATATCCATAACACAGAATATTAAACAATCTAAATAATTTTGAGGAATCCAGTTGGATCCCTCCAACCTGTTTCCCTGCATCCACATATGTAAGCACAATACCAATTCCACTTCGAGGTAGAATATCGCGGTATATGGGATTAATATAATATCATTCGCTATTATGCGGCGCATAGGGTCTCATCCGCTATAAAATGTAGGAAATCAATCACTCCAATATATACTATATTCTACTGTATAATATACCACATCCAATCAATTCAATCATTCAACCAAATGTTTAATTTTATCCATTTCAATTTAAATTAAACCCAGATGAGTGAGATTAACTCACCTTTGCCCATTTTAATTTGAAATCCGTTTCCATTCCGGCTTGTTTCCTCCCTGATTTTTGACCTTTATAAACATTTATGGCCTTGCTAATATTTGGAATAAACGAGAAATCAATTATCATTTATTTATTCAGTTTACTAATGATTTAATTTATTTTTAACTAATCCTTTTGGTAATAAATAATCCTTGGTTACCAAAATAATTCAGTAAGTTTATTAAATGAGTCAACCACTATAAGACATTATTTTCAAATAAAATAGCAGATTTAAAATGTATATATATATATATATATATATATGTTTTATTTCATTTTTGAAAACACATATACTTAAAAAACTATATTTATTTTCTTTATGAACCACAAATATACTAAAAACCCTATAGATTTCAAGGTCTAATTCTATATAATACTGTCATCATTTTGAACCCCTCACTTTCTGTTCAAACCTTATATATTTTCATTATACTTATTAAATTAAATTCAAAAATAAAACAGCCTATAACTCTTACTGTAGACATATATATTTTATACATATTTTGTTTCCTTCTCTATAAACTTTATATTCATATATCTTTCTAAAACTTGACCATACAATTTATAATTTTAATAAATTTCTTTTTCTGTATAGAACAATTTATGTATTCGATTAAATTTAAGAAAAAGCAAGAATCGTTACCTCACCAAATACACGCATACCCACCATCGCTGATCGAACCCAGGGACTTGCAACCTGCTTCGACAAAACCTATCGTGGCCATCACCAACGAACCAAATCTACTTATGTACCATCCAGAACTAGGCGCTACCCAGGGAGACTCGCGACTTTACCATGTTGACACTCATCACCTCTCTTCTCACCGCGTGCTGCTATCGAGACGGCGATGAGCCCACTGCCAATTCAATCGCCTACTTCGAGAGTCGCAGCTAAACCCCTCCTCTAGCGATTCCCCCTTTTCCTCCCCTCTTCCATTGACCCACGACCTAAATGGCAACCAACTCCACCCGCTTCCACCGCGCAACTCACTCGTTTTCTCAACGAATAACTAGAAAATCAAGCCGCCCATCTCGATCTGGGGAATAAATGGAAGACGTCACACCCCTACTCGATTTAGTGGAAAGAGAAAAAGGAAGAAGGGATTCGCGGTTATAATTTAGAGACCGCGATTATTTTTTTTGGGTTTGATGAGCTTCGAGTTCGAATAAGGATCGAAAGGAGCCTTCTTTATTTGAGCAGACCGATTGATAATGGGGAAAGGACGTGATGTTGAATAAGAAATGGCATGTACGAGAAGGTTAGCTATAGTAATGGAAAAGAAAGAAAAAAGTTTAGATGTGAAAGAATACTGCTAAAAGTTTGACTAGTATATATAAATATATGTATATTCAAATTCAAATTATCTCAAAAAATGCAACTCAAAATCTTGACCGCCTATCAAGATGTGCCGCCAGGCATTTATAATGTTATATCCCTATGTCGAGCGCAATGGGAAAGGTTCTGAGTCCTAATTTGATCGTATGGAGAAGATAGCTTTTTGGATTGGCAACTAAAATTTATTCAA